>OX335678.1:20082500-21520000 GCA_946894065.1 Acleris literana | reverse complement strand
ATACAATAAGAATATTTAATTTAAGTTTCTATCACGGTTGAAGACTCATGCATTATTTATTACAAAGCCGTAGATAATTTACAGGTAAAAAGCTTTTTAAGCTCATTTACCTGCTTAATTTTTTTAATATAACCAAAAACAAAGAATTCACAAATAAAAACTAGTCTGTTCTGTTTTATTTACAAATATACAAAGGGTGTTTGACTAAGAAATTATGAAAATAAACTTCAAAGTATATTTTTTGCTTAATTTTATCATCCATCAAGAGTAATGGATTTGCTCTCAAACGATTTTCTCGAGGCACTCGATTTGGCTTTGCTCTTATTTAGAAATGTTTAACATGTCACGTCTTCACAAACGCTTTATTTGTCATAGCTCATAACATTTCTATCTTGTATACTGTTTAATTTTGCAAAAAAAGGGTACCTACTGAGGTAAATTTTACGGACCGAAAATGAACACGAAATAAGAAAACTTAGTCCAACCCACTTGTGAGTTATGTTATGAATATTTAAATTTATTAAACATCTGATATATAACTATCAATTATTACTACTTAAATTCTTCTTATTTTATGAATACTACTCCAACTAGCAGTATATAGCTTACAAATGACACTAGGTATCTTTATGTTGTTTATATCTGTCTAACCTATTAACTGCTAAACTGGTGATATACGCTTGCATACTAATGGCTGAAAATGAATCACATACAGCACACGGTAGACAGATTGCTAACAGCGTGGCAACAACGCTAATATTACTTGGACTTTTAAATTCCCTTTTGTATTAAAATTGTATAAAACGTGCAAAAAGTTCTTGGAAATTTGTAGAAAAAGAGGTAATTTTCTCAACGAATATTAAATTACTTCAGTATTACTTTTGGTAAAAAGGGCTACACGACTTCACTTCACTGCCGTCCTCGGGAGTTTTCGATACTTTAGGAATATTAAAAAGATTGCAAGCTGATAGAATTATTTAGAGCGACGTTCTAACGAGCCGATTATAGTTGGTCTACTTAAAACGATAACTTAAAATGATAATACTCAGAATGTTGCATGGCGCACCATGTCATATAATTATATACACAAGACGCACAGAGTTGACAGATTTCATTTAGGGATTTTAATAATCAAGAATAAAATTAAAGGCGACGTTGCACCAGCACAGCTTTTTTAAGACGGCTCTTAACGATGCAATACATCTCTCACTTAAATAAAGCGTCTCACACATCTTGACCAAATCTATTCTTGCTTAAATAGCAGGAAACGTGGTCATGTAATCAAAACCCGTGCCATTACCATGAGTAACAATTGCCGTCCTCGCTAGCGAGTCGAATGCTCTGTCCCTCGTAATCTATAGGAATACTGCGAGGTCTGCGAGGGACAGAGCTTCCACTCGCTAGCGAGTACGTTAATTGTAATTCATGGTAAATTGGTGGTCAAGTGCTAGTCAGACTCGCGCACCGAGGTTTCCGAACAACCGCGCACTAGCTATTATCATTTATTTTAATTTGAATTAGATTTCGAACCGAATCAGCTCGAGCCCAACGCGAGCTGGATGGACGGACAGACGGAAAGCGTAGGCATATAAAAGGTGCGACCCCACCGCTGCGTAAAATACGCTGTGCTGCGTAAACAAAAGACGGGTCATAGTAACAACATGGCGCCGTTTTTGACGCACCGTAATATACGCACCTTAAAGGCCCAGCCACACCGCTTGCGTGACGTGCACGTACACTCCACTGCGTTGTATAGTATGAATTCTCATTACGACAAGTCACTATACAACGCAGTGGAAAGCGAACGCGCACGTGCACGTGCACGTCACGCAAGCGGTGTGGCTGGGCCTTTAAGCAGCAGTGCGGTCGCCCCTTAACAGGGTCCCGTTGGGCTCCTTTCAGGTACGGAAACCAAATGAACTATTGTGATGGCTTTGCGAGTTTTTGGCGGCCGTAGAGCAGGAAATGGACAACTGCAGCATACTTAAAACAGTCCAAATTTAGGTAGAATTCCAATTCTTGTCATTTTATAATGCCTCTAATTCCTATAATTATAAATGAATGAGAAAAAAACATTGATGACGGCATTGGCAGATATTGAAAATATGGAAAAAAATCTTAAATTTAATTAACAAAGAAGAAACAGGGTCATACGTTCTATGGACTAGACGCCGCTCGCATATCCTCTCGACCAGGCTTTATAATGCCCTACTGCAAATGCTCGGCGTACTCCCCTCACGAACGCCACTCTCGCGGCACATTTGAGCTATAAACTCGGCTGCGGCGGTAATGGCGCCAGATCTACTTTATGGAACTGCTTGATTAAATTCACAAGCTGATTCAGAAAATCACAGTCACAAGCTATGGCGACTTGAACTGATACTATAGCTAAAGCAGAATTAGTTATAAAACATCAGAAAAGTTAATCATAAGTGTTACAAACAATTGGATCTTTTAATAAAAATGTTTCTTTGTTTAAAATTCTTGGTTTTTCTTTGGAATGAAGTCAATTTCGAACATTTAACGATCTTTTTATTTTAAAATGTCTACATTCTCGCAAATGAGCAAACGGCATGCTATTGATAAGTATTTGAACTGTGGTCGCGGCCGAAACTGATTGTCGGTTCCTAGTTGTTATCACTACCATAAGGGAAAACGTTTTTTAACCGACTTCAAAAAAAGGAGGAGGTTCTCAATTCGTCTGTTTTTTTTTTTTTTTTTAATGTTTGTTACCTCAGAACTTTCGACTGGATGAACCGATTTTGAAGATTATTTTTTTATTTGAAAGCTGGTGCTTCCAGATTGGTCCCATTTTTTTCAAAATGAAGATTTGATGGTGGAATCCATGAGGAATCGACGGAACTCTTCAAAATTTATAGGCACACCTATAGCGATTTTGGTATTTTTCATTGTAACTCGTGTATTTGGTCTTGGAAACCACTATTTGGTGAAGTGGAACTGATGATGAAGACCACAGATGGCCACCGGAACTCCTAAACGGTATATATTTCGAGGGTGGCGACAAGATATTTCGATTAAGATAGTTGAGCGACTATGACGAAGCATATTTAGGTTTAAATATATGACTATGACTTTCCCATGGCGTTGCTTGCGGCGAGATTGAAATGTTCTATTGTTTCTTGAGAAATGGGAGAAAAATGGGAGAATAACAGCATAATTATGATCACTAAAAAGTATAAAATAAAAAAAAAGTTTAAAAAAACAAAAACCCGCCTTCAAAAAGCAAAAAATAACTTCTTTAAAATGGTAGGTAAATAGGTCAGTCCAACTGAAGTCGGCGTCCAACAATATTTTAACCAAAAGCAGACTTCAGTTGGACTGACCTATTTACCTACCATTTTAAAGAAGTTATTTTTTGCTTTTTGAAGGCGGGTTTTTGTTTTTTTAAACTTTTTTTTTATATGAATAAAACTTGCGCATGGTGCTACTGAAAAATAACTCTATTAGTAATAAAGAAATGAAAATATTGTAATATTTCACAATGGCATAATTATTTTAGCGAGATTCGATGAGATTACACGTTTTTAAAAAAAATCTCAGGAGACTATACAAATATTAATATTTTAATTAACTTTAGCTTCAATAAGTTTGTCCGCCTGATACTAAACTTATCCTTCTTATAATTTATAATATTCAAATTCAAATTCAAATCGTTTATTGCACGTCACATTACGTTACAACAGGGGCCTGTTTTCATTTGACACAACCTCGACCAATGACAACCAGCCATTTGAGCAGTATTGCCAGTTTAGACCTGTAAAATTGTAACTTGTAGTTTTATAAAACGTGCCCCAGGGGCCTGTTTTATATAGCTACAAATTACAATTTACAGGTTACAAGTTTCCATTTGACACAACCTCGACCAATGACAACCAGCCATTTGGCAGTGTTGCCAGTTTAGACCTGTAAAATTGTAACTTGTGTAGTTTTATAAAACGAGCCCCAGGGGCCTGTTTTATATAGCTACAAATTACAATTTACAGGTTACAAGTTTCCATTTGACACAACCTCAACCAATGACAACCAGCCATTTGGCAGTGTTGCCAGTTTAGACCTGTAAAATTGTAACTTGTGTAGTTTTATAAAACGTGCCCCAGGTGGAACTACATTTACATGTATACATGTGACGCCCTGCGAGGGCACAACAATATTCAAACGCGTACTTGCACAAAATATTTTAATGATCCTTAAGGTGCCTTTAGAAATGCCCAATTAATTATTTAACAATTGTAAGGAAACGGAACTGTGTACCAAATTCAAATTAATAACAAAATTAGCAATTTACAATTAAATTTGTATCAAACCTTGTGCTTATTTGATTGGAAATTATATTTTATGAAATATTTACGTTCTGATATCATCAGATGAATTAATTTCGTCGTTTAATTACTTCTCAAGTTAAAATTATTTCCCTCAGTTATTTATTTGTAAGCTGGTGGATTCACAATACTGACAAAAATATATTTTAGTTGTACTAGCGTCACGACACGTCATTTCATATCTTTAAAAATAGCGTTTTTATACATAAAAAAAAAAAAAAGAACTGTATATTTTTTACGTTATAAAAATGCCATGTCCGGCAGTAGACATCCTATGGCTGATACATAAAAATGATGATACTCAAAATTATTTCACTATTTTCTTTCAATTAGGACCGATTTCTATAGTCCTCGTATAAAATTAAGTTACAGTCAATATTTTCACTATTTTTGACATAGGAAAGGGTAAAGCATAAATTAATTTGACAGATATTGGCTATCTGAATACCAAAAATCAGTTTATAACACACCATATTACTTAATAATTAAAACAAAATCGTTTGAAACGATCGACTAAATTTTAGTAGTCGTTTTATGAATAAAAAACCCTATCCAATACTTTAAGTCCCGTCATCGATAACAGCAGATTGTTTAGAACTATCGGGTGAAATGTGGTTTCAGGAGCTAAAGGTTCTTAATTTATGGGACTGATTTATTGCCGATGCCGACGACATAATGGTGTTATTATCTCACGCAACAAAACAAAGTTCTTTCAATCGAACTAACTAAGCTTGACCTCTCACGCCGTTGATTCTGGCCGAGTACAGGGGTAAAGATACGCCAGATTCATTGAAAGACAAGCTGAAGGTTGCGAAATTGAATACCACCCTAAGCCGAGTACAAATTTGGGTATCACGCTGTATTTGCTAGCTGTTTGCCGAAAAAGGTACCTATAGGATAATTTATAAAGACCTTAGTGTTCTTGGTCTATTTATTATTGTGTAAAGGCCTCTATTTTCTGTTAGTCTTACTTAGTTCTGAAACTAAAATAATGTAAGAGAAAGCCATACAATAGCTAGAATTAGATTACAAGTACTTGGGAGACCGAGCGTCGCTCGAGTTGAAAACGAGTTTTCTTGTCAATATCAATTCGACATGTCGATTGACCACGAATACACACAGACAAACAATACCTACATATAAAAAAAATCGCATAATAGTATAGGATATAGGTTATGTAAGAATTGGATGTTGAACATCAATTTAATTTTATTTTGTGCTGGGTGTATTTCCTTTGTACTAAAATTTCTTTTCAAAATAAAAACTGTTGGCAATTTAAAACGAAACATCTAAATTAATTGCATCTTTCATATTTTACTTTTATAACTCGCATTTACAACGCACGTGAGACGCTCTTCAGTACCCTCTTGGTTCCTCTTAAAAGCATGAAAAGCTCACTACCTTTATTCCCCATATAAATAAACAGCAGCTTACATGTTTATTAATTCCGTCCGCTTCCCACCTAGGTGTAATAAACCGTCACACGGTATCAATCCGGCACGGTTTACTGCCGCCCGGCGCCGGAGGATTAATTATTTATCTACTTCTTATGCAGGCTCATTCGGAGCTGCTCGGTTTCTTTCGGAAGTATGAAAGACGTAGTAGGTAGACGAGCACACAGGCTACCTGATAATAAGGGTAAATTGAGACTCATTAGCGATTTGCATTTTCAGTTGTTAATACGTGTCCAGTCGTAACCTCGTAAGGCCCAGCATAGTTCTTTGTGAGTGGGACTTTGAATCTACCGTCAAGGCAATAAAGTTCAAGTACGTTTGTTAGATTATGCCATTTTCAGTTTATGTAGACAGGAAAATAAACCTTATTCCTATTGCCGCACAGTTCAAATTAAATTGCCGTAATTATGGACATCCTATTGCAAGCTGGGCCTTACGAGATTAATCTTTTGGACGCCACAGTCGGCTCTTGCCGACAATTGAAAGTCGTGCTACTGACGCCACGTCGGACACAGCCGTATCAATTAGGTTGTAATTTGCATAGCTCACATTTTTGGCGTGTTAGTGACACATTTAGTATCTGACGTAAGCCTCGTAATTTCACCGGTTGTCTTATCTCCATGCCTTCTGGTTCTACGTACTATACCTAAGTTAACTAAGTATGACTATGCTGCTTAGCAGTAAGTCATACTTCTTGGGTTTTCGTTTTTACTCGTAATGCTTGATTCTGATTCACCATTCCTCTGGCCTTATCCCAACTTATTTGGGGTCAGCGCAACAAGTCTTTTTCTTCCCTACTCCTCTATTAGTCGTCATCTCGGTAGTCATCTCTTTCCAGCCATATCATCTTTCACACAGTCCATCCATCGTTTTTTTGGTCTTCCCCTACTTGTATAGCCATCCATAGTCTCAAACCTTTTCTGACGATATTTTCCTAGTTGTGGTTCAATAATGTTCATCGCCTAATATCCTCATCCAAGAAGCAGGTCACGTAATATGGCACATCCCCGGCGACATAAGGTTCCCAAAGTTCTATGCGGTAAACGAATTCGGAAGTTCTCTTAGTTTTGTATAAAGCTCAGTTTAATAGGCAACTTTGTGGTGAGGAGCTCAAGGGCCGGTTAGACGAGTAACATTTTCACAGCAATGTGTGGCCGGCAACTATACGCATCTTGCTCTAACATATGAAATAATAGTAAGACAGCAATAGTTGCCGGCCACACATTGCCTTAAGGGGCTTCTAAACGGGCCATATTTTCACTGCAATATGTGGCCGGCAACTATTGGTGTCCCTCTCTTACTCGTATGTTAGAGAAAGACACCAATAGTTGCCGACCACATATTGCAGTGAAAATATGACCCGTTTAGAAGCCCCTGTAAAAAGTTGATCGTGTACCAGACCCTTTAGTGTCGCCCTCGAAAGAACCTTATTTTATTGTTATGAGATACTGCTGATGGATTTAAAATATTATAACTATAAAAAAAGCGGTTCCTAGCGTGTCATTGCTACCTTTTTGCGGCATCAGGAAGTCAAACTCGCACCTGTCTGTAGAGCTCACAGCCTGTTAACGATCGGGTTGGCAAGAGGGCTCCGACTCCTACAGATACTGGTAATCCCAAGATTTCTTGTGCCAACCCTTAATGCTAAGATAGAATAGCTCAGCGCAAAAATTGAAGTTTAGCGACAGGTCAGTTAACATAACAGTTGCATAACGATAGCGAAAAAATTTCAGAAACTGTCAAACTGTATATAATTGGGATGTAACCGCTCGACGCAACCGTTTGACAACTTACGTCATCTGGAATAGGCTCATTAGTGACTGGTAAGACTAGAATTATCGATCTCGATGGACACACACATGGTCCACTTTCGCAGCTATGATGGCTCAAACAACTCATAGAATGAGGTTAATTTATATACAAATGTATTATTTATCAGTCAGACCGTCTTATTACTGCGCTCATCTTTATTCACAGAAGCGTGACGTCATAAAAACCAGGTGTAAACACATCACCTCATTAACTAGGGGCGTAATTCGATTTTTCTTCGCAATCGCGTTTAGTTTAACAGGGGGCAGGAAGGGGGGCGGTAATAAATTAAATAACAAGGTGGCACAAAGTGTGGGAGAGTATTCTGGGGAGGAAGAATTCGGAAAAAACTATAAATCAATGGTATCAGTATTTTTTGCGAGGCGGGACGGCTATTGATAAAGCCTTTTTTTTGAGGACTTGACAGAAGTGTGTGGAGTTAACCGCTTCTGTTTACTCCGAAATTGTCTTCGCGTGTGGTTATCTCAAACTTAGCATTGGCAAAATACACCTTACTCGTATTTAACAAGGAGTGAAAGAAATTAATTAAGTTTTTGGGGACTGTCACACCTTTTGACCTACTCCTAAACTAAACTCTAGGCTTGTACTATGGCTACTAGATAACGATATCTTGGCTTATAATATTTAGAAATACATAAAAAACATCCAAGACTCAAAAACAAATACTCGCTCATCACAAAAATATCTACCCTTACTCTAGCGGAGCAGGCTGGGTCACAACCAGCTATGTTAACATGTCGTCGTATTATTTACTGTTAGTTTCCTATTTTTTTTGTGAAAAGAGAAAATTTGTAGGGCAGCATCTGCGCCTTTAAATTGTAATACAACACAATTACACGCCACTATTCCATTGGATTGCTCTTCATTTATTCAATTAAAAGCGACTACCAATATAAATTTAATGTTTGAATGAACAAATAGATAATAAATTAGCGGATTAACGGAAAATGCGTTCGCGTGTCTCATTGTTTGTTCAACAGCAGGTGCCGTGTCGTGGTACCACATCAAAACATAAATGGGAATCTGCGGTTGGCTATTTATCGCTATAAATGTGCGTTGTGGTTTTTCCGGTCACGGTTCAATGTAAAGGCTTAGTTTCGAGAGCACGCATACTTTTCGTGATACATTGCATCGCTGCAATAGCTCCCGGCTCAATAATTTCAAAACGACTGGTCAATGGATTGCTACAAGCCTGCGGACTATTGACTAATGCTTTAAAGCTTCACGGGGTCACACACCGTAAGCATAGTAGGTACTGTCAGCATAGCAGAAAGTTGTCAAGCTCCTTCCTTTCCTTTTTTAATATTTGAATATTCTAAAGTGTGTTTGTTTGTTCCGTCTAGATACGGTCACGAGCGTTAACTTGGGACCCATTTCAAGAAAAATATACTTGAAATTGTCAATGTCATTAGAGATGTCAAGTCATTTGTAACTTATAGGAAACTCAACCTTATTGTTGTAGAGTGTCAGATTGACTTTTGACCTAAGGTGGGTACCAAATTTAATCTCGCGACTGTACGTTGTGACACCTCAACCGATTGATGTGAAATTAGGTACCTACATACTTATTTTATGACCCGAAAAAAGCCAAAATATCCTTTTAGACCGGAAAATACAATAGTTTCCAAGGGGATAACGGTAACTGACTGTACGAGATGAAATCGCTAGCAGAAGTTTGTTTTGCTTTGAGGAAGTGCTCGCACAAAAAAAGGATACTTTCTCATCCCTTAAGGTTTTGTAACGATTCCTATTTCGTTACAAATTCCTCCGACGCCTACAACTCAGAATAGGCCGCGGGCGCTGTTCTCAGAGCGCCACGCTATAATTTATCGCTTTCCCTTATCAATAATTCACATTGATTGTATAAACATGAACCAGCACTTTTCAAATATTGGATAAAGATATTGTTCTTTCTTTTTGTTTGGGTTTAGTTAACATACGAGAAAAAGAACAAGATAAAGGCGTACAAAGTTTCCCATCTAAAAATCCTTAAACAATAAGTACTTGTAAGTTCATCACCATAGAGTAGTGATTTCAACTTACTTTTTGTGGACTTATTACTTATTAGGACAACATGGCTACGGGTAACCGAAACGCCATGGATGAAAAGGGATGGATTTAATTTCCTGATACGTGCGATAGAAATATTCCTTTATCTCAAATGCTTCCTTAAGTCTGCCGAATGTGCATTTTCTTATCTATGAGTATTGAATTTACCAAGGAAATATTCCGGACGTTGAAACTACAGCGTTGGCCAAAAGTTTTGAGCACCCCACTTTTTCCTTTGTAACTTATGAATAAAGTATTATTTTCTAATCTCAAAAATACACAAAGATGTAAAATATAAAACGTGTTTGTACATGTGCAAATTATTAGTGGTATATTATCATTTCGAACTATTTTTGTGTGAAACCAGAAACTCGAAAAATTCGGTTTTCACAAAAAAAAAGTATTTTATTCCACGGAATTATCTACCCTTAACGTCAATAAACAAGACTATTTTTTCCGATAGATATACAACTTTCTATAATATAAGATATAAATTATTCACCTTTTAAAGTTTGACTTTTATATGAAAAACGCATGGGGGCTCAAGGCTGTACAATAAGTTACTTAAAAATTATATGTTTTCAAAACTACCTGTTAATGTGATTTGTCTTCAACTCTTTTCAGAGTTCTGTGGCCAAATTTTGTCCCTACTTTTGTCTTGAATCTTATTTCTTGATCGGTTTAACTTTTAGGGTTTATTTGACAAGGTTAAATAAAGACAGGGTCTCTATTCTAAGCGGTAAAACCATACCTTCTTTGACCTTTTATCATATTATTATTGTTTTTAACTCGGCCGTCATTACTGCCAAGTAAGTAAGAGCTATCAAAACGTTGACAATACGATAATAGGTCAAGCACGATATGGTTTTTACCACCTTAAATCTAGGCCCTGGTTAGTATAGTACCTGTCACGTAGAAAACTGTTGCAATGACAGGCCACATCACTCACGTCTTAAACGTTGAGACACTAATACGTCATCTCTTTGTGTATCATTTTGTATAGCATTCTACGGTGATACGCAAAATCATTTTTTTACACTGTGCGATCGAGGAATTATTTTGTTTTGAATGCGTCATGCACACTCTAAAAACAAAAGTGAGTTCAATACTTAAAGTCTTAAGGGCGCTGCATACGTAACGTCATTTTACACGGACGGAACGGGGACGGGACGGGATAGAGAATGTGCAACGATTGCACGTACGGGACGGGAAATCCAAAAATGTATGCAACCACGTCCCGTCCCCGTCCCGTCCACGTCCTGATCACGTTACGTGTGCAGCGCCCTTTATTGTGTGCATAATACTAGATTAAACCTGATGCCGTTAATACGGGTATGGGTTCAGCTAGAAAATTAGGCTTTAAAAACGTTAACTTCGGGTATGTCCACAGGAAAGACCCTAACCTAAATCTGTGTATGACCCGAGTAGCAATAACTCAGCTACTGATTATTATTCAAATTAACTTCTCCAAACAAAAAGTAAGTACTCATGGCGGAATTAATGCCTTAAAGCATTTTCTACAAGTCAACTATTAGACCAAGCATAATAAAAAGTATGCTAGTTAAATGCTGAATTTCTGGATTCATAGTTACCTTGGTACTTGGCCCTCTTTCGGTCTTCGAACTCGAAGCACTCCATCGGGAAGGAAGGTGTGCTTTCGTCGTCCCAGGGATACTGCTCCCTCTACGGCAGAAAAATATAACGTACAAGAATTTGCAATATTATTTCAACTCTTCGAGCAACTGACATATAATTGATGTAAAAAGAATGATTGTACATCTTGTTTTATGAAAGTCGATAGAATAATCCAATTTTCTAAGAGGTAGTTGTACAAAAAAGGTGTTTGCTTTTGTGCTTTTCAAATTAAAGGTTATGTGATTTTTGTAGACATGATATCAGAGTCTGTCAGACGAATAACTTTGCGTTAAAACCCGTGTAGACCGAATCCGTTTTCTTAAATATTTAACGATACAAATAACTTAGTCGGTAGTGACCCTGTCTAAAAGTTATGTTGACTGTAAATTTGGTACAAATTTCTTATTGGAATTTTGAGTTGTTACTTTTCTGATAAATTATCACAAATCTAAAACCATTTTAACGAATAAAGTTTCTAAAACATATTTTGTAAAAAAAAAGGCAATCCGGGTTAAATACCTATACCGCGTTACAGATGTAGTCAATAATCCTTTCCCATCGTAATTAATCTGATAAGTTCGTATTTATCTTGCTTACTCAATAAGCGTTAGTACTCATCAATAAGCCAACTGAGAAGGCAAGATAAATACAAACCTATCCGACAAAAACGATGGGAACGGATTATTCACGGCGTTTTAACCTTAATAATATCATTGCGAAGTCAGTTGGATATTAAGCTAATTAATGTATAATTATGCACAAACGTGCAAAATCAGAAAGACTAGTGAGTAATTTATTTATTTATTTATTTTTCACAACACTGCTCGGAAATATGGCCATAGATGGTCCTGTTTGGGGTCACAAAACGTGACTTATAAGGACAGACCAAGAATGTTTTTTTCGGCGTGTTTGCTGATTGGTTGAGAACATTGTTGCCCAACTTTAAGAACCAATGAAAATCAATCAATCAATTTTTGTGTCATAGCTCCTTAACATGAAAAATTGAAATCAGAACACCATTTTGTGTCGTAGAATATTAGGTGTATTTTTGCTAAAAGATACACAGACTAAAAACTATGTCACTGCTTTTTTTTTAAATGTAATTCAATCTTGGCCCTTAATCTCGAATCACTAGAGATGAAATTACATATGAGATATGGCGAAACAAATACAATTTTATATGGAGTTGACATCTTCATCTCGCATGTTAGTTTATTAATCTCGAGTGCCACGAGAATAGGGGCCCAGATTAAAAAAAGTTATCTATGGTAAAATTGGCGGTGATGTCACATTAACATTAATTAAAATTTGAGTTTTGAATATGAATTTTTATTTTATTTCCTCTCAGTAGTTGTGAAAAGCACTATGTCTGCCTCGGTAGAAAGTGCAATTTATGGCCTCAACTACGTTTTGGCCCTCTATATGACTCGTCCAAAAATCGCGTACTTTCTATGCTCTGCAACAATGTACTATACTATAGTTCCCATTATTTACACTAACAGTCTAGCTACATGGTGTCAAAAGGAGACATGAAATGTTTATTATCTAGATTAGTTATGTTTGGTAATCGTGTTTTCTTTTTAACAACATATTATATGTACAGAACATATTATATGTACTTCTATACTGGAACTCAACTCGTCATTGACCAGTTTTAAGGATATAAAGTGGTAAAAGGCGTCGCCGGCATTCTCGGCGAGTAACTCTCAATACGGCGCTAAGTGATACAAAGCGCTTTTAGCGCCACAATTGAGTTTTAAACAGGATAAAGTGATCGCAAAGCGTTATATCACTCTTTGCGAGCTACTGGACTTTGAAACCATTATCAAGAACCGACAAACTAGAATCTCTTTGATTTTTTCGTTTTGCAGTCACTTACAGCAATTTATGACCTGTTAGAAAGGATTATTCGCAGCAGTTCCAAAGTCAAAGTCAAAGTCAAAGTTCCTTTATTTGCATAAATATGGTACAAAAGCTGGTAAAGTTTGAAACAATTTCGGTGCAAAGACATATTTAGCTATATACTAGCATGCAAAATAATCTTAAAACTATAATATGTATTGTTAGATTACGCCCACAGATACCAACATTTTAGGCCACATAATAATTATTATATAAGTACATTACGTTGAGTTCATGTCAAAGAGGGCATTTGTCGAATAAAACATCCGCTCTTTGAGCCATCGAAAAAGTTGTCTTTTGTATAAGTTTAAAGGCAAAGGCTTAAAGTTGTCTGGAATTGCATTAAAAATTTCCATTTCCTTTCTGGAGTACCTTTTAAAGGAAATACGACTACCATTTTCAAACTAAAACTGATACTGCGAATAAAACGTCAGAAATCCAAATCAGTATTTTACTGTACGACACGGCTAAACTGATTTTTTATCGCTGAAAATAAGACGTTTTAGTTTTTAATTTATTAATTTTATAATTTTTTACTGAGCCTATCCAATAATAAAATAAATAAAAATGTACTTAATCAAACATCGCATGGGCGCGGCGGGCATGCTTCAGCAATAATTCACTGAAAACGATGCCATTACTCACGTAGGGCCACTTCCTGATATTAATATACAAGTAAGCTATAGATGTTTGTTATTAAAAATATTCAGCATATTTAACGTTTTCAAAAATTCGACGCTTGATAAACTTTTCTACCCTTAATAAACAATATTCAGCATTATAACAACGTTTTGCAGTCAGACCCAAAGATACATTAAATTTATTAAATACGAGTAGTATGTCGGTATGTACACGATTTAGCCGCTAAAATAGTAATCTTCCTTCAATAAGAGAAACGTATTCCAACAACCTGTCCCAATCACAACACGAACGACTAATAAATTAACCTAATGTACTCATTATAACATTAATGGAGGCTGGATTATTCACGTGAGCGGAGATGCGTGACAAACAAGCACTTAGAAACAACTATACTCATAAATAAATAATACCTTCATCGATATCCTAATGGAATCTTTTCGCTGTAACATTGCCTCGTTAAGCAGCTGGTATAGTAGTCTTTTTTTAACACTTTTGTACGCAAATATAAGGAACAGATAACTGCCATCCAAGAATCAATAACAAGTGGAGCTAAATAGGTTACGGCTAAAGCTCATTGTACAAACTAGTACAAAGACACAGAATACCAGAAGTGTTATTTTCATAACAACGGATTTTTTATTACATTTTATATTATTATTCTTATATTACTATCTTCTAAGTACTTCTAAACGACGGATCGTCTTAATGTATTTTTAACTTGTTGTTTGCTATTTATACTCGTAGGTAAACAAGCGCTCACTTTTGCCTCGCTTCGGTTTATATAAGTTTATCTGTAATACATACATAAACCAGACAGTTACCTATATAAAACATACCCTTTAGAAATAAATTATCTATGATAAGTAGTTGAAAGCACATTAAAATCCGTTGCGTAGTTGAGAACAAATAAGCGCCCAAATAGGCAGACGCGAATGTCTACTTTGTTTTAAACTACAATGAAAAAGGGAAGGTACACAAAAACGACTTAGTTTTTCTTGAACATGAATTGAAAATGTTTAATTATATTATTACAAGATCACTTCCCAAGCTACTCATACATTAGAACGTGCTTTGCACGACGGAAATCCCACAATCCCGCTTTCCCGTGATTCCATGAGTAAGCCCGCTTTACGCGCAGACTACCCTTAAATAATAAAACATGTCAAAATAATGTCAAGTCACGTTCGATATTGGGTTCAGTAGCCCGCAAAAACTATTAAATCAAGCTTTTTCAAGCTTTTTCAATCTATTTCGCATAAAAGATATCAATTAAAGAATTCCATTTTTTTCTCTGAGTTGGCAACGCATTTGTAGTTTAAGGATTGCAGTTTATAGAATGCAAATTTTAATAAATAAAAAAATATCAGGGGACAACGTTACACCAATTGACCTTATCCCAAACTAAGCTCTAGGCTTGTATTATGGGTACAACAATATAAATACTTTTATAGAGAAATGTATACTTAAATACATAGAAAACATCCAAAACTCAGGAACAAATATTCGTGCTCATCACACAAATATCTGCCCTTACCGGGATTTGAACCCAGGACCGCTAGCTTCGTAGGCAAAGTCACTACCAACTAGGCCAGCGTGTTGTCAAACTGTCTGTGTGAGCTCGTTTGTCTTCTACTAACCATTAAATAAATGTAAACTTAATGAGTCAGTAGTGAATACTTACTAGTATTCCGAAGGTAAAACTTTGAAAGATTGATAATATTATTGATGTTTATTTAGTGATTATATCTACAAAATTTCTGCGAAGTGACCTTTATTATACAGACGGACAGACATAACTAAAAATACTATGACTTAAAAGGTTCTTTGATTGACTACAGAACCCCAGAAACGGGCTAAATACCCGGCTCACGAATTTATGGCGGAAGGTTTATAGCCCCGAACCTTTTTAGGGTTTCACGAAAAAACGCGACGACGCCTTTCGCTGAGCCTACAATGTTGCAAATGTCCATCCGCTAAAGCATTCATAAAAACAAATATCAATGAGCCAAGTCAGAGGCAATAAGGCTGCGTTTCCTCCAGAGCTGTACGAGGCAGCCAAGCGGTGTACAAGGAAAAATATACCAATAGGATAGTAAGGCTAGTAAAACTAAATAATCCTATTGGTGCATTTTTCCTCGCTACACTGTTTATTGGCCTCGCACAGCCCTGGTGGATACGCAGCTTTACCTTAGTGAAGGTTGCGGGAACTGTAACAGTGTAAAGACTACATAAAGCATTCGATCCTGTTAGGTGAGCGACGTAGTGCGAACACATCTATCAGCCGCATGATGTCACTGCATGCGGCGGACGCTGAGACATTAGGATAGAATTTTATAAAGATGACGTTCGTTAATAGAATTCGCCTATGGTTAGTCTCCGGCTCCAGGGTTTTCAGGCGGTTTTAAGATAAACGAAAATTCGGACATACGATGCATTAGGGCAAATGACGGTTATAGATTCCAATATAGACCCGTGATAGGATTATTTGAAAAGACGGACGTCGGTTGCAGGGCCAATGTACAGTCGAGTTCATAAATATGTATACAATTTAGTACCTTGTCACTTTAATCGCTTTGATTATTCGTATATGGCAGTTTGAACATGACATTAAATAGACAAGATACTAAAGTGTATACATATTTATGAACTCGACTGTACAATAGGGAATATTCACGACTTTTCTTCACATCTTCAATAAAAGCTGATTCATGTACAGAGACCGGACAAATGGGCGTCATTACTCGCAACAATGTGGACATGACTCCAAAGATTTTAATTAAACAAGTTAAATTACATTAATCGATCTCTTACCAGAACATTAATCTTGATCCTTCACAGGACAGTAATAAATAAATAATACAAAGACGTGAGGAGTAGCCATTAATAATAATCTACTTAAGTTTGCTCCATTAACATCCGTGGATTGCAAAAGGAGCTTTTCACATCATAAGATGATTTTAGCCGTGAAAATGAATAAATTAACCAGGGAAAAGTTATAAAAATTACTGTTTATTTGCTTTAATAAATCTACACAATACACAAAAAACAAGTCAAAGTTGCAAAGAATCAAAAATATTTTTAAGGTAAGTAATCAATTAATGTAATTTAATTTGTTTAATTATAATATTTTGAGTCATGTCCACATTATTGCGAGTAATAACGCCCAATTTTGTCCGATCTCTGTTCATGTGACAAACAGTTGGGAAAAAATATTTATTGAATAGCTATAAAAATAATAATTTATTTATATAATTTATTGAATAGCTATTTACAAGAAAACAAAGATTTGTAACTATCTCTTTCTAAAAAAACAGAATTTAACATGGAGTTTATATGGCCGACCTGTTACATGACGACACAGTGCACATCGGATCTCTCTGTCTAATCGCTGTCTAATTAGCAATTGGAAATGCTTGTATTATCCGTATTTCTTGGCTGATTTTAATTTCACTTTTGATGATCTCTTTTACGGTATTTTAAAATTTTGTTGAGAAATTTGATTTAAAAAATCCATGCATTTCCCTATTACAATCAAATATAGTAGGGTATTACGATGGTGATTGCACATTTCCTAAAAAAAAAATTTTTTGATATAAGCGCGGTATGAAAATTCCAGTGCACAACTCTAACTTGGCCGGTATTTTTTGCGCCTGAGTAATCAGTTACGAAAATCTGAAATGAGGGAGCGTTTGGCCATTGTCTTAGGAACATTTTTCATTTGGACGTCGGACTTTTTAATTTCCAAGTTTACTTGATGAATGCGAAAACAGGGGAATTGGAGTGGCGTGAATGTGGGTTGCTAAAGGCTTTGAAAGGAACGACGGCGAGGTTTAATTCTTGTACATGATGGAATAGTTGTTTGGTTAATTTTTATTTTGAAAATGTATGTTTACTCATGTTCTGTTTGAATTAAGGATGACGCGTGAAAGTAAGAATGTATTCAAACACTATATTAACCAAAATCAAAATAAACAAACGAAACAAACATCATAAAAGTTATTATTTTCTTTCTTTCTTAAACTTGCACCTCATCAACAGATCAGAAAAAAAAAATGTTAATAATGTCTTGGAATTACAATTTTTCAAAGGCTTCAGACCCTTTTTAACCGACTTCAAAAAAAGGAGGAGGTTCTCAATTCGTCGGGATTTTTTTTTATTTTTTTTATGTATGTTCCCCGATTACTCGAAGACCACTGGACCGATTTGAAAAATTTTTTCGTTGTTCGAATGGGTATACTTTCTAGTTGGTCCCATTGTCACCACGTCAGGATCTGATGATGGGATCATTGAGAAATCAAGAGAACTCCTCAAATATTATAGGCACACCTATAGCGATTTTGGTATTTTTCACTGTAACTCATGCATTTGCTTTTGAAAAGTACTATATGGTGAAGTGGAACTGATGATGAAGACCACAGATGGCCACCGGAACTCCTTAACGGTACCTATTTCAAGGGTGGCGATAAGATATTTCGATAAAGGAAGTTGAGCGACTATGACGAAGCACATTTAGGTTTAAATATGACTATGACATTCCCGCGGCGTTGTCTGCGGCGAGCTTGAAATGTTCTATAGTTTCTTATTAATATTTAGAAGTGGAGCTACGTAACAGCATAAATAGGATCACTAAAAAGTATAAAATAAAATAAATGTTTATAAAAACAAAAAACCGCCTTCAAAAAGCAAAAAATAACTTTTTTAAAATGGTAGGTAAATAGGTCAGTCCAACTGAAGTCGGCGTCCAACAATATTTTAACCAAAAGCAGACTTCAGTTGGACTACCTATTTACCTACCATTTTAAAGAAGTTATTTTTTGCTTTTTGAAGGCGGTTTTACCATTAAAAATGACCATTAAATATTGTGAGCTATCCTTCTTTAAGCCATGAAAAAAATATGTGCGATATTAATTATCTGGCACCGTTATAAAATTAATCTGTACCAAAAAACCTGTTTAACCAGCCTACAACACGATCACTCATGTCCCCGGCTCCTCCCGAGCGGGTCAGTGATCGAGCGACTCACTCACTCACTACTCATCCACTCATTAATTCATTACAGCCAGCTTTAGCCCCTCGTGCAAAAACATGTCTCGCGCGGATACAACTTTGCGGATGCGGAAGTGGAATAGTTAGTTCATTTTGGCAAAACATGGCGAAAGTTGAATTACAAAATAAATTAGTGAAGTAGTGCATAAATTAATTATTATAAATGGGGAATTGCATTTGTTTACTTGAGTGTTTTTTTGTATAAGTATAATTTTATATTTGGAGAGTGGAATCGTGATACAGGGCACTTTTATTCCTGTAAAGTTGGATCTTTTTAACGAGCAATAACTAACTAACAATATTTAAGTAATTATAATTAACGAACATACGTAAAAAGTTACGTATCAAGCGATACGAAGACTATACGAACCGTTATTTTAATACCATGGTATTTTCTCAGATAATAATCATATTTATCTTGTTTTCTCGATAAGCAAATTGTACGAATAAGAAAACGAGGTTAAGTACGATCTAACCCGAAAAAATACAATATCGTATGATTATTTTTACCATTTCTACCACAACGTCAGAATTTAGGTACATAAAGACAATAAGGCACTCAGCGACAAGACAAGATGCCTAACGCTAACGTAAACGATTTTCGGAAACTGACAAAATGTATCAAATTGACAAAAGCTTTCAACGCAACCGTCTGGCAGCTTGCTTCTATACATTTTCGATAACAGTGACGTTCGCCGAATACTATATTCCTGGGCACCTGTTGTATAACAATAACTTCTGTTGCTACGCTTTGCTACGAGTTAAGAGGTGCAGCTATGCAGCGTAGATACTGTTTCCCGCTTTGCTACGAAAGCCAATAATTATTATTATTGTTCGTAGTAGAACGTAGGCCTTGTCTAAACGTTCGACATTGCCTTTTAAAATATTTTAAATTGATTTTAGTATTGCTATATTTTATCATCGTTCATTCCCGAAATACTAAAATTTTAAAATACCAGGTGGTAATTTGGGAATGAGCGTTTTTTTTGTGTGTGAGCTCTTGCTATACAAATAACGTAAAGAAAGAAAGATAATCAAACAACAATATAATAAATACGATACTAATACTCGAAAAAATGGTTGGCGGTTCGTTGTTCCGGTCTATATCGATGCGGTAGCCTTTTGTTACTACTAACAAAAATATACATACATACATACATTAAATCACGCCTGTTTCCCAGAGGGGTAGGCAGAGACCACTTCTTTCCACCTGCTACGATCCTGCCAAATCTCTTTCGCTTCTTCCACATTTATACATCTCGCATGCACGTGGGTTTCGGGTACTTGAGATCCGGCCCTTTTCCAGTGTTTCTCCGATTTAATTCGAAAATGTACGCCTAGGGCGGCCCCTCCCTAAAAAATATTTTTAAATAATAGCGCTGCGACTCTTATAAAAAATTGTCTTTTTGAAATAGCTATTGAAAAGATACAAAATAAACACAAACCTTTGCCCTGCAGTGGGACACTAACACAGGATAAAAAAAATACAAATTGAGAACCTCTTCCTTATTTTTTAACTCCGTCTAAATAAATCTTAAAAACGCAATGCCTTACATATTATTCATTATTTTTGTGGGGCTGCCTAAGCCAAAATAAATTATTTACTTCTACATTCAATATGTACGGGGGCTTAAACATTCAAACTTGTCTGCCTTGAACACACTAGTGTATCCCAAAAGTAAAATACTTATCAATCAATCCACTTTCAACCTATCATCATCTAAATAAGACACATGACAGACTCAAATATCAATGTATATCTTGGTAGGTTTCTGCCTATACAGGTCAGTCTAATCTAGACCTTAAACCTTCATTTGAAAAGTGAAATCTTGTATTTTAAACCTACGGGCCGGTACAGACGGACTGCAGTTGAACTCCTAAAGCATCTTTTATTTACGTTTTTCCTAACAAAGTGGTCAGTGTAAACCTCTTAGGGCCAGTACAAACGGACTGCATTTGAACTGCAACCCAGCTGCAAAATGGCAGTTCGAGGGCAGTTCTGATGCAGTTGATGTAACTGCATCGAAACTGCAAACCAACTGCGCAGCCCGCTTGCAGTTGGCGTGTAGTCGACCTAAGCGGGCTGCAGCTGGGTTGCAGTTCAAATGCAGTCCGTCTGTACAGGCCCTTAGGGGTTTACGCTGACCACTTTGTTAAGAAAAACGTAAATAAAAGATGCTTTGGGATTTGTAAACGAAACACGTTGCGGTTCCTTTAGAGAAGGTCACGAATTTATTAATCTTATCTTAAATGCTTTAGAGCTGAATGTATGTATGTTTTATCGCTCCTTCGTAGAAGCTGAGCGGATGGTTAGATTAAGACAAGTGAGGTAATCTTACATTTGTCTTAACGTCGCGAATGTCACTTTAATGCAAAATGAATACTATATTCAATAACATGAACAGACGACAATGAGAAAACATACATTCAGATTTTTAAAGCATACTTTTTTCTATGACTTTTTTACAAAAACAGTGGACGAAAAGTACACATTTAATAAAGGAATAAAAAAAAGATGAAAGAGTAACTAGGAAAAAAATTCGAAGTACCTATATTTAATATTTATCACTCTCTCGCATCTGACTGTATACCTAGAACCTTTAAGATATACACTTCAAAGGACCGAAAGATATATTTTAGTTGCATTTGATACTTAATGCTGATTTAATTAGGGTTTATTTTGCTCTGGAGACTGTATTTAGCTAGTTTGCTAAATACTGAATGGGTAATTTTGGGCGAAGTACCGAAGGGATGGGTAGTTGGCAATATAGTTTTTTTTATAGGACTGCCCATAAAGGCTTAATGCTTTTAGGGTACACCGTGTAACAGTATAGGTAGTTAAGGGCCCTAATTTCCCTATTACAGCCCGAAATTATGCTAGCGGTGTGAAAGTGTAAGTTTAGTGTTAACTAGCAATTTGCCCTCGCTTCGCTTCGGTTTATGTGAATTTTCTGTTACAAAAAACCAGAATAAATTTATACCACTAACCTTTCGTAAAAAAAAAACTAACTGTTGATGAATACCGCATGACAATTCGATAAGCAGTTTTTAAGATTATAGCGAACATACAGACAGACGTTCGCGGCGGGAACTTTGTTTTATAATTGTGTAGTGATGTTACACGAGCAATAAAACAGCTGGCAACTGAAATTCTTTCTCTGAAATAACTGAATACTGTAGATAGTTTTTTGATAGTTTTTGGGTATTGGATTGTGATTACCTTCCTACAACTTCAAAATCAAAATGTGATAGTTCGGATATTGGTTAGGTAAGGGCTCTTTTGTGGAGACGCGGAGCGTCGAGCGGCGCGTTGTGCGACGCGACCCGCAGGAAATTCAAACAAATGGCGATGTATGAGAACGTTCATGTAAAAGCGTAAGCTTTTTTCTGAAATGTTTAATAAGACTTTATTCGTTTAAGTTTTGATAAATTTCGAAGTTACGTTAGGTTTCAACATTTTAAATTATCGATCTATTTTTATTGTTGGGTACAACTCTGACAAAGAAAAGTTGAAGACAGACCGAAGGGACACAAAAACCCAATGGTTACAATTTCGCTTGATTAACATCAATTGTGCGCTCGGCGTCTTCTTGGTGTTGATTACTTTAATATATCACTAGGGAGTAAACTAGGCCTTTGTTCCACTTTGAGACTTTATAACAGCTTTGACTGTCAAGTGAGAATACCTGCCAGAATGGCAACAATATGATAACAATATACAAATATTAACGTTAAAAATGCAATAAAAATAAGGACTCAAATATAAATTTAGCTTTTGAAACCTAGCAGCATGCTCTGATATCTCTGCCTTTTCAATGAAAAATATGTTACTCGCGACCTAAAATAAATCTAGTGTTACTGGTTTTTCGAAATTTGGCCTCATGTTAAGCATTTTACGAGGGAACAAAGATCCATACATACATACATACAGCCAAAAACTTGGCCCTCCTTCTTCGCAGTTGGTTTGAAAACTTTGAAATACGAGTAAACGTATAATTATTATTATAATAACTAGTTATTTAACTACATCAATTCCTTTTCTTTGAGATCAACGTAACATTTTCCGAGTAGGTGGAGTGAATAAGTTAATACTTTCCTATTATCAACTCTGAAAGAAGTAAGTCATGTGATAAATAATTCCTGCCGAAAGACAAAATTAAAAGAAAAACTTTTCTTTCTCTTATGATTTTGGAACGTTATTGAACTAAGTTTTGTTTCGCCATTGAAATAATAATATTTTCGTCTTTTTGTTAAAAGTTCAAGAAGAGTAAGAAGTTTTTATACTTGACGCTGTACGCAATTGTCGTATTAAAAAGTTTGAGACAAATGATCTGAGGCTTTATACATACATACATACATACAATCACGCCTCTTTTCCGTAGGTGTAGGCAGAGACTACTTCCTTCCACTTGCTATGATCCAGAAAAACTTCCCTCGCTTCCTCCACACTCATAAGTCTCTTCATACACGTGCGTCGGTTTAGGGTCTCCAGACCTGGCCCTTTCTTAATACGTCCCCGAGCTGATCGTATGGCTTTATTCTACTCGGTAATACCATATTACTTGTGACATGTTTTCGTATTGACAGCGTTATGATAGCTCTTATTTACTTGACGGTTATTGCAGCCGAGCAACAATACGAAAACATGTCAAAAGAAATATGGTTGTACCGAGAAGAATGGAGCCTCTGTCATTTTTGACATTGGTGCTCCGCAAATCATTTGGTAAATTTTATAACGAAAACTAATTTAGGCTAACTACTGTTGTTACATAGTAGTCAAGCAAATAGTTATGTTTGGTATGTACCTACTGTAAATCTTAATGTATAACACGCAAAATCTACAGTGGGTAAAATAACAATCGTAGAAACGACAGAACTTATCAAAACGAAACGGCCAGGTGCGAGTCGGACTCACACATAATGAGGAACATTCTGTGAAAATTTAATTTTTTTACTTATTATATGGTTCATGAATTTTGGTTGAACCCTTACAAATTACAATTATTACATAGTTTCATATGCAAATGTTGGGACAGCTAAGTTGCCAAGATATGCAATACAATAGTTCCCTAATAACGCTAAAGTTTTGGGACTGGGACATATCCCTTCCAATAGATTTACTTAGTTAATCTTTACCTAGAGCCAAATTGATTCTAGACCATTTAACGCTTTTGCAATTTGGCAATAGTTCATAGAAAGCGGTTACTTTCTAATACATCTACTAAGCTAATTACGTGGACACTTTTGCATCATATTCCAGCAAACAAATTAAATTACATTATTTGATTACTTACCCTAAAAATAATTTCGATTATTTGCAAGGCAGTAATAAATAAATAATACAAAGACTTGTTGTTGTGTAGATTTATTAAAGCAAATGAACAGTAATTTTTATAATTTTTCCGTGGTTGGTTTATCCCTTTTCACGGCTAAACTAAAACTTTTGAGGTGAAAAACTCCTTTCACAATCCACAGATTAGATGTTAATAACAAACTTGCGTAGATTATTATTAATGGCCACTCCTCACGTCTTTCTATTATTTATTTATTACTGTCCTGCAAAGGATCAAGATTAAAGTTCAAGTAAGAAATCAATAAATGTAATTTAATTTATTTAATTAAAATCTTGTCCATTTGTCCGATCTCTGACTATAGATATAGATAGGTTATGATAACATACTTATATAGAGAAATGAATATTAAATCCAAAAATATATCCATTACTCTCAAACAAGACATACTCGCGTTCATCACACTATTATTTTTGGTGATCGAGCATGGAACCCGGGTCCGCTAGCTTCGTAGGTACGGTAACTACCAAATTGGCTAACCACGTCGTAAATTACTTGAATGTTGTATTTGGATTTCAAGGTACAGTGCACCCATATTCTTAATAGCGATCGGCAATCTTCGTTTTTCTATGACACACGAGTGACAAATATACTATCAGTTGCGAGGGCAAGCGTGATAGCGATAGCCAGCCGAGAGCTATTAAGAGGCTGGGAATATTTTAAAGACATCGCAATATTGCGACACACGCTTGTGTGGAATTGTGTAGTTATACATACATAGACACACAAGTTTTAAAACGATATAGTTATAATCAAATCTTGTTTAATGGCCAAACCATGCGTACAAAAAATACGCCACCATGAATATTCTCCGGCACGCTAATCTTTCTTATTTCCAACCTCAGCGCGAAATGCATGAAAATAGACGTGTATGGAGATTGGCGCATAACCATAACCGTAACAGTAAAAACAGCGGTTTATTCCAAGAAGCTCGCGATGAAGCTAGCGCTTTTTGCACTAAGCTTGCTTTTATGAGATAGAAGTAACGTGAAGCTTCTCAGGTAAGATCGTGGTTTGAATATACAAATATTTTTTTAAACATAACACGTTTTTCAAGACCTTTATGAAGATACCCACGACGCCGATGTTGTGAGACCAGATTATTTTTCCAGCCTTTACCAACTAAATGTACAAATTTTAATATTTCACTCTGCTATTTAAAGTAAAATAATAATATTTTTTGAATTCGTCGATTAAAATCTGTGTATTAAGATTACAAGATCGTTGAATAGTCTATGTTACTTCCGAAACAACCGAAATAACTGTTTCGATACGCTCTAGACAACTTAAAAAATTTGAAAATAGAACTTCATGTTTCAATAATGGGCGTTTTCTCTAAAAAGTGTACCCAATGAAGGACTGAAATTAAGGAACTTTAACTTTGTCAGTTTTATAATGAAAATTAGCCGTACATTTCGGCCGTCAATGTATGGCTAATTTTCGTCACAAAACTGACAAAGTGAAAGTTCCTTAATTTCAGTCCTTAATTGGGTACACTTTTTAGTGAAAACGCCCTAATATGACGTGTCCTTGTTTAAGGAGACTCGATCCGATACAAAATGTCCAATCTATGGCGTTTCGGAAGGTAGCAGTATCGCGCCATCTGTCAAAAATCTACTTAAAATTGCTGCTTTATCCAGATCATAAAAATAAATAAAAAAATACTCTTTGTGATTGGCTAAATACTAGCCAAGCACAGTACTGCAACATTACGGACGCCGGTGGTGTGATAACTTTTCTTTTCAAAGCTAAGCTTAAAAAGCTAAAATAAAAACTAACCACTTAGGTATTAATTTTAATGAACTCGTACAAAAAGTATTGTTCACAATAGTGTCATAATCAAGGTTTTAATCTCGTACCTTACCTAAGCACGGTACTCGACTAAAAAGCTCTCTATTATAACACGATTGTGAAAACTACTATTATTTACACACATTATCATAAGTCCTCTATTATGCTTTCAAAACCCGTAGGTAATAACCAGCATTATTTCTCAGGTGACAGCGATGACAGCTGTTAATTTTGAAAGATGTTCCAAAGGGGTGTGGGTAAAAGTGTTGTCATTTGTAAAATTCATACATTTTCAAGGTGAGCGGCCATTCGTAAAAGTGGTAAATTATGATAGAATTATTAAAAATAAACATATTTTGTTATGTAATGTAATACTCTAAAGTGCATCGGAGCCGAGATATTTAAATATTCATACTTGGGCGTACTTTTGTACTAAAAACTGAATACTTAAATCTTTAAAATCTCCGCTCCGATATTATTTAACGCCATAAATTATATATATCTATGTGTATTTAGAGGTCCTCTAAATGACTATGTAAAAATCATCTGTGGCCGCTGAAAAAAAAATTACAATATTCTTCAAACAAATTGACCCAATGCCCTTTGGATCTCATTATCTTACAATATTCGATAACGTAATGAAATTACGTTACAGCTGTCGTCGCTGTCACCTACTACCACAAATAATGCTGGTCATTTGCCTTTAGGCTTCTGAACCCATCTTAGAGTACTTAGAATATGTGTGTAGATGAAGTATTGTACGCGAATCTGCGTAATTGGCATTACGCAACCGTCACGTAAACTACTATTACATGTCCCGGACTGTGAACTTGATACTTACCAATTTCAAATGAATGAATTGCTTTATAATTGTTATTTCAATTAAATATACCTTTTTCCTAAGACATAATATTAGCAGAAGCTTTGTATGCTCTTTATTTCGACCAACTTACAGAAAATAAACAATGCTCTTACTTACTTGAGTGCCGTGCAAAGTAATAACAGAGTCATTGTTATCCTCGCCTCCCAGAGGAATGTCGAAGAGTATCTTCACTCCCTGAGAAATAAAGTAAACTCGTAAGTATTCATTTTTCTTTTTAATTTCGTTCAATATTGTTTTAATTTTTCGACAGCGCAGTTGTTGGATTCATAAGCTTCATAAAGGAGTTTTTTTTTAAAGATGTCTACACACAAACCAACTGGAGCTCTGTTCCACATGCTTGGGCAAGGGCACAAGTTCCTACCGCGGACAATTAGCGGGAAGCGAGTAGAGTCAGTGATTTTTTGTTTCGATAAACTATATCAGGTTAGGGGACAGTGTTACACAAATTGACTTAGTCCCAAACTAACTACTTGTACCTATACTATCGGTACTAAGTAGACAACAATAAACTTACTTATATAGAGAAATACATAGAAAACATCGAAGACGCAGGAACAAATATTCGCGCTCATCACGCCCTCATCATCATCATCTGCCCTTACCCGGATTTGAACCCAGGACCGCTAGCTTCGTTGGCGGGGTCACTACCAACTAGTCCAACGCATAGTAAAAAAAGTGGAAAGAGCTCTTGCAGTTTGGATAGCCAGCGATCAACTATTGATTTATGTGTCTCTTTTATTAACACGGGAATTACGAGTAATCTTTTGTTCGTTGCTTGAGCGAGAAAATAGTCAATAGCTAATCGTTTTCTCGCCGGCAGAGGGACAGGTGCCAAAAACTAATTTCTTTTGACATTTTATCGTATTGTCAACGTTTTGATAGCTCATTTCTAGACAGTAATGGCAGCCGAGTTAAAAATAATATTGTTATAATATGTAGGTTTAGCCCGAGTAGGACAGAGCTGACGGTAAAAGGACTCTTTCAAGGCTTTAAATGCGTAACTGACCCTGATAACCAGTGATCGGAATAGGTAGAGTATATTTACCTAAAGTTCGCAAAAGGACATTATAGAGTGGTTACAACCGGATGAAATAGTAATTTATTTTTATTGAATTTAGGATTTCCGTTGTTGTTAATGCTAAATATCCGTAATATTTACTATAGGATATTTTATGCCAGTTTGTGATAAAAGGGGCCTGTAACTCATTTATTTTAAGTATCTAATTAATAGGTGGAGTATATTTACCTATACTTCGTAGAACAGAGACATAAACTGGAGACTTCCTTGCGATTACATTTACTAGTACCAGAAAATACCAGAAATCCGGAATTCAATAAAAATAAATTAATATTTCACCTGGTTGTAACCACTGATAACTGTCAACTATAGTCTGTGTCAATTGAAATTGCCAACGATGTAAACAAATTAGTACCATTTGACACTTAACCTCAAATATTCATAAAGCGTGTTTTTGTTTAAAATAACATAAAACTGATAATTATTTCATCTTAAACTTAATGTGAAAGTTAAGATCAAGTGTATAAGTCATTGCTAAGACCTTACTTGTACTTTAAAAGCACGTGATTATCGACTAATAATAATAATGGTTTGGTAATGTTTACATCTTTACCAATTTCAATTGGTACAGATTATAATGCCTCATTGATTCCTATTGGAGTTGTATGTCACAAAACATTTTTTTATGGCATGAAAAAGGGGAATAGTAAATGGCATCCGGGACCCATAAACACTTTTTTTATTCTACAATCTTGAGATCGCCATACTTAACTTATTCTCGTACCCGAAAACAACAATGCAAACACTTTAACACTAGCCAGCATTTTCAATACCCTTTTTTGTTACAAGTTAAGTTGAATTGTACCCTTTTTCACCAGAACCCTTTAGCAGTAACTGACTGGCAATAATATGATAACGTCAGATGAAGGTTCTACGACGAATTTATAAGGTGTTGTCAGAATAACGACCGGCGAGGATATTTTAACCGTATCTTTAGCTTTCAAACTTTCAGCTTAAAGAAATATATCAAATAGAGGTAAAATAATATTTACTGACATGGACAGATCAAATAGATATTTACTACTCAGTTCTAACCGTTTGATAAATTATTTAGGGCTGTAACTGCGTTGCTTTTCCGCTCAGCATCGAAGGAATAAAACATTACGTTCGCCGAGAATACTAAATTCCTCAGTTGTTGTGTTTTTAAAACTTAAGATCAAGACAAAAAATATTACCAGCCTTTTTAAACAGTAAAATTACACTTTTCCCCGCGATTACGTTCACGTAGAAGTCGTTTATCTATATTCCCTTAGAAACTGTCCAATTTTCCGATTTAAAAAGTACCCTACTTGTATGTATGTCTGTCTCGGGCTATAACTTATCTCTGTAACTTTCACACCGTCGATCGGTTGAGGCGTTGAATCGTAAAGATGGAACTAATAACCAAACAAACACAAATATTAATGGTGGTGTTGTAGCTTGGGTTTTGGAACAAACTAATTAAATTTTAATTATTGAAGCGTACAACATTTATTACATGTTGACCACTCGGTGGTTGATCGCGGAAGAGAGCGAGAATAGGCGCGAATCGCCGTAGTCATAGACTACAATAGCATAAGTCTACTTAAGGGCTACATTCACAATACAATTGTGTTGGGTTTCCAACAGGTGGTTTAAAGAACTTGCAAAATCAACATTTTACATATTATTATCATGATTTGGCGAAGCATAAGCAAACCTACTTTGGGCGCGCGGCGCGGTGAACATACAGACGTTTCCTAACAGATCGTTTTGAGGGTTTATGTAAATGCTTGGAGCCAGGATGGGCATCCATTTGTCACGTCGCCGATCAGCGCGTCTCCAACGTGTGGCTCAGGTTTGATCCGGTGTGATACTTTCGCATTTTATAAAAGTTATTTGGTAATTTTATATCGCTAATGATTATATATATTTATTAATGCTTTCATTTTAAATTCAGCTAGAAAGCGAAGAAATAAAATTAAGAAATATCGAGTTGACTTATTGACTTAGTCCCAAACTAAGCTCTAGGTTTGTACTAAATATGACAAACATACTTATATTTGTTCCTGAGTCTTTAAACAAAAAACATCCCTGAGACACAGACATTAAAGAGATCACAACGGATGACTCGCGTAGGTAAATAATGTCTAAAAATACTCATGACATACATAGTTCCTCTATTAGAAAATATTCGAGCTCATCACACGAATATTTGCCGGGGTGTATCAATCTGTCTCCCAAACTTGATTATTCCGCGTAGCAATTTTTCCAGTCGTGATTTTACCCAATCACATTTTTTCTCATTCTTAATTTTTCCTGGATGCATATTTTCCATTCTGGATTTTTCCCAGTCGCAAATAATTATCCCATTGTAATTAGGCTGAAATAGGTAGGTAGGTTTAGGTTATGTTCCTTTTGCACCAGGCCCGAAGGGGCCAAACCACCCAGTAGTAGGAACTCCGTTGATACTGTGGAAATGATGTTATAAGTTATAACTGTTCAGATAAACACAGATTGGGAAATTATGATAATGGAATTATTTCTGCAAAATAAGCTATTGAAAAAAAGACTGGTAAATTTTGCGAATGGAAAGATTGCTACCAGAAAAAAAAAAGATTTTGGGAAAAATATCGCCATAATCATATGCCCTTACCGAGAATCGAATCTGGGATCGTTGGCTTTGTAGGCAGGGTCACTACCAAATACGCTAACACATTGCCGAAGGTCAACTTAGTCATTCTCCAAATATTTAATTATAATTATATGCTAGCAAATACGAAAAGCACAAGACGGGTCTGAGTGGAGAGCCTTGGGGGAGGCCTATGACCAGCAGTGGACGTCTTTCGGCTGACATGATGATGATGATGATGATAAAACAATTACGATAGGTAACATACAAATACACACTTTAGCATTAATACAATGAAATACGGGCAGCTTCTGCCTGGGACTTCTTCCGCATTGGACATCCCACAGAAATACCTTATGATTTTTTCGGGATTAACGGTAGTTTACGAGTTAATAGAAGGTTAGCTTATCTATTTTGTTTTCATTCAAATCCGTTAGCCATTTCTCCGTGAATGATTTACAAACATACTTACTCACACATACACATACTTACAAACTCTTGCATTTATAATTTTTTAGTGTGACTAATATAAATGTAAAATACTGTTAAAGGGTTTTTTACGTGTGATTATTTACTAAAACAAAGACGCGTTGAAAATAAATATTTTAACCTTTATTTATTCTAGTCAGTTACCTTAACTGGATTAGGTAATTTCGTTATATGGAAAGTTTTTTTTTGTTGACTAAAGTGTTTCATTTAATAAGATTACTTGTAATAAATATAGTCATTCTAAGTGTGCGATAAAATTGAATTAAAAATTGCGTTGTCGTCTTAAAATAAATTCAGAGCGTTAAAAGCCTCATTCAAGTTAAGCGCTTTCATGAGAAAACGTGTTTTCAACAACAAACCAATTTCTTTAAAAACATTATTCCATTAAAGTTTTATTTCTCTACCCTTTCTCGCTTTTGCCCCGAAATAATATTTGTGCAATGAAAACTTGAACAAGAGCTTTGGAGAGCTTTGTTGTTGTAATTGAAAAGCTCCGCATGCATATATGGGATTTTATCGTGGCGATGTTTGCTCAAAAGGGACTTTGTTGAATCAGAATAGTTCAGAAATATTTTATTTATAAATAAAACCTGCCAAGACCAGAGACATGAATTGACTTGGATTTGGGTCCAATATTAGTTTTAATAACTTTGGTTATTTACTCTCTATACCTTCAAGCGGCAAGAAAATTATAGTTAGTTTAAATTTGAATTTTTATTAATTGTTTTTTGACAGCTGCCGTTATACGGCTGCTTGCCACTCGAAGGGTGAAATTATAAAAACAAAAACATAACATATAAATTTACAGAAAAACACCATTCATCATCATCATCATGTCAGCCGAAAGACGTCCACTGCTGGACATAGGCCTCCCCCAAGGCTCTCCACTCAGACCGGTCTTGTGCTTTTCGCATCCACCGCGTTCCCGCGATCCTTACAAGGTCGTCACTCCATCTTGTTGGAGGCCTACCTACAGCTCGTCTCCCTCACCATTATAGACTTATGAATTATTATTATTTAAGTTAACTCAGTGAAACAGAACAGCCGTCGATCATTTTATAGAAGCCTATCTACGGATGATAATCGAGTCCAAAAGACTTAAAGGAACAATGCATTACCATACACCAAACGGAAAAGAGGCTCTTTTAAATCTACCAACTTTTAACAACGCATCAGTACGAAAGAGAAAGAACCCACCCATCGCTCTCACGTCACACGAAAGGACGTAATCAATAACCCTAAGAACACTGGGCAAAACCGTTTGAGCAATGTTTCTAAATGAGGAACCATTTCCTGGATTTTTTACACTGACAAAAGGTTGTTTTTCTACAATAAGGAAGTTTTCACAATGTCGCTAATTACTATCAAAATGCTAGAGAATTCCCCAAATAAATCAGTTAGGTATATAAGTTCTAAACAGTCTTAACAATAATGCAATCTATCTTTAGTGAAACAATACTACTACTAATGAGACAGAAGGCCACAAAATCAATTATTTTGTTTAAATTATGTTCATAATTGCGAAATAATACGATTACTTAACAAACACATTTCTAATATAAGCTAAAAGAAAACCAACTTGGCCTCGTCAATAGAATCCAAAAAGCATTTCTTTTAGCCTATTACTGCCCATTCATAAAAATCTGCTAATCAATGACGACTGTTTCATTAAAAACAATCCCACCTTAATGAAATCTACTCAAAGAATACGCGAAGCCAACGAAAACTGGGTCGGAATGAATTGCGTTAACTAATTACGGAAACAGATCCGGGGCATTTACCAAAAAGGTGAAGTTAAACCGCGTACATTTAGAAAAGTCTTTGTGCTGCGACGCATGTAACAATGGTTTAGGCGCAAGAAATGAAACACACTGCGCCTTTCAAACCTTCGTTACATTTCATTACTCGTGCAAAAGAGAATATACACTTTAGTTAAACTTTCATCGTTTGCTATACAGAAGTAAAATTCTGTATAAGGTCTGGCTGGTATTTAGCAAGCTTTAAGCTTTAAGTTTGCTACTCGGTCACTACATGTGAAATCTTTTAATTGGTTTTGTGTTTCTTATTCTTGTTTCATAACTATGCTGTATTTGTAACTGTTGGATTTCCTACCAATAAAAAAATAAAAAAAATAATATGTTGCCTCTCCAGTTAATATCTTAATTAAATTTCACATGATATGGTTTTGCCAAGTAGACTAGAGGTCCTCACCCTCACTGACGCTGGAAAGGGAATCTTGTTAGATTTAATTGTGTGATTCAGCGACATTTTGTTGATGTTGACCCGAGATGTTTGCATAATTTGTTCTCTTCAATTTCTTGTAGCAGACATTATGGGTTTAAGTTCATTTTAATTTGTATCTATTTCCTAATTTAATACGTATAGTAAATGCAAAATGACCAAAAAAGTTCAATATAAAATACCGTTCGAATAAATGTTCGTGTTTACCGACTGATAAGAAGTCGTAATACAAAGTTGTAAGGAACATAAATTAAAATGCGTTTCACTAGTTCTGTTTGAGGCAACTAAGCGATGCGCAAAGAATAAATCCACTAATAGGATTCAGTACTTCACCCTCCTAGCCTTGGGCTTCTAATTGGTAAACTTTGTTTCACACGCTTACGTTCCGCACTCAACTCTGATGGAAATGCAGCCATATTCTCCAAACGTTCTAAGAACATCATTCTACTTAGAGTAACGTGCAGTGATATGTGTCTGCACATGCCAGTAAAACACTAAGCACATCGTTACAAAAACCGGGCAAGAGAATGTCGGACCAAGCTCAATGTAGGGTTCTGTTGCTATTACTACAATACTCGTTTTTTTTCTCCAAGAACGTATTCTTACGTACGTACGTTCACAAGAATACGTTGGTTTTTTTCATTGTTTGCTTCTATCTTATGTATACTGTTTTTTTTCTTTATTGTTTTTTAGTGGTCCCAACGGAAGACCAGCGCTGGCTTTACGGCTAGTGAATGCTGAGTTGGGATTGGGACCGTTTCGCAACAATTTCTCTATGTCTTGTTCTTTTTGTGAATAAAAATGTCTCTTTATCTTTAGAATTATAATCACCCGATACTCAAGAAACTGTAAAGTTCATCATCATCATGTCAGCCGAAAGACGTCCACTGCTGGACATAGGCCTAACTTATCATTAATAGTCTTTATTTTAAATTCTTTATATTTTATTCTATTAATACCTTCATGTGTACAGTCACCAGCAATAATATATTATCCAACATTGGGCGCAAAAATATCTGACACGCTCTTATACCTCTAGTAATAAAGACATGTCAGATATTTTTGCGCCCAATATTGGATCATATATTATTGCTGGTAACTATACCACACGGTTAAATGTACATTAGTGAATCTTCTCATCTAACAATAAGGTTCACTAGTGGTCAGTTAACAGTGATGCTGTTGTACAAAATTTCCGTTTAGTCACTATAAGTCTCGGAAAATTAGTGACGTACACGGCGAAACTATAAGGGTATCTAGTTTGACTTCGGAACCCTAAAAACGAGTAAATATATGTTGGTTTCCGAAGAATCCGCACAAAGTTGTTGAGTGTAGTTCGGGGAACACGTTCTGCTAATGAGCGTAGTTGGCGATTAACGAAGTTCCAGTTTGGATCTTCTGACCTGGTGCTGTTTGTTTGCAACTTTAATAAATGACAACGTCAAGCCGCGTTTTCACTTAGTGTTCTGAACAAACATTTGTTTAGATCAAATGATTGCGGTTCTGCCGATGTTCGCTCAAAATAAAAAATATCCGTTTTCATTAAATGAGGAACCGAACAGTTGTTTAGAATAATGTGAATTCAAAACAAAGATCGGTGACCCACCGAGCACTTACAACGCCGAGCGAATGCTCAAAGCCGCAGCTCGCTCGCCACATACGTCGTTTTCAAAGAATGAATGAGTGAGCGAGCAATCGTTCGTCGCGTTCAGCCGATCAAACACGGCTTCAGAGAAAGAACTTTAGCTTAAAGCCGCGTTTTTACTAAGTGTTTTAAACAGTTCTGAGCGAGCAATCGTTCGTTCGTGCGTAAATGAAAACACTGGAGCGAGCGAACGTGTCTGTTCAGTGATGATCGGCTGGACGCGACGAACGATTGCTCGCTCACTCATTTATTCTGTGAAAACGATAATTATGTGGCGAGCGAGCTGCTGCTTTGAGCATTCGCTCGGCGTTGTAAGTGCTCGGTGGGTCTACGATCTTTGTTTTGAATTCACATTATTGTAAACAACTCTTCGGTGAAAACGCGGCTTAAGAGGTCCAAAGGATAATGTGCTGAAAGATTTGTAATGTTAACTGTTTGCAAAAAGAGTTCGCCAACACTGTCCTCGTTCGTGAAATCTTCTTTTTTATTTATAGTTCATCTACTTCTCGTTTGTACAGTCGAGTTCACAAATATGTATACCTTGTCTATTTAATGCCATGTTTAAACTGCCATACACGAAGTGTCAACGCTTAAAGTGACAAGGTACTGAAGTGTATATTTATGAACTCAACTGTATCTTAATGATAATTGATACTACTCATAGACATAACAAACAATACGTATTGATGAAGTATTGAGGTATCGTCAGCCACAACAATAGGTGAAAAACTTTAGTAAACGACCTCTTGCATGTAGTTGTGTACAAAACTAATATGGAATTTACGTCAAATTTCAAATATAGAATTGCGAACGGTCTATACAATTCTAGTGAATAATCCTTTCACATCGTGAAAACTCGGAACTCACGTCTACTTCCGAATGATGCCGACGTATCTATGAAGTATTGAATTATTAAGTGAAATGTTTGTATTAAATAAATAGAGAACTTTAGTTATCAGTGTCAAATGTCAAACCACGAGTTTGAAGTATATCACACCGAGGTGTTAAAACCACCACGATCAAATATAATATAGAAATTAGGTGTAGGCAAACAAGAAGAAATATAAATTAAATGTTGAAAATAATTTCACAGGCTTGTCGATCTAAACGTTTCCCAGGTCTTTATGCTTTCGGCATGACTATTAAAAATAACTGAAAACAAACTTAATCTTAACCAACAAAAAAATACTCTGGTATTAACCACTCTATATCGATTATCACTCTCGCGATGCGACGTTCCCCCACGTTGTCTTGATGGGTCCTGAGTCAAACTGAAGTAGCGTGACAAATACGAACATTTCCGAGAAAATACGATGTGAAAGGATATTTCACTACGTCTGTACAGATGTGTTACAACTACACGCAAGAGGTCATCTACTTTTTCACTTATAACTCTTTGTATGGTAAAGTTAGGTGGTGGGTTTGCAGGTCGCACGGTTTTCTGGTGGCAATATTCGCATAGTTACAGTGTTGCATAGAGGCATTCCATTTTAGTCTTTTTAGTAGGCAACGCATTTGCAGTATTGGGATTGCAGTCTTGACCTCATTCACCATCAAGTTGCCTGTGTATTGCTTCGCCTTTCTCCTTGCCAAACAACAAAAAAAAATGTGGCTAAACTCAAGTTATGAGTTAGCATCCAATAAAGCGACAGTAGTTGAGTGGCTTGTGGTACAGTCAAATGCAAAAATATGTATCAAAAGAATCTTTTCATAAATATGTTACGAACTTCTCATTACACTGGACTAAGGTGCATTGGGACATATTTTTGAGATGTTGCGTTTTCCCAATTTTTTACACTTACTTACTGTACCAGACTCGTGATCGCGACCCAATGAAGTTGTCAGCCACCCTAAGTTTGAATTTCAATTGAAAAGGCCAATTTTATGTGTCCCTAAATTGCAAAGTGTCGACTTTTGTAATTTTGGGAGTTGTGTCAAAATTGAGATACAATTCTCAGAATTGTAAGTATCATGATGAAGCTCATCAATCAGCCTTCGCGTTGTAAAACCAACTAATAACTGGTAGAGAATACCTTACAGCATTAAGCTCGCCTTATGTGCAATAAAGATTTGCCCCCTAGACATAGACGTACTTATAAACCTATATTATTTTAGGTATGCGTTGTCCCTTTCTATAAAACGGATGTCACAATGACAGATAATGACACAGCCTATTTCAAGCATATTTTAGCTATTGTGGGTTTACGAGAGTAAATAATTACATAATAATAAAACAAGTCCAAGAACCGGGAAAGAGCATGTCGGACCATGCTTAGGGTTCCGAAGTCGTAGTACTACAAACACGAAAATCCACCTCAAAAATTACGATGTGGAAACACCAACAAAACAGTGTATCTGCAAGGTGGGTTACCTTTGTTTCGACGAAATATGTTTGCCAAATGTATCGTTTCCCGCTTTGTTTTCAGTAAATATTTTAGGATTTTATAAATACTAATCTAACCTATCCTATACGGTTCTACACCATGGTACTGAAATAAATCCTGAAATACGATATGATGTATAAAATATAACTGTAAATTACAGGAAAAAAATTGGGTTGGCAAATGAAAGGGACGGGAAACGATACATTTCACAAACATATTTCGGCCAAACGGCAGGCTCGCCTTCAAGGCACTTACGTTTTCGTAACCAAGCTACGAGGTACCCAACCCACCTCGATCGCGGCGTCGATGACGAGGTAGAGTGGCTTGTACGCGTGCGCCACGTGCGCGCGCGCCACGTACAGGCGGCGCCCGCACACCTTGCGCGCGAACAACATCACCTGCACAGAAAAAACATAACTATGACACTAGCCCACAAAACTAAGTATCACACTTTTAATACTAGCTAGTATTCAAAGTGTGATACTTAGCTTTGCGGGCCAGTGTAGTTCAAAACCCCCGATATAATCGTGATCCCTTATTTCAGAGCTGATCTCTTAAACGGCTTAGAGATCGTTCCCACTATGTCTTATGTCGGTCCGGATTTTAATTGGTCGTTCTAGTGGCAGAACATTTTATATGAAGCTATTCACACTCGTCTGACAACGATTTTGTGTCGGATCCGACAAAAAATATCGTGTGTTTTGCAAGCCGGATAAAAATAGTGTCGGAACTCGCTCGCCTTTGAATAAGTATGACGCTGTTCACATTGGTCGGATGTCGGGGCCGACCCCGCCCCGCCCGCACCCCTTGTTCTGCCCGCGCGTGGCTGCCATAGTGGCCGACAACCGACTAGTGTGAACAGAGGCGCCGATACCCTATTAAAATCGGAATCCGACATCGGACATAGTGGGAACAGAGGCACCGACACCCGATTAAAATCGGAATCCGACATCGGACATAGTGGGAACAGAGGCGCCGACACCCGATTAAAATCGGAATCCGACATCGGACATAGTGGGAACAGAGGCGCCGACACCTGATTAAAATCGGAATCCGACATACGACACAGTGGGAACGAGCTTTTAACCAATTTTTATCAAACTAGCTGAGAACCATCGCTAAAAAACTTGCTTTTAAATAAAAAAACAGTCAAATCGGTTCACCTGTTTAAGTGCTACGGAGCCCAAGGCAGATACAAACACAGCGGTCAAACTTATAACACCCCTTTTTTGCGTCGGGGGTTATAAAATTAAAAAGAAAAGTCGGGTGGCCTGTCTCTGGAATGCGTCACACGATATTTTAGAGGTAGAGGAGCCTCTATTAGGCTTTCTTGGTCGAGCAAATGCTTACGAAGCATGTTGCGTAGAATGTTAGGTTAGGACCCATCATGGAATATGTTTTAGTCTGTGGTCTTAATTTTATTGATGGATTAAATATTATTGAATATATTTAATTATAGTTACACAATTATTACGTATATCATGTACATTATTTATTGATTTGTTAGTACTTTTTGCGTAAAGTATTTTTATTTTGTAAATTATGTGGTTTGCTTTGTTTTCTGTCTTTCTTTTTCTGTGCACCACTTTTGATAGTTTATGTATGATTATTGCGATGACTGGTAGAGAATGCCATTAGGCATCAAGTTCGCCATTTGTGGATTTTTGGGCAGTAAAGGTTAAGGGTTAAAAATCATTGGAGATAATTATTTTGCTGATGAATTAATTGTTTTTCATGATTATTAATATTTGCACTCATAAAATTTCAAGCTGACCAAATATTAATTTCTTTTCTGATAATATTAAATTCTTAATTAAGGTCTTAACTACGACCTTTTTTTTGATTTTCACCCTAGAAAACACCCAATAATTAGAAACAAATATTCGAGCTCATCACACCAACACAACCACTACCACCAACACCAACAGCAGCAGGCAGGGGTGGCAGGGTCACTACCAACTAGGCTGACTGTGTCGTCTGCTTTAGGTGAATATAAAAACGTTATCAGGTTATAAAAAAAATGCATACCTACTGAATTGTCCATTCTGATGAAAGGATTCCATTTTTAACGAGCTCAAAATTCAAAATCCCCAAAGCAATCAACTCCGATTCGTTAATGTTTTGGGGAAATTATCCTTTTTCTTGAAACCGCTTAAAATATCCGACGGAATGTCTTTTTAAATTCAAACTTCTAAGAATTCATTATATTTTATTTTAAAATTCTTCATTTTTCAGGGTTGCATTCGTAGCCAAAAACATTTTGTAATAATCAATTTTGTCTTGTCTGTACACACACATTAATCATATTTTACGCAGATATACCTTAAGGACGAACTAATGAAATATTCCAACTATTAGTAGATGAATTCGGTAAAGAAAGAGCAAGAGAGATAGACACAGAACGCAGTGAGACTTTACTAAAAGTTATTAAAACACTTTTTAATAACTTTCAGTAGAGTCCACTACAAAATTAATCAAAAAATCGATTAAAACTAATTTAATGTTGAAAACTAATGTATTTTACTTTTTAAATCTTAAATTTAAAAATTTAAATAGCTAGTTCGACAGTTCGAAGGAACGCCAATAAATCCCGCAGCAAATAAAAGTTCAAGTTGGATGTTAGCAGACATTTTAAATTTATTCTAATAAACATGGACGAAATTGTTACAAAACAATGACAATTAATTCAAATGTTGCCAGCGTTAATAAATGCACCCTCTTTTAAAAAAAAATACAACTTTCATTAAAAAGTCGCTTAAATTATCAACTCTTTTTAGCTGTCAGGCTTAAGGGCCTTGATTGTATTTTTAATTAGCTCATAATAAAGATGCAAAATATTTCTTATAATATGACCATATTTTAAACCCTGACCATTTCTTAGATCCTATTTCTAAACGAAGTCCTTGAAACTTTTGCGGCGATTCTTAATAAACTTTGCAGTTTTATTCACATAAAAGATGCAAATGACATTCCTAAATTGTCTGGTGCAAACTTGATTAAAAAACTTCGTGTTTTAAGACCGTTTAAAACTACTTTAATGACAAAAAGGAGTTCAATAGTTCATACGATAGAAATTAACGACCCTCCGGAATGGTTATAGTTGGCGCTCTTCCAAATTAAACCTAACGGCTTAGCTGGTAGCCATGAACGATTCAGCAAAAGCTGAATTGATGCTTCCGCCGAGGCCAGAAGGCGTGATTTGACCAAACTCGATTTATAATAATTATGATTCCTCGCCATATTCCGCAATCACACTTTATGGAACCCATGATTTTTATTCTATTACTCTTTGCGTGTGCTTTCCTGCGCCTACGAGTCGATCTTTGCGAGAAACGTGAGAAAAAGACGCCAAACAATCAGTCAATAAGTACTAAGTGTCTAGCAGTGGACTAAGGCCGCGGCTCTACTGAGGCGGAGACGAGCGGAGCTGTGCCAATATTAACCAATAAAAGGCGCATGCGGTCACGTCGAGTGCGCCTTGCGTACGTTAGTTTAGATTCTATTGGTAATATTGGCACAGCTCCGCTGACTGACAGAGCCGCAGCCTAATAATAGTCAGCTGAATTGGCTGCCCATTAGATTTCGTAGAAACATTCATATCCTGTCGTTGCTTTTTAATGTTCTTTTCTATTTAATGTTCTTTTTTTTCTCTCAAACTATTCCCAATCGCTCAAAGGTTAACTGGATGAGATCCCTTAAAGGGATAAGTTCGCCTTTGTACATACCTTTTGTGTTTCTGTTTATTTTGTTGTTTGTTATTTTCCTGTTTGTACAATAAAGTATTTACATACATACATACATAATAGTTGAAGATGTTTTTCTTTCAACTATAGATATTTTAGTGATTGTATGGGATATCGCCTGCAATAACAACCAACAGATAAAATTAGTTAAGTAAACAGAATATACTTACTACGAAACTTTAAAACTAGAAAGGATTTAGTACCTTGATAGTAACTTCTCCATAGTTGCCAATATCAAAGTCGTTCGGTAGGAAAACCAAATTCAAGATATCATCGCCTTCTGTGGGAAAAACAAACACACATTCAAAACTAGCTCTCGGACGGGATACTCTGGAAGCGCGAACTATTTCAACGACACTTTTGTCTTTGGTACAAATTAAAGTTTTTACTAAGAACCCTCTTAGGCCGTTCTCGCAACGTCGCAAATTTTAGCAATGAAAACTCATTTCATCAAAAGTCGTAAATTGTAATTTGTTAAGTCTGCTCTTCTAAACTACATTTTAATTATTTTTGTAGTTATTTAATACAAATAATATTATAGACCTTGACAAAATGTTGCATTCAACGTTTGTTAGTAAGCCTAACTTCACGTTAAACACTACTTACCTACTGTCTTCTTTGGGCAGACAGGTAAAAATGTTGCTCTTCAAACCTATCGTTAAAGTTGAAAATCGTGTAAGATATTAAATCAACTACAGAAGTCAGTTTCCCTCCCATAGCATTCTCTGAGTAAAAGGTTAATAGTCGAGCAAAGATCCTTTTGCCCGATCCACAATGGGATGGTTACTATGACGCACTAAATTCGACACAATGACGCTCCGTCCCTTTCACTAGCATTTCATTTAAAGAGATAGAGACAACATAACTTTGTACTTCGCTTTTGGAATAGGACTTCAGACAACCAGACTCCTTTGTTCTTTGTAGCAACTTCGCTCTTGACAGTTCGCTAACTAGCTTCCGCGGTGAAACCGGAGACGACAAATGAACGCTTACCTAGTTCCATTAATCGAAATGGCAAAGTTCTGCTGTGCTTGTTGTTATCGATAAGACAGGGATTAAGGAGACTATAATTCACTTACTTAAGTAGATGTATTTAAGGTAGTGTCTAGGATATTTACAATATTTACCTTAACAAACATAGCCTTTAAGCAAACTGTGTATTCAGCATTCAATTTTATGTTTACTATTTGTATTTTATCTTTACTACTTATAGTGTACAACACGCCTTTAAATGAGAACAGACTGTGATGTTTCTCGCCGGAGAGCTGTTTCACACAATATTACTTTTTTGTTGTCCGGCAGCATGAAAATTTCATCCTCGCTCAAAGGTCTTTGCTTACGGCAGTATGGCAGGCAAGCACACATTTGAACTTTCAACGCTTGATGTGCTGTCAAAAACTGACACCGATGGTAATCATTGTTCAAAGTTTGAAAAAATACTCAAAAACACCCGTGTCACACTTCGTTTTCAAACCCTGTGTTCAAATGTTTAAACTATATCTGGCGCCAACATAAAAAAGAGTAACGGGAAAAAGACGAATCAGGGTTATAAGACGCGGTTGATAAAATAACCAACTTCTAAATACACTCCTGCACTTGTTTGCACGCTGCACTGCCAAGTGATTATGCGAACGGCAAGTAAAATTGGTCGTATAAAATGGAATTGCTGAGATAACCAAAAATAATCTTACCTGGTGGGTGCTCCCACCGCACAGAGGTGGGTATCGGTGTGATGTTCGTAATTCGCAGGTCGTAGCAGGTGTGGCATCCGACTACTAGCTCCTGGCTGGGTCGGAGTAGGGGGGTCCCGCTCTGGGAGTCCGACACCCCAGGGTCCAAGAAACAGCGGTTACCTAGTGGCAATACAGAAAAAACTCAGGCTGCTTTTTAGTTTAGCATGGAGAGGGCAAACCAGTGCATAGGCCTCAAAAGGTAAGTCATGCTTGAGTCCCTTAGCCACCATTCTTTCTGAAACCTACAAATGCATTGCGTTGCATTATGATATTGGTATTTTTTTGGTCACAGATCAAAATTAAAAAATGGTAGTAAAATATTCAATCTACCCTTTTTTTTTCAAATAATTTTAACATGATTTTAATTTTAATTACGATTACGTAAGCTATGTGTAAATTAAAACGATTTCAAAATTACAAATACTGGTCATTAGACGTCATGTTTGAAAACTAAAAATATCGAGGTTTTGCTTCTCACCGTATTTTTACGTTTACTTAACAGTTTTGAGGAAAAATTATCAGCTTATTATTAGCTTCTGCTCGAAACTTCGTCCACGTAGAATTAGTAATTTTGCCATCCCACGGGAACAGTGATTTAAATTCGTCCATCCTTTTTAGCAAAGAAGTAACAAACCCGCGCACGCATAACCTTTTGCATTTATAATATAGGCATGTAGTATAGGATGTAAATAGGTAGGGACATCCAGCGCTCAGAATCACTCTGGCCGAAATCGTAGTCGATAAAAATACCCTCGGTATTTGAATCCAACTCGCACTTGACCGGTTTTCAGTATTTGTTGTTTTTTTAGGATTTGTACTATGTATAATCATACCAAAACTTTTCACTTTTTTAACCACAAACATGACGAAATTCATACAAAATTGTACAACCCTCTTTTATCCCTTAGGGTTAGTTTTTCCAAAATTGCTGCAAGCTATATTTTAAATAGTAGCTTATATACCAATTTGCACGTTTCTAACTTCAAAAATGACGAAAATCTCATACGCACCAAATTCTACACCCTCTTTTACCCCTTAGGGGTAGTTTTTCAAACATCGTAAAAAGTTACTTTTTTTAAATAGCTTCTGCCCGCGACTTCTTCCGTTAGATTGCGATGATGTGTATTCCGGGCCCAATCCGGGGTACACCTAAGCTATCTCCATTTCAAACTTCATCCAAATCCATCTATTCGTTGCAGCTTGAAGAAGTAACAAACTAACACACAAACTTTTACATTTATAATATTTAATGATCGGCGACCCGTTGCATTTTATGTCACTTTACGGTCAAACGTAATGACTAATAAAGATAAGTCTCATTAGTAAATAGGATTAGTAGGATACTGGCATTAATAGGATTAGTGGATAATAGAATAGCTTTCGCTCCCTCGGGACCGGTCCAATTTTCCGGGATAAGAACTATCCTATGTCCTATTCCAAGGCCTAACCTATATCTGTGCCGAGTTTCATTTTGATCCATTCAGTGGTTGAACCGTGAATGACGGAGAATCATAAGGTCTGTTCATCCTTACTTGTCTTATATAGTAAACAACTTTCTAACCTCAAAATGAACCTTTTTTGGCTAAAACAGCTCTTTTATCGTAAATAAAGTAAACTGAATAAACATTATGGACATGACTTGGCTAATGTATTGTCTGTGATTGCTTAATTTTGTTTAAAAAAGCTGTTTCAGCCAAAAAAGATTCATTTTGAGGTTAGAAAGTTGTTTACTATATAAGACAATTAAGGATGAACAGACCTTACACACTTTCACATTTATAATTTATATTAGTATTGAAATGGATTTATCCACAAAGGGATAACCCCTTTATTATTAAAGGGGGTTATTATTATAATTATGGAGATCTAGATCGCGGAACAGTATCAACAAGCATAAGTAGTGCCCTCTTAAATCTTTTAGGACTTACTTTAGTTACTTTCCCTTAATCTGAAAGTCTTTGCTGGTGCCAACCATATTATAATAACTAGGTATATCAACAAGCAAGCAAGCTTTAAAACCAGACTGCATTTTTTATACTGTCGTCGATATACCTACATAATATATTAATAATTGTCATTTTGCCATTGTTGTTATTTCAATTTTAACAGTTAAGGTATCCTATGTCACCCAGGATGACGTAAGGATTCTAACGATACCTCACACATCGAAATCGGTCCAGGGATTTAGGAGTTATAGTGGAATAAAGAAACTCACATGCATACATACATACAAACATGAACCCTGAAAACATTACACTCCTTTTTTGGGCAGTCGTGTAAAAACCGACGACAACGAAAGGCCTTGTTCTTAATCAAGGCTTTAATATTATACTGCTCGATCTGTCGGCATAGAGATATAATGGCACTGTTAGTGGAATTTTTTTAAGACTGACTGGTGCCAATCTTACCACAACACCTTAGCGTACGTAATAAGAACCTTGGCGAGAGTAATGTCAATAGAAGGTCGTGTGTGTAAATAAGGCCTTACTACCCGATTTCCCTAAATGTAATGATACTATTAACGAACAAGAGTGAAAAGGCACAAATCTCAGACTAGTAATTATTAACAGCTTGTCATGACGAATGCCCGGGGCCTGGCATACGTCGACCGCTGTCAAAAAAATCAAAATGAAAATCAAAATATTTTATTCAGTAATAATTGGCCACATACGGGCTCTTTTACACGTCGGTAAACTAGAGTGAATCTACTAGCGCTGTCCGTCTGACCTGCACCAGGGTCGCCGCACACTAGCCTCTCTAAATAAGCGTACTTACAGTAGTCGGACTTGTCTCCCTGGCATTCAATAACGCGGAGGACCAGCCTGGGCGCCAGCACGCGGTAGGCGATGAGCGTGGCGCGCGCGGCGCAACCCGGCCCGCCCGGGACCTGGCACACGTCGGCCGCTGTCCGTCTGACCTGCACCAGGGTCGCCACGCACCGGTCTTTCTGGGAGATGACAAAGAGTTTTTTTATTTTACGTAAACGCAAGTTATAATGTAGCTCCTAAGAGATCGGCAATAAAATAAATATATAACAAGGGCAGATAGGTAGTTGTGATGCGTGCAAGAAACGCTGGCCATTCCAGCTAGTGGAACACTAAATATGATCGAAACCCCAGTTTAATCCCATGGTCAAAAAAGGCTAAAAAAATAATCTCCGACGCATACTCACCAAAATGACACCTAAAGTAATCTAACAATCAACTTGGCTTCCTATTTAAGCAAACTCCAGATTGAGCTTCTAGTAAATAGGCACATTCATCGGTGACAATCATCGGTGGCGTCGTTGATCAGGTCTCCACATTTCCGAACACATGATTGAGGAAGACGATGGCTGAGATATGCGTCATACTCGTGAACGGGTGCTGTCTGTGGGGTTCGATCTGTTCACTCTTGCAGGGAACTATTTTCCAGTTAGTTATTTTAGTTATCGTTCCTGACGTTGATGCCTCGTTCTGTTGTTCTCCTAGTCAGTATTTTAATTTTAATAATTATGATTTCATTTGTGCTAGTTTTTAAAAATAATTATTTATTACTTTATTAACTTGTAATGTAACTTACTTTTTAAGTATTATTGTATGTTTTGATCGAAAAAAATGACCTGCTGGAGTTTCTTGCGGTGCTTCTTCTTCGCAATGATTGTCTTCTCCGAAGCACTAGTAGATTCACTCTATATCGCTGACGTGTAAAAGAGCCCTCATGTGGCCAATTTAATGGATAATTTTTTTTTGAATGAACTCACAGTAGGCGCGTTGACGTTGTAGTTTATATCCGCGCTGGCCCCGTGCGCCAGCGCGCCGCGCGTGGGCCCGAGCAGCGCGCACGTGCACGCACGCTCGTGGCACAGCGTGCACGGCGTCGCACTGTTAGCGCACGCCGCGCTCGGCTTGTTCTCGCCCCAGTAGCGGAACGGGGTCGCCCACCAGCAGATCTGAACAAGATGTACATTCAGCCTTATAAGGCGAGTACTCACTAGTGAGCTGTAACTGTTACTGTTGCACTTAAAGCCGCCGGCACGTTGGGCAGCCACTGGTGGTTGGATGCAGCCACCAGTACCAGCCACTGGTGGCTAGAATACATTGTTTATGTGGTCGTATGTGCGCGCGAGTCGGACGATATACGACGGTTTTTTTTAAATTGAAGTTAGATTAATCGGGATCGTTTTTACACGACTGCCCCAAAAAAGGAGTGTAATGTTTTTTACAAGACTGCCCCAAAAAAGGAGTGTAATATTTTCTGGGTTCATGTCTGTATGTATGTATGTGAGTTTCTTTATTCCACTATAACTAAACTTCTAAATCCCTTGACCGATTTAGATGTGTGAGGTATCGTTAGAATCCTTACGTCATCCCGGGTGACATATGATACCTAAAATTGAAATAACAACATTGGCAAAATGACAATTATTAATATATGTAGGTATATCGACGACAGTATAAAAAATGCAGTTGGGTTTTTAAAGCTTGCTTTTCATATAGTTATTACCATTATGAATATTTGTTGGGACGGTTAAAAGATAATAATATTAGCTTTCAAAGAAGGCATCGCCTTTATATCGTGATTTGACGACGTGCTAGCCTAGTTGGTAGTGACCCTGCCTACGAAGCTAGCGGTCCTGGGTTCAAATCCCGGTAAGGGCAGATATTTGTGTGATGAGCACGAGTATTTGTTCCCGAGTCGTGGATGTTGTCTATGTATTTAAATATATATTTCTCTACATAAGTATTTATATCGTTGTCTAGTACCCATAGTACAAGCCTAGAGCTTAGTTTGGGACTAGGTCAATTTGTGTGAGATCGTCCCGTGATATTTATTTATTTATTTTATTTATTTTAATCTTACAAAAAGTTGCACTGTACATAAATAAAGGGCATAACATTCCTTGTTCGGTCCGTCGAACGAGTGAACGAGTTCGGATGCCGTTTTTAATAGAACAACTCTCTGGCAAACACACTCCAGCGGATCCGTGCTCAGCGTTTGTCTTATAAATTAAGTTGCTTCTAATTAATCTCCTAAATAATTTCAAACCAGTAACTAAGACTCCACTTTCACGCCTCCCCAAATCTCTCGAAACCAATCAGAATGTATTTTCATTACATCGCGAATTGTTAGTGTTGTTTAATTGGATGGATATAATTCATCAGATTGTCTAACGTTTGTGTTTGTGTTTGCCTAGTACCCGAGCCCGTATATTGAACAAATAAGGATAATCCCGAGGGAAATAATCTTACATTTCACTACTGCTCCATATATGGATAAGATGGCGACATTGATGAATTCATTATTTTTATTACCAACAAACAGAGGAATACGAATAGTTATATTATTGATCGTACAAAAGTTAAGGATAAAATATTTTTGATCCCGATGTATGACAACATAATATTGCTGGTGAATGTACTTGCATTTTAAATTTTAACGGGGATAAGTCGTAATTAAAAAAAACAATCCAATGAAATAACAAACATGCCTATACTTTAATGTAAATCCGTTTTCCCCTTCAAGACCCTCCGTGTCCGGGAAATTTTGTGTTTGCGATGTGTCTTTGTTTAGGATTGTTTTCCCGTCGTTGGCAGCTGCTAAGGGGAGCTCGTGTGCAAACGTTGTTGTTTAACAATTACAGCTCGCTTTGGAAGTTCGAAAAAGACACCAAAAGTCTGCGTCTTAATCTAGAATTGAAGTCTAAGTAAGAGAGCAATGAACTTCTACAATTTTTATTGCAAGTCTAAATCGGTTCCCCAAAAAAATGATTGATTCCGTGTTTTTTTCTCTAACGGATTTTTTTACCAATTGCATATTTTCCAGTTGAAATAGATCGAAATAGATAGACAGGTTTAGGTTATGTTAGTTTTGCAGAAGACCCAAAGGGCCATATCACTAATAAATAGGAGCACCGCGATAGCGGACCTTCCGCGACTCAGTGAAATTGATTTTGGGAAAACAGGCAAGCGGGGAAAATCCAAAAGGAAAATATGCATTTGATACAAAACAAAATTGGGGAAAATGCGATAGCAGAAAAAATTAAACGAGGAAAAATGCGATTGGAAAGTTTACTATGCGGAATTAATCAGTTTGGGAAACCGATTTATGTTCTCCTAGGAGATGGCTGCACTAACATGCTGGTGGGTGGTGTTGGTGACCGTCATGGTGGCGGAGACCCTCACGCCCGGCGCCACCACGCCGAGCCACACGCTAGCCGGCTCCAGCGCGGGGTGCCGCGTCGCGCACGCGCGCTCGATCTGGCACTGAGTCGTCCACTCGGTGTTGTCTGTCGTTAACCTGGGTAATAATAACCAAATATGTTCACGTTAACATGATGAGGCAAAAGGCGATGTCACTAAAAAAAAAAAGTAAAGGAATGCTACTACATCTTTCAGCAGTTCTTGTCGGACAATGACTTAAAGTAACGATTAAAGACGAGAGAAGTAACGACATGTGCCATAATTTGACAACAATAAATATAAGAATTTAAATTAAAAATCCTACTAATATTAAAAATGCGAAAGTTTGTGTGTATGTGTTTGTTAGTTTGTTACTCCTTCACGCTGCAACGGCTGGGCGGATTTGGGTGAAATTTGGAATAAGGAAGCTTATACCTTAGATTAACATTACACATAGGCAACTTTTCATCCCGAAAAATTTTAAAGTTCCCGAGGGAATAACGATTATAGAAATTTACGAGGGAATAACGAAGTCGCGGGCAGAAGCTAACAAAAAATAAATAAGTCACGGTTTTGATGGTTCAGTCAAGTGTATTACAAGCTTTTATTGCCCAACTGCGGCGGAGGGTTATGTTTTTCACCGTCATGTATGTCCAGTTCTATGTTCCCCGCTACGGCAAAAACGGGTTGAACGATTTTGACAAATGAGGTATCATTGGATTCGTCTTCGCAGCGAGAGTGTCATAGGATACCTTAACTGTTAAAATTGAAATAACAACAATGGCCATATGACAATTATTAACATATGTAGGTATATCGACGACAGTATAAAAAATGCAGTCGGGTTTTTAAAGCTTGCTTTTCATAGAGTTATTTAACTTGCACTAACACTGTTCGTACGAACGTAAGTTGCTCGCTTCAAATCTTGCAAGTAATTTGCTTCTGCTATTTTTATTGTTACTCTATTTCGCCCTTTATGGAAACTAACTTTAAATTAAAAGTTAAGTTAAAAACCGTCAACGTCTAGCTCAAAATAATCAAAGAAAAAAATTACGTCGAGTTTAAATTACTTCCTATTTACTAACAGAACTTGCTAACAGTAACTCGTCGATCCCATCCCCCATTGAGAAAATATTGCTTTTGCTACAAATTTTTATACATACATTCTTAATATTTTTCCAAAACAAGAAATAAAAACAACAGACACAGTTCATTTCCTAATTGCAAACTGTGTTCGTCGGATATTAAAGTCAACGAAATATACAACGGAATCGCAGCTTTCTTGGCCTTTTGCCAGTATCTATTACTTACAACTGCTGGCCTTTTATTGCTTTGAACTATCCGTGGATTGCTGTGGGTAGTTCCACAAAGCTTGCACTGGAGGATTGAGCTAATGTAATCTCAACAATAGGGGCGTGTCGTGGGTATAAAAAATAGTAATTCTAATTAGCCCGTCAGTAAGATTATCAAAAAATATTTAACACGTATGTTTTGCTTTTTCAAATCGATCAAAATTGACAAATATAACGCGCATCAAAGTTCGGGAGTGGGGGCTCGTGACGTCACGTGGTATAGTGTGCCACGGCGTGACGTCACGCGAAACTTCAACGCACTGTATCTTCGTAATTTTTTGTTTAATTGACAATAGAAAAAATATGTGTTCAATATTTTTTGATAATGTAAATTACGGACTAATTAGATTTTTTTTTAGGACACTAGCCTATTATTGTCTGAGTGCCAACTGAGGTCAGTTATAGAAGTGGTTTTGTGTACAGCAATATTCATAAACTGAAACATTTTTTATTTTATTCTATGTAATCCTAGATAAGGTTATACTCGTATCTATGTCCATATGGAAGTGTACCTATATTTAGGCTGATAAATAAATACTGTTTTTCATAAGGCACATAATATACTACAAACTATTCGGTCCATTCGATTTGAAATTTAATGATTATCAAATTTGCTTTGGTAAATCTATGAATATCTGACAGTAGACTTCTCTTTCTAAGTACCAATTTCAACAAACGGTGTTAACCACTTAACAGACGATTAGAGCGTTAACAGCTGTCAAAATGTATGAACTAACAGTCGATTAACCAATTCAGATCTGGTCGTACTGAGAGCAAAACGCCCTGTGATGCATTTGGTCTGCTAGGTATAATGTCTGTTTACTGAAAAGGACCACAGGGAAGAAAGCCCAGGGAGCAAATCGTCCGCAATTAAAAACGCCCTTGAAGCATGTCATCATCAATGAAAAATTACAAAAAAACAAAACAAATTGTCTCACAATAAACCTAGTTTAAACCTACGTTAAGTACGTATCCTTTCCTATGTCCTTTTCTGTCAAATTCAAATTTAATAATGACAGATAACGACAGAGCATAATATCTCAAACACACTATTGCGCGTTTAGAATACCTATCCAAATATAAAAGTCCAATGTTCAATCTCTTATCCCAAAATTAAAGTTTGGTTTTAATTTGTTTAAAAAAACGCTGCAATTGACTGGCATGTGAAAAGACTAGCATACAGACCTTCTATCTTAGTCCTTAGCGTTGGTAACACAGTTGCATTGATGAACGAAAGCAAGTACCGTATGCCCCCTATTTCAGTATCCTGACGATGACAAATGACAGCTGATATTTCAGTGTCCATTCCGCAGCTGATATGAATCCCACTGAAGTGAAAGCTTGTTAACTTTGCAATGTATAGCGAATTGTCACCCGTCATTGTCAAGATGATGAAAGGGGCTGGTGGCATGTGCGCTCGTTTGTCATCTGTCATAAAAAAATGGAGTGATCATTATAAATACACTCACTTGATGATATCAGTTTCTGAGTACTCGTTGGGCAGCGAAGGCAGCGGCAGAGTGATCTTGGCTTCCACGGAGCACTCGGGGGTGAGGACCGGGGGCGGGGGCAGCGGGGAGGGCGACAGGAGCCAGTGCGTGCGGACGTTGTCGCATCCGAATAACTGCGTCGCGCGAATCTTCACACGTACTGATGACACTCTGATATAGGTAAGCTACTTCATTTATCTATAATAATATAAATAAAAATGAATCGTCGAAATATATGTACGCGCATAACTTCCAAACGATTGCACCAAATTGGATAATTCTTTTTTTGTTGTGCTCGTTATTGTCAGGGCAAGGTTTGTATGATATGTTGGTATGATGAAAACAAAGGCGAAGCCGCTGGCGAGCCACTAGAATTAAAACAAAAAAAATATTGAACTATGGGTTGGACACCGATTAAGTTACTTGTAAAGAAATACATTCATAAATACATAAAAAACATCCAAGACTCAGGAACACATACTCGCGCTCATCCATCACACAAATAACTGGCCTTACCGGGATTTGAACCCGGGTTTGCAAGCTTCGTAGGTAGGGTCACTACCATCAAGGCTACCGTGTTGTTAAAATAGTTTAAATAGCTATATAATGGCTACCCCTTAGGGGTAGGCCTAGGCCTTCCACAAGGTGGACCGACGATCTGGTGAAGATCGCGGGAAGCGGGATGCGAGTAGCGCGAAACCGCTGGCCTACTTGCCCAACGTACTCGCAATCGCAATCGACTTCAAAATGGAACAATTGTTTTCATTTTGTATGCAGACTCGTCTTTGGGTTGCGATTGCGACTGCGTTAGGTAATAAGCCTGTCGACCGTCGTGGAGATCCTTGGGGAAGGCCTATGACCAGCAGTGGACTTCTTTCTGCTGATAATAATTATGATGATGATGATGCATCGCTTTGTGCCTAGATCACAATACGACTAGATCGCTTTACGACTACATCTCAAAAAACCTGAGTCGCTAAAAGACCATTATGTTTTTTTCATCTTATGTCTGTCTTAGCAAGTCTATGAAACGTGTAAGTACTGAGTTAACATCAGATAGAGAAGAGTGGAAGAAGAAGACATGTTGTGCCGACCCCACTTAGTGTGGGATAAGGGCAGGAGGATGATGATGTCTGTCTTAGCAATTTCGACGGAGCTCCGCATGGTGGGGCTCCCATTCCTGGGCAATTTTCCCTTCGGGCATATGAAGTTACCTAACTTAACTTGTACCACCCCTTTTTTGCGTTGGGGGTTAAGAGTAAAAAAGAACTATTCAGAAGACTAGTCAGTTCACGTGTCACTTCTACAGACCTCCGAGAATGCGTCAACTTTAGCACTGGCGGGTCGAGGACGAAGCGGACAGGAACGACCTCCCACCACACTTCCATCTGCGCACAGATCACTTCGCAGATCTCTCTACTCCAAGGCTATAATAGTAAAAAATATATTCATTTGGATTCATCATAGTTATTTAGCTCTACCCCTTACTCTCAACCTTAACTGAACTGCTTTAAGGTCACAGCTCATTAGAACCACCCGGTATCCGACCCACACTGCCTCACCACGAGCGGTTAGTATTCTTTATATGGATTTGTATGGGCGTGCGCTCACTACATCAACTACGTAGCGTCACCGGATCGTCTCGCGCGCGAGGTGTCCACGTATGAACGGCAAGTGGTCCATTCAATGATAGCTCGTTGCTCGCATGCTTGCCTCACGTGAACTACGCGATGACAGCACGCAGTTTACGCTAGGTGACTGCTCGGAAATTCGTTGACCACGCGAGGTCCACTCGTTGACCACGCGAGGTCCACTCGTTGACCACGCGAGGTCCACTCGTTGACCATGCGAGGTCCACTCGTTGACCACGCAAGGCCCACTCGTTGACCTCACGAGGTTCACTGGTGACAACGCGGTGTCCACCCGAGGACCACCGGTCGACAGCGAGTGGACGCGAGCGACGAGGCGGTGCGGGTCAGGTGCCGGGTGGCTCTAATGAGCTGTGACCTTTATAGTGCCCGGCCGTTAGGAAGTCAATCCTGACACATTGCACAACCATGAAGTTTCTAAACATAGATAATGTTGACAGCTGTCAAACAATGCTGTTATTACTATTCCTTTACACGCAACAAATAAGTTTAGCATTGTGTTACTGCTATGAACAATGTCAATAGTCAGAAACTTCATGGTCGTGCAATGTGTCACGAGTGACTTCTTCTCTGCCTAGTACTGTAGTATGACATGGTGGCCCCCAGGTAGCGTTGGTGCTAGTTTGCAGTATCTGTGTTATGCTAAAAAAAATCGTAATCATAATTACCGATTTTTCCCCAGGCACCACTCCTTCCACAATCCTCACATTCTTAATGTTCGGCATTGCGCCCAGTGTAAAACTGTCCTTAGGAATATCTTTCAGAATCAGCCTGCAAATAAATAAAAAATAAGCTTTAACCCTTTATTTGGCGATGTATATTACAATGTAGGGTAGAAGTATCGGTTTTGGCCATCTTTACACTGTTTTGGGCCTCTCTAAATTTTAACTAATATCTAAGGCATTATGAAATTATAAACATATTTTTATATTTTATCTTTAACTTCATTTTCAGTCTTAACTTTTTATGAATAGATTTTTTAATTATACAGTACTTTTGAGGATACAGTGGCCACAAACGTTAGGTACATACCATAACATTCACATTTTATATTTTTACTAGAGGACGCCCGCGACTTCGTACGCGTAGAATTAGTTTCCCGCTACTCCCCCTATTTCTTCCCGTTGTGGGTCGATTTTCGGAAAATCTTCTCTTAGTGCTCACTTACATCATGAAAGGAACCCCTGTACCAAATTTCAAGTTTCTAGGTACAGTAGTTTCGGCTGTGCGTTGATATCTAAGTCAGTCAGTCAGGTTTGCCTTTTATATTCATAGATAAACAGATTGATATTTTATTTTTTTGCTAGATTAAAATTCGTAGACTAACTTACTTAAAATTTGGAGACTTTCTACATCTCCTTACCTATGTCTATTTTTAATTTTTATTTGAAATTTGGAGACTTTACATTTCCAATTTAAATTGAATATACTTTAAGTCTCATAATTGCTCCTGGGACCTGTACATCCCTGTGACATTTAAATTAGTTAGCTTAAGTTTATCATAGTAATAAGTTACTCATATAAAAAAAAAGACTTCCTGTTGAGTTTCTTGCGGCGTTTCTTCTCAACAGAGTCCCTTGGAAGCGCTGGTAGACTCAGACATGTAAAAGTGCCTACAGGGCCTACTTACAGAATAAATGAATTTGAATTTGAATTTGAAGAGGCTTGAATCCATGAGTTTTTTATTTTTGCCAAGAAAAGGGTAGAGCCGACTGATTTTTGATTTGTTTTGATACTATCAATAACCTATCTACGTATTTCCGAAGTAATAATTCAGCGTATAACACTCGGTATAAAACCCAGACCATAGCCTTATAACTTTTTAAACTGGCCATTTTTATGCAAATGGAACATGATAGCAAACAGATGTACAATTTGAATTTCCCCAGCGGAATTAACAAAATGGATTTATAACTTTATAAACCTTTTTGGCTTTTTGCTGACGGGCTCCGGGAGAGTAAATCTTTGTTTACATGACAAGATAAACGTTTGACATGTGATTTTGTGCCCTTGTTTTTGTTACGTGAGGACAAAATGCTGACCTATTTGTTAAAATTTGATAAAGCTTGGAAAAAAAGCGTTAATAAGTTAGTAGACAAAACTAGGAACTAGGATAATGCATCCCTACAAGATTAACATTTCTATCCTATGCCTATTGAAACTTACACAAATCATTGACATATCATTATTACTCATTTATAAAAAAAACAAGGGACAATCTCACACTAATGGGCTTAGTCTCAAACGAATGGGTACTAGACAACGATATAAGTATTTAAATAGTGAAATAAATACTTAAATTCATAGAAAACATCCAAAACTCTCAAACAAATCTCATGTGCTCATCATAAAAATCTTTGCCCATACCGGGAATCGTACCCGGGACCGCTAGCTTCGTAGTCACTTGACTACCAACTAAGCCAATGCTCCGTTCAAGCATTCAATTGGGTAAAAAAAAAAAACGTAATAATAAGCCTTATAAACATAATAACCGTGATAATAAACCTTTTCTACATTTTCATAACAATTTAACGTAACTACATCCCTCACAATGGCGGCTATTAGTGCAGAGTGACATTAGGGCTCAACGGACAGAATCATCAACGTAATAGTGAGGTTGAGTACAATATGATGTAAGGCACGTAGAGTTGCGGCTCGTCAAAATATTAGTGTAGCCATATTACGGCGAGGGCTGTACTGTAATAGCTCAACTGTGAAAAAATACAAGAAACACTTGAGACAAAATAACTTAACATAAAAGTATAAAATAAAATAAATGTTTAAAAAAACAAAAGCCCGCCTACAAAAAGCACAAAATAACTTCTTTAAAATGGTAGGTAAACAGGTCAGTCCAACTGAAGTCTGCTTTTGGTTAAAATATTGTTGGACGCCGACTTCTTCTATTTTATACTTTTTAGTGATCCTATTTATGATGTTACGTAGCTCCACTTCTAAATATTAATGAGAAACTATAGAACATTTCAAGCTCGCCGCAGACAACGCCGCGGGAATATCATAGTCATATTTAAACCTAAATGTGCTTCGTCATAGTCGCTCAACTACCTTTATCGCAATATCTTATCGCCACCCTTGAAATAGGTACCGTTAAGGAGTTCCGGTGGCCATCTGTGGTCTTCATCATCAGTTCCACTTCACCATATAGTACTTTTCAAAAGCAAATGCATTAGTTACAGTGAAAAATACCAAAATCGCTATAGGTGTGCCTATAATATTTGAGGAGTTCTCTTGATTTCTCCAAGATTCCATGATCAGATCCTGACGTGGTGACAATGGGACCAACTAGAAAGTATAACCATTCGAACAACGAAAAATTTTTTTTAATCGGTCCAGTGGTCTTCGAGTAATCGGGGAACATACATAAAAAAAAAAAACAAAAACCCGACGAATTGAGAACCTCCTCCTTTTTTTGAAGTCGGTTAATAAAAAATAAATGTTAAAAAAAACAAAAAACCGCCTTCAAAAAGCAAAAAATAACTTGTTTAAAATGGTAGGTAAATAGGTCAGTCCAACTGAAGTCTGCTTTTGGTTAAAATATTGTTGGACGCCGACTTCAGTTGGACTGACCTATTTACCTACCATTTTAAACAAGTTATTTTTTGCTTTTTGAAGGCGGTTTTTTGTTTTTTTAAACATTTATTTTATTTTATACTTTTTAGTGATCCTATTTATGCTATTTCGTAGCTCCACTTCTAAATATTAATAAGAAACGATAGAACATTTCAAGCTCGCCGCAGACAACGCCGCGGGAATGTCATAGTCATATTTAAACCTAAATGTGCTTCGTCATAGTCGCTCAACTTCCTTTATCGAAATATCTTATCGCCACCCTTGAAATAGGTACCGTTAAGGAGTTCCGGTGGCCATCTGTGATCTTCATCATCAGTTCCACTTCACCATATAGTACTTTTCAAAAGCAAATGCATGAGTTACAGTGAAAAATACCAAAATCGCTATAGGTGTGCCTATAATATTTGAGGAGTTCTCTTGATTTCTCCATGATCCCATCATCAGATCCTGACGTGGTGACAATGGGACCAACTAGAAAGTATACCCATTCGAAAAACGAAAAAAATTTTCAAATCGGTCCAGTGGTCTTCGAGTAATCGGGGAACATACATAAAAAAAAAAAAAAAAAAAAAAATCCCCACGAATTGAGAACCTCCTCCTTTTTTTGAAGTCGGTTAAAAAATCATAATATTCCGGTTTTTTCAAATGGAATGGATACGACTAAGCAGGACAAAACACGCGATAACAATACTGAGTAGACAAGACTAGGCTTGTTACTCTCCTAAATATATTGAGGATTTAGCTCTTAATTTTTATAAGCTATGTATCGTTAATAATCAGTAATATTACGCATTCACGTCAACGATTACAGTACAGAAACTTCAGCAAAATAAAGTGTTGCGAAATTATAAGTTGCAATAAATAATGACCTAGTTTAATTAGGGTAGTACCGTCAGTTTTGGACAATCTTGATTAACGTCGTTTACCTGACTGCAAAGCGACAAGGGGCAATAGTTTGTATCTAGTTATAGCACTGATTGTACCATAAGTATCCATCTATTCCACAGAAACATCTCCTCAGTCTTTAGCGTAAAGGCCGAGCCCAAGATGCGTGGGCGTAGACGTGCACGTGCCCGTGCGCGTTTCACTGCATTTTATGAATCCCCATACAATATGTCACACTGCTTGCGTGTCATGTGCATGCGTAAGTCACGCAAGCGGTGTGACATATTGTATAAGAATTCATACGGAACGGAACGCACACGCGCACGTGGACGTCTATTCACACGCATCTGGTCTGGCTCGGGATAAAGAACGTGAAGCATGTTCAATACTGACATGAGGACGGAGCGTTGTATCCCGTGCCGCTCGCCCGCTTTAGCCACGTGCACTACTACGTCGCATTCGTTGCGCGCGCCCACTCTACCCGACGACGGCTCGACGAGCACTTCTACCGCAGCTGGTTTGATCTGGGAATATGTAAATAAATGTTAGTTAAGGACAAAGAAATAAACAAAATCTTCGTTAGGGCGTATTCTAACGCTACTTATAAATATTAATATCTGACGAAGTGTTAAGGAATGAATGTAGATGGATATAAGGGTAAAGGAAGACCAAAAAAGGTGCGAGTACTGAGATAACAGAAGATAGACGAGAGTGGTAGAAGAAGACATGTTGTGCCGACCCCACTTTGTGTGGGCTAAGGGCAGGAGGATGATGATGATGATTTTGAGGGTGAATTACTACGTGAATGTAGCACTGGCTTAGTTTGCGAGAAAGCAATGGATGAAAGAGGCTTGGGACTGGTCCTTGAGGCAAACCTTGGGAGAGGCGTATGACCAGCAGTAAGTCTTTCGGCTGAAATGATGATAATCATGAATGACCAGGAATTAAGGTGGGCAATGTTACCTGGACTCCCTTGGCTCTGTCCTCGAGTGCGCCGGAACAGAGGCTTGCGATGTCCTCCTCTCCTGTGACATATGATGGCGACGCGATTTCGTCTGCCCAGCAAGAGCACACGCCCCATCGCCGAGGGACCCAGTAGAACGAGTGGGGTATTGGACTGGTGGGGAGAAAGTCTATTTTATGGCAAGTAAGCGTTCGTCCATCCGTCCTAACTTTACAGAGCTATTATATCTTTTGAACTGGAATAGATAGAGGGTTGTTTTTTCCAGTATATGTGTTTTTACGATGGATTTATGAACAAACATAAAAAGTGTATTTACTAAATGGGGTTCCCATACAAGAAACGTTTTTATTCAACATTAAATTTGTTGTAGGTACTGTACTGACCCCATCTCGAGTCAAACCTTCAAGCAAGAATTAAATTGTCTTTGGTATTTGACTGGTTAGAAAACGGAGAGAGTGTGGGGGGTTGCTAGGAAACGGGATGTTTGGGGGTTGACGGGAGTGATCGACGGGCTTGTAAAAAATGTTTTTCTTAAGATTTTTATTTGCCTTTTCTTGATAGTAATAGTGTTGTATCTACAAAATTTCCCTTTTAAAATTAATAATGTGCGGAGTGTTTAATGGAAAATAACTTATGGAAAGCTGATCTATGGGATTATTGCAAGGAGACGTTAGAAGGTTCTCGTAAGTTCATGTAGACAAAGTCTACTTAAAAAGGTAAATATTGTAGTCCTACCGTTGTTGGAAACACTTATCTATAAGAAATCATGTTCATGAATAATTTGGTTTATGGTTTGAGAGCAAGAAAATCGAACTAGTGATTTCTCATAGGTATTTTAATCTTTCGTATATGTCTTATCATTTAGAATAGGGAAGCTTGGGGATGAGTGTTCTGGTTGAGGATCTGAAAGACGAATAGAAGGGTGATAGTCGTTGTTTAGAAGGGGTTCCGTATGGTGTTTAATTTATTGTGAATGTTTGTTGTGTTTCAGGGTATAGTAACAGAGTAGGGAAAACTTTCGTAGTACAGGGAAACCTTAGTTGCATATTTAACTTTTCATTTTAATACATTTCACGCGGGAGCATGATCCTGTGAGCTCCGTCGCTTACTACGAGGGCTTCTAAGCGGTTTGGAGTCGCTGTCGTGAGAGTTCGGTTTGCGGCTGCGCGCCCTTGACATCTCGTCGGGACCCGAAGCTAAGTGTTGTCTTTTAGTGGTTACTCGAAGGGTGCATCGTTGCACTTAGGGTAGTAATGCAGTTGGTTACGAATGACATTTGATGTCGTCACTTTCAAAATATTTTGAATTATGGAAGATGTCATTGCAATTTTGACAACAAGGTTATTAGATCATTCGTAGCAAAGCTGTCCTTGTTAGAACATGTTTATTTGAATATTTTTTTTGATTTTGATTTTTTTTATTTACAAATATTTTCAAAATGTTTTGAGTTTCGAAATTTTATTTTTTTGAAGGAACAATTTATTTAAAAAACAGAACAATTTTTAAAAAATAAATTCTTAGAAGCAAATCATATTGAATTTAAAGGTGATATACGCTGGTCGTCGGAAAACCAAACTAGTGATAAATTTCTTTGAATTATTTCACGGGATTTTAATTCTATTGCGAAACTAATAATTATTTAAAGGTAAATAATTTTATTGTTCATTTCATATTCTTTTATAATTGTTTTTAATCAAGGGAATTCAAAGGATTATTAATAATGCAAGACTGATCTAATTCTTTTGGATTTTGTGTACCTTTTAGGACTCCATGTCTAATCTTCAGTTTATTGGAAGAACTTTTCTAAATTTTTCCCATGCTGTTTGGCTAAGATTATTTAATTTCTTTCGGCTCTTATAATGGGGATTACAGTTTTGCTTGTGTCCTGGCAATTTAAATTACAATTTATCTTTACCTTTTCCGTTTAAAGCATCGGATATTTTACATGTTTCTATTCGAGTCGAAGAGGGTTTAGTGTCTTGGTGAAAGTTATCAGCGGGACACAGACGTCGATGACATCTTACCGCCACTAAACATCTTGGATTAAAATAGCAAGCAGAGACACTACACAGTGTACTCTCAGTATCCATACAGACTTCACAGACTGCTTCAGTGTGTTGAAGGTTCAAGGTTAAAAGCTTCAAAATTTTTCTTGGGGAACCGGGGGTCTGATTTGAGTTGCGTCAAGAGTCGATCTCACCTCTGGTCGAAAGACGTTAGTTAGTTGAGGTGACTTGCTGGCTTGGTTTTTATGATCTCATGTCGGCAAGGATGCCTGCGAGTTTAGCTCGGCAACTGCTTTCTACTCCCGGCTCTCATGTCGGTTCGTGGGGACTCGACTAAGCGAAGCGAAAGCTGAGCGTGTGATATCGGGTGCCTTGACGGATTCGAAGGGGAGGAGACCTCCAATATTCTGGGTTTGCTTTGATACCTGTCACACTGGATTGCAGAAAACACACACATTCCGTCGTCCTAAATATCCGAGGACACAAGAGGGGTAGTTTAGGTCAATAGTCTCTCCACCTAAATTATTAGGAGAAGAAATAAAATCCTGTCTCTTGGAGTGACTATAATTTGTCGGGTCCTCTGCTCTCTTGGTTACGAGGACTTACCTAGACTGACTTGGCGACGTAATGGAAGCTCTCCCCAGACAAGTTCGAGACAGGCTGGCGGAGTGTGACCAGTCTGGAGTCGAGCACATGAGCAAGAGCGGGGAGGGGCTCTGCTTTTACCAGATCTCAGAAACTTGTCGAATTTCCATAAACTGAAGTTCCCTAGTCGTTTCTTTTCCTCAACTAATACAATTATTTGAATTCCCTTATTCTTGAATATCTCTTTAATCAGAAGAATCTGTTATCCCTCATTCTCGCCCTAGGAACCATGGGTTACTAAAACATTTAAAAAACACACAACGTAGCTTTCATTATTTCGTTTGGCAAATCTCTTTTGTCTTCCGGCCGGCCAAACAGATTAAATAAATAAAAATAAATTATTTTTTTTATATTTTATAAGGTCTACCCCATGGGGTAGTACAGTACTTATCGTAAAAATGGTAAAATAAGTATACAAGCGTCAAATTTGGTATGATTATAGTATATTACAGTGTCAGTGATTAACATGTTTGGATAGACTATAAGTGTTAATTATACAAAATAAATAAAAAAAACCCTGAAGAAAAAACTAAAAATGGTCAAGTGTGAGTTGGGCTCGCGCTGATTTGATTTGAAATCGAATTCAAATTGGAATATAAAGTAAATAATAATAAAAACATATATCAGGGGACAAATGTCACACCAATTGACCTAGTCCCAAACTAAGCTCTAGGCTTGTACTATGGGTACTAGACAACGATATAAATACTTATATATTATATAGAAATATATACTCACATACATAGAAAACATCCATGACGCAGAAACAAATATTCGCGCTCATCAAATAAATATCTGCCCTTACCGGGATTTGAACCCAGAATCGCTAGCTTCGTAAGGCAAGGTCACTATCACCAACTAGGCCAATGCGTCGTCAAATAATAATACTTACAGTGCGTCGTCGTCAAATAATAATATTTACACTTGACCGGTTTTTTTAATTCAACCTTATATGCGGCAATATCTACTTTCCATAAGGTTGACCATTTAATAGTACATTATTGCCTAGGTATGAAAGTAGGCAATTGCGGGCCGAGTATCGGTTTAAACGGACGAGCTTGCGAGTCCGTTTAAAAATACGAAGCCAACAATTGCTGTTCTTGCCGAGGCAAATATAGTGCTTTTCTCAAAAATCCCCAGAAAAAAATTGTGTTACAGTAAAATCTTCATCGCTTGAACTCATTTTTTAAATTACATACAAACAGAAACGTCATGTGAAAAAACCATCAACTCTTTACCGCATTTTTGTTTACGACAAGGAGAAACGCAAGCTTTGTTTTAAAAAAAACATAAACTGTTCCAGACACAGATAAAAAAGTTATGTTTCGAATAAAATTTGGATGAATAAAACTTGTGCCATAATTTTATTATGGGCTTTTTCACTTTTTAAAAAGTTACAAGCTAGATAGTAATGGATTGTATGCAACATTGCGGGCTTGTGTAGCGAGCACGCAATGTATTTTTTTTTTATTTGAGAACTGTCAGTAAACTATGTACTTCGCGTCTCATTATGTAGATAGTAATGTCAACATTTCCGAACATTTTTGAGAAAAAATGTTTTCCTGCTTGCTTAGGGCTTAAGCTTCTCAAATGTATAAACCCACCTGTTGTTGATAATCTTAATGCTAGCCGAGAGGGGCCGGTTCGGGAACGCCGTACCGAGGTGCACGTAGTATTCACAGTCTTGGTCCTCTTCGCTGTTTATGTCGTAGTTTTTTTCATGAGCCTGGGCAGCGAATTAGATTTTCCAAAATGAACTTACTATTCATTACTTTTTAGAGGTCGTTTATCGCTTTTTCCTCAAAAACTATGAAAAATTGTGGCAATAAAAGCATTTAAGGCCAAGACACACTGGATGCGTGCGCATAGACGTGAACGTACAATATGTCACAATGCTTGCGTGACGTACGCATGCACCGGTGTGGCTAGGCCTTTAATCGCGGGAACTAACTATTCTTGTGCCAAATTTTATCCAAATCAGTTGTGTCGTTTATGCGTGGTTAAAGGACAAACATTCAAACAATAGTAGGACAGGATTGATCTATGTGCCTCCGCTGTTTTGGGTGGGTGCACGGAGCAGGTGCACGGAGCGGGTGCACGCTAGCGGATACAAATCCGCACAAATCAAAGTCGCACGCGTCCGCACCAGTGAGCGCTGCTTATAGGTACTATTTTTCAATAGGTGTGCACCGACTCCGTGCAAACCGCGCAAGCTAGCGGAGGCACTAAAGGCCAATAATTTATGCGTAGCCGTACATTGGGATAAAAAACGTTGGCAGAGGGTCCTGCCAATATGTATTGCAGTAACTAGCGTTTCTATTAATGTCGTCTTTAAACCAATCGCGTCACTGGTAGATCACGTGACTTTTCGTATCACGTCATCTACCAGTGACGCGATTGGTTTAAAAAGGAATCAAATAGAAACGCTAGTTAGTGTAATGCATCTTGGCAAGGCCCTCAGGTCAGAAGAAGGAAATGAAAACGAGTGTATAGCAGGGAGGAAAAGGAAGCTGCACCGGGGAATATCATTCTCATCCCCTCCCCCAATATTAGTTACCCCGCAGAACGTTAACATGAATACGTTTAATTTTCACTTGACAAGCAAAACAAAAAACAGCAGTAACGTAGTGAAGCTAAATAAAATAAACAAAGTAATGGTTTTGTAAAACTAGATAATACAACATTTTCACGAATAGGTACAGTCGAGTTCATAAATATGTATACACTTTAGTAACTTGTCACTTTAATAGCGGCAGTTTGAACATGACATTAAATAGACAAGGTACTACAGTGTATACATATTTATGAACTCGGCTGTACAGTAGGGTAAATCTCTTGTAACTGGCCACTTTACAATAATATGTGTAAAGCAAAAGATATGCTGATATTTCTGCCATTAAATAGGATAGGATAGGATAGGATATTCAAAAAAATTACCAATATTACCCGGAGTCAGATTCAGATTCAGATTCAGATATTTATTGGTAAAAAACACGTTTTTACAAGTTATTTTTTCAATGGGTAGGTACATTATTTATGTCTACATATACTAGGTTACAAATTTTTACAATCAATGTGTCTAGTTATAGTAAATTTGTTATTTAAAAAACGTTAATATTATAAAATTTAAATTTTATAGTTAATCCCGTTTTATTTAAAATAATATTACTTGTCAGTAGGTCAATGTTTACATTATAAATATACATTTTCAAATTAGGTGTCAATTCATTACTCACTATTTATGTATGGGTTAATGTTTGTAATAATTCATTTATTATTGTAACATGCTAGCACGAGGAGCATTGTTTTCAATTTATTAAAAAATATTGTACGTACAAAATATTTTCACTAACGGCACAGATAATTATTGAGAGGTGTATTATCTAATCTGTTGCCAGGGCTTTAAAATGTGCGCTGACCTTAACCCTTTAACGGCTATTGATACCTGTCACAGTTTTCGAAAATAGAACTACATCATTAATTCATAAGACTTATTTTAATTTTATTATGGTGGACAAATGTATGAACGATGACCGTTAAAAGGGTGGCCAGTTCTTGACGATTTACCCTACTACAATTTTCCTAATAGCTATCGGCAACCTTAATTTTTCAACGCAAGTGACAAATATACTGTTAGTTGCAAAATGCAAGTGTGATAGCGATAGCCCAATGCTATCAAGCAGCTGAGAGTATTGTAGCAATTTCCAATCCCCACCTGAATAGTTATATGTTTCACTGAAAAGTTCAGCGTATCAGCAAGCACATTGAGCGGCCGAGCAACACCTGTGGAAGACAGGATCCTCAAGGATGCCGTGTGGAGGCCAATAGTAGTAGCGTGGCATATCGCGTGGCCATATGTGGTACCCCCCCCTGCCCACCAGGCCGGATGGAAGTGGAAGAAGCCAGTCTTGAGGGAGCCACAAGTGGTCATTTCCTGAAACGAGTCATACGAACCATAAAAAAAGTGGTCTATAACTTGCTCGTCAAGAATTCACTATCTGCTTCAGGATCATAATATTTAGCTTTCATAAAGTCATTAATATATTTTATTCACATTCCCAAAACGTCAACATTTCACTATAAGCTTAGCTTGGGAATCTCTGAAATAAATAAATAAAAACATTTTACATAAGTTTGTTTCACTGACTATAAGAAAAAAAGTACAAGAAGTGATTTATACCACATATAGGTAGTACAAAAAATATATCATATATAGTGTTATGGAGTCACCAAAGCTGCGAACCGCGCGTTAGCGCGGGTGCTGTGCCGCTCTTCTGCCCTACTAAGACAAATAGCGGTATCTCAGACAAAACTCTTGTAGCAAATGCAACCTTATTACTAACGGGAGAGGATTGAATCTGCTTTGGCTATTGATGTTGAGATACTGCCTATTGGCTTACGAGGGCAGTATTCTACAGGGTACAACCATATTACCTTTAACCTGTTATCGTATCATTTTTAACTCGGCTGCCATCACTGGCACGAAAATAAGAGCTAGCGTAACGTTGACAATACGATAATTCGTCAAAAGCAATAAGGTTTTTCAGTAGAATCTCACCCTGGTTGACGCTGGTTCTTAGTCCGCTCCTGTTGTCTCATTAGGTTGGTATGTGTACTTATTCAATTATATATGACGCAATAACTATAAGTATCAACTCGACATTATTAACATGCTCTACAATTTTACGTCAATTTGAGAAAGTTTTATACACAGTTTAATCACAATCTGGGGTAAAGGTGACTTCAAATTCTAATTTTAATTTATGGGTTTCACTCCTGTGAAGGTGTATTTCGCCAGTGTCAATTATTTATAGACCATCCTATGGACTTATCAGAGAAACAAGTCCATGGATATTACACGCGAGGATAATTGTTCGCTAATAGAGTACTTTCTCTTGTGGACTAAACCGAAGCACATGGTGGCGTTAGCTCCACGCGCTTCTGTCAAGTCTATAAAGGTGACTTCAACAAGTTAAGTTTCTTCAATGACGGCCAGGGCTTGGGGACGGTTTTAAAATCGTATCATATTTTTCTCGGAAATGTTCGTATTTGACATGCTACTTCAGTCTGACTCAGTACCCCTCAAGACAACGTGGGGGAACGTCGCATCGCGAGAGTGATAATCGATATAGAGTGGTTAGTGCCATAGTATTTTTTGTAAATTAAGATAAGTTTGTTTTCAGTTCTTTTTAATAGTCATGCCGAAAGCATTAAGACCTGGGAAACGTTTAGATCGACAAGCCTGTAAAATTATTTTCAACATTTATTTATATTTCTTCTTGTTTACCTACACCTAATTTCCATATATCTGATCGTGGTGGCTTTAACATCTCGGAGTGATATACTTCAAACTCGTGGTTTGACATTTGACACTGATAACTAAAGTACTCTGTTTATTTAATACAAACATGTCACTGAATAATTCAATACTTCATAGACACGTCGGCATCATTCGGAAGTAGACGTTTGTTCCGAGTTTTCACGATGTGGAAGGATTATTCACTAGATCTGTACATACATTAAATCACACCTGTTTCTCACCTTCACCTCACTTCTTTCTTCTTTTTTTAATACCAGTTAATTATGATTCTTAACCAGGTTTTTCATAAACACCGAGCGAAATCGATTCGCGGGCGATATGATCGCTGGGATTAACCTGGTATTTTTAGTTTTTAATACTTCCTGCATTTTGATGGGGTGGCGACTTAAAATGATAAGGCTGGTTTTACTTTAATTGAGCATCGAACTAAAGTGGGTATTATAGGGTAGGAAAGACGACAAAACGATGGCGGTGCGAACAAATTAGCGAGCGAAATTAACCGTTATTTCGAGCAAGAACAGTTTTATTTTGCTATTTGACAGAACCAAAACAATATTGATTATCGAAATGAAAATTCTCTTTTCGAAATGTATAAAAATAACCAAGTTTCTGAGCCCTGATGACAACTTCACAGCGCCAAACAAATATTTACCTCGTGATTAAAGGATATCCAAGCATCCTCAGTTAGTAGGAAAAATGATGCATGACTCGCTGTGGACTCCAGCACCAAGTTGGCGAAGTGGACGTCACCGAGCAGCTTTGAGCCCAGGTCCAGGATGTCCTCTCCTGAGTCCCTGGCCTCGGACTCAATGAAATCGGGCGTAGGTTGCAAGTATGATACTGAGTTTAAAACGTGAACTGGAAATATAAATAAGTAGAGGTCGGTTAAATTGCGCAGCTCTCAAAAATCCATACAAATTCACCTTCAGGCGATTTGTCTCACCAATCAAGTCCAATTTCCAAGATTTTCGAATATTTTGTAAGGTCCTACTTTAAATAGTTCAAATTTATTTATTACAAATAATCTTATTAGATACTGACAACATACAATCCGCCACAGGCTTCATCAAATAATCAAATTTAAGCAACAGCACAAGTTGTGTCCGTTTATTTTTATTTGTTTTTATTATTATTGGAAGTACTTTGTTGGAAAGAAAGAATCAAACATCTTAAATTTGGACTAGGTTTAAGGGGAGAGAAACGTAAAATCATTTTGTATCGGATTTTTTTAGGTTCACAATTCTCTTAATCACTTACAGACATTGGGAATAATTAGTTTTTCGTTTTTGCGTGTGGTTGAAGCTCTTGCAGGGTTCCTCCCGACGCTCCGCCATTAAATCATAGCCAAGCAGTCACTAAGCCTGATAACATTATTGTTTTCCAGGGTAGGGGTAAGATAGCTGGTGAAATTTCTAGCATACGAGTTAAGGTTAAATATTTTATCTCGTCCCCTGGGTTGGCGACGCATCAACGTGGCCATAGGCGGCAGAATCCTCTAACTGCATATTTCCGTTCTCTAATATCACAAATCGAGTAGATGCGTTAGTTTCAAGATCTATAGCACAGGTTTTTTTCTGGTAAAACAATTTAATTGCGTTTTGTGTTTTTTCCTTGGTGCATATATTACTTTTACCAAAGCCTACACGGTTTGACTTTCGTTTGCCTCGCATGAGCTTGCACTGCACTTCTGCGTAGAAGACTTCTTCTTTTTCATATATGGCGGTTTCGCAGTGAGTAGAGTAAATAAGATAAATCAATAGTAAAAAACCGGACAAGTACGAGTCGAACTCGCCCACCGACGGTTCCGTACAAATTCTCAATTCAGAATTTCGACCGCCGTTCCTTGCATAGAGACCCGGATTTTTTGTATTTTGATAAAAATAATATAGTTTTTAGATTTTTCTTTATACTTGTAGTATAAGACAGTATTAGTTGCCAAAATTCATATTTCTAGATCAACAGAAAATACCCTATATAAATTTGGTTTCCCATGAGAGTGTCGAAATATACGTTGTATGCGGCATAAACAGTTTTTTTTTTTACGTTAACTAAGTCGTTCAATTTTTTCACTGCTTCAAGGGACTGTAGACTTGAGTATATAATTTTAATTCCAACGCGATACCTCCACGCGTTCCCAAATTATAGAATCTTGACAGACAGATGGACGGACAACAAAGTGATTCTATAAGGGTTCCGTTTTTTCCTTCTGAGGAACGGAACCCTAAAAATCAAAAGACTGTAGAAGAGAAAAAGTTAAAGTTACTGTATAAAGTCGGCGGGTCCATGTAGCACGCGATAGGCACAACAAATTTTTTCCCCAGCGACGCTCGCAGGTACAAGTTGTCGTGGTGTTCGCGCACATCGGTCGGGCGGAAATGAATCTAGATGAATATTTATTGTTAAACTTAATTGTAACGACAAATTAGGTACAGTCGGGTACAAAGATATGTATACACTTTGAACCTTATTCCATTAAAATACGGTCATATCACTTTGATCTCGACGTTACAATTAGCGGACTTAATGGCTGAAAGTATGTACTCTTTACGTACAGGCAGCCAGGATTGTGAAGCTACCTAGTCCGATTTTTTCGATATTTGAATATGTTGTAAATATCATGAAAACTATGTCTGTACGTTTTCCTTTCCAAGAAAATATTTCTCAGAATGAAACAAATTTAATAAACAAAAACTTACAGACCTATTTCTTTATAATAACTACAACATAATTCAAAAATCGTGGAAATCGGACTTGATTTAGGGGGTCACAAACTTTATCGCCCGGATTTTTTTTGACAGCCACGTGATTTTAGAGGCTCTTCACAATCCTCTTAAGGATGGTGCTGAGAGGAGCGACAGAGAATAAAGGGACCATCAGGCCATTGACGTTGCGACGGATGCACAGACCATCTGAACTCCGGTCATATTGTACCAGTTCTCGTAAACGGGGTTGTAAAGCTGACCGTATGATCAAGGTAATAAAGCAGGTTAGTTAAAACGACACGAACCACGTAACAAGGTCCACTCACATTGCGACCGAAGTTCGTGCGACGGTCTGTGAGACAGTTACATTTTTTGACTAAAGTAAATCAAAGCAATTACTTGAAATTCAGTAATAGTATAGTGCTCGTGCTTTGAAGATAACATCAACACTTTAATTTGCGGTTGAGCGCTCAGTATCCAAATTTATAATAACTGGTATTTTCTTGCTACGATGACGAAAGAAGAAAACAGAAAGAAAGAAAGTTTAAAGAGTTTTGGCTAAATCAACAAGATGAGTCTGAGTGTTGATCCTTAGCTCTGTTGTAGGTTTTAACTGCTGTTTTTGTAGGTATGTGGTTGTATATATTACTATATTAAATTATCTTTGTATGTATTTTATAAAAAAAAAAACCTGTTACTCTGTTGTATGTACTATTTGAATAAACAATTTTTATTGTTATTTAATTATTTGTTATTTCCTGTAATTTTGTTAATTGGTTTATCTTCTGCATTCTCCTTGCTTATTCTACTCCAGCTTAACTGGAAGAGATCCCATTTGGGATAAGTTCGCCTTTTTACATTATCTTTATGAAAACAACGAAACCTGGAGATGTAAGAAGTTCTGTATTTGACTTCTCAATAATACCCTCACCTTCAACTCCGCCGCAGCCCCCGAGGTGACGATGAGGCCCCGCGGGCTGCAGATTTCTACGTTCAGCTCCTTCGCGACCGGAGGCTTGATCGAGATGCGGACCTCGAACTTGGAGATGTTCACAATGCGAAGATTGCACTGCGGACAAAACCACACCGCTTTATGTTGGCATAGGTAATTTTTCCGCCGAGATTTTCGCACTGGTCCCCATTATGTAAATTTATTTCATAGTGTCTTCGGGCCTGCTACAATATGAATAAATAACTAAAACTAACATAGCCATATATCTGGGGCCCCTAAAAATCTTTAAACTGTATTTAATATCACATACTAAAAAAAAACGCTATTTCTTTTGGTTCAAAAGGTACAGTTCTTTAAATTTAGGGCCTTCGGGTATGGAATCTTAAAAAAATATACACAACCAAAACTTACTGTGTGCAACATGCCGACGGTGAAGTTAATGAAGTCGAGTTGAGGGGGCACGCACATGATGTACTCCCGCTGACGGGTGGGCGGTACCACTACAACAGGCGGCGGGGGGGGCTTGGGTACTCTCAAGTCACCATAACTAGGAATAAAAATAGGTTAATTTATAATTGGTACTAGAATGGCGACAGTGTTAGCTACCTTGGGCGCTCGCCAAGATGCAAACGCTACTAACATTGGAAAAAATATCAATAACTTTTTAAAAAGCTGTATTAAAATTAAGGCTAATCAAAATGGACCTCATTGCATAGAAAATAAAGTTCATAACAAAATGAGTAAATAAGTGAATAATCTTAAATACTGAACCGTCGGTGTCCGAGTCCGACTCGCACTTGACCGGTTTTTATTTATTTAAGAAAGCGAGGCAAACGAGCGTGCGGATTACCTGATGGGATGTAATCACCACCGTCTATAAACACCAGCAACTCAAGATGAGTTGTCGGTCCATTGCCGACTAATTAGGGAGATGAAAGCTCTTTTCTTGAAGGACCCCATGTCATAACTGGTCGGAAATGCCACCGAAAGGAGTACGTTCCACAGTTTCAATGTATGAGGCCAAAAGTGCGTAGTGTAGGTGATGTTGATGAAACCTGGCTTTACGACGAGTAGTTCGATAGTGGAACTTGCAGCTGGTAAATATCCGAATAAATCTCCAGAACACTCCCCGTTATAAAGCCTATACAGTACGCAAAGTAAATTGATGTCCCTTTGGATACAGAAGGAATCCAATCGGACAGAGATTCGATCGCTGGGTCGTTAATGATTCGAACTGCTCTGCGTTGTATCCGATCAAATGGAAGAACAAGGTATTAAAATGAGGACGGTACTCCATCTAGCACCCAAACGAACGGATCTATTTAAATAGTACCAGAAGACGACTTCATTTTATTTTTGCATAAAATATAAACAATTATCTTCAAATCAGTAATTTTTCAGAACTCTTAGTACTAGAAAGCTGTAATTTGGAATGACTATACAAATTGGTCACGCCAATGAAGCGGTAAAAAAAATATGTTTTTTTTTTATTATCCGTTCATGAAATATTTAGCTTTAAAGCGCAAATTTTTCTAAGAGTTAAGTGTCCCCCACCCCCTACAGCCAAAACTACGGGTCCATATTGGTTCACCTAATTATTTTTACTCATAACGATTTGTAAGACCTAAACATCGCAACTCCTAACGTGTTTTTTTTTCCAACTGTTACTTTTTCAGGATTTATATAAATCAAACCTAACCTAACCTAGTCTTATCTACTGATTAAATATTTCAGAACTTCTGAAAAGTTTACGGTTCCAGCGGTATAAAAAATTCATTTTCGGAGTTCCGATAATAGGAGTTGCAATTTTAGTTGAACTTTGGCGCTCCCCCAAAACTACAAATACTAAAAATCAGAAAAATATATTAAATGAAAGCACATAATTATAACGACCTACACGACACAACAAGTTGGTTCTAATAAAAATTTTATTTAACTTAACCGTGAGTTTCAAAAATACGAACTTGTAGAAATTAGTAGAAATCTGCCATTTTGGTGAGTCAAAGTCACCGGATGAGATTCAATAATAACCCCTGGTCAGTTTTAATAATGTCTTCGAAGGTAATATGATTTGAATAACAGTTTTCATGGTTTTACAATATTTTAGGATTTTGACAAAGATTAGCACTTCTTCCTTTTGCTTCGTTAAAAATATACCGTTCATTATTTTATACCTGCTCTACCTCTACATTCTAGACTTCTAGTCATCATATTTATAAATGTTACAAAAGTAAATAATGATAAATCGAATTGCTTTTAAGTTTTTTCTCGTTCATTTGCTTTTACATAAATTACTCAAAGCTCATTTGATGTAAATATGTAGAGTAATTTGGTTTTGAATACTTAGTGTTAGGACTAATATTCTCCAGAACACACACTTTAAGGCAGTGACATAATTATAATATGATTTATGATCAAACAACAAGTAAGGTTTCTAAAAAGAAACGAGAAGGCAGCAACGGTGAACTGGAACTATGTGAGATAATCTACTCTTTAAGGCCATTACTTATCTTGGAACAATGTTTTGGAATATTCCGGTTCAACATCAAAACCATCCCACTGCTGCCGACTAACCGGAAAACAAAATGCATCGCAACATGCATAACGGCTGTTTATGTGGTTACTCGTGTGGCTGACTATTGGCTATCCATTACTGACTCCTCCCCCACGTTCATCCAGATATTGGACAATTTGAAATCAGTTTTTTTTATAATCGATGGCTTTGGTATGTTTGTGATTCACTCCATTACGAAGAGTGACGTTAATGTCCGGATCATGACACTTTTTGCGAATCTGGATTCAAAATTGGTTATTATCATGAGGGAAAACTTTTACTCAAAATCGAGACGTTGCATATACTGTGTGCTTGGGTTCATCACGTGCATTCATTTAACATTCAGCATATGGTACATTAGTAAAATTTGTAATAGTTTCATCAATTTCCTTGGTATTGCAACAAAAACTGCCACGTTTCTGCAACATGACATTGAGACTGCGTCTATAAGCATTATGATATTTATGCTGAAGTATAGGCTATCGATCATCAACAACAATCTTAAAAAACTAGTTGAAGAAGGTAGCAAAATTATGCACAACATTTCAGTAAACACTATCGAGCAACAGAATTTAGAGACGAAATTACGATTAAATTTTCTCAAACGCAGTTTTGCAGTAAAATTGCGCGAATTTTCATTAGCTTATGACGCCATTGGAGAAGCTTGCATGTTGGTGAATAGCGTTTCTAACTTTCATTTATTTATGGCATTAATATCAACTTTTACTTATGTACTTATTTCTATTTCGAGGTTGTTGAGTTCATTTAACGGAGAATATGTTATTAAAGACATAATAATAGCGAACTGCTGGTGTGCCTATAATTTATTTTATTTGATGGCTTTGCCGTTGATATGTGAGAGTCTGCTGTGGACGCGGGACGAGACGCGTGCGCTGGTGAACGAGCTGGTGATGCAGTACGAGTTGCCGTCGCGCACGCGCGTGCAGGCCAAGGCGTTCGCGGCGCTCGTCGACGCCTGGCCGCTGCGCGTGCTCGTTTACGACATGTTCGCCGTCGATATATCGCTGTGGCTCAAGTTTATCAGCGTCTCTACCACTTACTTAATTTTACTAATACAACTTGGTCATTTCGTGTAAGAAATTGAGTAGACAGACCAAAACTTTTTAATTAGCACCGCGCTCTAAGCAGAAATCAATATGTTTTAGGACTTAAGTTGGGATTTGTAATTGTTTATCGAAAGGATAAGTAGTCTTCTAGTTTAATGTTGTGATCATGACGTTTGCTTATGGGCTATTGTAATGTATATTATATTGTAATAAAGCGCTTACATGCAAGTCTTTTTAAATTTAGCCCCTTTAAATAATCCATTATTCCTGTGTATGACTGTCTTAAACTAGTCGTAAAAAATTATCTCGAATTTTTTTTTTCCGAATTTGATAAAATGAATTTCAGAATTCTGATTTTGAAAACTCCGAATAATCACTATTCCGAATTTTAGTTTCACGAAGCATCACAATCACGATTTTTTAAATTCCGAATAATCACATTTCCGACTTATTAAAATCCCGAAAAATATTTTTCTGAATATCTCAGTCCCGACAAAACGGAAAAACTATTCCTATACCTTGTACATATAATGTTTAACGTGCATAATGCTCGAAAACTGTAAGAAATGTCCGATAAAGTCGACAAAGTCCGCGTAGCTGAGGCATTTCGCCCCTTAATGGAACTCTAACCTAACAAGTCACCTTCACACCTGACCGACCTAATTTAGTAATTAATGTGCTCGTCATCTCACCTAACTTTTGTTTCATGTAGAATACTTCAATTTCAATTCTAGTGGTTAGTTTCTTAATTCCGAATTTTACATTACCGATCTGGTTGGTTGGTTGGTTGGTTCTGGTATGGTTTAAATATTCGAAATTATGATTTTCGTGTGGTTGCCGAGTTAGAATAGTGCCACTCCATGTCTTCCCGTGGATGTCGTAAGAGACGACTAAGGGAATAAAGGCTTGTAGTACTGTTAGGCGATGGGCTTGCAACCTGTCACTAATACGCTGGTAAACATCTTAGCCTAATTGTGCAAATTGTGGTTATAGAATTATCAACAAGTTTTTAGAGATGTTTGTAATTCTGTAGCTCTGCCTACCCCACTCTGGGAACGAAGGCGTGAGATTATGTATGTACCTATGTATGTATGTAAAAAGAAAATTCGGAATTGTCAACATTCGTAAATATAATGTTAGGAGAAACGTTTTCGCGATTTTAAAACTCGGTAACCTAAAATTCGAGATTTTGATCATTTGGCCTTATCTTTTTTCGGTATTGTAAAAACTCGGAATTATGAAATTCGGTATTTTCAAATTCGGAATTAAATAGTTCGATATTTTAGGGTGTTCCCCGTAAAAATACTGCCGAGTACCAAGATTAGGTAGTTCTATAGTTACTGAGCCTTTAACAATTCAGGAACGGATTTTCTAGTGTTACAATGCAGGTTTAGAACCAAATTATTTATTCTGCAGTACGAACCTAAAATATGAAATGTATGAACTGCAAAGGACCTAAAGTTGACCCTTGGGTGAAGTCTGATGCAAATTTGAATAAATAAAAAATAAATATCAAGGGACGATCTCTCACAAATTGACCTAGTCCCAAACTAAGCTCTAGGCTCGTCATATGGGTACTAGACAACGATATAAATACTTATTTAAGAAATATATACTTAAATACATAGAAAACATCCACGACTCGGGAACAAATACTCGTGCTCATCACACAAATATCTGCCCTTACCGGGATTTGAACCCAGGACCGCTAGCTTCGTAGGCAGGGTCACTACCAACTAGGCTAGCGCGTCGTCAAATAGTGTTGACAGGGCCTCGTGTGACAACTTACGTTACATTTTATTAGAGAAGAACAAGGCAAACAATCAAAGTTTGTATAAAACACAAACTTTATTTAAGTCAGAACAGAATACATACTTAGTCGAGCTTTATTTATTATTTATTATTGGGGGGGTTAAGATGGGCCTTGTGAGCCACTTCGACCATTGCTGATCTTTTGTGGCAGCCCTTAATTTAAAGTTCACCGCAAAGGCCCGTCGCTTCTAGGAATTTCCAGATGCTTTGGGCAGTGAGGAGTTGTATCTCTAGTGGGTCCATGATATGTCGACCTAGGTAGATACTTCTATTACGCATTAGTGGTCCGCAAGAACAGAGGATGTGCATAGCTGTCTCCTCTGTTTCTTGACAGAACCTGCATGCCGCTTCTTGTTTCATACCCATTAGAAACAAGTGTTTGTTCAATTTGCAGTGGCCAGTTAGGATCCTAGTCACTGCGCAAGTCTTTTCTCTTTTGAGTTTTAGAATCTCCTTGGAGAACTTGCTTTTAAATAGTTGTTGGCTAAGATCAAAGTGTAGTCGAGCTTTACAAAAATCTGTATTTTTAGGGTCCCGTACAAAACATGAAAAAAAAGAACGGATCCCTTATAGGATCTCTCGTGCGTCTGTCTGTCTGTCCGTCCGTCTGTCACAGCCAATTTGTTCCGTATCTACTGGACCAAATTAGGTGAAATTAGGTAGGATGATATAATCCTATGACCCAAACACAGATCTCCGAAACTATAGAGCCTAAAATTTTGAAAAAATAATACAAAATATACCTAGTTCATTTCTTGCAGATTACAGGAAAACCTATAAGAATTCTATCAAATAAAGAAACAAAAAAAATATGTATGTACGGTACCCTCGATATCCCCACGCGAGTTCAACTCGCACTAGGCCGGTTTTTTTTCAATCCCCCATTTTAGACCTCTTTTCAATTATTTAGAAAAATAATTTCATATTGATTTTACTAAAAATAGATGCGGGCCAGCAAGTAATAAAACTGTAACAAATTTCAAGTTGATAGCTTCTATAGGCTCAGAGAAAACTACTGTGACATTATGTACAGACAGACAGACATACAGACATCTAAATCTCAACATAAGGCTGCGGCTCCACTGAGGTGGAGATGAGCGGAAAGGAGCGGAGTGGAGTGGAGCTGTGCCAATATTATCCAATAGAATCTAATCTAACGAGCGCAAGGCACGCTCGAGGTGCCTGCATGCGCCTTCTATTGGTTAATATTGGTACAGTTCTCTCTCAGTCTCCGCGTCAGTGGAGCCGCAGCCTAAGGGTTTCTTTTTTACATTTTTGTTACGGAACCCTAAAAACGATGCCACAGGCAGATACGGATACGGAAATAAACACGTTTAACTTATAATAACAGTCGGGGGTTTAGAAAATCTTCCAACGTCAGCTTTCAGCAAGAAAGTGCATCGTAAAATTCATCAAACTGAGATATTTTAGAGCTGAAGGCTACATATGCTGAGTTGCATTCTGCATTTCTCTCGCAATTCTCTCTTGGATTCTTTCAAGAAAGCGAGTAAATATGGGTATTGACGTCATAAAGCGTTGACCCAATAAACCGGATCGTCGCGATTCATCGTACCTACAAACAGCAACATTCTTAACCTTATTACAGAAGGTATAAGGTCTATCGATGGACAGTCAACCGTGTAGGCGATGGTACTGCGATTGCTTTATCTCAAGGATTTTCTTATTTTTACCTGACTGCCAAAGGAGGAGGGTAATGTGTTTATCAATATAATAATATATTCAAATTCAAATTCAAAATGTTTTATTGCACTCACGTATTTGAATGTATGTTTGTTCCTTTGTGGCTCTCTAGAAACTAAACGCGTGGACCAGTTGATGATTCATATGTCAATCGATTTGTCTTAATCTTGTGGGTATTACCTACTAAAGATATGACTTTAATCAAAATTAAATATGGCGGCAACCAGACAACGTGTTGTAAAAAAGAAAAAATAGTTGAAGAACGATGACAAGTGGGGTATCGATGGGGGGATAGATGCAAGCAGGACTGCAAACCTTGGGGGACGCCGATGTCCAGAAGTAAATGAAATGAAATAAAAACTAAAAAAAACACACATACATAATTATATACATAAACTCACGCCTTTATTTCCCAGATTGCAGAGGCAGAGCTGCAGAATTACCAACAATTCTAAAAAAAAATGATAATTCTGTAACTATATTTTGTACAATTAGGCTAAGATGTTTCCCAGTGTATTAGTGACAGGTTGCGAGCCCATCGCCTAACATTACTACAAGCCTTTATTTCCTTAGTCGCCTCTTACGACATCCACGGGAAGACATGGACTGGCACTATTTCTAACCCGGCAACCATACGTAACGAAAAAAAATATCGGTTGATTGATAAGGACTTAACCACAGCCTTCATTACCTCATCACTTGCAGAGAGTGCTGGTCCGGATCGAGCGGTGGCAGCGGCGGCACGAAGCTCCCGGTCTTCTGCTCCTCTTTGATGCTGAAGTCACAGGAGCTGCGGTTCAGGATATTTTGGATCCAGAGCGACGCTTCTCCTGATAACGTTACCAGGCTGATAAGGGGAACACCTTAAAACATTTGTCCGAATTTTCCTAAGCTACGTTATAAAGGAGCTGTTTCATTTTTATGACATAATTGTATTGCTACACGGAGATTAGATTAGACTAGAACTATCAGCAATATCAAAAAGTAAAGTTTTCAATAGGAAAATGACGGTCGGAATTATAAAAGTTCGGATTTTGATCCATTCGCAAATATGACTCTTCAGAATTATGTAGTGTACGCACCCGGCTGATATACAGGGTGTCCCAAGACTATGGGACATGAAGGGAAAGTACCTTAAATATCATAGATAGGATATTTTGCTGAAAGAAGACTTTATGTTATTTTTAAAAGTTAGTAATACTGCATTCAAAGATATTCTAAAAATTATTTGCTTTGTCTGGGAATCGAACCGACTTAATGTGAAAAAGAAATCACCCGTATTTTTATGATGCCAATCGAAAGAATGAACAAAAAATAATAATTCTTCTTAAGTAACATAGTATCTTAAAACAAAGGAATAACGTAAAATGTTTGATTCAAATTTCAAGAAAATTATTTATTACCGAAGACGACGTCCGAAAAATTGCGATATTATCATTCCATAGATAGCATCGATTATTCGCAAATAGGTACCCACTTAATAAACGACTTACTGACATAGTTTTTCTTATTATAGGTGCACGTGCATTACTTCACCGTTACATTACTTCTTTTGGGGATAGGTGAAAGATTTGCTATACAAAAAGCAATACGACAACGTAGGCAAATAACAAACAGAATTGAGCCATATCATATCGAGTATTCACCATAATATTATGTTTAGAAAATCAACGGGCAGCGAACTTATTAAAAGATTGGCGATTTGCATTTGACAAGAGAGATCACATTTTGAGCATTTAATTAATTAATTTAGGTACAAGAAATTAATTAATTTACAAAAAATACTCAACTGACTTCGTCAGTTTCATGTATGTTTTTAATTTGATTATAATGATTAATTTCACGTTGTTCCTTTCTTTTAAGATACTATGTTACTTAAGAAGAATTATTATTATTTTTTCATTCTTTCGATTGGCATCATAAAAATACGGGTGATTTTTTTTTCACATTTAAGTCGGTTCGATACCCAGACGAAGCAAATAATTTTTAGAACATCTTTGAATGCAGTATTACTAACTTTTAAAATTAACATAAAGTCTTCTTTCAGTAAAATATCCTATCTACGATATTTAAGGTACTTTCCCTTCATGTCCCATAGTCGTGGGACGCCCTGTATAAGCAATATCAGACCCGTTGACGAAATCGGCTTGGATGAGGAATCAATAGGTTGGTACAGAAATCCCAGAACTCCGCGCTAGAAGTCTAGAATATCTTTAAAAAAAACGTGATAGAGGTACCATTCGTTAAGGAGCTTTAAAGATTTAAGTGAAACTTGTTAAAACATTAGTGAACCCTCAGTCGTTGGATATCATATTCGCAAAACATGATATTCTGAAAAATATCATAAAAGCAAAACATCATATTCGCAAAACATGATATTCGCAAAACATCATAATAGCAAAACATCACATTAGCAAAAAATAACTATTATTAAGACATGAATTAGACATTGTCGACGGAGCTCCGCTACCGCGGAGCTCCTATTTCTGGGTGGTTTGGCCCTCCGGGCCTGCTGTACATCTAACATAACCTAAACCTACCTACGATTTTATAACAAAACCGGACTATTTGTAAATATCATGTTTTGCGAATATCGTGTTTTGCTAGTATGATGTTATGCGTATATGATGTTTTGCGAATGTGATGCTATGCGTATATTATGTTTTGCTAGTATGATATTTTGCGAATATGATCTTCTTGGGTATAACGGTTGGCGATGACTTCCCGAAAATCGAATTTTACTGCAAGCGATATTTCCATTCCCAAAATTTACCAGTCTTTATTTTTATTAGTAATTTATTTTGGCAAAGATTTTTATCTCAGCAGAAACTATTCAATTATCATTAATTTCCCAATCTGTATTTATCTGAATAGTATATCATTTTCACAGAGTCGATGGAGATCCTACTTCTTGATGGTTTGGCCCTTCGGGCCTGCTGCAAAACAGTAACTAACATAACCTTAACCTACCTACCTATTTCGGCCTAGTCAAATTTGCGACTGGAAAAAACCAGAATGGTAAATATGCGACCAGGAAAACTTAAGAATGGAAAAAAACATTTGGTAAAATCACGAATCGCAAAAATCGCGACTGGAAAAATTGCTACCAGAAAAAAAAGATTTTTGGAAAAATATCGCTACACTCGTCAAAGACTACAAAAAATGGGTATAAAATAAGCAGTGATCAGAATAGGTACAGTATATTTACCTAAAGTTCGCAAAATTACATGACATAGAGTGGTTACAATCGGGTGAAATTTTAATTAATTTTTATTGAATTCCGAATTTCTGGTATTTTTCTGGTACTAGTAAATGTAGTCGCAAAAAAAATAATCCAGTTTATGTCTCTGTTCTACGAAGTTTAGGTAAATATGTGTACTTCACCTATTAATTAGATACTTAAAAGAAATAAGTTACAGGCCCCTTTTATCACAAACTAACATAAAATATCCCGTACCGTGAGTAAATATTACGTATATTTAGCATAAAAAAACTGGAAATCCGTATTTAATTAAAAAAAAAAAACATCCGGTTGTAACCACTCTGTATTATGTCCTTTTGCGAACTTTAGGTAAATATACTCTACCTATTCCGATCACTGAAAATAAGGCAGCTAGTTTTGATTGATTTTTAAACCCGATAAAAAAGCTCTAATTTTAATAAAAACGAATGACACGTTTTGACTTCTTAACATATTAAATGATAACATAACACGCGTTATCATTTAACTACGCACGACGCAATGTAGCGTCAATTTCCTTTAATACGAGTATAACTCGAGTTTAAACAGTGAATGTGCCAGACGCCTTGACCCCGCAACAATTTGATGAACCATACATCTAAATTTAACATATAATTTTAATCATTTCGCAACAGGAAGCATTCACTCAAAAAGTTTAATGGGAGATAACTCATCCAAATACAAAAGGAAACTAATTGGAATTATCTTCGGCCGTTGATAGAAAAACAAGGCAATCCATAAATAACCGAGGAATTAGCTTGTAGCATCTTGCTCGGGCACGTTTTCTTGTTTGCGAGAGGAAAAAGGCAGAGCAATTTATTTGACATTGATTTTCTTCTTTGAGTAGGGATTCTTAATTTTGTTTTATCGTTTCTTGATCATGATTGAAAGCAAGCATTTTGGGAAATGTAAAAAGAACAAAAATTAACATTGATTTATGGTAAGGAACGTCTTCATAAGCAATTTATTTTGCTGCTTTTTGTAACGTTATTTGTAATGTAACGTTTGTTCTAATTGAAATTTATTTCGAATATCATAGATTCATAATAATAAATGGTGTAAATAAACCGACTTTGTTTTGCATAAGATTTTCAGGGGGTCCTGTCGTTTGACCAAAAAACGTTTCACCAAATGATTCATTTCACAAACATATCACTTGACAAACCGCTATTTTTTCCGAAACTGTAAATATTTCAGGATTTATTTCAGGACCATCGTGTAGGACCCTATAGGTTAAGTAAGGTTTGTTTTTAAAAATCCTGCAATATTTACAGTTTCGGAAAAGAAGCGGTTTATCAAATGATATGTTTGTGAAATGAATCATTTGGTGAAACGTTTTTTGGTCAAACATTAGTGAACCGATTTTCAGACACTTTACATTATGAAATCTTATATTATGTTTTATCAAAGTAACAAGCACTAATACAACTGGCATTTAAAAAAAAGAAGTGCTCAGCAACCAGGTTTTTTTAAACGCCCAATTATTAAGGAAGATAATGTTTAATTTAAATTACTAAAAAGCTATCGGTACAAGCAGAGCTTACTTCCAGCATTTCTTTCAATGGGCGGCATCAAGGCCCGCCGGTCGATCATCCCGGTTTCTTCCCTCCATGGAACCACCTCTTTCTCCACCGGGGAATGCAGCGTATACAGGTTCATCTGCGGCCTCTTTGAAATCCTCTTCGCATATTCCTTCTTCAGCTCCCCCTCACGTTCATATATCTCTTCACATTCTGTATTGTATTTCTTTATCTGGAACATTACGCAAGGTATCTTAAATAGCGCTTGCTCTCAATATGGCAGAATTTAAAATACCAAACTAAATAAATGAATAAAATAAATGTCAAAGAACACATATTGAACTAGTCCCAAACAAAGGTCTTGGGGGTACTAGATAACGATGCACATACTTAAATAGAGAAATACGTACTTAAAGACATAATAAACATTCAAGACTCAGACCCTTCAGAGCCAACTACGAGTACTACAGTCTTAAAATTCAAAGTATTCAGAAAATACATTATAATAAGAATATTCATTTGAATGTTTAGTTATGGAATTCCAGTATATTCAGAATCAGGTGTTTTAAAATTCTGGTTTTTCACATTCACTGGTACTAAAGTGTACACATATTTATGAACTCGGCTCTACTTAGAATAAGATGTTTACCTAACAATGGGATTCTTTGTAAACCTAACGAAACCAAAACATCAAATTATGTATAAATAAGCTGAATTAATTATAACAGTAATTTGCTGTCCGTCCGTCCCGTCCATGTGTCACGAGTCTGTATTTCGTACACAAAATGAGCAATAGACCTGGAATTATGACCTGGTCTTACCACAAAGAAAGGGGGGTTATAATTCAAATCAAATCAAATCAAATCAAAAATCATTTATTGCCACATTACATATAAACACATTACAGGTACATTACAGTTTTAGAAATTCACAAAAATATACTAAATTGCGCCATACAGTCATTTCACATCCACCCATCTCACAATCAAACAATCCAAGCATTAAAAATAAAAACAACACAAAAACAAAACAATAAAACAAGACAGAACAGAACATTGAGGTGGCAAAAGGCACTTTAATTATGGTATTGTATGGTATTTATATCTCCGTAAGAGTATCTGGCTGTCGCATCGTAGCTCCGAAACAAATGAACTGGGCCTCTATTCAACACGGTAAACACCATATCGGTTTTGGCCTGTTATCGTATTGTCAACATTTTCATAACTCTTATTTACTTGACAGTAATGACGGCCGAGTAATGTACAATACCATAACAGGTCAAATACGATTTGGATTTTACCTATTTCTTTTATATTTTATTTTTTTGAATAGAGTTGCTAATAACTAATAACCAATGATCGGAATAGGTAGAGTATATTTACCTAAAGTTCGCAAAAGGACATAATAGAGTGGTTAAAGCCGGATGAAATATTAATTTATTTTTATTGAATTCCGGATTTCCTGTATTTTTAATGCTTAATATACGTAATTTTTATTACTTACTTAGTTTGTGATAAAAGGGGCTTGTAACTCATTTATTTTAAGTTTCTAAATAAAAGGTGAACGTATATTTACCTAAACTTTGTAAAACAGCGACTTAACTGGAGACTTCCTTGCAACTTTACTAGTACCAGAAAATACCGGAATCAGCAATTAAAAAAAAACACCCGGTTGTAACCACTCTATATTATGTCCGTTTGCGAACTTTAGGTAAATATACTCTACCTATTCCGATCGCTGCTACCGTTAGTACCGCAGTGATACCGTTTTTTTATTAATTACAAGCTCGCTTTATCACAGCGGTTCTGAGCTAGATTTGATGAAAATCAATTGGGTCGTTGAAGAGTTATCACAGTAGTGTGCCGTCACGTGAGTATTGAGGTTTTTTATCTTATATTAGTTACAAATTAGCTGTAAAAAAACTGTCTATAATTCCTATGTATCATTAGCATTACTAGCTGTTTCGTAAGATCGTGTAGTACATTTTGTAGGTATTGTTGTTTGTTTCACGATGATACGAAGTACCCAAACACTTAATTTTAAAGATTTTTGTTTGTTAATCGCCATCTGGAGCTGTCATCAAATAAATAATTATTAGTTTAGGAGGTAATGTAAGTGGGTGGATTAACTTTTTGTTGCTTTTATTCTGTCCCGTAAGCCAGGTGAAATCAGTGATAGAGTTTCATTGAAAAAATGTTATAATATGTTACTTCTAACACACTCAGGAGAAAACCCATAAAAGAATGGGTGTGTAATTGCCGAAAAAACTGATTTTTAGTGGACTAATATCCTTCGAAATCATAGTTTTAAGAAGTGACCCAAGAGACGTCACCATGGCAACGAGGTGCAACGAAAAGTTGATTGAGCCAAGTAATACAACGTTATTAGTAGATGATTTCATTTGCACCTTGTCGGTTTTATACGTTGGACCGTCAGTTGAAACCGGTATGTTCTAACGTTATGATGTTGACTGCACAGTCACGACCTTAAATTTGGGACCCACCTTTGGTCCAAAGTCATTCTGACATTCTACAACAATAAGGTTGAGTCTCCTATAAGTTACTAATGATTTGGCATCTCTAATGACATTGACGACTTCAAGCCTTTTTTTTCTTGGTTGGGTCACAAATTGAGCATCGTGAGGTACTATCACGATCCTCAATTTATAGTCAATTGTACGACCAAAAGTTAAGTGATAGTTTCATTCATGGTACAATAATATACTTCGCCTGGAATTCTCTTCCGAGAAACCTTGGTCACGTGAGTGGACACGTACTACGTCATATCCGTCAACCGAAGATTTTCAAACTTTAAAATCGGGGTAATTTTAAAATATTTGCTAGTATATTATTAACTTAAGACTATCTATCTATCTTAAGACTATCATTGTATATAGGTTTTATGTTTTGACCATTTACTGTTCTCTATAAAAAAAACTTATAGACGTGTTGCTGCATTTTGACGTAGGTACGGGTATAAGTTCTACGAGCAATGTGCTGTGACCACCGGCACTTAAATGTCGAACGTTGAATGGAAAATATACGACTATACTCATAACAAAATAAAAAATAAGTTCTAAATATTATAGCGCTATGGATTATGAAAACTTAGGCGCTTCCTCTCATTTAAGTACAATAGGCGGTACATATCTGAATATCGAAAGTTAATATCTCTAACATTAAAACATCGAAGTCCGAAACATCGATTGTTGAAATATCGAACGGTTACTATGCCGATGGTTGAAATATCGAACGTACTTGTTGGGTATGTAATCAAATACCGAATGTCGATTCATTCGAACACAAAAAAATTAATCGAACTGTTATTGTAGCTGAATTTAAAAGTAAGGTACGACGACGAGCGTAGCGAGGAGGAGTGTTAGGTAGAACTGCGATAATTTACCGACTGACCGACCTAAATTACTCAATCTGTTTATTCAGTATACATAATACTCATTGTTTTGTGAGCAATAAAAAAAAAATAACAACATAACCTAACAGAGACGATTTTGCATTAAAGAAACTGGTTGGCTCTGAATCTGAACTTTCGATATTTTAATCGTGTGGCATTTCAAACGTAGATATAACGATTGTAAATAAGTCGACCGTTCGATTTTGTAACCCTCGATATTTTGGACTTCGATATTTTAACTTTAGATGTATCATCTTTCGATATTTTAGCACAAAGTTCTAATAACTGTTGGTGTTTGTATCATTCGATATTTTGAACTGGTGGCGTTTTAATCGTAGGCATTTCAGACGTAGATATTATGACTGTAGATGTTTTGGCCGTTCGATAGTGTAGCTTTCGATATTTTGGACTTCGATATTTTAACTTTAGATATATTAACTTTCGATATTCAGATTATGTACCCACAATAGGACATAAAATACTACTCACCATATTTAACCGTGGTTTTAGGCCCGCAATATCGCAACCACTCCTCGGCAGGCGATTATTTTGGTGGAAAAGTATAGAAACCGACTGTGTCCTACCCTTTCTGCTCTTACAGCTTTTAATAGAGCATAACCATTATACATTTTACAAAATAAAGTCATCGACAACTTTTACCGCGACAGTTTGAAAATCATTGGCGTGTCATTAGCGTCATGATACCGAGCGAGAGCGGAATATGATATTCCCATAGGTTCGAATAGTATGACGAGAAACATCAAGTAGACAAATTTGTAACCGGCCAGTTTGATCTGGTGAATCCGGTGATGCCAGTACGATCAGGTTGTTATTCCATATTGTAATGTAACCTTTATGTTTAAAAAAAATCCCTGTTAGTTATTTTCATGCATAAATGTATATACAATATTAAAATAAAACATTAAATGAAAGTAAATACGTAAACTATGCTCGTGACTTATATTATTCGTGATATATATATTTTTGAAATAAAATCGTACACTAACCTAAAATCAATTTTTTTCCTTATTTTTGGGTAGTGGTTGATCAAGTGGCAACTTTGTGATGACGTAGAAAGTTTCACTTTTCGGAAGAGAAGACCTTGTTTTATTAGACCATGGTTTCATTGTAACGAAAGAGAGATATTTTCTGTAGCATTCCAGAAATGATTTCTTGCAATTGTTTTGCCAATAAATAAATATCAGTCGGAAGAACCGATTAAGGAGATAATATAAAATCAATTACTAAACCATTCCTATAGAGATGGGAAAACGTTCTGGATACAGTCTTCAATAATAGAGTATCCAAAGCTTAAAATATCTGGCACTTGTCTTCTAATTACTTGTAAAACAATGATTTTGCAAATTGAATACCCTTTTTGAGCAAAAGAAAAACTGTGCCAAGCTGTCATTTCGAGAAAATAACTATAGTTAGCGCTCTAAAACTTGTCAGATTACTTCAAGGCTAATTTAAATAAAAATAAAACATTCAAATAACTGCCACTTAGGTAAACACATCACACTGTTTAATTCTGTTTGCACCGCCTGCCTATTTCTATTGTATATTTTTAACCATAGTTTTTTTTTCTATTGTTTATTTTTATTTTATTTTTAGCCTCGTGTGGTTGCCGAGTTAGAATAGTGCCACTCCATGTCTTCCCGTGGATGTCTTAAGAGACGACTAAGGGAATACAGGCTTGTAGTACTGTTAGGCGACGGGCTTGCAACCTGTCACTAATACGCTGGTAAACATCTTAGCCTAATTGTGCAAATTGTGGTTATAGAATTATCAACAAGTTTTTAGAGATGTTTGTAATTCTGTAGCTCTGCCTACCCCACTCTGGGAACGAAGGCGTGAGATTATGTATGTATGTATGTGTATTTTTAACCATCTCTTTTTTGTAAAGTTGTCCGGAAAAGATCACTATTCAGCGATAAGACCGCCAGCTGACTCACTTCTTATGTAATCTTTATTTATTTTCTTGTATATCCGTTTCTTGGTGTATGAGGTGTTTAATAAAGTGTTTTCGTATTGTTGTATTGTAACACTGTTGTTGTTGTTGTTTGTAACACCTCTTATGACTAAATATTTAGATTTTTATAATTAGTTTATTAAAAACTTGTTTAAAATAATGCAAAATTTTCGTCAGCTTCACGTAAAAATTTTTTACGTGACACAAGAGACCGATGAAATTCTACTGTTTAATCTAACCGTTTAAATTCGTACCAAACATGACTTAATAAACCTCAATGTTGTTATTAAAATAAACTCCGCATTAGAACTTTGCAATCTAAGACAGGAAAATAAAATTGATAACGTGAACATAATAAACAATTTTTATGACCGCAAAACCAGATGTCCAATTGATAATTAACTCCAGAAACACTTTTATCACAGTCAATAGTAATCACATGCGACTCTTTTATGAGAACAACACCCATTGCCGGACGTGCGAAGATAATGCTTATTTATAACTCATGTAATAACGCAATGTATAATTTTAACGATAAGCGATCGATTGGAAACGAGTGCTTTTGAAATATGAACTGTGTTATTTCTGTTGTTGTTACCCAGTCTGCGAGCTGCGGCTGATACAAGCAGTTGACTGACAAAGATAAAAATGACCAATCAGAGCGTTGGAAACTTTAGTTTCACCCAATTAGAAGAAGATTGGCTTGATAAAGAAGTATTCAAGACGTACTGGCTAGTCGGGATTGCAGTGTCAACGATATGTTTATCAACACAAGTGTTTATACTATTTGTGATACCGAACGCGAGGAAGTACGATGAAAAAGTTTTGCTTCAGATGACTATAGCAAGACTCGTGAACTCAGTGCTGGAGTATTTAATTATGAACAACATCAGAGTTCAAATTCATAACGATTTGGTGATTGACGGAATATTCGCTGTGTATGTCTATTCGGATGTCGCTCTACTGTGCTGGATGTTTGTCTTTACGAAAAACTTGTACGACAAAGTTGTTCTTGTGTTTGTTTACGAAAAGTTAAATCTACTTGTTCTCTCGTTCCTGGTGTGGACGCTATGCTTACCGGTCGGTGTTTTAGTGCCAGTGCTTATGACTATGGACCTTAACTACTTCTTTACGTTTTACAATGTGTATGCTCACTTCAAGTTTTTTATTTTATTTTTAAACGCGTTAATTTTCATTGAGATCTTCCACGTTGCTGTTAGAATAGGCATGGACAAAACGAAGAATATCAGGCATTTTGTGAAAACTGCAATCATTGCCTTTGTTCTGGTTTGTATAACTAGTTTACAAGTGTTGGTAACCGATCTGCTGTCGTACATAGTACAAGAGAATGAGTTCTTAGCTTGTACTTTTTGTGTTTTAAACTCTTATCATTCGTTATTCGTAACAATAATATTTATTATTTTGGCGAGAAAAAAAACAACGGACTCCATGTTGTTTCTTATTTCTATGAAACTGAAAAAACTAGTCTCATAAGTATTTATATGCTAAATAGTTAAAGTCCTAGTATTATCGTTTAACGAAACATGCTTTTAAAATAACTAAGTACTTACCTATTACTCGAGTAAGTCGTATTTTTGTATAAGGAAAGATTATTTAAATAAGCAACACAACGGATATTATGAACCGATTGCATTTATCAAAGTGTAATTCCTGCATTATTTTAAATATTATAAATCATCATAAGTAATACTAATAATAAGTACTATAAATAATCAGATTTTTTATAATTTAATTTTTAATCTTTATCGTGAGATTTTGATTTCCTCACACAAAAAGAAAGAAAACGAAAGTTTATTGTTAACGTTGTTAGGAGGTTAAACATGAATATTATAGCTTTTATTTGTTCCTTTTTTTTACTTGGAATTCTGGGCAGCGCCTTGACAGTCCCTTTCTATTTCCCCCTAACCCTCAACACATAAAAAATATCCTTGTTTGGCGATGTTCATCACAATTAACCATAACTTTAACTTTTTTTTGCAAATTTTGCAATATATTGTTATAAAATCTACAGAGGTAAAACCTAATTGAATTCGACATGTTATCGTATTGTCCTTAACACGGCCACTATTACTGACGAGTAAAGATCTATTACAACATTGAAAATACTATAATATATCAAAAACTACTAGGTTTTACCAAGTTTAGTCAAAAATGGAGCCCCAGGCAGGTTATTTTCTAAACCAAATCGCAATACAACTCGATGGGCAAATTATAGTTTCACTTGTTCCATCAGAGCGTATAAAAAACTTATTACGGCGTGCAGACTCAATCAGTACCCTTATAATGAGTTACAATTAAAGTAATCGCTAGCGAGTCAAAGCTCTGTCCCTCGCAGACCTCGCAAGTATTCTTATAGAGTGCGGGGGACAGAGCATTTGACTCGTTAGCGGCTCAGGGTGACTTTGTCCACAGTCCTATTTCGTCACCTTCTTAACTCGTCCACAATGCCATGTCGTCAGCATGTAATTCCTAAATCGTCACCTTCCTAACTCGTCCACTTTCTGATATCGTCAATACCCCATTTTGTCTACATTCCTATTTTGACCACAGTGCCAACTCGTCCACTTTCTTTTATCGACCTCAGTACTCCTTGGTCAGCAGTGCCAACTCATCCGCATTCCTGTATCGACCTCAGTGTCAACTCGTCCGCATATTTGTACTCGAGTCTGGGTGTTCAATATTTTTACTATATAGTTGACGAGTTTGCACTGTGGTCTTAATAATAATGTTGACCAGTTGACATTGTAGACTAATTAGGGATGTTGATGAATTGGCACTGTAGTCTAATTACGAATGTAAACGAGTTGGTACAGTGGCCCACGTAAGAAAGCGGACGAGATAGGGAAGTGACGATATAGGAATGCTGGCGAATCGAAACAGTAGACCATATGCGAATGAGACCGACTTAAGAAGGTGACGAAATGGAACTATGGCCGAAGTCATCCTGAGCCTCGTTAGCGAGCACGGTAATTGTAACTCATGGTAAGGTTAGACAAGTCGCTCGATCGACCATTCGTCAAGAAGCCGTTTCTAAGAGCCTCAGCGTTCCCTACTGAAACATTGGGCACAGGTTCTCCTTCAGGGATCTATTCATTGATTTATTAAAAAATAAATTATTAAGCCTATTTTAACAAAAACATTGTAGTTTTTTACTTACATCAAAATCTTATCCTCTAAAGGTACTACTAACATAACGGATTATTAGTGGGTAGGTGTATTCATCATTTTTAGTTTTCATCTACTTCAAAACGTCCAATTAAGTATGATATAAGTTTCCTCTGTCCCCCGTACTAGTAAAAAAACTTTATCACGGTGGGACAGGATTCACCATCCTCAGTAATCTACATTAAAAAATATAAAAAATATGTGTATGTCGAGTGTTATAATCATTGCTTGTCCTAATGTATAAATTGGTCGGAAAACGTTTAGTCGAAAACGGTATTTACATAAGAAACTTTTTTTATTATAAAACTAACCTACTCTAACTAATACAATACACACAATACTACAGTGATGGTTAAGCGAAAAGATTGTAGACCAGACAATGCATTAGGACATAAAAAATAGTTTTCAAAGGGATACCTGTTATAGTGTCCTCATACAATTGTTAAGATACGTGTTTGTGTGTCCCTGTATGTGTAACTATAATATCGGCTTGCTCGCTGTACTTTGCGTCGTTCCTCCGCGCCCGGCTGTCAGACTTCCCGCCTTTGGTTAACCCCGAGATGAAAGATGGCAGATATGAAAGATGACTTTACATTGATATACGAGTATCCATACACTACAATATCCTCACCCAGATCTGCTCCTCCAGCGTGGCCTTGGTCTTCTCGATCGCGAGGGGGGGGAGCTGGTCGTTCTCCCGGAACACCTCGCGCAACACGGGCCTCACGTCGGCGCATACTGCTCCTCTGTAATACCACCATACCCGCAACACAATAAACATTAAGTGTGTTATCATCGCATGACTTCTTCCCCACCGACCAACTAACATGCACAGCTGACTAATGATGTAATGATATCTCTATCTGATATCAAAATCAAATTTAACAGCATTGACGGGGCACCGCTCTCGCGGAGCTCCTAATTCTGAGTATTTTGGCCCTTCGGGCCAGCTGACGATCTAACATGACCTCATATTTATGATCCAAATTTTGATCAGTTGAGCAGTGGGAAGTCACTTGCAGCAGCCTTGTATTTTTTCAAAAGATTGAAATCGACAAGGTACAAACGTGATTGCTGATAATAAACTTATACATTTACTTTTCACTTTTCAACTCGACGCATCTAATATAACGAGTATAAGTTGTCCCGCCAGAGCTTACAAAACACATTTTAGGGCGTTCATTCTCAATTAGGTAGCTTGATACCACATAGAACTCAGGTGTCAACTCCCGATCACTACCTTACTTAGAAAGCCTTCTTCTTCTTCTCGAGTCGAGGTTCCTCAGGTACATGATGCCCAGTAAGCAGCGGTGTTGACCATAAATAAATGAAACCGCTGCTTAAAAAGCCTTACTTATAACAAACTCTGGATTATGAACAGGTGTTACAGAAAACTCACATACACCGAAACGTAGCAGGGGTCACTAGTCAACAATAACCTCGTAAGGCCCACGATTACTATAAACAGAGATTTTTTTGTGAGTGGGACTTTGAATCTCCCATCAAGGCAATAAAGTTCATTTACGTTTGTTAGATATGCCATTTTCAGTTTATGAAGATAGGAAAATAAACTTTATTCTTATTGCAACACAGTTCAAATTAAATTGCCTTGGTTATGTACATCCTATTGCACGCTGGGCCTTACGAGGACAAAACAGACAAGACTGAGGTACGAATACTTGTGTTCATCACGCAAATATTTGTCCTAACCTGGGACGAACCCGGGACCGCTACCTTACTAGGCTAAATAAAGATCTCATTCGTAACTTCGAAAATCGTTAACCTTCACCATTATAGAAACATGGTACAAACCCTTTGCTCGGTATCAACGGTAGGCTGTCAGACATGATTTCACGATCTTAGTAAAAACTGTACAAAATTATTTACACACAATACTTCTAATATTACAAAATAAACAGAATACTCCATAAAAACTCGACACGTTTGATTATAACCCTATTTGCTGACGTTTGGTTGCCGAATTGTGTTGACGGGGTTGTCAAAAGTGATATAATTCATCTATGGTACCAAAATAATTTTTTGGATTGTATAATATGGCCTCTTTTTTAAACCTTCAGCCTAAAAAGAGGCGTTATGCATCGGTTATACCAAAGCTAAAATACGCTAACGTAACGTTTACTCAGTAATTCGACTACTTTACGATTTCGCGCGTTTTTTACGCTGATTGAAATGGTCACGTCGAAATGAACGCTTTTTGAAATTTAGACGCACCTCAATTTATACAGTTTTAAGGTGCGACCAAACCGATTCTTAAAATATTTTGAGCAGTGGTATGGAGGGTATGCTATAAAACGGTATGGATACGATGCGTCACTGCAATTCCGTACCGTCTCCGTATTTTAAGCAGTGGTGTGGTCGCACCTTTGGCTTATTTCAAACTTTGGAAAAGTTAGTATTTAGTATCAAGCTTTTTGTATTCCAATTCGTTTTAAGGTCCCATTCCATTTGTGGCGGCAATGGAGCTTGCGGTTGCGGCCAATCGAAGGGACACTGGTTTGTTTGGTGGTTTGGCGACCTCAAGCGGCATAGCCGCCAGAAATGGAATGGACCGTCAGCCCGTCTTTCTATATCGTGATCATATTGCTGACGTTATTGTAGCTCTTACTACGAATACCTGCCAATGCACCGAAATTGCCTTTTTGACGTCGCAGCGCCTCGTAGAATTCAGTAAAGCGGCTGCTACACGGTGAGCAACCAAGCTCTCCACCAAGGTGACCTTGGTTGGGGGCTCGGTTGCTAACGCCGTCACATTTCCGTCTACACGGTTGCCAACAGCAGTGTGTCTACTGCTCGCGGAGAGAAAACATGCATCGTACGACTGCACAGTGCAAACGATATGGCTCCTTGCTTTTCAAAATTTCAGGGGGTTGGCATAGCTTTAGCACTTTTGTGCGCAAGTGAGGACAGAAAAGAAAGAAAGAAAAGAAGATGGATGAAATGCATGGCAAATTTTTGTACAAATCTATCATGTCGGCGATAATTTAGTGCTCGATCACCATCTTGTCCTCGTGCGTTATTGCGTGAAGCCGTGCGCACTCTCTGCCTGCAGAGACACAACTGCGCTCGCGTGGTTGGCAACAAGCGTCTACACGGTGTACAACGGCGGTATCCAACCGCGGTTGCCAGCGCACGCCCGTCAACCAAGGGCAATGAGAGGTCAAAGAAATTTGGTTGCAAACCACCTTCTACACGGTCGCAAAACATCAAGGCCACCTTGGTGGAGAGCTTGGTTGCTCACCGTGTAGCAGCCGCTTAAGCCTCGTCTTCACTAGGGGATAAATGTTCCGAGACATCGTGTTAGCAGCAATGTCACACAAAGCAGCGCAATAGCGCCTAAATTAGATGGATGTCGCTGGACTTTGCTAGCAGTCTCGCTGCTTCTGACGTCGCCGGCGATACGACACGTGTTGCGCAAGTGTTGGTACAAGACTTTATATAATCTATGCACTTGTTCGTTGTCGCTTAATGTCGCCACCGTGGAAAGTTCAGGGGCTCTATTTGTACTTGGTAAAACACGACAGTTTTTGACATCTTAAAGCGGGTTCCCATTTATCGGGTGTCGGTTCTGACAAAATGTCGGGTGTTACATTTTATATGAATCAGTCGAACGGACACATAATTATGAACAACCTCATACATATAAAATGTAGTATCCCCAGAACATCCGACATTCTATCGGATCCGACAACCGATAAGTGGGGACCACTTATCGTATTATCAACGTAGCGATTGCTTTTATTTACTTGACAGTAATGGCGCTGAGTTAAAAACAATACGATGACATGTCAAAGCAATATAGTTTTACTTAGTAGAACAGAGCCCGGCAGTGTCTTTAGGTCTGATTAAACCTTCGAAATACAACGTTACTAATGAAATAATTAAGAAGCGGTGAGTTAAAACAAAGTTTAGCGACCCGGTTAACCATAATTCCCGATGGCGGACCGCCCCCAGAAACAAGTTAAATTGCTTTTAGCATTTACTTGCAGCCGCATCCTTTTCCCGCTGCTCCAGCAAAACTTATGGTTTGAAAGCTAGACCACTCTAATAAATTTACGCGTTACCTTTGTTTCGGGAAAAAATTATGTTTGCCAAATGTATCGTCTCCTAACCGTTTCATTTGCCAACCTGCTTGGTTTTCTGTAACCGTAAATATTTCAGGATTTTATAAAAACTAACCTAACCTAACCTAGGTTGACTGTTACATTGAAAATAGTATACAACTAAAAAATTAAGTCACCCTAAGAATGACTCGGTCGCAAAATTGCCCACTCGCTAAATGACCACATCGCTAGTAGAATACATCTTGTAATGTCTGAGTCACAAAGTGATTGATTCATTTGCGTTACTAGCTGTGTTAGGTTCGTTAGGCAACTTCAAATGCCCGAAGGACAAAATACCCAAGAATAGAAGCCCCGCTGCGGGGCTCGGTCAACTGTCAAAACACGGACATAAAATAAAACGTGGGCATTTTGCAACGTAGTCACTCCATTACTAACCATAAAGTTAAGGAATATAGTTAGTTATTTTAAAAAACAACGAACTAGCTGCGGCAATTGTAAGTTGTGATGTAACTGCTGGTGCAACCGCATCGTCTCTTGATGCAGTTTTAATTCTACCTAACTGAGCGCAAATGTTTGGTGCACTTTAACCTAATGACCTAACGATTGTAATTAAGCGAACATACGTTTAAAAATAGTAGCAAAAACTATTTAAAATAAAGTCTAACGGAATGTAAATGTATGTATGTATGTAGAGCCTAACTTTTTATAGTGTTTACCTGGCAACTCTTACCACTTAGAAGTAGATTAACGTTAATCTATATGAATATGGTTTAAATAAAAAAATAATTGTTGAAATCAGTTTTGCTGTTTAGGCGTATTGAAAAAACAGACGTAAAAATATTAAAACATCCAAACATTTTCAGAAACATTCTCAATTTGAATATTAGTGGCATTACTTTGACTTTTTTTTTCGGAATCTATCATACTACATACTCATTTAAATCAAGTAGGTAAATGTGTTCATTTACTCTTACAACCAAGTGTCAACAACAACTATTTGTCGAATTGTTTAGTTATTCCGTAGTTGACTATATCCTATTTCAATATACAATAGTAATGGCCTGTTGTTTGATCGGTAGTTAAAATAACTAATGGTCTAAAAACGTTACTAAAGGTTAAAATCTCAAGAAAATGTGTCAAATTTTCCATTCTTTTTCGAATTTTAACAATTAGTTAGTTTAACTACTTATCAAACAACAGGGCCTAAACTATACTATACGGTGAATAAACTTTCAGCTATGATTCGGCATTACAACAAAATACTGCCATCTATTACAAAAGTTGTACAACTTATTACACGACGAACGCGCCTGAAATTGTATCGTGAAAAGGCAGGCCTACGTACTTACGAAGTTCACTCGACGATAAATAGATGGCGTTATAAATGTAATTTAGAATTTTATTACTGTGGTTGATTTTATGTAACAAAAATAAGCCAAAAGAAGAGTAGGTATTCAGTTTAATAGTCTATGTATGTATGTAAGAAAGAATGGGATATTCCCCTTAATCTCCTTAACATTACTTAAGGAGAGAGGCCGAATTAGTATGCTCTAGCTTTTGCCCGTCCACGATTCCGTTCGCGTAGAAATGGTTCTTATCTTTCTCTCAGGAACTGTCCAATTTTCCTGAATAAAAAGTACCCCACTTATGTTCGAGTCCTTAAATTTAGTACCTTGTCACTTTAGACGCTGTGACAATTCATGTATGGCAGTTTAAACATGACATTAAATAGACAAGGTACTAAAGTGTACACATATTTATGAACTCGACTACATCTCCGCAGGCAATAGTTGATATGTTGAGTCGTCAAATTGTGTAGAAGGAACAAAAACAATAAAACATAAGTAAGAAAAATTGTTCATAAAGACCGTGGTCACAAATAAATGTTAAAACTCGTGTTACCAAAGCCTTACTCGCAGCAAGCAGCAGCAGTGTTTGCATTGTTAAACAGCCGGTCAAATGGACAATATAGTGGCATTCCATCTTGGTCCTCATGGATGGCAGGGCATTTGCAGTCATGAGACGAAAAAAATCAAATAATTTATTTATAAAACATATGTGTAATTATAGATGTAACGTCGGCTTAATCAGGATTGCACTATGTTTTGTCGGTAGGTAGCTACAAATAGCTACAATTACCCTGCAGCATGCATTCTTACGGACTAAATTAATAGTTTTCACAATCGTGTTATAATAGAGAGCTTTTTAGTCGAGTACCGTGTTGAGGCCACGGAGCTTGCTGAGTAGGCTAAGGGTGCGGCTCCACTGAGGCGGAGACGAGCAGAGCGGAGCGAAGCTGTGCCAATATTAACCAATAGAAGGCGCATGCGGTCACGTCGAGCGCGCCTTGCGCACGTTAGTTTAGATTCTATTGGTTAATATTGGCACAGTTCCGCTCCGCTCCGCTCGTCTCCGCCTCAGTGGAGCCGCACCCTAAGTGAGGTACGAGATTAAAAAGCTTGATTATGACATTAATGTGAGCAATACTTTTTGTATGAGTTCATTAAAATAAATAATTGAAGTGGTTAGTTTTTATTTTAACTTTTTAAGCTCAGCTTTGAAAAGAAAATATCACACCACCGGCGCCCGTAATGTTGCAGTACTGTGCTGTGATTGGCTAAATACTATCCAATCACAAAGCGTAGTTTTTTTATTTTTTTATGCCCTAGATACAGCAGCAAGTTTAAGTAGATTTTTGACAGATGACGCGACGCTGCTACGTTCCGAAATGCCATAGATTGGCAATTTTGTATCGGATCGAGTCTCCTTAAACAAGGACACATATTATTGAAATACGAAGTTCTATTTTCATATTTTTTTCGGTATGTCTAGAGCGTATCGAAACAGTTATTCCGGTTGTTTCGGAAGTAACATAGACTATTCAACGATGAAAAGAGTGACGTTGCAGTATTCTCTATGAAATCTTAATACACAGATTTTAATCGACGAGTACAAAAAATACATTTTGACATTCTTATTTATAAATATAATACTTTTCCTACATCTTAATCATTTAAATATTCTTGTATGGAATAAAAAGCCTTAATTATTTACTAAAAACGTATACAATTATTTTTGTTAAAGGAGTAAAAAGTTAACGTGTATATCTATCTGTCTGGTTATCAATGTGCCTGTCTGTAGCATCATCACTCCCAAATGGATAGACAGATTCAAACGCGGTTTTTTTTAGTGCTAGTTTCTTCTTAATGGTCCTTAGATATATTTGTTCTTTTATGTAACTCGACTAGAGCATTAGAAATTCCAGGTCTGAATTTAGGGGTCGCTATTATATCGGGGGTTTTTATCTTTTAAATTGTTATTAGACTGCGTTTTCACTAAAGCCAGAATACTATTGCGGCGCACACTTCACACGCACGCTACACACGAGAGCCACGTGGATCAATTGCTCTAGGCGTGGCGTGTGTTACTGACGTCATTTCATGCGTGCACCGCTGCACCGATAGCGACTTAAAGGTGTGCGAGACAACTAAAAAATCCTCTAAATGAAAGCGTAATTACTGTTTTATTTATATTAGATTTACAAACATAAGCATTCGTCAACAATTAATAAACTTCGAACAACTTATCCCAAAATCGTGTATGACACAAGGTAACAAAAATAAAAATTCATAATAAAAAAAAGATTCAAGTAATACAAGAGTCTTACAGACTAAAGAATTCGTCGGACGATATTGAACTGTCAGTAAAGTTAATCTTGTTAGAACACAGAAAACCACAGAATAAGAACATACCTATAGCATAGAAACCGGACTATAAGACGTACTTTGCGTCAGCTATCTTTCTCTACTTTTTAGATTACGTATTACATGAGAAAAAATGAAACAAAAAGTAGGCTGTTTTTTCTTCTTTAACTGTCATTATCACAAGGTTTTACACAGGGACAGGTCCAAATACTATAAGTGCTTATAGGTCCAAATCACGCCTTACTTGTGACGATGTACCAAATAACGAAAGAACAGCTATAGATTCATCTCTTTCTAACTCACTATGAAAACCAAGAAAAAGAAAAAACTTTTTTGTAAAAAGAAGTGAACCATAATGTATTTTCTGCTTATTTAGTACGGTTTCTATGCAGAAAACTATGTAGCCTTTGACATCTTATGGCATTGTTTTTAACTCGGCCGCCATTACTGTCAAGAAAATAAGAGCTATCTTAACGTTGACAATATGATAAATGTGAAAAGTAATTTGGTTGTACCTACTAAAACAGAGCGCTTGTAAGCGTGTGGTATGGGGCGATTCAGACTTGTATTGTTCGGAAAAATTGATCTCAAATTGTCTTCTAAAAGGTGTGGAGATTGGCAGTTTTTGATCAGAATATTGGCAGCAGGCATGAATCGTCTAAATTGTTTTGTCTGTGATGTGTGGGCTTCATTTAAATAGAAACGAAAACACTTAGTCTGGGGGATTTTAAACAAAACAATTTTGAACTACTTCATTATGGAACTCGAACAAATTGAAAGTAAACGAAAACGTAACAATTAAAAGTTTCCCCAAAGCGGCGGAGTCTCAATTGCTGTTTCCGTATTTCCAATAAACAAAGTTCTGTTTGTATTATTTTCAATGTTTCATCAAAGTTGCATCTGTATAGCCGTTATTTCAAAACGGCGAAGAGAATTTAATACTAACGTTAGTGTTTTCCATAACATAAATATATCGTTGAGTAGCTACTATATTTAGGTATTGGAGCTTGTAAATTTTCATGGAAATTTTGATGGTTTGCTCAAGTGTTGTTCAACACATTTCATTTTAAATTTCAAGCGTTTCAAATTGCAAAGGAATGTGCAATAGGTTTATATCAGTGCTTATCAAATCAAATGTGAAATTGTATCTTCGTTGGCCCTGTTAGGCGCACCGATAACAATTTTGCAAAAATGTAGATAAAGTCAAACCTAGACAGAATATGACTTGCTTTTACTGTATTTTATAAATTCTGCATTCACGGAGGACGGTCTAGAGCTACTCAATGCGAAGAGATTTTGTGCATGTTTACCGTTTATACGGTTCATATGGTGATGGGTGTGGACGTCCAGCAGGAGAAGGCCGGTGGTCGTTCGGTCTTCTGGTCATGCCCCTTGGTTGAGCCGTAGGTTACTGGCCCGGCGACGCTTTTATTCAGCATCTTGTTTTCCTACAGAGCAGAAGTGCATCCTGCGGTTAATGCTTTTTAGTGCTTCAGTCGATAACTTGTACTCCCCAAATATCCGTTTATACAATGGAAAGTGATACAGGAAACTGTTAAAACTGGTATCATCATCCTCTTTTTATCATTGTACCTCTCTTAACTATTACCGCTATAACAACAAATAATAAAAATAAAATATTACTACAAATTAAACAAGAACGGTACGGAACCCTTCATGTGCGAGTGTGACGATAAAACCAAAGTATTTACCCATTAGGAATCGAATCCGGACCTACTCATTCTTAGACAATGTCACTGTCACTAATAACCAGATTGAGCGCGTCATCGTATCGTTTTCTTCTTCTTCAAAACCTGTAACCAAAGTTATTCAACTGGATCAAGTATTTTTATGGTTTGAACATGGCCATCTAATCTCCTGACCTGAAGCCTTTTCTTTATACAAAATTCTTACAAGACTAAGTTGGCATCACTTCAAATTCTACACATATATACGTTACTATATCTTTTCAAGCCGTTAGCGTAATTCCCAAGTCAATTAAAGCTACACCGCGCCATTTACTCCCACGAGATAAACGCGAAACAGGAGCTTTATTACACCTGAGAATACTACAGCTTAAAGCAGCTAGTTTTGTATTTTAAAAATCGCTAGATTGTTGCTCCAAAACTGTATTTACAGGCAGTTAGCATGCAGTTCTATAGTGTTTAGGCTAAAAAAAAAATCTTCTATTTTTTTATTAAGAAAGAAATATTGATAATAATAACCTGATATTTATACAATACAAAGCGTTAAAAATGTCAAATTGTATTTATCAATATCTAAGAAGTCTATCTAATTCTTTCTGATATCGCCGATCCAGCACAAGGCATTGCAGATTGAGATATAATGCTTTAGAATCAGAATAAGGGCGTTGTAAAACTCCCAAAAAATAGTTTGAAATTTATCGGCAGAGCTTCTCTGTCTGTATTTTGGCAAGAAATAATATCGCGTTGCATATTTACAGTTTTTATGCTAAAGCTATATTAAAGTTATTTAAACTGAGACCATATTGCGACGTGTCAAATTGAGTAAAAAAGATTGAGTTTTCTATAGCACTAGTAATTTAGCTCCATGCTTTTCGCTGCCTAGAACTTACTTTAAGTAAATACAGTAAAAGAGTTAAAAATACGGCTACAATACGTATTTTGAAGTTGAAAGTATACAGAATAAAACACCAAACACAAAATCTTAAAACAAAACCTAACAGAAATAGGTATAAATTATTCAAAAGCAGTTTTGAATGCCGAGTGGGCTCGCTGTTATAAACTATTGCGATGTTGTTCTGAGAACATTTCACGCAACATCTCGCGATCCATGTCAAAGGAGCGAGGGACGCCTGAATTTGTGCATTATTTTAAGTCGTTGGTTTAAGAACCATAAATTAAAGGTTACAGAAAAAAGTTAGTTGTTACTTTTCTACTTCTATTTTCTACCAAACAAAACCTTATTACTTTATCTACCCTGGTTTGAGACAGTTCGTTCCAAAAACTAGCAACTTAATAAAACTGGTAACAGTCGGTTTCAATCACTATCAGTGAGTCAGTTGTTAATTTAGAGTGAAATCGAATCATGATGGTAAAGATTAATTTTATACTTGCCCGGTAGCTCCGTCTACCTATTACCACTACCGGGAGTAAATAATAATGCAGTAAAAGAAAAATGGCGTTCGCAACATACCTATCATTTTTTGTAATGATCTTTTTAGTTCAAGCATTTTTGGTCTAGATACTTACTATATTATAAGCATACATCGGGGTTTTCGGTGCGGGAATGTTTGACATTAGCCAAAGAGTAGGTATTGACTTAAAAACGGAATATACTCTAGCAGGTTTTTACCTAATGTATAATTAATTGGAAAAAAAAATGAAAAAATAATAAGTGTATCATAAATTAAATGGTCACTCATTATCAACCTCTTCAGTTAAGTCCCAACTCATTTACAAGCAAACAGGTAACAGATATCTGACGCGTGTAAAGATTGATATTAAGACATTTATATACACCTATTACAACTGCCGACGTAGAAAGATGAAATGAAAAATATTAATAGTTAATTCTGAAAATCGTGTCAACTACTAAATTTACTGCAGGTTTATTATCTCTTGGTAGTAAAGCTAAAGTACTACAAAGTTAAAATAAAATTGTATCATAGTGTGTATACAATTCGCAGAGAGGTAGTTATTCATTAGGCATAATATATATTTTCTCAGATTAACCAATCTGTTTATCTCTACTCTTTGTTAAATCATTCCCGCACCGAAAACCCCGATGTATGATTATAAGGTAATAGAGTTGATGATCTACTGTATTTTCAAGGTAGTTGAAGTCTTATTTTACGAAGTAAGCTCTTGTTGAGTGGCGCGAGAAGCAACACAATCACTTTGTATGATCGCAACATTTTGCTCTCCTCATGTGGATGTGGATAAAACAAGACCAACATACTTTACTTAGGTATAAAAAAATATAAAGAGAATAAAAAGTGGGTTTCAGAATTTGGGCTGTTATAAAATCCATGATAATGGGTTTCAAACCCATATTTTATCGCATCATGTTATAATAGCTTGGTTCCCAAAAGGATACTCTTTGATTTGCTGTTATCAAGCAAAATTTAAATATAAATGAAAGTCATCAGCGCTTTGAAAATGGCTTGTTAATTTATACATTACAAAGAGAACTTGACATTTGTAATTATAGTTCAATTTTAAAGCTATCTTTTTGGGTAAATCGTTATTTTAAATTGGTTCATTTCCGCTTGCATCATTAATAATTATTAAAAGCAAACAAGTGGTCAGGCCACCTCATGATAAACGGTCACAGTTTGCCCATAGACATCAACAATGTCAGGGGTACAGCCAAGTCGATACCTTTAAGTAAACACCCTTTTAAGCCACGTTTAAAGGTGGATGTGATAATATATGGGGCTGAAGAAACGCCGCGGCGGAAAGTTTATTTCAAGGTTTTAGTAGGAAAGTACGAGGATAAAAGATTTTTGGAACTGAACTAGCTCTCTGCTCGCTTTTAATAGTTCCAGGCTTTTCATGAAAAAATGTTATGAAATTTTGGGATTTATTGTTTTTTTTAAATTATAACTTCTGTTATTTGGTGCACTCAATTATTTCAAGACCTGTCACTTCATCGTTGTTGTACAAATAAATAATTATAATGTATTAATATTAATATCGACGGTATTAACGTAAATACAGTCAGTAGAAGGCGTTTTTGCTTGTTAATTATCAAAAAAATAGTACATTATTGCCTAGGCGCGAAAAGTAAGGGATTTCCTGACGAGGTGGTTAGCAGGCCGAGCAATAGCGAGGCCTGATAAAATACGAGTCAGGAAATCCTCGTTTCCGCCGAGGCATATATAATGCTTTTCTCAAACAATGCGAGGAAATGATACAAATACATGATTATAAGTATTTTTAAAAACCTTTGACAAATTCGGAGAGAATGCTTGTTTGCGTCATACGAGTTAGTTCACGCACAACGAGCCGCCGCCCGCCGCCGCCGCTCCGCAGAGCCCCGCCGCGCCGCCACCCCTCACTGCGCCCCCACAAGTTGGGTGTACGGGATTTTTTCATGGTCCTTTCGATTTTATACGCAATAGAGAGCACTTTTTAAAAACAATATGGACATGGAAGGAAAGTATTTTCATATAGTTTATTTTACTCCTAGGAGTAAAAAGAGGCATTTTCCGTCCTTGTATTTCAATCGGAAAACCGTCCTTTCCGAGCATATTTGAGAAAACCTTATTTCATAACAACAAACAAATCCGGGAGACAAAACAATCTCTCAACGTTCATTAAAACGCCTGCCGTTCACAAGTGACGCCTCTGACAGGGCTTGAGATATTGAGAATTAATCACGCGAAAATTACCCTTACGTCACTTGGAATAGAAACAATTACAGCAAAAGAAAAGGACCATAAAAAACATTTATATTTTTGCCTGTCTATAAGTTAGATAGATAGATAGATAGATAAAGCGTTTATTCGATGCTTCAATCACACACATACAATTGTCTTAATTAGTGGAAAAAACAGTATCAAACTAACTTACAAACTAAGTACTATCTCAATCGCATGTGTGCGTCGCAGCAGTACAAAAAGGTCATGGCTCAGCATATAGCATTGCTCTAGTGAGCAAAACACTGGTATCCTGCCACAACCCCGGGATACGACGAAGCCATTATGTTGCATAGAAAGGAATAATGTCATAAATATATATGTATATAAGTATCCGAAAAAAAAAAACATTCAAATGAGGTATGCATGAATTATAAGTTACCTACTTTTAGATATTTAGGTTGGTTAGAAACAAAAAACTTTAAAAACAATGAGTAGTTTAAATTAGGTATGGAAATGAAAGTGAAGTGAGAATTAGCGAGTTAGAAGCAGCAACTGTGACATGTGTGAATTAAATAGCAAAGAAACCCAATACGAACGCACCACACAAACTTTCCCCCTAAACAAGAAAATCCGTAATAAGTCACTCTCCCTTTTCCCAAAAAAATACTCATCATCATCATGTCAGCCGAAAGATGTCCACTGCTGGACATTAGGCCTCCCCCAGAGCTCTCTACTCAGACCGGTCTTGTGCTTTTTGCATCCACCGCGTTCCCGCGATCTTTACAAGGTCGTCAATCCATCTTGTTGGAGGCCTACCTACAGCTCGTCTCTCGGTCCGCGGACGCCACTCAAGAACCTTCTGACCCCTTCGGCCATCAGTCCTGCGAGCAATATTCCCCGCTCACTGCCACTTAAGTTTGGCTATTCTTCGGGCTATGTCGGTAACCTTAGTTCTACTGCGGATATCATCATTTCTGATTCTATCACGCAGAGAAACCCCGAGCATAGCCCTCTCTATAGCCCTCTGAGTGACTTTGAGCTTCCTTATAAGGCCCATTGTTAGCGCCCACGTCTCAGACTGGGAACACACACTGGTCAAAGACTTTTGACTTCAAACACTGCGGTAATTTGGACGAAAAGATACTGCGAAGCTTCCCGAACGCTGCCCAGCCGAGTCGGAATCGACGAGTGACCTCTTTCTCAAAGTTGGACCAGTTAGGTATAACTGGACCGTTTGTCCCAGGTAAACATAGTCGTCAACAACTTCGAGCGCAGAGCCTCCGACTATCACGGCTTTACTAGTCTCTAGATTTTTTGGGAAAGATAGTTTTTTTTAGTAGGTAGGATTTAATAGCTTTTATAATATTCTTGGTACACTTAAAAGAAAATGGAAAAGATAACAGACAAAAGAAAATACAAGTATGTTTATCGTTGTCTGGTACCCATAGTACAAGCCTTGAGCTTAGTTGGAACTAGGACAATTTGTGTGAGATTGTCTCCTGATACCCTCTGATGTAAAGCAAATTATTTTTAATGAAGATACGAGATCTTAAGGTTCAAGTTTTGTACTTTATTAGTTTAGTTATCTGACACACTGCCAATATGAATCATTTTCATGAGTAATAAACTCTGTTACAAAAATCAGGAAATCCTGTTATCGAAGATGTATGATAAAGCATTTTTACACATAATGTATGAAAATGTTGACTAATATTATCCACTTTATCATTAAATATTGTATCACGGTGATTAGCACTAACAAGCTAAAAGGTTTACATTTGGCAATCAACAGTATGAATTCTTTATCAGTTCGAAGATTATTTATACAAAAAAAATATTAGAAATAAGTAGTTCATAGTTGTGCCGCGCATTGATCACCATGGCACTGCAAAATTATTTAATATTCTTTATTATTAGTGTCAATATAGTAGTTGGTAATAATTTAAAGAAAAGCGACTATGAAGTTACTTACGACCAATATGACGCAGTATCTCGAAGTGCATTTGATGATGATTTGTATGAAAATGTAATTAATTCAGCGGAATGTGAGGAGCAATTAGTGTTTTTGAGAAACAACTCTTTAAGGTTGCAGTGTAAGTATTTTTTTACGCAGTAACAAATACTTTACTGGTACATTTTTATAAGACGAAAATATTAATTTGTTACGTTTTAATGTAATTATTTAACTATTCAAAAAAGTATTAAACTTCATTCAGGAAGTCCATGGAAGTCATGCCAAGTTAAAGCCTTATAATTATACTTAACCTACCTTAGGGGTATTCAAATAATGTGTGTCATGTAAATGTATGACCCGCTATTTTTATTAGTTTAAATTTTAATTTATTTCAAATATTGCAAAAATCTAATTTAATAATTTGAAACACCTTGTTTGAATAAGTAATTTTCCTTTTACAGTTCTAGATGCAAGTGGTAGAATACCAAGCGGTGTCCTGACCGGCCATCTCCAAGACTTGGGAGACTATCACCAATGTCTGGCAATCCACCACGAAGTTGACAACATGGATATACATGGAAAATATTGCATAGTGGCTGTACCCTTAGACCAGGAGTTTTCTCCGCCCGAGTTCCCTGATATTACTTGGCCAGAAATTCCCTGGCCATGGCCAAGTAATGAGACCGATCCTGAAGAAGAGGATTTGTTCGCTCAGTTTGAGAGAGTGCAAAGAGCTGCGCATGTAATATCTGGACTCAATCCACCTCCAAATTCAAGGTAAAGATACTATAAGTAATTATTTTAATTTTAAAGCAAGTATTCCCATTAGTGTTCACATAATGCCCGGTTCACATTATTCCAGTAGCATTCCAGTCCAGCGACCCAAACCAGTGCTGGAATGCACTGGAATGTACCCATTCTGCCCGGTTCACATTATTCCAGTCCAGTAATCCAGCAGGCCAATCCAGTCCAGTGCTGGACTGGATCATATCGTTTACATTATTCCAGTCATTTAAGAGTTGCTGGAGTGGTAACACTATTCTGACAATGATATCTAGAACTTAAACGATCAATCCAGCACTGGAATTGGCTGTCTACACTATTCCAGTGGCGGTGGATTGGGCGAGCTGGAATGAAAAAGTAGACGGTCTTTCCAGTCACTGGACTGGATTGCTCACTGGAATGGGTACATTCCAGTGCATTCCAGTGCCGGTTCACATTATTCCAGTAGCATTCCAGCACTGGTTTGGGTCGCTGGACTGGAATGCTACTGGAATAATGTGAACCGGGCTTTCCAGTGAGTAATCCAGTCCAGTGACTGGAAAGACCGTCTACTTTTTCATTCCAGCTCGCCCAATCCAGCGCCACTGGAATAGTGTAGACAGCCAATTTCAGTGCTGGATTGATCGTTTAGTTCTAGATATCATTGTCACAATAGTGTTACCATTCCAGCAACTCTTAAATGACTGGAATAATGTAAAATTGATCCAGTCGAGCATTGGACTGGATTGGCCTGCTGGATTACTGGACTGGAATAATGTGAACCGGGCATAATCTACTAAAGGCTTCCTCTTAGTAGATATGTCTAAGTCAAAAATGTAGCTTGCAGTAAATTATCAACATTAACTGCAAATACCACTGACGTCCACTTGTAATAAAGTTTGCCTTCAGTCTTTTGTAAAATAAAAGATGTTATGATAAAAATGATGCTTATAGAAGTTTGTCTCAAAAGCAAATTTTTATTTTACATACATACATACATACATTAAATCACGCCTGTTTCCCAGAGGGGTAGGGAGGGGCCCCTTCTTTCCACCTGCTACGATCCTAACAAGTCTCTTTCGCTTCTTCCACATTCATACATCGAGTCATGCATGCACGTCGGTTTCGGGTACTTAAGATCCGGCCCTTTTCCAGTATTTCTCCGATTAAGTAATTAATTAATTATTAAGAAAAAAAATATGATTAGTGTTTGCTACGCCCGCTTTAGAGTAGTGTTCGGAACGACGTCATTTTGTTTGTAATCGCGTTGTGTTTTTTTAAGTCTAGCACTATTTAGTTGTTTTGTTTGTTTTGGTAAATTGGTACTATAGATACATATGCTTCCCTGAATATATCTCACCATAAACACAAGAAATACTAAAATTACAGCATGCAATGTACCTATTTAAGAAAGACTTAAACAACAGAAACAAAGTGAATTAGTTATAATATAATAGTATTAGCAAAGACACGAATTACCTTGTTCAATTTCCAAATGAGACTAGTTATAATATTATGCTTAGAACTTACTTAATTAACTTGCGTCTGTCATGTCCAAAGTTCTTCTCAGGAGGTACAAGTTCTGTAAATAATATTATTAATCTAATGTCAATTTCATAACAAGTTTGTGTCTCTCATCCTCAAAGAACTGAGCTCCGAGAACTGAAAAGGAAAAGCTTAAAGTTGTACACATTTGAAATTGTATTTAAACAGTGACTTTAAAATATTACTAAATTTAGAAACAAATTACTTTAATGAAATTAGGGACGTTTTCTTCGTATTTTCGTAAAGACTTGAAATTAATGACTAAAAGTTATGAAACAAAATTATTTCACTCAGCGAAACCAAGTTGCGTTGTTCAATTTCTTCATTAATAGGTTGATTATAAAGAAAAAAAACTAAAAATCATTTATTTCGGACTCTGGGGTCCATATTTTGTTAGTTATAATAATCTTAAAAAACTAGTGTTAGTAGGTACACAAAATTACAACAAACGACAAACAACTAAAAACGCCGGACGGGGGCACACACCGGTGCATGCGCCTCCGAGCAGTGTCGCATCATTGGACAGTCTGCCCGTTCAACAAGCGCGCTCAGGATGGTGTTGGAGCGATTATGTAGACCAAATTAAATTTATACCACCTACGAAATTTAACCTCTTAAAATATAAAACGATGCTAGGTAAAGTTTTAGGCATTGTTTTAATGAAAAAGGAATATAAAATATGTTGCACCAAATTGTGACATTGCGATTTCTTTTTAGAGTAAACCTATTAGAATAGATTAACTAATAGAAAACTAGTTGACTATCGTATAGTCGACATAAAAAAATATCGTTGTATAAAATTATCCAAGTAGGTAATTCGTAGACCCTCGCACGTTACGGTTTTTCTTATTCTGATTTAGTTACAATACGAGTATTATGCTTTATCAATGTTTTCGCACTTTTTTCAGAATGGCTCCTGTGTTGCTCACGAGTAGATTAGGCCCAATGATTGCTGTGTGCGTTCCCAAAGTCTGTAGCTCAAAGCAAGCCATAGATTTCGTTCAAAACACATATTTCTTGAACATTACGCACAACGAAGTGTTCTGCCGGTTGCCGAATGATAAACCGTATGCGCCTGCTGACTACGTTGCTTTGTAAGTATTTTTGTTTATTAAAACCATCTACTTCGCAATTTTCAAGGTTAAGTTATTAACAGTTGGTTCTTATCTGAATGTTGAATTCTTGCAGTAAAGTGTAAAACGGCTCTGTAACTAAAATCGTCTATATAATCAGCACAATAAAAAAACTGTTTGATTCACCAGCCCACCAAAACATTTTTGATCAAACAGCTTGTTTGGTTCTATGATAAATAATAATATAAATAAAATCACCCATACCATATTTTTTATTATTGTTAGTTAGTTTTTGGCTGAAAGATGACTAAGTTGACCTCACGTAAAAATATTTAACAAATAAACTTGTTTTTGGAAGTATTATTTAAACATCCAATTACTTTTTTTCCTTACAGTGTCATTTTTGGATTAATTCTTCTTTTGACCGCCACCAGTACCATGTATGATCTTTATTTCACAATGGCTCTCCAAAAAAGTAAGTGTAACTTTAAATCATCAGTTTGTCCAATTAAAGGCAAATAATGTCTTCTTTAGCATTACAAATAGCGGTTTGTGACGCCAAAAGAAAAAATCTTAAATTTTTATTCCAGAATGCAATCCCTTATTTCGCTGTTTCTCTGTTTACACCAACACGCAGCGGTTCCTTACATTCAACACGTTTCCTGGAGCTTTAGAATGTGTGGACGGCATCAGAGCCATCTCCATGATGTGGGTCATCGTTGGACACGTCTACCTTTTAACTCTGATGGGCTTCATTCATAACCTTACCGACACTTTTGCTGTGAGTATCTATGTTATTCCTGTATATATCATTGACCATTTTTGACAAAAATCATTCGGTAACTTGTTTTCAGCATAAATAATTCCACAAAAATTCAAAATTGAAGTACAAAAGGTAAAAACTTAATTGCCTTAGTTTTTAAGTTGTCCCTTTTCATAAATTTAAAGCGTGGCTATTAATAAATAAAATGTTATCAAACTCAGCTAACTCTACCCTGTATAATAATTGCGCATGTAGCCCATTATGTTGCAGTCTTTATCTAAGTTATAAATTAACTTAACCGCATCTTTGTCTGCGTTTATCGCTGTCACCTTTTTTATGTCCTTTCTCTTTCTTTTTGTGTTTATATCTATACCACATTTCACCAAAATCGTATTACATTTCGCAATTATAATTATTAATGGACATGGACAGCAGTCGAAAGCAATTTTATGACCAATCAATCTTGCAAAATGACGTATAAATGAGGTATTTTATTTTCAAGCACAATAGTGAGAGATATAACGTGTTTTTGTATTATAGAATCGAATAGATTAGAAGCGACAATTATAAACAAAATTCTCGATACGCGCAATTTTGAAGTATAATGTCGGTTCGTCTAACGCGTAGTTTTTCTCACCGTGAGCATGCATGCTTTACGTCGTTATATTTTGGGTTGTTTTTATTTATTCTTTATTGTTTATAGTGGCTGCGCCAATTTTCGAGCACTTGGGTGAACTCCGCTCCTCTCACCGTGGACACCTTCTTCCTCCTCAGTGGGATCCTCTGCGTTTACACAACTATCGGCAAGATTAGTAGACGTGAGTATTACGGGTATACCACATCCATTCGAAGAGTCATAATTTCAAATTTCATGAAATCCGAATGCAATGTTTTGGTAGTTTTTTTTTTAATTGCCTACAAATCATACAATACAATTAAATACATAACATAACATTATTAAATCATAAATTCGCACACAAATTAAATTATGAATTTAATCTAAAATAACTATAGCGTTACATAGATTTTGCAAAAAGTTTTTTTTTAATCACACAAGTAAATCGTGACAAGTAGGCTTCATTTTTATAATTCCCTGTCAACATTAGGAATCCGGTATTTTGAAAAAAAAGAACAGTTATTTCGGTACTTAGACAGCGAATAATCCTTTTCCATCGTTTTTTATCGCTTTCCCAGTTGGCTTATCTATTGATGGGTACTGAAGCTAAAGGGGTTTCGGTAAAGGTGTTGTCATTTGTAAAATTCATACATTTTCAAGGTGAGCGGCCATTCGTAAAAGTGGTAAATTATGATAGAATTATTAAAAATAAACATATTTTGTTATGTAATGTAATACTCTAAAGTGCATCGGAGCCGACATATTTAAATATTCATACTTGGGCGTACTTTTGTACTAAAAACTGAATACTTAAATCTTTCAAATCTCCGCTACGATATTATTTACCGCCATTAATTATGTATATCTATGTGTATTTAGAGGTCCTCTAAATAACTAGGTAAAAATAATACGTGGCCGCTGAAAAAAAAAATTACAATATTCTTCAAACAAATTTACCCAATGCCCTTTGAGAAAGCAAGATAAATACGAAGTTTTTCGACAAAAAACGATGGGAAAGGATCATTCACTGCCTAAGTGCCAAAATACCTGTTCTTTTTTTCCAAAATACCGGATCCCTAATGTGACTAAAATTCGCAACAACTTTATCCAAATGTCCCTGAAATGTGAACAAGTTGATACTGTCATTATTTATTTATTCGACATTCATAGACATACGTTTTGCCTTTTTGATATTTTCGATTTAAGTAACTCTAAGATTCAGTCGTATTTAAGCATTTTGTCATCTTCGGAATCAGATGTTTCGGAACAAAAATATTGTGAAGAAGAACGAGTCGTTTGAAATTTTCTACAAAATAATTAAAGTTCACGGTATCACGGTATTATGAAACACGGTCATAATGCAAGAGACTACTACTCAAAACCCACTTATCGCGATGACGTCGTCTCGTGTACGCGTCAATTTTGTAAAATAATCATTATGCTGCGGCTTTACTAGTAGGATCAATGTCCGCATTGCTCAATTGATTTTTTTGAGCATAATGACGCATCTTAATAAAGTGAGATAACAATTCGCCGTAAAAAATTATCAAAACGATACATTAAAATGTAATAATATACGTCACTAATCGCTAAATAAATATCGTAAAGTCTACACCGATATGATTGATTAAATCTGATCAGTCTTCTTTTACTGATATCTTAAAAGGTTTCCATTATTTACGTTACGATGTCACCTAAATAAAAAAATCTTATTTTGTTTATTGAATAATAAATAATTATATACCTATTGTATTTGTTTCCGACATTTATACCACTAAATTAGTCTATCCAATCAGCGGGTCTATTCAAGATGGTAAAAACAATATCGCATTTGATCTGTTATCGAATTGTCAACGTTTTGATAACTCTTATTTTCTTGACAGTAATGGCGGCTGACGTCATGACAATACCATAACAGGCAAACTACGATATCGTTTTTACCGCCTAGAATAGAGGCGCAGGACAAGTGCAAGTTCGTTCACAATTTCCGATGAATAGATAATAAACAATCAAAAATTAATGATACAAGAATACAAGCATTTTAAACTGCTAATTAGACAGCGATTAGACAAAAAGATCCGATATCAACTGTGACATCTTGTAATAAGTCGGCCGTATAAACTCCATGTTAAATTCTGTTTTGCTAGAAAGACGAAGAAAAAAATCTTGGTTGGCTTAAATCTTGGTTATTTTATAGGTATTCAAAAAAAATGGTTCTCAACCGTTTATTATCGGAATCATTTCTTATTGAAGCTTTAAAAAAAAGTCATGAATATTTTCACAACTATCTAACAGTTCTTTCCTTTTCAGGTCGCTTCGCCCGAACCATCCACCTGTTTTACCTGAACCGCTTGCTCCGCATGTTTCCCCTCCTGGCTACCATAGTGCTGCTCCAAGCTTCAGTTTTCAACCACGTCTCTGACGGGCCTTTCTGGCTGAATGCCGGGATGGCCGTGGAAAGCTGCCGTACTTATTGGTGGTCAACCTTGCTGCATGTACAGAACTACGTTAACCCAGAGAGCTTCGTGAGTTTCATTCAGCACATTTTTTTTGTTAAAACCTTCTGCAAACAAGTCAACTTTTTTTTCCTAATAGTCCTCACTATTAACATTCTCAATTAGATTGCATTTTGATGTTATCTTTACACGTAAATTTTATTTCCATTTAAACACTATCATTAGTTTTACATTGTTGTGTTAAGGAAGAGTGGATATGATGAATTCATGCTAACGTTAGCAATTATTTAAAACTGAAAAAATCCAAGATTGACATAAGCTGACAGTCTAATATCGTGTGGCCTCTTAAATCAACTCCAAACAATTTGACAGTTTTCTAAAAACATTTACTTTATCACATTTGCTTCCTCCCAGCTTCAGCCTCTAGGGGTTCTAGACAAGATGCATAACGCTTACGTAAACGATTTTATAAAACTGTCAAGTTGTATGGAATTTATATAAGCGTTCGACGCGACCTTCCAGCACTTTAGGTCTCTCCTACGGATTTTTGATTTTGAATGTATCTTGTCTAGGGCCATAGGTGATGACAATATCCGTATTTATCCCTAAAGTTTTCCATTTCCTTTTCTCAGTGCCTAGGCCAGACCTGGTATCTCTCTGTGGACGTGCAGCTCTACATCGTGTGTCCTGTAATCCTCATCTGCATGTTTGGATCCCGTCGCATCGCCTGGGTCAGCCTCGGCCTCATCATTACCCTTGCTCTCATCTCTTCTTCGCTGTATAGCTTCCTGTTCAACTTCTCAGCGGCCCTTGTCCATCCAAAGTAAGTACTATTTGATTTATAAGTCTTAAAATATGATTGATATGTTTCTATTTTGCTATTTCCGACTTTAATAATACTTTTAACCTACGAAGTCATGAAACTTCTATTAAGCAAACTTATTTACTTGTAATCTATCATTTTATCAAAACAAAGAATTATTTTATTATTTAGATAGGACACTGTGAAGGATCCATCCGGATGGCTACTGTTTTAATTTGCTTTCTGCTTGCATAAAATAGTGATGATATTTAATGAAGACATGACAAATGTAAATTATATCTTCACCTGTTTCAGTCGGTTTAATGAACTCGCGGACTACATGAAAACTTATTACATCAACACTCTAGCGCGGGCGCCTCCTTTTTTCATCGGAATGGCCTACGGTTATCTTCTCTATTTATGGAAGGATAAAGAAGTATATATCCCAAAGGTAAGTCACCAAAGTAGTACGATCACATTCTTTATATGCATACTAAGGTCCCGCACTCACTTCGCTCCGGTACAAAAAAAAACCCATCCGGTATAAATAAATGTACCTTTCAAATTGTGAACCATTTTTTGAATTATTTTCTTAAAACTAATGAACTAACTCGGAGCATTTACTAAGCTTAGGTCGCAACTATTAAGCACAGTAATAAACAAGGATCGGAAAAACGCCCGTCATTTTGAAAACATAACCCTGTTCCGTACAGGAGAGACTTCCTTCTGATGTTAATTAAAAATATTATTAGGTATTTTACATTTATAATACCATTATTTATATGTATTCAGCAACAATATTATTAATGAATAAAACCATAATGGTTATGGGAAAAAAACACTTTCGCCAATCAAAAACAATGTCTTTTTTAAATTTTCGCCTGTTATTCCATAACGACGTGACCTATTTAGGAGTCGAAAAAGTTTGTTCACAGTTTTCGGAGGACATTGGGGCAATCGTTGACATTGGTGTACTGTTTGTATGTGTGTTTGTGTTTTCTAATTAACATTTCGGTGTCATTCATTAATAAAATTGTCGCTGAGTATATATAAATTATTGTATAATAAATCTATAAAATACCTAATAATATTTTTAATTAATATCAAGGAAGTCTCTGCTATACGGAACAGGGTTATGTTTTCAAAATGACGGACGTTTTTCCGATCCTTGGTAATAAACAACGATTCATAATGCGATTTGATCAAGATTACATATTAACCTAAGTTCTCCATTGGTTTTAAAAATATTAGGATGATAATCACCCTAACAATAGTTCTATCTTCAATATCTTCTCATGACTCTTCTGCCGACAGATTTACGCTGCAATCCTCTGGGTCTCCTCCTTCATCTTGATGGGTTTCTGCATCTTCTCCATCTATCCAGTGATGCAGCTGGATCATGAAGCTCAGATGCTGGACAACTTCCTCAACGCGTACATGCGCTCTCTTTGGGCACTGGCTATGGGCTGGCTAATACTTGCATGCGTCAAGGGTTATGGTGGTAAGTTTTAATTTGTACATAATTATAACTAATATCAGGTAGAAACCAATCTAACAATAAATCTAATCTGTAATACAATTCGATACATTTCACTGATGGTATTTTAATTGAATTATCAATCAGTCTCGTCACAGTAAGCTGATCGACGATCGCCAATTATTGAGTATTAATATAATAATATACGATAATATCAAGCACGCGTGCAGTGGCTGATTTGATACACCAATTAATCACAATCATAATAATCCTATTTAAAATTGATTGAGTGTTCCGATCAAACATTTCGGTTTTTCCCATAAAATTGCAAATCATTCACAAAATAAAGGAACTATTTTCAAGCAATCACAAAGAATGTTAAAGAAAACATTCAAAAGAATGAATCATGTTCTATTTTCATATTTTTTTAATCATTCATTGTAGTTACTGAGAAATTCTCATAGCAAAGTTGTTCAAGTTAAGAAATTTGTTAACTTAGTTCAATGCTACATAAAGAAAACATAAGCCAGTTATACAAATCATAATGTAATTTTAGTCTTAAATCTAAATTTAACGCTGACATTTTGCATACATTTTTGTTAACACTAATCTGTAGGTACACGAGCGTTAATTTGACCCATTTCAAGAAAAATATGCTTGAAGTCGTCAATGTCATTAGAGATGTCAAGTCATTTGTAACTTTTAGGAAACTCAACCTTATTGTTATAGAATGTGAGATTGACTTTGGACCTAAAGTGGGTAACAAATTTAATCTCGTGATAGTACTTTAAAAAAAATTGGCCTCCCCTACTAAGTAAGTAAGTAAGTAAGTTAAAAACGACTTGATCAATGAAATAAGCGAAGCGTATAAACGTAGTAAAACGCCTATTGATACCGAGTGTTTTATTTATTAAGGATTTCCAACAGATAATACATCCAACTTATGCTTATATCTATTTTAAACATCTAACTCGATGCTTACCCAATTATAGGAAACCACATCTTACGCCAGTAAATATATAAATTGAATAACGGCATACATTAAATCCTTGCTCTCAAATTGTTTTAAACCTATTGATACCGTATTGACATTGATTTGAAACTTTGCATCAAAATGCACTTTTCCATTACCAACACATTAACTCGTTTGATCTGCCTCGCAGGCCCCATCAACTGGTTCCTGTCCCTGGGCGTGTGGAAGCTGCCCGCGCGCATGTCCTACGCCATGTACCTGCTCCACTTCTCCATCATCACCATTGCCAACGGCAGCTGGGTCAAGAGCCATTACTTCACCAATGAAGAAACTGTGAGTATCAACGTTAGCAAATTAAAAGATGTCAAGACCTATTTGGAACAAGCACAATCATACATTACAGATAAAGCCGGGCTCAATAGAAATGTCAAAATATTATGTAAACAAATCAGTACTGCTTGACATAATAACCTCAATATTTCTACAAATGAGTTTTGATTAAAAAAAAACGTATTGTTAATAGTTATTTAACCTTAAACAGAATGTAAAAGTAACAATCAAGCGTGTACATAATTAAATATACCTCAAGCGATGTGTAAAAGTACGTTATTATTGTGTAATAATGGTAAATAGGTTCGTTTGGTTTTTTTACATCTTTTGCCATTTCTATTGACCCCGACTTTGGAAGCAAAGGGAAACTTTATCGGAAGGCAATTTTTAATGCACAAATCTTTCGTAGCTGGGCTTTCTGTTATTGTCAACGTAATGATAGCTCTTACTTACTTGACAGTAATGGCAGCGGAGTTTGTTCGATAACATCCCAAAGGCAATATCGTGTTACCCAGTAGAATAGAACTACGCCCAAAGGCTCTATTACACTCAGTAAAACCATATCGCTTTTGATATACTATAGTATTGTCAACGTAACGATAACTCTTACTTGACAGTAATGGCGGCCCAGTTAAAAATAATACGGTAACATGTCAAAAGCTATATGGTTTTACCGAGTCAAATAGAACTACTGGACTTTGTACTTTGTGCACTAAACAATGATAAAGATATTTTTATGTGAAGAATAATAAATTAATAAATCTGTAGTCATGAAAAAAAAATTAAGTATTTGAGCTCATCACCAAAATGTATCACATCATTTCATCGAAGTACGTACATTATATTCGGATTCGTCAAGCACGATATTTAATTAACTTGTTAGAGAATTTTCATCAACAATTATTTTTAAATGAGTGCGACTGAATGTTTGTATCTGTTTACAGCTGTACCGGTTTGGATCGGATATTTCATTAACATTCGTCGGTGCGTTCGTCCTTTCTATCCTTATTGACGCGCCCTTCTCTACGCTTCAGAAAATTTTACTCGGGAAAGGTACGTTCATTAATTAAAATCTCACCTTTAATTCAAAGAGTAATAAGAATTTATCAAGAACCAAATAAGCAGTCACACAAAATGTATGTCTATATTGACGCTCTTATTAAATTTTATAATTTGTTTTACTCGTCTTATTGATAACTGGTTTTTATGGACAGTAACATATTTTGAAAGTAGTCCATTTTTTGTTAAATAAAAGAGTAGAATTTTTTGTTTGAAATAAAACACTTCATTTGTGCATAAGACATTAATTGTCCCAAAATAGACATAATAACATCAGCCTTAGTTTGTTATTTGATTAGGCATGTAATTTTAGCACAATGATTTACAGTTTTTACGTAAACTGCTTTGTTTATTCGTAATCTTCTTTGACTCAAACGTGAAAACCTATCTGATAAATAATATTCAAGCTTTATTTTTCATTTGTCTGTGTAGAGTAAAATATTCACGAATTTGAATCTATTTTAAATGGATAACATTTTTTTTTTCTAAACAGGAAAGAAAACGGCGCCGGTTAAAGCGGAATCTAAAGAAACAATTATAGAAAATGGTTCTGAGGAGCTAAAATCTCGGTTATGAAACATTATAATTTTGAGAAGTAAAAAAGTACTAACAATAAAAATAAAAAGTCTTTACCGAACACGTGAAAAAATTCATGTGAAAATTGAATTCATATTTTGATTAAGAAGGTCAACAATTTTGTAAAAAACAGTCATCTTATAAAGAATCGTGTTATTAGTAAACATATTACTATTCTTGGAATTGACACACGATAGGACGTGTCTCTACTTATATCTCTGTATTGTAATTTTTAAGCATTTAAACCATGTCTACCTCAGGTTTATAATATACCACCACAACAGATTTAAAATAATATGTTTGTCAATAAATGGTGGACTTTCAAACAGTTGTAGACGTTTTTAGAGTTGAAAATGGATTGTCACTACATAGTATAAAACAAATTCGCTTCCCGCTGTCTGTCCCTATGTATGCTTAGACCTTTAAAACTACGCAACTGATTTTGATGCAGTTTTTTTTAATAGATAGAATGATTCAAGAGGAAGGTTTTTATGTTTAACCGAAGCGAAGCGACGGCGCATCACTAGTATTATATAAATTAAATTAGTATGTAAGCCCGACTGATTACTAAGGATTAGATTACATGTCCCCTTTGATGTGAACGAGGAAGGAGACTTAATTGATTTAAATTAGACGTAAGTGTCCTTTTGTATATAATTAATGATAATAAATGAGATTTATTTAAATTCGTTGCAAATTATTTAGATGGATAAATCACTTTCCCATTAATGCTTGAAGTTAATAATGCTAAGCCTGACTTTAACAATATAGTGTGATCCAGTCTAGGATGATCCCTGTGAGAACCGAATACTATCCTCACTTAAAAAGAAAAGATTTAGAGCGGTTCCGCACTACCTCATCATCATCTTTCCATTATCCCGATTATTTGGGGTCGGCGCATCATCTTTTTTGTTCATACATTCCGATGATCCAGCTCCATCCACTAAAGTCCTCAACGTTCAAAAGTTCGCAAAGGAAATGATTAATTATTGTAATTTCTAAAATGTTACAATCGGCTGGGCTATTCCAAGAAAGGGGTAAAAGCGTCATTTTAATGACTTTATAGGAATAAACGTTCTTAACCAATTTTTACTACCTTTTTTCGAAATTTAGGTACTTAAACTACTATAAAAACTAAATGACGCATTTACCCCTTCCTCGTAACAGCCCTGTCTGACTAGCTACAGAGAGTTGTCACTTCATTGCTCATTAAAAAAATCAGTGGATTTGTTATTGCATAACAGCACTTAGGGAGTCTAAAAAAACACTTATGTGGACAAAACAATACCGCGTCGCTATTGCCTAATGCACTCGCAATCGCAATCGGTTTCAAAGGGGAACAATTGCTTTCATTTGTATGCAGACAAGCCTTCGATTCTCAAAATGAAAACGATTGCGATTGTGAGTACCTCTAGTACCCCTAGTCTAGTATGTAGAACTATTATAATATGAGTTTACTGAGAAAGTTGGAGAGCCATAAACTGTGTACCAGCGAAAGTTATTCTTTGAAAAGCTGAAAGTTGGCCACAGTTAAAATATAGTTTATACAAGCCGAGCGTTGAAAACTGCAGTTTATCACAATCTTGCATGACTTATGTTCTTGTGCACAAAGTTTATACAACTTTTGGGGCCACGGATGTTGCTATTCTTTAAATTAATGCTAAAGTCTTGTACAAAGAACTATTTCATACCTAGTTACATTGGGGCCATTGATGTTAGAAACATTAAAGTTTGTCTGGTTTATTTTTAAGTCTGCTGTTTTAGTAATTGTTCCTATTTAAGTTGCTTGCGGTGCTGTTTTTTTTACACTGATCTAGTCTTCGGAAGCGCTGGTAGAATCAGACATGTGCCTGCTGGTATACTTACAGATTAAAAAAATATTTTATACCAAGAAACTAAGTATAGTTGGTTGGATAAAAATCGGTTTACCTTTACAAGAAAAATATTAAAGTCCTAGAACATCAACAGTTATGTAAGAGTATTCTTCCACAGTGCAAGTTCCCAGGAAATAGGAAACTTTTTCAAAAAACTATTTAATACTTTAGCGAAAATATTCCAGAGCATTAAGAATGATCTCTTTTCCTACAAAAAAAAGACATATTTTTAGATGTCACCGATTTTCTTATGGGTTACTATAATTTGGGAAGTTGTTAGGCCATACAATAGATTGGTTTGATGTAAAAAAAACCCCACATATAATAGACGTCAATCTCAACCACCGCCAACAGTATCGTGCAATATCATCATAGATCATGATAGTAAATAAATAAATGATAGATGAATAGAAACTGTTAAATGATAATAAAATAATTATTATCTTACAAACACGGAACCGGGAAATCTCCTATTTAGTCTAGATAATGTTGAAATAGCAAAACGCTAGTAGGAAAGGAGTTATAAATAGGACAAACGTGAACAAACACAGACTCTTCGTTATAATAATACTCGTCACATCTGCGAGTACTTGATTAATATTTTAAGCTGTTACGAATTCAGCATCAATCATTTCTATTAAAACTCAGCGTTTTGTTTCCTCATTTCTGGAGATCTTAAACCAACTTAATTTACACGACGCTTTTGAAATATTTCAAATGGATTTCTGGTAATCCCTCACCAAATTTGAACACTGTTATATTATTAATGCTAGGGTTTATGAGTATTTGTGTGTGTATTCGTTTAATAATCTTTCTCGCTGAAAAAACTGAACTAATATGAATGAAAATTTTAAACTGGGGATAGAATAAATTCTGATTGTACATCATTTATCTTGTTCTCGTGGGCTCTATAGGATAAAATGCACGCTGGAGTCTGTTTATTTTAACCGATTCAAATACTCAATGAATTCATCGTGCATATAAAACTTACTAAAACCGAAGTGACAAAACAGTATGGTGCTGATTTCTTAAAGTTAACGTCGTGTTTGCTTATAGTAGTCTGCACCAAAACCGCTAGAACACGTCATTTTTCGACCAAAAGTCAGGACACTCGCCGGTCCCCAGCAAAAACCAACACATAAGCTTCCTCTTACCCCAAACAAATGACTTCATCATTATTATGGGTAAGTGATTTGTTTGGGTTAAAAGGACAACAAGGGAAAAACTCGCGGGCATAAGCTAGTCTTTAACTTGTCAAATAAAACTCTGACAAGACGACAAGCGTGATTCATAACACGTGACACGCCAGGGGTTTACCATGCAAATACAAGCATAAAACGAGATTGATCTCACGAATTTGTCAAGGTTGTTTTGTCCCAGCATCCCGATGTACATTTAAGTGTCATACAAATTCTAGGTTTTATTGGTGATATTTTTAGCACTAATTGATTTGGCTACATTTGTAAGCACAGTAAAAAGGGTCGTTTACTCGAGTAAGTAGTTAGTCTGAAAAGCAAGAATATAAAATAAAAGCAACCATTACTTTTGACGATAATATTATACTTCTCCAGAAATTTCTCTTGTTATGTAAATACGTATGCACAATAACAGTTAAAAAATATATTTCTTCGTTCTTTAATGCTAAAAAAAGACAGCCACAAAATAAATAGAGATAGGGTAAAGTCGTCAGTGGTCAGAAAGAGACCAGAGGGCTCAGACAAGATGCACTACGCTAACTAACGTTTCTATTCGATTCGTTTTTAAACCAATCGCGTCACTGGAATATGACGTGGTACGAAAAGTCACGTGGTCTACCAGTGACGCGATTGGTTTAAAAACGAATCGAATAGAAACGTTAGTTAGCGTAGTGCATCTTGTCTGAGCCCTCTGTAGTCGGCCTCTGCCTATACTTTGTACGAGTGGAAAGACTACTTAAGAAATTCCCCACTCCTCACTCCCCACTCCCCGCTCTTCGCACTCATATAAGGTCGACTACTGGTCTCTGGCTGATCACTGCTGACTTTACTCTAATCTAATCATCTAAGAATCAGGAACAAACAATCGAGTTCATAAAGAAATATTATTACACGCTCTTACCTGAAATTGAGACCGGGACCGCTGGCTTCCTAGGCGTCTAAGGCTAACAGCGCCGTCGTTTTTGATGGTGCATTGAGAATACTGGGGGCCTTGACTAGAAGCAGTACGCTAATGTTAGAGATTTTTGAATACTTACAAAATGTATAAGGACTGACGTATGCTTACGATCTAATCTCGATGCCACTTATGTCAATTACACAAATACCCTGCATAATAAGAGAAAAACAGATGTAGATACTATAATTATGTGTGTATTTATGTGTGTATTTCTCTAGTTTACGTTTAGGGTTAGCTGATACCCCTAGTACAACATAGCTTAGAGCTTAGGTATTGTAAAGGATGTTATTTTGTTTTTGACTGTCTCCTGATATTTACATATTATTATATAAGATTATATTATAATCTTATAATATTATATAATAATAATAATATGTATATAATATGTAAATATCAGGAGACAGTCAAAAACAAAATAACATCCTTTACAATACCTAAGCTCTAAGCTATGTTGTACTAGGAGTATCAGCTAACCCTAAACGTAAACGAGAGAAATACATACATAAATAAATAGACAACATCCAAAACTCAGGGATAAATACTCGCGTAAATCACACAAATACTGTCCAACTCGGGACCGCTAGGTTTTTAGGTAGGGTCACCATCTTGGCTAACTACACTGTCGAAAAAACGTTGTAAGAAAGTAATAACTAACTATGATGACTTAGCGGCCCAAAAGGAGTCTTGTCCTACACTATAGCAAATCATACAGCAGTAGACCCGGCGTCTTGTTGATGTTGGCGCTAGTCCGCCTCCACGATACCCTTCCAGCAATACTTTTTTTTGATGAATGGCTTCACTCCCTATTTCAATAAGGTCTATTTCGTCAATATTGTTTAAGACAATCGTCATTGACTTATTGGAGAAACAAGTCCCATGGATATTACGCGCGATGACTATTGTTAGGTTAAAGAGTATTTACTCTTCTGGACTAACTAGAAGTAAATCGGGTAGCTCCACGTGCTTCTGTCAAGTTTCAGCGATACTTGAGGCGGCGAACAGGACGTTATCTAATTGGTGACCCCCCAAGTATGCTCTCCTGACTGGTTGATCGTCTTTCCACTCTCTCTAGGTGGCCAAGCCATTGAAGACGACTTTTATTTCGTCAATGACGTTGGACTCAGAAATCAGTTCTTCGATTTCAAAAATTCAAAATTCAAAATTCAAAATATTTATTCAGTAAATTGGCCACATGAGGGCTCTTTTACACGTCGGTAACATGGAGTGAATCTACTAGCGCTTCGGACAAGACCATCATTGCGGAGAAGAAGCGCCGCAAGAAACTCCAGCAGAAGGTCATTTTTTCCAATCATAAAATACAATAATACTTAAAAGTAACATTACAAGGTAATACAATACAATACAAGGTAATACTTCAGAATGTTAAAGGATTCTTTAACTGTTATCCTCGGTCCATATCAAAATAAATTTTGTTGTATGAACTGAACTCGACCTATATTATAATTATGTGATAATGACATTGAAATTAAGTTGATTTGTTGATACGAACAACGAAAAGTACTTTCTTTGTTTTAGAGTTGAATAACCTATCTGCCTCAATATCAGAGGGCATTGATTGTCTTCGCAACGCCACGGGACGAAGAAGTCATAATAGATAACTTATCTTACATTATAAATAGGTTCTATAGGAAGGTTAATTAAACATTTCTGATTATATAAGAATTAAGGTATTTACAGATGTCAGTCATTCCTTATGACATTTAAGAACACGCAAGAACTGACTTTAACTTTATCTACTAGAGGTGGTTTTGGATTGCATGTTGAATAAGTTTATAAATTAGGTATTAGTGAAGGAGGGTGTGGCGTGTGATCATTTTGTTGCGTGCAGTGAAGGTGGAACGATGGTGGAAAAGGAAAGAATTGGGAAGAGCTCGGTCGGAGTGGCTATAGAACGTAATGTAGCTTTTTATTAATGTTCTAGTATAAGTTATGTTGAAATTCTAATAGTTACAATGATGATGATGATGATGAAAACTTTGACTTTGATGATGATGATGATAATAACGATATGATGATTATCTTCCCGTTAGTTCTCATCAGAAGGCTTATAGAAGGGATTTAAAAATGCTCACAATCCTGTGCATCAATTTTCGGATCTCTCTTTTGCAACTACCTCTTTCCTCCCGAGTTGAAAAAATTACCGCCAAAATGATGTATGACATAACCTCTTTTCCTAAGAGTGTATTTTAACTCAAACAGAGTTGAGTAGAGAGATTTGGATCGAAATAAATATTTGACTAATATGAATTATTGGTAATTTCCTTCTCATCTTCTCTATAAACCTCCGGTTAAGCGAACAAACTTCTTCAAAAAATATTAATTCGCCATTTTTGAGCCGAGAAACACATTGTGCAGGTTACCACATAATCATTAGATATTTAACTCAGGGATAGTGCGATACTGCATTATAAAATATCCAGTACGATGCAAATAAAAGAACTTATTTTAAGATATAATAGAAGTCACCTAAACGTTATTTGCTTTGTTAGTTACCGCCGCATAATGCATAATTATGGAGTTTCGGGATAAGGTTTATTCACCGTTTCAGTAGAATTAATAACTGATTATGACAACGACTACACACGGATTAATTGGATTTTTTATACGGCAATTTGTCGATCCACGTTAAATAATGCGATGGATATCTTCCCACCAGATATAATTTTACTACAACAGAAGTACCTACTGAGATTATAGGGCCTTATTGAAATGTATCGAATATGGAAAACAAGTCAAATTGAATTCGAAAAGGCGATACGAAATTGAATAAATTTACGATTCAAGTTTAGAAGCTTTGAAATACAAGCCATGATAAACGGAAATAGATTCCATTATATTTTGATCGTTAATTCAGTTCAGTGGTGTATTTTTGTAGTTGGAGATTTAATTACCAATTTTTTGCATTTTAGGTATGCATAATGTTTACCGGGCCTTTGAAGCAGTAATTTTTAACGGAGTTTATTTTTTGTAAGATTAATTGGGATTCAGCTGGTCTGCCAGGAAGGAAAACAACAGATAATAAGTAATATTGACATATTAATTATGAAGCATAATTATCATAAGTACATTAATACTCCCACATAATTAGGAAAATCATCTTAGTCTTTTTCTGGGCAACAGTTCAGCGTATTAGAACAGATGCTTATAACTTTCTCAATTTAACAGAAGGTTGCGTCTTGGTTTTTTAACGATGGAGTATATTACCCAATGTTCGACATAGAAACTTGTTTTAAATCCAATATTGATACTTTAACTAAAGAGAATACCACACTTTCTCCACTGCCGTAAATTCACCATCATCATAATAACTGAAAGTCATCTTCTACTGGACAAGTCTAAGCGGTGATGGTACGCTCGTGCAACTCATTGCCCGTTTATAAAAATAATATACTTAATGTCAATAATAATAAAAATAATTAATACTTGAATTGCCTATTAATTACTTGAATTTTATGTCCATTTTTCATAATTTGGTACTGTTTTTTATGGTTTTTAAATTTTGATATGTGGATGATGTCGTTCGTTGCATATTTACTATTACGATTTAAACCCTCCTCCTCCTATGATCCCTTAAATGATTCGTCCCTTGTTACAAGTATTAAGTGGACTTGAATTTCTCACTTGCATCTCATTGCGTCTTTATCATTAAAAATTAGTTAGAAAGAGATCTGACTTACAAACGAGTCTTTGACAACTTGTGCTAGCCATCCTACTCGTTGGTCTGTACACGCTACATGTTCCGGTACATTGTCCTCATTGGCCATCTGCTCTGCTAGCTATGTGCCCTGTCCATTGCTACCTAAATCTAGCAATCATTTAAGAAATGGCATGCTATCAATCGCCTCTTGTTTATCATTTACAACATGTTTACCCTTCCAGACTACGGCATTGGTGTTCGCCACATACAGATGAGTTGCATGTGTGCGTGCATGATTGCTCTCTACATAGCGCGCAGCAGTATGGGGGTGGCTATCCTAGCCATGACCGACAAAAACCGCAGTAATGATTCTAGTATCAAGGTTAGGTTCATCTTTTTTTTTTCTATTACCGTATCCTTAAGACAGTTACCATTAAAACACTTGATTTAAAATGGACCTGTTTAAACTTTGTTTTATTTCCAAAATTTCATTTGCCAAGGTGTGTTTGATTGATTGCTCAACAGGGGGCCTCTAAAAGATAACTCACCATATACATAGGATTGACATAAGCGACCGACGTGATAGATCGTCAGTTTACATCAATCCTTTCTTAAAATAGCTAACATTAGCGTTATCCATTTTTTTAGGCTCCCTGAGATATCGCATTATAATAGCAATAACTACCTATTGAGTCTCATTGAAATAATAATGAGATTCAGGTTTGGTGTAGCATTTTTTGAATGTAGTTATATTCTAATTTGTTTAACTATCACTTCATACTCAGCAGCGCACTCTCTCAGTTTAGCAATACAGGAAACATTCCTCAGTTACGAATGATTAATCGTGACATCTTTTTTTCCAGATTTACAACTGGGACAAAGAAACTCAGGGTCTGATTCTATCCTCCTTTTTTTGGGGCTACATTATGATGCAGATCCCTGGAGGGCTATTGTCGAAAAGGTTCGGAGGAAAACCAATTCTGCTGGTGGCACTACTTGCTAATGGGATAGTCAATCTACTGATACCGACGCTTGCTGAACAGGTATGGTTCACCTTTATAGTTTTACAGTGTATCTTATTATGTTAAAGGTGGGTCCCTTTAGGATACATTTTTACCCTCTAGGATCTTTCGTGCAAGTACCCTATTACACACTTAGTTGTTTGATTGTGCAAGTTTCCTCCATCATAAGAACAATAGGTAATGTATATAAGATAGAAAAACTCATTGGTAATAGCTACCGCGGCGGTTTGAACTCGGTACCTTACGATCGCGAGTCAAGAACTTAAAGCCAACAGATCACCGCTCTCACCTGTAGTGTAAGTTATACAGGTAACATCATTACTTGAAATGTTGGGTTTGTAAGTAAATTTGCAAAAACTAACAGATGTTGCGTTGATGACTTAACAAAATGCAGTTGTGAAAATTTCCTTTTTTAACCGACTTCAAAAAAAGGAGGAGGTTCTCAATTCGTCGGGATATTTTTTTTTTTTTTTTTTTTTTTTTATGTATGTTCCCCGATTACTCGAAGACCACTGGACCGATTTGAAAAATTTTTTCGTTGTTCGAATGGGTATACTTTCTAGTTGGTCCCATTGTCACCACGTCAGGATCTGATGATGGGATCATGGAGAAATCAAGAGAACTCCTCAAATATTATAGGCACACCTATAGCGATTTTGGTATTTTTCACTGTAACTCATGCATTTACTTTTGAAAAGTACTATATGGTGAAGTGGAACTGATGATGAAGACCACAGATGGCCACCGGAACTCCTTAACGGTACCTATTTCAAGGGTGGCGATAAGATATTTCGATAAAGGAAGTTGAGCGACTATGACGAAGCACATTTAGGTTTAAATATGACTATGACATTCCCGCGGCGTTGTCTGCGGCGAGCTTGAAATGTTCTATAGTTTCTTATTAATATTTAGAAGTGGAGCTACGTAACACCATAAATAGGATCACTAAAAAGTATAAAATAAAATAAATGTTTAAAAAAACAAAAAACCGCCTTCAAAAAGCAAAAAATAACTTCTTTAAAATGGTAGGTAAATAGTTCAGTCCAACTGAAGTCGGCGTCCAACAATATTTTAACCAAAAGCAGACTTCAGTTGGACTGAACTATTTACCTACCATTTTAAAGAAGTTATTTTTTGCTTTTTGAAGGCGGTTTTTTGTTTTTTTAAACATTTTTATGCTGCGAATCGATCCGATCTTGTAAGAATCACATGGTATATATGGGACTAACAGCAAACAGGACACTAAAAAATTCAGAATTAAAAGTCAAAGACCGACATTCCTACCTAGCGTTGAAAACGACGATGAGCTATTTGTCAAAATAAAACGAAATTAGCAAATAACTTAACCGATTATTTGTAAATTATCTGGTTCTGTACATTTGACTGTGACTTAAGAACCTCTTTTGTCATAAACCAAAGCCACTAAGTATGCATTAGTAATTATACTACGTACATAAATTTATTTACTGATATACAACTGTGAACTGTAAGCATTGTTACCAGTGAGTTTGAAAGTAATTTTAATCACAGGGCGGATGGCGATTGATGTGCGCTTGTAGAGTCTTCATGGGTCTGACTCAGGCATGTCTGTTCCCCGCTTCGCACACGCTCATAGGGCGGTGGCTGCCTGCTCACGAGCGCACCACGTACACTGGAGTCGTCTATGGAGGTACGTAACCATCCCAGAATAACCAAGTGTCACCATACCATCGTGAGATTATCGTATGGTATGGAGAAGGCCAACCAACTCACAGGCCATCCGATAGTAAGTCGGCTCTGAGGACCATAGGCGAGACCATAGACAATACACTCTTAAGACGAAATCTCAAGATGTTAAACAAGGGGTATAATCAGTGCTCTATGTCATTAGTAAAAAGTTTTATTAGGTCTTATGAAGATATAATTACATGTTTCAAAGGATGGTCTTTTTCTTGTAATTTTATTATGTGTATGAGATGCCAGAAGGCATCATCTACTTATGTTTTGTCTTAGGTTTATCTTTATTTATATTCGTTTTTATTAAACTTGCCTAGTTAGTATGCCAGTAATTCTGATTCAAATCTTGCGTGTTTCGGTCTTCTCGTATCGGTTTATCTCTTTTTAAACTAAATTAACAATAGTTAGTTGAATCTCTTTTATCTGCAGGGTCAATAATAGGCACAATTGTAGCTATGCCTGTCTCTGGAATCCTGGCGGAGTCTGCCATCGGTTGGAAGCTGATCTTCTACTCTATATCAGGGCTGGTCTTTGTCACGGCGGCCATCTGGTACCTAGCTGCTGCTAGTACACCAGGAGAACACAGACTGATGGGCGATGATGAGAGGAAATACATTGAGAAAGGGTTGAATGCTGGGTGTAATAAGGTCAGAATAAATTCAAATTTACTACACTCTCGAGAATTAATAACGGGAGAACTTTGTAAAGCCATATGAAAACAATCTATAAGTTTGGTTAACTTTGACCTAAGCACTGAAAATGAAAAAAATGAATGAATTAAATTAATGAATGAGTGAATGAATTGATTGGTCAAGAATGAAAAAGCCTTTGTTACAAGTACATACAGTACAAAACATTTCAGCTTTATAATCCACAGAGATTCACCCTACTGGATACTAAATGTAACGTAAATTGCTTAAACGATTTCCATGCTTCCTTGACCTGAATTCTTGGGTGAACCTTCGTCCTTCGTTAAATATAAGTATAACCACTGTGAACGTGCGAGCCAAGATATTGATTAAATATTACAATTAGAGTCTGAGCAGTGAGTGATGAGCCAAAAAAATGGGGGCAAAATCAAAATATCACAAAATACACGAAATGCATAGTGACTGGATAGTGACTTATAATGTGACGGTTTTATAGGTAAAATTGTTGCAATGTAAATAATTAGGAAAACATGCTTGTGTCACGATTCGTTGGTCAGACTTTATCACATTATTCACTAATCTCCTTACAGGAACTTCGGACTCCTTGGAGGGAGATCCTTCGCTCCAAGGAGATGCGAGTGCTGGTTGTAACCCACCTGGGCAGTTCTGTCAACTTTGTGTTGTTCTTCGTAGATATGCCCACTTACCTGGAGCGAGGGCTGCAAATATCTTTAAAAGCTGTAAGTGTAGTTTTGACGTTTTTCAGCTCCGACTAAGAGATAATTTAATGTACAAAAGTTTTTATTACAGCCGTGGTTGCTTCTTCTACAAACATAATTACAGATTCCTCGTTGGGACAAGCTATCATTCTTTTTGGTGACTTTACCACTTCACTGCTCGTTTTTTCTCTGCATTACACATTTCTAATGATGGGGCCTTATGTGGACCAGTAAACACTACAAACACTCCAAATTTCACACTCGATGGGTTAGCCATTTCAGAGAAAAATGTTCTTTTCGGACAGACAGAGAGACGGACAGGCGGACGACAAGTCATCTAATAAGAGTTCCGATATTCAAAATTTAGTACGGCAACCTGAAAGTTCCAAAAAGGCAACTTGGAATACTTAATGAGCCTGAAAAGAAAATCAATTAAGTATTGATATATATTTTTGAATTTGATAACGTCTTACTCTCTCGTCATCATCATCATTAATTTCAGCTGAAAAACGTCTAACGCTGGATATAATTTGGACTTTCCCTAAAGTTTTCAACAAAGTCCAGTCCTGTGCCGCTTGCCTTTATATACCTTTAAACGCCGTTTATTTGGCCAAAAACGATGCTTCTCTTTAAATCAAATTGTTTCCAGAGCGCGTACCTGTCCGCTCTCCCATACATCGGCATGTGGATCGGCAGCGTGGCGGCCGCCTCCGTCTGCGAGGAGATCTACAACAGGAACATTCTCTCCATCGGGACTTGCAGGAAGATATTCAATTCTATATGTAAGTAAAGTAGGATTGACCTTTTTTATTCATAAACGCGCAATAGCTAAAGTGTGCTTGAAATATGCTCTGGCCTTGTCTCTCATTATGACATTTGAGTTTGACTGAAATTAAGAAGAATACTTTAACTAAAATAGGTTTATAGTGAGTTTATTAATGAGGAGGTATTTGGAGTCATGACTTTGACGTTGATTTTATTAACACCCAGGCTCTCAGGGATGTTATAACTGTAACGAGCGTATTTGTGTAATTTGTCTATGGCATCGTAGCTTCCAAGCAGATGAACCGAATTAGACGTGATTTTAAATTGAAAGGGTTGTAATTAGGTTTGAATGAAAATCTGTTAGGCCTTTCAAGATATAATAATAGCTCTGAAAACAGGGTTGCAATTATTTTGGGAGGTTTTCAGTTAAGCGTATTCATGTTTCAGGCAGTAAATAACAGAGCTAAAGAGAAATGAATACTATAACTTCGTCCTTTTCACTGCTTAGAACTTGGGCTTGACAGATCGTAACACGGCCTCAGGGATAAGAATTTCAGGGTACATCACATTGCAGGCTTTCTTGTTTTGCTAATAACCAAGGATCGGAAAAACGCCCGTCATTTTGAAAACATAACCCTGTTCCGTACAGGAGAGACTTCCTTCTGATGTTAATTAAATAATTATTATATATTTTACATTTATTATACCATTATTTATTATGTATTCAGCAACAATATTATTAATGCATAAAACCATAATGGTTATGGGAAAAAAACACTTTCGCCAATCAAAAAGAATGTATTTTTTTATTTTCGCCTGCTATTCCATAACGACGTGAATTTAGGACCTATTTATGAGTTGAAAAAGTTTGTTCACAGTTTACGGAGGACATTGGGGCAATCGTTGACATTGGTTTTTACTGTTTGTATGTGTGTTTGTGTTTTCTAATTAACATTTCGGTGTCATTCATTAATAAAATTGTCGCTAGGTACATATAAATTATTGTATAATAAATCTATAAAATACCTAACAATATTTTTAATATATAATAATATCAAGGAAGTCTCTGCTATACGGAACAGGGTTATGTTTTCAAAATGACGGTCGTTTTTCCGATCCCTGCTAATAATAAACAGACAGACAATCAGTGAAGTAACCATTTTGGATCGGGGCTCTCAAAATATTCATACTTGCTTAAAAGCCATTTGCAGCATTATCTGTTGATAAATGAAGATTAAGTCTCAAGTACGGTTACGGTACGGTCTCAGGTAATGTCAAAATAAATGGAACTGCCAATGAATAAATATTATCCTTTATTGTACTCCTGTATATGTATAAAGCTCTTAAACTAATAACAGGTCAATATGAACCCTGTTAGGGCACAACAATTAAATAAGTTTATTTTAAATTAAAATAACTACATTTTTATAGGTACCTAGTAATTATTAGGTTAACATCTTCATCATCATCATCATCAGCCCACATCAGTCCACTGCTGGAAACAGGCCTCTTCCATAGCACGCCACTGAGCTCGGTCTTCAGCTCTTCTTCTCCAGTTACCACCAGCTACTTTGCGAATATCATCGCTCCACCTAGTCTGAGGGCGCCCTACTCCACGTTTGCCAATTCGTGGTCTCCACTCTAGAACTCGTCTTCCCCAACGGCCAAAAACGGTTAACATCTTATTAGGAATAATAACAGTTTAATGTATTTATATTTATTGATCTCCAATTCCCATTCATATCATTGAAAAATTTATTTAAATAATACTTTTAAAATACTCATTAAATAAGCTTATTTATCAGGCATTATTGTATTTTTAAACATCATTTTGCTCCAAGTGGCCCTTAGTTAGATGGTCTATCTCAAAGAGTTCAATTTTTGTTAAAACGAATTGCAAAGAGGTCATCCAACAAAAAAAATATCGAAGTATCCCATTTCGAAGCATCTTGACCCAAAAACCTATCTCCTTTCGCCACTCGGCTATCTCGAACGTCCACTCTTCAGGTGCCCTTACTAAATCATCTTCCTTTATCACATTATAAAAAGGCCCTTCTGTGTTGGACGGGCTTTTCAAGTAATCAAATCTCACCATAAATCTATTAAGGATGCGAAGGGAACGGGTTGTAGCGAATTAAAATGTTTTTGTTTAATAATTAGTTGCGGGTTTGGATTGGTGATTAATGTAAAAATTGTTTTCAATTGGATTTAAGTAAGATAATTGAGAATTTATAAAATTAAACTAGTTGTTTGAATGTCTAAAAGTACAATTATGTAGAGGGAACACATTTTCTAGTTAGTAAAATGACAGAACACAACTAAAAATCTATTGGACAGACGAGCAGACACTAAAATGGTATAAAAAGGGTTCCGTTTTTCCTTTTAGGGTGCGGAACCGTATAAAGTGGTATATTTGTTTTAAAATAAAAATCAGATGTTTTTAAATGCATGCTTGAGCCCACAGATTAGCTTTAAATAAAAAGACAATAGATTGTAATACATATAATATATGTTTAATTTCACTTACTATATAGTTTAAGTACATAATAACCAAAACGAAAAAAACAGTTTTATTTATTTATGCTTTTATATGTTGCTTAAATACAAAAGAGAAACCAATCAAAATATGTTAAGATAAAAGATAAAATATATTTATTCAGTAAGTAGGCCGCACGGGCACTTTTACACGTCAAGAATCTACCAGCCAAGAATGTTTGTGTTGCACTTAAATTCGGAATTCTATTTACCTTAAGACTGAAATCAAACTACGAGTATATCTGTTTTTGATCTGTGTGCTTTTTGTATTTTAGCAACGATATCCTGTACCCTTACCATGAGTTACAATTACCGTATTCGCTAGCGAGTAGAATGCTCTGTTTTTCGTAGACCTCGCAGTATTCTTGTAGACTACGAGGGAAAGAGCATTCAACTCGCTGTCGAGTACGGTAATTGTAACTCATGGTAAGGGTACTGATTACGGAAGCCTGTTCACGCGAATTGGACTCGTACCTTACTTTGACGTCTATTATTACGAGTATTGTTATGTTTTTGTTTCTGTTTACGCACCAAGTAAAATCACTGTTGTTATCTCTAATTTTCAGCTTTCTTCGGAATGGCAGCAGGCCTCATAGTGCTGTCGTTCCTGGGCCCGGAGAACAAGGTGGCTGCCATCGTGACCCTGGTGGCTGCGTTGACTTTGAGTGGCTTTAACGCTGCTGGATTCATGGTATGCTATCTACAAGTACCTTTCAGTTGTACAGATGTTTTACTAAATATGTTTTAATATATTTATTGATAACATGGTCAGCCCAGTTGATGGCGACTAGCGGTTCAAGCTTGATAAACTGGCCAATTTCTATACAGTGAAAGGGACAGAAATATAGCAGTCACATGCATTTGTCCCTTTTGCTGCCTGAAATTTGGCATGAACTATAAGTCCATGAAACGGCCCCAGGCCCCAGGCGCTGAAGGGTCAACAAAAGTGTATATACGTCGATGACCTAGGCTTCGATTCTTTTCAGATAATACCTACATACCTCCAGAATCCAAAAAAAAACAAAAATCATAAACATCCCTACATTATTTTGATAGTTTTTGATGCAACATAGTACATTAAAAAATATCAGAATTAGAGTATTGATATTTGAATCTTTGCACATTTTTGATGTCTGAAGTTTGCTTGTGATGCTTTCACAGCTAAACCGCTGAACCGATTGTAATGAAATTTAATAAATATACATACATAAACTCACGCCTTTATTCCCAGTTTGGGGTAGGCAGCGCTACAGAATTGCCAACAACTCTAAAAGCTTGTTGATAATTCTGTAACCACATTTTGCATAGTCAGGCTAAGATGTTTACCAGTGTATTAGTGACAGGTTGCAAGCCCATCGCCTAACAGTACTACAAGCCTTTATTCCCTTAGTCGACTCTTACGACATCCACGGGAAGACACAGAGTGGTGCTATTCTAAGCCGGCAACCACACAGCTAATTATTAGCCACACAGTTATTTAGTAAATATAATAGTTTGAAACCCGGGTAAGGACAAACCGTACTTTATATCCTAAAAAAATAAACTGGTAAACATCTTATTGTGCAAATAAAGGTAGCATATTTGTGCAAATTTTGGTTATAGAATTATCAACAAGTTTTTAGAGATGTTTGTAATTATGTAGCTCTGCCTACCCCACTCTGGGAACGAAGGCGTGAGATTATGTATTTATGTATGTATGTAAAAATATAAATTCCTGAGGGAATATCGACGCGGACGGAGTCACAGGAAACGTTATAAATACACATTTACCTGATTACTCTAACGCTTTCAAAATCTATAATAATGATTGATTATTTAGATGAGCCATCTCGACCTGTCCCCGAACTTTGCCGGGGTGCTGTTGTCGCTCACCAACTTCACGGCCAGCACCGGCAGCATCTTGACGCCGATCGTCACCGGTTTCATTCTCAACAACGATCCAGTAAGTAATCTCTCTGATAAGGGTAAAACTTTAGGAAAATTTTAGGATTTTCGTCTTCAGATGTCTTTCTCTGTCTATGCGTCTCAGATTCCACTTACCATCAGGTAGCTTGAGTGCTGGTTTGTCTTCTCTCTGGAATAAAAAAGAAGCATTAAGTCTTATCTCATAGTATACAATCCCGATGATAATATTATAGTATGATACCATAGAGCTGGTACGATGATGGAGACTGAAGGTGACCATAGGAACTCCTCAAAAGTTTGTAGTAGATCCGCCGAGTTTGGACTCATTTGACTCGTCTTTTGCTTTATAGTAAGTTTATCATCAGTACAGTTGGCAATAAAGCGTGTAAAAAAAGTTTTTTGGTTAGGTTTTCACAGTTTTGTCTTAATTTTTATTATTAAATACATTAAGACTATTCTTGTCCCGTTAATCGCTGTGGATAAATGAGGATAAGTCATCTGTCACTTTCTGACAAGTTAGTGTGTAATTGAAAGAGTGACGAATACTTTCTACACATTTATCGACAACGATCAATGCTCATGACGATGTTAAGGGTAACCCTCTTTTTACCTGTGAGTTCTGTGTATGCCGAATAAATGTTTCTCTATTCTATTTTCTTCTACTGCATTCCACTTGATTCCCTCCAGACGGACGTGAGCCGTTGGCGCATCGTGTTCCTCACGACCGCCGCTCTCTGCATCATCAGCAACACCGTCTTCGTGATATTCTTCAGCAGCAAGCGCCAGCCCTGGGACAGCCCCGACTTTGGCAAGACTCGGGACCCTGGTCAGTAAAACTGTTTATAAAATATTAGTTTTCTGAGTTCCAAAAAAAAAAAAAAAAACACGATTGACATGGGTCTTAGGTACGTGTAACTTATGAGCTGTATAATAAACATAATTTATTGCAGTTGGGGCACAGTTCTGTTGCATATATTTCGTTTCGATCCCCATAAATACAAACATTAACCCTGGAAAAAATTAGACTAAATTTTTGGCAGTCATTAAAAAAAACATTTTATAATGGTTTTTCTTAGAAACTATAAAAGTTTCAATTTAAAATTTGGTGTAGTTGTAAAACTTGTTTATTGAATAGGGGTTTTAAAATAAGTATACATTTTTTGCAACAAGTGTGATATCAATACTGACAACTTGCACATTCCAAAAAAATAACGAAATAATGAAAATAAAAACTTTTCAAAATGCGAATAGGTACCATAATTATAATCTGAAAAATAAAACACAAATTCGTTTAGGTAACTTAAAATATTTATTACGTGTACTTTAAAAGACACTCCTTCTCAATTTAATTTATAATTTAAATTAACAATTAGTTTCATGTCTACACGAGTACCTATATACAAGTATATTAGTCCCGTCAGACAAAATTTCAACAAGCCAGTAAACACTTTTATCTCCCTTATCTCATTACACGTACCTCATAAAAAACAAATGAAAGAGATGTATCAAATTTGTACTTCATGCCATCACCATGTCTGTCAGAACTGTTTTATCTTATGAACGCGTTTATTTTCAGAGGAAATGACGACACTGAAAGGGAATGATACGAGCCCAGGGAAATGAAGACAGTATATTTTTAGACGAGTATTTATTGTTAGAAAGTAGTCCCCTGGGAAGAATTTACGTTCAAATTGTACGGACAAATTTAATTTTAATAAATTTAATCTATCTACGCATTGTCCATTTACATTGTCCAATTGATAACATTCACCTAAATAAAAATTATACTTGTATATTGGAGGGTTTTTTTATGTTTACTTGAATTCTCAAAAATTGTGCTTAAGTGCTGTTATTTAGAGGAGAAGACTAAAAGCCAAATTTGAATTTTGATTTTTTTGAATTTTGATGCCATTTTTCACAAAGGCGCTTTAAGGACAATTGATACTTCAAATGGGGCTACACGGTTTGTAATTTATCAAAAATATTTTGAACTCCCCCGTGAAAAAAGACTAGCCAGAAGTCATACACAATGATTCCGGCGATTTCAGATGAAAATAAAATGTATATAAATAAATTTGGTTGTACTTAGTTGTAAGCTGTTATTAATTATATATGTAAATGACGTGTGATGTATTAAATTATAAAATACTTTGTAATGTTTATTTATACCATTGTAAATTACTTTCCTAGCTATCCCAAACCTGTAACCTTTGACCGATTTGAATGATTATTTATTTCAAGAGTAAGGTATAATTCTTAGGGGTGGTCCCATTTAATTTTTTGTCAAGATCTGATCATGACATCTATGGAACTCAATAATTTGCAGTTTGTTCATTGTTTTTTAAACATTATACCCCTTTATTCATCTCAAATCTGTGAAACTGAAATAGGTTCTTTGAATTAGGACAGAAGTATAGGTCTGTCCATTTTGGTAACGTGATTTTTGAACATTATAACACGTATACAGGGTGGAAAAAACGAGCGCCACAAGGACGGCAAATATTGGAAATAGCCAATTCTACGCAAACGAGACTAACTTTTATTTTTTAAAACAATAAATACTGCATTATTGGATTTTTGAAAAAAAACCTCTTCGGGTAAAATCAAACTGGTCTAATAGGTATGACAAAAACAATAAAGTCGTGTTTACAGACCGAAAGTTTGTATACAGATCGAAAGTGTCATTGATTGATCATTTATTTCTACAACACATGTCATAAATAAATTAAATAAAGACCATAAAAACTCTACTTTATTATTTTTCCCGGTTACGGTAGACAAATTTCCTAAAATCCATAATGCAGTATTGAATGACTTCAAAAATAAAATAGTAGAATTTGCTATTTCCAATATTTAAGGTAGATGCCGGCCATGTGGCGTTTGTTTTTTCCACCCTGTATAATTCCCATGAGTATATAAGCGTAAGTAAACATCTCGTTAGTTAAAAAAATCTCCCGTATAATCGATCGTAACCTTGTTATTCGACTTTATTAGATTAGAAAACCTTTTTACCAGCTGAGAAGACTGCCGATTTGTTATTTTACTAACTTCACAAGCAAGTATTCACTCGTTTACATCTAAATCGTTAAACTATTTAAATTTTCAAATAAAGTCTAGACATTGCTTTGGTTGAAAGCCATGGCTTTAAACTTCAAAAGATTAAAGTTCTGTGGAAAATAGTTCTATTTTTTAACTTGGTTTCTTTAAGGTTTGCAGTGAGTAAACATTTTTAGAATCTGCCTGGTCAGTTTGTATGATTATTTCTAAACGGTTTTTTTTGGAAGCGTGCATCAATATTATTGGAATTTAAATAAACCAGATGCACAAAATTCATAGGTAATCACTGAAAATTCAAAATAATAATCGATAAAAAGAAAAAAAAAGACCATGTTTTCAGAGATATTCTACAGAAGTGATGAAATATAGATATTTTTTCATCGACTTCGTCGATATATGACCTCAGTACTATAAAACTCCAGACCACCTGCTGGTAAGTAGAATCTGAGAATTCCATGCTCAAGACTACAATAAAAACTGCCATACTAAATCTCCAAATGCGGTGCCAACCCTGAGGGCTAAGATAGATTGAAGCTAACTATGGGGACTAAGACAGAGTGTTGCCAACCCTGAGGACTAAGACAGAGTCTTGCCAACCCTGAGGACTAAGACAGTGTTGCCAACCCTGAAGACTAAGAATGCTTCTATGCTAGTAATTTCACAGGTTGTCTTATCCCCACATCGGAGCAAAACAATGGTAACATTGCCGCTTGGCGGTAAGTTTAAGGATAAGACAAGATGCATTGCGAAAACGTTATCGAAAATGTATACGATTGACGTAAGCTGCCGGATTTTGACAGTTTTCTAAAATACGAAATAAGCGGCAATTACATTGATTCGTCCGCCGCATGTTGCATACATCGACCGCAATAGTGTAAAGAACACCGTAGTTGGCCGCATTCGGTGAGCGACAGCTGCAACCGCCCAATTAGGTAACCAAAGTAGGCGGATAGACTAGAATTTAAAGACGACTTTCATTGGCTAATAGTTCGAAACAAATTCGGCAGCCGCATTAGGTGAACGAAGTAGTGTAATTGCCGCTTTAGTTAGTTTCCGGAGCTGTAATTTGTTTTAAATAAAAATTGATACTAACAGCGCTACTCGTAGAGTTGTAGACAACGATAACGTTTAGAATATTCAAAATGGTCCATTAAATTATGAATTTTGGTGTTATTATCGCTTTTTAACTTGACTTAAGAGGGTTATAAAGCTAAAAAAAATCCTTACTTTTTACGATTTTTGAATATAAAATAAATTTAAAAAAACAGTGGACAATCTCACACAAATTGACCTAGTCCCCAACTAAGCTGTAAGTACTGTGGGAAATAAATACTAACATACACAGAAAACATCCAAGACTCAGAAACAAATACTCGTGCTCATCTCAAGCTCAAATACTCGTGTGTGTGTGTGTGTGTGTGTGTGTGTGTGTGTGTGTGTGTGTGTGTGTGTGTGTGTGTGTGTGTGTGTGTGTGTGTGTGTGTGTGTGTGTGTGTGTGTGTGTGTGTGTGTGTGTGTGTGTGAAGAAATACCACTTATGTACTTGTATGCCAAGCCCCTAGGAACACACGCGCAGAATGTCCTCTGTTTCAGTATATGACAGTGTGGCAAACCACTTTTTCACAGATTCCTTGACTTTGTGGGTAGTGAAACAAACACACATTGTAGACAAACGGATGAACGAAAAATGCTAAACGTTTGGCATAGACAGATCTAACCGACGGAACTGGTACCCTATATATTCGTCTACTCATAATGCTATCTTTTAATAGCGACTTGGCAAAATCTCTGTGAACTCCTATAACTGCATTGATGAAAAATAGTTGCCTAACCCTAAGGAAACCTGATTCCTTGTAGAGCGTGTCTGTTGGGAAGCGGAAGGGCCTTTTCAGCATCACCTTGATAACTGCACGTTGCGCTCGTTCTAACTCGAAACGTACAAACTTAGTTTTTCGAAACAAGTACAACATATTCAAAAATCCTGGAAATTGGACTTGATTAAGAGGGTGAGAACGTTAACGCCCGGAGTTAAATGTGTATTTTATTGATTTTTTTTAACAGCTACGTGTTATAAGCGTCGGATCATAATCCACTAAAAGGCCACTATAGGCCACTAAAAGGATAACTTGTTTATAAAATATTTGCCCGAAGTATCCCTTTCGATTCCGGTGGAAGTGTGTCTGGTACAAAAATAAAGGATTATCCCGTTTGATCCCCTCAGGCATTCAATATCGTTTTAGAAGGCCGTACAAGCGACGTAAAAATGTACTCTTATCAAATTGTTTGAAGAATTTAATAATAATCTATGTATATGTATATTATCTATAAATGGAAGACCATTCGACCGCCCGCCAGCTTAAGCCGGGAGTCGCTATCCGTATTGATAGGCAATTGGCTTGCAACTTGTCACTAATTATACACTGGTAAACATTTTAGCCTGTTTGTGCAAAATGTGGTTACAGAATTACACAACATTAACAACAAGTTTTTAGAGTTGTTGGTGGTTCTGCCTACCACGGAATGAAGGCGTGAGTGTATGTATGTTATAACAAGGTAAAATTGTGTTTTTATTTGTTCGTTTGTTTGTATATTGGCATCGTCCCAGTCAAATTGATGTTGTGCGATTGCTTAAATGAATGAAGAATGAAGTAATGTAGCGAGTCGTCGTGGATTAAAAACGCTAAATATTGTTTAAAAGTTAAATATCATTCAGACCAGATGAGTCATTATGAGTAATACGTACTTATACGAAACTAGCACGTACAGTTTATAAAGCTTCGTAGGCTTAGGAAATGTTTGTGATGTGTTTACATGAACTATACGTTTTTGTGTTTTGTCTTTACCAGAAAAACTTAAATTTAGATAACAAAGCAGTTGTTGTTGATAAATTCAGAATCTTTATGTAATCTTATCTGTGTGAGCTCCCACAGACTAAGGGTGAATATCCACAAGAGCTGTGCAATTTAAATTTACATAAATATTTGTTTAAAGTGATTTGTGCCAGAATTTAAAACTGTGTAATTTGGAAACTGTCGAAATAAATTACGTTTTCCTTTTTTACTTTCCAGCTTCCTGAACTTGCTTACCAATTTTAATTAACTGAGTTCTTTGTTTTAAATAAGGCGGTTAAGATTTAACTATAATCTATGAGAGTCACACTGTAGTAAGTTGGAATTTCTTTACATACTTTTTCAAGAACAAAGTTTTCAGTCCATTGACAATAGTCAAGGGCTCTGTCTAGTTTTCTAATGACGTTAAACATAATACTTAACCTAACTAAATTTATCTCAGCAGTAATAAAGTAATTACAGAAGCCTGAAACCAAAGACATACATTATGACATTGAGAAAGATAACAGAGTAGATGGTTGTTATTCGTATGCTCATAAGGATGAAGATGTGACTTCAAATCTTTATCTCATAGACGAAGTTCAGGCTTTTGTTAACAAAGCAAATACAAATTTAGATAACACACTTAATGAAAATAATCAAGTGGAGATGCTAGTTTCAACTACAAAGATTTCGTCTCTGTACAGAATATATGAGTTTTGAGACACTAGTGACAATTTGGTTGTAAAAAATTAAAGAAGGGAAATGAATTAAATGTTTTAAAAATGGACGTAGAATTTTTGAAAAATAAGTTTGAGGATGGCTGTGAAGGAATTGTTACGAAAAAAAGTAAGTAGAAGGAAATCTGTCACTATTATTTTGTACATTAGTTTTTAATGGTTCTATTTAAAGTCACGAAAGGATGAAACATCTATTTTTTTTGGTTTCTCTCTTTTGTTATTGATTTTTTATCACTTGATAAGGAAGAATTTGTGGAAAGTTTGAAGATTTTCGTCGCGTAATTATGTATCGCAGTATAGAAATGTTTAAATTTAAAGTTAAAATCCTTTTCAACAATCAAAATCAAGGCTTGTGCAGGGGATGAACCCTGCTACCACAAGTCCCCTTTAACTTGCCGCCAAACAGCAGTGCTTGCATTATTGTTTAAGTCCACAGGTGTAAGACAAACGGTGAAATAACTAGCTTAGAGGTATTCTAAGTCCTCAGGGTTATCAACGAATTTGCTGTCTAAAGATTGCCATCATAAAGCCCGATTTACATTGGCCAAGGATAGTGGACAGTGGACAATTGACAGTGTACAGTACAGTAGTGTAAACTGTAAACAGTATAGTAGTGGCGAGTCATGCCTTGCCATTGAATCCGAATAGAATCGCTTTCTATTTTTCCACTCCACTGCCCTAAGCACTGAACTTGCCACTTGACTGTCCTTACCAATATAAATCGGGCTTAGGATTGTATTTTTGAGATTGCTATGGGTTTACACTTACGATCAGCTGGCCTGTGTGCTCGTTTGCTTTCTTCATACAGTAATAAAAACGCCGCATCGTCTCTTGCGTTGGGTTTATTTAACAATGTTTGTAAAACATCGCTTTTGATGACTTAATAAACACAAGCAAATACGAAACTATACAATCTTTATTATGTAGGGAGCTACGTGTGTAATTATTTAACCGCTTTTTTATCCTTCTGTAGACTTTCTAATCGTGTCTATTCGATGCCACATCTTTCTTTCTTCTCAATCGCCTACAATTTAGCTGGAAGAGATCGTTTAATTGCATCAGTTTGCTTATGATTTCTTTTTAAATTATTATTGTATAAAAAGTATTTGCTTACATATACAAGATTACGTATCTTAATGACATGAATTAGAACCGAAACTCAGCAAGCGCCTAATTGATGTAGTAGTGGACCAAAGAGCTGGCAGTCGTCGCTCAACAAATAAACATCGCTATTTGACAAGGGGAAACACTGCAAGAATTTCGGCATTATGCCACGGGGAATTTTTAATCCTCGACTGAAGACAAAACATGTGTTATTAGTTTATCTTAGGTATCTGTGTGTTATGCCTTTCTCTCTTGCCAAACGGATAAACTGATTCGAACGTGATTTTTTGCATAAAAAGGTGGATTTTAGAAAGTTTTGTTGGGCAGTTTAAAAGACATCGCCTCGGAAAATTTTGGGAGGGGGGGTGTAAATGATTTGTACAACAACAAAAGTACTAATTTTCATTTGTGTGTGTGTGTTTGTCTGTGGCAACGTAGCTTTTAAACGCGTGAAACGATTTGGATGCAGTTTCTTATTTGAAAGCAAGTTTTTTAGCGGTGGTTTTTAGGTAAGTTTCATTACAATCGGTAGGGCCGTTTGAGAGATATCAGCTGTTAAAGAAGGGGTTACCATAATATCGGGGATTTTTATCTATCTTATTCATAACTAGCGACCCGCCCTCGCTTCGCTTCGGATTATGTGAGTTTTCTGCAACTCCCGTACTTAATCCAGCATGTATTGTACATAAAAACCTTCCTCTTGAATCACTCTATCTATTAAAAATCCGGTGCGTAGTTTTAAAGATCTAAGCATACAGGACAGGCAGACAGCGGGAAGCGACTTTGTTTTATACTATGTAGTGAAACGAAATGGATAATTTTGATCTGTATAATGAACCAATTACACAACAATTAAATTGCATAATTTCTTAAAACGTAATGGTATGTACCTTTAAAAAAGTAGACATTCCTAAAGTCTCTACCTTCTACTAATTTGGTCACGGTTTTAACTTAACCAAAACTAGTAATAAGAAATTAATCTAAAAGGCAAAAAGAAGAAAATTATTGTTTTGTATATTTAAACATATATCTGATAAAACTATATAATTTGTTTTTATGCTGTTTAAGTGTTTTGTATGTAAGTTATATAGTTAAACGTTTCTATACAAATCAAACAACTACCGTTGTTTTTATTAATTGAATAATGATTACTTAGTTTTTTTCAGTCTAGCTACTGCCCGCGACTTCGTCCACTTTATTTTCAATTACCGTTGTTCACTGGTGAACTTTTAAATTTTCCAGCATGAAAAGCAGCTAATGTGTTAATCATGAGTATCAGCTATCTCCACTCCAAATTTAACGAGTAAAATTTTGAAGGAGTAACAAACTAACACACACTCACACACACACAAACTTTCGCATTAATATTAATGGGATTATGCGGTGTTGTTTTTGTATCTTTGTAATGTAGTTTTGTATTGTTGCGAATAAATATCTCTTTATCTTTATCTTTATATTTTATTTAATATTGTATTAAGTTGTAAAATCTCCTCAGAATTCAAGATCGGCGTCCGCCACCTGCAGATGTTGTACATGTTCGCCATCTCCGTCGTGCTAGGCATGGCGCGCGGCGGCAACGGCGTCACCATGCTGGCCATCAACAACATCACCGGCCTCCGGGAGAACGATACTTATGTCCAAGTTAGTCTCTTGTATACACATACATATTTCTTTATCCATGATATTCTTTCACCATGTTGGCCATTAAAAATATCACAGGCCTCCGGGAGAACGATACTTATGTCCAAGTTAGTATCTTGTATACACTTTTTTTTTTGCCACGATATTTTTTCACCTTGCTGGCGATCAACACCACCGGCCTCCGGGAGAACGATACTTATATAACAAGTTTAGTATGTCTTTCTGTATACATCTGTGTATATTTTGTACTCCACGATGTTTTTGCACATTCTGCATTGAGAAACAATAGAGCCCCTCGACGTAAAAATTAAAAAACCGGCCGAAAGAGAGTCACACAGCACGAAGGGTTCAGTACCATTATTTATAAAAAATCACGTTAGTTGTATGAGAGCTCCTTAAATATTTATTTTATTATAATTTATATATTTATTTTTAAAGTCAATATACAACTAAATATTCTTTGAATATTTCAAGCGTCTACCTGTTGCCGTTATTAATATGGAGTAAAAAACGGAAAAAAAAAACACGTTTGTGTTATGTATTGTATAGAAGCCCTCCTTAAATATTTATTTTATTCTGTTTTTAGTAGTTTTTGTTATAGCGCGCAGCAAAAGAAAACATCATCCGTGAAAATTTCAACTGTCTAGCTATCACGGTTCACGGTATACAGCCTGGCGACAGACAGACAGACGGACAGTGAAGTCTTATTAATAGGTTCCCGTTTTACCCTTTGGGTACGGAACCCTAAAAACGTTTTCAGAATACATCCCGCGGACTTTTCAAAATGCCTTCTCGCTAACTGCTGTCTTAAATCTAAAATGTTACATTGGAATGTTACAACTAATTACTGGCAGATTTACTCGGCGTATAAAACAAAGTAACGTGCGTGTCCCATTACCCGTTAACGTCCGATTTAATGTTTCATCCCAAACCGCTTTACGCTCCTATTACAGTGGAATCATAGAGCAGTATTTGGACAGAAGAGAAACAAACCATGCTTAACATTTCAGGGTGATTTATCCATGGCTAGATAACAGTATCAAAGAGATAAATTCCACCACCAACCACAACCACCAAGAGATCACAATTTATTACACGCACTAATCTTTAAACATTTAATAAAATAAGTATAAATTAGTTTCGTGATCCAGTCACACCCCAAGGTGAGAAGAGGTAAACGAGGGTAGGTACCGGTTATCCCGCTGCCGACCGCCGCCCACCATTGCGGGTTAATGTTGGTGGTACCGTTTGGCTCTTTACCCTATTGCATGTTTTCAATCTCTTCTTCCTTTATCTGTGTTCAGTTGCCTTCCTTTTTTATTTTGTTCGAATTATCTTGACCGATTTTTGTACCTATTTTACTCAGTTTTCATATTAAAAAATGTATTTAATTTATTTATTATTATCTTACTTGTGAATCTACTACTATTTATTATATTCTTTAATTAAACACTGTCTCTTCGTTCGTGTGTCACGTTGGCGCCACTGAAAACCAGCGTCGCGGTTTATGCTGTGACATAGTGCTGAGTGGTGTCAATTTCGACGTCACAGAACCACCCATGGCAACATTATTCTTTACTTCTATATTGTTTTTGTTTTTATTTTTGTGTTGCAATCCTTTTTTTTTTTTTAAATTATGTTTTTCTCTGTTCAGTTTTTTTTTTCTGTGTGCGTCGAATAAATGTTTCTATTTCTATTTCTATTTTTTAAATTATACCTCCATCCTTTTCATTAATAATAATATGGCAGAGAAAGGAGCGATTGAATAATTCAGGCCTTAGTAAGCTTATGCCCAGCGGCGATTTACTGTCATTAGGTACAAATGGAAAATCGTCCACTCCATTCATTCATTCATTTATTTGACCATTCTGAAGTTGGATCAAAAGTAATATTATCCAAAGTGAATTTAGTGAAAATGTAACTGTGGTAAAAAATATTCACAACCAAATTTATTTTCGTTGTAAATTAATTAAGTCCAAATGCAATTTTGTCCATTAAAATTATGAGCAAAATAATTATATATGCACAAAGTGAATGTAGTCTAATTAGTAGTGAATCCGAATAGGAGACGACCTTCACCTAGCTGTTTATTCGATAAAAAGTATTTTATATCAAATTTTATATGCTAAGTAATATATTTATAATAGGTTGACTGGAAAATTTCAGTTCAATAATAATGATTAAAAAAAAACCTGAAAATGTTTTTTTTTTAATTGCTATGGCTTCTTTAATAGACCAATTACATACTAATCGAAAGTATGACGCCTATAGAATATGCAAACTTTAGGTTGACTATTTTTTCCCATCTTAACTATTGGGTAGGTAGGTAAGTCGGTACAGTCGAATTCATAAATATGTATTCACTTAAGTACCTTGTCACTTTAATCGGTATGCCAATTCATATATGGCAGTTTAAACATGACACTAAATAGACAAGGTACTAAAGTGTATACATATTTTTGAACTCGACTGTACTAATAATTCGCACTAAACCTAACGTTTGCATATTCTATGGGCTTCATACTTTCGATTAGTATGTAATTGGTCTATTAAACAAGCAATAGCAATTTAAACAAAAAGTCCTTTTTTTTAAATCATATTAGGACTGGACTAAAATTTTCCAGTCAATCTATTATAAATATATTAATTAGCATATTAAATTTGGTATAAAATACTTTTTATCGAATAAACAGCTAGGTGAAGGTCGTCTCCTATTCGGATCTTAGACCAAATATGAATTATGACCATTTATAACTCAAGAATGACTGGACCGATTGTTATGATCTTTGATTTTGTTGGATTTGTCTCTGCCCCAAATAGCAGAATAACTATTAAAACATCGGAAAAAAATATGAGAAAACATTCTGAGGCGGTACGAAGTCCGCCGGGTCGACTGGGACGTACAAGTGGTCATATTTCAGAGTGTACGTAAATACAAACAGACATGTTTTTTTCGACGTATATCATATTGGACATTTTTACCATGGGACATGATTCCATTTTAAACGTTATTCAGGATGGACAATTTTCCTTTTGTTTGTATTTCAAATGGTCATTTTACCCTATTAACGTACAATTTCAAGTGGTCAATTTTCCATTTATCCTTAATGACAATAAATCCCAGCGGCATATCAAAGGATAGTGGGCAAAATACACCCAGCTCCGCCAGCCATATATTGAATATAACTCGAAACATCTAACAAAAATAAGCATTTTTAATTATGACGCATTAAAAAATATCCCTGGGGTCTCATTACATAAAACTGTGTAGGTATCACTGATAGTGTATTGTATAATGAGATAGATATCGCACTAGCGTGCAGAAAGTGATGCTCTCAAAATCAGTCAATTGTTTTTGAGCCTGGCAAGATAGGAAGAGAATATCCACAAACCAGCTCTTTTCTTGGACTCAATAATAATAGATCGTAAGGATAATTAAACACTGTTAAATAGATTTTTTAGTTTATAACGTTATTATTGAGTTTATTTTGTTAAAAGAATGTTTAATATGTTATGCTTGTTTCAACAATGCTCAGTTAGTTAAACCCATTCGACTTAATATAAATAGAGAACCCATGGACAGAATTTGATGCACATTGGTACGGAAGTACATAGCTTCGATACCTTCCAAACAAAAGTAGTCTAAGCTGTGGCGGACTTGGGTGTGCCGTCCAAACATTTTTGCCCACTATCCTTTATTAAATTTGCCTGCTGACACTTTTACCTAGACGAATTTTAAAATGAGAGGAGGGTTTCCTTAATGTGAATTTAGTGCCAAGAAAATTTGTACAACTGGGTGTAAATTAATTTATCATAATAGTCCTTAGGTCTATTCTTATTTTTTGGGTTTAATGTGGACTTGAGAGAAAAAAATTATGATCCTATCCTACTAATATTACAAATGCTATATGTTTGTTTGTTTGTTACTCCTTCACGCTGCAATGGCTGGACGCATTTAGATGAAATTTAGATAAGAAATAGCTTATACTTTGGACTACATTATAAGCTTTTTTTTCATCCCGAAATATTTAACTGTTCCCGAGGGAATAACGGTAATCGAAATCTACACGGACGAAGTCGCAGCCTGAAGCTAGCATGCGCATGAAATTAATGGTACGTAATGAAGAATCGGGGACTACTTCATAAAATAATGCTAATAAAATAATAAGTACCTAACACCAAACATTAAAAATCTTATATTGTATTTTTGTATAACGAGTATAATCTTTTTAAATTAAGTAGATGTTTTGATAATTTTTTCTAAGAAATTAAATGATTCACTCGTAATCCTCGTTTAAGTCGACGTCAAAGATGTTTACAATTTTGCTCCTTATTTCAATGAACGAAATGTAAACATAATTAAATATCTTTGACGTCGACCGTATTCATTGGTATTTCGCGTGTTTATTATTTAATTCCTTATTAAAATATTTAATTAAATGTTATTATTGATGAAACACGCGAGTTTATTACAAGAGCAAACGAACAAGTAATGGTGCCCTTGTTCACATTGTCGTATTAGTACAACAATGCGAACACTGCTGCTTGGTGGTGGGTTACAGGTTATGATGGTGATAGCGATATAGATGGGCTTTGCACGGAGTCCTTTTCCCACTAAACTTACTTTAGTATTATCAAAACCATGTTCACTTGTACGCTTTTCACCTGGAACATATTTTAAATGGTATTCCCATGTTACGGGAGCTTGCAGCCGATCCATCAATGCAACATGCACATTACGAGTACCAAGATCGATAGCACCGCTTATGCAGTGATGCAGTGCTGCAGTTTGAAGCTCGTTTCTCTTAATGGAAATAAATGCTATTCATTTTCATGTTTAAACTTAAACTTATAATTATTGATGTGTAATACCGAAAATATTACTTTAATATTTCCAAGATTTTTTTTCAAAAAAAGGATTAGGATTCTCAATCCGTCGGGTTTTTTTAAATGTATTTTCCCTGATTATTCAAAAACCGATTAAAAGATATGAAAAAAATTTATTAAAGGGTACTTATACTTCTTGGTAGTGATAGAGTACTAGTTGGTCCCATTATCAACACGTCAGGATCTGATGACGGGATCTTGGAGAAATCGAGGGAACTTTGAAGACGGGTTTTTGTTGGTTTAAGAATTTTGTGGCTAGGTCCTTATTCATTAACGTGCTGTAAACCTATTTTAGTTGAAGTATGCTTTGTTACTTTGTGCCAAATGCAAATGTCACAATGATAGATAAGGCAAACAACTCTTTAACCACATTTTAGCTATTGTGAGTTAAACAAATAAAAGGGTATGACTTAATTGGATGTCCGGGCCCAAAATAGACATGCCTGAAGAGGACTTTGTTATTGGCTTAAAGCTCAAAGGACATGTAATGATCCAACTGATGATGAAGTGATGATAGATGCCAAATCAAAATCTCAACACTCGGCATGGTCAAACCCGCTCATACAAGTTTTCCCTCCCTTCCTTTACGGGTACTCGGTTATTTTTTTGAAAAAATCATATAGGTTTTATTAATGTTTTCAAAGTAATACCTCTAATAACTATCAATACAATAATTATTTAGGTAGCAATTTTCATATTTATTTGATTTTTTTTGTTTGACAGTTGTTGCATCTTTTCTGTTATTTATTTTGCCTGTTTAAGTTAGTAACGGAAGACTTTTGATGGTCCCATGATCACGTCCTTAACAATATATCCTTCTATAGCACCATTTACTTGATTTGTTATAACTTTCAAGCTTTTTATGTGGACGACGTAATTTTCTTTTACTTTTATGGTATGGCTCTAGACAACATTATGTCTAAATCTTGAAAGAAACGTTGTAGAATTTATGGGTCTCAATGTTGTCTTAATATAGGTATTTAGTTTTAACCAAAATTGTATACCTATTATATTAGGCAATCTATGATCCACTTTGGACGCATTTGGAATCTTGTTTGCTATCATTGATAAATACAATCATTTAACTAAACGTTTATTTAACAAAGATGTTCAAGGCAGATCATTTTTTTACTATAAAAGAGACACTACAAACGATGTTAAAATCATCACGGGTTGATATTTCTTTAAACTAATAAAAAACACAAAATAGTAGCCATCATACATATTAAAAAATCTTTATAATCTTTTGTTTACCCAGGAATGACAAGACACAAAACGATAAAGTGTGGAATAATTGAGAAGGAATAATTGTTTATAAATAAAGTGTGTAATAATTAAATTAGTGCTCTACTAACCCGTAAATTACAAATAAAGAAGAAGAAGATAAATCTTTTTGTGTTACACTATAAATAACAAAGGTTTTTGTTAAGTAATAGATAATTTGTAGTGGGCGGGGCACATTGCTCGCAGGACTGATGGCCGATGGGGTCAAAAGGTTCTTGAGTGGCGTCCGCGGACCGGGAGACGAGCTGTAGGTAGGCCTCCAACAAGATGGAGTGACGACCTTGTAAAGATCGCGGGAACGCGGTGGATGCGAAAAGCACAAGATCGGTCTGAGTGGAGAGCCTTGGGGGAGGCCTATGTCCAGCAGTGGACGTCTTTCGGCTGACGTGATGGTGATGGTGGTGAATAGATAATTTTAAACTTTTAATTGCATTTACAATAGATCCACAACTGGGACAGAAGAACGCAAGCGTCGACCTTCGCGTCCTTCTTCCTCGGCTACGCAGTGATGCTGGTGCCAGCTGAGCTGTGCTTGAGCCAGTTCGGAGGGAAACTGGTGATCACCGCAGTCCTGGCCCTCAACGGGGGACTCAGCGCTGCCATGCCCAACATAGTTAATAAGGTAGACAGTGTGAAATCAAATCAAAAGAATATATTTGCATAAACATAGGTTAATAAGATGTTATAGATAGACACTAAGATTTAGTGCACTATGTTCCGCCATAACGCATTCAAATAGGTAGCATATTGACATGCTGCTAGCGGCATGGTATTTTGGTACCTACGTAATTAGACTAGAGATATCCGGTGATCATTAAAATAATAATAATAATAATTAAAAATGAGAAAAAAAAGACTTACAAATTAAATTTTAAAACATATCATTAATGGCCTGTTGTTTGATCGGTAGTTAAAATAACGAATGGTCAAAAAACGTTACTAATGGTTAAAATCTCAAGGAAATGTGTCAAATTTTCAATTCCTTTTTCGAATTTTAACAATTAGTTGATTTAACTACTGATCAAACAACAGGCCCTAATTTAATCACTTAAAGAATAATATGCCTTATTTAATAATAATATTATTAAATAAGGCATTTTTTTTACATTCTCTTTTCTGTCGTCTTTTCCTAAGATTGATTTTGGTAGTTTATTAGAAAACTTTGGCGCCACTCCAAATTTATGCTTTTTGACAGTAAAGCGGTCTTAAAATATTTTGTGTTTATTTTGCCTCGCTGGCGTAAACTATTAAAAGTGGGAAATCGACTAATGTTACTAGACATAAATCTATACTTTAATGTTACAAATGCAAACGTAACTTTGTTTGTTTTTTAGGCTTTCACAGCTGACCCGCTGTGCGAAATTTAATGAATTTTGGTATAATGATGGCATAGGGTATTTTAATCCGAAATAATCCCGAGGGAATGGCGGTAAATCACTTCCAGAAAGAAAATCAGAAAGAGAGAAAATTATTTTATTCGTGAAGTATACTGCCCTACTAAGCATAATGGCGATATCTCAGACAAAACATCTGTAGGAATTGCAACCTAGTTACAAACATAAGAGAGTTGAATCTGCTTTGGCTATTTTATTTAGTTATTGCATTTTTGCTTAGGAGGGCAGTATAGCAAAGAACAGATTAATACGTACGAAAAAAAAGTAAAGCCACGAAATTTTACGCAAATAAAGTCGCGGACAACAGCTAGCTAGGGGACACCACAAATAAAGTCGCGGACAACAGCTAGCTAGGGGACACCACAAATAAAGTCGCGGACAACAGCTAGCTAGGGGACACCACAAATAAAGTCGCGGACAACAGCTAGCTAGAGGACACCACAAATAAAGTCGCGGACAACAGCTAGCTAGGGGACACCACAAATAAAGTCGCGGACAACAGCTAGCTAGGGGACACCACAAATAAAGTCGCGGACAACAGCTAGCTAGGGGACACCACAAATAAAGTCGCGGACAACAGCTAGCTAGGGGACACCACAAATAAAGTCGCGGACAACAGCTAGCTAGGGGACACCACAAATAAAGTCGCGGACAACAGCTAGCTAGGGGACACCACAAATGCTGAAGTAATTGGTACCTCCAAATACACGGAGAACTTCCTGTGCATGATGAGTAACTTTTTAACCAATTATTTCAACTTTCGTTGCCTATCGGGGCCAATTAGGATCAGTTTTCTCTGCATTTTCATATCTGTAAATCTAATTTCATGATCATTCCAATTACGAAAACTTGGCTTTCTCTAAGGTTTGTCACTGGGTCCGGACCTGCGGCGCTTGCAACGTTTGACGTATTGGTAGTTGCAAAACAATATATAGTATTTTGCTAATTTGCTTAAATTTCCTATAAACACTGTTTCTAATGTTATTTCCAGGGCGGCTGGATAGCAGTCGGCAATACTCAGTTCCTCCTAGGCATGTCGCAAGCATTCCTGACCCCAGCTAACCGGATCATGCTGGACAATTGGCTGCCCCCTAATGAGAAGAGTATTTTCGGCACTATCGTCTACGGAGGTGAGCGATAATTCCTTTATTTTTTTAAACAAATAATGTTTAATATTATTGTGTCATAAGGTATCCTGTATATTTTGATAATTTATCACGAATGCTATCAAATGAATAAAACATATTTTCTCAGTTACTTCCTTTCTTTCCCGACTCATGCAGGCAAAACATTGTCACATCACTACTCTCTTCGTACTGTCATGTGCCACCCAAATGTTAAAAATTGAAAAATTAATAAAACCATAGGTTTCATTATTTCAAAAAAAAAAAAGAGCAATCATTTAAACCCACACACAAAAAAGGCAAACGCCCGCAGAATAAGTGCGTCTTAATTTAAACCTGTAAATTATATGCAAAGTATGCTAAGTACAATTACTGTTAACTAGTGTTGAGATGCAGGGTTTGAGACGTACTTGTAAGTTTAGAATTATAAATGTTATAGTTTTTACATGTATAATTTGACACTGTGACTATTCCAGTAAAATGAAATAAAATAAAAAATCATATTTTTTCAGGCACCCAGCTAGGCTTGATCCTCGCCCTCCCATGCGCGGGCGCGCTGTCCTCCGGCTGGCTGGGCTGGGAGCTCATCCTCTATGCGCAGGCGATGGCGGCGCTGTCGGCGTGCGTAGTGTGGACGCTGCTCACCGCCGCCGCGCCCTCAAAACACGAGGCGGTGGGAGACGCGGAGAACGAGTATATCGAAGAGGCGAGGGAATTCTGTAAAAAGGTATCCCACCAGAACATAAATGTAAAAAAATGGCCAAGTTCTCTTATGCAACCAAAATAAGTGGTATCTGACAATGAGCTAGTTTGGTAGGTACTAGAATCGATATTTATTTGTTTATTCAATTGCATTTTTTTAATTAGATGACTCAAAACAATTGACTGAGACTAATGTATTTTAAGATCGAACTTGTTTGTTTTCTTGAATACCTAACTGATCACATGATATTATAACATGCCGTATAGAAATCTCCTGGCTGTACTGGGAAAAAAGTTACGAGGATGGGGAAAAGGGCGGAACGGGTTCGTGTAAATAAACACAACACCTAACTTTACAGAGCTGTACGTAACTTAAAATAGTGAAGTTTGAGTCGCGCTCGCGCTTATTCAAAATCGAATTTAAATCGGAATACCTACCTACCGTGTGGCGTTATAGTACTCTCGGTGTGTGATTCGCTTATCTATTCAATAGGTCATCATCATCATCATCATCATGTCAGCCGAAAGACGTCCACTGCTGGACATAGGCCTCCCCCAAGGCTCTCCACTCAGACCGATCTTGTGCTTTTCGCATCCACCGCGTTCCCGCGATCTTTACAAGGTCGTCACTCCATCTTGTTGGAGGCTTACCTACAGCTCGTCTCCCGGTCCGCGGACGCCACTCAAGAACCTTCTGACCCCATCGGCCATCAGTCCTGCGAGCAATGTGCCCCGCCCACTGCCACTTAAGTTTGGCTATTCTTCGGGCTATGTCGGTAACCCGGTTCAATAGGTATTAAAATTCAAAATTAGCTTTAAGCGTTATTATTTTTGTTGTTCAGAAGCCGTTGAGCGTCCCGTGGCGCGCGATCCTGCGCTCGCCGCCGTTCTGGGCGCTGGCCAGCGCACACGCCGCCTCCAACGCCGTCTTCGTGTTCTTCCTCGTCGACGTGCCCTACTACTTGCACGTGTTTGGCACGCCCTTAAAACACGTCAGTGATCTTCATTTCAATTCAATTTATTTATCTATTATATAAAAACACAATGTATACAAAACATCATTTTCCGATGGATCCTATACTAGGCTGTGACGTTAGACAAGTTGCTTAACGCTAACGTAACCGACTTTTGAAAACTGACAAAATATATGGAATTGACGTAGGCGCTCGACGTTACCGTCCGTCAGCTTAAATTTCTATACATTTTGGATAACAATAACGAACGCTGAATGCATCTTGTCTAGAGCCTCTGAACCTGTATCTTTGTTATCCATGAGCACAGTTATACATTTTTTTTTAATTATTGATAAGTGAAGACAAGTTTAAAGAAAACAACCTATTAGCTTAAAGTTACACAGAGTACCTAGTTAAATGAGTTAGGCACATTATACAACTGAAAAATAAAAATCTTGTACACAATTATCCTTTTTGGATACACTCCGACCCATTAGGATCTTTTGTGAAATTACCCTTTTACACACTTAGATATTCCTCGCGATATTTTTTCTTCTCCACACACACATACACACCACACTACCACCATCACCACCACCACCACTACCACTACCACTTGATAGTGTTGTTGGAATCTGTCTGTGTTGAAATACGTGTAGGCTCTGTGTTACTTTATTCACAAAACACTAGTTTATGTTAGAATGGTTACCTATAGAAACCTAAAGATAACAACAAACTGTTATCCTTTAAAAAACCTTTAAGTGAATATTCATAGGGCGTATTCAGAAAAGTACCTATATCTTCAACTCTAGTTTAACTTACTTTAGTAATTACACCCAAAACTATTTCAAACGTGTCCTTTGTTTCCCAGGCCTCGGTGCTATCCATGCTACCGTTCATCGCGATGTGGTTCATGTACGTGGCCACGTCCCCCACCATCGAGTGGGTGTTCAACTCCGGGCTCATGAGCTACGTCCTCGGCACCACCTACTACAGGAAACTTATCAACGCTTTAGGTAATATCTGATTTCCATTGGCCCAGCAAAAGCATGCCAGTAGAAATACATTGCGTCGTTACAATAGCTCTTGCCTCAAACGTGAAAACCAACTCATCAATGTACTTGTACTGGCATACTTTTGCTGGAATAATGTAAATCAGCTATAATTATGTTCCGAATACCATAAAGCTGGAACGATACCGTTTTCTGGAGAGCGAGCATGTTGAATTGTTCCTATATTTCAAATCGTAACGGGTCAACATTAAAATCGATCAATGTTAAATTTTAATCATAAATAGTATACCCTCGTAAGGCCCAGTGTGCAGTGGGATGTACATAATCAAGGCAATTTAATTTGAACTGTATCGCAATAGGGCTAAAGTTTATTTTCCTATCTTCATGCTGAAAATGGTATTAACGAACAAACGTAATTGAACTTTATTGCGTTGCTGGTAGATTCAAAATCCCACTCACAAGATACATCTAGTTTGTAGTATGGTGGGTCCTACGAGGATACAGTTGAAAGCGTCAATTGGCGCTTTAAATCCAACAGTAAGTGACGAAAATAACGATTTAAAAAGTGACATCATAGCGTTTAAATATGACATGTAAATTCCTTTTTTGCTTAGTGTCACTGTTCCATTTAACTTACAAATTACCTTTTATTGTGAGTTTGCATGCCACGTTCATTGTTCAGATTCTTTGGAAATCTTTACTCTTATTAATTACATAGTACATAACAAAGTCGCTTAATGCGTCAGTCTGTCCTGCCGTCTTCCTGTCTGTCTATACAGGGTGTTTTTTTGGTCAACAACTTCAAAAACAGGAGGGATAGTTTAATTAATGCTGAATCTGAATGTCACATTAAAAAATTAAAAAACCTTAGGAGGTCAGAGAAATAGCATTTTCAATTTTTCCCATTATTTCACTTAATTGTGGTTACCATGCGCCGTGTTTACCGAATACTTTAATGACGTAATCCCCATGCACAATGTTATGATTCATCTTTCATTTCATACTTTTTACGGGTTTAGGACCGTCAAAGATTACAAACACGGTTTAGGTTAAAAAGTTGTAGATTATTGTTGTTAAAAATCGTTCTGAAATGGCATTTAACTACAGAATACGGTATGGATTACAAAACCGCAAGAGTTGTCTTTGGCGTATTTAAAAAGGTGAATCAGCTTTGTACAACGATTGTTAAAAATTTACAAACCTTGAGCATGGCGTGGCGTTTCAAAAGTACCCCACTCGTAAAGGTTGCTAGGGATAGACCTTACAGTGTAGCGCGTAATGGCCTGCCGATTAGGAAATCGTTCAGTCCAAATTCTAACAGTGTCACCAATGTTTTAACCACTCACAAAGTAAATGTTTACAACATCTCAAACATTTCCCGTTTGTCCAGAAGTAAGTTTTCTTGCCGAGCCATTTTTTTTATCAATTAAATGATTTACCACTTTACTTAACAAGCACTCGCTTCGAAAAAAACACGGAACTGACATCGCTTGCGCATAGTTTTGTGAGGGCAGTATCAAACAATAACAATAGACTGTTCGTAACGATAAGCGGCCTACTCCCTTCGTAGCTACAGAAACGAGAGACCATGATTTATAAAAAAGCGAGGATATTGTTTCGACTTCTCATGATTTTTTATTTTATTTTTTTTGAACTCAGAATCATGAATGTTGTAAACCCTATTGTGGAAGTTGTTGACCAAAAAAACACCCTGTATATCCGCTAACTCCGCCTAAACTATGCAACGGATTTTAATGCCACTATCAGCTAGATAACTTTTCACGAAAGGTTATTTACGGGTATTATTTGTAACACCCTTGTAAATCGAAGCGAAGTGAGGGCGGGTCACTATTGTCATATAATACAAAACGTTTTTTTTTACTTTCAGGAGCTTTCGGCACGGTAATAGCTCTGACAATCGTCTCCAACATAAGCCATGATACCAATCTGCCCATCATCCTGCTGACGGGGGCGCTAGGGTTGACTGGTTTCCAATATTCCGGATTTCTGGTACGCATAGATTAATATTTATTTAAGCTTGCTAACTCCATTGTTCATTATTAACTACTAACCGCACATTGTTTAAATATTGATGGAAATCAAAATGATTTAGTGTTTCTAATTATCATAATGAATAATCCGGATGTGATTTGTGAGCCTCAGTGTTTACAAAATAGAAATTCGATATCTGTTATTGAAATATTAGCCATAGACTGCTGGAAAATAGTCAAGCTTGCATTTTTATGACATATAACGATATTTGCGAGATTAAAAGAGGTTTAATCTGTTAAATGACTGTTTTTTACAGGAGAACCACCACAGTCTCTCGCAGAATTTCTCGGGGACGCTGCTGATGATGACCAGCGCGGTGGCAGCCTTCGTGGGTTCCGGCGTCCCTCTCGTCACTGGTTGGATCATTGGCCATGATCCTGTTAGCATCTATATATTATTATTTTTCTATTTCTTATCGTTACCGCTTCTTCCCGCGATCTTCACCAAATATTGGTCACCCTGTAAAATGCCTACCAACTAACACTTTATGTCGCTCCTAAAAACCTTTACGCCCCAACGGCTATCGATCCTGAGAGCAATGTGATAAGTTCCTTTCATTTCAGTATTTGCCTAGATAGAAAGTTTTTTATTGCGGGATGCTATGAGTACAAACCCAACAGTCGTGAAGATCCTTGGCGTTAGCCTTTATCTTTATAATTTTTTTATTAAATAGTTTAGTAACTTACTTATTATTTTTGGTAGTTTTAAATAATATTGTAGTTTGATAGTTAACAGGATTATAATTTGACGCTGCAATTGCGGCACGCGCATACCTGCTATCCCTATTTCACGTTATTTGCACGGAAGTACATAAACCCATCTCTTTTGATTTGATATTAGCGTGGCAGCATATGTGGCCTGTTAAGTTGCTGAGGTCATAGATAATTCTGATGATTTGTAGTGACATGTTAACCGAAGTCAAAGTCAGCGACATAGCCCTAGGAATAGTTAGTGGCAGTGGGTGGGACACATCGCTCGCAGAACAGATGGCCGATGAGGTCCTGGTACAGGAAGACGCAGCGTGGGTAGACCTCCAACCAGATGATATGATGATGTGGCTAAGGTTGCTGGAAACCGATGGATGCAAGCAACGTAGAGCTGGTCCTTATGACAACATTCAAATTCTAAAATCAAATTTCTTATCATTTATTAGTAAATTTGACGATATGAGCGCTCTTTTACACGTCGGTAATATGGACTGAATCTACTAGCGCTTCGGATAAGACCCTTATTGCGGAGAAGAAACGCCGCAAGAAACTCTAGCAGAAGGTCATTTTTTCAATCATAAAATAAAATAATGCTTATCAATAAGTTACATTAGAACGTATCAAGTAAAAAATAATAATTATTCAAACTAGTACAAAGAAAACCGTTACAAATGTAAAGTTATTACATTTAATTAAAATAATGACTAGGAGAACATCACGACGAGGTTTCTACGTCAGGAACAATAACTAAAATGACTAACTGGAAAACAGGTCCTTGCAAGCGTGAAAGGAATGGATCCCACAGACAGCAGTCATGACCTTGAGGAAGGCCTTTGTCCAGCTGTGGAAGCCTTTATTAATGTTGATGAGTGTTATCACTATGGTAATAAGATCTACTTTATTTTTCCAGACAGACCCTCGTCGCTGGCGAGCCATCTTCCTGTCTCTGGCCAGCTTTAGCGTTCTCGGGAACGTCTTGTACACGGCGCTGGGGCGCGGGGAGCGCGCAGACTGGGACCGGCTCGAGGGGAACAAGTTTGGATACCACAACGGTTCGTTTATACCCCCAAAGCAAAAAAGGGGTATTATGAGTTTACCATGGGTATCCTTTGTATTGTATTATCTGTGTTGGTCTGTGTTGACGCATATTTTTTCATAGATGGCTAGCTTTAGTATTGGAGGATGGTTCTTAACTAGGTTTCGTAAAAAAACATTTTTTAAATGTTTTTGAGCGTTCGGGTTTGGCCATCTTCTATGTGATTTTCTTAAACAGCTCGATTTTTAATTCGTCAACCAATTATTAAGCGAAGTAAAAGATGATAAAAGAGAAGTGTGGTGGTCTCTAAAATAACTTACCGATTTGACTAGTTTTTTTTGTTGCTTCTTAAGCCACAAAACTTCCATCAACTTTCAGTAATACATTAGCATACAATGTAACGAATCGAAGAGCCTTTTCAAGGAGTATTTATTCTGTTTCAGATGCAAATCAACTCGAACTGGAGGAACTCAGCCAGCCGAAACCCTCGCAAAAGGATACCGATCGCCCTTTCTTATAAGAGAAATAAACATATTCAAATATTTCAAGTGGTTTCGTTATTGACATTCCGTCTTAGTTTTTGTTAGGCTTAAAAATAAAAGGGTGTTTTTACCATTTATTGCTGGAATAAAATAACTACTTGAAGAATATTTTGTTTTTGAGTGTGTAAAAGTAGACGTGGTTGCAAATAAATGTCGATGACCAGACTATCCTTAATATAATTTTAGGCCTTATGGTAGACTGACAGAAGCCAACCAACATTGATACCTACAGACGGACAACAAAGTACACCGGATCCACTGTCAGTCTGTTTTTGTTCGATCTTAATTATGGTGGTACGAAACCCTTCGTGTACGACTCCGAATCGCACTCGGGACGTTTTTTACGGAATACTAAAACCAACTCAACATTTATGTACAGGTCGATTCACAAGAGCTGGCACGAATGGATTGAATGAGTGAACGACAGTAGATATACAAGTGTGTAAAATAATAACAGGATTTTGGTTTGAAATTCGAACATTGGTTCAAAGGACGGCACTCACACAGTGATAGGTGACATTACTTTTGTTTATTCCATTCGTGCCAACTTTATAGTAGGAGATCTGAACAGGAGACGATTTGCAGCGGGCTGTTTATTCGATAAAAAGTATTTTATACCAAATTTAATATGCTAAGTAATATAAGGCGAATAGGTAGGCTGAAAAATTTCAGTCCAGTACATAAACAACAAAAAAAAAAAATGTTTTAAAAAATTGCAATAGCTTATTTAATAGATAAATTACATACCAATCGAAAGTATGAAGCCTATAGAATATGCAAACGTTAGGTTGACTATTTTTTTCATGTCAAACTATTGGGTAGGCGTATAAACAGGTAAGTCGGTACGAATAATTTGCACCAAACCTAACGTTTGCATGCATATTATAAAGACTTCATACTTTCGATTAGTATGTAATTTGTTAATTAAACAAGCATTAAATTTGCAATTAAAAAAAAAAAGTTAGTTTTTAATAAAAAAATTAATGATATAAGTACTGGACTGAAATTTTTCAGCCTACTTATTCGCCAAATATTATTAAGCGTATTAAATTTGATATAAAATACTTTTCATCGAATAAACAGCCCGGTGCAAATCGTCTCCTATTCGGATCTTAGACCATCAGTGAATCTACCTGTACATGTATATATTATCCAAAACCGTAATCTTTTTGTTTAATTTAGACGTTTAAATAAATCATTTTATCTTACTTAACGTATTATGGTAGCGTAATGTCCCATCTTGTTGCCGACGGGCACAGCTAGATCCCAGCGAGTGGAACTAAAACAAAACCTTATTTTTTGATCTCAGGGTTGCGAGTGCCGGTCCTATTTGGTTTGATATTTGAGGTTTTAGTTTAAGTGCTCTTTTATAGGAAAAAGAGTTATGGCAGATATTTTGGTTGCGTACAATTATTATTTTTCAGCGGCCACGGATGATTTTCTTTCACGTATGGTTAAGAGGACCGCTAAATACTCAAAAATATGTACAATTATATGCGTTAAATAATATTGAAGCAGATATATTAAAGATATGTTTAAAATTTTTGGTACTAAAAGTACGTCCAGTTACATTACGTAACAAAATAATTATGCTTATTTTGAATAGATCTATCATAATTTACCACTTTGGTGAATGGCCGCGCACCTTAAAACCTATGTATGACTTTTACAAACGACAGCAAATTTTACCCAAACTCCTTTGATAGCAGTAGACATTGGCGAAGTCTTTCGTATTGTGAACAGGTAGTTAAAGTATCCGTAAAATAATGTATCAAAAACCGGGCAAGAGCATGTCGAACCATGCTCAGTGTAGGGTTCCGAAGCCGTTACTACAAACAAGTTAGACCTCGCGGCAAACTTCACTTTGCCGTCGGAAAACTGTTATCCCCATACACCGACATAGGCCGCGGTCAGTTTACCAACACCGCAAATAAGTTTTCGGTAGGTAAAACATTTAAACCGTTTGTAACTCAAGAACCAATTAAGTCTACTTAGTCGTGATAGTTTTCCTATTAAATTCTTTATATGTGCTTTCATTTGAGATATTTTTCAGATTTTTAGTATTTGTAGTTTTGGCTGTAGGGGGGGGAACACTAATATGTACATTCACGCCAAATTACAGCTTTCTAGTACTAAGGGTCTCTGAGCTAGGCTGCGGACGGACGGACGGAAGGACGGACATGGCGAAACTATAAGGGTTCCTAGTTTGACTACGGAACCCTAAAAAGTGAGAATATTTTAGGGGTGTGTGTTTCAGATAGGTTCTGTACCCTTACTATTTTTCTTTTCTTCCTCCGTGGTCATAAGATCGACTTCTATCTAAATAAACAGCAATTCATTCATTTATAGTTCGACTGAGTTAAAAATCTAAAGCCTATTCTTTCTCGTATTTACAACTATTATTATCGCTTACTCCACGACAGTAATGGCATCAGAGACAAGAAGAATACGATGACAAAAAGTTAATAAGGCAAAGTAGAGTCAGAGCTCTGCTTAGGTCAAATAACTTGGACCCCGCGTATACATTAGGACGGCAATAAAGTAAATTATACTTAAATAAATAAATAAAATAAATATCAAGGACATTGTCACACCAATTGACCAGCGGCTCTATTCTAGGCGCTAAAAACGATATCGTAGTTTGCGTGTTATGGTATTGTTATGACGTCAGCCGCCATTACTGTCAAGAAAATAAGAGCTATCAAAACGTTGACAATACGATAACAGATCAAATACGACATTGTTTTTACCGTCTTTAATAGAGCCCCTAGTCCCATACTAAGCTCTAGGCTTGTACTACGGGTACTACTTAGACAACGATATAAATACATGTATAGAGAAAAAATCTCTCTTCTTAGTCGGTATCTTCATTGCTGAAGGTCGTGTCTAGTTTGAACTTCTCGTGACTTGATGCACCATGTTCTTCCATGCGTTCCTGTTTTCGGCGGTCTTAATAGCTTTAGGTATCGACTGGCCAGTGAGCTTCCTAACGAGATCTGACCAACGGGTAGGTGATCGACCGCGCGGTCTTTTCCCGTCCACTTGACCAACTACCATCAGCTTTTCCAAACTGTCCGGGTCTCTGCGAGCGACGTGTCCGAAGTATTTAAGTATCCGCTGGAAGCAGATAGTCGATAGCCTCGTGGTTATTTCGAGCTCGTTAAGAATGGATACATTGGTACGACGTGCGGTCCATGGAATTCGAAGCATACGCCTCCAACACCACATTTCAAAGGCGTCGATTTTTGCCCTTTCTTTCTGCCTTTAGAGAAAAAATATATATATATAAATACATAGAAAAAATCCATGACTCAGGAAAATATTATATTCGCCCTCATCATACATCTACCCTTACCGGGATTTGAACCCACGACCGCTAGCTTCGTAGGCAGGGTCAATCCCAACTAGGCCAGCGCGTTGTCAAATGTTATAACTTATTTTACGACTGCATAATATTTACATTTTTAGAATATGCGAAAGGTTCGAATTTGTAATATGCAGTAATACCTTTGATTTGTGTGATAACTCACGAGTGTAACGAAAGCGTTTTTTTTTTCAACTTTTCGTGCTGTATTCCTATTGAACTGCAGCGCGGGAAGTTTATTCTATTCCATAGGCAACGCAAGTGATCACACAGGCCACCTGATGGTAAGTGGGATCTGATACCCATAAACATAATTTACATTCTCAAGACTACAATCTTAAGACTGCAATCCTGAGACTGCAAATGAGTTGGCAATCCTGAAGACGAAATGCCTCTATGCTAGTAATTTCACCGATTGTTTTGTCCCCACACCGGAACAATGCGAACACTGTTGCTTGGCGGTAGGTAAATGGTGGTAGCAGTTCGGACGGACCCTGCACAAGATCCTTAACACCACTTACCACCACTAAATAACATACTTCACGCAATGATTAGTTAATGGAACATAAGAACCCTTAGGCTAAGTTCACATGAACGCGCGCTAACGCGCGTTGACGCCCGATTCAACTGTTCACGTGACGGCGGGTTGCGCGCAGCAGTCTAGCGTGAACATTAGTGAAAATGGACATGGAGAAGGCAATTTGCTTGTGGGTTTGCGCAAATCAATAGATACCTCATCTCCATTTTCATAGCTCCGTGCGTTCGTCCGCCTCAAACCGTGCGGATCATCAGAACAGGTCCATACAGGACTGCAGATCTCAAACCGCGCGCTTCCGGGCGCTCTCGCGTGGTTAAAAAAATTATGGTGCTACGCGCGGTCACGCGCGGTAACGCGTGTTCATGTAAACGACAACATTGATTTGTTATAATCTCACACCGCGCGGCGAGCCAACCGCGCGTTGACGCGCGTTCATGTGAACTTAGCCTTAGAGCTGTTCCGTTTGGCGAAAGATAGAAAGTTGAATGCAGAGCTGACTGCCAACCTCCAGAAGAGGAGAGGAATTTGAAGAAGTATAACCCCTTCAAAATTCAAATTCGAAATTCAAAATATTTATTCAGTAAATTGGCGACATGAGGGTTCTTTTACACGTCGGTTATATGGAGTGAATATACTAGGCCTTACGTCATTAGAGCAAATACTGCGCACTTATGCGGACTAATGCAAAATGACACTATCTAAATAAATCTATACGATGAAAATATCTCGCCGTTCATCAAACATAAATATATTCATAAGATAACTATTATTTGCAGTGTTACGTCGCGATACCTACCGTTACTACTGTGAGATTGTACTGAAGTAGCTTTTTGAACCTTATTCATACTACTATAAAAACCGTTTTTGTATTTTTTGTAAAAAAAGACAAGCTACTATTAGAAAAAAAAACAAGAGTGTTTGAAAAACAAAAACATACTTGTATTTAATAAAACATGTACCATAATACAATTTTTGAAAAGAATCAGTTTTTTAAAACTGTATGTAATATGTGTTACAGTCTAAAGTCTTTTACGGTTAAAAGCTCTTTGTACCAATTGTATTGACTTGACTCGTAGTGGAATAAATCAGTTAGGTTAGGTCAGTGTGGCGTCCGGCTCGAAGGACCAAAAACTGACAAAATAGAAAGTGCATAAAACATAGCATTATTTACTCTTTCAAACCAGTATATTTTTTATAATTTTGTAATTGTTTTAGTCAGAATATATTTTTGATTGCAAATACAAGTATAATACGCGGTATTAATAAATAAAATAACTTTATTGAATCAAATTACTTATAATAACTAAATAACAAGCAACATTTAAAAACCCGACTGCATTTTTTTGATGCTGTCGTCAATATACTGGGTGTCCCTAAAACCAACGCCAAACCTGAGAGGGCTGATAGAGCAGCCAAAATGTTATCGATTTAACCCGTATGTACGAGTATGTTCAACGATTTTAACTAGTTTCGGAGATAATAATATTGATCTTTTTAATCAGTTTTTTTTGTAATTTTCACTTATGTCCATGTTACGAAAATACCTCCATTTGTGACGTTCCACGGGTAAAGGTACCTTATGGTCGGTATGGAGCTATGAATATCCCTGTAATCTACAATTCATAAGCAAACAATAACAAAAACAACCAACTCCCTAAGTTGTGCAGTTACGGAGATATTTTTCTGAAAAAAAAAGGACATTTTAAAATAACTTTTTGGCTATATTTTTAGCTGAATAACATAAATCAAACATTGAAAAATATTTATAATCAAACTTTAAGCCTTGTATACTTTGAGAATAAGCAAAAAAGACCAAGTTATTTTCGTACCATTTTATAAAACACTTCTTATCTCCGAAACTAAAACCCGCCATAAGGTACAAGTGTTTAAACCTATATGATCGTTTTTTCATAGAAAGTAAAAAGCAAACACTGCCTGGAATTTTGAAAGCAGGTTGATCAACCTTCTTGCGAGACTGCTTTAATAACTTTTCATATTTTTTTTATTAGTCATGTTTAGGACAATAAGTTGGCCTTTCAGATGTTTTGGATTTAAGTCATTCTAAGGTTAACTAACATCAGTAACTATTGAGGCATTTTGGGAAACAAACATTTTGGCGAGTCATTTTTAAGTTTCGGGTGTACAAAGAATACCTAAAACCATTAAAAATATCACGCGTTATAGGACGAGCTCAATATAAGGTTTAGGCCAATTAAAGATCGAGACATGGGTCAGGTATTACAAACATGAAAAAATAATCGATAAACCGATATTATAATTAAGTATGACAGTTATGAGTAACGGCCAAACTAGTGGTCTCACAACTATTGAGACAAATCATTTTTTATCCGACTTCAAAAAATGGTTCTATGTTCGGCTGTATTGGTTGGCCAATTTCTCCGTGAAATTTTAGACCGATTTTGAAAATTCTTTTTTAGTATAACATCAAGTTAGGATCCATAAAGAATGGAAGGAACTCCTCAAATATTGTATGCATACACGTAGTAATTTTAATTTTCAGTAACAAGTCCAACATTTGCATTCAGAAAGTATCATTTGAAGAAGTGGAACGGATGATAAAGACTACAGATGACCTGAACTCCTTAATAATGGTATCCATATTAAAGGTGGCGACAAGATATCTTGATTAAGACAGTTGAGCGAAAATGACGAATCACATTTAAATGGGTTAATTAAATATTATACTGTGCTATGATTTCCCGCCGTGCTTGCGGCGATCTCGAAATATCTTATAGCTACTTATTCATTGAGAAGTGGAACTACCTAACTGCTTATTATAATCACTAAAAAGTTTAAAATAAAAATTAAATATTTTTAAAACCAATCCCGCTCATTAAAAATATTAGTTTCAGCGGGAAACAGTAACAGAAAACTTATCTAATTATCTATTATGCTCAGCCTGTATAACATTTTTGTTTACTTTCTGATATAGCACCTTATAAGGTAGCCGATATGGGAACTCCGACTATTCTGGTATTGCCGCCGGCCCTGCTACGACCATGGAGAAGTTAAAAATGGAAATCGAAGGGAAAAGTCGAAGTAAGTTAAATTTGAGATCTTATCAAAAGCCTCGTGTGGTTGCCGAGTTAGAATAGTGCCACTCCATTGTCTTCCCGTGGATGTCGTAAGAGACGACTAAGGGAATAAAGGCTTGTAGTACTGTTAGGCGATGGGCTTGCAACCTGTCACTAATACGCTGGTAAACATCTTAGCCTAATTGTGCAAATTGTGGTTATAGAATTATCAACAAGTTTTTAGAGATGTTTGTGATTCTGTAGCTCTGCCTACCCCACTCTGGGAACGAAGGCGTGAGATTATGTATGTATGTATGTATCAAAAACCTCTTTTGTGTCGTATTTATTAACAGTACCCACTATCATATTGCATTTTGATCCATTGCTCATTAATAGTGATAAGTGAAAATCTTTACCGAGAAGGCTAGACCTTAAACCTTATTTTAACCTGTCTGAGCTTAATTCCTCAGGTTAGCTGGAGAGAGTACTTACAAACATAACATCTTGTATTTAATACATTACTTATGTAGAGAAATCAATATTCTAATGCCGCGCTATTTCATCCGTTCTATTACCGTACTAAAGAACATTAGTAGATTAATACATAGTAAAACGAAACCAGTGTGTCGAGCAGGTTTTACCGATATTTTTTGTTTATGTATAGGCTGTGGTGATTACTTTCCATCAGGTAACCCACATGCTTGTTTGTCTCACTTTCTTATAGAAAAAAGAGGTTCAATGCCCACAATACTATAATAACCAAAGCACATGCTCCACCTGTCTGTTGGAAGATGCCGTCTTTTAGACAAGGCAGCAGTATTTTAGACTTTAAATCATAAAGAATTTATACTAAATAACATATTATTAATCCAACCAGCGTATCCCCGAGGACCAAACAATATGCTAAAAAAAACGACTTGCAAATTTTCAATTTACAATTGTAAACTTTGGTTTTACGTAAATTTTCGTCAGATCTAATGAAAATTATCAGTTTGGAATTTAAGAAGATAATTTAGAATCTCGCTAACATTGTACGAAGCGTATTTTAAGTATTGTGCAATATGTATTTTATATACGGCTAATTTGTAATCACATAAAAGTTCGCTTCCATAACTCTGAACAACAGCAACGCCAGCATGGAACTTTAGGTAAATTAGCTTCTATTTATCCTATCCCTACTCATTATTTCAATACCTAATCAAATCATACCGCCGCCATACTGAGAGCAGCCGATAGTTCTTAAATAAATATTGTGACAGTCATCTCAATGGAAACTTTTATTTTCTTACATCATTTTAATGTAACGCTTATCTTTTATTTAGTCAAAACAAAGCACGAGTGCTAAAATTTGCTTTACTTGTTTGATATCAAACACCATCCTCTCGTTTGTCATCGCTGATATCAAATGTCATCGTTGGTATTTGCATTACTATTTTTGGTTGCCTATAATTACGTAGATATAACGCAAAATATGGTGTGTGTCGCTAGTCGTGACGTCACTGAGAGGTTTTAATGGAAAACAATACGCTGAGTTAAGAAAGAGTTACAAAAACTTAACTTTTAAAAGTATTTTGAAAAATTTATGAAGTCAATTTCAACTTACTTTTTATTAAATTAACTAGATTGTATGACAATGGAACGGAAGGTATATAGCTTGTACTAGAATGGTTTACATACATTAAATCACGCTTGTTTTCCAGAGGCGTAGGCAGAGACCACTTCTTTCCTCCTGCTATGAAACTGACAAATCTCTTTCACTTCTTCCACGTTCATACATCGACTCATGCACGACGTCGGTTTCGGGTACTTAAAATTCGGCCCTTTTCCAGTATTTCTCCGATTTGATTTGAAAAAGTACGCCTTGGACGGCTCCTTCCGACCCTTCCACTCATTTTCGCTCTGTATATCTCTTTCGTCAATCCTCGCCAAATTACCGAACCATCGAAGCATGCCCTTTTCAATCTTAATAACTACATCTTATTTTAGCCCACATTTCTCTCTGATCTTTTCATTCCTTACTCTATCAGTTTCACACCACACATACTACGCAAAGAGCGCATTTCATCTGCATTTATACGACTTCCATGCTTGTCATGCCACACCCAACATTCACTACCATACATCAGATTAGAGACCAACACTCCATTGTGAATTGAATGGTTTAAGAGTTTTAATCTACTTTTTATTGTTATTTATTTCGTTGTTTAGCAGCTAGCAGTTTAGCGGTTAAAATGATGTTTATTAAAACTTTTCTATTCCAGCTCACGGCTTAGGAATACGTCATTTGCAAGCGTTTCTGACGGCTATCTGTGCCACCGTTATTTACGTGATGAGGAGCAGTATGGGCGTGGCCGTGTTGGCCATGACCGACACAAACAATATCAACAGCACCACAGTAACAGTAAGTTTTGATAAAGTAGAACAGGCAGCCGAAGTTCTGGTAAACCAGAGGCAGATGGTCCGACGATATTGTGGCAACAGCCGGGAAGAAGTTACGAAGAGAGATTCCATCTAGAAATCACTAAGAAAAATAATGAGAGGCATATTACTAACACTGGATATAGCCTGAACAGAAAAATAAAAAAACAACGAAACACAGATAAAAAAAGTCGGTGCCTGCCGTTTGGCAAAAATATCTTTGCCAAATGTATCGTTTCCCAACTTTTTATTTGCCAACCAATTTTTTTTCCTGCGACTGTAAATATTTCAGGATTTATTTCAGTACCTATCATCGTGTAGACTAGGTTAGGTTAGTAGGCTAGGTTAGGTTAGTAGTTTTTATAAAATCCTTAAATATTTACGGTTACAGAAAACAAAGCGGGTTGTCAAATGAAACGCTTGGGAAACGATACATTTTGGCAAACATATTTAACCCAAAAAAAGTATTAGTGGCTATTAAGGGTTTTTATATTTTTTCTGGTCAGGCTATAAATCAGATGATGCTCAAGAAGATGGTGATGATGATGATGATGATGATGATGATGATGAAAAGGTTACTTTATGAACAGCCGGTAAAATAAGTGCTCTTCCAAGTATGAGACCACTTCCTATCAAAGAAAAATATCGTTAATTGTCGTTAAAATCTTCAATGTAACAGATAAACTGTCGTATTATTGACCTATCTGTTTTATGACTTGCAAACAAAGTTTAACCTTAGGCAGACCAATTATTTGACCGATCGTTAGGTATATGTGGATAGATAATCACTACTGTCTACGAGAACCTTTTATACCGAAGAAATTGCGAGAGCGATGTTTTCTTTAAAAATGAACAGGATAATATTGCGTGAAAAGTGAGTGAGACTATCTCGCTTCCGACACTCTCTTCAATAGAATAAAAAGCAAAAGCCTTTTAACCGCTATTTTTTTAGGATCTGTGGTTTAAAAGCGTTTGAGATGTACCTGAACGAGTTTCCCTCCCTGAGCGTTTTCGAAAATCGGATGATAATTTCTTGGAAAGTAATATGGTGAAAGGTTTCCATTTAAGTTCATTTATAAATTCCGTCCTTTTTTATTTTAAATATTTATCAAACTTCGAGTAATCGAGTTATTTAGCAGCAGAATAGGTAGTTACAATGTTTTATCCTTTCAGGTCTATGCATGGAACGAAGAAATTCGTGGAGTGGTCCTGTCGTCATTTTTCTGGGGTTATACTATCATGCAGGTTACTGTTCTGTCTTGTATTTTTTGTTTGTTGTTGTCCTTTTGTTTTGTTTTGTTTTTTTAATTCTTTTTTTTTGCAATATGGCCTAATGTTCATCTAAAATTATTTCTACGAGTAGTGGTGGTGGCCACTTGAGCAAATTGTTGGTCGACCTGTCACCACGTAAAGCCCCGTTTATATTAATAAATTTTGTTTTATGTTCGTCTTTTTGTTATGTTGTGTGGCCTGCTGTGAAGAGCTCAAATGAGTTCACTGATGGATCGCATATAAACATTTGTAATAATATTGGCATTATACATAATAATTAAATTGGCATCATTACAAAATGCATAAAAATATTGTCCAAAAAAATTGTAAATAAAGAACCACCACCTGCCTGATGCACTACGAGAAAAGGTTAGTTTTATGTTTTTATATTTAGGAACAAAAGCGAGGTCGACGGAAGTTCGCTTCGCGGACCTCCTATTCTATATACATCTTTTAGACGCTTCTTGCCTGGATAACATACTAATCTAACGTAACCTAATCTAGCATAGTAACCTAGTCTAACCCAAATTATTGTTAATTAAAGATATAACAAATAATTATTACCCCAAACAATAATATTATGCATAATGTATATTAGTCGAATACAAATTAGGCCAACCACAATTATTCTAAAAGCGTAGTATGCCATTCAAATTAGTAGTCCAAAGTATTACTATGCGACTGTACTATTATGCCAATACAAAGTATGTGAAATGAATTATGCCAAATTAAATTAGGCTAAAAAAATTAGGCAAACGAAAATCTCTCCCACATGGCCTTAGCGGAAGACTAGTGCTGATTTGAAAACCAACAACATGCTGATCTGAGGCCGTTTAACTTAATCTAGCATTAAGTCAGTCACTTATTTTGTCCTGTGATTTGTTTGTTTGTTTGCTGCTTTGTTATGTTTTGTTTTTGTTTGTTATCTTGCTCTTTGTTCTGAGATGAGTTTTTCTTCAGGTGCCGGCTGGTATCCTGGCGAAGCGGTTTGGTGGCAAGCCGATGCTGCTCTCCGCACTGGTCATCAATGGAGTCTTGTGCTTGATAACGCCAGTGTTGGCAGCCTTTGTAAGTAGTTCTGTGGTGAATAGACAGATATATTGGGTATTTAAGGTCGTAAACTCAAAATATTTTATTTTATTTTCCTCAATGTAAACTCAGAATTTGGTAATTTTGATGTTAAAGTCATGTCGTATCAAGATGTTAAGAACCTAGCAAAGAATAGAGAGAAATGGAGGGTACCACCTACTACACTGACTAGAGTGTAGCTCTTAAGTTTTGATGATGATGATGATAAAGAGATGTCAGGATGCAAAGTATATTAACATCAGCCTTATAAAAAATGCCTGTGCTTGTTTTTAAGAACGATACAAAACTTTAAACCTAGCGAGGCAATCGACTTCTGACTTCTGACGTCCCAGGATAAACATGTTTGGTGTAGTCGTCAGATTAATGCTTACATTACTGTCCAGTAAGTAGTCCCAGATCCTTAATCGCGTTTGGTTGGCTATCGCTATGAACTATCGCAACAGACTGAATAAAATGAGAATCAGAATCAGAATCAGAATAATCTTTATTCAAGTAGGTATGTTTACATAATAATAAACTCTTTTGAATCGTCATAGTAGCGACTTAGCCTAAGTTATATTATTGGTCACTTGCGTTTCATAAATAAACAAATTGCCAATAACATAATATAACAATTACCTTTTCTAACTTCGCATTTTAGTATCACGAAGCTTTTCCTGACGCTTTTATTTAAATCCCCTGACTCAAAGAAGACGTTAATTGAATTCAAGTAAAACATGTTTTTCCTGCTTTTTGAAATGACAACAAAAGCAATATTTCCCATCACGCTGCTTTATCTCAGTTTAATTATATTTTGTTTACTTTTAAGATACTTCTCCGAGTGTTCGTCAAACATTTGAAGAGGTTGATTGTTTACGATATGAATATTTATTTAAATTAATACGTTGCAATAAATGTATGTTTGCATACAAATAAGGTCTTTTTTTAACTTGCATGTGCTTCGAAAAATATCAAATGGTTTTACTTTAATGTAGGTACCACATTTTCGTGTTAGATCGTAAAAATCGTTGCTTGGATTTACTTTAATATTTCTATGACGACTATGTTGATGCTATATTGTAGCTATAGTCTTTATTACGATAGAAGCGAAATATAACCTTTCGTGACCAAAGTTATACAACCAGAGCCTCTATTCAATTCGGTAAAATCATTATTTTACTATTTGCCTACGTGTTATGGTATTGTTTTTAACTCCGCCATTACTGTCAAGTAAATAAGAGCTATCGTAACGTTGGCGATACGAAAACAAGTCAAAATCAATAAGGCTTTACCGTGTAGATACTAGGCCAAGCGACGGCATCGCTGCTATATCGCGGCTTTATCGCTATTGTGCCGCGCCTCAGCCGCTGCTAATAACAACACGCAGAAGTCGAAATTAAATGACTTGAGATAGGGACAGATTTCAGCAGCTGATAACCAACCTTCACTAAGTTGGAGAGGCACTTTAAGAAGTAGAAGAAGAATCTAGCAAAAGGGCGGGTATCCGAAATTTTAGGGTATATCCTAAAAGCTGCCTTAAATTACATAATTTAAGGCAGCTATGTGGATTTAGTCCTTACTGCCGATAGTTTGAAGTATCATATCTCAGTAACTATTAGGTGTTATTCATTATTCAAAAATCAAATTGAGCGTTTAACTAGTGTTGTTAATTCGTTGAGAAAAACTTTGCAGTAAAATCAAAAGTTAAGGGTAATAAAAACTGGAAAACGTCTTAGTTTTATAGGCTCAGCAGCACCCTAAGGTCGAAAACTTTATTTTCTCAAAAATGTCCGGAAATGTTGACATTCCTACCTACATATTGAGACTCGAAGTACATAGTTTACTGACAGATCTCAAATTTAAAAAAAAAAAACCTTGCGTGCTCGCTACACAAGCCCGCAATGTTGCATACAAAATCCATTACCATCTAGCTTGTAACTTTTTAAAAAGTGAAATGGGACATAATAAAATGAGGGCACAAGTACATCCAAATTTTACTAGAAACATAACTTTTTTATTTGTGCCTGGAATAGCTTATGTTTTTTTTTAAAACAAGAATTGCGTTTCTCCTTGTCATAAACAAAAAGGCGGTAAGGAGTGATGGTTTTTTCACATGAAGTTTCTGTTTGTATGCAATTCAAAAAATGAGTTCAAGCGATGAAGATTTGACTCCAACACAAATTTTTTCTTGCGATTTTTGAGAAAAGCACTATATTTACCTCGGCAGGAACAGCAATTGCGGGCTTCGTATTTTTAAACGGACTCGCAAGCTCGTCCGTTTAATCCAATACTCAGCCCGCAATTGCCTACTTCCATGCCTAGGCAATAATGTACTATTGTATAACATATCCAAAAATGGCGAACCCGACATTCTCATTATGTAAATTTAACTGAACTACAAATTGAAAACATTGTTATCTGTTGCAGGGCGGTTGGATAGCAGTATGTATGGTCCGGATGACCATGGGCCTGACCCAAGCTTGCTTCATGCCCAGCGTCCATACAATCCTGGGCCGCTGGGCCCCGCCATCTGAGAGAACTAGACTTGGGGTCGTTGCTTACACAGGTACTATACTACTAGTGATACTAATCTGATGAAGTTAAGAAGAAGGCAAAAGTAAATTGATGCTTGTAAGCAACATCAGTAGCAAAAACTCATCTTTAGGGGTACAATTTTGGTGGAATACCGTGGTTCTAAAATGCATGGAGTCGCTATTTCGGCATTATTTTAATATTTATGCCACCTTGATTTTGATCATCAGCATTGTCATATTTCACCATTGTCATATTCTTACCTTAGTATTAAATAAGCACGTTCCTTATTAGACCTGTATTAGTAAGTGATTGTACTTGACCTATATTTATAGTAATCATTATGCTTTAAAATATATTGTAAAGTTGTTTTTTAAAAGGATGGGACGCCTTTATGCTAGTCAAAATGCTAGACGAAACGTTAGTTTTCTCTGTAATTTCAAGTCACATTGAGACCATAATTACCTGTAGCTGGGATGCTGCCATGCTAAACCGAATAGCGGCATCTGTAAAAAAACATCGATAACATTCATGAAACTATTAAAGAATATCAAAAAAACAAATTAAAACTTGGAAACTTAAATAAACCACACCTCCTCTGAACCAGCCTTTAAACCAGCTCTTGTTAATCACTAACGAGGTCTCCAAAGTCTTTCTAGACTTCTGCTAATAACACAGCCTAAACCATCGTCTTCACAGGTATCCAAATAGGAACAATCCTCACAATGCCAATATGTGGTGTGCTTTCTGCGACATCTCTTGGATGGACCATGATCTTTTACGCCATGGGAAGCCTAGCTGGTGTTGCTGTTATCATCTGGTGGGGTTTTGCTGCCAGCTCTCCGCGGGAACACCGATGGGTGAAAGAGGCAGAACTGGAATACATTGAAAACTCACTTAATTCTAGTGGGAAGGTACGAGACAGTGTGTTTCTCGCTCTTTGACATTAATTTGTTCCTTCTGATGGTAGGGTTGGCTTTTTTTGAGCTGTCTTTTTGTTTTGCTCTATGTATCATCGCCTGAAACTCTGCAGTACTTTTCGGCTATTCAAAGCCAAAGACGAAAGATAGTAAAGACTCTTTAATCAGTCCTTAACGTTTAATACATTCTAGTCTGCTGCCTCACAAGCTATTGCTAATGATCAAATTCCCTCAAGGAATACATAAGTTACATTTGGCAATAGTTAACGAATGGTAGAATATACAAATATCTAAATTAATAAGGAATTGACGTGAACCACACTAAACGCCCACGAGCTCATTCTTGATATCTTTTTGATTTATAAAGTTAAGAGAATCTATACCAGGTAGTAAAACTACTATATCAAAAATACCGCCGACATAATTACGACCTCTTTTTTCATAACTGTGATATCTCATGAAATGAAACCTAGCTAAAAACCATTCCGATTGAACTAGCTTTATTTTAAAAATAATTGCATATAAGTTGGTCCATATGTTTGGGAGCTACAATGGCACAGACAACAGTACAGATACACACGTTAAACTAAACACTTATCTTTTTGTCAGGGTTTAGTAAATTGATAATAGGATTCGGTTAGACGACGCGCTTGTCTAGTTGGTAGTGACCCAGCTAGTGGTCCTGGGTTGAAATCCCGGTAAGGGCAGATATTTGTGTGATGAGCGCGAATATTTGTTCCTGAGTCATGGATGTTTTCTATGTATTTAAGTATATATTTCTCTATATAAGTATTTATATCGTTGTCTAGTACCCATAGTACAAGCTTAGTTTAATGACACTGGTAGATATGTGAGATATGTTAAAGTTTTTTGCTTAGTAACCTTATTTCTTTGACAGGCCTGCCCACCAATCCCGTGGAGAAGCATCTTGACCTCAGTACCTTTGTACGCCATCGCCGTTGCCCACATCGGCATGAACTGGAGTTTTCTCATGTTCCTCGTCGAATTGCCCACTTATTTGAAGGAGGCGCTTGGAATTGACTTGAGTGAAGTACGTCAAATTTAAATTAATAAAAACATTTTTGTAAATAGTTTCACACAAATTGATAACAGGATTTTTTTTAAAGGTTTTATGAAAAAAATATGCTTATTTATAGAGTTTGTCTCAGCAACATGCCATTTTCATTTTTATTTTTTGTCCGTTATTTACTGCGAAAATTAATCAGTTACTTTCTGCTAATGGCTAAAGACCTAAACGCTACATGGTCTTTTCTACGTTACAGCTAGAGATAGACTTAAAAAAACGCCGTTACAAACAAAATGGCGTCGACCACTAGTCCAACGTGGGTAACGCAAACACTGGTAGTGCAAAAAAAACACATAATCAAATAGAATCGAGATTGAATCAAAATTGGATGTTTTTAAACAAACCTCTATAAGAATGATTATTAGCAGAAAACCACCGAGCCGAGTTAGAATAGTGCCACTCCATGACTTCCCGTGGATGTCGTAAAGAGACGACTAAGGGAATAAAGGCTTGTAGTACTGTTAGGCGATGGGCTTGCAACCTGTCACTAATACGCTGGTAAACATCTTAATTGCCTAATTGTGCAAATTGTGGTTATAGAATTATCAACAAGTTTTTACAGATGTTTTTAATTCTGTAGCTCTGCATAAATGTAACTATTTAAAAAAAACTGATTTCAGATGACTTAGTCCAAAACTCCAAACTAAGCTTATGGGGCCTACCAGGTACCAGAAAACGACGATGTACAGACATAAATAATAGTGTTCATAGAAAAACATTAAAGGCTAAGCATTTGTTTTTTAAGCTCCCCTTAGTCTTGAATTAGAAAAAAACATCATTGGGGTACATTGGTAACACAAGTTGTTGAAAAAAACAAATAGAAATATAAAAATCCTAATGTGAAATGGATCAAAATATCATGATACGACTAACGGTGCGCCGAATAGTGAAAAAGTTCCGTATTATTTATTTTTACATGAGCACGAGTTGTGTCGTTGTCCTATCGACCAATCAGAAAACTGCCCTAATGCCAAAGAAGGGGGTAACTGCCATTTAGTAGTCGAAGCATTCTATACTCTATTGGTAACCACATTAAATTTAAAATACTTATATTTGCTATCACTATAGGTATGCAGTTAAGTGCTTTCTTTGTTAAATTGGCAGAAAATGAGAAATGACTGATATTGTATTTTACCTATCGGTTACGCCTTTTCCATTTTGCTTAACTTTTGTCATTTTGTTTATTTTCAGAGTTCATCATTATCAGCCCTGCCGTTCTTCGTCCAGTGGATAGTCCAAGCGGTTTCCGGCGTTGTCAGCGACTACCTTTACAACAAAAAAATTCTCAGCCTTAGTAATTGCAGGAAACTTTTCAACACTATAGGTAACTTAAAGCCCTATAAAACATTGACAAGTATTTGGGTAGCCTGTGTAACGCGTACAATTAGTTTTTCTCAAAAATGTTCGGAAATGTTGACATTACTATCTACATAATGAGACGCGACGTACATAGTTTACTGGCAGTTCTCAAATTAAAAAAAAACATTGCGTGCGCGCTACACAAGCCCGCAATGTTGCATACAAATTCCATTACTATCTAGATTATCACTTTTTAAAACGTAAAAAAGCCCATAATAAAATGATGGCACAAGTCTTATACATCCAAAATTTATTCGAAACATAACTTTTTTATCTTTGTCTGAAATAGCTTAATTTTTTTTTAAAACAAATCTTGCGTTTCTCCTTGTCATAAACAAAAAGGCGGTAAAGAGTGATGGTTTTTTCACATGAAGTTTCTGTTTGTATGCAATTTAAAAAATGAGTTCAAGCGATGAAGATTTTACTCCAATACAATTTTTTTCTGGGGATTTTTGAGAAAAGCACTATATTTGCCTGGGCAAGAACAGCAATTGCGGGCTTCGTATTTTTAAACGGACTCGCAAGCTCGTCCGTTTAAACCAATACTCGGCCCTCAATTGCCTACTTCCATGCCTAGGCAATAATGTACTATTGCACTCCTCCCCCCAGTTTTTAAATGCACAAGAATACCTATGAAATAATTCCTCCAAAATAATGTGAAGTCCCGAGGTACAGCGGTTTAGGCTGGGCGTTATTTGACAATCAGTGAGTTAATCAGTCAAGGAATAGTTTTTTTATATACAGACTCGGAATTTCATAAAAGCTAGGTGCGAAAAATTACATGTCAATCACACGGCAATTCTCTATGCAGTTAGTTTATTATAAAATCTGCTTAACACTTTTTGGGTATTGGGGCGATATTATGACTGGAAAAACCAGCCAATTTATTGGAAGAGACAGAGATAGAGTTTTATAACTGCTATTTATAACTCTTTTTCTCTTTTTCTGCCTGGAATTCGTAATTTTTTTGAAACTAAGTATTAAGGTATCTGTACTGAGTAATGATCCTTTGAAACACCTTAGTGATGAAATCATTTTCGAATAATTAACTGCTGACATTAAGTGGTTCCGCATGCTCAATAGATACGATAGAGGCGGAAAGAATATGATTGAATGTTTTGACGTTAAAACAACTCGACCATAGTCAGTAGGCATCTAACTCTACATGATGCCTCGAATACGCAGGGCAGATTAAACTCACCGGTTTAAAGTCTATCAAATTATTTACGAAAACCTCAGGAGACAATCTCACACAAATTAATCTGCCTGTGGTCCCAAACATAATTAAATAAAACTTGTAAGGCTCAGAATCAAATTATCACGCTCAGCACACAAATATTCATAAACGGAATCTAATTAGTGGCCATAGGCAAGATCATTATTGTTATCGAAAATTTATATAATTGATATCAGCTGCCAGATGGTCGCGTTAAGCAGTTATGTCAGTTCCATACACTCAGTCAATTTTCGAAAATCGTTTTCGATAGCGTTAAGCATCTTATCGAGAGCCTCTGGAACCGCTAGCTTCGTCAAGCTAATCACATAATAACCTTAGTCAGGCTAATCACATAAATACTCTGGTTGGTTATTGTAGGATGCGTTGGCACAGCGAGCGGCCTGATCGCCATGTCGTTCCTGACGAGCGAGCACAAGGTGACGGCGATTATAGTCATGGCGCTGACAGGCGGGATCCTCGGAAGCTGCGCCTGCGGCTACACCGTAAGTACTTCATCACTAAATGCCTAGTTTATTTAATCTCATAAAAATGTTTAACAAATCTTAACACAATTATCTGCCAAACTGCGTAATAGTTTGTTAGCAGAAGATAAATCAATGAACCAGAAATATTTTGGAGAATCATATCATTTTTAAGCACGTTACAAAAGTAAATTACTAATCGGTGTAATAACCAGAGATACGATATACGGTAGCAAATTTAAATAAATCTCGAGGAAAAAGATTTATATATTTTGATTGAATACCGGATTTCTTGTATTGTTTGTTATTCTAAATACACGCGAATTTACTACAGAGGGCCCTGCCAAGATGCATTGCGCTAAGTAGCGTTTCTATTCGTTCGGTTTTTAAACCAATCGCGTCACTGGTAGATCACGTGACTTTTCGTATCACGTCATCTACCAGTCACGCGATTGGTTTAAAAACGAATCGAATAGAAACGCCAGTTAGCGTAATGCATCTTGGCAGGGCCCTCAGTATGGGACAATTAAAGTACGTTAAATTTTGTCAAAATAACATCAATATGACCAAAAAGGTATCAGGGCCTGTTACCATAATTCAACCTATAGCATTCCATACTGAGGAATTAACGTTACACATTCACTAAAAAAATAAACGAATTTTCAACAATTCCACTATGTTCCAAAAGCAATGTTTTGATAGAATATTTAACTTATTGCCATCGAATTTTAATGTGTTTATTTAATTACAACCGGTACCAGAAAACCAGTATTTTTGAAATACCTTTCATAAAATCTAAAACTGCATCGACGATTTTTCTATGGTCGATTATAAACAAACAATTTTACTTGGTATTGTAAAATTAAAAACTAACCTTTTCTTCTTTAAATTATCGTAATTTTATTCATTTATATCACTAAAGTCAACATTATTATGTTCCAGCTGAATCACATCGACCTGTCGCCCAATTTCGGGGGTATCATGTTTGGCTACACCAACTGCATCGCGAATCTGATCGGTATTCTTGCTCCTCTGAGTACAGGGTTTATTCTTGGAGATCATCCGGTAAGTTGAATGCGTCTATATTTGAATCCCTAATCGTCATTTGTCCTAATACATTGTTTGTCCGAATTTTCGTTTATCCTTAAGCATTAACCGCCTGCATTTTTTTAGTGTTATTATGATACAACCACAACCTATCGTGCAGGTACCTTCGGCAAACTTAACGAGTTATCTGACTCTGCTTAACGGGTCATAGATTTAGGTTATCGTCTTTACTGTGGACATACATGAGGCTAACGTTTTTTACAGGGTAAATTTTCTGGCTGAACCCATATCCTTATAAACGGTGTCAGGTATATTGTTACAAGCTTTTTTTTAACTTACAATGTATGTATGTACGGGTCAAATCTTGCAAGTTCAATTTCACCCACTTCCTGTCAACGGAATGGGCTGAAATTTGGACTACATATGGAAACCCGATGACAATGCAATATCATGGTATCTAAGGGCTGACCTGATGATGGAGTTGGAAGATGGCGACAGGATCTCCGCTATTCTTACCGTAGACCCACCGTGTCACGACTCAATAGTTTGATCTTGATAAGCAGATAAAGATTTTGCAGAAAAGTACAGTTGGTATCAAAAGCTTGTCGCAAAATTTTTGACGGAATCTTATTTTATTCCTATAAATAAAACATAACTTTTATACACAATGAAACCTTTAACTATTGACCACAGGAAAGACGATTTTTATTTTTTAAAAACCAGTTTAAAGCAATTTATAATTCGGAGAAACGATGGGAACCACCGTTGATTATGTAAATAGAGGTATGTAGGTGCTCACTTTACTTACTTATGCCAGTTACCTTAACCTTTACTTCTTGCTTATTGCAGACAGACATCGCAAGATGGCGGATCGTGTTCTTCCTAGCGGCCAGTTTGATCATCTTTGGGGACCTGATTTACCGTTTCTTTGGAACCTCGGAGCTCCAAGCATGGAATGACCCGAAGCCTGACTATTACGAATTGGGTAAGAAGAGTGCTCCTTTTTAAATGAACGGTTTCTGAAGAAGGGTAATGTTTTTTGGGTGTACATGTCACCAGCAATATATATGATCTAACATTGGACTCAAAAAATATCTGACATGCTCTTATGCCTGGAGTAATAGGAACGTGTCAGATATTTTCGAGTCAAATGTTGGATCATATATTATTGCTAGTGATTGTACGTTATTCATTTTTGTATGTTATCTTGTTTTTAGTTATTTTGAACACGAAACAAGACGGTGTGACGGATTTTGAAGAGTGGGGAATCTTTGTTTTGGCCTTTATCCCTGGAATGTTATTGTCTATATTTTTTTATAAATTTAGTTTTTAATGTTATCGAATTTTTCTATGGACTATGTATTCCAAGCTCCAATATCAAACTGAGTTATATTAGTATCCGCTGAGCCGTGATGCTGGGCCTTATAAGGAAGCTCAAACTCACTCAGAGGGCTATGGAGAGGGCTATGCTCGGGGTTTCTCTGCGTGATAGAATCAGAAATGATGATATCCGCAGTAGAACTAAGGTTACCGACATAGCCCGAAGTCCAAACTTAAGTGGCAGTGGGCGGGGCACATTGCTCGCAGGCCTGATGGCCGATGGGGTCAGAAGGTTCTTGAGTGGCGTCCGCGGACCGGGAGACGAGCTGTAGGTAGGCCTCCAACAAGATGGAGTGACGACCTTGTAAAGATCGCGGGAACGCGGTGGATGCGAAAAGCACAAGACCGGTCTGAGTGGAGAGCCTTGGGGGAGGCCTATCCAGCAGTCCAGCAGTGGACGTCTTTCGGCTGACATGATGAGCCGTGATGCATAATGTTAAACCGTGCTACACTGATTTCCGAGATCTACTTAAATAAGATTCAATGTCCGATGGTGTAATGATGATGATCGTGATGAGAAGATCGTTCTCACCAACTCTTTAACCGTCCCTCATTTTCTCTCCTATGAAATCTGTCTATTTATATCCCACTACCTCGGCACCTCATTATTGTTTTCTGATAATTCCTGTGATTTTAGCATATCTTTTCATAAAGTTCTTTTTTCAGCTCAAGACAAAACGATGAAAAATTCTGCAGAGCAAAAGGTGCAAGAAGTGGTATACAGTTTTAAAGAAACACAAAATAAAGACTTATTAAATAATAAATAACTTATCCCAGCATGTTTTTATTTATTGAAAAGCTACTTATATGCTTTCCGTTTATAATAAATATTGATGTGACTTTAAACTTTAACGCATTCACTGTTGGAAAAGCATGTACGCTTTACGCTTTTCTGACTGGGTGTGCCTTGAAAGTATTTCCTTTTATACAGTTTGCAAAATTTGTATAAAACAAAAGTGTGGCTCTTAGGGTAAAGCGAATGCTTTTATTAATATTACCCAGGAATTACACCCCCACAGTTCCACCCCAGGCATTACACTATAGTCGCCAGTAATTACACCCATATAAAATTATGAGGCTTTGGTTGCATAATTTGTCACTAATTGAGAAATAACTTTCACTTGAAAAAGCACTTAAAAGTGAAAATCTTAACACTTTTGTTAGTAAGTGCCTTTCTTAGGAAGTACATTTTTATTCAAAAGTACAAACCCCATCGTAATAATAAAACTACTGCCTTATAACAGGCCGGACAATAGAGGAATTATAGTTATCAGGATAAGATATCAGTCAAACACAACCTTACACAACTATTTATCTTATAATTACCATAATTCTTACAGTTTCCGATTTTTCCTTCCGTACCCATTGAAATTGCTACCCTGCATAGTACACATCAAACACTCGGACACAAATACTCGCGCTCTTCACACTAATATTTTTCCTTGCCGGAATCAAACCTGAAACCGCTAGCTTTGTTGTCACGGTCACTGACAAGTAGGGTTATAAAGTTGTTAAAATAAAAATATGTAATACTCTTTGAATACTCGTACTATACTTATATTAAGTCCACTTAGTACTTTTCATTTTATTGTTGCGAGACGTTAAGTTTTTTTGCTATGTAGGTATGCCATAAATACCAAACATCCAAATCTATATCCATAATTATGATAGACGAACAAACATAATAAAGCAAAAAAAGCTAATTACTTATTCACTTTAGAAATTTTAATTAGTTGAATGACTAATGATGAATGAATGAATAATGAGGTTCCAAATCCATTCATAATGCAAGTAAAAAGAATATAAAGTGAAATAGCTTTTAGAAAATCTTTGAGATTCGGTAAAGTCGCTTTAATTAGCAATCATAAGAGTGTTCGAAGGTGAGTGGGAGAGAATTACAGTCCCCAGCAATAATATATGATCCAACATTGGACTCAAAAATATCTGACACGCTCTTAAGCTTCGAGTAAAAAGGACCTGGCAAATATTTTTGAGTCCAATGTTGGATCATATATTATTAATGATGACTGTACATACCCAAAAGTTTTATTAAGAGCTATCGCACGGTATAGTCAATCAAAAAATACTTTTAATACTTTTAAATCTTAACTTCATACAAATAGAGTCGAAAAGGAGATTCTTGGTCGACTATACTCGTACATAGTTCCTGGAGTAATTAACAAATAAAATAAAATAAACAAATATCAGAGGACAACGTCACATAAATTAACCTAGTCCCAAACGAAACTCTAGGCTTGTAGCTAAAGGTACTAAACAACGATAAATTTACTTAATATTGAGAAATACATACTTATACTTACATACATAAAAATAATTACTCAGGGACGAATACTCGCTTAAAGGTTAATTTCATAAAATTATTATCTCAGACTATTAGATTTGAAGCCCATAGAGCACCATACTACAGTTGTAAATTTATGTTTCACGCAAGTTCCTAGATAGTACTTCACACTGCAACACACAATTTTATTTCCAAGTCATTCTTTTTTGCAAATATATTACAAACACGAGTATTAATTTTAGCAAGTAGTTCACCCCTAAAAGAGACCTCACCCCTCCCCTTATCTCCGAAACTCCTTAATTTATCCTTCTCAAGTTTAAACATCAAAATTGCACATACTTTATCTTTTCTTGTGCCGAATTTAATGTAGGATCGGATCAACAATACCTACTCACGTTATCGTAGAATAAACATAAAATCATGTGACCGCCGCTAGAGTTACCCCAAACTCTTTGTTTGGTCGAATACTAGTAGTTTATCCCAAAAAAGGACCTAGCAATTTTCATCCCTCAATTTGTAAACAACTGATCAATTCTGTTAAAGTTTAAACTTTAAAATTGTCAACGTTTTACAGCTTAAGTTATCGTTATACGAATGCCATCTCAGATGACTTTTAGATATTACTTTGGTCAATGAATAGCGATATTAGTACACTACAATATTTTAAACTACAGTTTGCCTGCTTGTTAACCATGACAAATTAAAAAAGGGCGACGCGTCTTTGTGAAATAAAAATACCGAACTGCTACTCAAGCGTTCATTAGCACAGTTCTACCCCTATAATGACACCATCCATCACTTTCTAATTCGGTAAGGTAAAGCAGGTCGCTCAAGTGGCAATTTGAGGCGACATTAAATATATAAACCTTAACGGAACTGGGGATACTATAAAATAAACTACGGGAGATAAGGGATGCTTGAAAAAGTGACTGATTTAAAAATTAAATTATAATTAAACTTATTAATTATTAAACATCAGAATACTTGAATTTCCAAGAAAAAATTCGCACAGAAATATTTTTCCACTTATTTCTAAACATGTCAGTAAATCTTTGATAAAACTAGCAGTCATGACATGCAAACAGATCTATTTAGTTACGGCTTAAATACCTTATTTTAACAGTAGCTCGTTCTAAATTATCTTTAGAGTTGTCTCGGATGCGTCAGATTGTACCCATGCGGCATTATACGCAGTCATGTCCATCAGCAAAGGTGACTACAAGACCGTACCCAAAAAAGAAGGGAATGATGGTAAGCCTCTTTCTTACACTTTGTAGGGTAGGGAGGGGCACATTGAGCAATTTAGGAATTATCGCCCTGTACTTTCGTGATAGTTTGCATTAGAAAAATGTTATCTGCTTTGATTATTAGAAAATTTATATGGGCATAAACGACTCCAGGTAGATTTTCTGTATTCTGTATTATTTAGCAGACAATTGCTTTAAAGTGGCCAAAGTCAGACTTGCTCAACTTGCCTCGATAGTGAGATAACTCGAGCATGGGTATGAGTTAAGTTGAGCAAGGCAATAATTGCATGAAGAAAAAAATTTAATCATCATATTTATTGCTCATATTTAATTTTATTTATTACCAAGAAACTACAATCAGTCTTATAATCACACATTTTAACGGAGTTCATGACTCCAGAATCACGTTTCTTTAGTAACTAGTGCCTGCCATAGTTATAGTAGTAGTAGTAGTAGTAGTATGTATAGGTTGACGCTTTTTTTCTGCTCCAAAACAGCTTTTGCGGTATTTTTTTACCTCTCACTTGTTGCAGAACCCCTTGTAGTTTTTATTTTGCTCTTCCGCATTCTACAACAAATAACGAAATATATTAGAATAAAATGCGTAAATAACTGACCAACTAGCCCTTTGGCACATTTGTTAGCAAATTTTAAGTATTAATAAAATGAGTAATACTTACGTTAACAAAGGTATTAAAACACAATAACTACGTAAATTCACTTAGTACTAATACTCATAGCTGTTACCTGAGACATCTCTGTTCTCATAATTTTGGAAGAAAACCACAGATAGCTTTTTACTTTTTAGTTCGAAAAAAAAGCAATCAACGCGTGTCACCAACTCCTATGCCGCGTGGTAACTGGTAATGGCGCAATGTGTTCCCCTCACCCTGATCTCACTTTCCTTCATTTGATGTTCCAGCGTGGGGTGTTTAGTTTTGGAGATATTTTGTTTGCCCAACTTACCTGCCTGCTCAACATGTCCCTCCCTACCTATTGACTAACACCATTCATATCAAAAAATTATCATTGCCTAACCATATTTTCATATCATTCGGGGTCATTTCTCATTATCTATTTGCGCCGTTCCATTCTACTCTGTGTCAAGATAGGACTAACGCCCATCCAACAACGTCGGAGGGTCCCACATAAGCATCCCAGGTTCCTCTGAACCTGGGTCGTATGCGTAGTTAAATTTTAGTAGGCTAATAAAAGGGCTAACTCCCTTCATCGCTATATCCTTCCTAATATCCGTTCCGTATATCTATCGCTATATCCGTCTAAGTAGTAAGAGGACCGACGACAGCCTGTCTTTGTTTCAGCAACATTAAATATTCGTTATATCGTCATCTCTGCGCAAAACGTGGCTCAACCATCGCATTTGGCTTTCACGCATCTTGTTCTGTATATGAGCCACTTTAAAAGACCCATGGACGTATAATTAGTTCAGCCCCATTCATGGTTGCCTTTACCGCTTTTTTATTAGCTTTTTAATTTAGTAGATAAATCATCAACATCGCATTCGCATTTAAATGACCTTTAGGTTGTCATAGTAAGATTGCAAATTTTTAAAGGCGTCAAACTCCTCTTACGATCAGGTGGCCTGCTGGTAAGAGAGATATTAATTCTGCAAATGCTTTGTGAACCCTGATGACTAAAGTGGTAGAATGTCTTTTATGTAGTAAATGAATATCTTTCTTTCCCCTTTTTCTATTCCCCAGACCCTCCATTATACGAAGCTCCTCGATTCTTCGGGGCCCGCCACGTTCAAGCCGCTATACTCTTCACCAGTCTGTCGGTGGGGTTCACTATGAAGTCACACCTAAGTGTCGCCATGGTTGCCATGACGATGAAGGATAGCTGTGACGCTGAAAACAGTGGAAACGCCAGTGAAGTATCTTGTGAGAAGGAATGGACAGTATTTCAGGTAATTTAATTCATGGCATTCGGACTGGCACATAAGCCACCTGATGGATGCTACCTGATGGTGAATCTGGTCACATTATCAAGACTACAATCGCAAAACTGCATTTTTAAGACCGCAAATATGCATTTCCAACCCTGAGAACTATAGGTAAGGTAGAATACCTCTATGCTAGTCATTTCACCAGTCGATGTTGTTATTTCTGAACGTTTGAACAAACAGCACATACTCATACTACTTAAAAAAAAAAAAGATTTAGGTAATTTTAATTAGTTTTGTTTCGACAGAAATCTTAGTTTTTGTGACGCCATATTTTTTAACAAGACTTCTTTTCTGGAGTACTATTGCGTTTGAGATTTTAAGATAAGGCATAAGATAAAAACTTGTATTGAATACATTTTGTTTGTTTATTCAGAAGCCGCTATCGTAATTATGCGCAATTCTTTCATTTATTTTATCGTCCCTTGACCAATTTGAAATCACGAGTATACAGCGGAAGTTCTAAAATGTTTTTTTCGTGACTTGACGATGTCATTTGATAACAGGGGAGTTTGGTGTTTCTACTATTATTTTTCTTCATGTTCATTGATATTAAGGTTTTCCACAATTTAAATCTCTAAATAGTATTTACAACATAGCTATTTAAACCTATCTGTCCATGCGTTTAAATTTTTTGTACTACTCTATAAATGATGCGAGTGTTCCCATAATTTAGTAGATTTATTCCGGAAAGTAACTATAATTTATAGGATTCTGATATTTTCACCACAGGGTGAAATTTTAATATCCGGCCAAATTTTAGGGACTAACTCTGTTGGTCATACTGATCAACTTTTATTATGGGACCAACATCCAAATAGTGAAAAAAAAACAGCTGTTCCATACATTTCGGCAGTTTAGCTCTCGAAGTTTGTATGGACCAGCTGTTTTTCGCGATTTGGATGTTGGTCCCATGCCTAGCCAGAGTTTGTCGCAAATTTAATATAAGAATACCTTTCTCAATTTCTAGACTTACGATTGGAATAAGAAGCAGCAAGAAATCATGTTATTTGCGTTCTTCGTCGGCTACACAACCATGATGATTCCAATGGGCATTATTGCCCAAAAATTTGGCGGCAAGCGGCCTATAATGGTTGCCTTGGCTGTCAATGGTATAATGTCCATCATTACTCCGTGGGTACCAAAATTTGTAAGTAATTAACCATACTTATCTCTATCTTTATCTTTTTCCTGATATTTTTTGCCAAATTTTTTACAGTCGTTTGCAAGTGTTGATAAATAAAATTGAACTAGTAATGTTCCTATGTTACTAAGACAAAATTGGTACAAGAACAAGCAAAATCTGTTTTGTGTGTAGCAACGGAACCGTATTATGAAGTCTACATGCCATTCATGTCTATTTGTTGGTCTGTCACATTGCTGTACGACCATAAATATTATGTACAATCGTAATGCCTCAACATTATCTACATATATCTGTGCTATTTACAATAATATTAACTGAACACTGCTGAATGACAACACAATGCGACAACGTTGCATAAGCATTAAAGAGTAATTCACTCCGCGCAAAAACGTGCGACATACAAACCAAAAAATCTATCCCAAATCCGAACACAGATTATTGTTCCAGGCAGGTTGGATGGGAGTCTGCTTGTGCCGGTTCCTGCAAGGCATCACGCAGGCGGCGTTTTATCCATGCATCCACACGCTTCTGGGAAAATGGGCACCGCTCAGCGAGAGGGGGCGACTTAGCACTTACGTGTACACAGGTAATCATCTAATTATGAATATCTGAGAGCCTTTTTTCTTCTCAAGATCCATTTTATAGCTGCTGTTGTTTTAAAAAGAAAAAGTATCGCTGTTATCTGATGTTGAAAAATATTATGCTGATGTTGCGTAATTGATCTTACCAAGTCTTTTACGCACTTCGGTTAGCAATCACGTACATAAGACCCCATTTGACTGCATCTAATGGCCTAAACTATGATAATTAAAATAAATTTAGGATAATTATTTAGTATTTTTTATGGAATTTAATAGGTCGGAAATTAGAAACTCTTCCGTGATGTCCGTAAAACTATAATTAAAAAAATAGCCCTGATAAAAAAAAAGCGGAATTTTAAAATTCGGAATTTAATTATTTTAAATGATGCAGCATATCTTCCTTTAATATTAACAATCTCTTCAATCAAATGCGTACCCTATCAACCTTGCGTAAACCTCATATTTATAAATATGTCTTAAGTACTTACAGCTTTCATATAATTGTAATTGTATCCTGTGAAAAACAAAACATTTTTCCCATTTGAAACGACCCATGTAATGACAAAAAAATTCAAGATTAAAAGTCATTGTTAACCTATGTCGCTAACACAAATAAGTTCCTATTCTCACGTCTGGTTCAAGCTCCTAAGGTAAACAAGTTAATGTAACCCCGCTAATCCGACAGAGGAGTTAACAGTCAGAACACGAAGTTCAGGCCCTTCGGCCGTATCAAAGTTTCAACGATACGCACACGACGTGTTTTATCTAGATAGGTGGGGACTCACGGGGTGGAGAAACGCGCGGCAATGCTGTAGGCTAGACATTTAAAAAAACCTACGGTGTCTTAAAAGTAAACCACTTATGATGCCCGATAAAATTTTAGGTTTCGGTCGAAATATGCACTCACTTCACGGTGTTGTTTTACACACGCGAGGAAAAAAAATACATCACTTGAATTGTTTTCCTCGCGAGTCACCGTGGAACCAACAGGTGTAACCACGGAAGGTTACACACACATAATTATTTAAACACAAAACATCCCTCTAATATTATAAATGCGAAAGTTTGTGTATGTGTGTGTTGGTTGGTTACTCCTTCACGCTGCAATGGCTTGACGGGTTTGGATATTTGGAATGGAGATACCCTTGAATAACACATAGGTTACTTTTCATCCCGAAAAATTAAAAGTTCCCCAGGGAAAACGATAATCACAATCTACGCGGACGAAGTCGAGGGCAGAAGCTAGTAAATTATAAAATGAGAAAAATTCAAAAATTTGCACGCAATTTTCCATTCTCTTTTAAAGTTCCGCAACCAAAGGGTACAAACGGGACCCTATTACTAAGACTCCACTGTCTGTCTTTCTGTACGTCTGTCATCAGGCTGTATGAACCGTGATAGCTAGACAGTTGAAATTTTCACAGATGATGTAGGTATTTTTGTTGCCGCTATAACAACCTAAAAACAGAATGAAATACATGTTTAAGTGGGGCTCCCATACAACAAACGTGATATTTTTGCCGATTTTTGCTCGGTAATGGTACGAAAGCCTTCGTGCGCGAGTCCGACTAGTACTTGACCGGTTTCTTAAATTGTGGAAACGGAACGGAACCAAAGAACGCCAATTACATCTGTAGCTGTTATTGCTGTTCTTTGGATCCGTGTTGTGTTCTCAGATTCCTTGTAAGTTGGCGGCGTCATCACGTCCCAGCTTTTACTGTTGTTCCGAAGAACCCGGAATGCAATTCCGACAACTCCATTATAATACGGTTTTAACATTCTTGTTGGTTTCGTATCAAATTACACGTCGTGCTCGTAAGTTTTCACAGTTTGTTCCTGTTATTTGTGTTTCATAATATTATCGGTTGCATGATATTGTGATTTTAGTAAACTTCATTTTACATATTTTATGTATATTTTATGTTACAGCTTCATATTAATTCTACGGTCACGAGCGTTAATTTGGGACCCATTTCAAGAAAAATATGCTTGAAGTCGTCAATGTCATTAGAGATGTCAAGTCATTTGTAACTTTTAGGAAACTCAAAGTTATTGTTGTAGAATGTAATGTAGAATTTATGTGATGTAGAATTTAATCTCGTGACTGTACAACCTAGCTTCCCAGTTACGTTTTCCGCGTACTTACTGAACTAGGTAGATAAGAAATCAGTTCTGATACATTACACAACCATGAAGTTTCTAAGCATTGATAATGTTGACAGCAGTAAAACAAAGATGTTATTACTATTTCTTCAAATGCAACAAATAAGTTTAGCATTGTATTACTGCAGTGAACATTATCAATATTCAGAAACTTCACGAATGTGCAATGTGTCGGGATTGACTTCTTGGGGCGGTCACACACATTTGGAATTCCATTTCGGAAAATCTATTGTAGATTACGTATTATATGCATCACACACACCTGGCAGCACATATGAACTTCGATGACGATTATCTGATCGCGGTTTCATTGTTGCTATAGCTTGCTAGAAAAAAAAACCCACTGTTAATAGGAGCATCCCCAGAACACCCAAAGACTGTCAGATAGTAGTTTTTTATATAAAAAGACCCATATTATACATGCACTGGTGTTAGTGGCGACGCAAACTAAGCACGTTCCGTATGGAATTTGTGATGCGACCAACACAAAATCTATGAAAATTTTGTATTTGGAATGTTGTGTTTTCGTGCAGAATTCCGAATACACGAGCTTTTACGTGGAATTCCGAATAAAAAAAAAACATCATCATTGATTTTGTATGAATTATTTATTTAGTTGCCTTCGAACTATTTTTTTAATCAAATGAACGGATATAAAATAAAATTAGCCTTAGGGAAGAAAAATGCACGTGCCGTTTTTAATTAAATAATAAAAACAAAATAAAATCGTAATAGATAATTATATTGCTATAAGAAGCAGCAATTTCCGTCAAGGACACTGAATAAAATTTTAAACAGATTGGTAAAATAGCGAGGACCGCTAATATTCCGTAACCTCAGCAAATTTCAATATGAAGTGTCTTTAAGGACCCTTAAATATTGAAGACGTATTGGATTGGATCCTTAAATGTAGCAATTTGAGTGTTAACGGGAACGGATAAAGAAGTGCCAAATTATAATTTTAAAATTTGGTATAATTTTAGTGTTAAGTGTTTTAGGTCAGTGATTTTTAAGTGTTGCTAATGATTTTATGTTTTAGATAGTCTAGAAAACTTTGACTGATATTATTCACCGCAACAGAATGTTACGTATCGTTTACCTTTGAGCTTGGTTAAACTTACGCAGTAGATAAGAAGCTTTTGGTAGAGGTCAATTTAAGATAGTGTGGTTGCAAACTCAAAGGGTTAAACCAAAATATAACGCTATTGCAGAACTTCAAACAAAATCTTGACATCATTTCGTACATTTCGATTACCGCTACAAAGTTACCGTTCGGTTCTCGGCGTTGGCAAATATTTGTGTGATGAGCGTGATTATTTATTCCTGTTTTTTTTTTTTTTTTTAATTAATCTGAACAGTCTCTACTTATTAATTTCAGGATCCCAATTTGGAACTGTTGTTTCTTTCCAAATCTCTGGCTTATTCTGCGGCAGTCCCGATATTGGCTGGCCGTACTCCTTCTGGCTGTGGGGGGCGTTGGCTCTGGTCTGCTTCGGTCTCCTGGCCCACTTCGGCTCCGACTGTCCTCATCAGCACAAGACCATCAGCAGTGTGGAGCTGGCGTTCATCATGGGAGACAGTGCGGCTGATGCAATTCCCAAGGTAGTTATATTTCAAAACTGATTTATAACTAACTATAAGTTCAGAAATTAAAAAAACACTGTCTTTTTTTATAATTAAGATTTAGTTTTATTACTATTAAGAAGTTACTTTTGCAAGTTAAATCCATTATTAGATATATTATGTTTGTCTGCATTGTAGCAAGTGGAAGGAAGTGGTCTCTGCCTACCCCTACGGGAAAAAAGCGTGATTGTATGTATGCCTGAAAAAACGTAGTCTGCAAATTACTGCTGTCGTGTCCGCCTTTTTAAAATATTTTTCTTTAGTAACAATATGATTTGTTACATTTTCAAAACAGTAAAAAAGTACTTCATTGTTTTTGCAGCACACTAACTTATGAATTCTTTTAAATATGCATGTTTCAACGACAAGAAGATCATTTAAAGGTTTTTTTTAATAACCTACCTACGCTTTGTCTCTTTCGGTCTAATTCAAATACGCCATTTCTTAGTTTTAGTAGTATAGTAGGGCTTACGTATCATAAAAGATATTCAAAGTTAACGCATTCACTGCTGTCCTTATCCTTAAGTTTTGTATCGTTTGTACAGTTAAGGACTTTAATTGTTATGCCATCATTCATTTAAGCGTAATTTCTGTCATGTGGTTTGACGCTGTCATTATGACAGGGTTCCATATTGGCATAACAATTAAAGTCCTTGACTGTATTATACGAGAAACCGCACTTATGAGTATGAGTACCTACATCGGTTACTAGCAATAAACAATGTTAAAATACTCTAAATTCCCGATCCAGAAGCGACCAACACCTTGGAGACATATCCTGACCAGCCGGGCGGTCTGGGCGATGGTCGCCGCCCACACCGGCTCCGCCGTCGGGTACCTCTTCATCCTCACCCAGCTCCCCCTCTACATGGACAAAGTGCTCGGAGTCGATATCAAGAACGTGAGTACTTCAACTTACAACTTTGATGGAAAAAAATGCCGGTCACCTTTGCAAAGCCTAGGCATTCGAAAAACAATTTTTTTAGGCTAACGATTCCATGTTTTTGTTTCTACGTTCTGAACAATGAAAATCCAAAAAACGAACACTTGCAAGCGTGACAGATTGTCTAGAGTAAATCAGATAATTTAAGATGGATTACTGAATATAGAAAAAATGATTCAGTATAAAGGTAAATAAAACATGGCGATCGTATTATTTTTATTTAACAAAGCATCAACGAAGGTCTATTCAAATTATTTTTGTTTCAGAATGGAGTCCTGTCCTCTCTACCATACATTGCCATGTACAGCATGGCGTTGGTCTTCGGGTACGTGACAGATTTCCTAAGAAATCACAACTACATGAAACTCATCAATATCAGAAGAAGTTCTAACTCAATCGGTAAGAAAACTTATTCACTATGGGAATTATTACAATCCAACTGCTGTTCGGATAATGTCCTCAATATAAAGTACCCATACCCGTGACGCTAATTAAGACGAATCTAAACGACACCTCGCTTGTCCAAATCGGGCCATCCGTCCTTTGCAAGGGACGAAAGAACCATACATACATAGTTACTTTCATTCAGTTGTAATATTTCTTCCTTTGACTTGTTTTTTTTTAAGTGCCGGTTGAGACGGACAGCATTTAAAATGCAACCCAGCTGCAAAATGGCAGTTCGAGGGCAGTTCTGATGCAGTTTACGTAAGTGCATCAAAACTGCAAACCAACCGTGCAGTTAGCTATGCCGTTGACAGGACTGCACGCCAACTGCAAACTAGCTGTCCGGTTAGTTTGCAGTTTTGATGCAGTTACGACAACTGCATCAGGGCTGCCCCCGAGCTGCCATTTTGCCGCTGGGTTGCAGTTTAAATGCAGTCCGTTTGTACCGGCCCCAACAATATGTCCTGTATCTTTTGTACTGAAGTTATAAATGTTTAACAGCTATAGCAATGAAAAAATCTAATTCTGATTCAGGTCAGAACATTACCCTCCTTCGGCAGTCGGGTAAAAAGTTAACATTGCAGTTACAAGCAATGGATTTAAATAATTACAGATGCAGTTCAGTTTACGGTGAAAGAAGGGGATAATGCCTTATGACTGATATGGCTCTGTTGTTTACTGGATGTACTGAAGTACAAGGCTATGTCATGGAAACCTTCCCCCGTTGAGTGCGTAATTTTTTAGTCCATCAAAATGATTCTCGTAAGGTTCTTTTACAATATGAACCTACATGTAAAAGTAAAATAAGAATAATAATAAAAAAAATACAAAATTCTAACCTACGGGTGCCGCTGGCAGCGGGGCAGGCTCAAACTACACGAATAGCTTAGAGCTGTAACCCATTAATAATTTTTTTTTTAACTGTAATTAATACGACAAATAAGAACTATGAATTAACTATAAAAAGCAAAAGAATACCTTTATTTCATCGATTGTTAATTACTGGGGAGGCCCACACGGGAGGCCTATGTCCAGCAGTGAATGTGTGGCAGCTGATGTGATCAACAATTTCATTTCATTTGTTTTTAGGAATGGTGTTGTCGTCCGTTTTCCTGTTATGGATGTGCTACGTTGACGACACGTGGCTGGCCGTAACGCTACTTGTAATTAGTTTGGGATTGCATTCCGGGGTCCACACTGGCTTTCACGTAAGTTTAGTTCTTAGAAGAAGAAGAACAAAGACATTATATTTACTGACCATAAGATACATTGTATATTATTGTATATCTCAGTAAACTAACAGGAGTGCGACGTGCAATCCCTCAATATAGTGACCGGTTAGCGCACTTCCACTTATCGTCCTTAAAATCAAGGCGCGATGTGGCAGACCTGGTAATGCTGCATAAAATACTGAATGGCGTCGTTGACACGGATCTTGTTAACGCTTTGGCATTGATAGCCAGTAAGAGAATCACTCGTTGTCGCAAAATATTTAGTCTACCTTTAGCCACCAATAAAGTCACCCATAATTCTCCGCTGTTTAGGATGTGTCGTAACTACAAAATTGCTTGGAAATTGATGTGGATATCTTCCCGGACAATTTAATTAAATTCAAAAATGTATTATCTTATAGGCCACCTATTTGAGTAAGTTACCTAGCTACCTAGTTTAGTTTGATATTTTTATAAATTTACTTTGTATACCTACCTGCTCCTTATGTTAAAGAATGTTGTGTACAATTGTTATTGGGTTGTTACCACCCAAATGTCTCTGTGATTACTAAGTATTTAATTAATGTTTGGTTGTCAACTTGTTATTGTACCTAATTTAAATAAATAAATAAATAAATATTATAATATACAAATCATTATAGAAAACAGTGGTGGTAACAGGGATAGCAGGTAATGTGTGTTCTTGCGGCAGTGAAACGAACGCTAGCTCAGCAAAATGCTGAGGTGTCAGACACCTACAGCGATGATTGACAAATAAATTATTTTGATTTGATTTGATTTTCACCCAGTCCCGACAGTGGCTCACAGAACGCGAAGTTATGTTATTATGCGACCAGACTTATTAAAAAAATACAATTTTAATAGGGTTTCAATTTTAATAGCGGAGTAAATTTTAAATTTGTCAAAGTGATCTTAGAAGTTACTGTTAAGTTATATTTAATGTTATGAAAAATAACTAACGCCCTTACTAATACCCGTTGAGTAACGGTGGTATAGCTATACAATGTTTTGTCCTTATCTGTCAAATTTAAATGTCACAATGAAACATAAGGACAAAACATTGTATAGCTATACCACCGTTACTCAACGTTTATTAGTAACGGGCCGTGTTCAGTTGGTGACAGTTAATTGAACTAAAAATCTAAATTAATGCTAAAATTAATTTGAGTTATTTCAATTACGATATTAGGTCACTTAAGGATGCCATTCGCAATAAAATTAACCTTTAATTTTTAATTTCAGATCAACCAAATAGACTTAGCCCCTAACTTTGCAGGACCAATGATGGGTCTAGGCAACATGGTAGCCAACTTGTCGGGCCTGTCCATTCCTTTCCTAGTGGCCAACATAGTCGGCGATGACGTGGTAAGAAAAGAAAAAGTTTTGTTAAGCACTTAAGGCAAAGAGAGAAGAAAAAGATTTTTAACTAACTACAAATGATGCTCGATGAGGATTAGAGAGAAACAACTGATGACTCCAACTTAAAAAATGTATGAAAACTCACGCTTGACCAATTTATTTTCTAAGTATACATTGTACGGCGTGTAAATGTCTTACAAAAAATGTAAATTACATGCAATTTTATTAGTCTTGTTAACTAAAATTGATGAACATTAGATCGTAACTTTTGTCTTTGGAACATCTTGTTATTCCACAAAAAAAACCTTATATTACATACCTTAATGCAGTTTCTGTTTTATCCTGCTTAACCCGCTGCCTCTAACACTAGCATTAAATGATCGATAAGAATCACGTAACGTTATCTATAGATAGTTTGCATCTTTAGAAATCACAGCGTCAACAAACTTTGATCGGTACTGTGAGACGGAAGGGAAACACTGACAGAGATTGTTTCGCTTGACAACATCCGTTTCAATCTCATGTCAATAACTTTACTATCTGATTAGCATGATATTCAAATACAATTTATTTACTAACATAACATGGCATGAGGGGAAATTTAGTTCAGAGAAAGCATTGCAAAGCATTGTTTGAGCATTGTGAATTTGTGAACCTACGTTTAAATAGCGTAGTTGTCAAAATTAATCCATACAAATTAAGCTGTTGGCGATAACGTTTCTGACCCCTTAATCAAGTCCAACGATTCAATTCCACGATTTTTGAATATTTTGCCGTTATTTTGAATAACTAAGTTTGCTCGTTGTTTTTTTATGTCTCTTCAAGAAATATTTTCTTAGAAAGGAAAATGTACAGACCTAGTTTTTCATAACATCTACTACAGCATACTCAAAAATTGTAAAAAACTTTCTAGGTTAGAAATAAACTTTATTGAATTTTGTATAAGTATAAAATTTCAGCCTCAAAATCCTCTTAAAATTTTAAATTAAAAGGAATAGGTATAATCAAGTTAATATAGTGTTTAAATAGTCTGTTTGTAAAAACCTACCAACTTCCTTGTGGAAAACCTCCCAACAAAATTTTTTGCTCCTCTGTCACGATTCTAGAACCTTCTAGTGGTGTATTAGTACTTAATCTCAGCAAAATTAACCACAGTTTTGCTTTAAGCTAAATAAACCTTAATAGAATTTCTCATTGTAATGAGCTAACAATCTATGTGCTTTACACTAACTAGCGTTTCTATTAGTTTCGTTTTTAAACCAATCCCGTCACTGGTAGATAACGTGAAACAAAGAGTCACGTGATCTACCAGTGACGCGATTGGTGTAAAAACCAAACGAATGGAAACGCTAGTTAGCGTAATGCATCTTAGCTAGGGCCTCTGGATTAAAAATGTTGCTAAACCAAAATAAACTGTCGCAGTTTTTCAGTGTAGTTTATCTCCTATTTTCTTCGATTACAGACAAATCATCACAAATGGCAAATTACCTTCATCATCATCGTAGTCCTACAGGTTGTCACAAACATGGTGTTTGTGGTCTTTGTAAAGGTGGACTTGCAGAAGTGGAACTTCTACGGTGACGATGAAAACGGTAAGTCATTGTGTATTATTTTTTGCCAAAACTGCCGTCATAGCAACGAAGGCGACTAACTGCAGTAATATTATAGATATTTTGAACTTAATGTAGTTACAAATAGAGTATAGAATGCTTTGACTACTACTTTGATACTACGGCGGAAAGGCAGGCAGACATGCAGACGGCTTACCTGATGGGAAGTGGTTTCTGCCGCGTATTAACTTTTATTAACTACACTTCGCACTACTAGATCAAAACAGTATTAACTCGAAATACAACTGTATTTTAAAACCAACTTTAATACAACTTCAATGAACTTGAAACAATACAATCAAGGATTTAGAGTTTGTCGGTCCTAAAAAAATGTGATGCCATTTTTAATGCCGTTATAAAACAGCTCAAATCTCAGGGCCTCTATTCTACAGGTCGATTCACAAGAACTGGCATGAATGGGTTGAATGAGTGAACAAAGGAATACAAGTGTGTAAAATAATATAAGGATTTTGGTTTGAAATTCGAACTTATCGGCTCAAAGGACGGCACTGACACAGTGTTAGGTGACATTACTTTTGTTCATTCCATTCGTGCCAGCTTAAGTGAATCTACCTGTACTAGGTAAAACAATATTGCTTTTGTCTTGGTATTGTACTGTTTTTAACTCCACCCTTATTATCATGTAAATAAGAGCTATCGTAACGTTGACTATGCGATAACCTGTCAAAGGTAATATGGTTTTACTCTATAGAACAGAGGCATAGTAAAGTGTTTATACTTAATATTGTTGCAAGATACATTTTTGAGAATCGCTGTGTGAACTATCGTTGAGATACAGTTGGAGTCATAAATACAAAATATATATACCTACATCTCTAGGATGTACTAAATATCTACAAGCTTTATACCACACAGGTTTTTGGGCCAATGGCCGGATAGATATTAGTAATTTTGACCGTACAAGAACATTTTCTTACCTACTTGTGATGTCAGAAAAATGACACTAGGCGAGTTCTTTTTTTGAGGTTCATTTTGTAACGTCCAGAAGGTAAAGTTTTAAAAATCGAAGTTGGCAAATATTATTGAAATTTTAAACATGTATTTATATAATTTCAGATTCAATTGGCAGCGAGGAGATGTGCGTGTTAAAAGATAACAGTGTTGTCATCAAGGTAAAAGCAATGGAATCTTAAAATACCTGGACAGTTTCAAAAGTAGTGCATAAATTAAAGAAGTTTTTTTTCTGTTTAAACCAACTTACCATTAATGATTAGTCTATACTTAACAAGGGCATATATTATATAGTAATTAGATAGTTAATTGTTTATAGTCGTATAGGATATGAGTGAAACAAAAAACAAAGGGCCAAGCTCACACCCGTATTCACAAACGTCACTATGAGGTCTCACAGTGCTCACGAACGCACAGGGTGGTTCAAATCGTCTCGTAAACAAAAGGTCGGTCAAAAAGGACCAATCATGAAGCTGTATTGAACGCAGTGCGTAAAGTATCGTTTGTGAATACGGGTGATAATCTTTTGTATGACTTGATGCCAAAATTAATAGATACTTTTGGATTACTATCAAAATTTAATGTAGTCATCTTTAAGTTTAGTCGCTTATGTTAATTTGTTAATTGTTGTTAATTAGATACATACTTGACATTATAATAATGTACAAATATGTATATTAAGTAAGTTATTAATAATAAAACTTTATGAAATCATATCATTTATTTAATAAAAAACTACTACAAAAAAACACTTCCTCTCTCTTCAAATATCATTAAATCATAAAAATATATTCTCTTTCTCAAATCAATCGCAACATTCCCGCATTTTGAAACTTTTCTTTCGAAGTCGACTGAAATGTGTCTTCATTGCTTCGGCCTATATGAACTTACATTTTTATATTCAAAATAATACCTTTAGGCTTTTAAAATTAAACTTGTTCTTTACCATTTTGACTTCCTTGGTCAACCTGCCCATTTGTACCTTGCGTGCCATATCTGGAAATGTCAAACACATTAACTATAGGTTTGTATTTACATAGTTCTTATTAAAAAGCAAGCAGAAAGCAGGAACCTCAGGAAAAAACCATTTGTTCCTGAGATTCCCGCTTATGTTTTGAAATGTAAAAAATAGAAAATAACTAAAATGAACTGTCGACTTTTATGTTATAATTTTCTTGTATAAGCTCAATAAAACCCTGATCCGTCATAGAACTTTCTCACAGTGACGTTTTGATTCAAGTCGTAAGAAATGCCAATCATATTGTTTTATAATGTCACTGTGACACCGTTATATGGTGGATTAGAGTTATATTGGGCTGATACTACAACACTTACATTCTGCGACTCCTGACCAAGAACTGGAACAGGTAAGTGATTCCCAAGGACATCAGGAAGACGACCACTGCGGCTTCTTCATGCCAACTGCTGCCGATGATCACGGCGGCTCCAAGACCCTGGAAAAGAAATGAAGCGTATAAGTATTATTTAATAAATAAATACATAGTAGAAAAGTATCGCCGTTTAGTACAGTTTTACATTTTGATTTGATATCATATTCATTAGCCTGGCGCCGAGCAATGATTAAATAAACAATAAACATCACGGAAACAATCTCACCTAGTCCCAAACTAAACTCAATAACTACGAGTACTAGACTATGATAAAAATACTTATATATAGTTAATAACATTGTTGTGCTTCGGTGTGGAGATAAGACAGTCAATAGTCCGTACAAACATCACTGACAACGCATTTGTAGTTCTAATAATGCTATCTGATAATGTATTTTTGACAGTGCAAAATACCCTAACGCTCCCAGACCATAAACCATTAGGTGACCTATACGCTCGTATGCCTTCTCAGTTATACTCAACTTATAGTACCATTTCATTATACCACCCATAATATTATAATTACTATATAGCAGTGCAATGTGACCCCTATCCCACCATAGAACGGTATCACTGTGACATTATAAAACAATTTGTTTGTCACTTCTTACGACTTGAATCACAACGTCGCTGTGACACAGTTCTAGGTGGGTCAGAGTCAGAGTTCGATTGCGCTGATAGTACATTAAATTAATCTAATAAAAAGGCTTCCACGAACCAAAAGGAGATCAAAAGCAGCACAGGGCTTACGCAAGATAATGGTAAATTTAAAACGCCACCATTTCTACGAAGCTGATAAAGCAGAAATGCTTAGGAAAAAAGTGCAGCAGGAAATTTCCTTTATGAAGGCACAGAATCGTTTCTTGTGGCATAACCCGTTCTGCCTGTAACTTGATTTTGCCGTGAAGACGTCTTTATTATTTTTATTACATACTGTAGCATTACCGCTACAAATCGCGTTGGTTCGCGTTAATTATTGCTTATTTATTTCGCCTTTTTCGTTACTCAGCCTTTTTGGTATTGCGGACTTGTTCATTGACCGGTTAGAGTTTGTAATTTCTACTGACAGTTTTGAATTTTGAATTCGTTTTTGTTAGATCCGTTCCTTGTTATGGGACTGTCATTCAATCTCGTACTCTTGCCTTGATACTCCAGAAAAATTGGATAGTCTCTAATCATCCCAAGTTTCTCTTTAACTGAAGCCAGCTTCGAGTGCCGCGTCCGGTTGTAATGTTACGTGAAAGCCTTTTCTATTACGCCGTGGTCTCAATTGTGGACCGATCGTGATAGTGCTGTTGTCTTCTGTGTGTCCGGATAGCGGGTGAGTTGGTTTTTGTTGCCGTCCAGCTTTTACCGCCCCCAATCTTTAGGAAGCCTTTCTTCCGTCTTTTTCGTTCAATTTTGTGAGTAAAGGTGTCTTTTGCAGCACCTCCGCTTACCCCATATCTCGCGACTCTTCGCCCCGACTGAAGATTTGGACGACTGGTTTGGCCATTCAGCGTGTGGTTCGCCATCGAGTTCGCTGGCAACGGGTCGTCGTGCGCGGCAGTGCCCGCAGGTTTTTCCCGCTGCGACAGTTGCGACGAACGCAGCGTTACGGCTACATCTTCATACGGCGGCAAGCGACGACGGAAGTTCACAGGATAGTCACCATTTCGTTGATTTTTATTCTCATCCAAATTTCAATTTAGAGTCCGCGAACTCCTCCCTAACCTACCTATGGTTATTTATTCGGTATAATTTTGGCTATAAATATTATTAGGTTTCTAGACCTTTTTTTTACCGATCAACACCACAATTTGTTATCCCTGTTTCATAGTACTCCGAACACATCAGTTTTAATCATAAAGCGTTTCTTGCATTTCAACAGATTCATTTTATTATAGTTCGTATCAGATTTACCTATAAATTGAATACAAGTTTTGGCCTGACCGTGTTCTAAGGTGGTCTTTTACCCTTTATTAGACAATGTGTTTTAAATTAGAAAGGCTTTATTAACGTGACAATCCGCAGACCGTTTCATATTAAATTGTTTTGTTACCTAAGCTAAGTCCCGTGTCAGCCTAGTAGTCTAGTTTTTATAGTTACATTGTAAGTAGTTTGTTTTAATTTAATCATTGTGTTCCCTTATTATATAACCTTGTTGAAATTCGTTCGGTTTTATTTTACTTATACAGGTCCAAATTTACGTGCTGATGGTTTTATCGCAACCATCCCGTGTAGTGTTCCGTATCTTTATTTTTTATGGAGCGCTACAATACATACATACATTAAATCACGCTTGTTTCCCAGAGGGGTAGGCAGAGACCACTTCTTTCCACCTGTTACGATCCTGACAAATCTCTTTCGCTTCTTCCACATTCATACATCGAGTCATGCATGCACGTCGGTTTCGGGTACTTAAGATCCGGCCCTTTTCCAGTATTTCTCCGATTTGATTGGAAAAAGTACGCCTAGGGCGGCCCCTTCCGACCCTCTCACTCACTATTACAATATTAAGGTATATGTTTTCATCATAATACACTTGTTCTTTTAATATTTTTCATCTTTATTATTAGTTTAATTGTGACTGAATTTATGTTTACTCAGCACCAAACTTAAAATTATTATACCTCCGCCGTTCTTACATTCTTTATCTATTGTGCAATAAATTATTTGTAGATAAATATTTAATAATAAATAAAGACTACCTGTATCACCCACATCATTATGTTCCTCGTCCTAGGATTCTGTGGCGGACCTATTCTATAAGCAATGAGAAAGCTTATAAAACCCGCTGCTATCGAAAAGTATTTATTACTAATCATCCCAACATCAAAGAATTGCTGAAAAAAGTACAGAAGCGTCGTCCATCCACCGAAGAGCAGCGTAACGTGAAAGCCAGTCTGAAATATTGTAATAATGTAAAATCAGCATTAAACGTTCAGAAATATAAGTTAATCTATCAAGAGACCATAACACATAGGGATGGAATATATGTAACTACAGGTCGACACACGTTAAAAAAGCTCCGAGCGGCTAGTAGAGGGGATATGTTTGCGCATGTTGTCTACTAACAAACCAATCAAGATAAGAGTGTATTACTGGGAGCCAATAGCGTGGCAGCAAAGCGAAGCGGTTTACGCTCCCCCCGCCGCGCCCACCAATTTGGTCCATAATTTGCTCACTGCGCAGGTAGGTCGCTCAGGGCTCTTTTTACGTGTGTCGACTTGTATGTAAACTCTTTTTTGCATTTAAAACCAATTACTAGTACGTACACAAACTTAAGATTAACGTTAACAATGGTGAACTTATCTCTATAAGGGATCTCTCCCAGTTATCCTGGCTATGATTGAGGAAACTGTACGAGGATAGGCAGGATTTCAAAATTTGCTCAATAGGTAAATAAAATGGTTATGGTTAATTATGTGACAAGAAAATACGATGTTGCGAACTGATAATTGACCCTGTCCCTCCATCTGGTATGTAAGAATAACAACAGAAAAAATATACATAAAAAATGTATAATTATAGGCATAGAAACACCATGTATTTTATTTTATTCATTCTATCAGATATCCCTACATGACTCATAAAAAATTAAGAAAGATTAAAAAAAAATTTTTACTTTTATATGTATTATCATTATCATCCTCTTGCCCTTATTTCAATCATTTGGTGTCGGCGCAGGACATCTTTTTCTTTCAAACAACAGGTGTCCTCTCTTTACACATTCCATTCATCTCTTCACATACAATTGAATTTTATAAAGTGAGTGTGATTATGGTAGTATTTAAGGTCTCTATATTCTGTCCAGTAAAGACCGCTATTAGTGACAATATAGGTACCGTTTGTAAAATAAAATCATACTTGCCCTTAAGATAGACTGTCGGGAGAGGTAGTATAAAATCACGAGAATTATAACCAACACGCCAAAGGTACTTGCTAACAGGTAGAAAAAGGCAGGGTTTCTGCTCAAGGTCCTCGCTGAAAACACTATTAAGATCCCAACGAGCATAAAACCCACTCGCCATCTGTCCACATCTGAAGAAATAAGATTCAAAATATTAATAATAAAGAATAGCGCATGCCAAATTTAAAGACCCGAAATTATAAGGCAAAGATAAATTATGAAAACGAAATTTTGATGAAACGGAAACTTTAAAGTAATATCCACAATTTATTTTGCTATATTATTATAATGTATGCAAAACTTACAACTATACAGTTACAACTATTTTAAATTATCGCCGCAATCATCATGATTGCCACCAGCACTAAGTTCATCACCATAATCATTATCGTCATCGTAATCATAAGGATCAAATATGGTTTGCCACGCCACGGCTTTGAATAGTTTGATTTACTTTTATTTTATTTTTCCATTTGTATTTAATCGTCATTATCCTCGTCTTTATTCCATCATCATTATCATGATCATCGTCATCGTAATGACACTGATATGAAAAATGGTTGCTGACAAGTCAAAATGATATTTTATTAAAATTTTATTTAATTGCTTACGCTATTTTTTTTTAACTTACCTTTAGTAAATACTTGAACGCTATAACGTTCTATAGTTTCAACATAAACACAGGTTTTGTTGAATGGGTCGACCACCATTGTCCGTCGCATGTCAGGCCTAATAATATGTTGCCACGAGTCCTGGTTATCATAAATCTCCTCAGGACTACTGCCGACATGAAGTTTGAAAGCGTTGTCTTGGATAAATATACGAATCTGGAATTTATCAAGTTCATTAGCATTGCTACCTTGCACCATTGCATCGGTGTCTGGAGGGTCGTTGCGTGGGAACAGGAATGAAAGAGAAGTCACCTGAGTAGTAATTTTTAATGGATAATTTCTTGAATAATAAGTATAAAATGAAGATAGAAAACTGAGAATTTTAGCTAAATTAAACGAGATAAAAAGAATGGTCTAAGTGAAAATGTCATAAAACTTACAGAGAGTGCCTTAGTCGGTCAGAAGCAATAAATAAGGGTTATCTTTGGTATTGAGCTTCACTATTAAACGGGTCTTTATTTATTATTGACTCTCATAATTATTTTACTCATAAAGTTAGTTAAAAGTCATAATCATTGGAATTCATAAAGTATTTTTTTAAGAACTGATTAGTTTACGTATCCAGCGATAATAAAAATTATGAATGACAATTTTACGAAAACCAAATTCATTAATTAAATTTAATGTTATAGTGTTGGTAAATAATTGAATAGTATTAGGGTTAATTATCTACAAAAAAAACCCACACAAATATTACGTTAAAACACGCAATATTTGATCTTGGGACCATACACTAAAACTAGATGTAGGCCAATGCTCAGTTTACTCGTGAGAAAGTGTATATAAATTTAAAGCTTTAAATCCAAATTTAATTTTTAAACAGTATTTCACTTTTTCTGTAGGTATCCCCTTGGAAAGGTACTTGGAAGTGTTCTGTATACCTAATTAAAAAAATATTACTTACCACAGCTGTATGCCACAACATGTCCATAGTTTTTTCTATTCCTGGATAGCAATGAATAACCATTTTGTCTGATACTCGTGAGACATTGTTATCCACTTTCGTAGTGTCCACCCAGCGAACTGGAAATTTTGTAAAATAAATGAATAAATACGTAGAAGAACCGGTCAAGCGTAAGTCAGACTCACGCAACCTAGATAATAAATTAGAAACCCTTACATAAAGTTTATTGTACATTGTTGCAGAGGATAGAAAGTACGCGATTTTTGGACGAGTCATCTAGCCTCTAGTGTACGAGTCCATAAATTGCACTTTCTACCAAGGCAGACATAGTGCTTTTCACAACTACTGAGAGGAAATAAAATAAAAAATCATACTCAAAACTCAAATTTTAATTCATGTTAATATGACATGACCGCCAATTTTACCATAGATAACTTTTTTTTAATCTGGACCCCTATTCTCGTGGCACTCGAGATAATAAACTAACATGCGAGATGAAGATGTAAACTCCATATAAAATTCTATTTGTTTCGCCATATCTCCATGTAATTTCATCTCTAGTGGTTCGAGATTAGGGGCCAAGTTTGAATTACATTAAAAAAAAGCAGTGACATAGTTTTTAGTCTGTGTATCTTTTAGCAAAAATACACCTAATATTTTACGACACATAATGGCGTATTGTTTTTGGTCGATTTCAATTTTTCATTTTAAGGAGCTATGACACAAAAAAAAATTGATTGATTTTCATTGGTTCTTAAAGTTGGACAACAATGTTCTCGACCAATCAGCAAACACGCCGACAAAAACATTCTTGTTCTGTCCTTATAAGTGACGTTTTGTGACCCCAAACAAGACCATCTATGGCCATATTTCCGAGCAGTGTTGTGAAAAATATTAATAATAGATAAATACATACATACACTCACGCATTCATTCCCATAGTGGAGTAGGCAAAGCTACAGGATTACCAACAACTCTAAAAACTTGTTGTTAATTATGTAACCACGTTTTAAGGCTAAGATGTTTACCAATGTACGTAAGTGACAGGTTGCAAGCCCATCGCCGAAGAATACTACAAGCCTTTAATAGATATACAGGGTGTAATCGTTAAGTGTAGCCAGGCGATTATTGCGTAAATATAACAGATATCAGAAAAATTTAAACTGATATCGAAAGTACGTTACCTAATGACTAAAATCTCATCAATAACTTTTTTTTAATAAGACCAGAAATATCCCAAATATTAACTTAAAACCCTCCCATACATTAAGTACGCCGTTCGTTGAGGCTTTAGTTTAAAAGGCTTAGTTATTTCAGCATTATCATATATTTATTTATCACAGTGTATTCGTGTAAATTATGAATCTTAAACAGTTTTATCTGCAGAGATGGGCAGAATTTATTCGAATGACGAATTACGAATAAGAATAACCAAATTATTTGCGAATAACGAATGAAATTATCGAATGATTATTCGTATTGGAACAAATTAGTCGTCAAATAATTTATTTGCAAATAATTTATTCGTTGAATGAATTTCCATGAATAATTATTATGTACTGAAATAATCATTGCGAATAAATCATTCGCAAATATATTATTCGACGAATAAGTTATTCTCGAATAAAAATGTTACGAATAATTTTTTATTCGTATAAATTATTATTCGAAAAATAATTATTATTCTAGAATTTCATTCGTTATTAGCGAATAATTTGGTTATTCTTATTCGTTATTCGTCATTAGAATAAATTTTGCCCCTCTGCAGATAAAACTGATTAAGATTCATAACTTACACGAATAAACTGTGATAAATAAATAAAAACATGAATCATTTTGATAATGGTGAAATTAGTTATTTCAGGCCTTTTAAACTAAAGCCTCAACGAACGGCGTACTAAATGTATGGGAGAGTTTTAAGTTAATATTCGGTATATTTCTGGTTTTATTAAAAAAAGTAAGTAATGTGATTTTATTCATTGGGTAACGTACTTTCGATATCGGTTTAAAGTTTTCTGATATCTGTTATATTTACGGAATAATCGCCTGGACACACTTAAAGATTACACCTGTATAAATAAATAAATATCAGGGGACAATCTCTCACCTACATTCCGGAGCGGGTGTTTTGGAAAATTGGTATAGAGTGAAAGGGGTTTGGGTAAAAGTGTTGTCTTTTGTAAAATTCATACATTTTCATGGCCGCTCAGGCCATTCGTAAAAGTGGTAAATTATGATAGAATTATTAAAAATAAACTTATTTTGTTATGTAATGTAATATTTTTAAGTGCATCGGAGCCGAGATATTTAAATATTCATACTTGGGTGTACTTTTGTACTAAAAACTGAATACTTAAATCTTTAAAATCTCCGCTCTGATATTATTTAACGCCATAAATTATATATATATATATATATATATATATATATATATATATATATATATATATATATATATATATGTGTGTGTGTGTGTGTGTGTGTGTGTGTATTTAGAGGTCCTCTAAATAACTATGTAAAAATCATCGGTGGCCGCTGAAAAAATAAAATTACAATATTCTTCAAACAAATTTACCCAATGCCCTTTGGTACTTAAAATTTTGGAATGTTGAGAATGAGCGGTTGAAACTGTCGTGCAAAAACTGCTCTGTTATAGAGATGGAAATTACAAAGAATATGTCCAACGGTTCTTATCACTGCCTATACCATCAACAACACAGTTAACTGATTGTGAATCTTGTCACCTTACAATAAGGTTCACTAGTGGTCAGTAAAGAGTGATGATGTTGTGTTGTGGGTATTAAAGAATACACTATTTTTGTTACAACACAGGATGCAGTTGTTTATCATAAGTGGCTTCTGTGTGTAGTTATGAATACCCTATTGTCTTAATTTCTGGCGTCATACCAAAAAAGGCTACTGCATAGTGATAGTACCTAATAAGCATTTTAAATTTAGGTTGCATTCGACCAAACTGGAATAAGGTCTTATACCTATATTAAACAAAAAATCAAAAAAATCAAATCAAAAATCAAAATATTTATTCAGTAAATTGGCCACATACGGGCTCTTTTACACGTCGGTAATATACAGTGAATCTACCAGCGCTTCGGACAAGACCATCATTGCGGAGAAGAAGCGCCGCAAGAAACTCATGCAGAAGGTCATTTTTTCAAACATAAAATACAATAATACTTAAAAGTAAGTTACATTACAAGGTAATAACGCAACAAATATAAATTGTTAGAACTACCACATATAAAAAAAATACAAATTCAAAATTAAAAACATTACAAATAAATGTAAAAATTAAAAAGATTACATGTCAAATACATGAAACTAAAAATAATGACTAGGAGAACAACACGACGAGGTCTCTACGTCAAACACAGAATTTGTATAATCTAATCTCGGAGTAAGTCTTATTCCAGTTTGGTGAAATGCGGCCTTAATGAAGTTACTAATAAAGGGTGAAATGCGGCCTTAATGTAGTTACTAATAAAGCATAGAATGCTCCGTCTACTGCATTGTAGTTATCCGCCGTCTTTGAAACAACGGTACATTTACTGTATCCACCGAGTACTTCAATTATAGTTATTTAACGTGCAATTAATTGCTCGTCAACAGTATGGACGTTTCATTCTACATACATACATACATAATTTCACGCCTTCGTTCCCAGAATGGGGTAGGCAGAGCTACAGAATTACAAACATCTCTAAAAACTTGTTGATAATTCTATAACCACAATTTGCGCAATTAGGCTAAGATGTTTACCAGCGTATTAGTGACAGGTTGCAAGCCCATCGCCTAACAGTACTACAAGCCTTTATTCCCTTAGTCGTCTCTTACGACATCCACGGGAAGACATGGAGTGGCACTATTCTAACTCGGCAACCACACGAGGCTCATACTACATAATAATATAATAACAAATCAGAATAAGACAGCTATAGTCGTCGGGCAAATACTGCTCAATAAATTGGCCATGTAAGAGGAACATTAAGTTGGTAGAAAACTGCTTAATGGTTGGTAGAACACGGGCACTTTTGATTTGGTCAAGTTGTATAAATATACTGTTAGGAAATTAGGTTTCGATGAGATGAGCGGTGACTCAATTACTATTTTAAAATGATGATTGAAATCTACGCGGATGAAGTCGCGGGCAGGAGCTAGTAGGTATACAGGGCGTCCCAAGACTATGGGACATGAAGGGAAAGTACCTTAAATATCGTAGATAGGATATTTTACTGAAAGAAGACTTTATGTTATTTTTAAAAGTGAGTAATACTGCATTCAAAGATATTCTAAAAATTATTTGCTTCGTCTGGGAATCGAACCGACTTAAATGTGAAAAAAAATCACTCGTGTTTTTATGATGCCAATCGAAAGAATGAACAAAAAATAATAATTCTTCTTAAGTAACATAGTATCCTAAAAGAAAGGAACAACGTGACATTAATCATTTTAATAAAATTAAAAACACTTGAAACTACCTACCTAAGTCAGTTGAGTATTTTTTATACTTAAATTAAATATTTTTTGCAAATTAATTAATTAAATACTCAAAATGTGATCCCTCTTGTCTTATGCAAATCGCCAATCTTTTAATAAGTCCGCTGCCTGTTGATTTTCTTATCATATTATGGTGAATACTCGATATGATATGGCTCAATTCTGTTTGTAATTCGCCCACGTTGTCGTATTGCTTTTTGTATAGCAAATCTTTCACGTATCCCCAAAAGAAGTAATCTAACGGTGTTAAAAGATTGGCGATTTGCATAAGATAAGAGGGACCACATTTCGAGCATTTAATTAATTAATTTACAAAAAAATATTTAATTTACAAAAAATACTCAACTGACTTCGGCAGTTTCATGTATGATTTTAATTTGTTTAAAATGATTAATTTCACGTTGTTCCTTTCTTTTAAGATACTATGTTACTTAAGAAGAATTATTAATTTTTGTTCATTCTTTCGATTGGCATCATAAAAACACGGGTGATTTTTTTTCACATTTAAGTTGGTTCGATTCCCAGACGAAGCAAATAATTTTTAGAATATCTTTGAATGCAGTATTACTCACTTTTAAAAATAACATAAAGTCTTCTTTCAGTAAAATATCCTATCTACGATATTTAAGGTACTTTCCCTTCATGTCCCATAGTCTTGGGACGCCCTGTATACCTACTAGCTCCTGCCCGCGACTTCATCCGCGTAGATTTCAATCATCATTATTCCCTTAGGAACTTTTAAATTTTCCGGGATGAAAAGTAAACTATGTTATCATCCAGGGTAGAAGCTATCTCTATTCTGCGTTCCGTTCATTCCAAATTTATCTGAATCAGTCAATCAGAGTAACAAACTAACACACACACGAAATCTCAATTTCTTGCAGTTTTACTTTAGCTACTAGAAATTGTAATATGCTCCCGTTTTCTTTTCATGCGGGTTTCATTTCGTTTTTTTAAACATTTCATTGATAAATTAAACTATTGTAAAGTTGTATTTACACCATGAATAAGTTAATTTAAATGACGGCAGTTAACTCAAATAATAAATTAATACAACGCCATTTATTTAGTTTATTTTACCATTTAATATCACTCACAATCTTGCATTGATCAAATTATCTTTAAAGTACCTACCACCTTGTTGCAATTTATATTAAATATAAATAAATTCAATTGGACAATCTTAGCCTTATTGTGCAAAATGTGGTTACAAAAATATCATCATTTTTTAGAGTTGTTGGTAATTCTGTTGCTCTGCCTACCCCACTCTGGGAATGAAGGCGTGAGTTTATGTATGTATATATGTAAATTTGCTAATAATTGATATGTAATTCTAATAAAAACAAATTATTCATAAGTACTTTATTAAAAAAAAATGTCCCGAACTATCAATCATCTTACCTTGGTAAGGGGCTGAGTTTTTTTGAGATAGAACTCCAAAAAATGCCGTCAAAATCAGCACAGTCACTGGACCCTTCATGCTAATTTTTATTATTCATGTATGTTTGATTGTATGCAAACATCAATTACTGCTTACACTTTATAATGCTTTATATGAAACAATATTAGACTTGAAAGCCCAACAGGTCACCATTAGTACAAAACGCGATTAAGAAACTATAAACAAAAATAACATGTCACTGTAAATACAGAGACATATCGAAAAACCACTATATTTCGAACCGAATGATTGCGTACTGTGTAAAAAAAATTACGTTTGCTCGTAACCCACACAATCACATTATGTACACACACTACTTAACTAGAAATACGTAGCATGCGCCGATTATGGCTATTGTTTTCTCCTTTCCTCGTATATCCTCCTGCTTACACGCTTCCTGTTACAAATGGTTTCTGTTTATAACCTCGTCATGCGTGTCTGCCCTCCTTAGGAAAAAGGGTGTATGGCTCATAGAACCGCGTATGTATTAGTGACCTTATTTCTTAGGAAGAGGGTTAAATTTACTTTGACTATCAAATTCCGAATGCGTCCTTTTTATTTATGAAGGCAGTGTTGGTATGTGTAATATGCACTTGGTATTGACATTGGAGTAGAATCAGTACGGGTCAAGAGTTCGACTCGCGCTCCGAGGGTTCCTTACTAGCAAACAACTAAAGTATGACAATAATACTAGCCGTTGCCCGCGACTCTATCTGCGTAGAGATCGATTATTGGTATTCCCTCAGGAACAGTCCGGTTCGTACTAAATATATTTAAAAAAAAAACATAAGAATCGGTCAAGCCGTTTCGGAGGAGTTTTGTTACAGACACTGTGACACGAGAATTTTATATATTTGAAGATAGTATGGTATATAGTATATATTAGTATCAGTATATTAGTAAATTAGTATTATATTATTATATGGATAGTATGGATGTACAGTCAACAGCATAAATACGTGATCATTTATGTACCTTGTCACTTTAACGTCGTGTTTGAAATGTCATACAAAATTGTGAAACGATTGAAAGCGACAAGGTACATAAATGATCACTTATTTATGCTGTTGACTGTACTAGCCTTGTGCCTGGAGTTACAAATTGGCTATCGACAACATTTTATTAATTATTACCTTCAAACTTTCAAGAAAAGAGCGTACTCTCATTTGAAAGGCCGGCAACGCACCTGCTACTCCTCTGGTGCTGCAGGTGTCTATGGGTGACGGTAATTGCTTACCATCAGGCGATCTGTCAGCTTGTTTGCCTCCTATACAATAATAAATAAAAAAACATTTAAAATGTTGCCCCTTATTTCATTTTTTTTTCTTAATACTGCACTATGCTTATTCTATACTTACTATGTTGTTATGTACGAGTAATCCCACTTGTCAATGAATAATACTCAAAAGGATATTTTTAGCTCACCGCAAGCAACGCTGCGGGAAATTCATTGTGTATTTAAACAATTTAATTATGCTTTGTCATAATCGCTCAACTACTTTAATCAGTATATCTTATCGCTACCATTGAAACAGGTACAGTCGAGTTCATAAATATGTTAAAACTTTAGTACCTTGTCTATTTAATATCATGTTTGAACTGCCAATATGAATTGTCACAGAGATTAAAGTGACAAGGTCCAAAGTGTTCAAATATTTATGAACTCGACTGTACCATTGAGGATTCCGGTGGCCACCGTGGTCTTCATAACCAGTTCCACTTAACTTGGTGACAATGGGGCCACCTCAAGAGAATACCACACCAAAAAAAAATATTTTAAAAATTTGGTCCAACAATTGACTGAAAAATTGGTCAACATACATCATAATCAGGGCAAATGTTTGTAGTAACGATTTCGGAACCTTACAATTTCCATGGTCCGCAGTGCTCTAACCATACTATAACTACATGGTGTACTATTGTTTCTTGAACAGCTTGTAATATCCCACTGCAGCTGGCCAAAGGCCTCCCCCCTTCCACGTATCCTATATTGGGCAGTCGCCCTCTAGTCTTAACTGTAGGCATTTATGCTCATCTCGACAAACGTCGCCTTGGTCTGTCGCGACGCCGAATTCTTGAGTTGGACCCATTTGGCCCATTACACACTTTAGCCCATATGTCCTCCGGCATGCGACACACATGCCCAACTCATTCCCATTTGAGATTGGCGGCTGCTTGGACTACATCAGCTATTTAAGTTTTGGAGCGAAGTATGTAATTCCTGGAGCGGTCTGTGTTCTTTGACAAACCTTGAGGGCCGATGTCTGAATATTTGACTAATAAAACCAAGTCTGTTACGACGACTAGTTTTATCTTAACTTACGTAGTCACTAGTCAGTAGTTTTACAATATTAATTATAGTAACAGCAAATAAAGGTGATAGTTAAATTTGATTTAGATAACGCAAACAAAGAATAAGTTATTTGGAAACAGATTGTGCAGTGTCTACAGAGGCCTTATTATAAATTGGTAAATCTTGCAAAATTTTATGAACCGAAAATACACAGCTATGACTGCTAATAAATCTTTTACTTTCTTTTCCTGGAACTAGTTAGGCCTTGTCATACTACCTTGCATGAGTGTTAGTATTATAGACAATATTAAACTACAGCAAACTTCCTTGAAAGACAATATTAATTAATTTTATTAAATCTCATAAAAACCAACCTATTTCGTGCCAAAAATATTAGGGCTTAGAATTAGGACCAGCATTTTTTACGCCATTTCTTGGTTTTGACTGATGACTGAACTATAACAAAAAAGGAGAGTTTTTCATTACTGAATCTACAACCACTCTGAATCTGCAACGTATGCTTCGACCATTTTCAGACTTAAACTTGATTATAGTTTGGTTTACTCTAACTCCGGTATTGTAATTACAACTACTACTGGTATCGTAATTATAACTACTTCATGACAGTTTTTACATCGCTTACAATATGATCACAATTGAAACAAAATGGGCTACACCGACCACTATTAGAATAAAATAACCAGTTATAAATAAATATAGTTCAGCGATAGCGAAAAATTAATGACGGAGTCTTTTATTTATTTGTTCATAAGTAATGTTTTAAGTAACAAAATGTCTCGGTTAAATAATATCTAATAGGACTTTGACGGTTCATGATAAAAGGTAGATAATTTAGAACTATAGGCTAATTGATTAAAAAAAGACAAATAGCCTTGTTTATTTATCATGCTCAAGTTAGCATAATTTAAGTTGACTGCTGTAAAGAGACAAGCCATTTTTATGAATAAATAGCTGTTCCCGCGCCCACTTCGTTGGGCAATAAACATTTTTTTTTAATATATAGCCTATGACACTCACAAATAACGTGGCTTTCTATTGGTAAAAGATTTTTTTTAAATCGGTTCAGTAGATCCAGAGATTACCCCTTACAACGTCACAAACTTTACCTCTTTATAATATTCCTAGCTGTTACCCGCGACTCCGTCTGCGTAGAAAAAGAAAACATAGCATATGTTCATCAGGGATAATGTAGGATTCTAATGTTGAAAGAATTTTCCAAATCAGTCCAGTAGTTTCGGGGCCTATTCAATTCAAACAAAAAAACAAAAAAACAAATCTTTCCTCTTTATAATATTAGTGTAGAAGTATAAATACATACATACATACATAATCTCACGCCTTCGTTCCCAGAATGGGGTAGGCAGAGCTACAAACATCTCTAAAAACTTGTTGATAATTCTATAACCACAATTTGCACAATTTGGCTAAGATGTTTACCAACGTATTAGTGACAGGTTGCAAGCCCATCGCCTAAGAAGTATAAATAAAGAGTATTTAAAACAAGTCAAATACAAAATCAATTGTATATTTTTTATAGTTTTCAACAATGAGAGAATACCTTTCCCATTCAAAAAAGTGTCGCGTCTGAATTAAAGAGTAATCAATGTGTTCCATTAAATTTAGTTAGCTCATATATAAAGTGTAATTATCAATGTAGTCTTTATTGCGACTCTTCAAAGTGAGGAAATGGCGGTTTTGGAGAAACAGACGCAATACGAGAAAGTTCCTACGAAGGAACTTATCAATGACTATGGTGAGTTGAGTTATGATTGAGTGACATGCAATAAATATTTTGACTTTGTATATTTGAAAGTAAAAACGGCTTGGTGTTAATTTTTATTTTCCTTAGAATGGATTTTAGTGTTGAATCTGTATTTAAAACTGCTAGTATAAAACATTTTGATACCCACATCATAAAATAAATATCGGGATGATCTCACACAATTTGTCCTACTCCAATATAAATCTAGGTTTCTATGGGTAGGGTAGAAGTACCGTTTGTGGCCACTGTACCTTTTTTGCCACTTAAGGTTGAAATTAGGGAATGCTAATAACCGATTTTAACCGATTTTAACCGGTTATTTTCATACAAAAACGATTAATAACCGGTTAATTTGCATTCCCTAGTTGAAATGAGTATCAAAAATACTGTAATATTAAAAATGATATATTATTCATAAATATTTGAGACTGAAAATAAATAAAAAATAAAATATAAAACTAGTTTTGTAATTTCTTAATATCATAGGGTGACGGCACCAATGATGGAAACTTTTAGCTGACAGGCACTAGTAATGGACACTTCACTCTTAATTAGTTGCAAAACAAATGATCTTAATCTTCTGTAAAATAAGAATCAAGTGTCCATTATTGGTGCCTTATCCATTACCGGTTCCATCACCCTACAACATCATTAGTTAAAATTTAGAGTGGCCAAAAATAAATGTTTAAAAAAACAAAAACCCGCCTGCAAAAAGCATAAAATAACTTCTTTAAAATGGTAGGTAAATAGGTCAGTCCAACTGAAGTCGGCGTCCAACAATATTTTAACCAAAAGCAGACTTCAGTTGGACTGACCTATTTACCTACCATTTTAAAGAAGTTATTTTATGCTTTTTGCTGGCGGGTTTTTGTTTTTTTAAACATTTATTTTATTTTATACTTTTTAGTGATCCTATTTATGCTGTTACGTAGCTCCACTTCTAAATATTAATGAGAAACTATAGAACATTTCAAGCTCGCCGCAGACAACGCCGCGGGAATGTCATAGTCATATTTAAACCTAAATGTGCTTCGTCATAGTCGCTCAACTACCTTTATCGAAATATCTTATCGCCAGCCTTGAAATAGGTACCGTTAAGGAGTTCCGGTGGCCATCTGTGGTCTTCATCATCAGTTCCACTTCACCATAATAGTACTTTTCAAAAGCAAATGCATGAGTTACAGTGAAAAATACCAAAATCGCTATAGGTGCCTATAATATTTGAGGAGTTCTCTTGATTTCTCCATGATCCCATCATCAGATCCCGACGTGGTGACAATGGAACCAACTAGAAAGTATACCCATTCGAACAACGAAAACATTTTTCAAATCGGTCCAGTGGTCTTCGAGTATTCGGGGAACATACATTAAAAAAAAAACTCGACGAATTGAGAACCTCCTCCTTTTTTTGAAGTCGGTTAAAAACGGTGCAAGGATGGCCAAAACCAGAACTTCCACCTTACCTATTAAACAGCAATAACCATTCTTATAATAAATAAATAAATACTTTAAATACATAGGAAACATCAATTTATCAAACCCATAACCTTGCCTAAGCAAGCAGCAGAAATAGCCTTCGTAAGAACAGCTACCTACTTAGCTACCATACCTTAGCATGGTCGTCCTCGTAATTAAAATAGGGTAATTCGATCGTTAACCATAAATTTTTCAATTAAATTTATAGGAATAATTTTAAATTTCAAATGTTAAAAAAAACAACCGCACGTAGGACTCGCGCACCAAGGGTTACGTACCGCCTCACAGTAGTACCTATTCCGATTTGAATTTGATATCGAAAAATAAAACGTATCTTGTTTTTTTATTATTTTACTTTCTTAAAAAATTTTGTCGGTAAATCCACCGTAATAGGGAGAAGTGGCATGAAAGAGCCAGGTTTTGAAAGAGCCACTTGCATTATTTCGGTAGTTTTAGAATATATTTGGCTGGCAATATTATTTTTAAGTGGCAACACTGATTTCCCGTCCCCCACAAACATTTGACAGTTCGCCGAAACCAACCGCCATCGGTGCATCGAGTCGAAGTTTTAGGCACTCAAAAGTAAGTTTTTTGTTTCATTTTAAATGATTTTTGGTATTTTATTGCTAACAATTATAGGCAAATGAGTTATAGAGTCAGTTGGTGCATATATTTGGCTTTGCAGCTGCATAAAAACTTATTTGCAAAAGGTCTGATATTGTTGTTATTTTGAAGGTTATATATTTTTTTGGAACAAGTTGTGAAAGAGCCGGGTCAGTGTGCATTGAAAAAGCCGGCTCTTTCATAACTGGCTCCTTCATAACCTTGAAATTGTTTTTGTAAATAATATAAATGAATACTATATACATACATTTTTTCATAATACTATTAAATTATTTGCTTCAGATATTTCATTATGGCGAAAGTTGGTCCAAAAAAACGAAAAAGACCCAATAAATCGGTAATTGAAGAGGCAGTTGCTGAAGTTTTAGAAAAACGCCAGTCTATAAATAAAACTGCACTTTCCTTAAATATATCGCGGGCTTATTTAGCAAAAATAGTTAAAAAAGCAAAGAATACTGGTGAATTACCATATAAACACTGTCCTAATATAGGAAACAAGCGTATTTTCACATCGGAGCAGGAAAACATGCTTGCGGATTATTTAAAGACTGCTTCTAAAATGTGCTATGGCTTAACCAGGAATCAAACTAAGAAACTGGGCAATTGAATTTCTTTTGTAAGAAATGTTTTTAAGCTTAAAAAACATATATTTGATGTTCCTGAACAGTCTGATATTTAATGAATAGATAGATATTTAGGCTCAAAGATAGCAATATTATTTTTGAAGTTCTTGGAGATTTAATGATGTTGGTTTTGATAGAAGTTTATTTTTTATTTAGAGACTTTTTAATAAAAAAAACCACTTATATGTTAAGTTCTGTAGAAAGTATAATTATGTACCTCTGACTGATTAATATGTTAAGATTAAGAAAGCTTTAAAAACGAGTACTTAAAATGACTGATATAATTGTTTTTTTTTTTGTTAAGAAATGTTAGCAATTACTTAAAAAATATTGTTAGAATGTTATTTAAGTTTTTTTTTTATGTCGCAGTTATTTTTTTTGATAATTTTCACAATTACGCGTTGTTATACTTACCGGCTCTTTCAAAACTTATGGCAGCTCTTTCAATACCGAGCTGTGATGAAAGAGCCGAATGACACATTTTTTGGAAATGCATATTTCGTTGATTTTTATATATTATTAAAGATTTTTTTGTACGAAATTACGTACTCAAATAAATAAAGAATAATTTTTCAAATAAAAAATTACATCTTTTTCATTACAAGTTGTATTTTTTCCTACGTAAAGAAAACTGGCTCTTTCATGCCACTTCTCCTACTCGTTAACACATATTCTGAAAAAATAACAACCCGCTATCTGGGCCATTCTACTTTTCGTTGTACATAAAATTTAGCCACGTTCTCACTAAACTATTTTTATTTCAAAAATCGGTAAAGTACTGCGTTTTTTAACTTGAAACTCGAAAAGGGACATATTAAATTAGCTTATATTTAGAATTATCCTGATTCATAAAAAGTTTTTTGTAATAACTATAAAGTGAGTAACGCAGTGAACGTTGATGTCCCCGCCTTTTCTATGGAAAAAGTGCAATTTACCACTGAGTTACCAAGATTCTTCAACGATAATTAACTAATTTAAAATTTACGTTTTTGAAAACCGCTAATCTTAACCATTAAGTTCATGTTATTTATTTATACGCGGATTCATAATTTGGTATACTTTTTATCGGACGATAACAAAAATGTACACTGAAAAGTAGAATGGCCCATCGAGTACCGTTCAAAATATACAGCTCTTTAAGGTTAGGACACATAGACGGATGGGCGGACGGACCGATGGACGGATGAACGAACGTCCTACTTAGGCCGAGTAATAGGGTCCATTTGGGTGCTTAAAAATACTAAAAATACTTCACCTTCAAGAGAATAACTCTTAAGTTAATGATGTTAATATTTCAGAAACCCAAAAAGTTCCGTCGACCTACGGCTATGGCATCAGACACCTGCAATCTCTTCTCCTGTTCGTTTGTATGACAGTCGGCTACATAGCAAGAGCCCACCTCGGAGTGACAGTCGTAGCCATGACTAACTCTCTTGATATTATAAATAATTCCATCATTACTAACGAAACAGAATATGTTAGTAATGAGACTTACGTAATAAATGCTACTGAGGAAATAGAATTAAGAAAATATGATAATAGTACAGTAGTGGAAAATGAAGAGCTTGATATGAGCATGTGGAATGTGTACAGGGTAAGAATATTAATATTGACAATTAGAAACCACTTGTTATTGTTATAATAGTAGCGAATGAAGGGGTGATGTAAAGCTTATCACGAGCAGTGGAGCACTGATCTATCACACAAAGATAAGATACAATTGTTTTGTAATATCCTTTAGCTAATTTCCCTTACAGAATGATTGTATATTACAAAGAATTTTTAAATCTAACCTAAACATTTGTTAAGAGTAGCAATCTTCTAATTATATTTACCTTTAATAATTCTAATTATCTCAGAGTTAAAACAAACAAAAATCACTATCCTATATTATACTTTACTTCCTCGACTTGTCATACTTTATTCCTAAATATCAGCACCCATTAATTAGAGTTTTAGGGTTCTTGGTAATTCTATAGCTCTACTACCCCAATCTGTGAATAAAAGCGTGACGGTATGTATGTATGTATTAGTCTTACGGCAAGAAGAAGGAAAGCAAACACAAAGGTCATCTTATGGAATGTACCTCTAGATTCAGATGCTCTTGGAAATTAGAAATGTCAGGATTGCAGTCTCATGACTACAAGTACGTTGACAACCAAGGACAATAATAGAATGCTTTTCTATGCTAGCAATTTAGTTATAATTTGGTTCTACCTATTCTCAGAAATACGATTGGTCAAAGCAAACTCAAGAGATGATCTTAGACGCGTTCTTCCTGGGGTACGCTCTGATGATGTTCCCGACGGGAATGATCTGCCAACGCTTCGGAGGAAAGCTTCCTCTGCAGATGTGCCTGTTGATAAACGGAATAACCTCACTCCTGACGCCAACGGTAGCTGTTTGGGTAAGACCACTTATCTGCTGTAACAGTAGTCAAATAAGATAGTGCCCATATTTAAATACAGTCTTGAAAAGAAACAGACTGCACGTTTTGATAAGGTTTTCAAGGCAAAGTTTATTCATAAAAATTGGCATAGCAAATACTGACCTTTCTTTTATTTGCTGGAGAAATGCAACCACTTAAGTACTGGGAGACTCGGGATAGTTATGAAGGACTCATCAACCGAGAGCTGCCGAAATACCCACTAAAAACCCAATAGTAATCAACGGTCGGACGGTAATCTGCGTCCACGAGGAGGCGGGAGGGGCCACGCGACCAAGAACAAGAGCATTCGGCTGTAGTACCTCGACGCCAACGACTCCGGGAGGGTGTCTTGGTCTGCTAAGTCACCCTCAAGACTTCCGGTGCGACACCTTGGACGAAGGGCTCTTCGACCCTCTGAGAGCCCTGTAAACTTAACCTAACCTAAGTAATTGCACATGACATTTAACACCGTATTAACTCAAAAAATACTGTAATGAGATATTGCGGTTTAAAGTTACTTGATAGTACACTAGTTATCTTAACTTCGTTTTAAGCATTAATTATATTAGATAATTTTCAACAAATTTATGAAACAATTTTTAATACTTTTTCGGAGTTGCGGCAATTTTTTCTGCTTACAAAAGATGCTTTTTGACTTATGATAGTCTGTTCTTATTACAAGGGGTGAAGGCCAATAAGGATCGAAATAAAACACAGTTTTGAGCGTATTTTGACGATATTGACACGCAACACAGTATTAAATGGAGTATAAATACTGTATGGACAATTCACTAGTTTGTTTTGTACAAGTTAAATTTGTCATAATCTCTATCTGTATAAAGTCGATTTTAGGGCTGCCCTGATGATTTAACAGTCAAGAAAGACCTATACTTCCATCTTTCGGTTAAAATATGACAGTTTTACCAATCCATAGATCTAAAAACAATAACTCAATCAAAAAGGCACTTTTTGAGTTAATACGGTATTAAAAATAAATGTCAAGTGCGCATTGGTAACAGATGAAAAATAGTGACATTCGGATGATTGCTGCGAACAAAAATAATCAAGCTTTGAATAAAAATGTAACCACAAATATTCTTGAGCTAGCACTTGTTATTTTCTGCGTCCAAATGGATGCAGTAGAAACGTCGACGTCTGATATATGTATTACAATTGCCCGCTTGAAATTCCTCAGGGAGGCTGGCAAGCAGTGTGTTGCTGCAGAGTCCTCCAGGGACTTAGCCAGTCCGGTTTGTATCCAAGTGCGCATACTTTACTGTCCAAATGGGTACCGATCAGCGAAAGAGCTAGCCTTGCCAGCTATGTTTACACAGGTAAAGACCAAATTGTTCATTTTATAATGTTGTGATAGTAATATGTTATTAAATTGTGGTACCATTTTTTTAACACCATCCCTTTCACTTGTTTTTCAAGAATGGAAATCGTACACTTTGTGGCTGCTGTATTCTCGCAGAGACACTCCGAGGCAGGGCGAGCGCGAGAGTTCTCGCTCGCCTCGCCCTGCCTCGGTGTTACTCGCTAGCCCTCCGTCCCTGGTCGATTTTTTGCGCCTGAGTCAAAGGGTCGTTGTTGTACGGCGGTTGTACACTCTAGTTCGAGAACATTCGCCATGTACACCCTCGTTGGGGAGTGTACATGGTTACTCCGAGCGCACTCGTCTCGACCAAAGCATCTCAGACGAGACATAGCGAGAACTCTTGAGCAAGAGTGTAGGTACAGCCGCCATTTGTTAATTTTGTTCATGGTTTAAATCTTCTAATTAAATTTTATTTTGTTATTGCAGGTACACTCTTAGGGACAGTTTTAGCGTTTCAAATCAGTGGCCTCATGGCGGATAGCCCAGTAGGGTGGCCTGGTGCCTTTTGGTTTACGGGAGTTATGTGCATTGGAACGTTTGCTTTGCTAACTTTATTTGGCGCTGCTACTCCTTCAGATCATAAGAGTATCAGTGAAGCAGAGAAAAACTTCATTATGGGACGAATCGATGATGGAAAGAAGAAGGTGATGATAAAAATATGATAGACTTATTGGGTGTCATTTGCAATCTATAAAAACGTTTGTATCAACTGTTTGTGTACGCATCGCGAGTCCGAATTATCATTTGCGCCAAACTAGATTTTAAGTTTTTTTTAAACAACCAGCAGATAGGCTAGGTTAGGACTGAATTATAACAACACAAAAAAAAACAAGCGGGAATGGCTTTAGGACAAACGAAAATTCGGACAAACGATTCATTAGGACAAATGACGATTAGAGATTCCAATATTGACCCAGTTTTAATATTTTTTTCTCCTCACTGCCTTATGCTAATTTATATTGGATATGTTTTTTTTTTCAGGTTGCTAAAGTTCCTTGGAAGCTAGTTTTCAAGTCGAAACACGTGTGGGCCAACATGGCCACTCATTTGGCAGCCGGAACTTGCTTTGTTTTCCTTTTTACGCAAATACCCACCTACATGCACTATATTCTCGGGTTCGATGTTAAAAATGTACGTATTTAAATTATTATATTTTGACGAGGAAAATTACGTTTGCAGTCTAGTCTTTTACAAGTATTTTTGAGTATGTCGCTTCGTCATTCTATTCGTTTTTTTTATTATTTTCATAAGCTGGTAATGAGCGAGATGCCTGTCATGTTATGAAAGGTACACGAAATAACATGTCTAGTCATTTTTTTAGACCAGATTCTTATGTCAATATTTAAAGTTCCTATCATTCATTTACATATAAATCTTGTAATTGATTTTATATTTTCACTATTACGCTGGTAAATATCTTAGCGTAATTGTGCAAAATGTGGTTACAGAATTAACAACAAGTTTCTAGAGTTGTTGGTAATTATTTAGCTCTGCTCTCTATAGGAATGAAGGCGTGAGTTTATGTGTGTATACACGTATACACACATAAACACGTTAAAAAAATCTCTACATAAAAATTACTTACGAAATGACTTGGTTTCTAACTTTTGAATCGAGATAAATCAAAAAGTTATTAAGGTGACTAGACGATTATACAGACTCTGTTCAATCTAAGATGATGGCTTTGACAGCTCATTATAAACACGTGTAGCATGCGCGTAGTTTAATTTTACATAAAATTAAATACTACATTACCGATTCATATCCAAAACCCCGAGAACTTTCAGCTCGAACTCAAAAACCGCTTCGAAAGCCTAGGTGAATGCGTAGACGTGGATGATTACTGTAACAGGTTTGTGGAAACTCAGGTTTTTCAAGACTCGCCGTTCAAAAGAAACCAAGAAAATCTCTGATTCTACCCAAAAGTTAATGGAGAACAGACGTGCTCTGCTGCTATGGTTCTGCAGTCATCACAAGATGCTTCTCAGTATAGGCAGCTCAATAGACAGATCTCTAAGTCTTTGACCCGCGACATACGCCAATTTAATACCAATAGTATTGAAGAGGCTATTGAGCGAAACAAGGGCTCTAAAGTGTTTAAAAAAGATTTGTCTATTGGGCAGAGCCAGCTGATGAGGCTGAAGACCGATGACGGCAGGATCATATCGTCTAAACCTGAGCTTTTGGGAGAGATAGAGAAGTTCTACGGACAGCTGTACACGACAACACGCCCACCTGTCAGCAACCTAGCAGAAGACCCAAGAGCTAGGTTGTCCCGACACTACACCGAAGATATCCCGGACGTTAGCCTGTACGAGATTAGAGTGGCTCTAAAACAGCTTAAGAACAGCAAAGCACCGGGTGATGACAGAATTACGGCTGAGCTTCTAAAAGCAGGTGGATCACCGGTTTTAAAAGCTCTTCAGAAGCTATTTGATTCCGTCATAGCCCAGGGTAAAACGCCACAAGCAAGGCACGCGGGCGTGGTGGTTCTTTTCTTCAAAAAGTGTGATAATACCCAGCTGAAGAATTATAGACCCATCACGCTCCTGAGTCATGTTTATAAGCTGTTCTCTAGAGTCATTACGAATCGTCTCGCTCGCAGGTTTGACGACTTTCAGCCTACCGAACAAGCCGGTTTCCGAAAAGGCTTTAGCACCATAGACCACATCCACACGCTGCGGCAGGTTATACAAAAGACCGAGGAGTACAATCAGCCACTATGCTTAGCGTTTGTGGACTATGAGAAGGCCTTCGATTCGATCGAAACATGGGCTGTGCTGCAGTCTCTTCAGCGGTGCCAAATCGACTATCGGTACATCGAGGTGTTAAAGTGTTTGTATAGAAACGCCACTATGTCAGTTCGCCTTCATGACCGGAACTAGAAGCCTGTTCAATTGCAGCGAGGAGTAAGACAGGGAGATGTAATATCTCCGAAACTGTTTACTGCTGCATTGGAAGACGCTTTCAAGCTTCTGGACTGGGGGGGTTTTGGCATCAGCATAAATGGCGAATACATCACTCACCTTCGATTCGCCGACGATATTGTCATCATGGCTGAGACCCTGGAGGACCTTGGTACAATGCTCGATGGCCTCAGTAGAGTCTCTCAACAAGTGGGTCTTAAAATGAACATGGACAAGACGAAAATCATGTCAAATGACCATGTCGTATCCACTCCTGTCAAAGTTGGTGCCTCTACTCTCGAAGTTGTTGACGACTGTGTATACCTAGGACAAAAAATCCAGTTAGGTAAGTCCAACTTCGAAAAAGAGGTCAATCGTCAAATCCAACTCGGATGGGCAGCGTTCGGTAAGCTACGCACTATCTTCTCGTCCCAAATACCACAGTGCCTCAATACAAAAGTCTTTGATCAGTGTGTGTTGCCAGTGATGCCGTATGGATCCGAGACATGGTCGCTCACAATGGGCCTCATAAGCAGGCTCAAAGTCACTCAAAGGGTGATGGAAAGAGCTATGCTGGGTGTCTCCTTGCGAGATCGAATCAGGAATGAGGAGATTCGCAGGAGAACTAAAGTAACCGATATAGCTCACCGGATTGCAAACCTTAAGTGGCAGTGGGCGGGGCAGATTGCTCGTAGAACTGATGGCCGTTGGAGTGGAAAGGTTCTAGAGTGGCGACCGCGAACCGGGAGATGAAGTGTTGGCAGACCTTCCACAAGGTGGACTGACGATCTGATAAAGGTCGCGGGAAACCGCTGAATGACAGCAGCAGAGGACCGATCGTTGTGGAAAACCTTGGGGAAGGCCTTTGTCCAGCAGTGGACGTCTTGCGGCTGATAATGATGACTACATTAGTACAAATCTATCGAGATCATCCAGGAATTTGAATAATTAATCGCCTATTGTTCAATACCTCGCTTGTGAATAAAGTAAGTCGCTGAAATCACGAACCACGGCTGTCACAGGCATCATTCTTTAACAGAATATAGAAGACATATTATTTCCGTGTACCCTTCATTATGTCACAGTACATGACAAGTATACCATAGATATTTATACTTATCTTGAAACGGGTTCCTCACTCAAGTTCAGTTTATTGATATAGTTCTGAACTATTTATTTCCTTTTGCAGAGTGGCCTTTTGTCGTCACTGCCATACGTAGCAAGTGCATTAACGACGATGGGTTATGGGATATTATCAGATTACTGCACAAATAGGGGCTATTTTAAACTCAGGACGGCAAGGATCCTTTGCAATACTTTAGGTACGTACCGAGACTATTAGGACAAAGTACTATAACTAAACTATAATTATATTAATGTCTTCAGTTGGATGCTTACCATTTGCAATTATTTGCTTATTTTCTTAAAATATTATAAACATAGAGAATGTATACCATATTTTTATTTTTATAGCTCAGTGGGGGCCAGCGATATGCCTTGCGGCAGTATCGTTTATCGACAACGAGGCCATAGCTGTGTTCCTCCTGGTCCTCGCTCTAGGGTTGTTTGCTGGAATACATTCTGGTTGGATGGTAAAATCTCTCATCTCGATTTTTTTTTATGGTATGTGGGATCTATGACCCATAGACGTCAGCATTCCGAAGACTACCATCCTAAGACTGCAAATGCATTGCCAACTGGACTAAGATGAGATGAAATACCTGTATGCTAGTAATTTCACCAGCTGTCTTACCTTCACACCGGAACACAATAAGCGAGGGTTATAGGAATGATTTGTAACTATCCGGACGGACAATGCATAAGGTCCTTCTACCACTAAAATCATCTCATCATGTTGAATACCAATACTTTATTGTAATGTAACGTGATTAGAGTCGAGAACCAAAGAAATCTTTGCTCACCTTTTATTTATTTGTATCAGGTAAACTACATAGACCTGGCTCCTAACTTTGGCGGGTCTTTGATGGCAACCGGCAACACATTTGCGACCCTGGGCGTACTCACACAGCCGTTTTTAGTGTCCAATATCTTAAAAGATGTGGTACGTAGATGTCTCATTTAATGTTTCGATTGGGTACCTACAAATGGTACAATAATATTATGATTAATTTAGACTTAATCGTCATTAACTGACTCTGAGTGCGGCAGTTAATGTTATTTCAATCTTAACCTTTACGAATTGGGATACACTTATTTTTAACAATGTATGACAATTTCGAAACCATTTCCAGGAATAAGCCTCTCGAAATAATCTCTGCAGTTAAATTTAAAAAAGTTACAGTGAATTAATTATATTACAATAATACTAATATACCTTCCTTTGGCCCCTAAATGCGGTCCGAATTGCGCTATGTCAATCTTTTTTGTGGTTTTGTATAAAACATATAAAACCTCTTCAATATTTTAACTTATTACTGCAATTTAGATAGCTAGCTGACAACTACGTTCGAAAACAGGTGTTGTCATAATGGTTGTCCAGTAAAATTTATTTGTTTAAAAATTTACTGTAATTTTTATGATTAAATTAATATATTAATAAGACCATTTCTCAGTAGGAGTTGTCTGTGGGAAATGGTCATAATTTATGTGATGACGTTTTCCAAGAGGTTCAACACGACGGCACTGACATTTATTATAGAAAATCATGATTGGAAGCATGGAATCTCTTATCACTCAATTTGATTGTGTTATGTGAATCTACTCCAGAATCAGGAAGAGCTGTATTAATTTAAGTTTAGGTAATAAACAATGACCTAATGCTACTCTGATATGATACTCTGAAATGACAAATATATTGTATTGCGATTGTTTGTTTACATAACGAGTATATTTATATTTGAATGACGTTCATTTATTATGACTTTAAAAACAGATCACTGATAATAAAAAAACGTCTTTCTAAATAACTCCGCCTTATAACACTCTTAATCATGAAATGCTTCAAATCAGATCCTTAGAAAGGCTATTCTTTCGAAAAAAAATGATATAGCAAGCAGTTATGTTTTTTTGTGTATGCAAATTGTATGATTTATCTTTTTAGACAAACCGGGATCAGTGGCGAATTTTGATGATCTTGATGGCTGCTTTGATCTTCGTCTGCAACGCTTTCTTTATTTTCTTCATGTCGGCTGACACTCAACCTTGGAACGAAGTGGAAGGTAGGGTGGACACTAGCGTTTCTTAGTTACAATATTTCTCAATAGCGAGGCAACGCGTTAAAATGGATAGAGATTCGGGGGGTAAATAGAAATACAACCAAAACTAAAGCATTTTCTACTAATTATCTACAAGACTGAGATTCTCATTTAAATTTCCAATTGAATTTTATTGTCATTTTAATACTTGTTCTTGTTACTACAACAAGTTATGACTCATTTTAGATTGTATTTTTATTCACCCTGCGAATCTCTATTCAGCCCACCTTAAGGAATATTGAAATAATCATTTTCAAATTAACAGAATATATCTTTGAATTCTGGTTTAACTTTAAAAAGGTCCTGTCAATTTCATTCTGGTATGCGCATTTTAGTACAGTTCAGGAAATATGATGTGGCATCTGTTATATTTAATTTGCGATTACCTATTTTTTCTGCGTTAAGTCTTAACGAACCTAACCTTAACCTTATCCTTTCAACCCACTGAGCTGTTTGAAGAACGAGGGCAGTTTTACGATTACCTTTGTTTGATATTAACAAAAAGAACTTAGTAAAGATTACAGACGGCCAATTCATATTTCCTGAACTATACCTAATTGAACTTTTTCAAAGCAAGCATTTGAAATTGAAATAGTTTAAAAGGAAATCTATTTTATTTTCAGAAGAGGAAAATGAAGAAGCGGAAATGACTGAAAAAGGATGGAAATCAAAATAAAAAAGGAGCAGCAGCACAAGTGTAAAATGTACTCGTAGGTTTAAGAGTAGGTATTTTGTGAAAGATTGTCCCCTATTTTTTCTAATTACTATCAACATACGCCCACTTGCACAAACGTCCATTAGCAATAATGTCAGGACTATACCTTTTTGTCACTTTCCGACTTGCCAAGGTAAAATATTGTCCAAGAATTTGCATGGGATTTAAGACGAATTTAAATTTAATGAACGTTCATACGCATCCGCAACTTTGGCTCAGGGCGACTTTGTCCACAGTCCTATTTCGTCACCTTCTTAACTAGTCCACAATGCAATATGGCCCACTATTCCAATTCGTTGGCATTCCTAACTCGTGCACTTTCCTATATTATCACCTTCCTAACTCGTCCACATTCCTATATAGTCCACAGTGCCAACTCGTCCACATTTCTATTGGGTGATCAACTTCTAAACTCATTTACTACTTTTCACCAATCCCATGATCCGATGCCGCGGGTGTGTTACAATTTAGAATAATGATATTAAATAATATGGTAAGTAAATAAAGATAATGATTATGACTAAGGAATAATGACTACTATTGAACAAGAAAGAAAATACTTTTTTAGAAATTTGGTTCGGGTATTTGACTTTCAATCGCTTTAAAATTGAACATCACATTGCCACGTTTGAGTTTGAGTCATGGTGGACGGTTTAACGCTGTGGACTATATAGGAATGTAGACCAGTTAGCACTGTGGACGAGTTAGCACTATGGACAATATAGGAATGCGGACAAGATAGGAAATTGACGATAAAAATCTGGACGAGTTAGGAAGGTGACAATTTAGGAATTATATGCTGAAGACATGACATTGTGAACGAGTTAAGAAGGCGGAGAAAAAATCTTTTGAATCTCCTGACTCTGCTGATCTGCGCTATTTGGAAATGTGCATTCGCTGTGGTGTGGATAGGAGTAGACCAGTATACTGGCAGTTCAAGACCACTTTTATGGGAAGGTGTAAAAACAAAATAAAGTAGTAGGTAAATAAGAGTATACTAACCGACAAAAATCGGCCAAGAGCGAGTCGGACTCGAACACGAAGGGTTCCGTACCATTTTTGTAAAAGGACCCGGAGAGAAGGAAGGAATTATTAATTTAATATTATTTTATTGTCTGCTGCATTACGGTTCATGAGATACAGCTCGCTTACAGCTTACAGAGAGGTTTGTATTAGGGTCCCGTCAGCACCTTTTGGGTGCCTTAACCTAAGCATTAAGTTGGTTTTCAAAGGTAAAGTGTGTAGTATTTTGCGGTTGTATTATTTAAATTAGTATGGAGTGGGTTGGGTGGATGAGTTTACCAGCAGCAAAAAATTGTGTTAAGTTTGTTTCGCCTGTGTTATTGTTATGACAATAACTCGTGTAATTTCATGGCAAACCAGCCGACGTTATTTTTGGGTCAAATATCTCAAATATTTTATTCTTGCTGATTTTTTCCTTTTCGCCTGTCTTTACTCCTGGTTACCTTCGGACCCTGCGATAGAATGAGTGGTTTGGTTCCACTATTCTATTTTAGTTTTCATAGATATCATAACATACCCGTAATAATGACATGATTGTATAAAAAGTTTCAGTACAATAACTTATTTAAACTTTAAAAATATAAGTTATAAACAATTTCCGAAAAAGTACAAAAGGTTATCTTTATATTGTATTTTAAATAAAAACTTAACCCTATTTTATGTTTTATTTACCGTTTTTAGGGTTACAAAGCAAAATGCCAAAACTTATGTCGTTATGATAATCACGTTTATCTCTCTCTCTGTGTCTGTCAGTATATCACAGCCATTTTATTTCAACACTTCGTGGACGAAGTGATTGAATATTTTACGAAATGTCATTCTCCATAAATAATTACTGTGTGACAGTTAGAGAACTGATAACAAATGTTTGAGTGTACACAAAACTGTACTGACAAAAGAGCCTCAAGGCGAAGATAGATAAAATTCATGACGATTGTAATCGTTCCTTAGTCACTATTTTACAGGAATGAGTTATTTGTCTCTAAAATGTCTCTGCGTATACATTAATAATAATATTTTTAATGTCTAACAGCCGCCGTAATAACTTAATCATCATTATTTCTCTCTGAGTACGGCCATATGTAATAATTGTTATACACATTTGAAACACGCTGTAGCTTACTACTCCGTCTGAGTAAAAAAAACACTACGAATCTCGGAAACTGTTCTGTTTTCCGGAGTTAATGCTATTATCTCGCCTAGGCCACATTTTGGAGTAACAGTGTGTTGCAATGACCAATCAAGAGAAACAATAAATGCAACAAATTATAATGTAAGCAGTCAAGTAAAGCATCAAATAAATGCAAGTCTTTTAATTTATAATTTTAATCGAGTTTTTTTATAATAATATAGAAGGATAGAGTAAATCCAACGGATTTGTGGATACAATATTCAAATAAAGTAAAGAAATAGGGAAAAATAGCTTGGCATATCTTGTAATAAGAAGCATTCAGAATAATTTAAGACTTTATACATCCATTAAAATGCTAATGCTTATAAAGCCTTATATTGCGCTCGTTAGTATTTTTATGCCTTTTTTTAAATGACATTTAGTTAGTCTTTATAGTCTTCAAAAAATTAAATTAAAACAAAATGAGTGTTAAATCTCTGGCTTAGATTCTTCTCAGTTGGTTTTGAGTAAGACACATCAATTAGGATTACAAAACACAAAAACTTTGAGTAACATTCACTTGATGTGACTAAAGTATATTTTGAACGTTTAGGGTGTATTGTAGGGTGTAAATTAGTTTATCCTGCAGAAGACCCTTCATCATCCACATTTATAATTAACATTCTAATACTTTTTTTAAGTGGGTTCTAAATTTGCATTGTTGAAATTGAAGACAAACCAAATAACAAGGTAAGTCAATAATTGAGATAGCTTATCAAAGTCACTAAGCGAGGAATATGTAACCGTCAACGTCGTTCCTAACGTAACTATATTCATTAGTCATTACATGTCAGTCATAACAGCAATGGAAAGCCAAAGTGAATATGATAAAGTGCCAGCAGACGAACCAATAGGTAAGGTTAATCATCATTATGAGTTTTTCGTGTAGAACTTTCATTATAATTATGAGACTCCAGTTACTCTTGTTGCATAGTGTTCTTTATTGCAATTAGTGATTCTCTTGTCGTGTTATAATAATAATATAGGAGGGTTGGCAACTATATTAAAGACTTCCTGTTGAGTTTCTTGCGGCGTTTCTTCTCAACAGAGTCCCTTGGAAGCGCTGGTAGACTCAGACATGTAAAAGTGCCTACAGGGCCTACTTACAGAATAAATGAATTTCAATTTTGAATTATTTGCGGTGTTTAGATTCTAGTCTTTAGAATGCGCATGTCTACGGGTCACTGAACCCACTTACCATAAGGTGGCCTATGACATGTGCTCGTTCACCTTCACCACGCATTTTGATAATTATGATCAAAAAATATAGTCTGAATGAAAAACACGTTTGGAATTATGCAATTTCGCATCAAAATACTTTGGAATTATGCAGTGTAACCAAACAGATAACCTATGCATCAAAAAAAATAATGTTAGGTTACTTTTTTGTTATTAAGAAAGTGATATTTGAAATCCCAATATTAAAGAAACTGCAGCAAAGAAAAGGAAACCTTAAGTGAAAGTGGATATCATATTTCGTTTTAAATATTTTAAGTTGTATTAAAGTTGTCATGAAACTGGTAACTCTAAAAGTTGCGAGAGTGTATTTTGAAACTGAATTAAGATAAAATTGCATTTTAATAAAAATGTTACAATACTTGCAAAACAATGTAAATAATAGTAATTAAGTCTATAAATTTCATTACTTCATTCAATGTTTTAGGAAAGAGATCATCTACATAATGACATCAATTGTACGTGTGATTAGTTTGTGTAACCAATACACCTTTGTCTTGTCGGGCTAGACTACTAAAATACATATTAGAAACATTGAAAAGTTAACCTACTTCATAGCATTGTTTTTGTATTTTCAGAAAAACAAAATGTCTCAGTTTATGGTTTTGGAGTACGGCACATGCAGTCGACGCTCATATTCATCAGTATCACAGTGGCTTTCATGGCTCGAGCTCATTTAGGAGTAACTGTGGTTGCTATGACTAGTGATATTAGTAGTAGTATAATTACTAATATTAATATAAATCTGACTGGAGAAGAAATAAATATAACTGATGAAATTTATTTAAATAATACGAGTGACGATATAAATGGGACGATAAGTGGTTTGGATGAAGTTGAAGAAGTTAGAATGTGGAGAGTATACAGGGTAAGAACACTTATTTTCCAATTAGTAAAAAGTGTAAGATATAAAATAATAAGTATATCATTGAGAATGAATAAGCTTTCAGAAAGCATCCGATTACTTATGAGGTTTTGAAATTGATAATACATTATTGATGATACTTAATTAAAACAAGTCTAACAAAATTGATTGGTGATTGTTTGATAATGTCGTAAATATAAGTCAGTTACCATTAGTATAATTATTTTATGTTCAATTCCGCCATTTTGATATCTTTTTGAATACCCAGTGACACTTGCGGCGCTAAAACTCTAAGGACACTTTGCTTGCCGAAATTATGCTATCCGTTCAGCTTATATTCGAATGAACAAAAATAGCCAACATCACAATCCTCTTTTTTCCGCAGTACGGTAATAAATTGATGGGGAAACTTCTGCCAATCACTAGATATTTTTCGCTTGTCATGGTTATAGTGTTAATGAGGTACAAAAACTAAGCAGGCGTTAATGTTTTTGCAGACATACAAATGGGATAAATCAATACAGGAAATGATTTTATATTCTTTCTTCCTGGGTTAATACCCTCATGATGTTACCCATGGGAATGATTTCACAGCGATACGGCGGAAAGGTACCTCTGCAGATATGCTTGTTGGTCAACGGTTTGGTCAGTTTTGTCACTCCAAGTCTAGCTCTCCGGGTAAGCACTAGCAATAAAATTGAAATATTTTTTAATATCGTCATCTTACCAACCTGAAACAAATAAATGTTTTAAAGTAACTTCCATCTTTCGACCCACTGCAAAGCTTAGGCCTCCTCATTTTGCGTCAAGCTGTCCGGTTACGGAAGAACCTTTCTTTTGTTATTAGGGAGGGTGGAAAGCAGTATGCAGCTGTCGCATCCTCCAAGGAATGAGTCAAGCTGGATTGTATCCCAGCATCCACACTCTGTTATCTAAATGGGTACCGATTAGTGAAAGGGCTACTTTCAGTAGCTACGTTTATACAGGTATCCCTAGATATAATTTTTATGATTCTTTAATCTGCTTAGTAACTACATGCATTTCACAATCGTAATTATATTATACTTTAAAAAGTCCATTTAATTTATAATTATCATTAGAATAATGGAGATGTTTATACTTTGACGCAAGACGTGGTCGAAAATGTTACAAATAATTATATTTTTGGATATTTATATTCAATAAATACAAGTTATTTTGTTGTAGATATAATTTTTATGATTCTTTAATCTGCTTAAAAACTAAATGCAATTCATTATTATATACCTACTTTTAAAGACCATTTAATTTAATAATGGACAACAACAATGGACAACAATAATGGACAACAATAATGGATTACAATAATGGACATTTTTATACTATGTCGCAAGACATGGTCGAAAATGTTGTTATTAATAATTATATTTTTGGAAATTATTCAATAAAATACAAGTTATTTTTTTGTAGATTGTGTGTTACCTTCGTGGTTTTACCTGATGGTCATGGATGACCAGCGCTGATTTAAATTCCGCATTACGCTGAGTAGGGACCATTCATGTGACTTCATGTTTTTGTGCGTATTTCTCACTTCTCCGTTTTTTGTTGTATGTCACGATTTATTTTTCTTTATTTCATAGGTCCAACCCTAGGAACGGTCATATCCTTCCAAATTGGCGGTCTCTTAGCCTTTAGCACTGAAGGCTGGCCGTCTACTTTCTGGGTTATAGGAGGAATTTGTATGGGTGCTTTTGTATTGGTCACCGTTTTTGCCGCCGCAACGCCTGCATATCATAAAACAATCAGTGCCGAAGAGAAAGATTTTATTGTAGGATGTCTTAATGATGGAGTAAAGATGGTAATTTAAAAAAAAACAACAGTGTTTAATAATTTATTGACACAAACCAAAGGCTTGAAGTTAAAATACTTCTAATTGCACTTTTGCACTTTATGGTCAAATACTTATTATAGTCACTCACAAATGATTTGGCCAAAGACTATCTGAAAAAAACAAGAAAACTGGGATATTTTTTCAGCAATCTGACAAAGCAGGATCTAAATGTCAATACCCAATAGTTAAATTTGTAGCACTAGTTATCTAGAAATTATAATGTATTTTTTTTGGTTGTTTCATCTTTTAATAAATTAGGGTATCACCGATATTTTTGTTTTTAGCACCTTTTTAGTTAACGACATTTTTTATTTTTTAGACGCCTAAAACTCCGTGGAACCCGATTTTAACCTCCAAACCGGTGTGGGCGGCCATCATTGCGCATATTTTTAGCAGCAACTGTTCCGCGTATCTCTTTACGCAGATTCGTACCTACATGCACTCTATTCTCGGATTTAACATTAAAAATGTAAATATCACTTAAATATTTGATATTTATTTAGTTTTTTAGCCTCTTAAGTTCATGGATAATTGCAAACTTACGACTGTAACTCTGTAGGCAAAGATTAAATGCCTCTAGAAATGCTACTTCACCATTCATTTTTTTTTATAGCATGGCATATCAATTTCACTACCTCATAGTAATTGGGCCCTGGGGTCCACGGATTTTTCCAATCTTAAGTCGGTAAATGGGCTGCCAATCCTGAACATGACATGTCATGCCTCTATGCTAGTTAGTTAGATAATATTTGTTTTGGTAAGAGGATTGTGAAGATGGAAATTTCCATACAACATGGAATACCATTTGTCACACCCTAAATAAAGTCCAATTTAAACGATTTTTAAATATGTCGTAGATATTAAGAAAAACAAGGTTTGTACGTTTTCCTTTCACGAAATTAATTCTAAATAAATGAAGAAAAAACATAGTACTACAACATTATTCAAAAATCGCGGAAATCCGATTTGATTTAGAGGGCGAGAAACGTTATCACCCGGAGCTAAATTTGTATTAAAAAAAAATACAGCTACGCAATTTAAGCCTCGGGTCACAATCCTTTTAAGGTATGTCAAATATAAATCATGGTCTCATTTGATTATGACGATTTATTTTATAAGATTTATTTCTTGCAGAGTGGACTCTTGTCATCATTGCCTTACATCGCCAGTTTCATCAGTTCCTTCGTTTTCGGGTTGCTGTCTGACTACTGCACTAATAGAAAAATTGTGTCATTGAAGACGGCTAGAAGTGTCTGCAACTCGATAGGTTCGATTTATTAATACTAAATTTTGCTGATCTATTAAAACGTAATTGCACTAATGCATCTGTCTACCTAGAGAATATTTCAGATCAGAACAAGGTTTAAACCAATGTAGACATTGATATAAAACTAACAACAATGTTCAGTTATTGAAATGATTAAGCCTTTTTGTATTTGCATTTATTGCAATTTCGAAATACGTCTGTTACAACAGGCATTATCTTACAATGGCCAAATTATAATGATCGTAATGTAATACAGAAGCATATATTTTGAAATGTAAAATATTGACTGAAGCGTTGGAAATCGCGAGTTGCTAGCTGTTGCTCGCAACTCCGTCGACGTAGATGTCGTTCATCGCTGTTCCCCGGGAACTATCTAATTTTCCGGTATAAAAGTATCAAGGCAAGGTGGCAAGGTGGTTATGTGGAACTCACAAAACTATAGTGGCCGGAACACCTACTAAAAACCCAGGGGTGTGATTCTCTCAACAAGCTGAGGTGATCGAACGCTCGAGTGAAGGTCCAAGCGGCGAGTTTAAGTAGTCCCGACAGAGCGAACAAAACACGTTTTAGCGCGTGTATTCTCAATTAGGCCGCCTTATACGTCCGACACATCGTTCGCCAGAACTTTATCACGGTATTCAGTCGCAATGTGAGGCATTGGTGGACGTATACACGAGCGAAGAGACCACAGATTAAACAATGAGTTTACTCAATTTCCTAAAGCTGGTTCACATATACCGTGCTTGGTGTCGGAATGGTTGGTAAATTGGTAATAAATAAAATTGTTTCTAGTTTTTCATATCAATTTGTATAATTAACTAATTAACATTTTTTTATACGTTATCATTTAAAAAAATAGGCTTTATTTTGTTTGTAATATGTATAGGTTTATTGCAAAAATTGCCACATGCATGACTACAATCTGTTATGTCTTGACAGTTGTGAAGTTAATTATGAGTTCGGCTTCACCGGGCTTCAGTTTATTTACATTACACATTGAGGTATATTAACATTACATATGAATGAAGATTTACCCATATACGGCAAGTAAAACTGGATCCGATACCGACGCCAAACCCAAGTCTCTAGTGCAAGACAAACGTGCAGACTAGCTAACAAGTTTATTACCCTAGAAATTCATGTACCTAGTGACAAAACACGGCGTGTCCACTTGGCAAAGATACGGATTAAAGCCAGCTGCGAATGTGGTTGTGATGCGAGATCGGTAGAAGATAATTTATCTTCTATGATTGCTAAAGACGAAATCCTCTTACTAATGATATCCCTAGACATATTGACTTTAAATCTCTGTTAGGTCGGGTATAAAAATATTTTTAACATTACATTCTATCCGGGTAACATTGATTTCTGAGGTAACATTATATGACTTAAAAAATAGTTTCTGCTAAATATTTTTGTAATAGCATGATCAATGATGTCTTATATCATTCTCCCTTATCACAAATACCAATCACAAATACTTAAATGATTAGGTATTGTATTTTAAGAATGTTTTATCCTACCCAAGTATTCAAAGTTACTGGTTGTGACTGTAGCAATGAGAATAATAATAGGTATATATATTGTCTTTTCCATTTCCCATCCTAAAGTATAATAAATAATCATTAACAAGAACATTTTCCCTATCAAGTCTTAGCCTCTTACTTTATTATTTATTAAAGCCTATTCTCCTAAGCAACAGCCCACCTAGGCCGAGCTCAGTGTTGTTAGGTGCTTAGTTTTAGTTTCTTTCCTCTGTTTGATCTCACCTTGAGGACTTTGGCGGTTGATATCTTCTTAAACTATCAATAATCTGATGATTCCCCCACGACCCTATAACCTTTCACACAGCATTACAATGCAATTTTCATATTCATCTCATTAATAGTACATTACATACAATACATATTAAAGAAGGAAAAGATTCAATATTAATAGCGGTTTTACAGTCTGTTAAATAGCTTATAGAAATCTTACATGAGCATAGCGCAATAGTTCGCTCCATATAAATATTACCTTAACCTAGTAGAACGTCACGGTCTGGAGTGGCAACCACATACTGGAAGGAAACGTTGTGGGCAACAGCTGAATGTGAATAGCACAGGACTGTTTCAGTTGATGTAGAGATAAAATGAGTGTGTTCAAATAACAAAGTATTTGCAGTTGCCTATTGTACCTAAATTTTGTTAATTGATTTTCTATTATTTTGAGCACAGAAGAGATAAACATATGTATATCATACCTATTCCCTTAGAATAGGGAACAAGTAGGTCATATGAGGAAAAATATGTGAAATCATTTTTTATATTACCTACTGTCAGAGACACTTAAGGTCTGAAAGATATTTGTGAAATTATTTATCACATTTTTTCTTTACTGTAAGAGCTCTAATCACGGCGAGTTGGCCTAGTTGGTAGTGACCCTGCCTACAAAGCTAGCAGTCCTAGGTTCAAATTGACACAACTTTAACCCAACCAAACCTATGTGAGTAAAATTAACCTAATTGAGTATTTGTTTTTATTTATATTTGTTCAAACAATGATTACTTCAAACAGTCATTAGAAATTATGACTTACTTTATCATTAGGAATAGGCATTATCAGTTTTAGTAATATTAGATCATGTTAACACATTCATATTCACATTCATATTAGAATGTGTTAATGTTTAGTACAAGTAAGCATTAAGGTATATAACTATATAGGCATACTTATCAATTTGGACATACAAGTTTAGCTGTCATGACATTAGCGCTAGTGAAAATTACATCAAAAGTTGGTATGCCTAATGAAATTACCTTTTATGACATTCAGTCTAGTGGGGGCGAACCAATGTATAGGTATAATTAAGTTAATAAAACAGAATATTTACTATACAAATACACATTTTATTGATTTAACATCTAACATATTGATATTAGCTATACCAGAACATTTAAAGACAGAGAGAAATGAAACAACAGTATATAATTTTTTACATTTTACTATAATATATACAATACAACACTAATATAATAAGTCCGGTTAATATTTATGTACTTATGTTTATGTGTATGTATGTATTTATGTACGTAAACAATGATCAGCGGTTCCCAGAGGTTGATTTTTTCTTGAATTTCCTTTGAATATTTTTTTTTCTTTATAGTGGTTCTTGTGCCTATAATTGGAACCAGACAAGATGGCAAAGACTGCTCTTTCTTCGCTGTTGTTGTCCGAATGTTTGTGATGGTGGCCATGAAGTCTGTGATGGTTGCTAACTGAAACAAGAAGAAAAACAATTACTTTTCACCTGATTGGTCATAAGGGGGAGGAAGGGGTGGGCTTTGCCCGAAGGCTTGCTTCATCCGCCATTTATGCCGCTTGCGCACGAGCCCCTGCTAGTTTTCTGGCCTCAGGACCTCCTACGCAAACCTTCAACCTCAGCAGTCAGGCTTCGGGACAGATACTGGTTAGCAACTGCTAAGCACTTAAGGAGTGCCTGATTGTGTTACAGCAGGCAAGGTCTGCTCTAACTTCGCGCCTTCAGGCTTCTATATTATACTCTAGGGGTAGGGCAAACAAGTACTGCAAAGAATCGGGGTAGATACATTCGGGTCTGTTACTTTAATATGACTATCATGTCGTTTTGATAAAATATCCACTAGGTTACTACTAATACTAAAATTATTTGTAATACAATATTCTTTTAATGACATTGAAATCAACCCATGACATTAAAAAAATCTCAAATACATACAAACAAACAAAATACACAAGGCAAGCAGCTGTTGCCTGCGACTCCTATATATTACTTTTATTTGTATAGAAGCCCAAAGACATCAACATTTTAAATGATGTGTTATAGGATTTCAAACATAGAATTAATCAGAATAGAGTAACACACTCCTAGATTAAAACAGTATTCATTCAAAATAAAACTGTATTTCAAAATCAACTTTAAAACACATAAACCTAATCTATCAGCAAGCTAATTGAAAATCGAACCTACCTTAAATTAAGTATTACCATATAATTAAGTATAAAATTATAAGTATAACCTAACTTTATTAAACCTACATAAATAACATCCTTGAAGTAAGTACTTACACACAGGCGCAGGAGATGGTGACATAGTTGGTAAATGCCACTGAATCTGGTGTAGGTTGGAGAGGCGCTCCGAAAGCGTTATGGACGCTCGACGTAGACGGAGTTGCGCGTTCAAGGGGCCACTTTCACACACGGAGACGCCGAAGAGGATTTCGTAACAAGCGGGTCACTACAGACTTGCACTACACTCGACGGCTTCAGACAGCGAGGCGGTGGAAGGCGGGGCCTGGGGCTTCGGTAACACCATTGTAGTCATCGAGTACCTATCAACACGAATACCGACTGACAGTGCGTGCAAGCAAAAGAAAAACAACGTAAGATGACATTTGTGATTGCTGCCTGCGGTACAGATTAATAACCACTACGTGCCTATACTACTGCTGGGCGCTGGCATTGCTGCGTTTCGTTTCACGTGTTTCACAGATTATTATAGCATATTAGTGATGTCAGCCAGTTTACATCTTTAGCTTACAATGAGCTTACAGTATTCTTCATTAAAAAAAACATTTAGATACGTCAAATATTTTCTGAGATATTGAATTAAACTTCGTATGCGTTGCTCGAAACCCGAACTCATCTCATCGTAGCGGTACATGCCCTATATGAGTACCTAAGTTCCCAGGGCTATATCTTTTCAACCGTAAAGGGTTTAACTTTAACTTTAACTTTTACAAAATATGTTTTACTATAAGTTCTATTGTGTAAAATGTTAAAATGAACAATAAGTAAATGATATCGCAAGAGGTGTCCTCATACAAGGATCTTAAAAGATTTTTTTTCTTATTTGCATTTTTATACAGATTGTATTTTATAACGGCTGCTTATTTTGATGCTATTTAAAGCTTAAATTGTAGTGTAATTTTTATAGTTTACGACTAAATAGCAGTCTCATGTAAACCTGCTACAAATATGTGGAAAAACAAATTTAATCAACATGATGTTTTAAGCAGTCACCCATCCTGTTTTAGACTAGGTACTGAGCGTTTCGCTACAGATCGCGTCAAAAATCGCTTACTTGTTCGGCCTCTTTTAATTCTTTCTGAGGCCCGTTTCGCGAAGAGTAACCCAGTGTTAAATTTTTGGTGCAAGTGGCCCTTATAAAACTCATTAACAAAAACATAACCTTAGCTTGGTAAAAACACATTTTAGGTTCTCTCCATCGTTTGTCTTCGTTAGTGTCCATGATAACTTCGAACTTCGATTTTCAAAGTAGAGCCTCGTAAAGCAAAAGTTAACGTCGAAGCAGAGGCCCTACTTTGAAAATCGAAGTTCGTAGTTACGTTAGCTTCATCCCTGTCACTCGTCATTCGATACTAAGTCGAGAGAAAGAGATAGAGCTAACGTAACTTCGAACTTCGATTTTCAAAGTAGGGCCTCAGGCAATATCAAAAGTCCGGTGTGGGTAAGCAAGCAGTCCAAAAATTAAAAGAAATCCAGAGAAAATACCGAAGAACGCGAAATGACAAGCTAAGGTTATGTTTTTGTTTATGAGTTTTATGACAAGGCACATCTTTCACTTTTTTTTAAATATGTAACGGACTAAGGTTAGTGTCCATTTTAATCCATCCCAAATTTAATAAGCTGTTTTTATTTTTTATAATTATATGACGCAACCTAAAAATCTGATGTTTTATTAATTACTTAGAAGCCTTATTTCCTACCAACGAAAACATATCCAAGTATTTTAAATCGTTCGTGGAACAATGATATTTTATATATCATTGTCGGGGAACAAGAAAATTCTAGGCATTGCTGTACGAGACATCGTTTTGATAATGTCAAGTTACAAAAGTAATATTTTTCTTCCACATGTTTGAACAATAACTGTGTTCCCGAGTTTTTAATCGACAGTTAAGATAGTACGGTCAGCTACAAAACCCAAGTCTATCTATTTAGATACTTACGTGAAATATATAGCCATGAGTTATATATAAGCTCTATATAGGTGGAAAGAACCCTTAGGCAACCAATATAGAACCACGGGGAGCAAAATTGCAGCCTATTTTTAACCGACTTCAAAAAAAGGAGGAGGTTCTCAATTCGTCTGTTTTTTTTAAATGTTTGTAACCTCAGAATTTTCGACTGGGTGAACCGATTTTGATGATTTGAATGCAGGTGCTTCCCGTTTGGTCCCATTCTTATCAAAATGATGATCTGATGATGGAATCCATGAGGAATCGACGGAATTCTTCAAAATTTATAGGCACACTTATAGCGATTTTGGTATTTTTCATTGTAACTCATGTATTTGCTCTTAGAAAGCATTATTTGGTGAATTGGAACTGCTGATGAAGACCACAGATCCACAGATGGCCAACGGAACTCCTAAACGGTATATATTTCGAGGGTGGCGACAAGATATTTCGATTAAGATAGTTGAGCTACTATGACGAAGCATATTTAGGTTTAAATATATGACTATGACTTTCCCACGGCGTTGCTTGCGGCGAGATTGATATGTTCTATGGTTTCTTATTAATTGAGAAGTAGGAGAATAACAGCATAATTATGCTCACTAAAAAAGTATAAAATAAAATAAGTGTTTAAAAAACAAAAACCCGCCTTCAAAAAAGCAAATAATAACTTCTTTAAAATGGTAGGTAAATAGGGCAGTCCAACTGAAGTCGGCGTCCAACAATATTTTAACCAAAAGCAGGTTTTTGTTTTTTTAAACTTTTTTTTAACCGTGAAACTATGGTAGGTGGTTATGGTTTCTTTGTAAATTTCGATGACCTATTCCCAGTTGTCCACACTCTTTAATTTGACTCAACTGTGTTAGTTTTTATTAATGTACTTAAGTAGATATATTCGTATTTATATATTATACCCAGGGTCAGGAAAATACAAAGTGTTATTTAAGAGTACCTAACAAACGTTTACTTGAAATCTGGTTTATATATCTGGTCTAGTTTTAAAGATAATATTAGCAAAAAATACATGTATTCGTGATTATTTTCATATTTGTAAAACATTTTTTTGTAATATAAACCAGATTTTAAGTAAACGTTTGTTAGGTACTCTTAAATGACTCTTTGTATTTTCCTGAACCTGGGCATAATATATAAATACGAATATATCTACTTAAGTACATTAATAAAAACTAACATAGTTGAGTCAAATTAAAGAGTGTGGACAACTGGGAATAAAAATTCCCAGTTATCCGCACTGTGGACAACTGGGAATTTTTATTCCCAGTTGACCACACCTATTTTCGAGGGTGTGGACAAAGGGGGTGTGGACAACTGGGAATAGGCCATTTTGATACGCCTTTGATTTGATCAGGAATATTTAAAAAGAGAGTGCTAAATCAAATAAGGAACTGATACTGATAAGAAAAAAAACTGTTAAAAATCTAACCTAATGATTGTAGGTTACGTACAATGTTAAAGTAACATCTTCACAACTATCAAACGTCTGTGATTGATTATGCGTCAGTGTGATAAAATTCTGTTTAAAATAATTCATTTTCAAGGACTCCTTTTTGTCAACATGTCGAAACAAAAAAGATCTTACAGTGTTTATTTTCACTTATTTGTTCCCTATTTGGAACTAACAGGTCTGAAAATCACTTAATTGTATCTTGCGAGTGGCAAAGCAGTGAATACTATTACCAATACTAATTATTTGCTCTTTTGTAGATCGCCCAGTGCTCGTGAATTAGGAGTCCTCAATAATGTTCCAAAATCCTAAGTTGTTGTTGTAAGCAAATCTATTCGGAATTCATTTCTGATGAGTTTAATGTCTAGAACTTTATATCAACAGAAACAAATGTTCAAAACAAATTTACCTATATCAACAGAGTGCCGCAGGACGAATAATATATTTTGACAGAGGCAATAGGAACAATAAAAATTTATGTCCTAATTTTGGAACTGTTAGATCGTTAGTGGTTTGAAATAAGTGAAAATAACAGCGACAGTCTCGTGTATCCCCTGCTACATCCCCCCATTGTTATTAGTCAGTTCACTTTCGTCAGAAATCATGATTTATTCCGCAAAAGTAGGTAGGTTGAGTTCGTTAGGTATGTTTAGATGCCCGAAGGGCAAACCGCCCAGCGGCAGAGCTCCGTCGAATAGGCATGATTTTACGGCCCTTCTAGGCCTTAAAGTTGCAATCACTTTAGGTTCCAAAAGGGCCGTAAAAAAATCTCTTTCGCCACTATTGGTGATATACCAAACACTGTTAAACCACTCATTTAGAACATAAAGCTATAAGATAAGCTGCAAAATTCACTAATGTGCTGCTTGGGAATTGCATGGACACCTTAACGTCTATAATCCTGTGAACACGTGAGGCCACGTTCGTAAGAAACAACCTATATACACGGCGATTTTTAATCGGTGATCAGGAGTTGAAAAATATTAATTACCAACCAAAATTGAATTCAATGGGTGAGGTCTCACGCAATTACCTCACTGTTTAATTAATTACACTTACTGATATTGTTAAAACCAATAACCACTGAAGACATGGTCAACCTACATTCATTATTGAAGTGAAGTGGATACGACACGTCAAGTGGCATCGCTTTGGCGGGGAATTTGACAGATCTTACGTCAATAAACTTTAACTTTTGAGAGCCAGGTCTACCAACCTGACATGACAACAAAATTACTTCACCCAAAGTCAACCAATTGCAGGTCATGAAACCGTAACCTAGCGACAATTGTTAGCGTACGGAGAAATTATGATTGGTAATTTCGACATCGGAAAAACGAAAAACCCACGATTTTATCCGAACGCTGATAGTTGCTACGGCTACGTTTAAACAACAGCTACTATTTATTAGTCATACAACGCCCAATCAGCTATTCTTACTATTCTTCTTACAGTCGTTATTGGTCGTTTTATAGGGTTGCTATGGCCACGTTTCAACAAAACTACCAATTTTCATTGACGTTTACAGAAAAATATTTTCTTCTTTTCTTGATTAAATAGCATCTGTCTCGTAGAATATTTTGCCAGTGTCAATTAATAAAATAATGTCAATGGACCTAAATTCTTTAACCTTAATGTTGTGCATACCTAAGAATTTCTAAACAATTAGGAAGTAGGGTGACAATTAATTTCGATGAAGTTATTTTCAAAACAAAAATTAGGTATTACAAAAGAAACAAAAGGTTGGTTTCATAGAACTGCGACTGTAACGTGACCGACATCAATTACAGAATTAAAAAAATTGGTACCTGATCACCAATAAAAAATCACCGTATATAGCGTTGTTAACTGAGGTAATTCAATTATTATTGTTTTTTATAACTTTTTGACGTTAGTATTAGAATTGATAATTTCGCCAGTTTTCTAGAAGGGCCGTTGGCTTTACCTTTTCAACACACAGTCGGCTCTGGCCGTCAACTAAAAGTCGTGCCACTGACGCCACGTCGGCTAAAGCCGACAAGATTTCAAGATTAAAAGAGACTTTGTTTGGTAGCAATAAGGTGTAATTTGCATAGCATAGCAAAGATGTTTGGCGTGTGGGCATTTTGTATTCGACGTATGGCGTTCAAAAGGTTAGTTACTTGATACCCTGCTTAACTCGGGGTCAGTCCGTGGGTCGAAAGATTCGATTCTGACAATTATACTTTTTTAACTCATGTTGTTTCACAAAATAAATGAATGTATTCTTTTCTTAATAATCATCGTTTTCAAGAAACGATACAACTTTCAATAATTTAAAATAAAAAAATCTTTGTTTCTTATTACAAGTATAATATTTATTTCTTTTAAATTTTAATTTAGTGATCTGTAAACTTAGATTCTTCTTAATATTACCTTTGTAACAATAAAACGACACCTATTACTTACCATATATTTTTGAGGTACCTAATAGCTTGAGTATTCGTTTCCGAAATCGGAAAGAATATGCTCACCGCAAGTAGAACGTAGATCACGACGAATCCAGACTCGCATTAAATAATCCAGCTCCTGTTCCGCGTAACTAAGGCGCGCTAACCTAACCTATCAAGGTGACATTGACCTGATTGACCAGTACATTACTACAGAGGCCGGGACAATAGGGGTTGCTGGCCGAAGACATATAGACGGCCGAGCAGAGCGAGGCCGGATAGGTTTGAGGCGGGCAACCCCATATTTCCCGCCGAGGTATGTATAGTGCTTTTCTCAAATATATAATTCATTAAAATAATTAAAACAAAAATTACAATGTCAAATACTAGGAGTGCATAAACATTAGTAACCTATGCAATGCAATTTATATTACAATGATGAATAAATAAACTAAACTAAAGAATTGATAAGAGATAATTTAATAGTTTTGTTGTCATTACTTAGTAATGTTAATGAATATTTTCATCTATAATTTTATAACGCTCTGTGGCCTGTTTTATAAAGTTACAAATTACAATTTACAGGGTACAAATAGAGAATGTCAGCCAGTTTAGATTTTTGGCTTACCGTATTATTCATTAAAAACTAAAAATAGCTTTAAAAAAATCATTTCGATACGTCAAATAGTTTTCGAGATATTAAATTTTAAACCCAGCGGCTAGCGCTCACGAATGATGACGTCATCGCTTAGCAGAGGTACGCGCCCTTATATGAAAAAGTAAGTTTACAGGGCTATAACTTTTTAACCGTTATAAGTAGCCAGTTGAATTTTTCACATAGTACGTGTTATTATAAAATCTATCGTTTAAAATTATACAATGAACAATAAATCAAATTCCAAGAGGGGTCCCCATACAAGAAACATGAAAATAAATAATTTTTTTTAGCATTTTTATACGGATTGTATTTTTATAATGGCTTCTTATTTTGATGCTATTTTAAGCTTAAATTGTAGTCTAATTTTCATAGTTTCCGACTAAATAGCAATCTCAAGTAAAACTGCTACAAATATGTGACAAAACTGATTTTATCAACACGATGTTTTAGGCGGTAACCCATCCTGTTATAGACTACGCTTGTACTTGCAATTTTGTAAGTCGTTTTGATGTTACTATGGCAGCTATGTTTATCTATTATTTTGTATTACATAACTAACTGTCTGTCAATGACCGGCTTTTCTATTTGTAATGTTTGTCGAATAAGTTGGTAAAATAAAATTAGAATAATAATCAAGCACTTTAAATATTGGGATAGTGGCAATAATGCCTAGACCTAGCAAAGCGAGAGTGTTGTAGGTGGGTACGTCTATCGAGTTGGTAGCGCCCGCGCGCAAAATTTGAAATCGATGAAATGAATACACGAAGTATCAGAACTACTGCTAGGTCAATCAAAAATTCATGTTTTACAGTTCACTCTTTTATACAGTAGCGATATTAATTCTAAATTAACACGAAATTTGTAAAGAAAGGCCTACCACCAAAGTTAAACAACCACCGCTTACCTAAACATCGATCGTGTTGATTTAAACTAGGCACTTATTAACATATTTGTAAGAGTTTTACTACAGTTTACTGTTTGGTCGTAAACTATTTATGTTTGTATGGAGTTTTGATTATTATCTAAACTTAATGTGACACCGAAATAAAAAGCTATTATACAAATACAACCCGTACTTCGCCTTCCAAAGTTAAGCAACTACACGCGTAGTCTAAAACAGGATGGGTGACCGCTTAAAATATCGTGTTAATAAAATCAGTTTTGTCACATATTTGTAGCAGTTTTACTTGACATTGCTATTTAGTCGTAAACTACAAAAATTAGACTACAATTTAAGCTCAAAATAGCATCAAAATAAGAAGCCATTATAAAAATACAATCCTTATAAAAATGCTAAAAAAATATTTTCATGTTTCTTATATGGGGACCCCTCTTGGGATTTGATTTATTGTTCATTGTACAATTTTAAACGATAGATTTTATAATAACACGTATTCTGTGAAAAATTCAACTGGCTACTTATAACGGTTAAAAAGTTATAGCCCTGTAAACTTACTTTTTCATATAAGGGCGCGTACCGCTGCTAAGCGATGACGTCACCCCAGCAAGATGGCCCCCGCGCGCTTTAATATTATTGACCCAAATTTTAAACGTTCATAGAATCAAAACTACTGAGTCTTTTTGAATAAAATAAAAATTAGTATGTTTGTTTATTTATAAACTTTACTGCTACAAAGTTTTAAGCGTTTTGGCGTACCTACTGACATTCTTCATTTCCATTTGGCACAACCTTCACCAATGACGAGCAGCCATTTGAGCAGTGTTGCCAGTTTAGACCTTTAAAATTGGTACTTGTACCTTTATAAAACGTGCCCCTGGTGTCATCTGTTAAGTTACAAATGACCTAAATAAATAAATCACAAATTAGTTAAATAGTTACTGAAAAAAAAAACCCAAGAGAGCAGGCAGAAAATCATATTCGAAAAAAACTTAAAATCAACACACAAAGTTATTCATAAAATTAACTACAAATAATAACAATTATAAAAGTAACCATTTAAAACTAAAAAAATATTTTTAACTTTTAACGTATTCTCGACTTGAATTAGCCGTCAATTTGTCTAAATATGTATTAAAGTATTTAGTAAACCTGTTTTTACTCTAGATATTCTATTTATAGCTAGTAGCGACTGCTGACTTTTACTCCCTTCTTACCTACCCTACCACCGCCCGTTCCCCTAGTGGTACGATGGGTAATAATCTTTCCCCACGGTACCACCATTAATAGTGATGTCAAACATCTATAATAATATACATAGGCAGGTTTAGGTTATGTTAGTTTTGCAGTAGGCCGGGAGGGCCGAACCACTCAGAAATAGGAGCTCCGCCGTAGCTGAGCTCCGTCGACACTGTCTAATTTCAAATAAATAAGTAAGTATTTCTGGGTGGTTTGGCTTAAAAGCCTCTATTTGAGTCGAATATGAGGCTAGCAGCAACCCGGACACTTTGTAAAGTTCTTTCTCAACAAGGGCCTTACAGAATCTATCAGGGGGGTTCTCTCATGCCAGTAGGTTGAGTACTTGAGATGTTATTAAATGAAACAATATACTTGAACACTAGGTAAGTATAATGAGCATCGAGCCGGTACTAAATAAGGATAGCTTAAGCGCAACACGGAGTAAGAGTATTAAGAACAAGAACAAGACACCACCGGACAGAAGGGTAGGCAAATTCAGAGTCCCCAAGCCACACACACAACACAAGGCAGGTCCTCGACGAAGAGCGACGACCACGACTACTGCTGGCGTCGGTCTCTTCGCATGCAGGCAATTAGTAGCGACTGCCACGACTACTGCTGGCGTCGATCCCTTCGCATTCACGATACCACGAACTGTACGTCGGGGCTGCAGCTGCAGGGCGAGGTGACCTTATAGGCACCACCAGTGCACATACGCGCGGGACGGCGGCGCTTGGTCGCACGGGCGCGGCGGGCGTGCGCCACTCTCTCTCTCTCTCGCACTCGCGACGTCGGCGGTCTCGCTCAGAATTGGCCATTGGACGCGCGGCGCAGCGGGTGCGCGTCACTCTGCTTCTCGCCCTCGCAACGTCGCCCATCTCCCTCAGACAGGGCATGAAGTAAATCCGGACCACGGTGTCTTTTACGTCTGTATCATAAAATAATAATAGATTAATTTAACTTTAATAAGTAGATATGAAAATTAAACTATTCTTTAAATAGTAGGCATTTTTCCTTTTTAATAATTAAAAAAACAGGTCAAGTGCGAGTCGGACTCACGCACCACGGGTTGGGTATTTAAGATAATATGCTTGGTAACCGCAAAAGAATATAATAATTTTGTTAGGGTTCCGCAGTCAAACTAAGAACCGTTATAGTTTCACCATGTCCGTCCGTCCGCAGCCTAGCTCAGAGACTCTTAATACTAGAAAGCTGTAATTTGGCATGAATATACATATTAGTCACGCCAACAAAGTGGTAAAATAAAATCTTGAATTATTTTTTTTTACTTTCCTTCCCCTACATGTAACGTGGGGATGTTTTTTTTTCTCATCTACCCCATAGTATGGGGTGTCGTTGGATAGTTGTTTCAAAAATATTGCGGGTTTGTCCAAACAATTTTTCGATTAAGGTATTCGTTTATGAAATATTAAGCTTTAAAGCGCTAATTTTTGTTAGAGTCAAGTATCCCCCCCCCCCCCCCCACTACAGCCAAAACTACAAATACTACTGTCGATGTATGGGGATAATAGTTTTCTAACGGCAAAGTTAAGTTTGTCGCGAGGTCTAATTTGTTCGTTGTATGTAACGGCTTCGGAACCCTACACTGAGCATGGTCCGACATGCTCTTGCCCGGTTTTTACAATACCTATAAGATACCATCAGTGGCCCGTTTCACTAAGCTACAAGTTACAAACTACAAGCGGAACTATCTTTCTAGCAAAAGGAGTTAGAAAGAGACCTCCGCTTGTAATTTGTAACTTGTAGCTTCGTGAATCGGGCCTCTGATATCTTCAATAAGCCGTTCAATAAATTTAAAGGCTTTTCGTGTTCCTGTTTATTATGAACTTTATTTTCTATGCAATAAGGTCCATTTTGATAGCCTACATTTTAATACAGATTTGCAAAGTTTTTTGGTTATTTTTCAAAAACTGTAAATAATGAACACCTCATTTTATTTTTACCATAAAATAAAAACCAAAAAACCGCCTTCAAAAACGCAAAAAATAACTTTTAAAATGGTAGGTATACGTCAGTCCAACTGAAGTCGGCTTTTGGGTAAAAATATTGTTAGTCGCCGACTTCAATTGGACTGACCTATACTTGGTTTAGGCCACCAATAATTGTAAATTGTCTACTTTTTACACGTCCTATAAAATTATATGTTAATAACTTAATAAATAGTTTACTTAAATAGGTTAGTGTAGTAACCATTACGTTATGAGTAATAATTTTAATATAAACGCTGTTTAAATTCGACAAATCGTACCAATATTAATTAATTAACATATTTTCAAAAATTGATATTTTTTTTCTTCATACTAAAAATACGTGTCCAAAACTTACCTTAAGACTATTAAGTGCGAGATTATATTTAAAACAACATCTTGTACTGAATGGAATCACTTTAATTTACTTCATTATATTATTTTCTCGGTAATAATGACTGTTTATTATTAACGTTAATTGGTTTCTTACATATAAAATATACATGGAACGCTTGGTCCGGCAATATATTGTCTCGAGAGTTACATTGCGAGCGTTACCAAATATTTGCTTAATTTCCATGTATCCAAAGTCCCAAAACCAGAGTTAATATGGCAAAACTAATGCTCGTCCTGCCAAAAATTCAAAAAAAGAAATGTCAAACAATTACCCTCCAAAAATTTAAATTTAATGTGTGAAGATTAAGTTGTCCACGTAAGTTTATTGAATTTACATACTGATTTTTATGTTAAATTGTAATTATTTTGTGTTTTTATCAATGTTGCTCATTGCTACATTCGTACTATTGCGAATTAACCATTAATTGAGGCTTTACAGTGGATTAATTTAGAGACATCACAATTTTAGGTTAGAGCCGCAAGCTTTTTCTGTCGCGAGATTTACCGAGTTTTACTAGGAGAGTTACCAAGCTTTGCTGCGAGAATTACCGAGAGTTACCTTAAGCTAGTTTCACAGGAAGTTAAAAATATTAATAACCCTTTACAGTGTTACCATTTTAAAAGAAGTTATTTTTTGCGTATAATGGCGGTTTTTTTGATATTTAATACATTTATTTTATTTTGTACTTTTCAGTGATAAGCAGTGATCGGAATAGGTAGAGCTAATTTGCCTAAACTTGACGCATATTCATACATGCGTGAGAGAGATGGGAATACATTATTGAATGAACATGCATCAAGTTTAGGCAAATTAGCTCACCTATTTCCGATCACTGGTGATAATCTGTTATGCAAATTCTAGACTTGTTACTAAAAATACTAAAATCGCTGTATGTATGCCTATAATATTTGAGGAGTTCCATCAATTCCTCACGGATCCCCTCATCAGATTTATATTTGGTTACAATGTATGTTTGTATGCTCTATCAAACCAAAAAAGATTTTTTTAAATCGGGGAACTCTGTAAAAAGTTCAAACCGAGAACCTCCTTTTTTTCAAATCGGTTAAAAGACTAAAACCTTCTCCTAAGTGTTACAAATACTTTTCTGAAAACCGCATCAAAATCGATTCAGCCAAACGCGAGATAATCGCGAACAAGCATACATACATACAGGTCAAACTGAGAACCTCCTTCATTTTGAAGTCGGTTAATAAAAATAATTAGGTATATATACGTCAGGATTAAAGAAATAAAATTGAATAAGAAAATTCGGAGATAAGGGGGAGAGGGGGGGGGAACGGTCATTTTTTGTAAATTTTTGGCTATACATCAAAAAGTACATGAGAGGAAATTAAAAAAAAAATACATGACACCCCATCAAACCACTTTCATTTTTCAACCCCCCATTCTAGACCCCTTTTCCACTTATTATAAATTTAATTTCATATTTTGTATAAATATGCCAAATTTCAAGTTGATAGCATTTGTAGAAGCTGAGAAAACCTGATGCGACATACATACAGACAGACAGACAACAAAGTCTCACCATAAGGGTTCCTTTTTTACCATTTTGGTACGGAACCCTAAAAAGTAGGAACTGGAAATGACACATGAACAAGATTTTCAAAGTTTTTTTTGTTATTTCTCAAAAACTGTAAATAATGAACACTTCATTTTTTTTTCCCGTTAAATATAAGTAGTTATCTAAACGTAAGGATTTTTCAGATTTTTTGATTTATAAACTTAGGAGATAAGGGTCACGGGATGGAGGAAAAAATGATGACTATTGAAATAATGACCAAAGACTGTCATGACGCGCAACGATTATGAAAAACAACAGTATGGATAAACCAAATCGAAATATTGACACATTTTTTTTTTACATATAGGGCAATATAGAACCACCTCCTTTTTTGAAATTAGTTAAAAATGCAACAGCAAGATTGCCTAGTTAGCATACCTTGAACATTAACCATCAGAAGAGGAATATTGTTTTTGTTTTTTAAGTTGAAATTTGGTACACATTATGTGATGTGACATATGTAAATTGGTGACCCAAACAAAACACCGACATGTAACGTAAATAAATCACGTTTAGGGGGTAAAACGGAATATTTAAAAATAAAGTTTTGCAAACTATTATTGTCTGACATATAAAATAAAAGGGCTTGTTGTGGGTATCTTAAATATTTAAGAAATCCATGCATATTTCCTATTAGTGATATCCTTGAAACTTAAGAAAGATAGCCATAGCACGTTACACTAATGTAAAACTGAAAAGTTTTTTTATTTTAGGTGTCCCCTTATCTCACCGACATCCATTTCATAGAATGTATCACTTTGCAGAATTTTCTCCTGAACCCGTGTTGATTTCAGGTTATCTTGAATATGATTCACGTAGACTAGGTTAGATTAGACTTGTAACCATCACAAGATAACCTGAAATCAACATGGGTTCAGCAGAAAATAGCTTTCTATGAAACGAAAATTCAAAGTGATACATTCTGGGTGCGTCTCACGAGACATAACTACAAAATCAATATTTTCATGATAATAATATTTACAAGATATAATAAATGTTAGCTAAAATAACAAAAACAATTTTTTAAAGGGAATAACGGTCAAATATCATTATATTAATTTTGAATGTTTTTTTTTATATAACACTCGCATTGTATAATTTCAGTTCGAAAAACATACATAACATATTGCATATATTATATTTAGTATAAGGGTTATAAGATCTAATATTGTATACTATACTCAATAGGTACTGAAAGGATCGCTTACCAGAAAAGTGAAATTTGGCAAGATATCCTAATAATGAACAATATGCATTAGCGGCTTTGCTCCCACCTTGGCCTTTGAGTTGTTTTTTTATCTGCCTAGAAAATCTTGCTTATAATTTGTTTTAACTATCCAGAAAATGCAATGAGCAAGATGAATCAGGGTAGAACTGACTAAGGTCTGTTCATTCATACTTGTCTTATATAGTAAACAACTTTCTAACCTCAACATGAATCTTTTTTGGCTAAAACAGCTATTTTAAACAAAATAAAGCAATCACAGACAATAGACTAGGCTAATGAGCCAAGTCATATCCATAATGTTTATTCAGTTTACTTTATTTACGATAAAAGAGCTGTTTAAGCTAAAAATAGGTTCATTTTGAGGTTAGAAAGTTGTTTACTATATAAGACAAGTATGAATGAACAGACCTTAGGTTAGGTTAGATTTTTTTTATCTGTTTATATTATATGTGCATTATGTTTTTTGATGTTAGATTCATTGATTTATATATGTTTTATATATTAGCTGTCATGTACATTATACGCTTTAATCGTTATAATAATTGGTATTATATACTAATAATAACGTTACACTTTATGAAAATAGTTGTTTCGACATTATATATTTCGTTCATTATTTCCAGTGAATGTTATACTAAACAGGTTTATACAATGTGAGCGTATATATTGTAACTGTAATATTACATAACATAACATAATCTCACGCTTTCGTTCCCAGAGTTGGGTAGGCAGAGCTACACAATTACAAACATCTCTAAAAACTTGTTGATAATTCTATAACCACAATTTGCACAATTAGGCTAAGATGTTTACCAGCGTATTAGTGACAGGTTGCAAGCCCATCGCCTAACAGTACTACAAGCCTTTATTCCCTTAGTCTTCTCTTACGACATCCACGGGAAGACATGGAGTGGCACTATTCTAACTCGGCAACCACACGAGGATACTGTAATATTATCAGTTCTTATATCTCGTATTACTTACCCTTGTTTCATCGACACTCATTTAAAAGAATGTATGGGTAAACCTAAACCTGTATTTAAATTATGGTACTTACATGAATGTTAACTTACTTTTTCTATGTTTATTTGTTTGTTTGTGTCATAACATAACAGACGCGACGCACTCAAATCGGCGGCTCTACTTTCTTTACTGTCGCAGAACTCTGTCAGGCTCACTTCTTGATTCAATCGCCAAGAGGGGTAGGCATATTCTTGAAATTAAGACTGTAAGGTCTGTTCTTACACGCGTCCTGCAAAATAATATTACACTAGACTTGTCTGTTCTTACACGCGTCCTGCAAAATAATATTACACTAGACTTCTTTCTTTAGGCTAAGTCGCTATCTAACCACAGATTATAAATTATAACCAGACAGAGGCCCTATTTTAAAAATCGAAGTTCGAAGTTACGTTAGCTCCATCTCTGTCACTCGTCCTTCGAGAATAAATCGAGCGAAAGGGATGGAGCTAACGTAACTTCGAACTTTTTTCAAAGTAGGGCCTCAGTAGACAAGTAACACAGGTAAACAGTCAATTTCTAACAACCATGGTCCGCTTCACGTATTGGGTGTTTTAGTGTACTTCATTATTTTTGAAATTTCATAATTTTATTTAATAAAAGAAGTACCAAGCGATGGCAACGAAAATTAAATCGCACTCGGTTTCCGTTAGGTTAGGTTCGTTATGCCAATTTCTTTGTAAAAAAATGTTTTAATGAATAATTATTTAAAAAACAATTGTGTTCAAAATTAAAGTAATAAAAAAATATAAAGATAATTTTACAGAACTATATGTTAATTGAAATTATACTTTTAAAGTAAGGTTGACAGCTCGAACGATTGCGTGAAATGAAAAATTGCCTTGTGTCCATATGTCACACAACCGACATGACATGACATGACTGGACTGACAAGCAAGACAAGGCAACTCATGACATAATACCCACCGATTACCGTATGAAAATTATGGGCTAAATAATCTACTATTACATCTAATCAATCCAGTTAAAAAACCATTTGAACAATGACATTATTGCGGTTAAGAAGAATTAAATTTGGTAGGAATGTATTTTTTACATACCCAGTGTCACTGTTGAATTAAAAGTGCGATATGTTAAAAAAGCATTATATTTATAGCCTGACCAGTTGTGTACGGACCACAGACAGTACATACAGACTTACGGACCCTGGGAAAGTGTTGCTAATAACTGTGAATATACATATCTAAGTGTTCACATATTTTCCATACAATTACCTACGAATATCACTTATCTTATTTGACTATCATTAAATAATTACGTAGTAAATTTTATTGCTTGGTAAACTTTATGAAATTAAATCTTTCTTTGCAACAGAGTTAAATTGTAGGTACATAATTTAAAACCTTACTTTACTAGTAAACAATAAGTTACAATAAAATTTATTAAGAGCTTTTTAATTGGTTCTCAATATTGGAAAGTAATATTTTTAGACCACCCACACAGTATATTTTGTGACCACCTTTGTATATGGTAATAACATTTACCAGTGTATATAATAGGTTGGATGAAAAAGTATTCATACATTGAGTGATCCACCCTGGTAGGTATATAATGTCTGTATGTGACATGTCAACATCGAATATCAAAATATTATTAAACAAAATGCTTTACAATCCTTAGTTTATTTTCTAAGTATTACCACCACCCACTGCCAAGCAGCAGTGTTCGCATTTTTGTGTTCTGGTGTGGGGATAAGACAACTGGTTATCCGGTGAAGTTACTACTGACCTAGTCCCAAACTAAGCTTTAGGCTTGTACTATGGGTACTAAACAAAGATAGATATTACTTATATAGAGAAATAAATACTTAAATACTCTACTCATTGTATTTATACTCTACTGCTAACCACATGAAATTTAAAATGCTTTAGTACATTATTTTGTACGGAGATCAATCCCCATTTCACTATCCTGACAATAAGGTGACAATTCAGTATAAATATATTAACAAGTTTTCACATCACTGGGATTCATATGCGCTATGTATACTGAAATTTTGAGCCCAGATCTTGGAAGTTTATTTGAATAAAAACAAATGAATATCAGGTGGATGATGTCACCTCAATTGACCTCGTCCCAATTTTTCCGATATGATTGCCTAAAATTATGATTTATTCGTTTTGACAACCAATAAAAAGTTCTTAATTTTTTTGAAATTGTAGGTCTCACTTTATAAAACCTATAGTCCTGTGAAACCTGTCCGTTTTGAACAGAGGAGTGGGTCACTGTACATTAGTTATATAATGATTCCTAGTTAAAACTTTATTTGATGATCATGATTATGATGTTATTTTTTTATTTAATGGTTTTTTGTAAATTATAATTAACCAACTTTATTTGGTCAAGTTGGTGCTTTTTGAACAATTTCAATTATTCATCTTTACAGGTAACTAGCTGTTCCCGTGCCGTGTTAGTTGGGCAATAAACATTTATTTATTAGTTAATATAGCTTACTCATAATCATATAATTAACACTCACACATAATGTGGCTTTCTATTTATTAAGAATTTTCAAAATTGGTTCAATAGATCCAGAAATTACCCCTTACAACGTCACAAACTTTACCTGTTTATAATATTATAAGTTAATAAGTTATATAAGTTATAAGTTTTAAGTTTTAAGTTAATAAGTTATAAGTTATAAGTATAGATAGAGCATAGATTAGTAATTATATGGGAAAACGCAAGAGTTTCTTATACAATTAAATAAGATTTATTCATTTTGAAAACCAGGTTTGGTAGATAGGATAGATTTAAATAAATTTCTAATATATTTAAATAAATGCATGTGAAAGCCATAATATAAAAAATCAACATATCATAATAGGAGTTATGAATGTGTCTATAAAAAAAATACAGATCGCAAACGCATTGCCAACCCTGAGAACCAAGATAATGCCTTATTATTTTTATTTTTATTATATATATAGAGGTGATATAATAGTTGCAAACATTGTAAGATTTGTAAGACATAGTTTTTACTTTTTAAGTTTTGTTTTGTCTTTAGTATATAGAGAACTCCTAACTCTATTCAGCGGGACTAATGTAATTAGGTGCCTACAATGAACTAACCGATAGGGACGGTGTATAATTATAACGGAAAATTATATCACAAGGTGCTTTTATGGAGGTTATTTTTTCCAAATACAGTCATAAATATCATAAAACTGAAAGACTTAAAGTCATAAAGCAATAATTTAAAACCCTTACCATAAAAGTTAGCAGTCCTGGGCCGGGATTTTTTACTCTTGGGTATAAGTGAGTATCACAATTTAGTTTCCCTAGTACTAAAAGTTAATTTTGGGATTATAATAATTCAATTTGAGTGAAATTTTCTCCCGATATCAGTTTACTGAAATATGTCACAATAAAAAAAAAACTCCAAAATGATAACATAGTTCGTTATATTTGATTATTTGTTAAAATTACAATTAAGATGTAAAAAGACTCGTATAACATTTTAATTCTTTGTGCGATACCACAGCAAATGTATTCAGCTCGCCTACAATTTATACAATTTAATTTGCGCTATTAAGCTAACTAACCTTTGTACAATTAAATTAGGTTAGTTAGTAGGTAACAAAATATTAAATAATGTTAGATAGCTCTCAACTTGGTCCTAAAGACTTGCAATAAGTTATTGAAGATGTCGATATCACTTGCACTTGTTCTGTGAGCTATTCAAATATATTATCAATGGGATATCTGGGCATACTATATGGCATTTGTTAAGGATATCTGATCGTTCGATGGATTATTTTGTCTAATGAAATGATTAATAACTAATAAGTCTATATACTACACTACTATACTACTAACTAATTATACTACACTTTTGCAAAGATGGCAGTTTAAAATGAGGGTCTTATTTCATAGCTAGTTCCGTACTGTATTTTTTTCTTTTTTATCTTATTACGTACAATAATATGAAGCTAATATACAATCTTATGAAAAATTATAGCTTGCTTATGTGTACTTATTCTGCTAACTACACTATAATGAAATAATTGTACATGGCATTAACATTAGTGACTATAGGGAATTATGCATTGTTACAATAATCGGGTCCGGTCCTGAAGGCCTTATTTGCATTTAGCCTTGGCATTCAAAACGTTTCAGTAGTACACTGACCAAGTATGCAAAATGACTTGTTTATCTAATGCCATGGTCCCTATGTCCCGTCTACTATGGCTTATAGCAATGAGGGCGGTTTACAAACCAATACATTTTGCTACCCGGTCAAATATACAACTAAGGTGCTCTGCTCGCTAAGGCTAAATGCAAGTAAGGCCTTCAGGACCGGACCCCAAAAATCGTAATGATTAAACTGATTATAAAACAATGTTATATACTTACTACTTCTATGGTACATGTGTAATATTTTTATTAACATAATTATTTTTAAAAGTAGCAAGTGAAACCTGTAACAACAAACTGTATTTAGGTACATGAAGGTCTTTATATGCCAAAATTTGAGTGATATCGAGTGAAGTGATAAGTAATTTGGAAGGAAGGCTTCTATTTCAAAGTTTATTAAGGCTAAATGTAGTGTAGGAATTTCTTAATTACACGGATACCTACTAACTATTTTGTAAGAAGTGTTTTCATTTAAGAAACTACCAGTCCAGGTTCCATCCCCGGTAAGAACACATATTGGATGAATGACCTAGATTATGAGTCATGGATATTTAATTTTCATTTTGGTACATACCTATATAAATACGTATAATGTTGTCTAGTAGCCATAGTACAAACAAACCTAAAGATTATTTTGTGACTACAATCAATTTGTATGAGATTGTCATATTGTTATTTCAGCCACTTATTAACATACATTTCCATACCACCAAGACTAACCAGAGATTTCACACGCAATACATTTTAATTCTTCTGACGTGTGGTATGTATGTGATTCATAATTTGGAATGTAATATCTTGTCATCCTTATATCTTTTCATGTATTTACATCGGGTATTATCAATAAGGTATTTATTATAACATTTTATACGAGTTGAAAAGTTCGTACAATAAAAATTAGCTGAAATTTAGTAATTACACATAATGCAAATTCAATTACAACCCAATAATATGTGGGAAAGATCATCTGATGATGGTAGTATTGGTAAAATAAATAACAAATCAATAATATAAGCGTTTTTTCGTAACAATTACGTTTAAGAAAAAAGTAGAACCATCAATTTGTGAACTAGTTATTTTCGCAAAACAGTTGAAGGCTAGGTACGAAAGCAACAAGCAATCGGTAGGTAAACCAACTCGTGACAAAATTATTTTGTTTTAAACCTTTACTGAGGTTAGCTCAGTCAAATTATGAATGCGTTTATTACCCAAATAAGAAATAAATTACCTGCTATAATATTTCTCAACCATGTCCCGTCTTCCAGTAGCAACTGTAAACAAACGTAAATACACTTATTTCACCACCATCACTTGTCACACAACACATCACCACCAACTTTCCTAATATTCAATTGACTATATGCCACCAACTCTTGTAAAGTCAATAAATCCACTCCACTCACATTTACACAACCAATATTTTAGATGGCGGCCATTGTTCGTCCGAGAAGTCAGGGTACGTTTCCACTCAAACAATGCCGAGTGAAAGAGTGAAAACGACACGTAACGCAGCTTCTGATTGGTTCATTTCTCTCTTCACCTTTGCTTCGGTCCAGTGAAACCGCACCCTAAACCAGCTCACCTCTAAAATAGGAGCGTTTCAATTTGACACTAATGACAGCCAAATGTGATCTCATTGTCGAACGATCGAACGAATTGAGAAAGTTAAGAATTGCGTGATAGTAGGGACAAATAGTTCCGCTTACGTCTGTGAGCGCTAGTATCGCTTCGGTGTAGAATGCGCAATAATTAGTTGGAAATTATGACATGATTAGCTACTGCCGTTGGTAAATTCGTTATGTATTAGGTCATTTTATTCGTAAAGTACCTTAAAATGCTACATACGTAATTTTAAAACCATTTAGTAAATATATAAATAAGCGCTGATTTAGAGCGTTGTGTGCAAGCCTTAGGTTACAAGCGTCATTTTCCTCTCCTGTCAGCTAAAGTGAAACGACAATGCTACCTAAGGCGAAGAGATCTGTCATATGTTCGACCGACAGATAGATCACTTTTGCTTGTTGAGAGAATCAGTACCCAGATATTCTCCCTTAAGCCGTTGTTGACGAGAGCCGCAGGCTTGCGCATTTGACTATAATAATATTATAATTGTGGCCCGTATCAATCCTTATGAATATCCAAAGGTTGTGTAGTAAGTTCTAGTTGTAGAATTACAAATGGCTTTTTAGTTTTCACCTCAGTCAATAGTCACCTTGTTTGTTCTCAGCTCAAATAGGGCCCGCTATCTGTCTGGTAGCTCTCGGGCTAACTGATAACAGTACCACGGCCGTGGTCCTGCTTGTGGCTGCGCTGACGCTGTATTCTGGCACTAACACTGGGTGGATAGTGAGACAATTCACTAATTATGGCTTTATTTGAGTTTCATCATCATCGTTTATAGCAGTTCACTGATGGACATAGGCCTCTAACGAAAAAGATTAATCTTTGGCATTATGTTTTTAAATGCAGCAGGCCTTTCGCGTAACTCACTCGCAATCGCGATATGCTTCAAAACAAAACAATTGTTTTCATTTTGTATGTAAGCCTTCGATTTTCAAAATGAAAACGATTGTTATTGCGAGTGTGTCACGCGAATGGCCTGCTGGTCGCCGAATTCTTCATTTTACCCTAATTTCTTTAATAACAGTAATTTATGTAGTAATTAATGATGCCATTGGTAGGGGTCTATATTGTTTGGCGTAAAGATCGTCAACATAAATACTGATAGTTAAAGAATACAAAAATAATACTCAAATAATCTAAACCCTAACAATAATGACTATTATAACCACATGGAAATGGAACCCTGACCCACTATTAGAACTGTGCCGCAGTGACGTTATGATTCAACGTAAGAAGTTTCAAACAAATCGTTCTTTGGTGGGTAAGTGTTTCATTAGGCTGATAGTACTTTGCAGATATTTTAGTGGATTTCTAAAGCCGCTTAATTTTCATCTGTGCCATCATTATCATCGGGTTTACTAATATTTCGACGAAAATTATTTAGCAAATTCTTAACTCCCCAAACTACGTATCCCATATTTTTATTTGGGCAATTTTTTATTTCCCTACTCAACGTTTCGGACTGATATCATTTCCCAACTAATGATTTGATAAATTATTGTTACACAAATTATTACCTGGGATTCTTTTAAGATATCAATTATGTTTTCCTCAAATGTATTTATTGGAATACCTTAATTTAAAAATAACCCTAACCTACCTATCTCTGGGAGCAGTTTCGTTTTTAGGGTCATAAAAAAAATAACCCTAATCTACCTACCTCTAGGAGCAGTTTCGTTTTTAGGGTCATAAAAAAATGTTATTTGCCTTAACAAATCATTTGCTACACAATTATTTACCACATAAAATTTGACGTAATAAAATATTGCAATATAAAAATGTTGCGAAATAAAAAAATACGAAGTAAAATTATGCCAAGGATTGGTTTGCCAAATAAAACTTCGGCGAAAAGTTGGTTGCCAAATGAAATTTGACGAAACATAATTCGGCAAAAAGGCAGTACAGCTTATCATCGTCATCTGCCACTCTGCTTTTCTTCTTCTTTTAGCTTTTGATAGATTTTTTTATCGTTTCGTATTCAGCGAGGAGTTGTTACTTTAATTTCAAAGGTACTTTTATTTTCAGGTAAACTACATAGATCTGTCCCCTAACTTCAGCGGCACTCTGATGGCCTTTGGGAATACGTGTGCAGCCTTTGGGTCCCTCACGCAACCACTTCTCGTCTCCAACATCGTCACTGACGTGGTAATGTAATTATCTTAATGCTAAAGTCTTTCTTATTTCTAGATTCTATGGAACATTTGCGTTTAACTAGGAAAAACAACCAACAAAAAATTTAGTTTTCTCCACAATGCTCGGAAATGTTAACCTTACCGTTGTAAAAACAGCCGCGAAGTTCTGAATTAACTTCAACGCGTAATCCATATTATAATTGAAATCCCATTTTATTCAATTTAGATTCGAGAGAGATTAAATTTGTAATTTTATTTAAACCGCCCGTAATGACAATTTCATTGTTTTTTCACCAGACCAACCAGTTCCAATGGCGCATTATGCTGAGTTTAATGGCTGGGGTTATCTTCTTCAGCAACATCTTCTACGTCTGCTTTATGTCAGTCGAAATTCAAGCGTGGAATGATGTAGATGGTAAGTATCATTAAAAAAACCGTCTTTAAGAACCGAATGTTAATACAAACGATAAATATAGCCAATTCCGTAAACTAGTTTAAACGATTCTAAGATGTATAACTTTAAAAATGTAGAAGGATAAAAAATATCCTAACATATTTTGATATTTTAAATCAAAAAAAAAACAACAATTAACATTTTAATTTAAAAAAAAATGGTTTCAGATCACCGTGATATGGAAACCGAAACTGAAAATGTGCTGAAGAATTAATGTACCTTTAAGTTTGGCTTGGCTGTGCTCACGCCCTTTTCATTACCGCAATCTATGTAACCTATCTATGGAAAATATAAATAAATTTGATTAGATTGAAGAATTAACATTCTTTTGATAACATTATGCGTATAAACTATAAAAAATTAAGCGCCGGCTAGCATTTTTTCCCCATTACAAGTAGGTTAGGTAAGGTTTGATTTATAAGAAATATCAAAAAATTATGTTCTCTATCAAAACATTGCATTCGGAATTATGAAAATTCGGAATTTTATCTGTTCAGAATTATGACTCTTCGGAGTTATTTATTGTACCCATTGAGAAAGTTTAGTAATGATAGTCATTAATCAGTAGTAGTTTCATAAATGTACAGAAGTTAAAAGTAAAGAATTTTGTTTGTTAAGTATTTATTCCTTGTATTGTGTCGTACTATAGCAACACCGCTATATTATTTTCTGGTAGTTAAATTGTAACCGTTTCGCGGGTTAAAGCTTGAAGAGAGATTGCAGGCTTAGTAACAAGGCCATCTATACTTGTTGGGTACGGAACCGTAACGATTAAGGTAACAAATTCAAATTGAACAACCAAAGTCTATTTAGGTAATTTACATAAGTATGCTTTTAAATGTATTCTTATAGAATGTAAAAGTCACAATACGCGCGGGTCCCTAACATACTTACCTATCACCTATATTACTTTTATAACAAATTAAACTTTTAACCCTTTATAGGGTAAAACTGAACAAAATAACTGAATTCCTAATCTCACCTATCGTACTATCTATCTACCAGTTATAATTGGTAATTTTTACGAGTAGCACTTACCTACATAATTTTCAATGATCCCCTTTTAAGGGTTACATTTTTAACAGAATAATATTTTTTTTTCATAGGTAAGTTATTATAAGGGCCGGTACAGATGAGCCGCATTTGAACTGGAACCTAGCTGCGAAATGGCATTTCCAGTGCAGTTGACGTACGGTACGTACCTTTTGATGCAGTAACGTCAAATGCATCATAACACTGCACTCGAACTGCCATTTTGCAGTTCGTCAGTACCAGCCCTAGAGGGTTAATTTATTACAAAATTTAAAAACTTTACTCTCTTCCGAAAGTACTCTGTCTCAATTGAAGCAAATTGGTAACTTTTGACAAATTACAACTTATTACTAAATTAAATGCTTCCGAAACTTAAATATTGGCAACAGTAATTAAATTCCAATTATAACTTATAGTTAAGCATTTCTAATTGTTTGAAAGTTTGAGTTAGATTGATCTGATGACTAAAGGGTCATTCCACCGTAACACCCGAAACAGCTACTTTTTAATAAGGTTTATTTCGATATTATAAGAAACTAAGAAAATCAGTAGTGTCACGCATAATTAAAAATATAAGAAAATAACGAGAGAATCTCTTATAAAAAGTAGCTGTTTCGGGTGTTACGGTGGAATGACCATAATACGAAAAAAGGGAACACCTTAAAATTCCGTTTTTTTTTTCCCGAACATATTTTTTTCCAAAAACTATGTTATATTGTAGCTATTTTAAATTCAATGCATAATTTAATTTCTCTACGAAGGTTAGGTTAGGTCGAAAAATATAGCCTATCAAAATATTGCATTCGGAATAGTGAAAATTCGGGATTTTACTAAATTCGGAATTATGACTCTTAGGAATTATGTAGTGTACCCAAAAAAAGGAACAAAATACTTTTCTCTTGTATTTTTTTGTCATTGCACTCGTCTTATGGTTACCTTTCACAAGGTCGAATTTTCGTTCCCGAATGTTTCATTTGTCCGAAATTTCATAAGTTACAAATATGTACTTCTTTCTGAAGCCTTATTTTTCAGCATTTTTTTAAACAAAAAAGAGATCAGGGAAGACATAGGATGAGGGCATTTTAATCAGAATCTTTTGAAAAATTGCATACAACGCAATTGTGAACCGAGGTAGGTATGGCGCACGGGGTGAAGGAGTAAGGTACGATAAAGCTCATTATAGTCACCATTGCCCTCTCCCCGCACCTCATGCATACCTCGGCTCTCAATTAAGTTGTAAGGCTACAAAAACATTCAAAAGAAAATTCAATAGTTCCCGAGGGAATAACGATGATTGAAATCTACATGGATGAAGTCACGGGCAGATGCTAGTATTATAAATTCAAAAGTTGGTGTGCTTGTTTGTTAATCTTTCCCGCTGAAATGACAATTCGGATTTGGTTGAAAGGAGAATGGGCAAAAATTTATGAACGCTGGTCTAAAAACCAATAACAAATCATCGGATATCCTTTTTAATTCTACAAGGATTTTGTGTAGCGGGAAACCTCAAATAACTATGAATCCTTTTTTTTTAAATCTGGAACATCGGGACGCCTACGTAGACGATTTTAGCATAATTACTATGAAATACCCGTCTTTGCATTGCGGTAACTTATTTCACACAAAGATTTCGAACTACCTGGGGCCTGTTTTATAAAGCTACAAATTACAATTTACAGGTTACAAGTTTCTATTTGACACAACCTCGACCAATGACGACCAGCCATTTGAGCAGTGCTGCCAGTTTAGACCTTTAAAATTGTAACTTGTAGTTTTATAAAACGTGCCCCTGCCAAAATAATAGTTTTACAATGGTTTTACAACTTAGAATTACCTATCCGGGACATACCGCTTCTCCTTATTGGTCATATAGGCCAATTTGCCCACCCTCCTTTGAAATGGAGATAGCTTATACCATAGGTTTCTTTTCACCCTGGAAATTCCCGAGGGAATTTTGATAATCTAAATCGACGCGGAGATGTCGCGGGCAGAATTTAGTACAAAATATAAGTTCAGGGCGTGAACCTTGGCAAGTTTCCATATTTAATAGTTTGCATGAGCGACTAAAACTTTAGCGGGAAATTTTGACAAGTTACAAGTTCATTAGCAAGAAAATTATTAAAATCCTCTAATTAAAAGGCAAAAAACATTGAACATTCTTGTAACTGTGCTTTAATGAACCTCTATTATGTAGCTTGGCACTCATTTTGTTCTCAATTTTTTCATCGACCAAGTTGACAATTCTTAATTTACTTGTACATATTCATGCAATTTTTTATAAAGGCCCTTTTCTGGTATAACATTTTCTTCAATGATATCAAGGACTTCGAAACTGTTATATCGTTTACAGTAGAGGGATAGTATATTAAAGTGGATGTTGTCAGTTTTATATTTAGTGATACTTTTGTTTTATAAGTATTTTCACTGCTATCATGCCACCAAATTAAACATTATTTTGGATATAAGAGAGGAGGAGTCGGAGAGGATAATAGATATAGAATGTTTAATTGTAGTTTTATTCACTTTAGAGCCAGTATATACTAAGCATATTGTGGGCCGTCGGCTGTATACAGAGCGCGTTGCTATCGCACACAGAGGCATTCGAAGAGCGTTAATATTGGGTCCACTGTACATGAGAGGGCAGTATCAAATACACACGCTCATAGCGGCACGTTTGTACCTCAAAGTGTGCGATTGACAACAATATCTGTGAATGCCTACAGTCGGTGATAGAATTCGAGATCAAAATCCTAACCTCAACGGGCGCCCATTCGCTGTGATTACTGCGGGTCTATATTGTCTGCCATAATTATTTCTAGTCATAATGTGCTTTAGGCCTTAATCATCGCAAGTTATAACGTATTTTTTTAAAGAAACTGTTACTTGTTCAGGATTTTTATAAATCAAATCGTTAGATAGAGATATAAAAAATTATGACTATCAATAATTATGTCAACAATGACATTATGACTAATAAAAATATGGGAAACAAAGGGCTCTCGATTACTGCATTTGTAGGTATTTTTATCAATAAAGCTTACCCTAATATTACTGGTTACACGAGTTCTCATTCATGTTTTTATGAAATAATGTTAAAATAACTAAACAATGAAGATGGGATCTGTCAGATTTTGATCTCGAATTCGATGACCGAATATAGATCCGTTGGTCCTTTGAATGTGCTTGAGAAGCGCTTTGAAAGGCCTAGGTGTCTATTAGCTAGGGACCTAGAGTTTCGGCGTATTGTGTCAAATAACTCACTTCATCGGCGAGATCATTGCCTAGCCTAACATGATCCGTCATTACGTATAAACATGTGCGTGTCTTTGGTTTTGGATGTATTTTGACGCAGCTTAATGCGTATAAAAGCATTGCGTAAGGGACTTAGATTGATTGCTAGGAAAATAACGTTCAGTGCAACGCCTGTTAAAAAGTCTTTCGAGTTTATATAAAGTTGGTTAGACTACCATAAGAGCCTGTGAGAGCGATTGAACAGACGTAAATTCAACCATTTTTATTTCTAGGTGACTATGGACTATGTTAAAGTGACGTTGTCAACTAAAACGCAAAGGACTGGATGATTTGGTTTACAACGTCACGTTGACAAAGTCCATAGTGCCAAATTGGTTGACTGAACTGTCAAGGACTTTAATTATCATGCCACTATGGAACCCTGTCATAATGACAGCGTGACCACCACAGAAACCACATGACAGAAATTACGCTTAAATTAATGATTAACGTTATGCGACAGGGTTCCATAGTGGCATAACAATTAAAGTCCTTGACTGTACAACCCAACAGTAATTTTAAAGAGCTATGGCACTCTATAAACACGGTTTAAACAGTAGTTCATCTTTAAACAAAGCTTAAATGTGTGCTCGCCTCGACCGTAAGCGCCACGAGCCACGACATGCAAACTCAACACATCATGTCGTGCGAATCAAATATTGATCACCGTGCATCAACGCCAAAATGTCGTCACGTAAATATCACACATAATAATATGGACAACCCTAGCACCTCAGCGGTAATGTAGGTAGGTGACAGAAACTTCTCAAGGGCCGGGAGAAGGGCCCATTGTGATTTATACAGCACGACTGTTAGCATAAATTTTATTAAAGAATTATAAATAAACTAGCGACCCGCCCTCTCTTCTCTTTGGTTTAGATAAGTTTTCTGTAACATCCTGACATAAACCAGAATTTATTAGGTAAGTATAAGTACATAAGAACCTTCCGTGTTTTTTTTAACTGATGTATTTAAGCCGTATCACTGTGGTTTAGGAGGAGTTAGCGGATATACACACTGACAGAAAGCCAGAAAGACAGACAGACGTGGAAAGCGACTTGGATTTTTACTGTAAAGAAGATTGGTAATCCGTGCAATTAAAACCAAATCACAAACATCAACACCCTTTATTTCTCATAAGTACATAATCAGTATTAATCGTTTAGCATTAAGATGTTCTGACTGCGTATGCAAGTTAGGCTAAAGACAGTAGTAACTAGGTTACGAACGATAATAATAATCACAACTCTACACTACAACTAAGTATTTACAAAACCTTACGTACTAAGAATACTGAAAAAGAATTGGTTACTGAACTAGATTTACTACATTTTATAAGTATTCACATTGCTTATTGAATTGTGTAAGGTACAGCACCCGAGCGGATTAAAGACACGCCAAACTGTTATAGATTAATGTCGCGTGAAGATAAAACTTCACTTACAATTTAATCCTTAAGTAATTCAATTGTTTTCAACAATTTGTATGATGTTTTCCTTGTCTATACTCGTACGCGGGAACAAACATGAACTAAACATGGTTATGCCACGCATGCAATAACCATTACAAGTCGCGCTTGGAGCGATTCGACACGATAGTATTTTGTTTCTAAGTCTTGGATGCTTTCGATGCATTTAAGCATGTATTTCGCTATAGGAGTAGTTTGTTGGGGTAACACCGGAAGGGGGGAAAGACCGTATGAATCAAATTTCCGCCGAATTTGGCTTTATGTCTCAATGTTGGCAGCAATGTGCGCTAAGGCGCAATGAAATGGCGTCTTGCATATTATGGTGTTACCCCAATGTTTATCGTTAACTTGTACCCCTAGTCTGAGGACAAATGTGTGAGGGTCTCTGATATTTATTTGTTTATTTTTATTTAATGCGCCTTTTATGTTCGCGTTGCGTCCAGACTAGACTCCGTTATCAAGCGGGCAGTTTGGTGACTAACTAACATTAGTGATGTGATGTCATTTATGTTAGTTAGCCAGATATATGTTTGATCCAGAGATAATGCATAGCATGTTTAAACGGCAAATTATTATTGGCCGAAATGAAGCACCGCGTGTTTTTACTATATCGCACCTTCAGAACAATAGTGACCTAATTGAGAAATTTTAAATTTCGAGTTAGGTCTCTATGATAATAAATTTATGATTCGAAGTTTGAAAGCACACATTTTGAATTAGGTCATTATTGTTCTAAAGGTGCGATATGTATTTCGTGTAATTCAATGATTGTGGCCATCCGAATCAACAAGAGCATCATGGCGGCTGGCGTTTACGCTTTTTTGATTAACGTTGTCGCGTTATTTGTACTTGTGATAGTAATATTTAGAACAGTCTACTCATATGCTTTGTCCAATAGTTTCTGACTCTTAAGAAATTAAATGTTTACTAGTATAAACCAGTTTCGTATAATAAAGCTCTACTTATTAAAACTTAGTAACTACTGCCCAGGCTCGAGAGCCAAACTTGCATACACTCTAGATTTAACTACAATTATTTAAACGTTATTACTTTAACTGTACATTGCGTTTGAGTATTAATAAATGTTAATCAATTTGGATATATTTTATTTACAATTATCACTATTTTGTCTTCAGTAATACATTTATATTTACATTTCTTATCGAAAATTTACATTTTTCACAATTTATGTTAAACATTTTGATATGATATAAAAACTCTTATATTTACAACAATACTCTATTCGATTAAGATAAACATGGAAGCGATTTTTCTTAAAAACACGACATTATAATTTACTGTTTTTTTACAATACAATAATTACTATTTAAGTAATATTTTATATATATATCAAATTTAAAAACAACGTAAAGACGTCTAATTTTACAATTATATAATAAGATTTAAATACAAAAAACAGCTTAAGGCAACATCAAAATAAAATATTGGAAGTTTTTAATATTTTAACCAATCACAAAGCTTAGCTCAGTCGACCGTTACAACAGTAGGTACTAACGCCATCTACATTTTGCTTTGTGTAAACTTTATTAAATCTTTGCTAATATCTACAACACAGTTGGCATCTGAGGTCAGCATAGCTTCTGATTAGCTTTGGTAACAACTCATACTTGATAGTTAAATATACATTTTATGCTAAGTAGAGATAAAGGCTCTTACATTGTTTTTGTTTTAAATTATGCTCAGTTTGGTACAGTTTAATTTAGGTTTAATTGATAATCTACCTTAATACATAGTAGCAAAAAACAATGTTTAATGTGGATGTAATGTCTGTATCATCTTTTAACATTACACTGATGACGGGGTACTATCGTGGCTTATCAACTAAAGCTTTCATCAAAAAACCTGTGCCTAAACTATTTTAAACAATGACTGGTTTCCTACCTCTGTATTTACACGAACACGATCTTCCTTTAAAAACATCATTATTGTTTACTCTTGGATCTTCATTTAATGATTTAGTGGAATCTCGTTGCTATAAAACTTCAGGTTTGTTACTGATGATTTTGACGTTGCTAATTTTGTCGTTTTCTTTCTTCTCTTTCTTCTTGTCATCCTTCTCTTCTCTGTCGACTAGCTGACAAGTTTGACCGTTGACTATCTTGCTGAAGTCAGCCGGGTCTGTCTGTGTTTCTTTGTCAGCACAGATGGCTCCTGAAATTAAAATTATTAAATTCATCATCAAGAAATATAAGTAAGTATAAAAACTATCTAGTAAATGTAGAAAAATAAATATCAAAAGTCTTTACGCTAATAATGTACAAAAAAAATCAAAATCAAAATCAAAATATTTATTCAGTAAATTGGCCACATACAGGCTCTTTTACACGTCGGTAATATACAGTGAATCTACTAGCGCTTCGGACAAGACCATCATTGCGGAGAAGAAGCGCCGCAAGAAACTCCAGCAGAAGGTCATTTTTTCAAACATAAAATACAATAATACTTAAAAGTAAGTTACATTACAAGGTAATAAAGCAACAAATATAAATTATTAGAACTATCACATATAAAAAAAATACAAATTCAAAATTAAAAACATTACAAATAAATGTAAAAATTAACAAGATTACATGTCAAATACATGAAACTAAAAATAATGACTAGGAGAACAACACGACGAGGTCTCTACGTCAAAAGCCATAACTGGTATCATTAACTGAGCAACAAGTCCTTGCAGACGTGAACAGACCGGACCCCACAAACAGCACCCGTTCACGAGTATGACGCATATCTCAGCCATCGCCTCCCTCAACCATGTGTTCGGGAAGGTTGCGACCCGATCAACGACGCCGCCGTAAGCAAAGACCTTTGAGCGAGCATGACGTGCTCATGCTGCCGGACAACATAAAAGTAATATTGTGTGATATAGCTGTCCGGCGAGAAACATCACAGTGTGCTCTCATTTAAAAGCGTCTTGTACACACAAGAACTAATAAAGATAAAGTACAAAAGTAAACATACAATTTCGTGTTTGAATACACAGTTTGCTTAAAGGCATTTTTATCAAGATAGAAGTATCAGAAATAACCTAGACTTAAGAAATTACCTTAAATAAGTAATAGCCTAGACACTACTTAAATACATCTTGGTCACCAATGAAGTCATTTATAGTATAGTATGCCCTACCCAACAAGCAGCGCTTGATGTGAGACTTAAATTTATTGAACGGCATATTGACGATATCAGATGGTATCTTATTGTAGAAACGTATACAGTTCCCTGCAAACGAAGAGCTTACCTTACGGAGACGGTGACCTGGAAGAGCGAGCTTATCCCTATTTCTAGTATTTAAATTATGAACGTCGCGGTTATGCCTAAACTCGTGTATGTGTTTGCGTACATACATGATATTCTCAAAGATATACTGCGACGCGACTGTAAGAATATTGATTTCTTTAAATTTATCTCTAAGCGAAACACGAGACCCCAATTGATATATAGCACGTACAGCCCGCTTCTGTAATACAAAGATGGTCTGGATGTCAGCCGCTCTTCCCCACAGTAAAATTCCATAACTCATAACACTATGAAAATAACTATAGTACACAAGTCTCGCCGTCTCGACGTCAGTAAGATGTCGGATTCGCTTTACCGCATAAGCCGCTGAACTTAGTTTACCTGCAAGTGTGGATATATGCGCACTCCATTGCAGTTTTGAGTCCAGAGTGACACCTAGAAATACTGTTCTATCCTCGAATTCCAGTGTCTCATCCTTCAGTCTTATTCTAGCCGCATTCACTCGCTTCACATTGGACAATGAAAATTTAATGCACTTGGTTTTTTTGGCATTTAAAAGTAAGTTGTTGGCCGTAAACCAGTCAACAAAAAAGAATTTAGGTATGGTCGGTTTCTATTGAAATGGGCATAGATGTAAACAAACCAATTTAGAATTATTACTCCATAATCAAGTAAATACTTTTGAAGATCATGTGTGGTTTTAGTAATGATTTATATACTTTATTATCACTTTCATACTAAGTTTAAGATTGATTTTAATAACTATTAATTTTCCGTTTTTTTTAAATAAGAACACACTGGATGAAAATTTGACGTTATGTGTCAAACGGTACTTGTTTACATCTGTGGTGATATCAACTGACACCGACCGTATATTAAGTTATTTAAGAAGTTCACTGTGTGATTTTTTGTTAATAATTTTTGTTAGCTATTTCAAAAAAAAGGAATCCTTTTTTTGATATTTGTTTCTACCTTTTGAACAGACAGCATAAGAGTTAGCATCAGTCAGTTAATTGGATTTTAATGCCACCAACATCTTAGTGACAGTACGTTGTACTTCATACATATATACATAAACTCACGCTTTCATTCCCAGAGTGGAGTATTCAGAGCTACAGAATTATCAACAACTATAAAAACTTGTTGATTAATTTGTTACTACATTTTGCACAATTAGGCTAAGATGTTTACCAGTCATGGGGTTGCAAGCCTATCACCTAACAGTGCTACAAGCCTATATTCCCTTAGTCCCCTCTTACAACATCCACGGGAAGACATGGAGTGGCACCATTTATTTTACTGAGTATGAAATAAGGGTTATCCTTACGTTTGCTTTGTGAGCGCGGGATAGAGTGCGCAGGCGGCGGCTTGCGGCTGTAGCGCACCGGCATGATGCTCTGGCGCACGTTGCGCTCTGGCCGGATCAGGATTATGTACAACTGGAAATGGAACACATCATTTATCAAGCTGTCTTGTAAGTGGGCCACGGTTGTAGTTGTAAGGTTGTATGGTTGTCGTTGTAAGGTTGTAAGTGGGTCAAGAAAAAGAGAACATATTTGTTCAATGTAGCATTTAAAAAGACTAACAAGTTCTGAGAAGCGTTATGCCCCTTGAACTTTCCAAGACAATAACTGGTTCTCGGCTATACAATTTTGATATTATAATGGAAAAAAACACTGTCAAAACAATACAATGGTTTGATGTGTTTACAGTTTTCAAGATTTTTAATAAATGTCCCAAGGTTTTCAAACTGAAATCCAGAAGATATGCCAAAAAACGTTTTAAAGTAAATAATTGGATCACGATATCTGAGAGAAAATATTAAGTCGTTGCGCGTTTGTACAAACTGAAATAAGACTCAGTTCAGTATGTTTTACAGTCAGAGCAACATCGATACTTTTTAACTTAATCCCGGTGTCTACTATAATACATTAGTTACTTGACATAAAGAAAATTTATACGATACACCTATACCCTATCCGTTCAAAAAGAGTTAGCCGTAAACATAAGCCAAATCAAGTTAAATCATTCAAAGTGACAGCTAAACATACCTTAGGTGAGAACAGGCAGACCAGGGTAACGCTGGCACTGAGAGAGATGGTCACCGCCATGCTGGTGACTCGGAGAGGGACGTGGCTGGCCGTGCCGAAGTACAGTGGAACGAAGGCCAGCCAGATCACACACGTTGTATACATCGTGAAACCTGGACGAAAACGTTCAATTTTTATAGGCTGTTAATTACCATCCTGGCGTTGCGGGCGTAATCATAGATGATAGATCGGAGATGATTCGTTTTTGATTAGTTGGCCTTCTCCAGTTATTATATAAGTTAACGAGTAGACGTTCAGTAAAAATGACGTTAATTTTAATTCCGATTTCATTTCATAATAACCTGTCCCCAGTAAGTTCAGATTTCAAAACGTCTTTATCTCATAATGCCTAATCACCGAAATACTTTGTTATTTCCTTGAAAATATTGCGTTCCTAACATGATTAAAATTCGTTAGAACTTATCCCAAAACACCTCAAATCCAAAATTACCCAATTCCAAAACACCTAAAATTTTAATGCCATTATTGATTTCATTTATTTGACATTTTGAAACTGACAGTCTGAGTCAGAGGTGATTTGGATTTCAGTCATTCTAATATCCAATCGTATCTTAATTCAGGTACAAAGCGAATAAGACGTTTTGGAATTCATAAAATTTGAAAGAATAATTCAGTTTGAAGTATAGACCAATTTAAGTTCAAGACATTATAAAATTCGGCCGTAATAAAACCTACTCGTTATTTTAAAGTCTGTTTTTTATTGCAAAGTTGCACACACCAAACCAGTATTTAAAGTTTTCAGTAAGGATGCCCCGGAAATTACACTTCAACCTCACGTTAATAATTAACCGCGTTGTTTAAACCGCTAAGCATAAAATGCATTGCCTAATGGCTCCGTATCACGTTTTGCATTACCACTTTGGCCACTCTGTTTTAGATTAATCTACCAAGCTTCGATGTCAAATGTATAATTTCTTTATATTATTGTCCAGAAATAGGTATGGACTTGACAGAAACGAGTGGAGCTAACCCTTAATGGATAGAAAATACTCTTTTACCGAACAATAGTCTTCCCGTGTGATATCTTATTTTTCTAGTAAGTCCATGGAAGTGTCTATAAATAACTCCACATTGGTGAAATAGACGTTAATAGGAGTAAAGCCATTATATATTAAAATAGAATTGGATTAGAACAAATAGGCATATTCAAAATTATAATGTTAGTTAAGTCAGAAGACAAAAATTCTCCTTTCTATCCGTTTGTAAAATAAGGTAGGTAATATTTTTCGCGCATACCTAGGTAATATTTTTTTAAACCCGTAATATCCAACATCAAAAAAAGTTGGACAGGTTTTATTACTTAGATAAGTATCCTTAAGAATATCTTAAATACACGAAAAAACCTAAAATTATACAAAACTGAAGATTTTTCAAAAATAGATTTAATATTAACTACTTGAATAGTAATTATTGACTATATATTCCCGACTTAGATGATATACTAACCAATTTCTTGTTCTCGACCTAATAATCCTTTGACCTGGATCCAGAGACAATAGTTCTCAAACAAGCCATTGTAAACCTTAATTACACTCAATTCCACCCAGTTACCACTCAATCCAACATTTCTATTACTCCCCAACCCTATGTCAATTTGATCGTCACTAGCATTGTCTCTTCACATTATACGTGGAACAATACAAACTAATTTGCAATTATGATCAAAACTATATCAACTTGCATTTGTATACCTAGATAATATTAAATGTTTGCTGATGTTGTGATTTGAAACGTTTGCATCTACGATAAACTTTGCCTAAACAAATTGTTTGCAATAAAAGTGGTAATTTATTAAAATTAAGAAAACGAGACATAATGTATATTATTCTATTACGAAATCAAAACTGAATTTAAATAAAATGGAAAAGAGGTAGGAAACATCAAACGTTTAATATCGTGATCCAATTACACAGGTAGGCGTGAGATAATTTTGCAATATTTCCGAGAATTTTTGTGGCGCCAACAGCAATTGTTTGTTTTTAGAATTTCTTGAGCGCTTATTTAATTAAAAGGATTAGGGAACATAATTATGTGAAATTTTAACCTAACTTTTAGTTGGATCAATACCGGCGATAAGAGAGCAGTAAATAAGTGTAATATTCCTTCGCGTTATCCGTGTCTATTTCCCGCTACACCAAACAGCAGTATTGTGTTCTGGTAAAGGGGAAAAAACCGGTTTTAACCAGTGAAATGAAAGCATAGGGCATTTTACCTCAGCCTACAGGATTGGCATCGTATTTACTGGTTAAGATTTCAAATGTCCTTGGGCTTTAGAGTCTACTTCCTTAAATGATGGTCTTCATAAATAAGACGTTTCTAATAAACTGAGACCTCTTGAACTTGTAGAATTGAAAGAAGTCAGAGGTTTAATTATACGAGGTTGCGAGGTTGGTATACTATTGCATTAGGTGTCCTGTAATCATAGTGTAATGTGTTAATAAATAATAAAAAAAAAACCTGGTTTGAACTAACAATCCTATGCTTAACCAACCCGCTATAGGATATAACGGACAAAATATCACACAGTTAACAGCACTCACCTATATGCTTGCTTTCATTGAAGGCCTCAGGGATCTTTCTCGTCAGTACAGCATACACCGTGCAAACGAGGATCAGCACGATGGGGTAGAAGAACGCAATCATGTAAGACGCGTCGACGTAAGAGTCACACACGAGCATGTTGTCTTCCCGCGTGGGGTAGTGGAACATGGCACGAGCGGGGGCCACTATCATCCATACCACTACAATCAGCACCTGCAAGAGAAATCAGTTAAAAAAAAAGGTATTTTAACAGAACTGCTAAATAGTGTTGAAAAACAGTGTCGCTAAAAAACTAGATCAAAACGGCAGGCAGAAAAAAAGCTGTATGCAGGGTAAATATAATATTATATTTCTTGAAACTTTCACTAGTAAAGAAATGCTTAGAAGCTATTAAAAACTACATATGCTGCCGGGAACCTATTACTTGATAGGTATTTTCTTTAAAATAATTTTACTCCCACGGCTTTCTAGTTTAAATTATTTATTTCGTCTTGTTAGTGAATCTTTACACTAGAGATAAATTCAATAAGTAAATCTTATGAAAGATGATTTCTCGAATTATATTATTTAATTAGATTCTACTGTCAAATCATTTTTGAGGAAAGAATTTGAAGGGCTCTAATTTGAATTACCTGGAACCTTTACAGAAATGTAACAAAGTTACTTATTTCGAGTAAGGTAAAGTAATTCCATAATATTATAGTCGTTATTTTCACTGAGATGCCCATCTTAAGACACGTAAGCTTTCTATGACTTGATATTTACACTTACGGGCAGAACAATTGCATCACTTTGCATTTTTTGATGTCCACCGATTACCTTTGTAAACCGACTTTTCTTTTTGGAATATTTAAATGAATTCATGTTTCTTGTAATCTAAGCTTTACAAGAAGTAAACAAACATGGAAATTATCGAAACATTATTTTCATTTAAATATTTTAGAAAGAAAAGCCGGTTTACAAAGATAATGGGTGGACATGAAAAAATGAAAAGTGATGCAATTGTTTTGCTCGTAAGTGTACTTAGATGTATTTTAAAACGGGCATACCACTAAAAAAGCATAAAATTTGGTTGACGCACTAAGTTAACCAAAAAAAACCACGAAAAAGAATGTTCTTGTACGGCTACAAAAAAAGAAAAGCTTTCGAAAAATTCGAACAGAAAGACGTTGCCCTACCCGTTGTCTAAAAATTATTTCATTACTTCTTCAAAAATTACCTGTATTGAGATTAAACCAGCGCATATAGCCAACTGTGAGCTGGGAGAGATGAGGATCGGGCGCTTGGCGGAATGCTTGCTGGCGTTGAAGATACGAGAGATCCGGTTGGTCTTTGTCAGCAGAGCGGCGTATACGACGGTGAAGCAGAAACCTGTTCCAAACCTGAAAGAGAGCGGTATATAAATCTCAAGTTTAATCTTTATACTTACTTGATCGATGAGATATAGAAATACACAAAATGCAGGCAGATAAGAGCAAGTATGATTAACTTATCGTGTTACTCTAACATAATAGCTGTCGCATGTGCTACCATTTCGGATAATGATAACCACTGTAACGTCATCGAGTTTAAAAATGTAGATAAAACATTCATATGTTAATAAAATACATAATTATCAATTTCACTGCACATCACGGTAACTTAGGTTTTTTTATAACCATCGCAGGGCTAACAGGCAGACAGTCCACCTGATGGGAAGTGGTCACCACCGCCTATAGACATTTGCAACACCAGAGGCGTCACCAATGCGTTGCCGGTCTCGAAGAAATTTAATGATACCCTTTTTAAAAAGCCTCATATTGTAGCGCAGAGTTAATTAGCAGTAGAATTACAGAATTCAACTCTACCGAACACTCATCTTCAATCTTACTGCTCAACAGATTAAATTGATGTCAAAAATAGCTTAAATTAGATAAAACACCATTACCTAAACGTTCAATAAGTGATTCGATCTGTACGTGACTTTATGAAATCTTAACAAATTTTGTCCAGTTTGTAAAATTGGATATGTTCCAAAATTATGCACTTTGCACGTGTGCACAACTGCCGTCCAATGGCAAAAGCCTGCAACTCGAGTTATAGCGTTTTGTGTTAACTTGCAACAAACGATTCCTCATGAGTGCTTCTATCATACCTACAAAAGAACGTTTAAAAATATGTTCTAGTTTAGGCGGTAGAAAACTGTCAAAATGCGGTAACTCTGCATAAGACTAGCCAAAACATCATGACTGCAATTGACAACATTTAAAAAAAAAGCATTTTTGTTTTTTCTCGTTTATAATAGCTGGTTAAAAATTAGAGTACCCGTGTTTCTCGGTTTTTCTTTATCTAACTTAAATTCGTCGTTAATAATTTATTAAAGAAATAGTCATTAAAAAGACCGTATATACAAAGTTAGGAATACTGATGTCGTGATCTTAGCACGATATAAAATAAAAAAAAGTAACTTTAAACAGAAACAGAACTGACTGTCATGTCATGTCACTTGTCAACAATAACAACTGTAACAACATAAATGCGTCGACTTTGGGCAATTTTCGGCTATCCACTTTTACAAATCCATTAGTCACTTTCATTTTAAATAGCGTATATCAAAACAATAGTATTACGAGAATCGAAAGCGTGTCGTTAGAATCAAGTAATCCGTCAGACAGATAAAAAATTGACATGACAATTGTATATTTTTTTCAATTCCTATGGCAATAAATGGACTAAGGGCACTATAAGTGTATTCCTAACATTCACCATCCAACTTTTTTTACTGTTTTTCCTAAATATAAAAAAAAACTACTGCATAAAAAAATCCAAAAATATTTTTACTGAAATCAGCAATGTAAAATCTACAAACGGTATTTTAATTTACTTCCTTAGCAAATATGAATTGTTGTCAATTGTGATGTTTTATACTAAGACCGTTAATGCCGTCTGATCACCACAGAACGCTGTAAGTATTAATTGGCCACTGCCTCGGAACAAGGAACGGACCACTTGCAGCGTTTTGCATTTTCTGCATATCCATCAATTCAACACGCGGCAACGGAGTGAAAAATAATAGGTGATTTCTAGCGTGAAATTTAAAACCCTTTAAATGAGTTTTTCTCGAAACTAGGGTTTTTGACATGCAGCGTTTTGCCGTTGGACGGCAGACAAGCTGGCCTCTTTTACCAGTGTAGAACCAGTGTAGCCTAGTCTCATCAATTTTCAACAGTTGCGAAACGCTAGTTGATGTCATAAAACAGGTTAATTTATCTACATCGGTGTGGGTGAGCAAGGACAAATAAATGCCAATCGTCACATTTTGTTTCTAGAATCAATTAAGTAGTTTCATTCTTCACTGAATTGTATGCTTTCCTTTGATGAGAAGATAAATACTAATAATTCAAGTAGAGTAAATTCGTTCAGTAAATTCAGATTTACGCAAAGACAACTTCTTTTATTTTTAGCAAATTGACTAAAACTCGTTTTATAGCACGAAAATATCGTAGAGCAGACGCAACGTAGACGTAATCTGATGTAACATTGACGTCAATCAACGTCGATCATGATTGATTGCGGGTAAAATAAAATGATTGGTGCCTTAATAGTTCGCACTGGTATAAAAAATGTAGATACATAAATATTGGGGAAAAAATTAATACAAATCATTTTAGCCCTAAACTAAGTTCTAGGTTTGTACTATGGGTTAATAGACAAAGATAAAATTTATTGCGACATAGCTTTAATTTAAGAACGCCTACAGCCTGCCATTTATTTTGTGTCCTTCTATTTTTGTCCAAGGGTGTCTAAAAGAAGATATTAAGCAACAAGACCGTTTGTTGTATACCTTTGATTAAAATTTACTGTTCCGTGTTTGGTTTTAGTGTTCAATAAAGAGTGTATTTTTGTAATTTTAGTCTTTTTAATGGAGACCTCAAGTGCAATAACTAATAAATAAAAAAAAACAAAGTTTAAAATTAGTTATTGCACTTGAGGTTCAATCGAGGTTCGTGTTATAATTATTTTCATCTTTTCAATCTTCAGCTTTAATAAAAATTTATCTGACAGATATACAGGGTGGAAAAAACGAACGCCTCATGGACGGCAACCTACCTTATATAATAATATTGGAAATAGCAAATTCTTTGCAAAAGAGACATACTTTCATCTTTGAAAACAATTATTACTGCATTTATGGATTTTTGAAAACTTTCCTGCCTTAACCGGGAATCAAACTGGTCGAATATGTCAAAGTTTAAAAAAAAGGGTTCTTTACGGTCTTTATTTAATTGAAATATGTATGTGTTATAAATATAAATGATCACTATCAATGACCCTTTCGATATGTATTATAAAACACGACTTTATTATTTTTTGTCATTTTCGAACAGTTCGATTCTTGGTTATGGAAGAGGATTTTTTTCAATAATCCGAATACTAAGCAGTATTTTTTGTTTTTAAAAATAAAAGTCAGTCTCTTTTGCGTAAAACTTGCTATTTCCAATATTTAAGGGAGTTTTTTCCACCCTGTGTATAAACTCGATTACTTTTCCTGACTCGTTGCGCTGAAGAAACTACAGAGTCCATATATCAATATGCTCTTTAAATAATATATTTCTCATGAAGCAGCGGCGAAATTTATTGCTTTTGGCATAACCAAACGGATAAAATATGTGAGACGGTTAAAGTGAATTCACTTTTTGCCAAAGTAAAACACGTAAACGAAGATGGATTCAAAGCAAATGTTTTCAAAAATGAGGTAGAATTAAATTACAATTACACACAAGAGGAACCGCAATTACTGCTAAATAAAGAAAAAGAAGACACAGTATTGAACTAGTTACCGTAAACGCGATTGAGGCATTTTAACTCACGCAAAACGTACACTAGGGATACAGCTCCCTAATTCATAGTGCCAGTTAAACTTAAATGAAGCCGAAAATAGAAAGTTTAAGCGATTTCCGTCACCTAAATCGATCATAGGGGTGCACTTTGTATTTGAGTTGCCCGAGCCCACAAATTTAATGGAAAACTGGGGAACTAAAGGAGCCACGGGCAATACGGGCAAAACTAGAGCGGAAGTTCGTATGATGGATGGAACATTAGAACTTCGTCGTTGTTTGATGACGAAAACTTAGGTGACCTAGTTGTGGTTTGTCGTTATGTTCTATTTCTGATGGGGGTCTACTTATTTCAGATTGGTTCAAAGAGTGTTTTTTTTGCTATTTTCTATAACTGTGCAGTTTCTATGAAATAATAAAAAATACTAATTGAAAGAATCCCAAACTAAGCTCAAGGTTTGAACTATGGGTACTAGACAAATACATACTTAAATACATAGAAAACATCCGAGATTCAGTAACAATTCGCGCTCATCACACAAATATTTGCCCACAACGGGAATAGAGCCCGGAACAACAAGTTTTGTAGTCAGGGTCACACTACCAACTAGACTAGACACGTCGTGATGATATATTTTTTATTTGGCGAAAAATATTCTTTGGGACTAGGTTTTTTGCCAACGATTTACTACTGAAAACTACGAGTATCATGAAGACATCTGACAAGTTTATAATCAGTTGATCTTTTATTCGTTAAGTAAATCTTCCTGCTGATACTTTGCAAATCCACAAGCACATCAGCTTTTCAGCAATAATAATATTTTTTATTCCAATTTCAGCCCATTCCAAATAACGTGTACTGGTTCAAAATTGACTCGTAAGATCAAAACTGAAGATACAAACCAAAATTACACGTGAAAGTAAATAAAAACGTATTGTAATAAAATTGAACTTTCCTTTTCCTCGTTACACTTAACATGGGTTCAACCTTTTCAACCCAACATTGAATAAAAAAACTTGCCACTCAGACGCCAATAACAGTTGAAGAGGGATCTTCATACCCTGTCCATAAAAATGGATAAAATCCTAATCCTTTGTTTGAAAAGGTAAGCAAAATCTTTAAAACTTTTATATCCCTTACCTTTGAACCGAACACAGAATATCCGTAGGTCGAAAAACAAGGGCGAAGGTGACGAGATAGCACATGAGTATCCCGGCGAGCAGGACGTAAGATAGCTCCCTCCCACTGGCGCGGACGACAGGCGTCGAACTGTGCCGGAACCAGACGCCGCAAACAAAGCTAAGAAAGAAGAGAAGTAGTTGAAAATGATTAGCTCATCTAAGATGGTCTAAAACCCAATTTACATTGGTCAAGGACCAGGAAGGTGTACAGTACAGTAGTGTAAACCGATTGGACAGTGGCGAGTCAAGTTGCCTTGCCAGTAGATCAGAATAGAATCGCTTTCTATTTTTCCACTCCACTGTCCTTGGCACTGTACTTGCTACTGTCCTTGACCAATGTAAATCCGGCTTAAGTCAGGTAGTCGAGTGACTCTTGTACTTTGATCATAATGCAGTGCTAGAATTAGTGTTAAAAAGGTGTAAGAAAAAAATATTTCGAAAACGCTATATGACAGTAGGTACAATAATAGCTGGGAAGCGTCCTCTTAAAACTTTATCATTATTCATAAACGCAGTATTTTTTTTCAGTATAATAAACCTATTTTAGTTAAAGCATACCTATATAAGTATATAAGTATACAAATATGGACAGACCATACTTTACGCATACACTAAGATAAAACAACAAATAAGACAGTTAAACTTAATCTTAATATAAAATATAATTTAGTATTTAGATGGCAAAATGGTAATAGTTAATTTTCATAAATTTGAGAGACTCAAAGCACCCTATTCAACATTCACTTCATATTCTATTAGTCTGATCACTCACGCAGTGAGCAAGATTCCAACTGAAGAGAAAGACATGGCCCCTATAGCCCACGCGGAATCTGGTCGCAGGTATGCCTCGGGGATAGGCATGCAAAGAGTCCTGGTGGGATCCGGCAGCGTCCCCCGTCTGCAGACTATGCATGCTGTCTCCACGAACGGTGATCGAATCTGGTAGAAAAAAGTTTACTTATATTGTAGTGATCTTTAAAATCTGCGTATAGGTTGGTATTTTGTAAGCAATGAGGTGGGCTTTTTTGTGTCGTTACCTCTGAGAGTGACAATAGATCAATTTGCTTAAATACCGATGCTTCGAGCTTTGGTTTAGGCTGCGCAATTCACTTCAGTTTTGCTTAGAATTATTATAAAAGTAAATAAGGTGGCAAAAGTAGGGATACCATTGTTGAAATATTTAAATAATATTACTGTGATTAAACAGATTGAACAAACATAAGAGGTTTTTTTTGGTAAAGGCCTTTTTTTAACAGTGTGATGATAATAATATGAAATGGAAAAATAAAAAATTACGGTATAATATAAGTAGTTTTGGCATAAAGCCTAGTCTCGACCAAGACCTCAAGTATCTTTGGCTTTTTGATGGATAAAAGTTCAGATATAGAAAGCAGTATTCTTCGACACGGCGCATTGTCAGGTTTCTCTCTCAGTAGCCTTAACCATGGGTAGCTTTAGCCTTTGCCCTGCTATCAAAGGCGGGTGCCTTACTTTTTTGATGCTTGAGCTGGTTACTGAATGTAAAATGATCATCGCCCCTTATCAACATCTGTCACACCAGCGGAGCAATCACATATGCGTTGCCAGCCAATTAGAAAATAATATTCTCGTCTTAAAGGTCCCTAAATCGGTCCGGAAATACCGATGCAATTAGCTGATTCCACACAACGTTAAAAGGTACACACTGGTAGCCGTCCATAGATATGGGAGTTAAGACCTTATTATTATTATAATTTACATAAAGCTCTCACCTCGTATTGCGTGCAGTTGAAGCAGTGCCAGCAGCAGCTCTCACCCTCCACGTACTGCTTGGCCTGCCCCAGCTCGCACTCGGCGCTGCAGACTGACTCCGGAGGCCGGCGGGAGTCCCATTTGAACTGGATCTCTGTTTGAATTATTGCATGTAATGTGATAGATAAGTTTGTTGTCTACTCGGTTGTCCTAAACCAAAACCTAGCAAGAGCCATTGACAATTTTACAGGACGAGCAAATTTTTTTTTTATGTGCCTTTCAAAACCGATGGACTTTTATTAATTGTTTATAGTATAGTAAAAAATCTTTGTCGTAATGTGCGGCATCGAGCAGACCCTCGGCTCATTGAATTAAAGCATCCGCTGGTGCATCGGGTAACCGATATAAGCCAGGAGTTCAAAGAAATTTATCATTATAAAGAAGGTAGGAACAGTTTTTATTTTGTAATAAAAGTAGACTGTAGCTTCAACATTCTTGGATTCTCGCTATGCAGTTTTATTTTACACAAAGCTTTGAAACCTTACGAAGTATTGGTCCAGAATGCTACGTCTACTTCTCACCCACCTTACCAGATTTTATCTCGCTGCAAACTAAAAGCTTGTTATACATTTGACCCATCAACAAAATTAAATTAACGCCTTATAATAAAATTTCGAGAAAGAACTTACATAACAATAAAGGTGCGGCTCCACTGAGGCGGAAACGAGAGGAGCGGAGCGAAGCTGTGCCAATATTAACCAATAGAAGGCGCATGCGGTCACGTCGAGCGCGCCTTGCGCACGTTAGTTTATATTCTATTGGTTAATATTGGCATAGCTCCGCCCCGCTCCGCTCGTCTCCGCCTCAGTGGAGCCGCACCCTTATGTTTTGCTTATTTCGACGTCAGCCTGAGTTTTCCTAACTACATTTGTCCTTTTAAGGACACAAAGTGTAATTTGGTATATAATGTAAAGAAATAAACATTCGACATAAAGATTTTGCACTCAGCTTAAGGGTGAATACAAAAGTACGGCTGATTGCAAACATGAGTTTTGTATGATTCCGAAACTAGCAGAAATTACATATCTCACAAAATTACGCTTGTTGGGCTTCACTCTTAGTACCCATCAATAATCTACATAAGAAAGCCAGACGAATACGAGCTTATCCGACAGTTACAATGTCGTGTAATTATGCACTATATATATCTCGTGCAATGAATATTTTTGCAGCTTAGCGACTTTCGCAGTGAAAGTGATCCTTTTTTGCTAAGAAATAACTTTCAGCTCCTGGCCTCAATGGCCCGTATTCCGTGGCATAGTTACTCCTACGTGGAACCTTTTAACACAAGTGCTTTGAGTCTAGAACAGGGTAAGTAAGTGTTCATAAGAAAACGTAGCAACAAGGTTTTTCCTAGAAATATTCTTTGTAAGAGTGTAGAGGCACTTTAACGGCATTTTTGCTCTTTATAGTAGGTAAACTATGTAACGTAATTAACATTGTTAAGTAAGCTGGCAATTAAAAAAATTAAAATGCATCACCAACCCTTCGGAATAAGATGGAATGCGTGTAACCCTTTCTGGACGAGCCTGTGATAATGAGTTAATTGATTATTAATTTGATTATTCATATACATATTCTCATAAATTTTCAACAGAAACTTTCTCGCTCGTATGAGCTCGGCTGGAAAAGCGTATGTTAGTTTATTCCTGGTGCGCGTACCTCCTCTAACTAGGACTTTGTACAGGGTTTGGGGATGACAAATGATAGCCTTCTCAATGCCATAAAAAACTCATCGTCAGTATTGGTTCATCCTATTCAATTGCACTTAGGCACCATTTTTTGTTCCATGCTGAAGCCCAAGGTGTGACTGTGGTGGAAGTGTGGGACTCTCCAATTGAAAGTTTCAGGATTACCCACAAAAACCAAACAATTGTCCCTCCACGCCGTTGCTGGCGAAGGTTTTGCTTGCGCATTCGACTATGACATCACTGGTCTACTATTTAAAGTCCAGAATGCACTACCTTTTTCCAGGTCTTACCATCTAAGTCCAGTTTCAACTCTCCATCCAGATACTCGCCAACCTTCAGCCAGCGGTAGACGTTTCGTGCGGTCTGTTTGAAGTGCAGGATGTTGTAGCGCGCCGGGCCGTCCCCGTTCGCGTCGAAGCGGAACTCGTCACCGCTGAGACCTGGATACAATAAAGATTAGCGAGGTTTAGAATAGTAATAAAAATTGCAGAAGTTGACTGTGCTGTCTTATTCTAACTTACATACATACCTACATAAACTCACGCCTTCATTCCCAGAGTGAGGTAGGCAGAGCTACAGAATTACCAACAACTCTAAAAAAATGTTGATAATTCTTTCTGTGACCACATTTTGCACAATTAGGCTAAGAGCTTAGAGGCTTAGGGCCTCGTGTGGTTGCCGAGTTAGAATAGTGCCACTCCATGTCTTCCCGTGGATGTCGTAAGAGACGACTAAGGGAATAAAGGCTTGTAGTACTGTTAGGCGATGGGCTTGCAACCTGTCACTAATACGCTGGTAAACATCTTAGCCTAATTGTGCAAATTGTGGTTATAGAATTATCAACAAGTTTTTAGAGATGTTTGTAATTCTGTAGCTCTGCCTACCCCACTCTGGGAACGAAGGCGTGAGATTATGTATGTGTATGTATGTAGGCTAAGATTAGTGACAGGTGACAGTGTATTAGTGACAGGTAGCGAGCCTATCGCCTAACAGTACTGCAAGCCTTTATTCCCTTAGTCGCCTCTTACGACATCAACGGGAAGACATGGAGTGGCATTATTCTAACCCGGGAACCACGCGGGACTACTTTAACTTTAAAGTGAGAAAAAGACAACAAAATTGTGCTTCTTGCTCTAGAACTAAAGTTAAAGTAAGACAGTGATCAACTTCTGCAATTTATATTGCTCGTCTATTTCGCGCATTAGAGCTGTTATTTAACTTCTAGAGAATACCTTGGTTTTCTTGTCAAAAGTGGATAGGTGAAGAAGTTTCAACCTTCCCATTATGGAAAAAATAACCATGTTTCCTTAACAGGTTGGCACTGTTGGCAGATCACAAATCGAGAATCAACCTTATTAACATACGATTTGGCACTATTTAATAGATTTTATGTGGGAAACATTATATATTCCTTAATCAGATTAAAATGTTTTAAAAGATTTTAAACTCCTATTACATATTTTTTTTTTATCATGCTTCAAACCAATAGTTTACAGTAGGAACAAAAACGTCAACAAAAATGTATTATATTTAATATAAACCTACTCATTTTGATAGGTTACAATAACACAATACATTATCAATGTTAACAATATGGTATTAACTGTTAAGACCATTCCATACGCAACTTTAATTTAAAAAAATAGGGTGCGATCTTGCACAAATTGACCTAGTTATTCTCTAACTAATCTCTAGGCTTATACTAAGGGTAATAGACAAAATCACACAAATGCCCTTACCAGAATACTAGCTTCGTATGCAGGGTCACTACCAACTAGGCTACCGGGTCGTCAAAGCTTTCAATTTCCGTCCATTGAACTTTCGTGTCCAAGTAAAACGTTTGTTAACTCTTCCTACGAGTATATTCCCTAAGCAAAAGACGTCAGCGAACATAAATCGCTGAACTGCAAATTCAGACATTTCAGGGAAACACGCTTTCGAAGCGAAAAAGTTTTTACAAATGGCGTTGCATGTTACAGATTGTTAACTGTTACATCAGTTCGACTTTATATTTGATGATTATAATGATACACCAGTTTTGTGACGTGTGCGTTGATATTGATCTGAATTGGAAGAAAGACCTGCCGCGATCCCTCTTTGTAGTTGTGACAGAAAGTCGAAAGTACGACCCATTGTTTGACTTGTATATTTTAATTGAGTTCAGAAATAGCACAACACAGTTAAACTATCCTTCACAACTTTTTTGAAGTCGTTGACAGACTGTAACGAAAATGTATAGAGCTACTTATAACGACAGACGAAAAATAATAATTACAACAGATAGTACAGTTATTATTATCATAGTTTATCACAACAGTCGTTCAACGATAAACGACACAGTCACGACAGACCGTCGAGATCGGGAACGGCTAGAAAAGACTGTAATCCAACGATAAATAAAACGATATAAAGTTAAGGAAACGCGGCTTAACTATTTAACACAAGTTTTGCCTAAACATTCAATATCAAACTTCTTTTTTTCATTTATTATGACTAATGTAAAGTATTTACAATTGAAACTTTTTTGCAAAACACATAAAGTAGGTAGAAGTGAGATGCTTAATGTTTAAATGACTTCTGAGGGTCAAATAATCGACCAATTCATTAGGAACATACATAGCGAAAAGATGACATTTTCTTTTAAAGTTTGGGAGTTATTTTCCTTCTTTCCTTCCATGCAATTTATTTTCCACTATATTACAAGGACTTGTTTCTCAAAAATCGACCCACTTTACCAGTCAATCCATTGGTTTAATAACTATAAATAATTTAAAGTTGATGTTGACATAAAGTATTATGGTAAGAGAAAAGTTAATTCGTATTTTTTTAACTAGTTTAACTAGTTAAACTAAATAATTAGGAACCGTACAATATACGGTCACGATCGTTAATTTGTAACCCATTTCAAAAAAAGCTTGAATCGTCAATGTCATTAGAGATGCCAAATCATTTGTAACTTATAGGAAACTCAACCTTATTATTGTAGAATGTCAGATTGACTTGGACCTAAGGTGGGTCCCAAATTTAAGTTCTTGTCTGTAGACTCGCTCAATAATAATGTTGAACATTTACTTAGAACCATGTCATTTTGATTGTCATTGTCATGCTTGTCATTTGTTGTTCAATTTGAAGTTTATTATGATCATGAACTAAAGCGCTTAAACTTTTCGATGGGGTACCTACTGTATCTAGGCTCAATATTGTATTCGTGTCAACAAAATTGTATTCAATTTGTGAAATTCAAAACTTTCATTTCGTATTTATTCTTATTCTATTTTGCAAAGGTTTGATTGTTTTAAATCTGATTAGTGGTTGTTACGTCCTTTTAACTTAATACAGCTGTGTAATGTTTCCCAACTCTCTTAAAGTTGTAGGAGTGAAAGAAATATGCTTACAACTTTAAAAGTATGAACAACAGAATTTAAACTTAGCGTGAAAACTCGCACGCGAGCATGTCACTCGAAGCGCTATTTTTCATGATATCACTTCGTGTTGGGAAAGTTTAGGCCCTCTTTGAACTCTTGTAAAGAAAACTGTTAACATAATAATGGTTTAGAACATTGATACTCACGTCAAGACTTACTTTGTGTGCAGTAAACAACAGGAATTCCTAAATCGCTACTAAACCCTGTCGCAGAAAGCTAATGATAAATGTTGAAGGGATTTCTTTCTAGTGACTTGACGCAGTCATTATGATAAGGTTCTTTGATGGCCTAATAATTAAAGATATAAACTTACACATGTGTATGCATAAACAAAGAAAACCATTCATACTTTCACAGCAACATTAAATATTTCCTTTGAGAAAAGGTGTGTTTCTATTTAACAAATGTCTCTGTAACTAATACAAACGTAATAAGGCAATATCAAGAGTGTCAAGTAAATAAATTAATGTTTTTATTATTGGAATAAAGAGGAAAAACATTATTTCTCCAGAGGGTATTTGTCTTCGCCTCGAATAACATCTCGACTTGTTGCCAAGGCTGCAGACTTTAGGAGTGATTAATCAAAAATGATTTCTATTAATTTGGGTGAGGGGTTTTTAAGATTCAGTGGCTTGAAGAAGTTATGACGGGTTTCTTGGAAAGCGAGAATTTTAAAAGCATATTTGATTATTTGATTAAGGTGGTTAGCAAAATGAAAGGAATTCAAAGCACTGATACTGAGCTCAATCATCCTGGAAGCTGCTGCTGGAAGATGCTATGGACTGAGCAGTAATTAAATTAGGCAAAAGATTATCAGGGTCAAAGAACATCTTCCGACAGGTTCTCATCTTGGTCATCATTACATAATTGAGCTTTAAATATGAGATGAAAAATTTGAAAGACCTTTGATCTATGAACTAATGTACGAGCTCAATATGGTTGGAAAGACCAAAGCGAGCCCAATAACACGGACATGTGAAGAGTATCAAATAGGAGATAATTAAACTGCAAAAATAGTGCATTTTACCCCATACAGAATATTAATAATTCTAGTACTATCATAATAAACTTCAAATTAGGCGGGTTCCGGTTTATTTAAGACCCACAGACAAAAGGCTAAACAGATGAAGTTCTGGCGCCCTAGGTGCCGTTGAAGTCATGAGGAAATTATACCCAAAAGGTATTGAGCATTGAAGATTTGCCAGCACAGATTCTTATGGTTTCCTAATGAAAGCTGACAGCTGTCAAACATTACGTTTTGTTTAAGCTATGTTCCTGTCTACACAGCTTTAGAGACGAGAGGCGCTATCCTTGGATCGTCCCGATGCTGTAAAAAGTTAAAATAACATACCAGTAAAGTTGACTCTGCGCAAGTATCGAAGCAGTTCAGAGCCACTGGCAGGGCGCATGGCATCGCAGAGTCCAGGTCTTCCGCACACCGCTGCATGCATGTCTCTGGAACAAAAACGAGTAAATAAGACACACGTTCGTTGAAAGAACGAGGGGGAGCAAGATCGACAGAGAGTACTTAAGGAAAAGTATCGTGAACACGACACTGGGCCTCTATTCTATAACGTTAAATAATATTGGTTTATAACTCGGCTGTCATTATCGCTAAGTAAATAAGAGCTATTAAAACATTAACCATACGATAAACAGGTCAAGAGCAACGTTTTACGTCGTAGAATGGAAACCCAGGTGTCTGGTTTCTAAATTATTTGTGAACATTGTAGACCTTCCTACTTTTTATGCTATTCTAACTTTGCCAAATAAGTAAAAAAGGAATGAAACAGCAATATTCATATTACAAACCCGATGAAAAAAAATTATTCGTAAATGGCTACCTAATCTTAGCGATCAAATTTAATTACCATTACCACCTAAATAAACTACTGATTGCTGTAAAATGTTCGCAAATTACCAAATAAAGTGTTTAAATACATTGTATTTCACCTTAAACCAAATATCATGTCACAAATAAATACAATTACTTGAAATGTCAGTAGGTATAGATAGGTTGTGGCGGACTCTTCTCCGCAATTCGACGACTCAAATATATATATTGATAACCGCAAAACCGGTAATATAATTGTATAAAAGCATCGCTCGCTTGTTAGCGTAACGTATTTATATTTGACGTGGCTCCGGTAAGCGTGATAATCAATTGGATTACAAATCAACCGCATTGTATCTAGCTGTATTATGTGCACCGAAATATCAGACATTGCGGTCGCAGATACATTTCAGCAAATTGACATGGAGCAGATGATTGATATTTCAATTAATATTTATGTGGGATTGGTAGTTAGCCTTTCAGAAAATAAATTGGAATTGGGTTTCATAATCTGACGCCAGCGACTATACTAATTGGCTACATTGTCTATTTATGAGTCAATTATACGATGGCCATTAATTGATTTTGCTCAAGAAGAAGGGATTTTTTTGACCTCTATACAGTTGGTGGTCACTTAATTAGGGACGCTTGCATTTTTCCCTTATAATGCCTACAAATATGACTTTCATCAGCGGATACCCTCAAAAAGCGCAAATACAGAAAACTTGATAGAATATATATACAGTGGTGGTCACATAATTAGGGACACTTGTTTTTTTCCCATACAATTGCCTACAAATATGGCTTTTCAATTTTGACAATGAAACAAAAAGTTCTTAACCAATTATATTTTTAGTTACACTTATCGTTAACTAATAAAGTAAAGTTTAAATGTATGTACGATTCATCTCTGTTGAGATCGGATCTTTCATTTTATAAGGATTTGAAAAAATAAATATTCGGCGCTCATACAAAGTTGTAGAATTTTGTATGGATGCGTCAGCACTTAGTTTTTAAATCCTTATAAAATATAAGGTCCGTTTTTAATATTAGTTCACTGTACATCAGTTTAAACCTCAGTTAATTATGTAAAGTAAAATGTATTTAGCAATAAAATTGGTCGAGAACTTTTTGATTAGTGGTCAAAATTGAAAAGTCATATTTGTATGGGGAAAAAACAAGTGTCCCTAATTATGTGGCCACCGCTGTATATAGGGAATAGGAGCACACCGTATTTTTAAAGACTTTTGCGCGTGGACGACGCAACTGGTGACCAAAATGCTGGCCTGTACTTGGCACAAAGATTAAGTATTGTCATATAACGTGGCAATGATGCCAGGATTTTTTGAAAAGTATGCCCACTGGTAGCGGTTTCTTAGATTAGTGTGGTTTTAAGTAATTTTGTAAGTTCTTTTGTTCGTTTTTATATTAAGTATGCGACTATTTAAATGTAGATAGGAGTATATTATGCAGGCAAACGTATAGGAAAAACGCTAGCGTCCAAAACTATGTGACCACCACTGTATGTAGGTATATTGTTATTTTTTGTGGTCATTAGGATACCCTAACCAAGCCTTTCAATAATTATAATAACCACGTAGGAAGCCTCATAAGACTCGGTGTGGTACTGCAGTAACGGACTCAAATTCCGAGCTGCGGGCAGCTATACCGAACACGGCGCTCTACGTGTCTCGCCTGCACCACTCCGCAACAGTAGACGACGTGGTGGAGTACGTTCGTCAGAAGGTTGGATGCAGCCTGACGGTGTTTCAGCTGCGGTCGCTTCGCTAAGTGCATTTCAGTTCGTTTGTAGTGCGCGTGCCGCGGTTTATGCTGGGAACCGTTGAGTGTCCTGACTTCTGGCCGAAAGGTGTCGTGTTCCGGCGGTTTCGGGGCAACCTACCGGCAGCGACCATCACGCCAATTTTGGCAAAACAGATACCCGCTGTTCTGTCACCTCGGTGTTAGTTTTAAGTTTTATATTGTTATGTATGTTAGTCTATAAGGTATTTGTAACTATGGGCCTCGTTGCCTAAAATAAAATTTATTATTATTATTATTCTAGATATTTATTTAATTTTCTGTACATTAGGTTTTTTATAACAAATATTCAAATATAAAAGTAAAATAAAAATACTAATACAAAAAAATAGACATTATAAAAAACCTAACCTACGAGTGCCGCCGGCAGCGGGGCAGGGCTCAATATTATTATTATTATTATTAATTCTATTTAACCTATGTAATGTATAATATGTAATGGATTAAGTAAAAATACAAAATTGCTATATATTTTTTCGTAAATTTATACGTTTGCCGTTTGTACTTATGATCAAATGAACGCACCCTGTATTTGAACTATATTAACGCTGAATAATAATTTTCCTACTCTATTATTTCCTTGTCGAGTATTATTAGCTTTAATGGCCGTATTTACTCTACGTATACTCTACGTCAAAATCATAATTAGAAACCCAAATCTCAATTCATATCAAACAAACAATTAACAAAACTAGACGGCATGATCAACAATTCCACTATCATATCACAACCATACGACCTACCACTCATCCTAACTGCCCCTCAGCGCTATTTAAAGTGCGAAAACTCCAAACTACACTTGTCGACGACCTAATTGCTTTAAAATACCCTCGTTAAAATTTGTTTATTAATTCAATTCAAGGGTCATAAGCCCTTTTATACGCTCTCTCTAAACCCTCATGGGTAACTGAGGTTCGGATTTACATTTGTTAATTAAAACTATTTGATATAGACGTTTAAATGTGTCCCCGAACCGAAGGCCCCGTGGAATACAAGCGTATGAATTCGGAAAGTGTAGCGCAGTGGAATGATACTTAAAGCTGTGGATTCGATGATAGCTGGTGGCGGAGGTTTTTTGTGATATTACAATAGTGTACGTGTATTATTTTTAACCGACTTCAAAAAAAGGAGGAGGTTATACGTTCCACTGTATGTATTTTTTTTTTTTTATGTATGTTCACCGATTACTCCGTCAATTGTTGACCGATTTCAAAATTTTTTTTTTGGTTTGATAGGGTATACTTTCGAGGTGGTCTCATTGTCACCAAATCTGAATCTGATGAGAGGATCCGTGAGGAATTGAGGGAACTCCTCAAATATTGTAGGCAAACATATAGCGATTTTAGTATTTTTAGTAACAAGTCCAGCATTTGCATTCAGAAAGTATCATTTGGTGAAGTGGAACTGATGATGAAAACCACAGATGGCCACCGGAACTCCTTAACGGTACCGATTTCAAGGGTGGCGATAAGATATCTCGATTAAGATAGTTGAGCGACTACAACGAAGAATATTTACTTGTTAACCGACTTCAAAAAAGGAGGTTATTGAAATATGACTATGACTTTCCCGCGGCGGCGCGCTTGAAATATCTTAAAGTTTCATTTCAACTAAGAAGTGGGACTACATAACAGCGTATTATGATCACTAAAAAGTATAAAATAAAATAAATGTTTTTTAAAACATTTATTTTATTACTTAACATAAAACAAAGTCGTCGCGTCTGTCCGTCTATCTGTCTGTTTGTATATTTGCTAACTTCTCCTTAACCACGTAAAGGATTTTGATAGGGCTTTAACGATCGGTTACATATTTTTTCAATTAAGCTTTTTGCGTATAATAAGTTTTGGTTTATGTACGGATGTTACAGAAAACTCACATAAACTGAAGCGAAGCGAGGGCGGGTCGCTAGGATACTTTAAGTATGGTATACTTATAATATAGTTTAGTAAATGGTATACGACCGTGGTGGCAGGACTCATCTGGACCGCTAACCACCATTTAACTCATTAACGTACTGCAACGTAGAAGTGTTCGCATTATTCTTTACTAATCAAAATCTTTCCTCTTCAGGCACTGTAACATGGTCGAATCTACCCAGGGCGGTAAGACAACCGGCGAAATGATCAGCGTTGAGGCATTTTTTTCTTTGTCCTTAAGGTTGGCAATGCATTGAGTTGAGATTGCAATATTTTGTTTGCACTCGGGATTGCAAACGTTCATAGATCACAAAGCTCAACTATTATCAGGTGACCAGCGCCTCTATTCTAGGCGATAAAATCCAAATCGTATTTCACCTGTTATGGTATTGTTTTTCACTCGGCCGCCATTACTGTCAAGTAAATAAGAGCTATCAAAACGTTGACAATACGGTAACAGGCCTAAAACGATATAGTTTAACAGTGTTGAATACAGGCCCTGTATACTGACTTTTATTTTTAAAGAAGATAAAATTAAGATAAAAAAAGACGCCGATAATTAAAAATTCAAATAATAAAGTATTATGGAGTGAATGTACTAACAACTGAGGGCCCTGCCAAGATGCATTACGCTAACTAGCGTTTCTATTCGATTCGTTTTTAAACCAATCGCGTCACTGGTAGATCACGTGATACGAAAAGTTACGTGATCTACCAGTGACGCGATTGGTTTAAAAACGAAACGAATAGAAACGTTAGTTAGCGCAATGCATCTTGACAGGACCCTCTGGAATTTGTCAAGCTAATATTGAGCAAGTTTATTGAGTTAGAACTTCATTAATTTCTCCTACATATTATATTAAATAGTATAAAGAAAATTTATAAAATTTCTATCCACTGATGAAAGAATGCTTCAACGGAATTCTCGTATAAAGGCAAAGTCGATGCCAGCGGGCATGAGGCAGCATATTAGTTTTCTGTCGCCGTCGCTACGCACGAGGGAAACAATATCACTCGTCCGCATTAAGAAGCCCCTAGGCACTACGTGGAAGTATGTTTGGAAGCCATATTTCGTATTTGATCAGCTTTTTATGTCAGACTAATTCAAAATGTTATCTTGCAAGTTGCAAACGCTACTAACGTTTTTTTTTCTATACGTTTTCTATTCGTACGGTCACGAGCGTTAATTTGGGACCCATTTCAAGAAAAATATGCTTGAAGTCGTCAATGTCATTAAAGATGTCGTCATTTTTGTAACTTTTAGGAAACTCAACCTTATTGTAATAGAATGTCATATTGACTTTGGACCTAAGGTGGGTACCAAATTTAATCTCGTGACTGAACGTTACGACAAACCCCGTGGTCAACAGCTGTCAACCCATACTTTTGACCGATAGGTATAGGTAAATCTATCTTGGCTCCCTTTGGGTCCCTTAAGCGCGAAAGCCTTGCTTACACCGATAAAGTCACAGCCTTTAAAAATAACAATTGAATTAGAACGAATATATAAAACGGATATAAAGTATAAACTTTAAAGCGCAATATTTTTACGCTATGTGAAAAATATGTTTTGTAATTGGAATTTTTAAGAAACCTTTATGGATGTTGTACCATTTGCTTTTAAATCGTAAAACGTACAGTCAACATCATAAATAAGTGATCATTTATGTACCTTGTCACTTTAACGTCGTGTTTGAAATGTCATACAAAATTGTGAAACGTTTGAAAACGACAAGGTACATAAATGATCACTTATTTATGCTGTTGACTGTACCTATTTCAAATTAACAAATCAAATTCAAATATGGCATTAGTTAGTTTAGCAATTCATTTCTTGCGGCGCTTCTTCTCATCATGGGCTCCTTTTGGGAAGCGCCGTTTGTTTTTTGACGTGCAAAAGTGCCCGTGGGGCTTACTTACTTATTCAATAAACGTCTTTATCTTTAAATTTAATAGCATCTATTTCTACGCAGATCTAAATACTAGCGTGACTTTCAATACAATTAGGTATTCAATAAGCCAAAATATATTTTTTATTTGCCTACAAAACGCTGCAAAATATAAACTTATCGCAAAATTGGAAACATCTCAAGTCTTTTCACGGATCAACATTTGATCCACTGATCATATTCAGTTTTCATGCAGAAATATGGATTTAAGTTTCATTTTACGAAGATGCAAGCTTAACTCCGACTAGAGCAGCCTTTTCACTAACAAAAACCACATTGAAAGTATTATATTTTAATTTGTGGTATTAAAAAGTACCTACCTAACTGTATTTTTTTCGTGTATCGCCAAAAATTTATTAATTACTCTTAAACTATTTAACAAACTTTTTATTGAGGAAAGTTATTGGGTTATAAAAAACGTATTCTTTAAAATAGTTCTAAGGTCAAAATCTAAGGATAAAAATATTGGAGAAATATCCTTGTATAGCTTAGGAGGTACACAGGCGTAACACAGGAACTACTGTCAAAAATCGACCCCTCACGGGATGAAATAAAGGGAAATAGCGAGAAACTATACGCGTACAAAGTCACAGGAGTCCTGTTGTATCTTGGTAAATTTAAATAAGAATAAGTAACAGTTCAGGCTTATATTATTGTACATTTTCAACCTGCCTGAACTAAGCGATGAAAGATAAAATATTTTGCAGAATATTGTTATGATAACAATCAAAACGTTTAATCGTTCCCCGGTTTTCTTCTTCAGTGTTGTTATGGTTAATATATAATAATAATAATAATCATTTATTTTCAGGCAATTACTTAACCTATTTATAAAAGAGACAGCGCGTGAAAGATGACTACAATTTAAACTTAAATAAAATAAAATAAGATACAAATATAAATTTAGAATCAATGTTGTAAAAATAAAACAGGACATAAACAATAAAATTTACATAAGGTCACAACTGCACGTTGGCTGACGGGTGCAAGTAGACCCAATGTTTTTTAAATACATCGCTGAAATCATCAGATATCATCGACAATATTTCATTATCTGAGGCTCGTAACCTTTCCCAAAAGGCCGCAGAGCGCGCTCGAAGCACGGCAAAGAAATCTGGCACTCCCGCATCAGCGAACATGCCCTTCGCACTGCAGAAACGCGGTAGTTTCAGCAAAATACGAAAAGCATTGTTGTACTGTACCCTTAGCGCGTTGAACGAACGTTTGGTGTATTTGGTCCACAGTTGGTATGCATAAAAACACTGGCAATAGGCTTTAAAAAAGCTTATTTTGACCTCGTTCGAACAACGCGCGAAGCGTCGGGCGAGCATGTTGCTCCGCGCCGCGAGGGCTCGGCGCTCCCGCTCCATGTCGGCGTCGTCGGTTAGATACTCGGTCAGGACATGACCTAAGTATTTAAAGCTTTTTACAACCCGAATTGACGAGCCGTTTAACCAGACCGGATGAACAGTCTCCGGACCTTTTCCGGACCGTTAAGAGTACAAAAATAAATGTTTCCTGGTTATTAGATAATTCTTCACGACAAAAAAAGGCTCGTTATGACGAATAAAAATTCATTTGCAAGGTATTTTAAAGCGGTATACAGAAATGTAGTTTCTTAAGAGAAAGAAACATAGAAAAGTCATAAGTCGTAGAAACTTTAAAGCCCATACTTATAAACGTGGACTAACCGTGGACTAGCTAAACCATGCTTTGTCCTTATCTGTCACTGTGACATTTGAATTTGACAGATATGGACAAAGCATGGTTTAGCTACTCCGTGGTTACTCCACGTTTATACCTAAGTAAGGGCATAAGAGCGTAACAAACGATCTTTTCTCTTGAACTAAACAGGCTGACAGCCATGCTTCGCGGTCGATTAAAAGCGAACATTATGCCATCCACACGACCTCAATGCATTCACTCCGCCCCACTTTCCCGGCAAGTCTCACGTTTTCAGCCTAGAAATAAAGATTTCTAAGGCAAGCCTTAAATATGTGAAGCACTTTCTTGTCGCTTTAACTTATTTGAAGGAGGATTTTTCCCTGAGGATTCTGAAGAGCTAGTTTTCTCCGGATACGTTTTATTTACTTCCTTGACATCGTCGCGTCGTAAATTTGCCGTGATGTCGGATAGGCGAGCCGTGGAAATGGCTGTTTACTTATAAATAAATAAATAAATAAATATTAGGGAATATCACACCAATTGACCTAGTCCCAAACTAAGCTCTAGGCTTGTACGGTCACGGAAGTTAATTTGCTACACTTTTCAAAGAAAATCTGCTTGAAGATGTCATTGTCAATAGAGATGTCAAGTCATTTGTAATTGACAGGAAACTCAACCTTATTGCTGTAGAATGTCAGATTGACTTTGGACCTTAGGTGGGTCACAAATTAAATTTCTTGACTGTACTAGACAACGATATTAATACTTATATAGAGAAATTTATACTAAATACATAGAAAATATCCATGACTCAGAAACAAATATTCGCGCTCAATACACAAATATCTGCCCTTAGGTACCGGGATTTGAACCCAGGACCGTTAGCTTCGTAGGCAGGGTCGCTACCAACTAGGCCAGCGCGTCGTCTAACTCTGTACTTATGCGTTTCGTTAATTATAAAGAGGACACTTAAAATTTTACGTTAGTACGATCGCGTTAATAAGCTGCACGCTAGTGCTTTGTCCCTTTTAACGTCATGTTTGAACTGCTGCCTAATCTTGGTGGGTGGTGTTAGGTGTTAAAGCGACAAGGTGTGAAATTGTAAAGCTTCTATATGGCCAAGTGTACATTCACAGACTTTAATTTATGAACCACTATAGAACAGTGTCGCATAAAACCAACGATAATTCCTATGTGATTTCTATCTCGTCACTTGACGCTGTCATGTGACAAGGTTCTTTGGTGGATGAACATTTAAAGTCCTTGATTAGCACGTACTATCTTTTTCTTGTCTTATATTAAATTTTAAATCAGACGTTGTAGTACGTACACAAGTGACATTTAAGCAAAAAAATAATCTAAATTTAGTCTTAAATACAGTTTAGCCATGTCTAAACTGTCTCTAATGTAGTTGGTCTGAAATCTAGATTTCAGACCAACCACCGCACTTATTTCAAAGACAATTAACTCGTCCTTTTCACTAAGAAACGACAATGGTCATTAACTGACTCGAGTGTGAAAGTGGCTTTAAAGCCGGGCATTCACGGACGCGCAGTTTGTCTCGGCGATAGATAGAGTATGTACAACTGGATGGGCGGAATATTTTGACCACATTCACGGGCGCGCCACGCTACGCCTCAACGGCGCGACATCACGTAGCTGACTGATTAGAAAATAGCATGGCACCCAGAGAACGTATTCACGACGACGCCATTTGGCTTGTCGCGGAGGCGTGGCGAGTTCCAACGTTTCACGATAGTTCCAGTCGGACTGCGCATTGGCGCGTCGCGCTGGCTTTCCGTCCATTTGGAAATCCAACCGACCAAGCCAAGTACAGTAACGCTACAGTTTTGACATCAACGGATCGATTTTGGCGTGGCGCTGCTCTATGCGGCTTGTTGGAGCGGTCTGGAGTGCCCAGCTTAAAAGTAAATTTTTTTAGATACTTAACAGAGATAAATAAAACAAAATCCTTAAGTCCTGAATGAATTGAAATTGAATGAAGAGATTTAAAGAGCCATTTATAATTTCCAACACAGGATTAAATTTAAATGGTAACAACATAAATATATTTTGAATAGAACAGCTTAGTGTACAATTGCCTGTTTTAGACCGATGTCGCAGACAGTATTCAAGAGTATTATTATTTTCTCCGATACAAACAGTTTTTTTTAAACAGCGGTTTTTTTCTGGGGACCGGCAACGCCAGCCAGTTGGCCAGTTGGTTGACTGGTAGAGAATGCCTTAAGGCATTAAGTCCGCCATTCGTACTATACTTTTTTTGTGCAATTAAGTTTAAATAAATAAATAAACGAAAATGTTGAAGCGCCCTTGGTGTTGCCATTGCTCGACGAAATAACGAATTAATCAAAATTCCGAGTTAATAAAAAAACGGAACAGTTGCACAGAAATTGATTCAGCCCCAAAGTGAGCTTAGGTACTTGTAGGTACTATGGGAACTAGACAATGATAGGACCGCTAGCTTTATAGGCTTCGTAGGGTCACTACTAATTAGGCTAGCATATTTTTAAATCACGGACTGATTCCGAACAGTTATAACAAAATGCTGAAACAATCGGGATTCCATTTTAAATATCAATATAGGCAAAATAGTAATAATATAATATGTCATTAAGATCATCATTAAATTTAAGAGCCAGGCTCTTGTCGGTGGAGTAATTGCCACTTTTCTCTATCCTGTGCCAGCCTTTTCACCTCCTGATACGACACGACATTCGCCTTCCGTCTTATTTGGTTAAAGTATGTGAGCCTAGGTCTTCCTCTTCCTCTTTTTCCTTCGACTTTACCCTCCAAAATGTTCAAAAAGAAACTATCGTGCCGCATCAAGTGGCCCATCATCTTTCCTCTTCTACATTCTATAGTTTTTAAAATATGTCTTTTCTCGTTCACCATCTTCAAAACTTCTTCGTTGGTTTTCTTTTCCGTCCAGCTAATTTTTTCCATCCTTCGCCAACACCACATCTCAAACGCTAAATTCGGGGAATGGGTTAATTAGATTGAGTTTAGGTTTTGATTAAAAGTTATTTTTATGTTGTATTTCATATTTTTTGAATACATAATATATTCATTCATTCATTAAATTTAAGAGCCAGGCTCTTGTCGGTGGAGTAATTGCCACTTTTCTCTATCCTGTGCCAGCCTTTTCACCTCCTGATACGACACGACATTCGCCTTCCGTCTTATTTGGTTAAAGTATGTGAGCCTAGGTCTTCCTCTTCCTCTTTTTCCTTCGACTTTACCCTCCAAAATGTTCAAAAAGAAACTATCGTGCCGCATCAAGTGGCCCATCATCTTTCCTCTTCTACATTCTATAGTTTTTAAAATATGTCTTTTCTCGTTCACCATCTTCAAAACTTCTTCGTTGGTTTTCTTTTCCGTCCAGCTAATTTTTTCCATCCTTCGCCAACACCACATCTCAAACGCTTCCAACCTTTCTCTATCTCTCTGTGTTAGTGTCCAAGTCTCGCTACCGTACAACGCAATGCTCCAGATGTAGATTTTAATTAAGCGTTTTTTAGCCTTTTTTGATATTTTAGTTCTTAATAGGTGCTTCTTGTTATTGAAGGCTTTTTTAGCCATGGCTATCCTTTGAATGATGTCTGCGGTGCATCTGGAGTCATTGGTAATTAAACTTCCTAAATATTTAAATTTGTTTACTTGTTCTATTGTACTATTGTTAAGAATGATTGGGTTATGTTTTTTTGCATGTTTAGATGTTATAAGAGTTTTAGTTTTACTGCTATTAATTTTAAGTCCAAACTGATTGAAAATTTCCTCCATTTTTACATTTTTTTCATTAAGATAAAAAGACGTAATTTTAAGTTGTTCCCAAAAATACGTCTTAATTTAGAAAGTTAAATTCACAGGCAATTAAATCAAAGCTTCCACTCATATTTTTTTGTAGATCTCCAGAACTTTGACAGCGTTAATTTAATAGTTGTAGCAAATGTTTCAGCGACTAATTTATTCATGAATTTACTTTTAACAGCTCCAACAGTTCCCAGTCTACAGACAGACGCAATTAAAATTGCGATTGATTGAAGTACTAGCAAGTTGTCTTAATTGAAAGCATTTTAGAACTTCAAGCTAGAATTTGTACAACGGGAATCGGTTCAACTTTTGCCTGACAAACCATCCGGAAAGTACTAGATTAAAATCATATATTTTACATACATACATAAACTCACGCCTTCGTTCCCAGAGTGGGGTAGGCAGAGCTACAGAAATGGTGTACCCTTGTTTTGTCGACAACCTTTTCATCGAATATTATTTCATCGACAACGATTCATCAAAACTTTAGTACTAGTAATATTGTTTGGCGTTATCTTATTTCAACTACTATTTATTTAAATTTATCTTACTACGTGGAAATACTAATCAACGAATATTACTTAATCGCTGATTTGTTTCAAATTATCTTAATTGGTACAACTACAAAACATTGCAATTCATTTGTTCGACGTATTACTTTAATACAATTTTATATGTCCTATTGCACATTTATACATTTTTTAAATTATGTAGTGTGACCTACAAACATGTAAAATAAAACTAAGATTTATTGGTGTAAATCATTTATTACGGCTTACCATTGATTTGCCGATACACATTTAATCGATATTATTTCAAAGAAAAAAAAAGAAAAAACCAACGAGACTCTGTTTGCAGAGATATAAGACTTAAACTTTTAAATTTTTTGCTATGCATTTTAGCAACTTCACCTCTGAATACTCTGCTTGATGTCGTAAAATGGTATCTATTCGAGCATCTTTGTCGATATATCTTCTTTTTTTGCTTTGCGGTGGTTCACCACACAGAATCTTCTCAATATCGGCTAAGTTGGATATAGTTTCTCTGATCAGTTCCTTGATAAGAGCATATGTGCCGGGATGGTGTTTATCTATCAATGTATTTATTTTATGATGCCAGGCCTCGGCTGAATTTTGGGTCCTTGGTATGTTCATCGTGTTAATTAAATGACAACTCCAAAATTCAGGTGAATATTTAGGCTGACTTGTTGCAGTTCCAAAAATATAATTTTCTTCGAACCAACCAGCAATTTTCTTAGTATCCTCATCTTGCAAGCTTTCTAGAAATTTTTGAAAATAATGAGGTATTTCAGTGTCCTTCAAAAAACTCAATGCTACTAGACATTTTACTTGGAGATTAAATTTTGCATCTTTAGCATATTTTGTTGCAAGGCCAAACTTTTGAACTCTTCTGAAAAATAAATTAATAATATTATTGCATAACTAGTTATATCAAGAAATAGAACTACGAGGCTTTCAAAGTAGGTTAGGTTAGGTTAGGACTGCGACTCCCAAGAAAACGAACTGTTGACAGAAGTGGGTTAGGTTAGGTTAGAACTGCGACCCCCAAGAAAATGAACTGTTGACAGAAGTGGGTTAGGTTAGGTTAGGTTAGGTTAGAACTGCGACCCCCAAGAAAATGAACTGTTGACAGAAAACTATTATTAAATTTTAATATTATAATAAATTAAGATTAGTAAGTGAAATATTTGTTACCAACCTATTTATAATTTGCCCAAAGTGAAAATGGCAGCCTTGTAAAATTATATTTTCAAAATTAGAGCGCAAACTTAAAATTGCCGCTTTCTCAAAATCAAGTATGCATATTTTCGGAAGTATTTCTATGCCATTTTCAGATCCATATTCCAAAATCAGGTCAATCATAACATCGTATGTTCTCTTGTCTTTGTGTGTGCATAAGCAATGGACCAATGGGAAAGTTTTCTTATTTTCAATAAACACGTTACCATGTATGGTGTATAACTGAGTAAAAATTGCCGGTGATACCGCAAACGTGCCATCCAGTAGCCAATAGTGACATTTACTCAATGTTTTCATTAAGTCAAGTGTAGACAGTATTAATATTCTTTTTTTACTATCGAACACTTTGTCTTTAATAACAAAATTGTTACCTCTTAACTGAGTTTCTTCCACATTTAATTCAAAAGTAATATCTTTAGGTTCAACCGCACGTGTAACATTTTTAGCTTTTTGCCGATATATTACTTGTTTAAGGGCTGAGGTAGATGGTAATTGTTCTAAGACAGTTTCATCAGTATTTGATTTCGCATTTTGTAGTATATTGCATACTTTTAAGCCAGAACTACATGAACTTTCCTTGAGTTTTTCTGTAAATACCGCTATGTCTTTTCGCAATGGATCAGGTCCGTGGTTGTGATTTTGTACTTCTTTTGTTATAATATGCTTGCCGTTCTCATTAACAATGGTATTTACAGTTGCATTGCACTTATAAATGTTGTTATGGTACATTTCACAGCACCAGTAAAACATATCATTTCGGGACCTATTCCTATTATACGTGAAACCGTCTACATACAGCTTTAATGCTCCTCTATTTGATTTAAATACTTCGCACACAATTGTCTTCTCCGTGTCACTCATTTTTCACAATACAATAATATACGCTAGTAATTAAACCAACCATTCGTCCAGATAAACAATTTCATATCTGAATCTACCCACATAGCTATAATCGCGCAAAGTGAGTGATTGCGTTTAGTTTTTATAGCAAAATATTACCAATTGAAATTATTTAATGCGGAATAAATAAGTAAAAAAAAAGCAATTAAAAAAACCCGAAATGATTAGTCATGACATGAATTTTATTGAAATAAGTCACCTACTAATTAAAAGACCTCGGTTCAAATTACCTAGTATCGAGTCCTCGACGCAATGACTTGTCGATGAAATGAAAATACTTGAAACGTTGTCTTTGGAATAATATTCGATTAAAAGTCTGTCGGCAATTCAATGGTAAACCCTAAAAACTTGTTGATAATTCTATAACCACAATTTGCACAATTAGGCTAAGATGTTTACCAGCGTATTAGTGACAGGTTGCAAGCCCATAGCCTAACAGTACTACAAGCCTTTATTACCTTAGTCGTCTCTTACGACATCCACGAGAAGATATGGAGTGGCACTATTCTAACTCGGCAACCACACGAGGCCATATATTTTTTAAATCGTATTTTTAATCGGTAGTAATAATGACGATCCACGATCAGATCACCCATGTATTGAGAAAGGGCCAGGTCAGGACGCCAACGCACGTGTATGAAGTTTGTCTGGATCGTAGCAAGTGGAAGGAAGTGATCTGTGCCTACCCCTACGGGAAAGACGCGTGATTGTATGTATGTATGTATGTATGTATGTATGTATGTATGTATGTATGTATGTATGTATGTATGTATGTATGTATGTATGTATGTATGTATGTATGTATGTATGTATGTATGTATGTATGTATGTAGTAATGACTACTGAGTGCAACGCTGTGAAACATGTATTTAATAGGAATCATTTTTATTATATATTGACTGGTACAAGTATCAAACAAAGCTGGTCAATAGAGGACACCAGCCTATCGATTTCACCCCCATGTATGTTCAGTAATTTTGTACTGCTCGAAAATTGTTTTAGTTTTAAGCAATTAAATTTGTACACAACATATGTACATACATACATAATCTCACGCCTTCGTTCCCAGAGTGGGGTAGGCAGAGCTACAGAATTACAAACATCTCTAAAAACTTGTTGATAATTCTATAACCACAATTTGCACAATTAGGCTAAGATGTTTACCAGCGTATTAGTGACAGGTTGCAAGCCCATCGCCTAACAGTACTACAAGCCTTTATTCCCTTAGTCGTCTCTTACGACATCCACGGGAAGACATGGAGTGGCACTATTCTAACTCGGCAACCACACGAGGCTACAACATATGTATTAGTTAATAAGCGCATTTTAAATTATGATTTGTGGAAAAAGTTTAATGTGAACCTTTATTAACTTATGGTCCCGAAATTTAGAGCTGAAGTTGGATTTACAAATATTGTTTATGATTTCTTTCTTTTATTAAAAACTGTTATTTTCTTTTGCTTTTTGTTCGCTACTACGTTAATTGGATACTCAAGCCCAACGATTTGGACTAACTACAAAAAAAGGAAAAACAGCTGTATACTTCTTTGTTAACATTTGATTAGCGTATTTAATAATAGAGGGTGTTGTTAAAACTAATTACTTTTTAAATAACTTTCGAAGAGTAGAGAATCGCCGAACATACATGGAGGTAAAATCGAAAGGTCTTAGTGTCCTCTGTGGATTGGCTTCATTTGATTCTTGAATTACATGTTAAAGACAGCACTATTTATTGTTTATCTCGTTAAAGTGGAATACAATTGCAAGTGCATTGAAATTCTTAATGTGTAAAGTACTATTTTAATTCAAATAATATTAAAATTTAGTTGCAAACACATTCAAAATAATACCAATAACAAAATAACTAATTTCTACTTGGATTATTTTAATACATTGTTAATCGGCAGCTAAAGAAGTAAGATGGCTAAGATCGTCTTGGAAATGTTTTTTTAACTTTCTTTACCATAACTGCAATAAATCTTCAAAGCTTTTAAATGAAAAATGTTTCTTCAATATGTGAGCTTAAAAGCTCGTTGGAAGCTCTTGAAGCTTTATGCGACTGGCGAGGACTCGGGACATAAAGTGGAGTGGCGTGCTTGAGAGGGATTAAAAACGGGATGTGAATAGAGTAAAGGTTATATTTAAGCCTTTAGAGGATTGTGGAGCGGAAAATTTCCATACAAAATACATTGGATTTTTTGTAGTAGTAAGATGTAGGTATTTCTTAATAATCGCATCATCCTACTAATATTATAAATTCGAAAGTTTGTGTATGTGTGTGTGTGTTTTTGTGTTTGTGTGTGTTAGTTTGTTACTCCTTCACGCTGCAACGGCAGGATGGATTTGGATGATATTGGAAGTACTTTCATTTCAGAAAAACTGGAACTGGGAATAACGACTATCAAAAGAGGAAGTCGCGGGCAGAAGCTTATCTTATCTTATCTTATCTTATAGACGGGCCCTTTCGGATACACTTCGACCCTTTAGGATCTTTTGGGCAATTACCCTCTTACACAATCAGCTGTTCGAATGTGCAGGTTTCCTCACGATGTTTTTCCTTCACCGTAAGAGCATCGGGTAATGCACTTAAGTTAGAAAAACTCATTGGTACATGGTGACCGCGGGGGTTCGAACTCGTTACCTTACGATCACGAGTCGACCCTCTAAGCCACTAGGCCACCGACGCTCCCATGCGCGGGCAGAAGCTAGTAATTTACGAGTATGAAGTTCAAAATACATAATGGGTCATAATACATTAATGGTCCCCGTACAAACCTATAGCTTAGTTTGGGACTAGATAATTTGTGTGAGATTGCCCCCTGATATTTAATTATAATATACCTATTTAAATAACTTTACATTTACCGTTAAATCTTGCTAATATTAGAAATAATCAAAATTTAATTGTCAATAGCATATTTTTAAAGGTGTTCTGAAAAAACCTAAAAGTAACATTACAAATTTGTGGTATAAATGCTAGAACTAAAAAAAACGCAGTTACAAACCCATCACTACAAGCAGTCACAAAAAACGTGATATTCAGTCGTCATTATGAGTGCATTGCGAGAGGCTGTTCTGATTGTGTCGGCACTTTTAAAACAAGAATTGTTATTAAAGAAAAAGAAAAAAACGCGTATTAGGGTAAAAAAATGGATACAAAGGAGATCTGCGTTAGGTGCATCTAATACGTTGTGTCGTGAGTTGCAATTAGAAGATGAGGAATCCTTCAAAACCATTCCTTCATAGGTAGGTTAGGTTCGTTAGGTATCTTAAGATGCCCGAAGGGCAAATCGCTCAGAAATAGGAGCCCTGCCATAGGCAGGGCTCCGTCGAAAGGCACTGAGGTGACAAACTGGGGTGACCACGAGTCTGCACCCAAAAAGAGCACTATTTATAAGCGTCAGGGTATTAAAGTCTACAAATTAGTGTACTTAATTAACATCAAATCACCTATGGGTATTCAAATCTACTAATTAGTGCACTTAGTTCATCCAGGTGAATTAACCCAGGTGAATTGAGTCTACGGCAGGGTTTCGTGTCACGAAAGCACAATTTGCATACTTACTTGATAAGATTGGTCCTTCAATACAAAAAAAGACACAAACATGCGGGAAGCTATAACCGCCCGTACAAAATTGGAGATCACGTTAAAATATTTGGCTTCTGGAGATTCCTTTCAAACCTTGACAGAATTATTTAGAGTACCTAAATGTACCATAAGCTGCTTTTTGGTCGAAGTCTTGCAAGCTATTAGTTCGGTACTGGAAGAATTTATTAAAGTAAGAAAAGAATCATATTATGAATTGTATTTATTCAATATTTATTTTAGAACTATTTATTAAACCACCAAGAAATTTAACGAAACTTGTTAAAATGTGGACACACGGAACAGGTGAATACAGTCAATTACAAAAAGATGTATAATTATTTTAACACATTTATCACAACGCAAATGAGGTGAAAACGTGGATACATTCGTTTGTAGTTGACTTAACCGCAATTCTGAATGTAACCTTAAAACGTAATCAAAATGAACAATCTAAATTAATTAATTATAGTCCTCGTTTATAGTTTCTTCTGTGTGCCACCAGTGTCTCTCGCTACTAGTACCAAGTGAAAATGGAGATTTGGGCATTGGAGATGAATCTCTCAAATTTCTTAACTTATACTTTGAGAGTATTCCCTGAATTTCATCTTGTGCATTGATAGCGTTTTTATCATTAAGTTTCCGTAAACTAGATGCAACATATTGCCCAAATGTATCTAAATCATCCTCTCGCTCCCTACATCTTTTATCAATACTTTCTAGTTTACTAAGAGCTAAATCTATATTCAAAGGCTTGTTTTTTGTTTTTGTAGCGTGTTTTGGCTTAGGTGTTAAGTCCACTATTTCGATATCTGCGTTAACAGTTTCCAATGGCATTTCCTCCGTATTCGCGAGTTCATGGGCATAATCATCATGGCCGGCCGTTTCCGCATTGATAATCTAAAAAAACAATAACCAATTATTATTTTTTAGGTACCAAGAACTAAAGAAGAATGGATGACTATACAGAGAGGATTTGAATCTAGATGGATTTTCCTGCGTGTGTAGGTCCTTTAGACGGCAAACACATACTCATAAGGTGCCCACCGGGATCTGGATCAGAATTCTTCAATTATAAAAATACGTACAGTATTTAACTAACTTTATTTTTGTACTGTTAGGATGCGTTGATTACGATTATTGTTTTTTGTACGTAGACATTGGACCGAAGGGCAAAAACTCAGATGGTGGAATAGTCAACGAAAGTACATTGAAAGCAGCGATTGAAGCCAACTCATTCGATTTGCCCACCTATGCAGTCTTTCTCGGAGATGAGGCATTTCCTTTAAAGCCTTACGTGATGAAACCATACCCTCGACGAAATCATTTAACAAAAGAACAAAAAATTTATAATTATAGACTAAGCAGATGTAGACGAATTGTAGAAAATGCGTTTGGTATTCTAGTGTCGCGATTTAGAATATTCGAAAGACCAATAGGTTTACTACCAGAAAAAGTGGAAGTGATTGTAAAAACAGCTTGTTCTTTACACAACTGGTTGAGGAAAACTTCAACCAATATATAAACTCCTTCAGGTTATCTAGATGAGGAAACATCAACAGGTGTCCGGCCCAGTGCGTGGAGAGAAAACTGCAGAAGTGGAGCATTCACAAATCTGGCACCGCAAAACCACGGTAATATAACGAGACAAGCAATTGCAGTCCGTGAATATTATTGTGATTATTTTAATAATCGCGGAGCAGTCCCATGGCAGGAAGATGCTATATTTGAATAAATAATTTCCTTTTATTTTGGATTTTTAATAATACACAATGTACATCGCAAACGGGGACTGTCAAGCCACTTGCCATCGCTCGTAATTTATCCGTGTATCACCGATATTTTTCCGATGTTGAGTTCAATACCAAATTATATTATACAGCTAAATTAAGAACAATGATAAGTGGTTCCACAGTACCGTTCGTGACTGTACGGCTTTTAAGTAGTATACACGGTGGGGCCTGCAACTAAAGCAAAAATTAAAATGTACATTCTTCTCCTCAAACTACGCAACGTTTGTTTGACGACTTGGAAAAAAAACTTGCGGTTTGAATTTTATTACATTATAAAGTTAATTCGAACACGCAATGTACTATGAAATTGGTTATGTCTGTAGAGTGACTAGACTGACAGGCGATGTCAATTAGACGGAGTTTTAAGTACATTGAAAATACTATTTACTTTGTTTGAAAAATGAACAATCTAAAAACTTTATGATTTTAAAAGGTTGCTAAACAAAAGTTGTCTAGTTTGAGGAGTAGAATCTACGTTTTAATTTTTTGCTTTAGTTACAGGCCCCACCCTGTATACGACATAATAGACACAATCTGGAACGTCGGACGGACGTCACGGACGAATGACTGTCGTGACGGACGTCACGTCAGTCATTCAGCCAGGAGAATACATTAAAATTAACGCTACTTATATTACATACAATTGAATCTGCTCATGAAAAGTAACCTGTTTTTTTCTTGTGACTGTACCTAGTTGAAATAACTTTAATAAGTATATTGTGATAAAACTAAACAAAGTTAATAGGTGAAATATATGCTTTCGTACTTACTAAATTCGTAGTAGTTTGCCGAAATTCTGAAGGTTTCCTCAAAAATGAGTCTAATGCCTCATACCAAGGTAACTTGGGAACGTAAACATTACTAGCCCCGGCTCCAGTTCCTACAGAGGCTTTAACTTTCTTCCGTTCTTGTAAATATTGGCTGAGTATATTTTTGATTTTTAATGTTATTTCTTTTGGGCCAAACTCTTCAATTGCCAACTCATTTGTAAATGAATGAAGTGCAGCATCTGTTGCATCTCTGTTTTTATAATTTATGTCTTCCGTGTTCCACAAGCATTCGTAGCTTCTGTATAACTCAACGAACTTCATATTCGTTGCATTATCAAATTTAATTGTCTTTCTGGAAATTTTTAAATTGTTGCTATCGCCAAACCGTACAAAACAGTTAGTTCTTTTAAAAAAAAATATTTACTGTTGTTTCCCGCCATATTTTTTTTCAGGCAACGGTACGTGTCATTCAGCCAGGAGCAATTAATTAGTTACATTATCTTGAAAAATATGGCAATCAAAAAATATAATTAGATAATTATATTTTACGAATATTGTGTAACAAGTGTCGATTAATTAGCAGCGAATTTACATATTAGTCACGCCAACAAAGTGGTAAAATATAATATTGTAAAAATATTTTTTTTAGGTTTCCTCCCCTACACGTAACTTGAGGATGTATATTTTTTTCTCGTCTACCCTATGTAGTGGGGTGTCGTTGGATAGGTCTTTTAAAAATATAGCGGCTTTGGGAAAACAGTTTTTTGATTAAGGTATCCGTTTATGAAATATTAAGCTTCAAAGCGCTATCTTTTGTTAGAGTCAAATGTACCCCTATAGCTAAAACTACAAATACTAAAAATCGGAAAAATATCTTAAATGAAAGCACATATAATGAATTTAATAGGAAAACTATCACAACTAAGTAGACTTCATTGGTTCTTGAGTTACAAACAGTTTAAATGTTTATACCTACCGAAAACTTATAATATTTGCGGTGTTGGTTCCGATTTTCATAGGAATTTTACCCGTCAATTCGTTAATTGACGGGTAAAATTCGTATGAAAATCGGTTCTGACCGATTCGTGCGATACTCGCATGTACGTGAAAAAATGTCATACGAGAACCAGTTTAGATGAGTCGAGACATCGTCAGCAAATATCTCCGTAGAATGCAGCGTCTCGTGTAAACTATGTCGCCTGGCGATAATCTCCGTACGAGTATCGAATGACATCATCGTAAACGAGTTTTTATTTCTCGCTTAATGTAACCATTTTTATACGATTCTCGCACGGCGATTATTGCATACGATAATGTCATAGAAACTCGTACCATCTAAATGGGCCTTTGGTATGGCTATACAATGTTTTGTCCTTATCTGTCAAATTCAAATGTCACTTTGACAGATAAGGACAAAACATTGTATAGCTATACCACCGTTGCTCAACGTTTATTAGTAAGGGGATTGGTGTATTCCTATAACATAAATAGGTATATATATATATATATATATTAATCACAGGAAACGTTATGAAACCCTGATATCCGGTTTGGTAATCCGTTCAATTATCAGCCTATCAGGGAGACGGCGGTACTTAGAACCATTTCCCGCCTCGCCGGATCGACAGAAGAGGATGCTCCAATATCGAAAGTGTCGATAGCGCGAGCGAAAACATAGAATAGAACGGCGAATTCATTCGGTAGAAACCGGGCAAGAGCATATCGGACAATGCTCAGTGTAGGGTTCCGATGCTGTTACTACAAACACAAAAACCGGGCAAGAGCATGTCGGACCATGCTCAGTCTAGGGTTCCGAAGCCGTTACTACAAACAAATTAGACCTCGCGACAAACTTAACTTTGCCGTTGGAAAACTGTTATCCCCATATATCGACATACGTCGCGGTCAGTTTACCAACACCGCAAATATTATAAGTTTTCGGTAGGTATAAACATTTAAACCGTTTGTAACTCAAGAACCAATGAAGTCTACTTAGTTGTGATAGTTTTCCTATTAAATTCATTATAAATAAATAAAAATAAATAAAATAAAATCATTTATTTGAATGTGTACAAATACTACAATAAATTAGAGCTACACATTAAAGTAGTAAACTAAATTAGAGGTACACACGCAGTTTGACTTGTGAAGAAACAAACAGAGGCCCCCAAACTAGGCGAAGCCTGTATCTTGGGAGACCGAGGTAGATTAGCAATGTAAATGTAAATATGAGTATACATATGCACATACATGCATGCAAACATACACGCACATATACACACACACATACACATCACATATATATAATTTTATGTATTTTCTTTACCAATGCTTGAATACTAATTATAAAATTAATACTTTTAAGAGTGGTCAGAACATACAATTCAAATTGTAGAAGTTTTAATAGTTGAATTTTTTAAAAATATCTTCAGAAACATAGTAGTCCAAAGTAAGCAACCATTCTGTGAGCATATATTTAGCTTTGTGAATTTTACAGTCTCTGATTTTACAAAACTTTAGAACTGCATTATATACCGATGCTCTAACATAATCACCAAATCTTTTTGCAAAGTTTGAGTTGACTGAGGGGAGCCGCAATCTGTATACTCTTTTCTGTAACATTAAATTATGAAGACTGGAGCTAAGAAGTTGTTTATGAGTGAGGAGACAAGTTCTGAGGATGAAAAGCTGCCGAATAGATAAAACCTGAGCTTCTTTGTATAGGTCCGAGGTTGGATGCCTAAAAGGTTTTTTTTAGCATAACTTTAAGGACCGATCTCTGAGCTCTTTCGGCGATAATAAGGGTTGTTTTTGCGGCGCTACCCCATATTGTGATACAATAACCAGCTACAGATTGGCACACGGCTAAGTACACCATTTTTAGAACCTCCTTTCTAGCCGAATCCCTGAGACACTTGATGATAGCAATAGTTCTACGTATTCTTTTTGAGAGTGATACAATGTGATGTCGGAAACTAAGTTTATCGTCCACAATAATGCCAAGGTATTTAACATGTTGCACGCGAATAATACTATCACAGTCACAAGAGCCCAAAGAGGGAATGGCACATTCATGGATTTTAATGCTATCTAATTGAGATGGTTCTGACGCTGAAGTTTTATGAAAGCAAAGAAAGTTAGATTTAGTAGTGTTTAAGGTAAGTAAATTATTTTGCAACCAGCCATTTATAGCAGCCATCCCAGATTCAGATGTAGCAACGACATTACTCCATGAGTTACCCTTGAAGAGAATAACAGAGTCATCAGCATAGCATAAAATTTGGGCATCTAGTAAATTTGTCTCATGAATGTCATTCATGTATATTATGAAAAGGGTGGGACCCAGGATACTTCCTTGGGGAACACCAAAGTTAACCGGAGTTGCATCGCTCTTGCAGGAACCGACTTTTACTAATTGTTTTCTATCTAAGAGGTAACTCCTGAACCATTCAAGGGCAAGACCTCTGACACCGAAATATTCTAGTTTCTTTAGGAGAATTTTTAGTGAAACTGTGTCAAATGCCTTTGCCAGGTCCAGGAATACCCCCAGACAGCTGTCACCCTGGTCAAGGTATCCTGAGATTAACTCCGTTAGTAGCAGGACCGCGTCTTCTGTGGACTTGCCTTGTCTGAAACCGAATTGCCTTGGAGACAAAAGACCATGCGATTCAATAAAGGAGATGAGTCTTCTATTAACAACTTTTTCCAAAATTTTTGAGAAAATACATAGCAGTGATATTGGTCTATAGTTCCCAGGAGAGGACTTGTCACCTTGCTTATGTATTGGTGTAATTGAAGCTACTTTCCAGGAACGTGGAAAAGAACCAGTGCTTAGGCTTAGGTTGATTAAATGCGTGAGAGGCTCGCATAAAATATGCCTTGCATGTTTGATTACAGTAGTGCTTATACCGTCTAACCCAGAGGCACAGTCAGATTTAAGCTGCAAGATGATGTTATAAATCTCTCGAGTGTCTGTCGGGTCCAGAAAGAGTGAGTGATTTGGGGAGTTTTTTAAAGATACTTTGGCGGCTAAGTTATTCTCAGTGTCATTCTTTTTTTGGAGAATATTAGTTGCTAGACGCTGACCAACTGAGGAAAAATAATTATTACAAGTGTTCAAAGAGTCTACTGTGTTATCCTTGAGCAATGTGAGTTCAGAGGCCTGGTTGTCATTACGCTTAAAGTTACTAATTTTCTTAATTGTTTTCCAAAGGAGTTTAGGATCTTTATTATGCGCTTCAAGCTCCCTGTTTTCATAGTCACTCTTAATTTTCCGGAGCAGACTTATGTAGAAGTTTCTATACCTGGTGTAAATAACTTTAGAAGTATCATCATTTGGGAATAAATTAGCTTTCTTGTGTAATCTATCGCGATGACGAGCACACCTTATTAGACCAGGTGTCATCCATGGTTGTATTGTGAACTTGGTTCTACTACATTTAACAGTTCGGGAGTTATTCTCAATAGCCTTGACAATGGGTGACATAAAAGCATCAGCTGCTTCATTGACTGCGGGTGATGAAGTTACCAAGTTCCAGTTACAGTTGTTAAGATCGGAACAGACACCTGCATAGTCAATGACAGTTTTAATCTTAGTCGGAGTGTTGAATTTTACTTTATGCGAGAGCGCCAGAATTGCTATTTTATGGTCTGTTATATCAGAGTCGCATACGATACTAGTAGCTAAGCGCCTTGATTTAATGAAAATATGGTCAATGCAGGCATTTAAACGAGTAGGCTTGTTGATGGCAGGTTCTAAACCATGTTCAGAATTCAAACAGATATAATCCAAAGATTCAGGTTTCAATATGTCAATGTTTATATCACCGGCAACAATAATGTTCGGACTCTCTTTAAAATGATTTAGGTTAGTATCCAGGGATAGTAAGAAGCGATCAGTATTACCAAAAGATGGTGATCTATAGACCCCAAAAATAGTCATAAAGTTAGGAATATCCAATACCAAGCAACAAGCATCCTCAAAACTTGGCTCTGAAACATTTACCGACCAGGAGGATTTAACATAAGCAACCACACCTCCATTTTGATTAATATTTTTGAATGTTCTAAAAGAGTTGAAACCTTGAATGTCACAAATTAAAGAATAGTCATTTAATCGGCACTCTGTCAGAATTAAAATATCAAAATCCAAATTAGTTCTTTTCAGAAATACTAAAAGAGCATTTAGATTTTTATTAATGCTTCTAATGTTTATTGTTAATAATTTAAAATTAAAATTTGGTTTGGTTTTGGTTTGGTTTGGTTTGGTTTGGTTTTTGGTTTTTTTAATTTGGTGTTATTATATGTGCTTTCATTTAAGATATTTTTCCGATTTTTAGTATTTGTAGTTTTAGCTATAGGGGTACATTTGACTCTAACAAAAGATAGCGCTTTAAAGCTTAATATTTCATAAACGGATACCTTAATCAAAAAACTGTTTTCCCAAAGCCGCTATATTTTTAAAAGACCTGTCCAACGACACCCCACTACATAGGGTAGACGAGAAAAAAATATACATCCTCAAGTTACGTGTAGGGGAGGAAACCTAAAAAAAATATTTTTACAATTTTATATTTTACCACTTTGTTGGCGTGACTAATATGTAAATTCATGCTAAATTACAGCTTCCTAGTACTAAGAGACTCTGAGCTAGGTTGCGGACGGACGTACGGACGGCTATGGCGAAACTATAAGGGTTCCTAGTTTGACTACGGAACCCTAAAAACTATCTTAAAAACCACATGTATGAAAAAAAAAAATTTAAGCTACTTGGTGCCGGCTTAGATGATTTTTAATAGGTAATACACACTTTAGCCGCCTGTATCTTAGGAACCCGTAAAGTCTACTTAGACGTTATAGTTTTCCTTGTAAATTCGTTATATTATGTGTCAATCTCAACACAAAGCGTTTACTCAGAATATTATTTTATCACATATACATATTATTAGTACATGTTATTATATTGTTATATCTGTAATTAAGAGTAATGCTTATTTATTTATTTATTTATTTTCCCCTGATACCTCGTTTTTTTTATACACATGTATTTTTGATGATTCTGTATGTTTCGCACTCCCCCTCCCCTTGAGGTGCTGGCAGAATATCAGCGTTGTGATCTTGCATCACAACACATGTTGAGCTAGGACCTATTCACCCGCACACATTGGTGGGCTCCGGTGCACACAAGTGTGTGCTCTGCTTTGTATAACTGCCTAGTTTTTATGCCACAAAATTGTTTTTTATATAAGTAATTGTGCTGTAAAACATTGTTACTTTCGCTCTGTGTGCGTTTTCTCTTGAATAAATTGTTTTTCTTCTATATAAAAACAAATAATATAAATAACATATAATACACTGGTAAACATCTTAGCCTGATTATGCAAAATGTGGTTACAGAATTATCAACAAGCTTTTAGAGTTGTTGGCAATTCTGTAGCTCTGCCTACCCCAAACTGGGAATAAAGGCGTGAGTTTATGTATGTATGTTTATGTAATATAAATAGCCCCTATACAGAAACCTGATTTTATGGGCGTGTTTTACTCAACCATAACAATCGCTGTGTCTCTTCAACCGTTATTGGAAAAACTTGTAATTTTACAGAGTGTATATTATACGTATATTATATACCTATTGCGACCCGTGCCGTTGCCGGGTTAAAATAGTGCTACTTCATGTCTTCCCGTGGATTTCGTGAGAGGCGACTAAGGGAATAAAGGCTTGTAGTACTGTTAGGCGTTGGGCTTGCAACCTGTCACTAATACGCTGGTAAACATCTTAGCCTAATTGTGCAAAATGTGGTTACAGAATTATCAACAAGTTTTTAGAGTTGTAGGTAATTCTGTAGCTTTGCCTACCCCACTCTGGAAACGAAGGCGTGAGTTTATACAGCTGCTATAACAACAAAAAAGCAATGTTTTTTTACGGAGTGGAATAGAGGCCCTGCACTTATTTGCGAGCTCTACTTTTAAGTGGCTAAGGAACGATCTGTAAACTACGCTGTGCTATAATCCCGGCTCAAAGGCAGATCAATTATGATTATGAACTGCGGAATGAAGGTTTAAAGTGTTAAGAGAACTATTTATACGTCTATACAATGTACGCAATTCATGCACAAACATTAATTATATTTATATACATTTTTGTTCGTGTAGATATTAGGTATCATAATTATTAGTATGTAATTGCATTTTGTATAAAAAATATTTTATATATACGTTTAGTTTTAATTTTTAATTGTATTAATGTTGTATTCTGTACTTAATTGGATGTAAACAAATAAATATTTTACATTTGTACCGACTTTAATATTTAAAGTGTAGTTCGTTTGCGTTATACAGGGTGTCCTAGAACTTGACGTACTGGGGTCCTAGTGAAAAAAGTTATAACTCTCCCGAAGATCAAGTGAAAAAGGGTTTAAGTCTAAGTATACTGTTTTAACGTATAATAATATACCTTTTTTTAGTACGAGTTAGGTCGACTTATACCCTTTTTCACTTGAATCAATATCGCGACATTCGACAAAGAGCATCATCGAAATCGATGGCTAAATCATTTTTTAATATATTAGCAGGAGCATTAAATAGTTACAGTTCCGGTTTAAAATTTGCTGAATTTTCGGGTCTATCACTAGGTGATCTAAAGATGATTGAACTACCTTGATGCACAATTAAATAAATATATGACCCCAGTTAAAATTAGCAATTCAACACATTCAGCCATCGATTTCGATGATATTCTCTATGCAGTATTTAAATACTGCATTAATATCATTATTTTTTTATAAATTATGGCTACTAGACAACCTTCTTAATACTTATATAGAGAAATATATACTTAAATACATAGAAAACATCCATGACTCAGCAACAAATATTCGCGCTCATTACACAAATATCTGCCCTTACCGGGATTTGAACCCAGGGCCGCTAGCTTCTCAGGCAGGGTCACTACTAATTAGGCCAGCGCGTCTTCATTTTATCTATAATTTGAGTTACTTCTCGTCTGCGCGTACCTGAGTTTTTTTTCCATACTTCATGAGCATTGTCCCATAATTTGAAAAAATCCTACACCTTTCCAAAATAAGCGTCACCCTTGGCTCATAATATAAAGGAAAAACTTAAGGGCGTCATTTAAATCATTAAAACCTCACGGTAGCCTGGGCACCAGTGCACCCTTACCGTCATACGAAGTGGCTGCGAAGCTACTTCCGAAGCTCTAATATAAGCTTAACGTGCTTTTTAAGCTTTATGCGAAAAGCTGACACTCTCAAGCTCTTGATGCTACTTCAGTCTTTGTTTGGTAAATAGGATGTCTGGATTTATTACACTATTAAACATAGTAAATACGGAAAATACTGGTAAATAATATTGGTATGAAATAAATGTTTATAGATATATAATGTTTATCACTTTTTTTATCTATTCACTTAGATACTAGACATTTTGACAAATGAGATATCGTTGGCTTCGATTTACCTCTAGTGTTTTATGCTGCATGGGCACACACGCATGCATGCGTGTCACGTTTGTGTTAAATCTAACATGAATATGACTCGTAAACTATGTGTAATAAGTAAATATATGTTTACTTGCCAATTCAAAAATAACTAAGTTTTGTTAATATATATTTTCATAATACATATACAAACTTAGTTATTATAAAACAATTATACAATGAGAGGAAAAATAGCATAGGAGTTGACAAAATTTGCATAACATGCGAGAAACCGCTCTAGTCAAAATTACACAATAAAAAACTAACTTAAATTAACAAAATTTAGGTGGCCGCATTAATTAAAAAACGAGTGCCTAACAAAATATTCATCCAGGTGAGTTGGGTCTATGGCATGCATATAAGAGGCTGTATATGTTGTGTACAAGATTATTATAATATCATTATGTATTGGTGTTGTCCAGCTTACCCCATTTACGAATGATTTAAGGGTTCAGTGATAAAGCCTCGAGACGCGGATTATTTATTCCCCTGGAGATAAACTCGGATTTATAGCAAATGTTTGGATTGCTCCAGATTATGAGGAAAAACATTATAACTAGCTTTTCCTCGAATAAATATTTATTCGCTTGGGATTACTTTCATGAGGAAAAAATCTGATTCTGTCATTGAATATAATGTCGCAATAAGATGGTACAAATGTAATAAATGTAATACGGTGTGATATTATTGAGTATTTTGAATAGGTATTTATAACTTGATTATCGACCCGCCCTTGCTTCGCTTCGGTTTATGCAAGTTTTCTGTAAAAGTTTTGCTGAGTAAGTTGCACACGTCGGTAATATGGAGTGAATCTACTAGCGCTCGGACTAAACCATTGTTTCCAGCTGAAGATCATCTTTCAATCGGTAATAAGTTACAGTAATAAAGATATAATATATAATAATTTAATAAAACTAGCGAAAAAAGGCCAAAAACATTACATTAAAAATAATGACTAGGAGAACAAAACGACGATGTCTCTACGTCGAAAGCCATAACTAGAGTAAATCACTGAAAAACCAGTCGTTGCAAACGTAAGCAGACCGTACCCACAAACAGCACCCGTTCACGAGTATGACGCGTATCTCAGCCATCCCCTTTCTTAACCTTTTGTAATAATTTATCAATTTTTTACCAGTATTAGAACAACACCTTCATTCTTATAAGAATTATTGTTATCACAATGCTATCGACACTACCAAGTTCTTTTTCTACATTTTTAATAATTCGAACCTTACATTACACATTAGCTCATTAGCCTCGTGTGGTTGCCGAGTTAGAATAGTGCCACTTCATGTCTTCCCGTGGATGTCGTAAGAGACGACTAAGGGAATAAAGGCTTGTAGTACTGTTAGGCGATGGGCTTACAACCTGTCACTAATACGCTGGTAAATATCTTAGCCTATTTGTGCAAATTGTGGTTATAGAATTATCAACAAGTTTTTAGAGATGTTTGTAATTCTGTAGCTCTGCCTACCCCACTCTGGGAACGAAGGCGTGAGATTATGTATGTATGTATGTACATTACACAAACAATAGACTGACCCGTATTTACTACTAAATTCAACTATCTATTAGATATTATTATCAGTAATATTTAACCACAGTGCCTTTATTCCACTAGCTAAAGCCTTTGACACGTTATCGTAATTCTCAACGTTCGGATAGCTCTTACTACTTGACAGTAAAAGCGGCTGAGTAATAACTTTAACAAAAAGCAAGCTTTCAAAACCCGACTGTTCAGTTGCTAACCAACTATAAATCGTTATAAAGCCTAAATGATCATTAAAAATGAAAAATGATGAGAGAAACCTAAAGATGATTTTTAAATCCCTATACAATGATACCCCACTTGTCATACTTGGTCTTTTTTTTTTAAATTTGCGCAATATGTCGTCTGGTTGCCGTCATATTGAATTTTGATTACTGTCATATCTTCAGTGACACTCACCAGATTCAGACAAATCGATTGACATAAGAATCATCAAAATCGGACAACGGGTTTAGTTTTTAACTATAGTGCCACAAAGGAACAAACATACATATATAGACTGTGAAACACGTTACCCTCCTCCTTCGGCAGTCGGGTAAAAAACAATACCCCATCACGTCAAAGTCAACATTGTTTAACATTCAGATAACCGGTAAAAAAAACAAATACCGGTAATAAAGTTTTTAACAGTCCAAATAGTGATATAATAACCAGTAATACCAAATTTTAAGCGTGTTCAAAAATAGCAGTCGCACTATCTGTAGGTATGCGTGACAAAACACAATGATCATAAGTGACTTTCTATTAAATATGACATAAACGAGCTTTGGCATGTGTTGTTATCGAGCATTATTCAGAAAATTATGGGACAAATGAAAGTTATTGACGTATAAGAGAATTTTGTTACATCTAAATCGGGAATTTACTATCGACTGTATTTGAAGCAGACTCGTTTATTGACATACAGTGACAAAGTCGCCTAAGGGCAGACGGACGGTACACACTTGACCCGAGATTTGTAATAAGTTAAGCTAACAGTTGTTTACCAAAGTCCAGTTCACAAAAGGCAATACCAATTTACGTAACCAAATAAATAAGGCAAATAGACAATTCTAAGACTGCGCTTTTGGGTCGCTTAGCACCAGTGGTCTTATACTCTTACTCCTACAGCGGAGCATGACAGTTCGAAAACTGCTGTTTGGCGGTATGTCAAAGATAAGATAGTTATAGTAAGGTAAATTAAAAAAAGAAGTGTACTGATCATATTCTTCCATTCCTGCAAAAAATGCAAGAGAAGGGCTCTCTTGCTGCCACGTTATTCTCTTAAGAACTCGCTTTTCAAGTCAATGGAGTAATTATTCATCGACGAGTTTAAGTTGTCCTAACAGAGAGCATAAACCACATTTAAAAAGTTAAATCACCACTCGTATGGGCTAGCTTGCTCGATCGACCGATTGGTCAACCGTTTTTAAAAAGAAAGAAAGAGAAATATTGATTAGTGACAGATTAATACACCTAAGAACAGTGTAGCCACAAAATGGTTCCACCTCAGCGTAATACTTGACAGCGCTTGAAGTCAGCGCTGGTTTTCCGTTGGAACCATCAGATTAAAACTGTGTCTTTTAGCAACTAACTAATAAATCACTAACCTGATGTCGTAGGTGAAGTCTATAACAGCTTCGGTCAGGAAATGATCCCAACTCAGCGTATTGCTGGCATTGAAACCAGAAAGTTTTTACAGTAACAACTCTGTCAAGCAACCAATTAATGAATAACTAACCTGATCGCATACGCGAAGGCCATAACAGCATCAGAGACGAACTGCAGCTGTCCCTCGAACTCAGTCTTCTCCGTGGTGAGTCTCTCCAGTCCCGAGCAACGGTGCAGGTATTGCAGGTTGTATGGCGTGCGGGGGCTGCCAGGGTAGCGGCATTGGAAGTGGTTCTCCCAGAATTCTAAAAGGATAATCTAATTGAGGCAAGCAAGAGGCCATAGACAAGACGCATTCGGCGTTCGTTATCGTTCTCGAATAAGTGTAGGATTGGGGATTAGAATAAATTATGACAATTGTTATATATACTCTGAAACATTATGGCAAAAAAAAAAATATGCGAACTAATTTATGACTTTTGTCAGTTATGCGTATTAATTATTATGACACAAGTAATTTTACCTATCAAAAATATGACTGTAGACCCAATATTAGTAAACACAGGATTGACGTAAGCTGTCAGACGGTCACATTGAGCGCCTTCGTCAAATCCACACATTTTGTCCGTTTTCGAAAATCGTTTACATTAGTGTTAAGCAATTTGTCTAGCTTCACTGAGGTTGTAGCCCTGACAATCACAGATTACCACGATCTATAAACACTCACAATACCATTCACAAGTCTGAAGATCAAGACCGTTTACTGTAACGTTTCACGTGAATTGGTCAAATTGCATCAAATAGCTTCTATTAACATTTATCGGAACTGATTGATTCAAAGTTTAAGCATTTTGGAACGGGAGTGAGATTGAAACGAAATTAGGTCACTTAGAAGAAAACCAGCTGTAACTTTGTTGTTTGCCTACATTAAGGATAGTTAATTTCAAATACCATGGCCCGATTCCACTTGAGACTTCCAATGAGAGTCATAATGTTTTGCTATTGTTGACTAATTGCTTTACTAACTGAGCACTTGAACTTCTTTCAACAATCTTTTGTTATCACTAATCCTATTGTTCACGCTTAATGGCCGTCTCAAGTGGAATCGGGCCTTGGTATATATGAAAATGAACTATAGTACTTATTGCACGATTTCGAAATTTTGTTTAAAGTGCCAACTTTTGTAAGATGCCACCTCGGTTTTAAGCATTTTTTTCAGTACCAAGAATCAAAGTTGTTCAAAGAAAAACTTAAAAATTATGGATTTATTTAATATACATTGATGTTTTATAATTATGGTGTAATTAACATTGTTACGTTAATGAGGGTTAGGTATCAAGTTTCAGAATTAAAAATTATAGCTTTTTCTAGCCAAGGGATCCAAAGGAGTACCGCAAGGTAGTCTTCTTTACCAGTATCATTAAAACCTTAATAGCTCCTAAACTAATCAACACATTGAAAAGTTAAAAATATATTCTGGACCGGTAAGGAAAGGGCTTTTTTATGACGAAATATTTACGTCAAGTTCAGGGTCCCTCTGTATGTTGTTGAAAGTGTTTGGGGACATACTTCAAAATTGCAGAATTAAGCCGAAACACACGTTAATTTTAATTCTTACTTGGAGAAACTGATAACTAATAGCTTACGAGGAGATAGCAATATGCTACGAAAGGAGTCAAAGACCAAGTAGAAATGTATTAAAAATTCTAGTACACTCACCAACAAACCACGGATTCCTCCGATTATTCTTCACGTTCAGCCCCAAGAAGTACTCCTTGAACCCACTGACGTCGTTGGCTTGGGGCTGGACGCTGATGGTGCCCTCCACGGCACGCTCGTTGCCATCGGAGACCAGCGAGCGAGCGCTCCAGCCGTCAGAGCCGACCCAGCTGAAGGAGCTGGTGGCGTTGATGCGTTCAACGGCTCGCATTACGCCGGCAACTTCTTGGTCAGAACCGAAGATTATTGCACCTGGGAAGAAGAGATAGAAAGGAAGAGAACGTTAGTTTTGAAAAATGAATATCTTTCTTAGATTTTTTGGATGTTTCAACAAATTATAAAAAGTAGAATATTCAAAACAGAACCATCAATTTAAAGTGAATTTTCATCTGTCGTTAATATTCAAATATCACAATTAATTATTTAGTTACAATCCTCACGTTCAACAAATAAGTAGATTAATTTATGCTTGAATTTAAATTTTCCATCTTAAGCCACAACATAAAATCAGGTGTGATTTATGTTTAACGCGTCTATGTGTGTGTATGACGCTAGTGCCACACACGTCGCGATAACGCGAAGATTCTATTTATCGCGATGTGTGTAGCCGAATATTCGCGAATACTTCGGCACTTCGGGCTAAGCCGCAGACACTGCGGCACTACCCGACGCTACCCGACTGTCGGTAAACTCGCGCACATCAAAGGTGTTTATCGCGATGAACTTCCCTTGGGTGGCTACACTTCAGCCGGCCGACAGGCGTCGTGCGTAGCGGAATTAGCGGACGTATTGCTTTATTTCTTTATCTGCTGTTGAAGATTTAATATGGATTGGAGTAATGACAGAATTTTAGAGTTTATAAGCACTTACGAGGATGAGCCAATATTAAAAAGTAATTGTTTAGCGCCTTAAAATAAAGAGCGAATGCCTCGTCCATTTTTCCGCGATAAATTATTGCGACATTTCTTTGATTGCAATGTTGCCATGCACAATGCCATAGGCCGAAGACGAAGTTATATCGCTATAATCTTATCGCGATGCGTGTTTCCCTAGCATGAGTGTATGTGTGTGTGTGTAAGTGAGAGTGGTTACGTATTATAAAAAGCAGATGGACCGATTTTGACGCGTTTTTTTTAAAAAGATCTATTTTAATTAAGATTGTTCTCAGCTAGGTTTCATGATTAATTGGACTGTTTAAGAGAAAGAAGGAGTCGCCGACTAAGTACTATGCACATTACAGCACGGCAAGGTAAATGCTTTTAAATAATACTATACAATACCTAAATACGTTTTATGTTTTGAAACAGGCCTTATTGAATTTAACCGAACCCCTTATCTAAGATTTTGATCTTTGCCATCAACAAAATCTATTTCCAATTCGGATCGGGCCCAAAAACCAAATTTCATTAAGCGAAAACAGGCAAGACGAAAATAAAAACAAAATTAACATATATATAGCAGAATTATTGAAACGTGAAGTCACGTATTGAAGTTCAGGGAAGAAGAAAATGACCTCCAGTAGGCAGCTATTGGTTAATTTAATTTTCAATTTTGTAAACGTCAAATAAAATGAATTCTTGAGGTAAATTCTATGGAATGGTGAGATAATTATCGGATCGGTGGGAGTTTTTTAATGTTGAATCAAAACAATAGTTATTCGTTCTATTTTAAACAAAAATATGTGAAATTAAATGTGGATGACAATGTAGAAACCACAGAAGGTGACACTTTAACAGAAGGTGAATTATTAACAACAACATTTTTATGTAGGACTATCACCATTATTGCCTGCCTGGTCTGTGGGTGCCGATCTTTAAGACTGGAGTTATCGTAAAGAAAGCTAGGGTGGATAGGCATTTTCTGGGTGACCTCACTTCATCGTCGGCAAGAGTTAGTGAAGAGCAAACCCATCCCTTTGTGCGTAGAGTGAGTAAGACCTATCACAATTTCATAAATGAAATAATTTTACTTATATTTTTAAACAATGTCAATTAAAGAGTCAGGTACCCAAAACTTTTAGAATCGTTTATAATTCTAACTAAGTCTACTTTGCTTATACAATTTAGAGAAATAAACCTCCTAAGTTGATAAAGGAGAGAAAAGTTCCGATATACTTTTTGTTAAGAAGTTTTTTTTCTATCTTATTTAAAAAAGGATTTTTTTAAACTTAATCCCGAATTCTATCAAGACATGTCAGATCTAGAACTTATTATTCATGCTTTGTGATTGACCGCGAAAGGCCGAGAAACGGCCGAGAGGCAGCTCATTATCATTCCACGTGTCGTGTCTAAGTGGAAGACGTACCATCGGTTGCTTTGCACATATTATGTGCGTGGTATGGTTTTGGGCTGGGCATGAAGCCAACCAAAAGATATTGTGTTACCAGCATCAGATTTAGGTTTAACTATACACCGTGACTTATGATTTGTATTACTTTATTGCCTAGTTGTAAATAAATAGTTTATTGATAGTCGCAAAATAATTCATTTTTAGACCGTTAGAATTTCACCAGCCACTTAACAGACGATGTCAACAGCTGTCAAAATATATGAACTAACATTTCACAACGTTTGGTGAAATTGGTACTAAACTTAATTTCTAAACATAGGCCAATAATTGGGAAAAATACTTCTGCGTAGTATTCTAAAAGAAAATCATCTTTTATTCGGGTGACAATTAAGTCTGGGTAATGAAACTTTCACCAAATAACAGTACTTAGTACTATACTACATCGCCATTAAATCGGAAAACGACATAAATAGGCTTGTAACCTTGTACCAGAGATGAATAATATATAACCGATCTACGAGTTAAACTAAAATGGACGAATACGAATCAAATATAACTGAAGAAAATCTAGACGATTGGAACCAATTTGTAGACGTTATACCAATGCAACGTCACTCACTAATAGCACTACATGTTAACATACGATCATTGATCAAAAACTTTCCACAACTAGAACATATAGTTACAAGCAGCTGCCGCACGGTGCATGTTATTGTCGTCACCGAAGCCAACGTATCAGACGACTGTGTAAGACTGTTCGAGCTCGATGGCTACGAGTTATTTTCACAACTTCGCTCTAATAGGAAGGGAGGTGGTATTATCGTGTATGTTCACAAAAGTATACAATTTATAAGGACGAATACATCAACGATGAACTTTGAATGTATCCTAGGTATGTTAAAAACCAATAATAACTTAACTGTTGACTTATGTGCCGTATATAGGCCCCCGAACCTAAATAAATTGTTTTTTATCTCTGAATTATCCCAACTTATCTCGTCCCTATCCAATAAACGTAACTGTTGTATTTTAGGAGATGTTAATATTGATATTAAGCAAAACAACCCAGTCGTAACGAAATACCTAAATACCATAGGCGATAACGGGTTCGAGGTTGGGATAAATCAGTACACCCGCATAGAATTAAGGGGCGACAGTATAACTAGGTCGTGTATTGACCATATACTCATTCGGAGTGCAGCGAACCGGAGCGGGCGCATTGCACTGATAAAAACAGCTGTCATAAAAAATGCGCCAGCTGATCACTTTATGACCGGTGTCGCTCTCGTTACTGATAATGCGGAGTTGTTGATGCAACGTAAAACGATATACAAGCTTGACAACAATAAGGTCCAAATTGCATTGAGGAAAATTGATTGGAGTCCCGGCCTAAATTACGATAATCCAAACGATGTGTTGAGTTTTATTGTTGACAAGTTTAATAACGTATACAACAACTGTAAAATTCGAGTTACAATAAAATCATGTAAAAGAAGTACGTGTGAATGGATTAATAAAAGAGCAATTTATATGTGTAAAAAAAAGGCCGAATTGCTTAAAATATGGCAAAGTGATCAAAGTAATGTTAAAAACAAGATACTTTATAATAAATATAGAAATAAGACCAATAAATATATTTACAATTTAAGAAATATACACACTAAAAAAGAAATATGTAATAATTTTAGAAATCCAAAAAAAGTCTGGGAAATTATAAATAGGCTATGTGGAAAAATTACTAAGACCATTGATGATATCATTATAAAAGCATTCGAAAAGAAAAACTTACAAGACATTGTACAAAACTTCTCAAATGAATTTAATAGTAATGTAAAAAAAATATGCATTCAGTGTAACAAACCTTTGCTGACGGATAGCTCTTATCTCGTAGAACCTATTCTAACAATGAAATTAAGTAAAGCTACGGATGAGGTGGTGTTTTCTATATTGAAACATTTAAATGACAAAAAAGGTCCTGGAATAGACGGTATCCGAGCCAAAGATATAAAATGCGTTAAATCTGAAATTACCCCAATTATCGCACATCTGATAAAGACGTGCATAAAGTCATCTACTTACCCAGAAAAATTAAAAATTGGTACTATCCGGCCGATACATAAAAAAGGTGCCTTCAATGATGTTAACAACTACAGGCCTATTACTATTTTGCCCTGCATGGATAAAATAATAGAAAAATATTTCGGACTTAACATTAACAAATTTCTAACAAATAATAATATTATTCACAACAAACAATTCGGTTTTCAAAAAAAGAAAAGCACATCACAATTGCTTAGTCAATTCACAAATGAGGTCAATAGTTATTTAAATGAGAAAAAACATGTGCTAGCTATATTCGTTGACTTCAGTAAGGCCTTTGATACCCTAAACTACAACACTCTATACGATACTTTATCTAGAAGTGGTATTCAAGGTCCCCTCCTAGACTTTTTTAGGAACTACCACTCAAACCGCTTTACAACTGTTAGGATAGGTGACGAGTACAGTGACATGACTCTAACGGAAAGAGGCACGGCACAAGGATCTATTTTTGGACCGACTGAATATCTGATGTATGTGAATGACATGCGTAATATATTTACAGAAGGGTCAGTATACCAATTTGCTGACGACACATGTCTACTCACAGCGCAAAAAGATATTCACGTGGCGGAAAGAATAATGCAACATAACCTCAACCTGCTCAGTAAATGGGCCCATGACGTGGGACTAGTAATCAATTGCCAAAAAACAAAATTGATGCATATTCATTCTGCCCATCAGAAAGTTTGTACCAATCCTAGTGTCATGTTACACAGCCATTTATGTCTCCATTGTGATAATACTAAAAACATCTGTAAATGTGAACCTTTAGAATTAGTTAGTAAACACACTTATCTCGGATTAATAATAGATAATAAATTAAACTGGCGTCCACACATAGACTATGTATGCCGAAAACTTAGAGCTGTACTCGCCAAATTGTCAATACTAAAACATAAACTTCCTTACAGCACCCTAAGAATGTTGTACATGGCACTAGCGGACTCTGTCATTAATTATAGTCTGAGCAGTTATGGTAGGACATATAAAACCTATATTGAAAATATTTACAACTTACAACTAAGGCTGCTAAAAACGATTGTACCTACGTCTATTAGAGAGAAGTATAAAAATAATGATAATATAGAATTGTTAAAACATTGTAATGTTATTAGTGTATATAATAAGTTTAATATCGCCCTAACCTGCGATGAAATTCAAAATGTGGATAAACTGAAACCAAGAAATAGAGGCACACAGTTGCGAAGCTTATCCTACTTGCAAAGGTACATACTCCCAACGTCTAATAATGTTTACGGCAAGCGAACGTGGGAGTACCTTCTACCGCTAATATTAAATAGCATACCCTCTTGTGAGTATGATAAGATTCGAAATGATCCTCAAAAATGTAAAAAGAATCTCAAACAAATGTATTTGCAGGTTGGTCATAAAAGTGGCGATTAGATTAGTGTTTCCTTACTTAAATTAAAATAAGTTAAATAGTACTGAGCGATGGCAGCGACAAATAAACCGCATACGGTTTCCGTTCGCTGTATTAAGCCAATATATTTGTAATTTTTATAAATATTATGAATAATAAATTAAAAAAAAAAAAAAAAAGATATTCAATTAATCCTTGGCCGCTAATAGACCAAGTTCCATACAAAGCCCATTTCCTTTAAATTAAACCTAGTATTACCAGTATTACATAAGTTTTGTTTAAAACTAGTATTACCCCACATTAAGCCTGAAAGCCTCTCTGACCGAAACTATAATCTAGCACGTCACGTCTCACTCAATTATTATTCTGTGCGAAAACACTAACTTATGTATATTCAAATTTTCATAGCATTATAAACTTTGCAAAGGACTTATCCTATCACATGATTCATGTAAGTGAACGCACGGACGCCCATATTGATTAAAGTTCTCTCAGTTTTAAATAAAAAAAAGGAAAGTTTAAATTAATAGGTAAAGCAATATCACTCCGGTATTGCCGATAGGGTTTTTTATATAAATAATAAAGTTATTACCTCTAATTACTAGTTAAATTATTAATTACTAGCTGTAGCTCGCTACTTTAGTGATTTATTGCGCGTAAAACCTACGATATTTCCTTCCTCGGGGTTCAATCTATCTTCATACCATCATTTCAGGCCACATCCACCCACTGCAGGGTAAAGGCCTCTTAATTTTCACGCCATTTTGCCCGGTCTCGTGCTAATGCCGTCCATCCTTTCCCAACTGTCTGCTAAATGTCATCAGACCAGCGAGCTGATGGTCTGCCTACTGATCTGTGACCTAATCTCGGCCACCACTCAGTTAGCGACCTTGACCACCTGCCATCGTTTCGCCTAGCCAAGTGTCCCAGCCCATCTCCACTTCAGTTGCGTTATCCCTTTGTAGCTGGGGTCCTATTGAGCAAAATTGTTACAATTTTGCGTCAAGTAATGCCACTTGGCATGGTTATTAAACAGGTCAAACTGAGCTGAAAAAGCCCGTTAGCCAACCTTGACTCTGGGGGAGGGGGAGGGGGTTAAAATATCGAACTCCCGGCGTTTGGAAAAAATCTAGTGGATGTAATTGAGGTAGAAAGTCAAATTCGGTGTCCTTTTCGGATAAATCGAAGACGGCCAATTAATTAGCTATCTCATTTTTGTATGTTTTGATAGAAAAAAATTAAAAAATACCTACAATTGTGTACTCCAAGTGGTAAAAAAATATAAACACACCCTAATATTGTCAGATTTTCAGATGGAAGATGGTAAACAAAAATACTCAACGAAAAGCCCTTTAAATGTAGATTACAAAAATATTAACATTAAATAACTTTGTACACATTAATAATTTTAAAATAAATATTATACGTATGGCGGTGTTCGGTGCCATAAAAAAAAAAAAAAAAGCTCAAGTATGGCAATTAATCATTTTCATCCTTCAAATAGAACAGTCCTTCGAAAAATATAGTTATTTCACAGTCTCTTAAAACAACTTTCTTCAAAAATCAGGGGTCATGGGCACATTACATCAATAAATAAGCGGCGAAAATTTAAAGAAAGAGTCTTACTCGTATTTGTACGCTTGAGCAGCCATGGCCCTATGAGCCCAAAGAAGCAACCAGGTATCGTTTTATTTCTACCAGCCAAATGTTTTATTAGACACTGCCCCCAAATGTGTACGCCTTGAAAAATAGCACTTACTGCGCTGAGCGTACGCCGGATGGACAGTGGCAGTACAGTCGTTACTATTATTGTGTTTTCTAATGAATTAAAGTATTTTCTTGAAATCGGACGGTCCTTTTTTGGGTATCCTATTATCTCGCCTCATTCGTTTTTCGTTTAATTCTTATTTCGTCTCATTTTGTATTTCGTCTTCGTCTTGTTCGCTACCCGTCACTATCTTATTTGGTCAAATTCAACAACTCGTCTATCTCTTAATACGTCTTATTCGTTTTTCGTCACGGTCTTTCTTAAACTCATTCGTCGTTCTTCCCTTTCATTTTATGTCTAATGTACTTATTCACCAAAATTATTTCGATACATTCGGTGCTGGTCACATTCGTAATTAGAATCTTTCATTTTTGGTCGCATTCTAGGTTCGTGACGTTCAGTTTTCGTCTCATTCATTATTTGTGACTATCTTTTCCCGTCATAATTAAGAGGATTGTGAAGCGACGGCTTTCCATACAAACAGCGTTAACGTGTTCCACCCCCAAACTGAAGTCGGTTAAAAAGGGGGTGCGCCATCGTAGGTACAAAATGCTATACGCCTCTTAATAAATTAACCTAATTTATCGACAAACCGCACATCACTGTCAGATAACTTACGCACACTCATAAAAAGTGACACACACTAACAAAACTAAAAAGTGGTACACTTTTGAAAGCGGTCATTATATAGACGACTCTTTTTACGAAGGGCATTTGTAACAGGTGTGAAGAGTATGATTCTTTTAGCCGTTTTTATACTCCCTCAGTTTTCCTACATATATGGTCGTCTACTATATCTATTTGCATAGCGAATGAGACGAATAACAAACTGGACGAATAGCGAATGTGCCCAAAAAGGACGAGACGAATTGCCAATGAGGCCAAAAAATAGAGAGACCAATAACGAATGTAGGACGTAAGATAGACTGCGAATGATACTAAAAACGAGGGAGAAAAACAAAAAATAAGTCCAAGGAAGACCTCTACGAAAAACTAATAAGACTTATTAAGAGAGAGACAAGTTACGGAATTTGACCAAATAAGATAATGACGGATAGTGAAGAAGACGAATAAAGAATGAGTGACGATTACAGAATGAGACGAAATAAGAATTAAACGAAAAACGAATGAGGCGAGATAATAGGATACCCTTTTTTGTACTACAAATGGAAACAAAACATATACTTACTTATATCACATAGTTTAATAACAATTGACCTTCGAGTTATCAACTTTACGGAAAACAGAGGCCACCTTTTCCCGTTAAGCTGTCTAATAAAAGGGTAATTTGTTATTAAAGTTCGTTACGTATCTCGTAAATTTTATTTTTACTTGCGCTACAAAAAACCATCGTCCGATTCCAAAGAAATTCTTTAGCTAATTAGAAAACACAATAATTAGTAATGAGAGCACCACTGAACGCTCGACGTTTGCTCGGCGCAGTCTAAATACGTGTTGTTTGAGAGCAGCTTCTGTGGGGGGCATGTTTTTATTTTGCCTGTCCTATTTTGTGAACAAAATAATTATATTTTCTACATTTATTCACCATCTCCGATGAGCACGATCTGTAAAAAGTGATATGAATGAGCAATTTTTTTTAATTTGCTAATTTTATTAGTAAAATAGATACATAGGTAATGATGATAAATTTTTGAATTTCTGGATCTGCTCTCTAAATCTCCTTCATAAAGCAATTTCAATCCATGTGTTGTATTGGGGTATGTGTTCCGTGCCTCAAAAGCGGTTTTTTTGCCCCTCCCGTTAAACGATGATGTTGTATCGCACTCAGTAAGAGAATGGAATAACGGCAGATCGTGTATTTTTTCAGGACCCTTTGTAGTTTTGGAACACAATACATTGCTGGAACTACTATTAATACATCTGTGTCTACAGTTCTCAACAATGCTTTTGAATGTCCTCTTGAAACCGCGTCAGCTAGGTTAGGTGGAGCATCATTTGCGTGTCGGCCTCTTCGTGATTGCATGGTTCAATATTTTCACAGGGACAGGTTCTACTGAGAGCTTCAGAGGCATCGGTGATAACGAACTCTTTACCAGTTGGAATGGCCATGCTCGAATAGCAGTGGGTTGATAGCTGGTGATACAGATCTTTTTTGTTTGCTTCGTCCCGGAGAAAATGTCCCAACCTTTCGGGATTTTTGTATTTGTATATCTCGAATTGTCGACCGCTCGCCGCCGCCGCCGCTCGCGCTCGTACACCTACCTATCTCGGTCACCGCGCCACAGCTTAGGCCGCAAGTATGTTCATATTTTCATTTCATTAATGATAGTTAATAAGTTATTAGATGTTTATGTTTTTATAATCTACAGTAAACGTCACTATTTTTGTTTAATCATCTTCCATATAAAAATCTGAAAATATTGGTATCTGTTGGTAATTTATTAACATTCGTTGAATATAATTTAAGCCGTTTCGTAACTTTTCTCTATCAGGGTAATTATCTCAACCACATTTTTTGAGCGGCGGACGTGATAATTGGGGTGTAAAGTACATGTATTGGAAAACTATTTATTTTATAAATAATCTTACTCAAAGTACCATATTGAGCCAAAGTTAAAATTATTATTTACTTATTATATTTATCGTAAAAAAATATTTTCAATCCAAAATCAATTTTGGTGTCGTGTCCTGTACTTCCCGCATATACTGATATGTCGTGGTACAAACTTATTAAGCCTCAACTAGACTTATATTTTAGTTATCTGTATTCCTTATTAGTTGAGGTATTTTAAAATGTATCAATTATTGCATTTGCAAGTAAAAGGAAACTGGGAGCAGTGTAAATAAAACTGTCCAAGCGAAATAGTTAATTTTGGTGGTAAATATTGAAATTGATTTTATGATCAAACGAAACGTGATTAAACAAACAAATATAGCGTCAGATGTTCGTTCAGTTTCACTCCAGCAATAGACTGTGAAAGATTTGTACCATCTTTCTGCGTCTTCCCGCTAAGCACATAAGTATCTAATTTTTGTGGTATGAAATACACTTTATTAATCGTGATAACTTAGATAAGTCATTATTTCGCAAAAAGTTTTGTTGTATGATAGTTTTTTCAAGTATGTTTATGGTGTCTTTTTAACTGTAACGAGTTAAGTTTTTGTTAAACTAAAACATTTGTTTTTAATTTAAAAAAAATGTTAAATTTTATAGTTTTGGTGGTACAATTTTGGTGGCTTTTGCGAAACACCGAAATTATAAAAATTTCTGGTCTCCACCAAAATTATTGAAACAAAAAATAATCATTATTTATTATATTAGAAACTTACGTTTTGGATTTTCAAAAATAACAAGGAAGATTCCCTAACGATTATATTTTAATTAGCCCGATATGTTATTATTGATCGTGAGTTTTGCTAAGAAAAGTAATTTTGGTGCATAATAACAATTTTGGTGGTACATAATTAGTAAAATCGTTATATCTTAAAAAACACTTGGTATAATAAAAGGCCATTTTAACACTGTTTTTATAATGACTAATGACGTCACTTAAACGTTTAATTGTACACCCTACTTAGAAAATAAAAAATACCACCAAAATTAGGATAATTTGACGCTTGTTGAAATTCACCCATCAATACCTACAAAAATATTATGCCCAATGAATTGGCCATCATCGATTTATCCGAAAACGACACTAGACTCGGCTTTGTATCTCAAATGTGGCCACTAGATTATTTTTTTCGTTTACCAGGACTTCGGTTCTTTGCCCCCCCCCCACCTCTCTGCCGCGGAGTCGTGTGTAGCTAACAGGCTTTTTGGGCTCAATTTGGTCCATATAACGTCCATGGCAAGTGGCATTGCTCGACGCAAAATTGTAAAGGTCTCCATACAACGATGCTCAATAGGACCCCGACTATTGCCGGCATCCGCCACTTTAGTCCTGCGCCTAATCGCCTAATTCGGTATGTGATCCAGAAGTGAAATTCCTCACGTGGACCGCTCCATAGCTCTTTGTGCAACTTTGATTTGGTGCATACTTGCCTTTGTGAGCGTCCACGTTTCCGATCCATACGTGAGGACGGGGAGGACACATTGGTCAAAAACTTTGGTTTTGAAGCATCTTCATACCAAATTTAATCAAAATCGGTTAGTGAAAGCGTAACAGTCGGACAGAGTTACATTTAAATTTATAATATTAGTAATGAGGTATCAGTAAAGATGGATACAGCATGGATGGATTTTAACGAAGAAATCTATGCTATTTGTCATGTATTGTATACAGTGTGTGTCTTCCATACGAACATAAATTTTAACTAACGATAGCATAAAGTACTGGAAACGATTTAAAGATACAAAAATACGATTACGCTAGGTAATTGAACGTAACTAATGTTTAAAGTTTACTCGAGCAGCAACGTAATACAAAGTTTCCTTTGACACTTTCTTTCGCAAACTAAATTTCGTTTCAATTTGTAATATTTACAGTATAGAAGCTTGCCGAACCTGCTGGCCGATACATTGCGTGCACGTTGTATAAAAAATATACATGATAAACTTTTTTAACAAATGATATCAAATTATGTTCATAGGGTTTTATACTTTCAGCTCTTAAAATATATGTTTGTATGAAAGACACACACCGTATATATTTGTATAGGTATTGTGGGGGTGGTGGGGTGCTATCGAATTAAACCTTGAAACATACGTTCATATATTTATTTAAAATATTATAGTAGTTGTTTATTTATAATGTTTTTATACCAAAAGCGTGAGAGGTTCTGACCTACTAGACCATGACAACGATATGTTATTCTCCGTAGTTCTTATTTTAAAATATCGGGCCATAGAGGTAACGTGAAGGTCTTCAACCTTCACAGTATATTTATTTATAAAGTAAGCAAAAAAAAAAATCAATAAACAAATTTTATGGTTTTATTACTGGATTTTTTTAAATGTTCATGATACTTTATAAGATTTAAAAACACTATATTATACATAGTAACTTACCTACCTAAAAAAATCAATTTAGCTCAGAGACTCCACTACATAATGATTGCCCAACTTATTCTGCTACAGTCGACGAATTCCAAACAACACAAGTATTCGGGGAAGAATGAAATCGGCTTATAGGAAATTCCATATTGCTCAAAGACTTAAGATGTAACTATAGTGAGGAAATATTTACCGATATGAAATATAAATAAGCTCGGTATCAAATATGGTATTTTTATTTATAGAAAGTAATTTTTCTATCAGTTTATGTTAGATCATAGTTTCTTAAATAAGGTATTACGGCGGTATCAATAAATGTAAATCGGAACACCAACCAAAGCAAAAGTTTAGAACAAAAATATAACAAAATATTTAAAGTCACAAAGACATGCGTACGCCGCAAAACATCCTCAAACAGCCATAATAATTCAACGTCACGCAAACCCTTAAAAACCTAAAGCGATTCTACGGAAAACTCTTCGATAATCGGATAATAACCCAATCATTCTTTCAGGCTATGAAACAAGACGGCCGAATATCGGGTAAAATCACCCGGCGAAATGTAGCAAGTGCGGCGTACTGTAATCACCAGCTCAGCTCAATGGATTCAATTTGTGTAACCACTTCAGCGAAAAATTGTCTTCTGCCGAGCAGCTGGTATCGCGGCGCGGACGCCACCCAGCCACAATTTATCTGAGATCCAGTGACCCAACACTGACGCGATACAACGCAGATACCACTTTATTCGGCAATTTTCTTTTACGGTAAAATAACAGTGTTTACTTTTAGAAACGTGACTACGCTCAAGTCTGACGCATCAAAATCCGACTGTCTCCTTTACTCTGGTGTTGTAGAGGAATTATGGGAGAGATAGAATGATGGTGCGTGACAGGTTAACAATGAACGGCAGAGATAAAGCCTTGGCTTTTTGGCTGTGTCAATGTTTCCGCTGGAGTAACGAGGTGAGGGGAATATCTAAGCGGTTTCCGGAAAGTACTCAGGGATGGAGTGACTGACGTGTAATTTTAAAGTGTTTTATCTTAGAAACTTAACTCTTAAATGGGTAACTTAGAAATAAAATGTTTTAAATTTAGTTACATTTTAACAGTCAGTTGCTTAATTTGAGAATTAGCCGCCGTTTTGCGCTTTAGTGAGCCGCGTACTGTTGTGGACTATCAATTAAAGCCTGACATTAACCGAGATTTGCCTTGCACACATTTTCCAAATTACAGTTAAACTAAGTCCAGTGGCATTCAGCGAATGATAATGTTATCGAAAATGTATATAAAATTGATTAAAGCTGCCGGACGATCACTTCGAGCGCTTATTTCAATTCCATACATTTTGACGGTTACCGTTTTCGAAAACCGTTTACGTCAGCAAAAGCATACTGAAATCAGTCTGGCAGACGAAACTGACAAGTTCGCATGCGTCATACTATTTTTTTCTTGCTTTATTTATCCATATAGTATCGTATATGAACTAATTTCAATGCTGGTTACTCATGATACCTCAGTAGATAACATTTTTTCTTTAGATCTACAGTAAAAAAACTTATGATTTACCTACAGTTTACAGGTTCCCCAAAGGACCTGCCTTTGTGATGGTTTACTTTTTAATGGTTAAGGAGGGCAGGGGGGTTATTATGACATAGCCATGCAGTTCATTTCACGGTGAGTGTAAAGGACGAGCTGTAGAACTTAAATAGCTCTGTCTTTTTCTCTCATCGTAAACAGAACTGCATAGCTATTTCATAATAAACCCCCTGTTCAGCTATTCTGTACACTTACCTCTAGCTCTGGGTTTGGTGAGCAGCTTCTGGACTATGGTATCGTAAGCCCCCTCGTCTGCCACTCCTGAGTCTTTCACCAGTTTCTCCTTGACTGCGATGCAGATCCCACTCCTGGCCAGCAAGGCTTCCAGCTCTTCAAAAGCCTGGGGATGGTGAAATACTCGATTAAAAAATTAATTTTTGCTTGATAATAAACGGTAAATCATAGTCATTGTTTATTCATCTTGACAACGCGTTAACCTAGTAGGTAGTGACTCTGCCTTTAAAAGCAAGTAACTCGCTTTAAAAGTTATTTCATTCATCTGTTTACCTGCTCGGTAAAGCTAATATCAATCTGATTTTTTGTACTCATTTAAATATTTTATGGCAATTACTTGTAAACAGTGGACTTATATTTTATACTGACTTTAAAATAATTATTGAGAGTAATTCAGATGAGAGTGTTCAATCACTCTACTAAACTAAGAGATCTGGATCCTGGAAAGTATCTGCTTCAATTGATATTCGTTCTCTGCGGTCTGATTTGTCACCCCTGTAAGGAACGATTTTCTATTTTCTTCTGGTTTTACTCACTAAAATTTAACCGTAATAGTAACTTCAAAGCAAAAATTCCTGGTAATGCTTTGAATTTCTGCTTTAAACTGGCATGTCAAACGCTCATTAATTTAACCAAAGTAATTAGCCTACTGAGTTTTTGTCGTGGTATGTACAAGACAACATCAAAAGTAAATTAATAATGTAATTAGTGCTAGCACGTTTTACTATTTAATTGGTTTAGTTATGAAATGGATTTATAAAAGTCAACTAAAATAAAGTAGAAATATTTCAGGTGTCTTCCATAGCATGTGCTGCTGAAACAAAGGTAAATGATTTGGGATAGTTGGACTAACGACCTGGTGAAAATGGACAAAAACCTATTGATGCAAGTGTCCCCAAACCGAAGGACCATCGTGGAGATTCTTAGGGGGGCCTATGTCTGGCAGAGTAAATCTTTCCGCTTGGTGTGGGCAACACCGCACCAATCACTTTTCACATCCTTGAGCGAGGCATACGTCAAACAGTGGACGTCTTTCCACTAGGAGTGCGTGACATTGCACTGAGCATTAGAGCGAGCCTTGGGTGAGGCCTATATCTGACAGAGAAAGTCTTTCCGTATGGCGTGGGCGACACCGCACTCATCACTGTGGACATCTTTGAGCGACGCCTATGTATTTTATTACACGTCTTTCTACTAAGAGCGGGCGACATCGCTTCGATCACTATGGCGAGCCTTGGGGGCTGCTTATATTCAACAGAGAAAGTTTGTATCGCTGGAACCGTTAACTTTCCAGAAACTTTTAAATATCTAATATGTTACAAGACTAGGTAAGTTTAGGTTTTATTAATAAAAATCCTAAAATATAAACAATTTATTAAAAAAGTATGTTATGACTTGCGATAAAATATTACTTTAAACATAATTATTATGATTAAAAATAATTATGGCAGATGATTAAGGCCCTGGTTACATATGTATTTTGTATTATAATGCAAGAACAAAAACCTTTTTTTGGCGTACTTTTTTAACTTATGTGCTTGTTCTCGTAGAATCTTTTATTCACCAGTAATATTCAAACGCCCAATTTTATTTTCGTTTTACAAAATGATATCAACGCTGAAACATTTTTAATACCTACGTTGAATTCGTGCCGTAATCTACCCAGTACCCAAGGGTTAACTAATTCTGGCGCAACCCTAACAAATCCCCAATTTATACCCCTGTTATCCCTTAATCTATAAAACACCCGTAAACGAAATTTAAAATCGTCTAACGTGGTGGTCCAGTGATTTTGTTTGAATATATAATCAGATCTTCGGGGGGGATGTTGTGGATTCAAAAACTTGTTGAAGTTTTATGTGATAATCGCAATTTCGGGGTGAGTAATGTTTAGTATAAAAACAAATGGTCTAATTTTCATTTTACATAACACGAATTGCATAATTTTGATCTCTATAATAAACCAACGATATAATAATCATGATGTATAAAACGAAATGCATAATTCCAAAAACTAAATATAATGTTCATAAATTAAATAATAAATATTTCTAACGGGTTTCATTACTACTAATGTGGTCACAGTTCTAACCTAACCTAACCTAGTTAGAAGAAAAAAACTAAAAATGCATAATAACGTGGTTTAATAACACTTTATAATAAATTAGTGTTATGTTATGTGGTCATTTAGCGACTCAGACTTTTTGAGATTTAGTAGTAAAGCGTCATATTAGATACCTCGTCCGCAAAGCAATCTGCCCCAGTTTTTTTACTATCCTGACAATGTCAGATGACAGGCGACATTTCAGTATACATTGCGCTGCTGCTATGAATCCCAGCAAAGTGAAAGCTAACTTTGCAACATATAGCGACTTGTCACCTGTCACCTGTCATTATCAAGATGGTGAAATAGGGGGCTGGTCGTATTAGCTACCTAGTCACATCAAGATGTAGACGGAAAGCTTCTATCCCCATCTATAGACATGAATTTATATCGACGACGTGGTTAGCCTAGCTGAGGGCCCTGCAAAGATGCACTACGCTAACTAACGTTTCTATTCGATTCGTATTTAAACCCATCGCGTCACTGGTAGACCACGTGACTTTTCGTATCACGTCATCTACCAGTGACGCGATTGGTTTAAAAACAAATCGAATAGAAACGTTAGTTAGCGTAGTGCATCTTTGCAGGGCCCTCTGGTAGTGACTTTACATTTGAAGCTAGCGTTACCGGTCTCGGTAAAGGCAAATAATTGTGTAATGAGTGCAAGTATTTTGAATTTTTATATTGGTACATGGGCCGGATAATCAAAGTAAATACATACATACACACATTAAATGACGTCTGTTTCCCAGAGGGTTAGGCAGAGACCACTTCTTTAAAAAACATAAATATACATAAATATAAAAATACTAAAGTAGTAATAACGATTATCGTTCCAGTAGTTGTTTTAACAAAAGGTCTCATAACCAGGGTTAGGATTTTGGTGGCATATCGCGGTTCTAGAATCCATGGAGTCGCTATTTCCTAATTATTATAATAACAATTAATATAATTTTGACCTTCAGTCAGTATAGTCATTTCAAAATGAACTAAATACATTTTTAGTTCGGTTATTCCATACCTAGTAAAATTTGCTTGTATTTAACGCTTTTCAGAAAAGATAATCCTCCATGCCAAAATGCATTTAAATTGGTCTACCGGTTTAATGAATAAATGAATTTTGAAATATTAAAATACTGAAGGTCAAAATCGAAGTGGTGTGTATTATAATAAATAGGGACATGGATTCTAGAACCATGATTTGCCACCAAAAGTCCTAACTCTACTCATAACGAATAATCTCGGCTCCACTGAGGCAAAGACGAGCGGAGCGGAGCGGAGCTGTGTCAATATTAACCAATAGAATTCGCATGAGGTCACGTCGAGCGCGCCTCGCGCACTTTAGTTTAGATTCTATTGGTTAATATTGGCACAGCTCCGCTCCATTCCGCTCATCTCCGCCTCAGTGGAGCCGCGGCCTAAGAGACTCTCCGCTAGATGGCGTAATTGTTAGCAGGTAAAAACATATCAGGGCACAATCTCACACAAATTGACCTAGTCCCAAACTAAGCTCTCCAGTTTCAGAAATACATTGCAAAACTTTAGCTAGGGTGACGGAACCAGTAATGGACAAGGACCAATGATGGCCACTTCATTCTTATTGTTATTCGGTTTTCTATTGGATGGCATAAAATTATTTGTAATAATATTATTACGCATAATTGCTTTCAGCCGAAATAGCGATGTGCATAGTCATCTTTACGCATAAAATTAAAAAATAATAATACAGAAAGCATAATCGTCATGAAGACTAACGTCAAATAGCATAAATACAAAAAATCATAATAATAAATTGGCATCATTACAAAAAACATAACAGTATTGTCCTAAAAAATAGTCATGTACAAATGGCACATAGCAATACAATTTGCTATAGCGAAAGTCGTAGACGGACAACGAGAAAAGGTTAGTTTTGGTTTTGTGTTTATATATATTTAGGAACTAAGGCGAGGTCGACGGAGGTCCGCTTGGCGGACCTCCTATTCTGCGTTGCTTAGGCGCTTCGCGCCTGGATATCATACTAACCTAACCCAACCTAATGTACCTAACGTGACCTAATTTAACCTTACCTAATATGTAACAACTAAACTGTGTTTTATTCATTTAGAAAACTAAAATTATGGCTAATGACAGATATAACAAATAATTATTAGCTCAAACAATAAATTATGCATAATGTGTATTAGTGTTATACAAATTATACCAACTGAAATTAGAGTAATAGCGTAATATGCCAAAAAAGTATTAGGCTAAAGTATTATTATGCGACAGTACTATTATGCCACTACAAATTATGCCAAATCAATTATGCAAAACAATAATAGTTTAAAACAAATTATGCGATCCAAGGGGATCCCGGTTATTCATTTGTTTTACTACAATCAATTTAGGATCGTATGAAATTTGAATTAAGAGTTAAGTGTCCGTTACTGGTGCGTATCAGCTAAAAGTGTCCAACACTTTGTGCCATCACGTTAATACTTTTTGACAAAAATGATTTTTATATTTTATCCAATAGATGCCGGGACAGGTTCAAAAACAAATAGAAATTCCGTCCCTAGGGAAGTTTGTGGAAGTGTGAAAAGTCAGATTTATGAATTGCAGAAAGCTTGAATAAAAATGCGCCACGTTTCCTGAAGTTATAGGTTTACTCTCTAGAGCGCAAACTCCAGGTCACGGAAACTCTAGTGCAGCAAATGCATTTGTAAACATTCGTATGTTATTCGTTTTAAGGTGTGAAATACATGAGTTATTATTTTGTGAGTTGCAAAATTAGGTAATTAATTGGTAATGTAAAACGTTTATTTTATCGTTGTTACTTCAGGAAGCGATGAAGTTTTCTTAGTTTAAGAGTATTTTATGTCATTTCCTAAGGCTTAACAATTTTCAATTGGTTTAGCAGTCTAACCGTATAGCGTAATGAAGCAACAGACATAAAAATGAAATTTACATTAATAAACCGCTGTATCAATTGAAATGGTTACCAAATGAATATTAATCAACTTTCAAAAATTCAAGCATTTTTTTTAAATTAATTAATTAATAATTAAGTGAAGTAAAGTAATAGCTATAAAATGAATGCAAGCCAATCTCAAGAAATCAAGATTATAATTATTTTTACAAGTTTGAGATTGAGAAGAAGATTTAAAATAAAATATAATGAACCAAATCCTGCTCATAAAATAAATTTCAAAGAAATAAAATCTGCTAAAAATGCAGCGTCGCTTTAGATAAAGGCTTTATGCTCAGAGAGCTTTGCTGGTTGACAAATTAATTTATAGTTCTTAGAGAAGAAAATGCTCAGAACTTAATTCAGCATGCGGTTACTTTGTAAAAGCTAATTGAAATATATTATTTATGAGCACATTCGTTATTTAGCTCAGGTTTAAGGGGTTGAAGGTTATGACTTACTGTAAAGCCTAAGGTTACTGTTATAAGGTTATTATTTAATTGTAGTAATACTAAAAATATTCTAATTTATGGTTAACGTAGTTTTTTTATTTTTTCATCAAATTAAATTAAAAGTTTGACCTATTTATGGATCTAATTTCTTACTTCTTTACATACCTAGTACAAAACAAAGTCCCACCGTCTGTCCCTCTGTATGTACGCGTAGATGTTTCAAACGACCGACGCAACGGTTTTTATCAATATATATAGAATGCAAGAGGAAGGGTTTTTTTAGGTTGTAATAAATTCTGGTTTATAAACGGGTGTCACAGACAACTCACATAAACTGAAGCGAAGCGAGGGCGGGTCGCTACAGAGTTTTTTTAAGTTGGATAAAAGGTGGCCTTTTAATATTTAGAATTAAATAATTGGAATAAAACAAATTTCAATTTCTGGACCGTAGTTAAAATTGAAATAGAAGAAGACCACCAATCAGATGGTCGGACGATATCCAGAAGACGGCAGGAGCCAACCTGGACCAGAATCACCGCATCAAGAACGTCATGGAAATCGATGGAAAAGGCATTCAGCAGCGGATAAGTACATGCTGAGAAGAAGAAAAGAAGAAGAAGAAGAATTTAAAATCATTCGTTAACCAAAACTATCGTTATATCATCTAGTAAATTTCATTCAAACCATTTTCTACTCTGAAAAAAGCAGAAAACCTCTTGCTTACTCCAGATAAAGCAAAAGATTATCGTTAAAATAATATAAAACTAACCTTAATTCCATAGCTGGACTCCTCGTAGATGATGGAGACGTAGCTCCAGCCGAGCTTCTTGACGATCTCGACCATGGCGCGCACCTGGTGCAGGTCGGAGGGAATGGTGCGCGTGAAGTATTCGAAGCGTGCCTTGTTGGACAGCTCCGGGGACGTCGAGAAGAAAGAGACCTGGGGAAAATAACGAATATTGAGTCAAGGATTTTTGGTGTGGCGACCTAGCGACGTCCATCTACGAGTCTTACACGAGCGGGTACTCGACTCACTGTGTATTCCACTCACTCTTCTCCTGCTACGCTCACTAATGCGGCTCTGAGTACTACTGAAGACATCCGCTACTGGCACTTGCAAGCGTCAATTCAACAGACTACGCGTCATCATCAACCTCCCGTCTCAAAGGGGGCTGACGTAACCTAGCGACATCTAGCAACAGCTTGTATCAACTAACTCGCCAGCGCCACCCGCATCAGACAGCGCAACTGAAAAGTCTTTATTGCACTAACGAAGTTTCTCCAGTCAGTAGACGTATACCACTTCCAACTTCATCCCAATGGACTTCGGTCCTCAGGCATAACACCTGCGTGGAAAGAGATCTCTCTATTGTCCTCTCTTCCTACAACGGCAAGGAGAAGGCATAGGAGTACAAAGAGGTATTATGTGAGATCTAGAATCCGAAGGATTTGGATTTCCAAAACTACAGTTTTCAGAATAAGACTGCGATGCGGTGCCAACCCTCAGGACAGAATGCATATTTGTTAGTAATTTCACTGGTCGTTGTATCCTTACATTGGAAAACAACAATGCGAGGTAGATAAAGGATGGGGATGATGGTAGCGATCCGAACGGACTTTTCATAAAGTCCTTCCATCACTACGATATAATACTTGCAAAGTTACATAAACCCCCATACGTCCCCAAGACATAAGATTGAAGGCTTACATAATTTTGGGTCTAAGTTACTATTAAATTATTAAGGTTTCTAAATCTGAACTTTAGAACTCGTAAATATTTAAACACAGGTTCTGTTACGACATTATATTACCCTGATAGCTCTTATCTCATCAATATCAATTGAATTGAATGCCACATCAATCACGTTTATGTTAATTGGTACCCTAATGCAGTAATGTACACAAATTGGGAAGCGCCGGTGCCTTTGATCATTAATGATGAATGTTAATACAGTCATCAAGATGAGGTTGTTATAACCAGGTTCTAATTTACAGTGTAATGCATACATTTAGCAGTAGACGAGTTATGATCTGAAGCGTTGTATGATAGTATAAAACGATTGTAAAACAACTGTTTTATAATGACATGTCTTAAAGAATACCAGTTTTTGTTTATAAATTTGAGTAAATTGAAAATAAAACTTTTTAAAATCAAGCTATTTCATTAACATTATTTGGATAATCATCAATTAAAAACTCAATTACAAATTCCCACCGAAATAGTTGCTCAACTTATTTGGTTTATACATACTTGACATTGCTGGGTTGATAACTTAAATGATATCCACGAGGCAAATGTAAAAAATTATTGTCATAACGATTTGCTGTCTGGACTTAAGCAAAGAAAAAGTCGTATTACTACAATGTAGCTCCATTACGTCCTGAATACATTAGCATACGTAAGTAGGTAAGGTTAGTAATATAACAGCACGTGTAACAAGCGGTCTAAAAATAAAAACAAAATTAGTTTTATACCGCGACTTTGTCCGGGTAGAACTAGTTCATAGCTTTTTCTAAAATACTCTAGACTATAAACTATACATTGTATCTCTCATGTCAATTGGTTGAGAAGTTGAACCATGAAGATGAAACGAACAAACCAAAAAAACCATGGACGTATTTGGTTTTGAATAGGCTCACAATTTGTATACACAACATCCTTAAATACACACACTTTTCCATTTTTTATTTTCAATACAAGCAAATACACAGTAAATTTCCAGTTTGTTTTTAAGTTTTTTACAAACTTTTAACAGATTAAAATGAAAGCAACAGCCGTTTTCTAACATCTTACAACTTTTTATCAAAATCAAAATCAAAATATTTATTCAGTAAATTGGCCACATACGGGCTCTTTTGCACGTCGGTAATATAGAAAGGGGAATCTGCTAGCGCTTCAGACAAGACCATCATTGCAGGGAAGAAGCGCCGCAAGAAACTACAGCAGAAAGTCATTTTTTCAAACATAAAATACAATAATACTTAAAATTAAGATACATTATTTACAAGGTAATAAAGTAACAAATATTAATTATTAGAACTAGCACAATTAAAAACATTACTAATTTATGTTTAAATACAGTAAACTAAAAATATTGACTAGGAGAACAACACGACGAGGTCTCTTCATCAAAAGCCATAACTGGAATAATTAACTGAACAACAAGTCCTTGCAGACGCGAACACAGTCCGGACCCCACAAACAGCACCCGTTCACGAGTATGACGCATATTTATTAAATCCTATTCCTTATCATAAAACCCAAAATAAAAACGAATCCCACAAACACATTGCGCATCAAACTCCCTAATTTCTAAACAAATTGGACGTGTTATCGACATTTAGAAACAGAACGCGTGAAAAAATTCTCCCCATAACAAACGCAAAATTCCTATCGACAAATCGATTTACACTTGACGAATGGAATTCAATCTATTTCGCTAATACGATCGTCAACAATTCGCGTCACCGAGCCAATGCTATTAATTCATATGGCGTTCCCGGAATCGATGGAAACGGAAGGCGTGTACGAAGGCTTATTTCGGCAAACGGGCGTGTTTTGCCGAAAAATACCTAAGAGTATTTTTATCAGCAGCAAGTTTTATTAACTTTTTCTAGAGAAAAAGCTTTGAGAAGGCAATTTGAATGAAAAATATTAAATAAGAACTGTTATGCTTATGTAACTGTATGTTAGCGTAAAATATCTTTCTTTAATCAAAAAATATTACAGCATATATTTTTTTAATAGAAGCCGTCTAGGAAAACCTGCATATACTTCAAACATACCTATTATCATTATCTACCGAACGAAGTTAGTTTGTTTGTATCTGGTATCTGACCTTTACAAAATTTGGGAAGAATAGTTAAAAATGCGAATACGTTTTTTAGGTTTTAACAGGAGCACGATCATTCTGTGCGTTCTCAGTTCTTTTATTTTTCTGGGTGAACTAGTTATACAATCTCAATATAATTGTTTAAGAACTTTAAGTTTTTAAGGATCGCTGTTCATGTTTTCAAAAATAAATTTAAAATTCTAATGGCTCGTCATGACATTTAGCTAATAACGGCAACAACGTTTATTGATGACTTCAATTGCCAATCTAAAGATATGCTTCTTCTTCTTTAAGTACCTCTCCACCACTAAAGATTGGAAGTCATACTTCTGAATTTCTTCCTTCGTCCATTGAACGTTTTTCTACTAATTTAAATGATGCATTGTTCATCCGTGTTTAGTATACCTATCTATGTTGTCTACCTTAATACGGCTTACTTTAATGCAGAATCTTCTTATAGTTTAAAAGTAATACCTGAGGTATCTTGAAGAGTCGCAGCAGGTTGGCCACTTGGACGGAGGTGACACTGGACGCCGCGCCCACCACTCCTGAGATCACCTTCCTGACTGCAGTCACGTTGCACGCGTACTCCGCATCATCGATATTGCTGATTGATCCTATGAAGAGGAAAGAAAACAAATACAAAAGGAAAACATACCTGTATTACAAAAGACCAGCAGTAGGTATTTTGGGTTTAAAATTTAACAAGTTTCTGACAAAAAAAAACATTAAACTCAGTGGATCTATTAGTAAAACAGACCAGAAATCCTGTTGCAACCTACAGTCTCCATTATCAATTTAGCGTTTTAACAACATGAATGAGTTAACGTAATAATTTTCCCAAAGGGCATTGGGTAAATTTGTTTGAAGAATATTGTCTCTTTTTTTTCAGCGGCCACGGGTGATTTTTACGTAGTTATTTAGAGGACTTCTAAATACACACAGATATATATAATTTATGGCGGTAAATAATATCGGAGCGGAGATTTTAAAGATTTAAGTATTCAGTTTTTAGTACCTACAATATAGTACGCCCAAGTATGAATATTTAAATATCTCGGCTCCGATGCACTTTAGAGTATTACATTACATAACAAAATATGTTTATTTTTAATAATTCTATCATAATTTACCACTTTTATGAATGGCCGCTCACCTTGAAAATATATGAATTTTACAAATGACAACACTTTTACCTAAACCCCTTTTACTTACAAAAATTTACTGTAAGAGATTTTGTACCAACCACACAAAAACCCAAAAGTAAAAATAACATTATTTGATGCTTCATGATTAAAAACACTAACATGTTTTTTTAATGTAGAGAGACATTCGAATAAACGTAATTACTTTGCAAAAGTTTTGAACAAAGCATTACGGAGTTAGTAAATGTAAATGAAATTAAAGTTATCAAAGTGAGAGAACCAACTACTGGGTTTATAATTATCTTGTGCGAATTCGAATACAATTCAGTTGTTACTTTACATGTAGACTAAGTAGACAAATAAATAATGGGTATCACCTCTGGTAACATTATCATAAAATTTTAAAGAAAAATCAAGATTTTTGATACTTCCAACTTACCTTTGATAAAATCCACAGCCATTTCCAGCCCATAAGTATCCTTATCGCAGTCATCTAAGATATGTGCTCCCAATGTCACTCCAGGAATAAGCCTCAAGTCATTATTAATGATATCCAGCGTATACAACATAGTCTCTAAAGCTTGCACCCCACCCTGCGGCATCACAGGCCCGCAAGTCATATTCTCAGATCTCTCATGCACCATCATAAGACCTCCTAACACTAAATCACCTTCAATAACAGCTTCCCTTTTAATAGGCCAATGTTGATGTTTTTTATCTTTCATCTCACCAACTTGATCACTTGACATGTTCATCCAATCATGTTTCCTCTCATTCTCATTAAGAACTATATCATAAACTATATTCCGATCTAAATATCTCATGTCATCCTTAAAGCTGATAGGGTCGTATATGTCTTTGTATTTATCGAAGGTGTCGAAAGAAAGTTGATCTGATTTGTGTCTATGCCTATGGTGGTGTCTAGGGTTAAGGATGTCGGAGTTTTCTGGTCTCATTTCGGTGTGGTGTAGAAGAACCAGTAGCGAGATGGCAGCCAGTAAGTGGCCAACCATGTTAGTACTTGTCTCATGCCACCGTCGTCAAATACTCGGTCCATGACGCTCGCCGAAGCGCGGTCATTTTAACCTGGGAAAGAAAAACTTTGTTAAGTGTCTTTTAGTTGCAATGACAACATTTTATGGAGCACACTTAGCCCACGAATCGTGCGCGTAAGCCGCCGTGTAAATGGTAAATTCTTCGCGATTTCGCGTATTGTTCCCCGACTTTTGTAGTTTTTTTGTCCCTCGTTAAAGGGACCGTGAACTTCACTGTGAAATTACTGCAAGTGTGGAGTCATAGTTAATCACGCCACGAATTATAGACAACTCCGCTTCGTGATCCGCAGGCTTGGTACAGAGGGCGCTTAAAGTCACTTTCATGACTAAGTTTCGAAAAAACTCCGGACCTAAAGTATGGAAAATGTGGTTTCAGTTAAACATCCTGAGATTTTGATATGTTATAGATTTCAGAGTCCTGAACAAAAGTCTCTAGGGGTGCTACCACTGTTTCCGAGTCCCTTTTAGAGTTTCGACTGATTTTATTCCTAGTTTCATCCATATAATTCGTTTTTTAAGGTTTTTCTGTGAGCGATTATCAAATGCACCCTTTGAGCGCCAACAACGCCTAATGTGGCCACAAGTCTTCAAGTTCACAACTCCACTGACGACTAATGATGTTGTTGATGCATTCACCAACATAAAGCGATCTTGAAGATTGCTTTATATGGATGAACCTAGGAATAAAATCAGTCGAATCTCTGAATGGGAATCTGAAACAGTGGTAGCACCCCTAGAGACTTTTGTTCAGGACTCTGAAATCCATAACATATCAAAATCTCAGGATATTTAACTGAAACCACATTTTCCATACTTTAGGTCCGGGGTTCTTTTGTAGTCGATTTAAAACTAACTTAACTTCCCGGTGAGCTAGGGAGTTGAAACTTTAAACATAGCTCGGACTGTTTGACAATGCAATTGTTCCAATATTTTTATTTAGCTCATCTGTTTAAAAAGACGGTAAAATAATCGAAATTATTGAAACTTAGAAAGTTTGTTACCAGTAAATACAATAATATTCACAAGTAATTAAAAATTTAATCCGATGAAGATACAAAAATAACTAACCAATTACTTTAAAAAATTGTGTAAACACTGATGACTATTTCCCTATTTATTAAAACCATATTTAATTTATATCAGGTAAACTTAAGCAGAGATTTGTAAATTCGTATTTCCGCTAAACACTCAATCACTTGGAAGTCGATTCAATTTCATAATTACTAGGACACTTTATTTAATCAAACAGAGTAATACCTACAAATAATAATTCATTTAACATTATAATCATACCAACGGGAAATCCAAAGGCTTTGTTTACTCGGCGATCAAACAACAATGAAAGCTTATCAGGAAAGGGCGACTCAACCGACGGTGTCAGGCTGTCGATCTGTATCGATATAATTGACTCTCTATATAATTATATCGACAAACAAAGTGAGGTGTAAAGCCTCAAATGCACTGAGAGCGGAGGCGGCGCGGCCCGGCGCGCTCCCATGCTAAAAAGCGTTTCAAAAGCGTAACGGTGGCGTTTTTAGTATCGAGACGCGCCGCACCTCACCACGTCAACTGAGACAGTGCTGCATTCGTATTTTGTAAAACATTTAAAGCAAACTCAATTTTTAAATTTGGAAATGTACAATCTAACATCCGATCACCACCACAACCAACAACAACATCAGCAGGATTGGTCAGACGGTTACAGAGTTGGAAGGGAAAAACAAAAAAAAAACACAAACACAAACATTACATTCATAAATTCAATAAGTCAAATTAATTATTTAGCAAATTGGCCAAACGAGCTTGCCTTGTTCATGCCGTTATACGCACCCCATTAATCGATCGGAAAAAAATATTCTTACAGTGCTAGAATGTATTCTTCTTCTTGAAACCTTCTTTTTCCGCGGCAATTCTTCTCCGCAGTGATTTTTTCAAGCGCTCGTAGATTCACTTCGGACGCTCTTCTGCAAAGAGCCCGTGTGGCCAATTTACTAAATAAAGATTTTGAATGTTGAATTTGAATTTACGCATAGATTTCCATAACCAATATTATAAATGCGTAAAACGGTGCTTCCTTCTTTGTTTGTATGTTTGATTATTCCACGCCTCAACTGATTTTTTTACCCGGAAAAATATTACCGTGCCAGGGGGAAAAGTGATAAACAACTTCTACGTGGACGAAGTTGAAAGCAAAGAGCAAGTATCAACACCTAGCAATTTAGGCAAGCGTTGGCTAATTTGGTATACATTTTCGAATACGGACCTTATCTATTAGGACCTTAAAACCATACGCGTACTCCTAAGTATGTGTATCTTGACTGTGCCTTTACATGACAGTGGATTAAATATTTCCGTATCCCTTTTGTGCAAATTGGGGCAGTATTCCGTGTGGAAACTCTTCTCGCCGCGGGCCTTTGTACACGAATAATGACTGAGGGGTCGCTGCGAAAACGGACACCTTGTCGTGACACGGGTGCTCAGGGTGCTTCATTAATTTCGGAGACATTTTTAGGTTCGTTAATTATGTTTAATAATTTGTACCTGTTTATGGCGTGGTTTCTGATTTGACTTAATGAATACCTACATCAAAAAGTAATTTGGTTTGATTAAAATTTAACGTACAGCTAATGTAAAATGCAGTAAATTATATAAATGGAAATGTTAACACATGGATAAATGTAAATCGGTTAAAAAAAAGATTTTTTTTTCAAGGCTTTGTTTAATTTGAACTAAAAGGTTGGCATAGCGCAGGCAAACGAGCACACAGGACACCTAATGGTAATTGGTATCTTAGACGCATATCGTTACTACTTTAGAAAAATTATCTCATATTTCGAGATCTATGAGTTTGAACTTAATTCTCTTCACATTATAATAAAACCGTACGTCACGAAATGTGGGATACGATTTTTTTTCAAAGCAATTACGATAAACATTTACATTCTCAAGACATAAATCTTAAGACTGCAAACGTGCTGCCAACCCTGAAAACTAAGATGGAATGCATCTATGCTAGTAATTTAACCGGTTGTCGTATCCCGACACTGAAACATCACAATTCGAACACTGGTTCTTTGTGGTAACTACCTACGTTAAAGAATAAGATGATTGTAGCAATCAAGAAGAATCAAGAAGGTTAGCTAGAAAAGACCCCTTAAAGGGATAAGTTTGCTTTTCTATATTATTTATATTCACATAAGTGTTTATTTGTAAAACGATTTATTTTTGAACAATAAAGAGTTTATTTACTTACTTACTTACAATCCGGATGGATCCTGCACAGGCGTCCTACAGTCGAGTTCATATGTATACACTTTAGTACCTTGTCACTTTAATCACTGTGACTATTCATATAATGTCAGTTTAAACATGATATTAAATAGACAAGGTACTAAACTGTACACATATGTATTGAACTCGATTGTACCATGATTAACCTTTGATCAGCTTTACCTATTATATTATTTGGCACGAGTAACGATGTGTCATACTCGTAATCTAAGGTAATTTAAGTGCATGGAGCTAATATCCTAACAGAACTATTTTCAAAATTACGTTCAAAAACAAATGTTTTCTGACACAAACCGTCCAAAATGGCCATTTCAAAGGATTTTTTTATAGCTATTAAAAGCCAAACAGGCCACTTGAAGAAAAGCAGTAACCATCACCCATTAGAGCACAGGAAATACCAAGTCGCGTCATTTAATTTTGTTTTTTTTTTAGCCGATTTTAAAATGGACTAGTCATAACGCTGAGGCAACACTGTAATGTGAAATTTAGCTTTGAATGTTAGAAAAAATAACATTTTGAATGAATTCACAACAGTTTTAGGTTATGTTTTCAGCAATACTTCGCATAAAGTGGTTATTGTGGGTAAAGTGGGTATTGGTTTTCATTTCAAATTTGTTAAATGCTGTTTAATAATGTAAAATAATAACGTAGAAACTTATCAATAAAATACAACATGCAGAAAAAATACGTTCTCCAAATGAAATAAGCGAAATTTCCCCCAGGCTCTTTCACTTCAAACCCCGTGGAACATTGCACAACTCAATTAATCTTAGCAGTTATTAAAAACCTTATTACAGTATCGTTAAAGTCAATATTCTGTTACCGGTATTTTGGACATTCGTCGTTGTAGCTTTGGATACTCGCAAAACTGCAGCAATTTGGAGAATGAGGTAAAAACGCTTGAAATGGCATTCCGTCCGATGGCATCCAGTTGGCGGGAATTCGGTACTTTAATTACTTACCTGGTTGTAGCCTTATATAGGTACAACCGTTGGAAAAAAGGGTGTTTGGCGTACAGGTAAACTCAACTAAATAATAATACAGAACAAAATTGACCGGTAACCTATTAATGGTTTGAAATATTGTCCGCTTTTTCGTTTGTCTGAAAAACATTTTTCTCTGAACCCATTAGCTTTTCAAAATGTTTAAAGAACCTGTAGGTTAAGTTAGGTTAGTTTCATAACAATCCAGAAAACATAAACGGTTTCAGAGAATATTTTCGGAGAAATGAAAATTTCAAAATGAAAAAGGCATGCTTCGATCATTTAGAATGGATGGATGAAAGAAGATTTACGAAATAGATATACAGAGCGAAAGTGGAGTGGAAAGGTCGGAAGCGAATTAAATCGGAGAAATACTGGAAAATGGCCGAATCTTAAGTACCCGAAACTGACGTACATGCATGACTGGATGTATGAATGTGGAAGAAGCGACAGAGTTTGTCAGGATCGTAGCAGGTGGAAAGAAGACGCCCCCGAACAATAAGTCGGCAATGTGATATTATGGACATTTTATTGTTATGCAAAATTCGGAATCAGCGGGTCAGAATACATCATATATATTTTTTTCAGTTTTTTTTTAATGCAATTAAAGAAGATATTAAGAATGACGTGTTTATTGTAGAGAAACTGCAAATTCAAAATGTTACGAGAAAAGTGTCGCTACAGATCAATACAAATATATTTATTATTTTGATATTTGGTACGATGCGATAACCGGTTTATTGGCGTTAATATTTTTATGAAGTTTTTGGTAAACGATAATACCGTATTCAATTTGATAAACTTAACACGGCAATAGCTACTAACAAAGTTTTAAAGGGAAATAATTCGTTCGTAAGTATTCGTAACAGTTACTTGCGTGTACTATTTAATACCAAATCAAATCATGTCACGAACCCAATATATCGTCTGTCTTTTTGCCGCTCAGCCATCATAAGGTACGTTTATCTCTGTCTTTGATTAAACATTAGAAAGTAATAGATACATGCCGCGCCCCTTCACGTGTCTGTTCTCGCACCGGCAACGCGTAATGTTTGTTTACATTTATACTCGTAAGCAGTTGCAAATTTCTGTTGACCGAAAGTGACGTGTAATTATTGATTAGTGCGTCTGGTTAAAAAAAATTGTGTGTGACAAAATAAAACATAGTTTCTTACCTGTAAATCTATTGAGTGTGTTACCTACCAATACGTGTAAATAAATTAATTATTAGGTGCTATGGAACCGACAAAATGCAACGTTTAAAAAAATGCTGAAACTATGGCTACAAATGGTGAAATCTGGATAACTAGGACCTGCAAATTTGTCTCACTTAAAGAGGTATTCTACTTACCCAGTGTCTCAGATATCCACATACAGTACAACTTGGTTATAGCCTGGCCAAAAAGTCGAGCCAGTGGTGACAGCTGCAACTAAAAAAATTCCATACAAAATTGTTGCCATGTTTACGCATTTTACGTCAAAAATGTGACAGTTACATAGAAAGTGGCGCCCTCATTTAATTTCTACTCTTTTTGGCCAGGCTAGTGGGACCAGGATAAATGAGAAACCTCCATAGCTGGAACTCATGTTGAGGTCCTGACACTCTAGCACTGAATTGATACGATGAGAGAATTTTACCTCTTTTACTGAGACTATATTTTAAATAATACTTTGCTACAATGTTTTCTTTTAATTTATAGGTAGACCTCTGTAACTGAGATAACGTCAATTTATTAGGTACCTGTCTAACTTGGACATTTTTGCAGATAAATTTCAGTTTTGTTTATTAATCCTTAGTTGACCCCCAAATTCCGCACTTAGTTAATTGTGCCTAAATGACCTCCAGTTTCAGTTTGGTTTTGCTATCGTACGGATATTTATTTGAAAAATGCAGAAACGAAGGCTTGTAATGATAAAAACTAAAGTTAATATCCTTATATGAAAGTGGAAAGACACGCGATGAAGTTGTTCATGTCTTCTCGTTTTCATTGGAAAATGAAGATGATGACGAAATAACTTTGGAAGTAAATTTAGTAAAAAAAACTAGACGCGAAGCAGTATGACCAAAACTATAATGACAGATTTTTTTGATTGACGCATTCTGTATGCATTTTTGAACTGTTTATAAGAAACGTACCTACTTGATTATTTTTGTTTATTAAGTACCTTTTTTGATTATTGTTAAAAATTACAACTATAAAATATTTAAAAATATGTTATTTAATTTAATAATCGCGCTTGTCTAACTGAAATAACATCTATTCTCACCTGGAACCCTCTGTAAATGAGACAGACCGATAGAGTGAAACCTGGATAACTGCAGGGACTTACCCAGTGTCTCAGCTATCCAGGTATAAATAAATATCTGTCTCCTTTACAGAGGGTTCCACTTCCATATTGCTGTTATTACACTTCTGCATAAAAAGGGAGACATAGGTAGCATAAACAACTACAGACCTATTAGCTTAACATCAAACATTTTCAAAGTATTCTCGAAGATAATTTTTAAAAAGGATAGAAAAATCCCTGAATTCTAGTCAATCCATAGAATAAGCTGGCTTTCGACACGGCTTCTCAACCATAGATCATAATTATACACACACTCAACCAAATTATAGAGAAATATAATGAATACGGGAAGACAATATACATAGCCTTTATTGACTATACCAAGGCGTTTGAAAGCTTAGAACACAATGGGATACATCAAGCTTTGCTAGTACGGGGAACACGGGAAAAAAAAACCGTATCATCAAGGCGATATATTAACACCAACGCAGCCAAAATCAAGCTGGAAAAAGAAGGGAGAGAATTTAAACTTACAAGAGGAGTAAAACAGGGCTTTCTTTCCCCATAATTGTTTAATGTTGCATTGGAAAGCATGTTCTGCAACATAAACTGGAATGGAAAAGGTATAAAAATTGAAAGTGAATTGATGATCAACTTAAAATTTGCCGATGATAGTGTTTTTATTTGCAGAAGATCCAAATACCCTTGAAGTAATGCTTAACAATCTGGCAACAGAGAGTAGGAAACTGGGGTTAACCATGAATGTATCAAAAACTAAAATACTAACGAACAGCAACAAACCGCCTATAAATGTCGGAAATTTCACAAAAGATTTCATAGAAGACTAAATATACCTAGGGGAATTAATATATTTGCAGCAAGATATGTCCAAAATAATATAAAGAATAATAAAAAAAACCTGGAATAAATATTGAGCCTTAAAAGAAATTATGAAAAGCACAACCTGGGCCCTAACAAAGAAAAATGAACTTAAACTTGAGGTAGATATGTCAACATAATATGTATAGGAGCATATTACATAAGAAACGAATACATAAAATAAGAAATATCCATATTAGAAATCAAACTAGGGTGCGAGATGTAACAGTTAAAATACGCAAACTTAAATGGAAATGGGCTGGTCATATCCTCTCTGGTCAAAAAAAGTAACAGACTGGTCCCTAGAGATGGCAAGAGATCCAAAGGAAGGCCAAATTGCGATGGAGCAATAATTTAGACACATTAATAGGACGAGCATGGAGTAGGACAAGAGACAGGAAAGAATGGAGAAGACTGGAGGAGGCCTTCATCCAAGGGGCGCGCTAACTAAAGAAAAAAGGGAAGGAAAGACATAAATATTCATATATGACAAGTTCCAGAAAGAATGAAAAAAGAGAGAATAACTAACAATTTATATCCTTTATTAATGACAAGCATAACATAAAATTGACTAATCATAACTTTATTAGTGATAATGACATGTAAATAATTATAATTACAGCAAATACAGGCTAATAATAATAATTATTATTATTTTCGATTATTTTAATTATTGAATCTTATTATACTTATTACTTATGATAGTTTTCTTTTACACTATGTTATTTTATTATTTCGATGTCATTCAGTATTGCACGTTTACTTGAATATGTTGGTTTTACATTCCCGAGAACAACAACCTTAGTAATGACATATTACGTTTAGCCCTTCAAACAAAAAATATCGTTATAAATGTCCATGTTATGCAGTTACAAATCAACACTTTTATAATATTTACCACAATAATCCAGTAAGTCACTATTACTGGGAATAAATTTTAACACATTATCTGTAAAATGCATTTTCTCTCATTGCTTAATAATACTGAATGCGTATTATAAAGTATAATTGTATAAATTATATTCTTTAAAAAAATAGCTTTCGTTTGATATATCAATGCCTTTAGTACTCCCTCTGGTTGTAAAGATATTGAACAAAATCAGTAAATATTTTTTCCTGTAAAATTTACTTTTTGCGATTACCGACTTATTGTCCGGGGGCGTCGTTAGTGGTCTCTGCCTACCCCTCTGAATGAATGAATGAATGAATGATATTTATTTTCCAAAGCTAGTCACATACATTGCATGTTATGTCAAAAGTACAAGAAATTACATTGGAATCGTCAAAAATATACACAAATTTATAATCAAAAATAGAAATGAAGTCAGGATAACAATAAAAATACAAAACTAGGGAGTTATCACCGTTAAGGATCGTCTTAAAAAATAGCATGCAACCAAATTAGCTTTTTTTTTTTTAAATATTTAACATAATAAGTCAAAACATCAGAAATAATAAAAACAATAAACAGATTAAATCAAAATATTTTAAATAATTTATGTACCTAATTATAAATTAAGGTCCATAAACTCTTTAACTGAGTATAATGGATTTTCCAATAAAAGGTTTTTCAGCCGGCGTCCAAATCGGAACGAAATCGGTGGGAAGCGTTATCGCATTTTGTATGGAAATTATTAGCGTCACAATCTTCTAGCCTTGTTGGTAGGTGACCCTGCCTACGAAGCTAAAATAGCGAACCTGGGTTCGCATATTTGTGGGCAAATATATGTGATAAGCGCGAGTATTTGTTTCTGAGTCTTGGATGTTTTCTATAATATAAAAACTTAAATATTTTAAGTACATTTAAGTATTTATTTATTTAGTATTGTTGTCTAGTACCCATAATACTAGCCTTAAGCCTGACCTGGAACTAGGTCAATTGGTGTGAGATTGTGCCCCGATATTTATTTATTCATTTATTTTATTCCAAAAAGAACAAATAATCCATTTTCATCATGATCCATTACGACCGCTTTACACATTAAAATTAACCCTAAAAATTCCTTAATAACCTATTATTATAAACACTATCAAAAACATCATCAACAATCATCAAAAACGTGTAAATTCAAATTTTTTAACACCCTGTAATTATTCCCTTAATACTCGAGTATTACCAATCCATTAGTGAGCTTAGGGCTTCCCACGACATTACGATAACGCCAATCAAGAAACCGCGTGTGCCCAATCGCTGGGTAATTTCACCAATATACAGCTAGATGTCGTATAACTAGCGATGACACACTACTCGCAAATAAACAGTAGCAATAAAGCTTTAATAAAGCTCGTGTTTTGCAAATAGAAGTGTTATAATATTAGGTTTAGGGTTTTTGGTGGCGTACCGTGGTTTTAGAATCCAAGGAGTCGCTACTTCCTAATCATTATAACACATTACAACTTTGATTTTGGCCTTCAGTATTGTCATATTTAAAAAAAACTAAATACATTTTAAGTTCGGTGTATCCATACCTACTAATATTTGTTTGTTTGTTACGCTTTCATAGCGGAGATATCCCCCATACCAAAAATAATTTAAACTGGGGCCGATTGCATAATAAAGTACAAGCTAATAGTATTAGTGGTTTACTTATAAGCTTGATTATGCAATGGGTCAAATAGGCTCCTGAATTAGCGATTTAAAAAAACATGTTTTTTTGAAATATTACAATACTGAAGGTGAAAATCAGTGTAGTATGTAATATGATAATAAGGAAATAGCGACTCCATGGATTCTAGAACCACGGTTTGCCACCAAAAGTCCTAACTAGTTATATAAGTTTAATGTGTGTGTCTGTGTGTCTCTAGCAGCACTAAAAGCGTTAGATAATCCAGTAATCAAATCCTCCCTGGTGCAGGAATGCAGAGGTGAACTGAATAATCTAGGCATAGCATCCAAAGTGATACTGGCATGGGTACCAGGACACAGTGGAGCAATAGGAAACGAGAAGGCTGATGAGCTGGCCAGAGCAGGGGCGGACCGACAATATCTGGGCCCGGAACCAGCACTTCCGATATCTGCAACGGTAACGAAAGGAGTCATCGCCAGAAGAATAGAGACAAAGACAAATGAGGCGTGGATAACAACACAAGGGTGCAGACAATCCAAACTCATGATAGGAAGGGTAAATAGGAACAGAACAAGGTATCTACTAAACCTTGGTAAGTACAATCTAAGTATACTGACAGGGATCTTGACTGGACATTGTCCACTCAACAGACATTTGACGGTAATAGGAGCCAAACAGGATCCTCGATGCCCACACTGTGGCAAAGAGGAAACTAGTCAACACGTTCTAGCCGAGTGTGTAATGTACTCGTCACTGGGTTATCGCACATTCGGGGAGGACGCACTGTCAGCAGAGACACTTAAAAGCATTAACCTTCAGGACGCACTATTGTTCTGTAGGAAAACAAGAAGATGGGATCAGTGCTGGATGGGAGCGCCGCAGAGCCAGTAACCTGAGACTGGATCAAGGGGAACAGGGCGGAATGAATGGAGAGCCACTCGACCGCCCGCCTGCCTCGGCGGCGTCCCCACTCATCATCATCATCATCTGTGTGTCTCTCTGTAGCACCATAACTCCATTAAGGGTGGACTTATTTGGACGCGCTTTTTTTAAAGCTGGTTTAATTGGAATGGTTTTTAGGTAGGTTAAAATTGGGTTACATTATCCAGGAATAAAAAAATGAGCAGGGGACACAATCTTCATCATTTAAACCCACATCCACCCACGGCAGGGTAAAAGCCCTTTCATGTTCACGCCACTTTGCCGGGTCTCGTGCTAACGCCATCCATCCTTTCTCAACTGTCTGCCAAATGTCATCAGACTAACGAGCTGATGGTCTTCCCACTGATCTGTGACCTAATCTCGGCCACCACTCCGTTGGCGCCCTCGACCACCTGCCATCGTTTCGCCTAGCCAAGCGCCCCGCCTATCTGCACTTCAGTTGCGTTATTCTTTTGCCGACATCCGCAACTTTAGTCCTACGCCTAATCTCTACATTCGGTTCGTGATCTAGACGTAAAATACGACGTTATGACTTGCAGTTATTATTATTTAAAACAGGTTTTGACATAAAAATGTTATGGCAGTCAAAACAGACTCATTTTGATAAATGTTTTACGTAGTAATGATACGTGACCTTACACATCCATCAGGCTTAGCTTTTGTCCCGGTCTTTTATATTTTCTGCATAGTGTTTTAGAATTTGAGTGGGTAATCCGATTCAATTTCTCAGCCTCATGCATCCACACAACCATAAAAAATCCCGTTCGGGTTTTGTCCATTGTTCAGAAAGCTTAAAAAAGGGGTGCGTTTCAATCAGTATACAGACTTTTTGCATAATTTCATTTAACTGACCACGAAAAGCATAATGAACGTTTAGCATAAAAACCATTTGTATAATTTTATCTGGCATACGATCAAATAACATGACACTCATTTAGCATAACTATCATTTTCTAGTTATTATGCATTTTAAGTCAATTTATTCTAACTTAATTCTAAATTAATGTGGTCACAGATAGTAGGTAATGGAAGCAGTTACAAATATTTACTTTTTAAATTAATGAACATTTTAGTTTTTGAAATTATGCATTTCGTTTTATGCATCATGACTATTATATCGATGGTTTATTATGCAGATTGAAATTATGCAATTCGTTTTGTGTAAAATGATCGTTATATCATTTTTTTATGCTAAACATTACATACCCTAAAAAAAGACGTGTTAATACTGTTAATATTTTGGTCTACTATTATTTTATCGAAACACCTTTCAACGAACGTACCATTACGCAGAATTTTCATTTGATCGAAAGTAATTTTTCGTCGTGTTCGTTTTTTTTTGGTAGTCTCAAGTTTAACCAAACCTAACCAATATAATTTATGTTTAAGATACCTTGAAAACCTCATGGTTTCAGCAGAAAATAGTGTTCGATGAAATGGAATTCGATATGATAGGAGACCATACATATTACAATACAACACTTTGTTATCAAACAAACGTATTTACAAGTATAATTGTAATGTAATTGTATTTATTTCCATTTCTAAGCACCGCGGCAAACACCAAGCAGTCCCCATCTCACAAAATAGTCGACGGAGTGGAAAATAAATAATTCGCCCGAAGCCTTCATGAAATCTCCGTTTTGATTTCGATTGCGAATATTAAACATTTATACAGCCTGATGGGAAAACAGTTGATTGAACTTATTAGGCAAAAAGGATATTTGTTTCATTTGATATTCAAATGTTAATAATTGTTGTTTACTTAGAAGCGCTGTTGTACACTTAGACTCCAAGTAACTTAATGTAAAGCTTTTGTACCTGGGGGAATTTTCCCATACATGACAACTTGAAAGGTTGACCAAAAAACCCCCTGTAGATGATCACTTATGGTGGAGATAGGCTACTTACTTCGGATTAAAATTTGACACATTTTGTATGGGCAAATGTCAAATTTTAACCCAAAATAAGCCTTATGTCCGCGGTTTGATTATACGGTTCGGCCGTTAACGACTCGCTCTTGAATTAGACGTACAATTTAATAACCGGCGAATTGAAGTTGTCCCACCAGAGCGAGAAATCGCATGTAAGGGCGTCCATTCTCAGCTTACCCACTTTACACTCCGAATGAACGCGCTCGTTTGACGATAATAATAGTATAGAAAATCTCTGCATCAATCCACAATTTTTTTCAAAGTTTTTAGAGCTATTTAAAAGATTTGAATATTGTTTCATTAATAGTGTACTTTAAAAAGTTTTCCTTGCTAATATCAATTACCGGGTGTTTTTCTGAGAAAGCCTAAAAATATTAACGTTTAATTATAATAAAAAACTTTTTCATACTTCTAATTAGAATATGCTCAAATTGCTTTGGAATTCGATCCTAAAATTTATTATTAAATTCCCGAACATACATTTTCTCGGAACAACATGGAGTGAGACGCGAGGCGTTTGAACACCTCGGCTTAAGTATTTACCTCCTCCATGTCATACGCTTGAATAATGACGTTTCAGTTTCGACAACCCATGTAGCATCTCTTCGTTTTTTCTGCGTGAAAAATAAAGTCTAACGAAGAACAAGCTTTAAAAACTGGAATTTTTGTTTTAATATCGAGTTATCAAGACGAAGCAGTAGTTGGTAGTGGCCTACGTAGCTAGCGGTCCCGGGTTCGATTCCCGTTCAGGTCAAAAATTTGAGTGATAAGCGTCCACTAGTCATAAAATAATGTAAAAAACTAGGGCAAAAAATAGATTTTTGAATTGAAATCAGTACATAGACAGAACACTCCAACTGTATTTAAGGGGTGTGTTTTTTAGTCGTGAAAAAGTAGATGTATTATAATTACCGACTAGGTCGTACTGTAAGTAACACACGACAACTCTTTTTCATTATATTCTAAGTGTTATTTTTAAGGAGTAGTTCGTGCCAACGTAACAGATAGATGTTTTGACCCATTATCATCAGAAAGCTTTTTTAAACTTTTGCTTTAAAAATCGTTTTAATTTTACAAAACGGTAATGTAGGAGCGAGATTTAATTAGACAGTTAATACCAGAGTAACAAAACCAAACTGAACTTTTTTTGGTAAACATGTAAACAAGGCTTTAATTTACCTTCTTGCCTTTCCATTATAATGGGTACCTAATCGAATATGCTCAACGTTTTATTACAGTAGAAGTTATTTTGAAATACGTCGCGTGTAAATATGCTTAGCTGATAAATGAAATACGATCTTTTTGATCTTTGCTAATATATTTGCCAAATATAGTATTCATCATCATTAAATTTAAGAGCCAGGCTCTTGTCGGTGGAGTAATTGCCACTTTTCTCTATCCTGTGCCAGCCTTTTCACCTCCTGATACGACACGACATTCGCCTTCCGTCTTATTTGGTTAAAGTATGTGAGCCTAGGTCTTCCTCTTCCTCTTTTTCCTTCGACTTTACCCTCCAAAATGTTCAAAAAGAAACTATCGTGCCGCATCAAGTGGCCCATCATCTTTCCTCTTCTACATTCTATAGTTTTTAAAATATGTCTTTTCTCGTTCACCATCTTCAAAACTTCTTCGTTGGTTTTCTTTTCCGTCCAGCTAATTTTTTCCATCCTTCGCCAACACCACATCTCAAACGCTTCCAACCTTTCTCTATCTCTCTGTGTTAGTGTCCAAGTCTCGCTACCGTACAACGCAATGCTCCAGATGTAGATTTTAATTAAGCGTTTTTTAGCCTTTTTTGATATTTTAGTTCTTAATAGGTGCTTCTTGTTATTGAAGGCTTTTTTAGCCATGGCTATCCTTTGAATGATGTCTGCGGTGCATCTGGAGTCATTGGTAATTAAACTTCCTAAATATTTAAATTTGTTTACTTGTTCTATTGTACTATTGTTAAGAATGATTGGGTTATGTTTTTTTGCATGTTTAGATGTTATAAGAGTTTTAGTTTTACTGCTATTAATTTTAAGTCCAAACTGATTGAAAATTTCCTCCATTTTTACAACTAGGTCTTGTAGTTGACTGTTGGTTTCAGCAAATGCTGCAATATCATCCGCAAACCTAATGAAGTGAATTTTTTGTCCATTAAATTTAATTCCCCCCAAATCTGAATCTATTACCTTTTTTATGGCATCTTCTATAAAAATGTTAAATATGAGCGGTGAGAGTGGACAACCCTGTCTGACACCTTGCCTTATCTTTGCTTTTGCTTTTTCCTCTCCAACTTCTATAATGGTCTCCTGGTTCTTATAAAGTTCGCAAATAATCTTTCGGTCCCTGTAGCAAACACCAACACCACGCAGGCTATACATCATCTTCTTCCAGTCTATTTTATCAAAAGCCTTCTCCAGGTCAACAAATGCTATGTGTGTATCCATATTTAAATCTAACCGCCTGTCAACTATTAATCTAAGAGCTAAAATAGCTTCTCTAGTTCCTTTATTCTGTCGAAAACCATACTGATCGGAACTTAAATGGTTTTCAGCAATTGGTCTCAATCTGTTTTGAAATATAGTATTACTAGCTTATAAATGTGACGTCATCAACATATTCAGTATTTATTATTTAAAGCGAGCAATTTTTATTTATGTATTCCTTTATATTTTTTTCCGATACGCTTCCTAACTATGTAAACGAAAATAACTCGCTTTCCACGCGAGCGACGACACTCGGCCTCTCAAATACTTTTTACCTGGCTTGCAAAGCATCCTTAGTTTACTCGTTACAAAGCCTATAATGTACATAAATATGTAAACTCTTCTTAAAAGTAATACCTTATTTTATGCCCGCACTTTATTAAAGGCTGTCAGCTAAATTCTTACAAATGAGTACATTTAATAAAAGTTGGCACCTTGCCAGACAGCGCTTGCATTGTAGCTTGAAAACCATTAACAGGAAACAAGTGGTGATGGGAGCGTTATAATGGTTCGTTGTTTGAACACTCTGTAGAAAACGTATTGAACGTGTTAATACGAAGCATCATTATACGGGATGTTAATATTACACGTAAGTCTTTTTTTTATCTACTAGTTTCGTTAGTCGCTTATTTTCCTATATTTTCTGAAAATCTAGAAGAAAATAATGTGAAGTAGACAATTAGTACACAATGTGTGAACCATAATTGGTTACAAAAATCACTGGGAAATTTGTTTTATTTTTAAACACTGAAAAAAATAATTGGTCGCTTGTAACAAGATGGTGATTGTTGTGCATAAGCGTCTTGATCCCATACGAGCCTAACAAGACGATAGATACATCAACTAAGACGTTAGATACATCAACTAAGATGTTAGCTGAATCACTAAAGAAATTGCTGTTTGTTACTATCAGTTTTGGTTTATATAACTAATATATTAACTATTGTATTAATTTTATGTCAACTAAGTGAAAATCTCTCTTTGTTGGCTCTCATTTTTTTGAGTGAAGGCGATTACATAAAAAAGACATTAGTTAACACATCATTTGTTTATGGCTGTTAATATGTCAGTACCCTTCAAATTGTACAATTTAGACTAGCGTTACGTTAATACAGTGTTTATTTTGATTGTATAATGACTTATCATTATTAACACTGTGTTAACGTCAGGAACTAGTCCAACGTGTTTGTGTTTGTGGTCGCCGTTTTCTGACATTCAAAAGTCAGCAATGTTTATGCTGCTCATTAGAACTCTTAGAACTATATTACAAGTTTGAATTAAAATAGTTTTATTTTATTAAAATTATTCTCACCTGTCTGTGTGGAGAGCCTTGGGGGAGGCCTATGTCCAGCAGTGGACGTCTTTTGGCTGACATGATGATGATGATTCTCACCTAGCTTTTTATCAAATGGTTTCCCACTCAATGTTAAGAATACATCAATCGTTTCGCGACAATAATAATAATAAGCTGACATGTGTAATGTTTGCACATGACAACCTCCCAGTACGTTTCTCAACATAATTTCAAATATTGGCTTTGTAATCATGAACAGCGTTTATAGCACGTCATTAGCACATTTCCACCGGAGATCATATCACTTGTCAGCAGGCACGCGAATCGATGAACATTGAACACCCTGTGTAGTAGAGGGGTTATTTGATATTGCTTTTAATTGTCTTTGGCACTAGGACTGTTTTTTTTGGAAATTGTTTTAGGTGTAACTTGTATGTTTATAAACTCCGGACGAATTAAGAAGTCGATTGGAGGAAAAGTGTAAAAGACGGTTTACCCTTGAATAGAATGTTTTACTTTGCCAAGTTTTTATTTAATCGACTGGCATGTTCACGTGCCCTCTGCACGTAAACAAGCAGTGTTCTCTTAAAACGGCTCTCGGTCGGTCGAACGAGTGAACGAGTGAACGCGCCACACCGGTGAGTTTAAGTAGTCAGAGCGCACAAAACACATTTTAGCGCGGGCATTCTCAATTAGGCAGCCTTATATGTTCGATCTTATCGACAGAGCCCTGCTTGTGCGTTTTGTGCGCTCTGACGGGACTACTTAAACTCGCGAGCGCCGTTTTTAAGAGAATAACACCCCAGGAGTTATAATTTTTTGGTGGTCACAGGTCTAACCTAACCTAAGTAACCCATGCTTAAGACAGCCTAAAAACAATTAGGTTTCGTATTAGCTTACGGTGAAATAATGAAGTTCCATGAAATGTTACATTCGATCATAATGAGTGTCGGTGATTCCGATGACGTCTCGCTGGCCTTGTTGGTGGTGACCCTGCCTACGAAGCTAGCGGTCCTGGGGTGTTATTCTCAATTAGGCAGCCTTATACGTTCCATAATGCTCGCGCTAAAATGTGTTTTGTTCGCTCGGCCGGGACTATTTAAACTCGCCGCTGCTATTTCGCATGTTCGTTCGACCGGCCACCGTTTTTGAGAGAATCACACCCCTGGATTCAAATCCCGGTAAGGGCAGATAAAGTGTGATGAGCGCGAATATTTGTTTCTGGATGTTTTCTATGTATTTAAGTAGATACTCCTAAGTATTTATAAGTATTTATATCATTGTCTAGTACTCATAATACAAGCCTAGAGCTTAGTTTGGGACTAGTGCAATTGGGTCAATCAACTTTTCGTTGCACCTCGTTGCCATGGCGACGTCTCTTGGGTCACTTCTTAAAACTATGATTTCGAAGGATATTAGTCCACTAAAAATCAGTTTTTTTGGCAATTACACACCCACTATTTTATGGGTTTTCTCCTGAGTGTGTTAGAAGTAACATATTATAACATTTTTTTTATGAAACTCTATCACTGTTTTCCCCTGGCTTACGGGACAGAATAACAGGAACAAAAAGTTGATCCACCTAATTAATTTATTTATTACGAGATACGTACTCGACTCTTGCTTAAACAATGAGAACCTAGATTCTTGCAAGTAAATACTTTCATTTCAATTGGTTTCACTTTCATTTGAATTACGACTTCCCAAGAAAACGCTAGACATGTCCCAAGAAAACACTAGACACGAATGGCCGTGAGTTTTCTTTTCAAGCAGGTGTCAAGTTAGGCAAATAAGATCGATCCAAGTCAAACACCGTACGAAAACGACACGGAATGAAAACATTACATTACGTGACATGGCGGTTAGGCGGTACATTTACATCTTAGAAGAACGTGTCTGTTTTTTTATTATTATTTAGCAGGTTACCAGAGCAGTTCTGCTTGGTAATTTTTTATTATTATTTAGCAGGTTACCAGAGCAGTTCTGCTTGGTAATTTATAGTATGTACAGACATGTTACTTCTTCGGTTATTTATGATTGCTTGAAATAATGATTTGTATTTTGTATTTGAATAACTTAATCTATCAAGGTTACATTGAATTATTTTTTTAAGTACTTATTACATTTGTGTTCCGGTGAGGGCATAATACATGACCATGAAAATGACCGGAAATGGTCCGGTTATGGGGACATTTCATCTTAGTCCTCAGGATCAGCAACTAATTTATAAAGTACGTAGTAAGTATACATAATGTATATCCTCGTAAGGCCCGATGTCCTAAATTTAGGACATCTGTCAAAGTGACTTTTGACTTTAGTTGACTGAAATAAGATTCTTTTTCGAACTAACTAAATTTGACGTGGGCCTTACGAGGATATATTTTGTTTAAGGCCTTGATTGAGTGACGCTCAAAAATATCAACTTTATATTCGAGATTATATCAAAAAATGTTGAAATTTCATTCCAAATAGATTCATTTAAAAAAATGCCTATATGCGTAATGATAATTATCAAAAAACCTATAATATGTGTCATTAAGAAGATAAGTATGACATTACCTTTTAGGTAATGACTTGTGATCGGCAACCGGTAGCATTTTATGTCATTTTAACGCCATGTACATGTAACAGTCACGTAATGACTAATGTTACAGCTGTGTTATTAAAAATAAAACCAAACCTAATTATATTTTTATCTACATCCATATCATAACTTCCCTAAAATATGTTCAGAAGCGATAAGCAAATCGCCTATATTAAGAAACCTGTATCTGTGGTTGCATCGTAATTTTTACATTAAAGTGTCGGTACCTAAACATTAAAGTATCGGTAATACTGTACCACTAACTTGAAAATGCAAGCCACATCTGTACATTGTAAATAAAGTTTGTTTTTTTATAATAAGGTTAAAAAAAAAATAATTAAGCTTTGGTACTACAAACAAGTTAACAGTAACACTAACTTAATAAAAATAAAGGCCATATCTGAACATATTATAGAAAACTTATGATATGCATGTAGATAAAGTTATGTATGGGGCTATACATAATTAGGCATTAAAACACTCGTGTGATCTTATTATGAAACTCGCCTTCGGCTCGTTATGCACCAGCCACATAAACTACTATTAAAATGTCACTTAATTTAATTTGTTATATATATTGCCAATCGATTCCTTTTAACATCGAGGATCCTTTTTTATAAAGATTTAAAATTACCTTTCTAAATCAACAGATGTGAGAGGTGAATAGTTGTAAACCGATATTTCATCGTTTAAGACATGTTAAAACCTGGACAATAAAACTGCATAAATTTATACTGTATAAATTGTGCACGAAATTTAAATAGAATCGTATCCATGTTATACTTTCGTTAAAAAATTGCTACCGATCTCAGATCATTATAGTAATGACAGTGTTAACGAGTAAGTTAGTGGTCTAAAAACAAGGCAGTACCTACCGCTAATTCCAAATGCATCCCGTCTTAGAAGTTCTGTCTTGTTTTAGCGGATTTGTGTTCACAGAACAGCAAATCGTTTCTTTACTTTCTCAACCTCGTATCTGATCGAATAGTTAGATGGGAAAGTAGTCTGTATTCTTCAGGGAATATGAGTGCTTTTCCTATCTAACTATTCGATTAGATACGAGGTTGAGAAAGTAAAGGAACGAAATTGCGTCGCAGATGCAACCCTTCCGGCGGTTTCCAATGTAATCCGGCTCTTGAGTTTGTCAAACGAAGTTTCCGAAATTGCCCGGAGTGTTGGTGTCCCTTGTTAGCAGTGATTAGGGGACACATGGTTCTAGTTTAACAATAGAAGTTAGTAGGTATATGATATCTTATGCACTTTGTCGCTGTTAGTTTGCTTTTTTATAGTATAGTAGGCAAACTTGAAGACTTTTGACCACAAACCTATTTAAGTAATGGTTAAGGCACAAATACGTTTCGGCGAAATGAAAGTTTGTAAAATGATACGTGTGTCAAACGGGTCTATATTGGCTCATCTGATTATTTTTACTCATAACGTATTGTAAGTCATAATGATCGCAACTCATAACGAATTTTTTTCAGCAACTGGTACTTTTTCAAAATTTTATAAATCAAAACCTAACCTAACCTAGTCTTATCTACACATTGAATATTGAACTTCTGAAAAGTTTACTGTTTCAGTGGTATAAAAATTACATTTTCGGAGTTCCAATAATCGCAGTTGCATTATTTTAGATGATCTTTGGTGCTCCCGTGTCAAACGTACTTTTGGTAAAATAAACGGACTCCCATTTTAAGAGCCATTTCTGAATACTTTATCAAGTTTAAAATATGGATTATTCATCCATCACTTTCTGATACTACTATAAGTACGAGAGAGACGGATGCTTTATCTATACGTTGTCACGCGATAAATCAGGTAATTATATTTTCATTAAACATACATACATACATACATAATCTCACGCCTTCGTTCCCAGAGTGGGGTAGGCAGAGCTACAGAATTACAAACATCTCTTTCATAAAACAGTAAATTAGAATGTACAAAACAACTTAATTAATGATCTTACCAAATTTTATTTCTCACCATGATGGATTAGGTTTATTTTCATATCCTTAAATTTAATCAAAATCGTTTGAATCTTTCTCACTACGAGTTAAGGTTTAAAGTAGCCTGGCAAGTCACAGCTCTGCAAGTGTTTGTTTGACTTTGGACTTTTTCTAGATTTAATTATGATCTAAATTAGGGTAGCAGTGTTTTTGTGTGTTAATTTAATTCCAAGCGGGTTCTGGAGTAACGGGGTATCAGCAATTCATTCTTTCCTCGGTGCTCCAAGATTACTTTTACCGAGGTTTTTGTGTTAATTAGTGTATTTTAAAATTTGAGATTTTCCGGGTTGGTTAAAAGCTTTCTTATTTGAGTTGCTTTTCATTTTAATTAATGATTTCGAATTTTATTTAAATTTCAGAATTGTGATAAAATTTGAATGATTTTAAGGTATGTACAACTTTTTACGAGTGTATTTTAAAAGTACATTTTGTAGGCACCAGCTTGAATATTGATATTTCTAGTATAATTCAGTTTACTAAATAGTCGAAGCATATTAAATAGGCTATTCATTAGTTTTTTTTTGTGGGTTCTTGAAGTTTTTTTTTTGTTCTTTGTTTACAGTTTTGGAATTTCCTTGCAAACTTGTATGTAATGCATGGTATTATTTGTACATCAGTTACAATTTTTGTCATTGTTATTGTAATGTGTGAGATAAAATAAAATAAAAGATTGTTATTCACCTAGGCCGACGGGCAGTTTTACACGTTAAAAATGTACCAATAAATGGAGATTCCATACACATTATTTAACCCGTTAATAAGTAATGTATAATGTTGCGTACGAGCTGATCTGACGATGAAATTTAAACGGAATCTGCCGAAGTATTTAATGTAAGCCAAGAGAGTTTAAATTTAAATTCGATAGATTATGGATAGTTAATTTCTTCCCGCATACAAAATCACACACACACACACCAACGCACAAGCAGACGCGCCCGCACACACGCACACACACACACACACACACACACACACACACACACATACACACACACACACACACACACACACACACACACACACACACACACACACACACACACACACACACACACACACACACACACACACACACACACACACACACAGAGAGAGAGAGAGAGAGAGAGACGCACGCACACACTGAAGCGCGCGCACCCGCACACACGCACGCACGCTCCCATAATAGGTCCCATAATCCCAAAATACAGGCTCAGCCCTAGTTTGATATCTGCTGCTGGATATTGTCAATTTTACTTGATGCTTACTATTTTGGCTTTTTCCATATTAGAAGACAACCAAGACAAAATGGATTTATACTTGCTTTCGCTAAGCTTGTTGTGCCCGAAATCTTATCAAGCTAAACTGTCAAAAGGGTTCCTCTGACGAGAATTTATTCGGGTTTCTTACGGAACCCTAATACCGCAGGCGTGACGAGGGAATGAGGCCTGGTTATAAATGAAGACATGCGACACAATTACTTTGCCATCCACTTAAATACAAACCTAATGCCCAAGGGATGTAAAGTGCATATTGAATTGCTTTTAACCAGATTGTTTATAACATCAGTTGATTATGGACTTTATTGAAGGAATGTGTAAGATAGGATTTTGAATAAGTGTTAAAATCTTCAAATATACGTAAAGTATTCTGACTTATGTAAATATACGGATTAATTCGAGCACATTTATTTAGGTTTCACGTCTCAATCCAGACTGATAGCGAGTATTAATTTAAATTACCCACTAAAGTACTTGGATCCTGAAGTACTTACGTAGGTTGTTTAGTTGGCTCTCTTGGTATTTTAATTTATTCGCTAGATTTTGTGGTTGAGAAATAAGTTAAATCACTTTGCAAAGTTAGAGAGAAATTATATCTTTTAAAATAAATCTATGTGGTTTTAAATTATTATTTAAACTAAAAAGTTTTACTTTGAATTTACGAGTGTTTGTAATTTAAGTAACACAACACAAGTACAGAGTTCTTCTACATTACTACCACCATCTTGTCATTTAACCTAACGCCAAGCAGCAGTGTTTGCATTGTTAGGTTCCAGTATGGGGATAAGAAAACCGGTGAAAATACTAGCATAGAGGTATTTCATCCTAGTCCTCAGGGTTGGCAACGCATTAGCGGTCTTAGGTTTGGAGTCTTGAGAATGCCAACGTCTAAAGGTCAGAGACCCCAATTACCATTAGGTAGCATGTGCGCTCCTTTGCCTTCTATGTGACATAAAAAAGCTGTTTTTTTTATGGCAAGGAGAAGGCACGCGATCACTCAGGCCACCTGATGGTAAGTGGGATCTGAGACCCATAGACATTTGAAACCTCAAGACTACAATCTCAAAACTGTAATCCTAAGACTTCAAATGCTTTTAAGAGTTATAATTTACATTAAATCTCGCTAAGTTCTATATAATCATATTTGTTTTAAACCGTTTTTTTAACTCAAGGTTAATGTAAATAAAAAACTAAATGGAAAACACTGACGTTTTGAGGAGTTTACGTACCTAGTTAATTATTTTTCTTCCACTGTGTGACGAAAATTAAGCATATTTATTTATTTATTTTAAAATTATACCAACAGAATATAATGCTGAAATACTAAGAAGATTATTGTTAACCACATGATTGAATTATTGATTGTAATTATGGTAAATTTTCGTTACACAATGGAAGCAATTAACGTTGTCTCAATTAAAGCCTTAACTACGTACAAAATATTTGATAATCAACCTTATAACCAAGTAATTATTTTCGGCTTAGAATTTTATTTTTATTTACAAGTATAGACGTAATTAAACCGGTTTTGCTTGGCTTACCCAAGCTACTTCAAAGTCCTCTTGCTTTCAAACAGGATTTTGCTCACAAGAACATAAGCGGGTATTTCTCAGAGCGTTCGAAACGCTGACACAACCGTGGCTACAACTTTGACGATTTTCTGAGGAAAAGCTAAACAAATTTGATAAGAATTGTAAGCAGAGGTTGAGTTCTATGGAATAGCCGCAAATGGCATTCGAGTCTACAGGGAAGCCGTCGATAATGCGACCACGGTTGTGACAGTGTTTTAAACGCTCTGAGAAATACCCAAGCGCTTTGAAATTTCTTGCGACGACTCCCAAAATCCTCGCTCTAACATCTTGAATGCGGACTTGAGTTGGCAAAATGCTGTTTGAAAACCATTTTCTTTATTAAATACATACATAAATACATACAATCAAGCCTCTTCCTCGTAGAGGTAGGTAGACACCACTTGCTATGATCCAGACAAACTTCCCTCGCTTCCTCCACACTCATAAGTCTCTTCATACACGTGCGTCGGTTCAGGGTTCTCCTGACCGTGATCGTGAAATTTTCGCCTTGGTCTTCCCCTTTCAACATTCCCATTTACTTTTGCCTAGTATCTGTTTTTCTAATCTCAGTTTGTCCATTCTCTCCACGTGACCAAATCACTTCAGCAATCATTTATTAACCCTTGTCACTACATCTTCTTCTAAACCACACCGTTCTCTCATTACACTGTTCCTAATCCTATCACACACGTTCACCCACTCTCATCTCCACTGCAGTATTTTATTAAATTAAACAATTAAAACGTTGTTAAAATCAAATTTTGACTGCGACACAGAACTCTTTTGAACTATTAACCAACCATTAAATTTCATTGCTAAAAACCTCTACACAATTGCTTAGAAGTTTGAAAGCACTCGATTAGCAGTCCCTAGTCTTCGCCCATAAATTATTAACAATTTCTCGAAGAGATTATAATGCCATTCCAACTTGTGAAATTACTTGGGAGTTGTTCAGTTTTTGAGGCGCTGGATGAATTTGAAATTAACCTCCGAGGCGACCACTTTGTTTTTGTAAATCTTGAATTGGTTAGTGTTTCGTCCTTGGCTTGAATATTTTTTTGCTAGACGACTTTTTTATTTCTGATATTTTTTGTTTGGCTTATTTTATAACTAACAGCTGTTGCTTACTGCTCGTTACTCCATCCGCGTAGAAGTCGTTTGTCGCTATTCACTCGGGGACTGTTCAATTTTTCGGGATAAAAAGTACTTTATGTCCTTCCCCTGGACTCAAGCTGTCTACACCAGATTTCATCGAAATCAATTTAGCGCTTTAGCCGTAAAAAATAACAAACAGACTGATAGACTTACTTCCATAATATATAATATTAGTACAAATTAGTATGTATAACAAATAAGTTACTTCATTAAAAAACTAGTGAATTATGTTGAGTTACGCTCAGTGTAAGGACCCAATTAAAAAGGTCATCACCGTAAAAAAAAACGGCTGGTTTAAGGAAGAATTAAATTAAAATTGTTCAAAAATAAAATTTCAGAAGATAATGTAATAAAGGAACACTCTGCCGACTGTCAGAACTTTCTGTGAACCGCTGAAATATAATAAAATCAAAAGGAAATTACGACTATTTTTGAACTCCAAGATGGCCGACAATTCTGAGAGCAGGTTTTTACAGGAAACACTTTAGTTGAGTGCCAACATAGGCCATTAAAACGCTACGTTTAAGAAAATAAAGTATGTTTTTTTTGCTCGCGTAGAAAAATAAAACAAAGCATTTGTTAGTCAGTAATAATATAGCATTCTATTGAAAAAATATTTTCCAAACAAGTCCGAAGTTTTTGTGTTTATTGGGAACAAAGCAAAAATACAAAAATATAAAACTTTTCTGTGTAATATTTTAGGTGTACATAGATCCTAGGAAACTTTCGCTAGCCAAATTTAATAACTACATCATTATTTTCAATTCTTATGTTTTATTTTGTTTTTACTTTGCGTTTTACTTCTATAACTATATTTAGCATTTTATAATGTAAGCTTACTACATAGATGTTAACTAACATTGTAAAATGCATTGCTATATTAATAAGTTACTTTTTGCTTTTTTTTGCTTTATTTAGGCAAGGACAAAATATAGAGTGAGAAAACTTCAGAAATACATTTAGTTAGTGTATATTTTTCCGTACAAAATTATGTTTAAGTTAGATATTATTCGAAAAAAACTCCAATCACAACATAATTTTGTATGATGCACAGGGTTTGTATATTGTATATTAACATTTCAATAAATTAACTTCAATTAATAAAAATTAACATGTTCGTAATTATTTTAAAATACTCGCTGTACATTCGACGGATGAATTATTTACCAGCAAGTATAACCTATCCCGTAAAATCGTGCTAACAGCATTTACGAGCAGGCATTCTCAATCAGTTAGCTTAATACCCGCTCGTATAACTTTGCTCATTCGACCGTTCGACAACAAACGGTTGGGACAAAACCTCGGGAAAAACCAAAACGCGTGACGCCAGCACTTTTGCAAGACGGTTCCTAACGATAATTCCACGATCAAAATTTAATGTCTCGCCCTTCCACTATCGAATCAATAAAAACGAACTAAACGAGATTTTATACCCCATAGGAAAAGAAGGGCAAATCGAAGGGCCTGCACAAAAAGTACCCCATAAACATTTGAAGCCTTAATGATAAAAGGCCGGTTTGAAGGGCCCGTTGGGGCCCTAAAGGGGCCAGGGGCCGCGGCGCCGTGAAAAACTCAATTACTGGGCGATAGGCTCTTTAATCTGTTTTAAATGCAAATGGCTCTCGATGCTTCAGGGTTGCTTCTCGAAGGATATTGGCAACAGCAAAGTCACTTGATTTTTACTAAAGGATTAAAAAATAGTAAGATTTGAATAACATAAAATGTGTTTACTTTAACTCGCGCCTCCGTCAACGTCGTTGTTTATTGCTTTCCTCTCGGATACTCATTTTTTCTGAGGTAAATGTATTCTTGTATTTAAGGGTATAATTTGCACTGGGATGACATTCAGGATTGAATTCATATCTTGTGGGAACTAATTCACGAACTCATAAAAAATCAACCTTAAATTGTTTCTGTTTGGTCCATTGGTAGACTGGTAGAGAATGCTTTAAGGCACTGAGTCCACCATTTGTATAATGTTTAAATTAATAAATATAGTACATTGTTGCAGAGGATAGAAAGTACGCGATTTTTGGACGAGTCATATAGAGGGCCGAAACGTAGTTTTTTCCATATGGCTACGGAACCCTAAAAAATAGTTTTCAACGAAATCATAATACATGTTTGTTGTTTATTATGCAACGGTGTGCTTCAACCCTAAAGCGACCCGGACGGACCTCCGAGCACTCTGCATTCAGGCCGGCTCTCGATCTTAAGTGGAACCCGATTTTCAGGGTCACGAGTAAACAACAAGATTTAATTTAAGGAGATCACACCGGGTTACTCACGTAAAAATTGTCGAAAAACGCTCGACATGTTTCGGGCTCGTCCGGAGTCCCTATTCATGAGCAGACGCGGCCGCAGCACGACGAACACGAGTCGAGCGTTTTTCGACAATTTTTACGTGAGTAACCCGGTGTGATCTCCTTAATATGTCTGAGTCTCACGGAAGTTTTATGTTTAAAGATTTAATTTAGTTGTAATTTGAGGAAATATCATGAAATGGTTGTAAAATTTGATTCCATTGCTAAATTTACATTAAAGATCAAATGCATTTTTATTTTACTATAAAAATAAAATTGTTTAACTTTTTAAAATGGGATATTAATATTCTAAATGAAAAAGTTTTTGTGGGTGTTAGTTTGTTACTCCTTTACGCCGCAATGGCTGGACGAATTTAGATGAAATTTGAAATCGACATAGTAATATACCCTGCATTTGCACTCAGGCTACTTTAATCCCGGAAAATTTTAATAATTGAAATCGCGGACGAAGTCACGGGTAGATCCCAACCAGCAAAATTTCGTCATATAATGGTCGCTGCAACATAAAAATTTCAGACTTTTAGCCTATGATATTAATCATATAAACTTAATGATAACGTTTATAGAACGCGATTTGGGCCCATTATCCTCAGCGTTTCAGTCATATAAAAGTCATTTAACTATTTTTTTCTGAAACCGTATACTTTTCAGGATTTTTAATTGGTTCTATACAATGAATTTTTAATTTATATTGTTTTTATTCTTTTTTGTTTTTCAAATATACATGAGTTGAATATATGCTAACTCGGTAAATTCGCCTATAAAAAGAGTGTTTTAGTAGAGCGTAGTACAATGGAAAATAATCTATTTGACACCTGTAAGGCGTAACTCAGTTATCTATAGATAACTGATATTCGCGTGACACGGCAGCGCAACTTAAGCAAAAAATACTAGAAACAACACATTTTATTGGTTTAAGCAATTAAAGTAGATACATACTATGGACATACTGGTGTTATCATTTAAATAAGTAATTTTAACTAACGACGTACCTGATTTGAATTTACCACCTCTAAAAGAGGAAAGGAGAAAGTGAATTAACCGCTTTTTAAAGAGATTTATTTGATGTACTTTTAAAGTCCGCTTTGCTTGCAAAAGTTTGTTTCAAACGCTGTACACGTAGCGGCTACGACGTAGCACACATAGCGTATAATAGCGTAGCTCGTAGAACTACGCAAACGATCGGTCCAATTTGAAACAAAAGAAGAACAAAATCGTTGTTTGAAGAGAAATAAACTTGCAATTGCTTAGACAATAACTGAGCAATAGCTAAAAAGTGCCCGAAATGTACTCTGCCCTTATTTGTCATCAGAGGTCGGAATTTTCACGGCAAAACGTAAGACTGTCGCAATCTGGCTAGTGTTAGACACTTTTTTTTTTCGATATCGATAGTTGTGTAATAGAAGAAAAAACCGGTCCACCAAATGCAAAAAAATATTTAATACAAAATTTTACTTTTACGTGAGGTTTTTTAATTTTACGTGAGGTTTGTATAAACTATATAGAGACAGATGCAATTTCTTTTTCGAAGTCCACGTAGTACACACAGCAGCACATGACATTTTATTTGGTTTCTCATAGTAATAAGAGTAGATAATCATTAATTTCTGAACATTATCTGGGAGAAGACTGATTCATTTATCACTATAAAGCCATTTATGTATACTAAATGGTTATTATGATAAAATAAAGTTAAGGTTTAGACTGAATAACACTTATAAAAGAATCCCGTAATTTACCACTTCTTTTTCATATTCTAAATTAACTGTCACGAATGATTATAAAATAATGTAAATAATATCGGCTCGATTTTTTTAAATATTATAATACTCGATATCGGTAAAAAGAAGTTTCTAACACTAGCAAGATTGCGACAGTCTTATGTTTTGCCGTGAAAATTCCGACCTCTGATTATTACATTCGAGTTTAATGGAAAGGGACAACGAATACTTTAACTAAAATAGTTTTATAGTGAGTTTATGAATAAAGAGGTAAAAAGTTTAACAAAATGTAAATTGACAAGTTAAATAACAAAATAGATTATATTATAAACTGGGACACTTACATAGTCATTAAAAATCTGTCACTTAATGAAAGCTGTTTGTAATACGAGTGGATAAGTTAGAACACAACTGAACACAAGGATCATAATTTACAATAGGCAAATACTTTATAAAATAAACATATGTTTTTCACTGTCACTTTCAGTACGCCATATTTACGTTTTTTTTAATCTCATTTCGATTAAGAATGGCTGTACTTATATATGTGTTAAGATTAGTAGTTTAGTAATATACGTAAGCTGACAAAGTAATTACCTATCTTTCTCACCCCCCCCCACCAACATGTTTCCCTCCAGTAAATTTTAACAACACCAAATCATTTTTTTGTTTATAAACCATCAACATCTTTACTCGACTGCACAGTGTTTGTCTGTTTCTTTGTGACCTGATGTAGGCTAAACGGTTAAATCATTAGATTGATTCTTTGCCCAGGCAAATTCCTCTTACAAAAATTATTAAAACGCAGGCAGCTGTGTTGCTAAAAACTTTTTGTTTTTAAATAAATTGTATTTGTTATTGTAACATACCTACTGTATATACAAAAAAGAAGATCGTATCAAATGCGGAGTAACAACGCGTATAAACACAAGGTATATTTTAACCAACTTTACTTTGAATATGAAATAAGATCACGTTCAAAATGAGCAGATTACAGGAATCCGTTGTTGAAATATTATATTTTCAGGACGTGGGTGTGCCGAGATATATTTTTTGGCATATATTCGACTGTCTCCAAAGTAATGTCGTTACCGAATGGCTTTCTATATCGTTGTTTTGTATTAATCTTCCTTTGTCAAATTAAAATACTACTTAACCTCGTAAGGCCCATCATACCACAAACAGGGAGTTTTTTGTCAGTGGGACTTTGAATCTACCAGCAAGGCAATAAAGTTCAATTACGTTTGTTCGATAATGACATTTTCAGTTTATCAAGATAGGAAAATAAACCTTATTACCATTGTAACACAGTTCAAATTGCCTTGATCATGTACATTCTATTGCACACTGGGCCTTAGAGGTTAAATTTCTAGAGCACAAAAATGTTAATTCCATTACGTGTTTCTCTAACATTCTGGGATTACCCCATTTATATAATAAACATGCCTTTTTGATATATAACCTTAATCTCCTAAGGGCCACCATACAACGACAATAATTTAATCGCAAGTAAGGTCTGTTCATCCTTACTTGTCTTATATAGTAAACAACTTTCTAACCTCAAAATGAACCTTTTTTGGCTAAAACAGCTGTTTTTAAACAAAATAATGCAATCACAGACAATACATTAGCCAAGTGATGTCCATAATGTTTATTCAGTTAACTTTATTTACGGTAAAAGTGCTTTTTTAGACATTCGTTCATTTTGAGGTTAGAAATTTGTTTACTATATAAGACTAGCAAGAATGAACAGACCTTAATTAAAACAAAAGGAATTCTACTTTATTTATGCCACAGACTAACGCACAGGTACACCGATATTTATTTATTTACATAAACTTAATTGCTCAAAAATACAAATTTGAGTACAAAGGGTGAACTTAAAGCCTAATGGCATTCTCTACCAGTTGATCTTTGGGCAAATCTTTTTTTTTTGTAGGCGGTGCAATATCGTAAGAACGATAGCATCGACAATTAATATACACGGTGCCCGGGATGTACCCGAAGGATTTTAACCATCGATTCTAGACCCTATTTGGAGTATATAATGTGGTATAACATGTAGTCCAATAACGCCATTATTTCCGAGATTAATTGTTTTTTAAATAATAAAAATATCGGAAATTATGCGTTATTGGACTACATGTTATACCACATTATATACTCCAAATAGGGTCTAGAATTGATGGTTAAAATCCTTCGGGTACGTCCCGGGCACGGTGTATATAAACATAGGCACATGCAAATAAATACATACGTCAATATATACATACATACATTAACCACGTAAAACCCGTAAAGTTGAATAACGTTTGTTCGATATAAGGCCTTTTTCAGTTTATGAACATAGAAAAATAAACCTTATTCTTATTGCAACACAGTTCAAATTAAATTGCATTGATTATTTACACCCTATTGCTGGGCCTTATGAGTATATTATACATATATAATTAAATATAAGTACACTAAAAGGACGATTATAAGATGCCAGTTCTATGAGGAAACGTGTGCTCGAACTAATTGCTTGCCTGATTTTAGGAGGGAGACCGTTCCAAAGAGGAATAGCTTGAAAGGTGAACCCGTTGCTAATAAAACCAGAGCTGTGCAGTGGGAAAGAACACCAAATATGTATTTTATTTGCTAGCGGTGCCGTTTGGAACCCTATATCGTGGTTAGAATTTATGCTTTATTGTTCTATACATTTAAAGTCAAAATAACATTAACTTACAAAAAAAAACCGAACTTAATGGGTTAAACTCATAACATCTTTGTGTATCAGGGCACAAAAATAAATACGTTTGTGGAATCTGACACAAATATATCTTCAGTGACAGTTTGGTGTCCCGCGGGAGAGAGTCACGCGAAGTAACGGCGCTGTAAATATCGAAATAGCCGCCATATTTAGTAGTAAACCTGAAATAGTTTATGTATGGGGGAGTAATAAAGCGCCCCATAAAAGGGCTATAATCTTTCAATAAACTTAGTTTGATAATCTGAAGCGTAAGGCTGTGGTTCTTGTTTCACTCAGCGATTTCAGACGGGCTATAAGTAGGTGAATTTACTTTTGCTATTAAAGCTGCCTATTTTTTTAATATTACGTTGTTTTTCACGATTGTGTCAATGTATATTTTAGTGAGTAGTAAGTACAAACAATTAAATAATTTTTTTTTTGTTTAACCTGCGGGCAGGGATGCAAATAGTATTATTTTTAATTAATTAATAAAATGTTATATTGATCATCAACTTAAATTGTTATAGACGGCTTTTGTATACTGATTAATGCGACTAAATGATTTTTATAATATATATCGACGGTAAAAAGCGTAAACGCTGTAACCCGCAAAATCAAACTTTACACCAGAGCCAAAAAACTTTTGAAATTTTACAAAAAAAATCATATCTTTTTTTTTATTTGAGCGATCGGTGCCATTTTTATACTACATATCGACGGTAAAAAGCGTAAACGCTGTAACCCGCAAAATCAAACTTTACACCAGAGCCAAAAAACTTTTGAAATTTTACAAAAAAAATCATATCTTTTTTTTTATTTGAGCGATCGGTGCTATTTTTATACTACATATGTATTTTCAAATTCCCTATTAGATCATATGCCTGTCGTGTACCAGAAATGACTAGGTTTCTTTTTAGTGTCGGTTACAGCAACCTGACTTTTTTTTTCAATACGATAAAACGCTGTTAATGATTTTGTTAAATGTATGGAAAGGTAATAATCAGTGTGATTTCTAATAAGCGTAAGTGATGTAACCACCATTCTTTAAATGTTGAGCACTGCCTAAATTGACGTTACGCTGCGATGCTTGCAGTTTAAAAAAATCATAATTGTATTCAATGATAGATGTCAAAAAAGGTTATTGATATTAAAACGACGTAAATATGAGATAACATTTATTAATCCTTTTTTTAAATGTTATCCTAAAGAATTAATTAATACGAATGTGTTTGTATGTGTATGTAAATATATTTTCAATCCTCCATTAGATATAAACATCGGAACATCTACATATACATATATATATATATATATTTGCTTATAAACATTTACAATACAAGTCTAGTTGAAAAAAAAGAAATACATTTATTTTAACGATAATTATGCATCGCTACAAACACTTCGTATAAAAGAAGTATATTATTATGATAAATTAAATATCACAAGTTAACTTACTCATGAAATAAAGTCAATTAAAATTAAAAACATCAATGTTTAACAAACTGAAAAGTTTAAGACACTATAATAGCGTTTCTTCAAACTAATAACTATTATCAAAGTATTGTTAAAATTCGTAAAGTAGTTTTAATTACTTATAATTATGTAAAGCAACACTTAATTCTCAGAATTTATCATACATACTAAGTAGTTACTATTTAAATGAAATAAGAATTCATTAGTATAGTATTAACTATTCACATTATTTGCACTGGTTTACTATTAAAATAGATATAATTACATTTTAAACTTTTGTTGTCACGCGGTGAAAGACCGTTACACCACACACAACTTGATCCCACGGCGGTCTCAGACTGACTGATCGGGGCGGTAAGCCGTTACCCACACAGCATGAGCGCGTATTTAAAATACGGTAAACTCAAGCGACCAATAATAAGCAATCGTTTAAGAAATGAGGTAAAGGTCAGTAATATTTTTGCGTATTACTTCATATTTGGTGTAACTTGTGAGTATTCACATTATGGTGTCTGATTAAAACGTAGTAAGTCACTATCATCTAAATATATTTTACAGAAAACGTAGTAAGTGTAGTGTCACTTTTTTTTCAATACGCGTAAACGCTGTAAATGACAGTGGAAATGGTTTTACGCACGCAGTAACCTACTGGACTCGAAAAATTTGTAAAATATGAATTGGTGTAAATGCAAATGCAAAATAAAGACCTGTTTTTTGGCGGCTTACAGCAATTAATTTTGCTATATGTCAAAAAAGTACATACAATTTCAACGCTGTACAGAATTTTCTAATCGTCGTAGAGCCACGAGACCCGGACCATTCGACGCAGAAAAAAAATCTGATTCCGAATATGCAAAAAATTTTTTTTGTTACATTGTGGGTTACAGCGTTTACGCTTTTTACCGTCGATATGTATTTTCAAATTCCCTATTAGATCATATGCCTGTCGTGTACCAGAAATGACTAGGTTTCTTTTTAGTGTCGGTTACAGCAACCTGACTTTTTTTTTCAATACGATAAAACGCTGTTAATGATTTTGTTAAATGTATGGAAAGGTAATAATCAGTGTGATTTCTAATAAGCGTAAGTGATGTAACCACCATTCTTTAAATGTTGAGCACTGCCTAAATTGACGTTACGCTGCGATGCTTGCAGTTTAAAAAAATCATAATTGTATTCAATGATAGATGTCAAAAAAGGTTATTGATATTAAAACGACGTAAATATGAGATAACATTTATTAATCCTTTTTTTAAATGTTATCCTAAAGAATTAATTAATACGAATGTGTTTGTATGTGTATGTAAATATATTTTCAATCCTCCATTAGATATAAACATCGGAACATCTACATATACATATATATATATATATATTTGCTTATAAACATTTACAATACAAGTCTAGTTGAAAAAAAAGAAATACATTTATTTTAACGATAATTATGCATCGCTACAAACACTTCGTATAAAAGAAGTATATTATTATGATAAATTAAATATCACAAGTTAACTTACTCATGAAATAAAGTCAATTAAAATTAAAAACATCAATGTTTAACAAACTGAAAAGTTTAAGACACTATAATAGCGTTTCTTCAAACTAATAACTATTATCAAAGTATTGTTAAAATTCGTAAAGTAGTTTTAATTACTTATAATTATGTAAAGCAACACTTAATTCTCAGAATTTATCATACATACTAAGTAGTTACTATTTAAATGAAATAAGAATTCATTAGTATAGTATTAACTATTCACATTATTTGCACTGGTTTACTATTAAAATAGATATAATTACATTTTAAACTTTTGTTGTCACGCGGTGAAAGACCGTTACACCACACACAACTTGATCCCACGGCGGTCTCAGACTGACTGATCGGGGCGGTAAGCCGTTACCCACACAGCATGAGCGCGTATTTAAAATACGGTAAACTCAAGCGACCAATAATAAGCAATCGTTTAAGAAATGAGGTAAAGGTCAGTAATATTTTTGCGTATTACTTCATATTTGGTGTAACTTGTGAGTATTCACATTATGGTGTCTGATTAAAACGTAGTAAGTCACTATCATCTAAATATATTTTACAGAAAACGTAGTAAGTGTAGTGTCACTTTTTTTTCAATACGCGTAAACGCTGTAAATGACAGTGGAAATGGTTTTACGCACGCAGTAACCTACTGGACTCGAAAAATTTGTAAAATATGAATTGGTGTAAATGCAAATGCAAAATAAAGACCTGTTTTTTGGCGGCTTACAGCAATTAATTTTGCTATATGTCAAAAAAGTACATACAATTTCAACGCTGTACAGAATTTTCTAATCGTCGTAGAGCCACGAGACCCGGACCATTCGACGCAGAAAAAAAATCTGATTCCGAATATGCAAAAAATTTTTTTTGTTACATTGTGGGTTACAGCGTTTACGCTTTTTACCGTCGATATATACTTTTAAATTGGCTCGTGCATCTTGTAAAAGTACGAGTTTATCTTAATTAGAAAGCAGGAATTGATTTTTGGTGTTCATGTCAAACAGTTTCTCAAGGAAGACGTGGTAACAGAAAAAATAATCTAAAGGAAAAAGGAATACGAAAAAGATTTATATGGAAATAATTTTTAGTGTTTTTTATATATTTAAACGAAGTGAATTCTTTTGTAAACGGTTTTTGTACAGAAAATTATTTTTAAGGTACGAACTGGGATATGACATAGTTGTATGCCACGCTACATGATGTTTAATTAAGTTTCGTACCTATTTTTAATACTTTGAGTTATATTAAACAAAAACATCAATTACCATCAAGTAACCTGTGTACTCGTTTACTTTATCCATGCCAAAAAGTTACTAAATATTTGAAAATAGAGTTTTTTTATGTTTAACTATTATTAAAAAAAGCCTCTAAAATATATCAAATAATTAACTAAAAATGTCAAAAGGAGCCACATCACACATACTTAGAAATAGGGGTGTATAAAATAAAAAAATGTTTAAGCACCGTTTCCTTCATCCGTCGATGTTCATTGTAAGTACCTGAAAACAAACAAGACGAAAAATTTAAAAGATGTTAATTTCTATACCTGTGGTTAATTTCTATTACATTGGTAAATATCTACAATTTTATAAATTTTAACAGAATTATGCCAAAGTTAGATTCAAAGCTGTGTAATATTTTGCTATGTGCTAAAGTTTATGATAATCTGCAATTAAAGCATTTATAATCATTTTGTTTAAGGTAAAAAAAAAAAAGTGTAGCATTCTTAGTGAAAAATGGTTATTACTAAATAATGATTGTTATAAATTTGACATCGCTGTACATCATTATATATTTTGTATTGGCAACTCCCCACCTTTCAAAATATCTCGCATAATGCATACCTAAAAATTGTTTAATTCTTTGTCTCACTCTTACTCTTGAGATAGAAAAATACAGCAAAATAAAACTTCTTGCACTAACCCAGCAGTCAACTTCTGCAATTATTGCACTTTAAATATCATGCAAATAAAATGCATGCCTATGCGACGATTTACTTCACTGTCCGCTTACCTTAAGGCGTGGCCTGATAATCCCTAGTACGTACTCAAAAGAGACAAATAAGGCAATAAAATGCTCAGATATTTCTTTTATTTTTTAATTCTAAGTACATTTCGGCGTTTTAGGACTCCGGTGTGGTGGCAGTAGGACCTTGTGCAGTGTCCGTCCGGTGTGGTGGTGGTGGGAGATTGTGCAGGTTCCGTCCGGATCGCTACCAACATCTTATCCATTAACCCACCGCCATGCAGCAGTGTTCGCATTGCTGTTTTGAGATTGTAGTCGTGAGATCTCATAAAAAACACATTTTAAATATATTTATAAGTATATTAAAATCGTTCCTACTAATATTCAAAATAATCAAATACCTACATTGATAGAACTTAAAATAAAATATACAATTAGGTGTTGCTTTATTGAATTTACAAAAGTAAATGATGCACAATATTGTAAATAACCTATTTATATTTTTTATAATTTAATTGTCTTTGTAATTACCATCGATAACGCATTTAAGTATTTTTCTTAGAAAAATAAGCTCATTAACTTAGAGTGATGGACCAGTAATGAACAAGGATCCAATGACGGACACTTGATTCCTATGTTACAGAAGATAAGGGTTATTCATTTATTTTGAGACAATCAATTTAGAACCTTATGATCTTTGAATTAAAAGTTACGTGTCCACTATTGGTGCATTCAGCTAAAAGTGTCCATCATTGGCGCCGTCACCCTAAAATGGGGTAGTAATAAAAAGTTTGATAAATATTGTTATATTAGAGCTCGAGGGTCGTTGTAGCTAAAAAGTTATAGCCAATGAAATGTAATATTTAGGCGAGAAATACTATCAACTTGTTACAGCCCTAAAATTACAAATAATTTAAGAGGAACCATACAATACTATTTCATTTGCAGGAATAATGTGTCTAGTATATAAATAAAACATGTTAAACAAAATCAATAACTTGAGGGGAATACACCCTTTGCAAACGCAAACGCAAGGTATTTTAACGTATATTTCATGCGAGTTCATTTGTACAAGTTGGCGGCCTAATTTCTTTATAAAAATAATATGTATACGCAATATTTTATTAGTTCATAGGTATTTGAAATGTTTTATATAAATATGACTGCAGCACAAAATTGAATTAATTCCGCCGTTACCCCACTGTGGTCTGGTCTTGAAGATCACTCGAGTGCGAAGGCAACTCAATTCTTTTAACCCTCAAAAAAAAGAGGTGTGTTTTTAGTTTGTCGTGTATATCTGTGTATCATATTATATTGGACATTGGTTCATATAACTGTTTAATTGAGATCACGCTTAGTTTTGGTTTTCTAGAACATGTCATGACATTTAAATATAAATACCAACTTATGTATATTTCTAAACATTGTCATTGTCTGTATAAGTATTTGCGAGTATTAACGAGTATAATTGTGCAGGACGATACAAGCCGATAGCTACAAGCCAACAGCGCACAAGACGATAAGGATAGAAGCCGATAACACAACTCTGTTAATTAAGATTTCATGTTTGTAAGTTAGTTTAAGTTATGAAAATAAATAAATTACTATTGCCAGTAGGGACATAGGGACCGAGAGAGAGCCAACCCTTGATATAGCCCCTTTCACTTCACTTTCACTAGGTAGGTATACGTCTTAATCAATCGTAATAGGTATACGTCTAATATCAATCATAAAGTTAGGTAATTTATCCCCTCCACTAAAGACAAATAGGAGCTTGCATCCCCACTCCTCATTTTCACACCTCGGCACTCCTACAACTAATTCCGCCCCACTCTTTGCACGACCCTCCAACCTCCGGAGCCTGGTCACATCGGACCTCTCTTTCACATAGCGCCGTCCTTGTCTCGCACCCACCTCGGTGCTCCTTGGACTAATTCCGCCCCACTCTTTGCACGACCCTCCAACCTCCGGAGCCTGGTCACATCGGACCTCTCTTTCACATAGCGCCGTCCTTGTCTCGCACCCACCTCGGTGCTCCTTGGACTAATTCCGCCCCACTCTTCGCACGACCCTCCACGTCTCTGTATAGCTGTCTCCCTCTTACCTTTCGCGACATTCTCTGTCCCTCTCCTTTGCTCCAGGAATGTCACCACCTCGTCAGGCCTGGCCCTGTATCCGCCCTATAGATCCGCAATATTAGTAGCACCCCCGATCGCTAAAATTCGTAACAAGCAGCCCGTAGCAAGCCATAGCAAGCAAGCGCATACAAGAAGAGACCCCGAGTACGCCCATAGCAAGAATAGCAGCACGAAACAGTACACCATAGAAGAGACCCCTCGTACGCCCATAGAAGAAGGGATCTCCCAGGGGAATCACATAGAAGCTTGTTACCACACCGTTCGCACGTCTCTCAAGACTCTCTCGGCCGCTCAACTACTGGCAATAGTAAAAGAAAATAAATCAACGACTCTTTCTTCCGAAACCACCAGCAGAGTGGCGAAAAGAATAACCCCCACGGAAATACAGTCCACTATAGACTTTCCGCCGCTCATGTGCGGGGCAATAGCACTATCGACGTCCCGCATAATAATCTTTATTGCACAAAATAATACACTTAATATACAAAAGGCGAACTTAATGCCGTAAGGGTTGTCATTGTAATAGAAATAAAGGTACATAAATGATTATATTAATTTCACAGAGTTGCTCTATGGTGAATGTTATGACTCCGTAATTCTCGTGTAGTGATATCAGAATAATGTAGGTACCTTTCTACAATATACACCATAATATAGTCTTCAAAGTGCTACAATATATACGAAGTCGATGTACCTACTCATTTTATGTAAATAAGTATTTAAATGCAATGAAAAATAAAAGTCCGTCTTTGTTCACGTAATAAAAAAATAAAACATAATTTTTTTAAATAGCGCGTGCAAATTGAAAACGAATTGTGATTTGTTTCTGTTTAATATTTGTTTTCTTTGTGAACACTTCTTCAATTTCAATTTAGGAACATTTCCTTTGTTGTCCAAATTAAACAAAAAGTTTGTTCAGTTCTGCGTTTGTGTTGCTAAATAATCCTTTGTATTTTAATATTTAACAGATGCGATGACAAAATGTTTGGAACAATTATTATGTTTTGCCAAAAATCTTAAGTAAACTTTTGGTTGTAGCAATCTGGACAGTCTCTGCACAAGGTTCTAACACCACTAAACTCACACATAACCCTTTTGTTTCGCTGGCTCAAGATCGGTCCTTGCGGCAAACCTTGTGGGAGGACTATGTCCAGCAGTGGACTGGCCGTCTTTCGGCTGAAATGTTGATGATGTTGAAGAAACTTTTCCTGATGCACATTTGTCAATAACTCTGCTTATCTTGCGACGCATTCGAACAAAAGCGTCTTAAAAATCTTGATGCAAAGCGCCATGTGCTGAAGACTCAACATAAGCCCTCCTATAACTATACCTATAACTCGGCTGGCCAACTCTACTGTTCACCCTGTAACTGCACTTTTAAAGCGAAATTCGGATTCGCCAGCCACCTAAGAGCACATCACCCAGCCTAAACCTATTGCAGGACTCGCCGTTACCAAACACGGTATGAAGGACATGATGATGATGATGAAGATGATGATGACGACGACGACGACGACGACGACGATGATGATGATGATGAAAATGACGACGACGACGACAATGATGATGATGATGATGATGATGAACAGCGCACGTTCTACCATTGCTGTGCCCTTACGGGTTTTACGTTTGACACTAGAACTACTTTAAGAACTTATGTACCTACAACGTATAAGTTAATAAACATTTGAATCTGAATTTGAATTTGATGACTATCATACGATGAGCGCAAGGTTAAGAAAAACGAATGGTTTAGACGGTAAGAACTGAGTACCTACCTACTAGCGTTCTAGTGATTCTAGCAAATCAATAAAAAAGCTTTGAATTTTTTGCCGCACCCGATTTGGCTCAGCAAACAGCACCTCTTCGAAGATAAATCTTTTAACGAGCTATACTGTAGCTTTGCTAGAACGCTTGAAAAAATGTTGGCACAGTCGGCTTTATAAGGTGCACACTTTGGTACCGTGTCGCTGTAACGTCTTTGACAATTTTTGCAGCAGTTCAAACATACATTAAAATGACAAAATACTAAAGTTTGCAGCTACTTATAAGGTCACCGTACAGGATCGTCCAAATACACACACCAAGAAATTCTAAAGCGAGGTTTAGATTAGCAGTAAAAAATACCGAAGTTGATCGCTATCTTACTTCAGTTCTTGAGCAAGGAACACAATTTTATGGTCTTTTCCTCACTAAATTTAAAAAAACTAAATTTTTATTGCTAGTCTAAACTAGTTTAAAGAAGGATCATTCATTAATCCTTACATTCGTTTGATATTTTGGAATGTACTTTTACAATATATTACAATAATGTAGATTTTTTTTAATCTTAAATGTTTTTGGTGTTTGTATTGGCCTTTCAAATTTAACAGAATAGGGAAAATGCATGGATTTAAACCGTATTTTTCAACAAACTATGAAAATACCCTAAAATGAATGAAAGTGCGTAGAGTGCACCGCAGTATAATTCCAGCTTAACGATATTTCCAATTCAGAAGAATAGGGAATATTTAAACCCAACTTTTTTCACAGCTTCAATAAACTCTGAGTCATGTAACAAACAAAAATATACCAATAAATAAGCCAACCAGGTTAAGTAGCGAGATGCCTACTATCGCACTTAGTGGCCTTTTTTTACATTTTCATACAATAGGTAGCACAATGCCAACTGCCTAATGATTTCTATTTCAAAATGAAATCTAACAGAATCGACGGAGCTCCGCGTTAGCGGAGCTCCTATTTCTGAGCGTTTTGGCCCTCCGGGCCTGCTGAAGAAATAACATAACCTAAACCTACCTCATATTTATGTTGTGCCGTGGGGAAGTCACTGCTAACAAAAAAGTAGTCATAGTGCGATTACGTGTATGGAGGTTTTATAAAGTTGGTGTTACGTAACCTGTTGTATGAAAATGTAAAAACGCAACTAAGTGCGATAGTAGGCATCTCGCTACTAAACCTCTGGTTTGTTCCTATCTCTTTCTAGCAAAACAGAATTTAACATTTACATAGACCTTGTTGTTGCTTGTATCTGCATTTTAAATTGCTACATAGACAGCGATAAGACTGGGAGATCCAATTTGCACTATGACGTCATAATTATAAGAGAACCGCCATATAAACTCCATGTTAAAATTTGTTAGGAAGGAATCTTTGTTAACTTATTTCTTGGTATATTTTTATAGCTATTCAAAAAATAATTTTTCTGAAGAGTTTGTTACATGAATAATAAGCTTTTATTGGAGCTGCGAAAAAAGTCAATAATATTTCATTTTCCTCTGAAATTAAAATATCGTTAAGCCGGAATTATACTGCGGCGCATGCGGCTACACACGTGAGCCACGTGGATCCGTTGGTCTAGGCGTGTCTCTAACGTCATTTTGTACGTGAGCCATTGTAGAAGTACTTTCTGATACGGAGCAAATTTATTCCTACGTGCGTCGTAGCTCGAATGCGCACCGCAATGGAATTCCGGTTTTAAAGTCAACACTTCAAATTGACAATCGAATATCACTAGTACCGAACTTAATGCTTTATGGTTTTATAAACCAAAATTCAACTAAAGGGAGACTCTAATTCGATCGACTCTGTTTGTCCAATTTTTGATTTTAAAACAAGTAAACACCATAAAAATTTTGCTCCGGGCCATAACGTTTCTCAACTTGTAGTTATTGTAAAGAGCTAGGTCTGTACGTTTCTGTTTTTTGCTTTTTAAAAGAAAACGTACAGACATAGTTTTTTATAATATCTACAACATATTCAAAAATCGTAAAAATCGGACAACGTTTAAGGGGAGAGAAACTTTATCGCATTTTGTATGGAAATTTTCTTCTTCACAATCCTCTTAAAGTGTCAGCTGCTTGTAAGGCCGACCGTACCAATAAAGTTTACTTACATACACATTAAGCATCAGATTTCGGGTAAAAATTGGACCGGTGCCAATTTCTTTCCGGATAGCGTCCCATTTTTTCCAATACGTTTTTTGCCAACCTACTACGTTGCTGTTTCGTTTATATCATCTGCTGGGAATGGAATAGAAGAGTAACATGAACCAAAGTTATGTAAAACATATTATACAAATATTCTGCATTAACCTAATTTGATATTTTATGAATATAACTTTATTCGCCTCGTGTGGTTGCCGAGTTAGAATAGTGCCACTCCATGTCTTCCCGTGGATGTCGTAAGAGACGACTAAGGGAATAAAGGCTTGTAGTACTGTTAGGCAATGGGCTTGCAACCTGTCACTAATACGCTGGTAAACATCTTAGCCTAATTGTGCAAATTGTGGTTATAGAATTATCAACAAGTTTTTAGAGATGTTTGTGATTCTGTAGCTCTGCCTACCCCACTCTGGGAACGAAGGCGTGAGATTATGAATGAATGAATGAATGAACTTTATTATGAATCTCGTGTAGACGTCGCTTAGTAACATTATTAATGGTAAATAATGGACCAAAATTTGAGAAAAAAAAACAGATTTATTATTTGTATGATATTAGCATACTAAATAGACTTCAGAAAAAATATATTAAATTATTCACTATTGTCACATTTCATAACGTTATCATTTTCTGGACTTTCCCCACAGATATAGTCATAATTAGAGCTACCAAAATTAATATCATTCTGAGTTCGGTTGAAGTTGGATCTTCCTTGCGTTTTTTAAGTAGCTGTATGGGTAAGGGCCAAAAAGTTGGGCACGCTAACTCACTCAATTAAATTTTCTATGAAACTTTTCCGCCCTGACACGGAAATTTGCCATACAATTGTAGGGATACTTTTCGTCGCACAACGGAACTTTTTTCGACTTCGTTGTTTGTATTATTATATGCGGCCGCGCTTATGTGCACAAGTTACCGCCAACAGCGACGGCGGGCGACTGACGCTCCTCGGCCTCGGCCCCCGCTGCGCGCACACTCATAAGACCCCCGCTGTCTTTTGTCCCCCGTCACCCGCGGACCATGGGAGTATCACGCACAAATTTGCCAAGCTGTAGGCCAATTTGTGTGAGATTTTCCCCTGTTTTATTTTTATTTCAATATTATGTTTCTGGCAACGCACCGACAACTCTTCTTGAGTTGCTGATGTTTATGGGCGGTGGTGATTAGTGTGATTACTTCCCATCAGGTAACCTACATGCTCGTTTGCCTCCCACTCTTATAAAAAGCTGACACGGCTAGACAGATTTAAATGAAACTTGAAGCTTCCTTTTATTTCGAAAAAAAATCACTGTTCCCATGGGATGGTTAATAAGGACAAACTCGCGGGCTGAAGATGGTTTTAAAATATTAATTTGACGGAATCAATCAGTAATTGAACGACGAAATGTATCAATTAAATAGAGGTCTATAACGACGAGACGCATTTGTTTCAAGTGCTCATTCTAAATGCAAAATGCTTCGCGGAAGGCAATCAAATAATGTAGATGAGACACTTGACATCAATTCCAATAACCTAGCATTAGGGAAATATTGGATGGAGAGTTCGGTCGCGAACGTGTTTGGTTTAGCGATGTTTTATACCTACTTATTATAATAAAAGTTATTTAAGGACCTTACTATTCCCAGATTTTATGTCCCAGAAGCATTCAGGAGTATGATGTTACAAGTTGTTTTTCATTCGCTGATATTTATGTAGTAAGTTTTCTAGTTTTAATTTCGGTTTTTCATGGTCGTGGACCCATTTTTGCAGCGAATTATGTAATATTACGTAATTGTTAATTTTCCGATCATAGATAAGATAAGGCCTAGTTTAGTTATCCTTTTTTAGGGTTCCGTAGCCAAATGGCAAAAAACGGAACCCTTATAGATTCGTCATGTCTGTCCGTCTGTCCGTCCGTATGTCACAGCCACTTTATTCCGTAACTATAAGAGCTATACTGTGGAAACTTGGTAAGTAGATGTATTCGGTGAACCGCATTAAGATTTTCATACAAAAATAGAAAAAAAACAATAAATTTTTGGGGTTCCCCATACTTAGAACTGAAACTCAAAAATTTTTTTTTCATCAAACTCATACGTGTGGGGTATCTATGGATAGGTATTCAAAAATGATATTGAGGTTTCTATTATAATTTTTTTCTAAACTGAATAGTTTGCGCGAGAGACGCTTCCAAAGTGGAAAAATGTGTGTCCCCCCCCCCGTAACTTCTAAAATAAGGGAATGATAAATGTAAAAATAATATATGATGTACATTACCATGCAAACTTCCACCGAAAATTGGTTTGAACGAGATCTAATAATTAGTTTTTTTTTAATACGTTATAAATCGTAAACCGCATTTTACCTTTCATTCAATCAACTCCAATATAATAAAGAATAAAGAAAAACATTTATTTAGATGTATAGTTGTACGGAACCCTACGTGCGCGAGTCCGACTCGCACTTGGCCGGTTTTTTAATAAGCCAGCCACAGATTGCATAAGGCGGTGAAAAGCGGTGTTTGCACTGCACGACGGCATAAGTCAGCTTTGTGTAGTTGCGTGGCATGTTTTATCGGTTTTTTATTTTATTTATTTTTTATTTTTAGATGTATTTTTTTTGTTAATTGTGCTGTAAATTGATGCGTGTGCGTTCGTGGCGTCATTGCGCCGGGTCTTCACCAAATGGTCACAACGGAAGATCAGCGCTGGCTCTGCCAGCATCACGCTGAGTTGGGCCATTTCGTGGCAAATTATCTTTTATAAATTCTGTGTGTCAATTAATGTTAATGTTTGCCATGAATAAACTATTTCTATTCCATTCTATTATATTCTAGAAAATACAAAACTTGCAAAATTCTTACGTTATGTCTGTCGTATAAATAAAAACCTACAAATTAATCCGTTGTTGGGATCCCTTTGACTGCCATACATTTATTGTTTCATTTATTGAAAGTCAGACTTCTGTACCCGTATTATTTATGTTCATAACTATCGGAAGTATATGTAGGAAGAGATGTTAATAGAGAGATCTTTCTCCAGGCGGGTGTTATGCCTGGGGACCGAAGTCCATTGGGATGAAGTTGGAAGTTGTATATATGTCATCTGACTGGAGAAACTTCGTTAGCGCGTTGTAGAACACTTAAGTTGCGCTGTCTGACGCTGGTGGCGCTAGCGAGGTAGCGAGTTGGTTGATACAAGTTGCCGTTAGATGTCGCTAGGTTGCCACACCAGCCCCCCTTTGAGACCGGAGGTTGATGGTGAGGACGTGCAGTCTGTACGTTGAATTGCCGCTTGCAAGTGCCAGTAGGGATGTCTCCAGTAGTGCTCAGAGCCGCGTTGGCGAGCGTAGCAGGAGAAGAGGAGTGAGTTGAGTACACAGTGAGTCGTGTACCTGCTCGTTAAGTACTCGTAGCAGGACGCAGTGAGTCGCGTTGTTGAGTGAGAGTAGTGTGCACACTGTAGACACCAGGCATAGAGATATGACAGAATGCTAGTGGTGCACAGTGCGGGTTGTCTGGCTTGCTGTGAAACTGCGTCATAGTGCTTGAAGGTCGTCAGGTTGCGTAATTGTCCATTGTCGAGGGTCACCAATGTAGGAAGAGAGGACAATAGAGAGATCTCTCTCCAGGCGGGTGTTATGCCTGGGGACCGAAGTCTATTGGAATGAAGTTGAAAGTTGTATATATGTCATCTGACTGGAGAAACTTCGTTAGCGCGTTGTAGAACACTTAAGTTGCGCTGTCTGACGCTGGTGGCGCTAGCGAGGTAGCGAGTTGGTTGATACAAGTTGCCGTTAGATGTCGCTAGGTCGCCACATATACATTTTTGAGGTCATAACGCTTTTTAATTCGAATGTTAATTATCCATAATGTAAAAGATTATAATATACAAAAGTCATAAACTAGAACCCTATAACATTCAAAGGCATATTTATAATCAGTCAGAAATATTTTAGGACATATTTTTTAAAGTATCAATAAAATTATTGTTATTCATGCCTTCATTTTGGTTTATAAAATGAATGCCGATGTATCAAGAATTAAATTTAGAAAAGATAATGGTAATGGATAAACTTACTTTATTTAAAGCAACAAGGGCCATACTTAGAAATACCTTAAAGAATAACTAACTAAAGAGTAACTTAAAATCAACATGCACGAATAAAACACTTTCTCAGAAACAAACCACCGAAATACGACACTCCTCGGCTAGAAACAACGTTGAGAACTTGGATTGAGTTACGGTAACAAGAAAGGTAAGATAAATCCCTGTAATATTTTTGTCTACTTTATTAATTGTTATCTCTTTTGTTTGTACAATAAAGTGTTTACAAACATAAATAAAATCATTCTATGGCAGGTATCAGCTTCGACATAACATAAAAAATTGCTTGAAAAACACGTCAACATACTAGATTAAGATAATCGCCAAAAACTTAATTTTTGGTATCATCAAAAAATATAACTTAAAATTGTCAGCTGATGTTTCAATCGTTACAGTCAAGGCTTTAATTGTTAGGCCACTATGGAACCCTGTCATAATGAGAGCGTCAAACCACATGACAGAAATTACGCTTAAATTAATGATTAACGTTATGCGACAGGGTTCCATAGTGCATAATAATAATTACGCAAGCTATAAGTATTGGGGTGGGTCTATGCGGAATAAAATTATTATTTATATTAGTGTAACTAAAATGTAAATTTAGCTATTAACAGTTTTAGCTGTCATGGTTTGTTTTACATTTCTAGTTATTTACCATTTGCGTCATTTGCACCTAGGATTATTTACCTGGATGAATAAAATAGACTATTAGTATCCGCTTCATAGTTTAATTTAACTGCGTGAACCTGTTGTCACCGTGGGATAATGAATTTTAGTTATATAACATAGAAATGTTCGTTACAAGGCGTTTGGGCTTCAAAATAGCATTAAAAACTCATTATACACCGAGCATGTTCAACACAAAAACAATATTTTAAAATACGACCGACAATTACCCTTATTTGTAAATCAGATAAAAACCAAATTCGTGTAAAGAGATTTACGGCTAGAGCGAGATAAAATCAGGCCCCCAGATTTGCATGTCGGCCAGGGCGTAAAACTGTCGTCTTCACACGTTTTTTGCACATTCGAGAAAAAATGGCCCATATATTCTTTGAAAAGGACCGCGTGAGAAATTCGCCTTTTACTTTCAAGCGGTAGGTATACTATATAATATATACTCTGGAGAAATGATTTTATAATACAAGGGGTAGGTTTTGAAACGCAAATTAAAAGGGATGTGGTTTAGAAATTAGCTCGTATTTGTATTTGACGATGTGGTTAGCCTATTTATTGCTTACGAAGCTAACGTTTTGGGGTTTGATTCTCGGTAAAGGTAGATATTTGGGGGATGAGCGAGACTATTCGTTCTTGAGTCTTAATGTTTTCTACCCATATCAAAAGCCTAGAGCTTTTTTGGAACTAGGTCAGTTTGGATCAGATTATCCCCTGACATTTATGTATTTTTCATCGCACTTGCTCGGAAAGGGTGTTACAACACGCAGGCGTATAGGACAATTAAAGCCGATTTAGCTCCCGCGGAAGTTATGGATTTTTATAACTCCCTAGGGAGTTATGAGTTTAATTTTAAAATATAGAATCCACACGAAATCATTTCAGACTAAGGAGGTGTAAAATCAGCCAATGTTAATTTCCTATATTCAAAACTTAGCTACAAACCATTACTGTATAATTAAACTTATGCGGTACATTTATCTGCTTTATATTTATATTTTGCCATTATTTCAGAGACATTAAAAAAAAAAAAAAAAAAAAAAACATTTATTCACTACACACATAAGACACACAGAAAACAAAAGTAAAAACAGCAAACAGCAATAAAAAGAGTAGTGAGTGTGTCTTCGCGGCAGTGAATCGGACACTGGCTCAGCATAATGCTGAGGTGTTAAACACCTGCAGCGCTGATTTTCAGCCAGCTCCGTTTGTGACAGACGGACGGTACGCTAAACGAATAAATATATACTACCAAACAAATACTTATAGATAGTGACAGAATAAATACAAAAACTACATGCAAATACCTTACAGAAATATAATATTTAAAATAAATATACCTACTTAGCCAGTATACAGCATCGACCATTTGGCACAATTCAATAAACAAAAAACAAAGAAAACTAAACTATAATTTAAGGACAAAGTGCTGGTTGGGAAATTATGATTTTTGGAGCGTCAACAAATAGCCTTTAAGCTTACGCTTAAAGGTGTACTTGCTAGGCGCTCCTTGGATGGGAGGGGGAAGATCATTCCAGCACTTGGACGCCGCGAACCTGAAACTACCCCGAAACGCCGCGGTTCGGTGCAGCGGCACAATCGCCCTAGGTTTAAACCTGCGTACATTACTGGACCACTGGATCTTGTTAAAGAGGTACGACGGGGTCATGTGTTGCACCACACCGAACATAAGGGTCGCCAGGTGCATGCGGTCGCCAGGTGCAGCCATGTTTAGCAGGTTAGCGGCGTTCAAATATGGAGTGATGTGGGAGCGGGGAGGGACTCTAAAACAAAAACGAGCACACGCGTTCTGGACTCGTTGTATTAGCCTCTTGGACCGACCAAGTATACGACCATCATAAACGACATCGCAATAGTTTGATCTAGATAATATAAGTGATTCACACAGGTGGACACGCATATCAACACTGAGGTAATCACGAATATTATAAAGAACCCTGAGACGGTAAAAGCAATTACTCACGACTTTAGCTACGTGGCTCTCAAAGCGCAGCTCGCTGTCCATGAGCAGGCCAAGGTTACTTGCTTCCACCACCCTTTCTATCGGTTCGCCCATGATAGTAATATCCCCGGACGCCAGGCTATCTAAAGTTTTACGGGTTTGATGCTTTGATCCAAATACCAAATATTTGGACTTTTTGGGATTGAGGACCAGGCAATTCCTCTCCGACCAAGAAGCAACACGATCGAGGTCAGCGTTTATGTTCTCTACGGCGTTGACTGTATCTGAGAACGTGCTAGAAGTGTAAAGTTGCAAGTCATCGGCGTAGAGATGGTACTTACTACTCTTTATACTGGTAACAATGTCAGCACTGTACAATATAAAGAGTAGAGGACCCAGGATCGAACCCACATACCATTTACAATTATTTTATTAAATTTCATTTTGATAATTGGCACAATCCGGCAGTACGGCCTGTCAAGTTTCAAAACTAAAGCAGTTCTAAGCAATATCTGTGGAAGAATGGGAACACCTTATAATTCCAAATTACTTTTTTCCGAATATTGCTTTGTCCGAATTTTCATTTTTCCGAAAGCTATGTTACGCTGGAGCTATTTTAGATTAAATGCATACTTGAATTATTGTCATACGAAGGTTAGGTTAGGTTTAATTTATAAGCGATAGCAAAAACATAAGTCTTCTATCAAAAAATTGCGTTCGGAATTTTGATCAATTCGAAATTATCTTTCTTCGGAATGATGTAGTGTACCCGTGGAAGAATATATTGAAAAAAAGTTGTCAAACTCTTTTAGCGAGTCGAGCTTATTTGTTTGAATGTTGTTTTTTTTTCTCGTGATGAAAACATTGTGTTTGTCACAGACAGTAAGGGGATTACAAACTCGAGTCATTAAATATTCTAATAGTCTCTCGTTAGCAATCCCCTTCTTACCGCCCTTGATGCACAATGTACTATTGAGTGAAGAATGAGAAAATTACCTAAGAAATAAAAGCTATTTTTGTCTTACTTTCAATATTACTTTGTGTAAAAAGGGCAAAGCGTACTCCAATGCAATTTAAAACTCACTCGTATATACAGCAGCAGGCAGCGACCACAATAAAATTCCCGACGTCGCCGGATGCAGCGCCCTAACAAGCTGATATTGAATGCGTTTTACGATGCATCGGGGACAGCCCCGTGAATGTAGTGCATTTCATAAATGGACTTTGGCTATTGGATTAGATCCTACGAGGATATTGGAAGGACAGGAAAATATACATACAAAATAAACAAAAATGATAACCAATTCCAAAAAAGAAGGGATTGGTCTTTTGCTAAATTTAAACATGTCAAAATGGCGATTAAAAAAAAGTCATCATCGATTGTGGTGTAAGTAATAAGAATAAAGTTGGACGTTCTCTAACCAAATACCTATGTGATACGAGTATATCTACTGTCCACAAAATATTGACTGGTTAATCGTTCGAAATTAAAATACTTGTCAATTTTGAGTCAGACTCCGTACTGAGAGTTCCGTTTTGCCCGACTTTCACTACCAATTTGAAAGAAAACATAGCCTAGCAAAGAAGACAAATCAGTTGAAAAAACTCGTGTATAAGCGAATTTTGGCATAGTTGTAAGGAATGGTGTTTTAAACCACATACTAAAAGTACCTACTGACGGGTGGGGGTGGAGCTAAAGGATGAAGGGTGTAAAGGTCCCTTTTTCAGTTTTTCGTAAATAACTCGTAAACGGTGGCCCATAGCAAAAAATGTTCCATTACATAATTAACCTACATAAAATTCTCTACAAAAAAAAAAAATATAACACTTTTTTGCTGGGATCAATATTTAATGAGATATGGAGGGAAAAATGATTCCCGAAGGGCCATAGTCAGGTTTGCATAGTAAGGCGGCCCTTACATCCAATGGGCTCGGATTTTTTTGTGAGTGCCTCTTATAGTGAAGAATATTTATGCTGAGTATCAACATCTTAATTGTGACAGTTCCCGACTTATGATTATTTTATGTTTTTTTTTGATTTACTGTTTTTCGAGATGTATTCAAGCGATTTGCTTTAAATTTTGAAATAATTTTTTAAAGCTATAGGAGCTTAAATACTATTAATTTATTTTCTTAGGTGTCCCCTTATATCATAGAACGTATCACTTCGCAGAATTTTCGTTTCATAGAAAACTGTTTTCTAGTGAACCCGTTTTGATTTCAGGTTATCTTAAACATGATTCACGTAGGTTAGGTTAGGTTAAGCTTGTAACCATCACAAGATAACCTGAAATCAACACGAATTCAACAGAAAATAACTTTCTATGAAAAGAAAATTCTGCGAAGTGATGTTCTATGAAATTAGTGTCGGTAAAACAAGGTTAAACCATTTTTTTACTATTCATTTTCTATTATTCGCTCAGAAATCCGGCACTTGAAAATCAACCAGCTATTTATTTCGATAGAGCTACAGCTCTTTAAAGTTTGAATGGACTGATGGACAATGAAGGCTTCATAGGGACCAATTTAGCACCCTTTTATTACGGACCCCTAAAAATCGACGAAGCAAGTGCATATTTTATATTTTCAAGAATATTTTAAAGAAAATTTTCCGATGCGCTCGTTCTGAGTTATAACGAGCTTGTCATCGTTGAACATACATCGTTACCGTTATTTATAAAGGAGATTTAATGCATCTCGTATTTCCCTCATTTTCAAATGGTATTTTTCAAAGTTTGCGATGCAACTCAACATTTATTTTTACTAGTATGTATAAATACATACATACATACATTAAATCAGGCCTGTTTCCCAGAGGGATAGACAGAGACCACTTGTTTAAATAAATACATGATTTTTAATAAAACTGTATTTATTTTTATAATGTTCCAAACAAGTTTTGTGAGCACCCTTTGAAACTGTTACAAGCGACCTCTCATAATATTTAATTCATGGTTAATATTCCTGTTAAAATGAAATTCTTATACTACTTAAATCCCAGATAGAATAAATATATGTATTTCGACCCTAAACGCGCGATTTATGTAAAAACCTACCACTAAACTAGGTTAACAGCCGCTTATACGCAATTTACTAAATCGTAAAAATCTAGACGCACGATTTACCAATCCGTAAACCATAAAATCCAGACTTTTGTTCCGTTTATGATTTTAGAAGCCCTTGAATCGAGCCAATCTTTAGCGAAGATTTCTCCTATAAAATACCTTATTTAAGATCTAGTACACGCTTAAAAAATAACGAAAATACGTTACTTAGAAATTTACGTAAAGTCGAGTTCAAAGATTATTTATGTATCTACGATATCTTTGAACTCGATTGTGCATCTTATGTACAGTTAGGGAAACTGAAAGACGTTCCATTTTATGTCTTATTCAAATTGCGATAAGAGCGAAAAAGTACGTCTTTAATTTCCCTTTCTGCACGTAACACGTCCATTTTCATCCGTCCTTAATGTATTAACGTTAAGTCGGCTAAGTCGGCTAGCATTAAGTGTCGCGTCGGTAACACGAGTGCGTAACAAAAATCGGCTAAGTGTGAGTCGGACTCGCACTCAAAGGGTTTTGTAGCATTCTTGTATGCGGGTAGAGGCCCATTACTGTTTTTATTTGGTGATAACAAATTTGCGGCAAAAAATTAACCACTCGGTGAAAATTTCAATTGTGTACCTTACGGTTCATGAAATACAGCCCGCTGACAGACAGGCGGACGAACGGATGGACAGCGGAGGCTTAGTAATCCCTTTTACTCCTATTAGTACCCTTTAGGCACGGAAGCCTAAAAACTGGACTGCTTGAGTTACTCAGGCAGACCAGCATTTTAAGGACTACAGTTTGGTCGTTCTAAGAGGGCCGATTTGACAGCTGTCAGCGCAGTATAAAAAATAACCTCAAACACATATTTTGTACTGAGTTGACAGCTGTCAAATCGGCCCTCTTAGAACGACCAACCTGTAGGTTGGTACTTTTGTAATATTTGCTTTGCTGGACCACATCGGAAATTTTGTTATTTCATAGAGAAGTTAATATAATTATAAAAGGTTCCATACATAAGAGTTTTACTACCATGCTTTAGGGAATCCAAACTTCACTATTTTTCTTCAGAGAACTCAAATGCACATTAAAATTACAATTCTAGATGCAACCATACATCCAAACAAATCCAATTAAAAAGAGCTTGAAATGAAAGCAGAAAACGAGTACAGTGTTCTTTTTATCCTCTTGAAATGCAATAGCATGCCCGCAATCTCAAAGGCTAAAGTTTTTATTTACTTACACATAGCTTTGAAAATAAAATTCTGGTGGAAAATTGCAAAAATATTCATAGTTGCCAGCCCTGGTTCAATTTGAATTGAGGCAAAAAAGAGCAGCCAATCAGGGTCGAGTTACGAGTGCGCAGCCAATAATCATGCTCGAGAGGTAACAGCTGGCTCTCTAGGGTTGTACAAGTATCATCTAACACATGGTCCATGTGATTTATTGATTTTGCGGTCAAGTGAAATCGACAAAATTGATTTAAATTTACGTTTCTATTTAATACCGGATTTTTTTAATATAAAGTATTTAATAATTGCGACCTCTTTTTCCAGAGCCAATATTTTTTTAAACTATGCAACTGATTTTCGTAAAACTGTCTCTAAGACAGGCAAACTGTTTGGGTGTTACGGTGTTGCAACAAACAGACACACAGATACACACGTGAAACTTATAACACACCTTTTTGACAGCGGTTAAAAATACCTAAAAAGTAATAAGAGACATGGACGAAGTATTTTGCAAACGCATAAAAGTAAATAGAACGTGCAAATGAAAATGTACAGTATGCAGACTATGCATGACCTAGTTTACTTTACATCGTAACTGTTCCTTTAAAAAATACACTAGCGAGCAAATATAAAATGTATTTTTGTACGGAATTTTGTTACAACGTGACCCCTTTATTTCAACTCGTGAGTGTATAATGAATGCGATGCTTTATGTTTATTATGCAAAATTCAAAAAAATGTGTTTACGTAAAAACTAACAAGGCAAAACAGAAGCTTTGGGGGCTGAGCTAGGATACCTTGTGTTTTAGGTTCCAGTTACAAAGAAAACAACGGGGTGAAATAAGAAAAAAAAACAGTATTTTACTGATTAAACTTAAGAATTATATTACTCTAACGTAACACGTTCTAATAGAAATATAACTATGTTCCGCGTGAGTTGATATGTTTAGCATTAAATAACAAAATTAGTTGGTTTTTACATTACAATTATTATAATATCTGGCGCCTCGCCCTCGCTTTGCTTAGGTTTATGTATGTTTTCTATAAGACCCGTACATAAATCGGGATTTATTATACCTACATAAAAACCTTTTGTGAGAAGAAGAAGAAAACCGCATGAAAATCCATTAAGGAGTTTTTGAGATAATTGCGAACATACAGACAAATGAGGCGGGGGACTTTGTTTTATAATATTTTGGTGATAACATTATGTACTACAGCCTATCCTACTACTGACAGTAATTTCCCCGTATTTACAGTCTGTGTCAATTGAAATTACCAAAGATGTAAACAAATGGTTTGACACATAACCTCAAATATTCATCAAGCGTGTTTTTATTGAAAATTACGGTTAATTAATAGTTAATTAAAATTAAACCTAATGTGAAAGTAAAGATCAAGTTTATAAATCATTGCTAAGACCTCACTTGATCTTTAAAAGCTCGTGATTATGGAGTAATCATGGTAAATTGGTTCGTTTGGTTGTGTTTACATCTTTGCCAATATCAATTATAGGAGACGTTCGGAGAAGCTAGCTACACGATTTCCTTTATAAAAAACCTTCATAATTAGGGGAGACCACGATTCTTTGAACTTTTGGGCACACCTATAGTCCGTTCGCGTTAAGAATGTAGTGAATCATCAGTGCAACTACAGGATAAAAGTGTATTAATAGCAGAGATCGGACAAATGGGTGTGATTACTCGCAATAATGTGGACATGACTTCATAGATTTTAATTAAACAAATTAAATTACATTAATTGACATCCAACTAAGTACAGAATTCAACATTAATAAAATTAAAAATTAAAACTAAACGTATTTAAATTAAAATTAAAATTAAACTAAGCTACTCTAATATTAAAGATATAAATAATAATCACCACTATAAAAAGAACACCCCTTCTAGCAGGTCCGCTCGCGGCATGGTCCCCATGACACTGGCTGCATTACCTCTCTGGATAGCTAGCCCAATCCTTTGGGAGAGGTAAGCACCAGCTCTAGGATCTCCGGAGGATTACTTACCCTAAAAATAATTTTGATCCTTGTAAGGCAGTAATAATTAATAAATAAATGATACAAAGACTTGTTATTGTGTAGATTTATCAAAGCAAATAAACAGTTCAAATTCAAATTCAAAATTCAAAATTCAAAATATTTATTCAGTAAATTGGCCACATGAGGGCTCTTTTACACGTCGGTAACATGGAGTGAATCTACTAGCGCTTCGGGCAAGACCATCATTGCGGAGAAGAAGCGCCGCAAGAAACTCCAGCAGAAGGTCATTTTTTCCAATCATAAAATACAATAATACTTAAAAGTAACATTACAAGGTAATACAGTAATAAATCATTATTTTAAAACTAACACAAATAAAATCATTACAAATGTAAGCTACGTTACTTAAATTAAAAATAGTGACTAGGAGAACAACATGACGAGGTCTCTACGTCAGGAACGATAATTAAAATAACTAACTGGAAAACACGTCCTTGCAAGCGTGAACAGACCGGACCCCACAGATTAATAATTTTTATTTTAGTATTTTTTATATTTTCCGTGGTTAGTTTATTCTTCACGGCTAAAATAAACGAATGAGGTGAAAAGCTCGTTTCGCAATCCACGGATGTTAATAGAGCAAACTTATGTACTTAAATTTTTTAGTTATGTAGTAAATTTAAATTTTCTAGTTTTAATTTCGGTTTCCATGGTCGTGGATCCATTTTTGCTCATTTTTGCAGCGAATTATGTAATATTACGTAATTGTTAATTTTCCGATCATAGATAAGCTAAGGCCTAGTTTAGTTATCCTTTTTTAATAAGCCAGCCACAGACTGCATAAGGCGGTGTAAAGCGGTGTTTGCACTGCACGACGGCATTGTGTAGTTGTGTGGCATGTTTTATCGGTTTTTTATTTTATTTTATTTTTATTTTTAGCTGTATTTTTTGTTAATTGTGCTGTAAATTGATGCGTGTGCGCACGTGGCGTCATTGCGCCGTGTCTTCACCAAATGGTCACAACGGAAGATCAGCGCTGGCGCTGCCAGCATCACGCTGAGTTGGACCATTTCGTGGCAATTTATCTTTTATAAATGCTGCGTGTCAATTAATGTTAATGTTTGTCATGAATAAACGATTTCTAAACTATTTCTATTTCTAGATTAATATAATATCAATGGCCACTCCTGACGTATTATTTATTTATTACCTACTATCCTGCAAAGGATCAAGATTCAAGCTCAGGTAAGAAATCAATTAATGTAATATAATTTGTTTAATTAAAATTGTAGTCATTTCCACATTATTGCGAATAATGACACCCATTTGTCCGATCTCTGATTAATAGTGAAGTTAAAATTCAATCAAATTATATTTTAAAAGATTAAGGTTAATGAATAAAAATAAACCTAATTTTGAGCAAACTGATTGGTTAAGGGACGTTCCTACTCGTAGGCCGGCGGACTATAGAAGAACAGAACAGACTATAGTTCTACACTTTAGGGATTTTGGCTTTTAATGACACAGATAGACACACAAACATAGGTGTAAACCTTGAACCTTGTTTACATCAATGCTAGTTTCATGTTTTTTATCCCGTAAAAACAACAGTAAAGTTATTTGCTATCAAGAGGCGAAGAAAACACGCTATTTTTGAGGGCGTATGCAGCGAAGTTCAACAAGACGTTACGACTTTTTAAAAAGTTTTAAATTACGTCTGCAGCTGTTATCACCAGATAGTTTACAAACTAGTGACCATAAAAACTTTGTAAAATCCATATAAAAACACGTAGCACAATCAGTGCCGAATACCCTTAACTAAGATTCAGAACAGACCCATATCGGAGTTTTCGGCATTCTGCTTAGCCCACAATGTCATCAGGGTATTAAATTTCAACCCTTGCTTAAATGCCTGTTTCAAGAGGACGGTGATTGCATAGTAAAAACTTAGTTAACGGTCATGTTTTTTACGATCGTGCTGTTTTATTCGACCTTATCTAAATTATAAAAGAACCTTGGGGGAGGACGTTGTTCCTAGTCTTTAAATATGACCTTTTTAGCAAGCGCGTGTAGTCCGAATTCATAATTAACTATAAAAACTAGTCAAATGCGAGTCAGACGACACGAAGGGTTCCAAAAACTTTTTTTTATTGTAGCAACAATAGAATTAATACACGTTCTGTGAAATTTCTAACGGTCTACTTATTACGAATTAAGAGATACAGCCCGGTGACAGATGGACTAGGGCTTTCAATCCCGGTATACCGGGATCGCGGTACCTATTCCGAGATCCCGCGCTATTTTCCAATCCCGCTTGTTGCGGGATTACGAGCGCGGGATCCGCGGGATTTACGGGACGCAATAGTTTGGCAGACGACACATTAGATATATTATGTTTTCTTCGAAAATAAATATCAACTGAATGCTTACCAAACTAATTAAAGCTTTAATTACTTTTTCAACATTCTGTTGAAAATTTTCTTGGTTTTTGTTTATTGTGTGTATGATTATTTTTTTATATCGATGGGTCCTACGAATAAGGGCCAAAGCAGCATTTTTCCAATTTTGGGTTTTTTGTCTTAAAAGCATCACAAGACCTAGCATAATAACCTACACTAACAAAAACACCAATATTTTATCAAATAACCGAGTTATTTCTGACGTAGAAAGGTCAATGTTAAGTGAATTTAAACGTAGAAGGGCCAAACGAAAGTTTGACACTTGTACGCGGTGAAGTACCCGCGGTTCTTTTTAGTCTATGGGTCTATCAGGCGCATTGGCACTTGTACGCCACTCGAGCTTGTGACGTCGTTGAGATTGCACAGGTTATTATTCTGTCAATGGAAGAAAATGTGATATTTATCAAAAATGACATCAAATTATAATAGCGGGAGGTCCAATAGATGTCGTAATTTAGTGAATTTAGCTTTAAATCATGAAAATAATAACGCAGAATATGATGGTTTAGGTTACGAAGATTCCGAAAATAATCACCCGGAAAACTGTGAGTATCTTTTTATTTTACACAAAGAGCTTCTATTTAATGTCATTTTATTGGGTCCGACAGTGTAAATAATGTAGAATATGCGTGAAATATGAAAACTCACGGATTTGAGGCATTTAATTAAGTGGTAAACTGGTAGATTGGCCCTTGTACGTGTTATATTTTCGTAAACAACAGTTTGGTTTTATTTTTATGCAAAGCGAAAAGAAGGGTAGGTAATGATTTTAACAGCTTATGTATGGATGTTTGTATATTTGTATGAAGTATGTATGTAGGTATGTATCGGGTTTTAATTTTATACTTTCTTTTAGTTAGTTTTACTGCAATTTTAGTTGTTTTATTTTCTTTTTAGCTTCTCCGTTGCCTTTTGGTGCCAGTGAGATATTAGAAAACTCGGATTTACGTTTATTGAATGAAATAATATTCAATGACGACCATTCAGACCATGAAAAAGACTACTGTTACACGGAAACTAATATACGTATTGACATCTCTCCAGAAAACATTCTTGATATTTTACCGCCTGAAAATGAAGGGTGTAATTTAGACACTACATATCCACCTGAGTTTAAGGTTCAGAAACCAGTTCAAAGTTTAACTGCGTCTGATAGTGACTATTTAAAAGATGATCGTGCCATGTCATCCTCTGGGGGCAGTACGAGTTATACACATATCGACGTCTCCATAGACAGCTCTCTTCAAGTTTTAATTCCTGCAAGCCCTAATAATCAAGTATCTATTCAGGACCAAAATGACACCGTTTTACTGTTATCAACGTGTAATCCAGATAATGCATTTCCAAGTGCGTCTGACAATGCTAGTATTATAGGTGAAACAACTCCTATGCCATCACCTGAGGGTAGCACAATGTATTACGGCGAGGCAGAAGCTATTCCGTCCGTGTCATCGCATCCGTATTCATCAGACGAACCTTACAGCCCGTGCAGCCTAATAAGCACCAAAAAGAGAAAATATACAAAAAAAAAGGATAGTGGAAGAATGCGAGAACAACACGAGCATGAATGGATAGATTCTAAGAGAAAAAGACTCAAGAACGCGGGAAGAGCTTATAGCAGCAGAGATGGTAAACAAAGACAAGGAAAAACTATAGGAAAGTCCTGTGAAAGTACATGCAAACTTAAATGTTTCCATAAGATAGACGAAGACACTAGAAGAAGAATATTCAACAAATTTTGGGCTATCGGTGATCATTCTAGGCAGTATGACTTTATCATAAAACACGTCGTTAAAATAAGTAAGAAAAGGACAGTTACAAGCCACGAATCACGAAGGACAATACGTTTAATTTTCTATGTTTGTGAGTTATACCATACTCGTAATTATAAGAAGTGATTATTTTGTATTACTATTGATCTCAAGAAGTGCATTATTAGAACAAGTTTGTTACAAATATATTTTTTAACTGCTTTACTATTAAATAAGTAATAAGTAGGAGTCGTAATGCAAAAAATTATGCTTAAAAATTAACAACAAGTTTGTTAAAAATGTTTCTTTTTTATTTTGTAAACTGATTTACTAATATGTTTCCTTTTTATTTTGTTAACTAATTTACTATTAGATGAGTATTAGAGCCAGTGGTAATGCCAAATTTAATGGTTAAAAACATTAAGACTGATTGCAAAAAAGCCTTTGATAAAAGTTTCATTTTTAAATAGGTATTTATAAGTCTGAATATCTAACTTTGTTAAATTTTGTTAACTTGTCAGTATAACCCTAATTGTTGTGAGATTATTATATGAATAAATATATATATAAAAAAAGTTTTTTGTTCCTATTGGCCTCGACTGAACGATGCACAATTTGAAACTAAGTAACGTATAAAGACCAAACTGGCTTATTGAACGTAAATTATGATAGTTTTATCATATTATTTTAAGGTATTTTATAACTTTTCTGTGCAAATGAAGTTGTTTAACGTGACTATGATAGCTAAAATTATATTATTTAGGATTTTTAAGTCATACACGTATATGTCTCAAAGTGACATATTGGCCTTTGTACTAGTTTTTTTAATTAAAATATATCGTGATAAATTCACGTACAAGGGCTTAAGTGGGCTGTTTTTTTATTAAGTACATTTAAATAAAAAAAAATGGGGTAAGATTAAACCTCATTGAACTTAAAACAGATATGCCAAGTTTCAGCAAAAATGGATGAAGCACCTCTGTTTTATGACTGTTTTCAACTTCAAACGCCCGTCCTGTAAAATGGAGATTATACACTTTGGCCCTTATTCGTAGGACCCATCGATATATTGGTGTTAAAAAAAATAATTAACCTTATATTAATAGCATTAATTTCTACCGAGATACGAGATTGAAGATAGGCTGCGGGATTGGAAGCCCTAAGATGGACGGATGGACAACGGAGGCTTAGCAATAGTTCCGGCTCAAAGGACCAAAATATGGGGGATTCTGGTGGTTTGCGGGGATGCAAATCAAACCCCAAATGTTGGATTTTAATGCACTGTATTTAATTTTAATATTTGTTTTACATAGCTGATGAAACGGCGCGATAATGGCCGGAGGTAAAGAGGCACAGATTCTAACAGATTTGTGTTGCCACAAAGAATGTGTGTTTCATACAGGCACTTTTTGGGTACGAAAGCCTAAAAACGTATAATAATGATGTCTAATAAACAGCCTATTTATCTTTTATAGGCATAGATAGACTAAATGCATTCAAAAATCAGGAAGCAATTAAATGTTCCAATATTTGTTATGTACCTACCTGCCTAAGGTCGATGAACCTAATGATAATATTTTTCACACCACCTTATTTTTTAAAGACTGGTTTTGTGTAACACCATAATTTTAAGGTTTTAAGTATGCTGTCACGCATTAGCCATTGTTTTTTTTAAATCTTTGTCTATCAGAGAATGTATCTTATTTAGTCCTTCAACCTTCAAAGCAGTTTCAAGCAACATATCTTTCCTTCATCTAACTTTACAACATTTTTATGCCGCATAAAAAATAACAATACAAGACATTTTATACCGTTATATGTAAATATATTTTTTGTCGGAGATTTCCCGGGTATGTTTATTTAGACGGTAATAAAGTGAACCGTGGGTTAGTTCAAGTGAGAACCTTTTTGTATGTTAAGGCAGCCGTAAAAAGCTTATGAACTGTGTATCTCGTGATTGGGGGTGTATCTCCTTATCAAATTATGCTTTTTATAACCTAGGCGGTGTTTTGGTTTACTTGGAAAATTTCTTCGGGGATATTCACGGTTCCGTAGTCAAACTAGGAGCCCTTGTAGTTTTGCTATGTCCGTCCGTACGTCCGTCCTTCCGTCCGTCCGTCCGTCCGTCCGTCCGTCTGCAGCTTAGCTCGAGTAGTACTACAAGCTTTTATTCCCTTAGTCGCCTCTTACGACATCAACGGGAAGACATGGAGTGGCACTTTTCTAACGTAACGTGTAACTGTGTGGTTTCACGGTTTCTAACCCAGCAACCACACGGTTTACGGCTTTCCCTTGAATTTACATGACGTAATAAAAAGGAAAACGCACATTTCGTTTTACCGTAATCTGCGGCATCCCAGCACCAGCTTATCTCTCCCGCCATTATACAAAGATGATTCCAAAGTTAAGAGTAACTGCTAATTATTTCCCGGGATAAAGAACTCGGTGACTTTAGCGGTGTACCTGTAAAATGGGATTATCCAGGCTAAGTACCATCAACGATTTCGTCCCCGTCCTTCCCGGGTTCTTTAGGGAGATTAAAATTGAAAATTTTGTTCTTGGTTTTGCGATGTTATGGGACAGGGACAGTGCGTTCGTTTTTAAATGGTTATGTTTTTTTTTTGTTTATGGTTTGATGACGTGAATCATTGTTGTTTGGTTCACATTTATTTGTTTATTTAGGATATAATCACACAGCATAACAATATAACACTACAGCACTGTGAATTACATACTAAATATAAATTAACAAAGAAAATCAAATTAATAATAAAATACAATATATGACATAACATTATAGATATTAGGAAAAAAAAAACACTGAAGAGAGGCTGGCATCCATCTTCTCGCATAACTTCAAGCATTCAATACACACAACCCTCCATCCACTGGCAAACACATCTCAATCTGGGGTAGACTCTACAAGCTTGTCGACCACATTAATGCAAGGTGCACATACTGAGAAATCAATCTAATTAAATAGGTTAGCTTACTTATGTGCTCGGAGGTCATATAGGAATGAGCAAGCAGAACTTGCGGCCCTCGCCGACAAAGGAGAGGGAAGGAGAACCGCTGGGTTTTTAGTGGTTATTCCGGCCACTCTCGGTTGGTGAGTCCAACATAATTACCTCCCAAACTAAGCTCTAGACTTGTAATATGGGTACTAGACAACAGTAAATATATTTATCTAGATAAAGACAAACTTAAATATAGGTATAGAAAACATCAAAAGCTCAGGAACGAATACTCGCGCTCATCACCCAAATATTTTTGCATCCCAGGAATCGAACCGAGGGCGGCTAGCTTCGTAGGCATGGTACCAACTAGGCTAAGCGCGTTGTCAAGTAAATTTAATTTGATTTAATTTGAAAGAGTATAATTGTAATATTGTTTGTTAATAAATAAAGATAGATGGCGTCAGCATACCCTCCGAGTATATAAAAAGCGAGCGATCACTAAATTCGTGGGTCTTAAGAAGGGTCTTGGTGTTATAAGTGGTAATGCGCCTGCATTGGCCCGGAGAGCCAGAGGAGATGTAGGTTCGAATCCTACTTTTATACTACAACATTATACTAATCATTCGCCGTGGTTGGTCTAATCTTTTATCATTTTAGAAGAAAAAACCGATGATCCTTCGTATTTTTTCTTGCGTTAGATGTTTGTAATACGATTTTATACCTTTATAATCAAATATTTATCAGATATCAATTCGAACGAGTTCTATCGTAGATTCCGTAAATCCGCATTTGCATGGAGATAGGAAAAGAGATGGGAAGGGAAGGGAAGCAAGCCGTGAAGGTCGATACGATGCTGATATTCATTTTAAGCCGGAGTTTTAGGGATCAGATTTGACCTTCGATTGAGACTGTTATGGATACTGTAAACCAGTTAACTTTTAGGAAGCCTAGGAGTATTTGAGAATAATATTTTAGCTCATATTTTTGGTCTGAAAAAGTTAGTAAATACATATAAAATGGTAGATAAATAATAAGACCAGCGGGCCTAGTATGGCTTCGTCTATATCGCGCGTCAAATGTGGATAAAGCATCCGTCACTCTCGTACGTGTCGTAGTTTTACGTGTCAGTAGGTGACAGATGCCTTATCCAAACTTTGTCACGCGATAAACGCACCCATATTATGGCCCTTGGCTTGGTGATGGTGATGATGGTGATGGTGTTGATGGTGGTGGTGGTGATGATGGTGATGATGGTGATGATGGTGATGATGGTGATGATGGTGGTGATGGTGGTGATGGTGGTGATGGTGGTGATGGTGGTGATGGTGGTGATGGTGGTGATGGTGATGATAGTGGTGATGGTGGTGATGGTGGTGATGGTGGTGATGGTGGTGATGGTAATGATGGTGATGCTGGTGATGATGGTGATGATGGTGATGATGGTGGTGATGATTGTGACGATGGTGATGATGGTGATGATGGTGATGATGGTGATGATGATGATGATCACCTCCTTCATCATTACCATCATCATCACCATCATCAGCACCATATTAATCACCATCCTCATCTTCACCACCATCATCATCATCACCACCATCATCATCACCATCATCATCATCACCATCAGCATGATCATCAACTAACATCATCTTACATATCAGTCTTTTTTCAGTGGTTACGCTCCATAAACTACTTAACAAATTATGATAATATATGACTGAAGGAGTAGACATAGGTAGTAAACTAAAATGTGTAATTACACTTACCGTCACCGTCCATTGAAAAACTCGGCAATACCTACTTATTCATAATCTAAAACACAAATCCAAATGTCAAAATTGTAATCGAAATAATATTATGTTAGCGTGCGTCAAGCCGTCGACTATCGACAAGTAACCTGAATCTAACTGACCGACCATCAGGCCATTTGCCGCTTGAAACATAGGTACCATGCCTATACTATTCTGTCTTTTTTATCCCTTCCTCGCACTTATACCCACTATTACTGAATACCGGTATTTGTACCGGTATTCGAGCCTTATTGGTACCGGTATAGTACCGGTAAAATACCTGTACTTCTTACAAAATACCGGTACAACGAGTACCGGTACCTAGCGTGGTACCGGTACCCACGGTACCGGTACCTAGACTGGTACAGGTTTCCCATCAAGGTCACAGTACCGGATCTCAAAAATACCGGTATTTCAAGCCCTGCTTCTAGGTGGTTTGGCCCTTTGGGTCTGCTGTAAAACTAACATAACCTATTTCAGCCTAATAACAATGGGATAATTTGCAGAATTGAGAATATCCGAATAGGTAAAATAAAGAATGGGGAAAAATGCGATTGGATAAAATCATGAAGGGGAAAAACTACGACTGGAAAAATTACTACGCGAATTAATAGACTTTGGGAAACAGATTGATATACCCTTCCCAATGTTACAATCGTCATGTTTATGGGATAACTTGGTTTATTTAGACATTTATAATAACTGCGATGGTCTAAAGAGTGTAATGAGAGTGTATTTGTGTGTGAGTCAGAAACGCTGAACAAATAGATTAGGAAACTCAGGTGCTTACTTTGCAAAGTGCGACAGGAAAACACTTATCGTTAACCGTGGTTGGCAGCTGTCCATAGAAAAAAGCAATCTAGGAGAGGTTATTGTAGAAATAGAAAATACAAATACAAATCGAAAATATTTATTTAACGCACACATAATAACGATAGACAATGAAAATTAATCAGAAAACATTACGCTGAACACGATTCCTCTCAGCGTTGTATTAATACTGTATCATCTCTCTCTTCAGGGTGTCCTAGAACTTGAAGGCGCGTGGCAACAAGGCCCTCGAAAAACGCATGTTAGTGGAAATTTCGCACACATCCCAAAATGCTCAATTACTGGCTAATCATTGCCGGTAAAAGTTGTCCTTATAAGTGCACCTCAAGGTACCTACCTAAGAAGTAAGATTGACGAAACCGGCAACCATATACTAAATACACGCACGCCACTATTTTTAAAATCGAAAATCTAATTTCTTTAGAGAGGCATTTCAGCGCCTACTAATTTCAGTAGCACCTTATTTTATAACTTGGTTGGAAACGCTGCTCGAACGTGTTTGCGAGTCCAGAGGCCAAATTAACATGATATTAACATTGAAAGCCTTCAAGATCTCCGTTTAATATCGGGATTGAACAATGCGAAGCCAAGGATCGGGAATAAATCCGATATTATCGACGATATCCGAGAGATTGAATACAAATGAATTGGAATCCGGACGATGAGTATTGTGGCTAAGAAGTAGGAAATTGCTATTGGATCAGATGATCTTTTTAGTTCTATGATGAAGTGACTAGCCATGGAAAGGTTTCTTCAGCTGTAATTGTTCCTTTTTAAGAAGATAAAAACTGACACAGGGAACACTTAGTAGTGGTCTAAGATCCAAATAGGAGACGACCTTCACCGGGCTGTTTATTTAAGTAATATAATTATGGCGAATAGGTAGACTGAAAAATTTCAGTACAGTCCTATACGATTAAAAAAACACTGAAAATCTACTATTTTTTTAAATTGCTATTGCATGTTAAATATACCAATTACATACTAATCGAAAGCATGAAGCCTATAGAATATGCAAACGTTAGGTTTAGTGCAAATTATTAGTACCGACTTACCTACCTACCCAATTGGTTATGATGACGGGAAAAATAGTCATCCTAACGTTTGCATATTCTATAGGCTTCATGCTTTCGATTAGTATGTAATTGGTGTATTTAACAAGCAATGGCAATTTAAAAAACAGTTCATTTTCAGTTTTTTTAAATCATAATAAGGACTGGACTGATTTTTTTCAGACAACCTATTTGCCATACATTATTTATCATATTAAATGTTATATATAATACTTTTATCGAATAAACAGCCCGGTGAAGGTCTTCTTCTATTCGGATCCCCTACTATAGGTACTGAGGTACGTTACGGTTCTGTTTACATTAAAGAGATAAGCATAAGTTCTGTATGAACGGGCTTCTGACGTATGAAAAAAAGCAAGCAGAAGCAGGACTTTGTCGAGCTTCTATACAAATATTACGTAGGTGCGGAAACTTCAGTGCTCGAATTGGCTGTTTTTTTTTAAACCAATTTTGGTTTATGACCTACAACAGATTTAATGTTATCGAGCAGGTAAATTATGTCCCAGGTCACCTCATGGTGAGCTCTAAGACCCATTGACTTTGCAATACCAAGATGTCAGATGCGTTGCCAACCCTAAAGACTCTGATGGACTAGTCATTTAATAGGCTATCTCACTTCCACACCGGAACACGACAAGACTTAGTCACTAAGATAAAGCTAAAAGAAAATGTTTATGTAGAACACAAGACAGTTGTGGACTCGAGACAACGTGTCTTCCACATTGTTCGCTTTTCATTGAATCGCGGAAATCAGCCCACTATAAGTATCATCAAAGACTTTAAATTTTGATCCACCATAGAACCTTGTCATAATGACAGCGTCAAGTGACGAAATAGAAATAACATAGGAATTAATCGTTGCTTTTATGCGACAAGGTTCTATAGTGGTTCATTAATTTAAGTCCGTAACTGACTCGAAACATTTAGTGTACCTATACAACAAATATACCTCCGTCTCCGTTTCCTAAAGCCCAATAGATCAAGACAAGCCCAAACTTCGGCAAAGTTGAAGTCCTGCTTTGTCCCTCTTTCGAAATCATTTGTCGATAAATCAATCGACCGTAAACGGTCTTGGACGACTTCCTTGTTCGGAATTTTCGTAGGTAAATTTACCAAGTTCTGGGTTTAATCTATTTACATACTTGTCCCTTTGGGCTTTGTTCTGCCTAATGGCAGTGGGGGCCGTATTAACCTCTCTCAAGTGCAAAAATGGCTACGTCACGGAACAGGTACATTAAAACTAGAGTATTCATTAGTACCCGGTTGTCTATGAGAGAGGTTCCACGCTAAGTATTTCATTAGTTCGCTCTGTCATGTTAGTCCGTGGGATAGACGGTCATCCTTCGGTCATTCTGACGAAACTGATGGACTGAACCGATTACATACTGGGCCTCTAGTCAACACGGTAAAAACCATATCGCGTTTGAGCTGCTATCGTATTGTTACCGTTTCCATAGCCCTTATTTACTTGACAGTAATGGCGGCTGACGTCAAAACAATACCATAACAGGTCAAAGACGATATGTTATTTACCGTCGGGAATAGAGACCCTGAGCGTATAACCAGCAGGCCTTTCGCGTAACTTACTCGCAATCGCGATCGGCTTCAAAACAAAATAGTTGGTTTCATTTTGTATGCAGAGAAGCCTTCGATTTTCAAAATGAAAACGATTGTGATTGCGAGTGTGTTACGCGAAAGGCCTGCGGCTCCCTCTATCGCTGTTACACAGCCTTTGGTATCTGTCAGTGTCAAACAAAATAGGTACTGGTTTTACTGTATTTACAGTGTATTATTATTAAAAGTCAATTGCGATTATAGAATAGAAATAGAATAGAATAGATTCACTTATTTGGCTATTAAATAAAAACATTTGGGAAAACAAAAACAAAAGTAACCTATTTATAGGTAACTAATTAAAATAAAATACTTAGCCAAACTAAAATGGTTTTAAAAGTGAGTCAATGAAGAGGCAGTGTACAAAAACCGGACAAAATGCCAGTAGAATTCGCGTGAAGAAAATTCCAAATTCAAATTCAAATAATTTATTGCGTGTCGTATGGTAAATCATCTATGTATACATCCTTTTACAAATGTATACACACGCCAGGCTCAAATATACCATCATACTTTTAACGAATCAACAGAAATAACTTAACCTTTTTTAACCGACTTCAAAAAAAGGAGGAGGTTCTCAATTCGTCGGGATATTTTTTTTTTTTATGTATGTTCCCCGATTACTCGAAGACCACTGGACCGATTTGAAATTTTTTTACGTTGTTTGAATGGGTATGGCTTTCTAGTTGGTCCCATTTTCAACACGTCAGGATCTGATGATGGAATGTTGGAGAAATCAAGAGAAATCCTCAAATATTATAGGCACACCTATAGCGATTTTGGTATTTTTCACTGTAACTCGTGCATTTGCTTTTAAAAAGTACTATATGGTGAAGTGGAACTGATGATGAAGACCACAGATGGCCACCGGAACTCCTTAACGGTACCTATTTCAAGGGTGGCGACAAGATATTTCGATTAAGGTAGTTGAGCGACTATGCCGAAGCACATTTAGGTTTAAATATGACTATGACATTCCCGCGGCGTTGTATGCGGCGAGCTTGAAATGTTCTATAGTTTCTCATTAATATTTAGAAGTGGAGCTATGTAACAGCATAAATAGGATCCCTCAAAAGTATAAAATAAAATAAATGTTTAAAAAAACAAAAACCCGCCTTCAGAAATGCAAAAAATAACTTCTTTTAAAATGGTAGGTCAGTCCAACTGAAGTCGGCGTCCCACAATATTTTAAACTAAAAGCCGAATGCAGTTGGACTGACCTACCATTTTAAAAGAAGTTATTTTTTGCATTTTTGAAGGCCGGTTTTTGTTTTTTTAATTCTGCAGAAAGTAAGAGAAATATTGTTTGTGTGTGAGACTGTCCCCTGTTTTTTTTTAATTTAAAAGTCTCTGCAAACTGCGTAGCAGTTACCTCGTTACTACTATTTGCATATCCTTCTTAGTTCTTTATGCAAATACGTAGAGGTCGTCGAAAAACTCATCTTTTCTGTTTTAGAAAACAATACAACTGATCTCCAATGCTAATTGTCCCAACATATTAAAGAAAAAAAACCACTCAATTTCACAATCACAAAATTTCCATAACAACGCAAGCAGGATGAACACTTGGCTTACCCGGATCCACATTTGCCGGTTTATTAAAAACCGGATCATCCGGAGTGCTGAGCCTGCTCGAATATCAGGTTTGCGCGTTTATTAAATTCATATCCTTTAATGCATAGATTAATTATTATGCAGTTACATCATTATAAATTATGATTTGGGAAGCTAAAGATTACTTATACGACGTTCAAAAACCCATAAAAACAATTAACATTATGGGCAACAATTTAAAATTTGTTAAAAAAAGGAAATCCACATCATGAAAACAGTTTCACTTCAGTATTTTACTAATTTTAAATGTTTTTTGTCTTGCAAATAAAGTGTTAAACATCCAAATCGGACCACCCGTTCATCTATCGGCAAGGGAACAAAACACCTAACATACTTACATAGTTACATCGCACATGTTACACTCTTCTACAGTTACGTGATTCATTTAAACTATTCACTTCCCAATTCGTCGGCGAATTATTAACGAACTCAACTAGATTTTCTAGAACTTTCACCAGGTGTTCTTGTAATCTGTAAATACATAACATTAAAACGAAGTATTTATTTTAATATTGATACAATAATGTTGGTTCCTCACAATGCCTTTCATTTTATGTTGCCCAAAAGTAACCCAATTTATGTTAATCTTTCGTGTTTGAGTCATAGATATTGATCTGTCTACCAAATTTCAACTTAATCGCCTCAGTAAATTTGAAGCAAATTGGCTGTGACAGACGCACTGACAGACACGAGTAATCCTATAAGGGACTTGACAGAAGCGCATGGAGTTTTCATCTGTTAAGTTCACAAGATAATACTCTTTAACCGATCAATAAAATTGTCTTAGCGATTGATATCCATGGTAGCCTGCCGTTTGTCAAAAATATATTTGCCAAATGTATCATTTCCCAACTTTTTCTTTTGCCAAAATTGTTTTAGGATTTATTTCAGTACTATCGTGTAGAACCCTATGGGTTAGGTTAGGTTAGTTATTGGAAAATCCTGAAATATTTAAGGTTACAGAAAACAAAGCGGGTTGTCAAATGGAATGGTTGGGAAACGATACATTTGGCAAACATATTTCGCCGAAACAAAGGTAGCCCTATCCATGGTCTATCTAATACGTCCATGGAAGTATCTATAAATAACTCGACACTGGCAAAATATACTTAAACAGGAGTGTAGAATTAGAATCCTATAAGGGCTCGGTTTTTTTCATTCAACAGTTCAGTAACCCTAGAAATGAAATAAGCCAACGAAAGCCTTGTTCTAAGCTGCGGTCTGTCACGCTCCGCCGGCTTTCTTCACATTGTTTGTAAATCTTTCTCCAACTTTTCCTTGATTAATTACTTGAGATTTCCTTTGTTATAAATGAGTTTTGTCTCTAATTATAAATTATATTTACTGAGAAGCAGCAGTTCGCATTGATGTGTTTCGTATGAAGGTTAAATAACCGGCGAAATGACAAACCATTTTAGTCCTTATGGTAGGCGACGGTTTTGCATATTGATATTGCATATTTCCATTTGCATTGGAGCCTGTTTACTATGCCACGAAGCAAGGGATCAACGATGTAGGGCCAGAGAGTGGCTAAGTATTTCAAGAAATTACGCAGAATTCGAGAAAAAACTAATATATTATGACCAGTGATCGAAAATAGGTGAGCTGATTTGCCTAAACTTGATGCATGTTCATTCAATAATGTATTCCCATCTCTCTTACGCATGAATGAATATGCGTCAAGTTGAGGCAAATTAGCACACCTATTCCGATCACTGATTATGACAAATATCAACCGTGAACACTGCTTGTCAATGATCAATTTTATTAGTCAAGTTCATAAATATGTATACATTTTAGTACTTTGTCACTTTAATACCTGTGACAATTCATATAGGCAGTTTAAACATGACATTAAATAGACAAGGTACTAAAATGTACACATATTTATGATCTCGACTGTACTTGAAAATGGTTTCTAAGAATTATGTTTGTGACTGTTAGTGTTTCTATGAATAAATAAATAGTACATAATACATACTTCGAATTCTTATCGAATCTTGATTCTATTGTTTCGACATCAGATTCAAAGTAGATTTTATTGCTCGTACAGTCTTGCTAATGCGGCACTAATGCGGGCACAAGAGTGCGTAATTCTATTGCGTGCGTTAGTGTTAGGTAGGAGATCGTATGATGTCGCGTACGTTGTTTTTAATGCTGGACTATTGGTGCGTCGGAGTGTCAAATTATGTAGTTATGTATATTAAGAAAGAAAAAAAAAATTCACCACGAAATCGGCTGTTTGAGGCAGACTCGCACATAAAGGGTTCCGTACAAATTATTATCATCGAGCAAAAGACGACTTTGTGATTTATTTTCATTTTTATGATTTCTTGTTACAAGTGCCTTTTTACTTCACGGTTTGTAAAAATTTTAAGTGTCTAGCTCAAGTATTACGGTTCAACATATACAAGCCTCTGTCAGATGGACTAACAGACGAACGGACAGCAGAGCTAGAGTGATACGCCCTTTAGGAACGAAACCCTTAAAATAACAAAATAAGATAACATAAATATGGATCGTTGCCTTTAGAACCAATGCTGGTGTTCCGTTGTACCTACTGTTATCAACATTTAAGGTGCTTTTCCACCGGAGAGGCGAGACGAGAATTAAAATTTGAATTAAAAAAAAAACATTTCCCTTCAGTTGCATTTTTAGTGTTTTTTTAAATAAATTAAAACTCACGCGCAGAATCGTTTCGCATCGCGTCGCCGGTGGAAAAGTAGCTTTACACAGACGAAGTCGCTGTTAAAAGCTTGTTCATGTTAAATGAGCTGTTTGTATAATATTTACAAACCAGGGGGCCTAGTATGGTGCCTCTATATCGCGTGTCAAATGTGGATAAAGCATCCGTACTTATTTACGTGTCAGAAGGTGACGGATGCCTTATCCGCACTTTGTCACGCGATAAACGCAGCCATGTTAGGCCCAAGGATGCTTTATCGCGGTAGATAAAGCATCCGTCACTGTCACACTTACATAATCGTCAGACAGTGACAGGTGTTTTATCCATGCTTGTCCGCATCGATAAACACACAACAGGCCCGCTGGTTTGAAACACGCATACTCCATTGTGTATCCATCCAAACTCCAGTGTTAACGCGTTCTCCCTAATCAGAATCTCCATACATTTAAATTTTAAATCGACCATTCGAATTACACCGGTTTCCCAAATAACTGTATAATTGAATTGTTCTATTACAATATGGCCGCTATTTATAAAGATAATTGGATTCGTTTCAAGAATGGCCGTAAATCGTTCAGTTGATTGGGAAAAGTTTTAAGCGGTTTTAATTATTGACTTTGGCGAAAGGGATTTGGGTGAAATTGTTGTCATTTGTAAAAGTCACACATTTTTAAAGGTGAGCGGCCATTCGTAAACGTGGTAAATTATGATATATCTATTCAAAATAAACATATTTTGTCATGTACTTAATCTCGAAAGATTTCATACTTTCGATTAGTATGTAATTTGTTTATAAAACAAACATTTCCAATTTTAAAAAAAAGTTCTTTTTTAATAATTTTTTTAATGATTATTATTACTTAGCGTATTGAATTTGGTATAAAATACTTTTATCGAATAAACCACCACTAACCTCTTGCAAACCGTTATTTGATGAGTTGAAGCTACTTACTCTTCCATCACTTTATATATTGGAAATGAGCAAATTTGTAAAATTTAATTTAAATCTATTCACTCAACTCAAAAATGTTTGTAGCTTCAACACCAGGTATCCCAGAAAACTAGTACAGCAGAAAACAGTATCAATATTACGGAAAAGAAATTGTTACTGCATGGCTGTAAACATCTTTAATAACATTCCGAAAGACATAATAAATTTGCCATACAATAGATTTGTTAGTACTCTGTGTAAATGGTTACTAGAAAAAAGATTTTACTCTGTCAGGGATTTTTTATCTGTAAGAAATAATTAATGGAATGGAATGTCATGTAATATTAATAATTAAGGGTATATAATTTAAGTTCACAATCACATTTGCATGCTGGTGTCGCCGGCGAGAGCGCTGACCAAATGTATATTATTTATCAACCACTGTAACCGCATCTCAAGTGAATAAATTTTGATTTGATTTGATTTGATAAACATCCCGGTGCAAATCATCTCCTATTCGGATCTCCTACTATAATGGTGAAAGCATTTTTGAAATCAGTCAATATTCATAAATATTACACAAATCTTTCCTCTTTATAATATTACTGTAGAAGGAGAAAGTTAAATTACCATACATGTGAAATCCCAGGGCTTTGCTAAAATATTACAAAGTTCAGATCAAGTTACGTCTGCATGCATATTTACACCGAACCTGGGTCACAGTACACAGATGTAAAGCAGTAAAACATATTACTAGGGTATAAAGTTAGGTAGCTAGTTAGTTTGCAGGATCGTAGGGTTGTATTCCGGTGTTGGGATAAGACAACCGGTGAAATTACTAGCATAGAGGTTTTTCACCTTAGCCCTCAGGATTGGCAAAGTATATTTTTCAAACTTGGATCTATATTAATAAATTAATCTTGATTGTGATACTCATCTAAAATTGCGCCAAAAATGACAGTTTTCTATGGAATGACGATGACTTTGACGTTTCTTGAGACGGGAATTTCAGCTGAGATGAGTTTGTTATTACGGTCCTAAGAATCGCAGGTATTTTTATTGAGAATGTAAACGTCTCAGATCTTACACTTGCCAAGTGTTAATTTGCCTTGTTTGCCATAAAAATACCATTGAATCCTTTAAGCTACCGCCAAGAAGCAGTGTTTGCATTTTTGTTTTCCGGTGTGTGGATAAGATAGGTGAAATGACTAGTATAGAGCCATTCTATCTTAAACCTCGGAGTTGGCAACGCATTTATAGAAATAGAAATAGAAACATTTATTCGACGACCATAAAAATAAAAATTAAACATCAAACAAAGAATGGCAACACAGAAAACCAAATTAATCAATAAAGAATAGGAATTTAGAAAAAATACATTTGCAGATAGGTGCATTATGTTGATCTTTAATACTGGCTGTATATTATTGTAATCCTAATTATGAAAAATAAAATGAAAATGTAGTGTTTTTATTGCCAGACGATCATAAAAATTAAAAAAAGTGAAAAATAACAATAAAAAAAAAAAATTAAAATACAGACGAAACAACCATTCAACTAGGCGTCGCAAAAGGTCTTGGCGTCAGCAAATGCCGATGGTACCACCCGCGCAGGAGCGACACCATGCAGCTCTGTTTTTCAGACAAAGCCCGAGAACAGAAGGAGTAGTTATGAGATATAAATTACGGTTATAAATTAAAAACTATCAGCTAACTAATAAGAGTATTGCGTCAATTATGTCACTATGACATACTGTTTCATGATTTTTACTGTGATGTGCCAAAATGAGAGTTGGCATAGAGAGCTAGCTTATAACTTTGCTAACAGCATGCAGTCGAGGAATAATATTACACGGGCTAAGTAAATGCCTTAGCGTTGCGCATTTTAGGAGCCACACCAACCGCATATACTGCGGAAAGACTGAGAGGTTTCAGACTAGCGTTTGTTTAGCGCGTTTTTCGTTTGCTTTGGCTTACGCACTACAGTTTGCGCATCAATAAACCAAACACGCGTTTACGCACTCATTCTGACGTTTACTCAACCCAGGGTTCGGAAATACCGGTTAATACCGGTTTATTACGGTTTTGCTCCGAACTTTTCTAGGAAATGCGACCGTTTTGAGAACTTTATGTTAACCTTAATTAACCGGTTAATTCCACGAACGACGTGTCGAGGAACCAAGCGAAAGCGAAGTCAAGCGTATGCGTCTGGATTAACCGGTTAATTCAAAAAGAACTTTATATGAAAGTTCCTCAAAAAACCGGTTTATGCGAGCGGAACCGAAATGAAAACGATTTACGTCAAGTAGGTACATAATAACGGTTTGAAAATTTTACCGGTATCCGGGCCCTAGCTCAAACCTGTGTCAGTTTTTTGTGCCTCACGCGTCTAGAAGTATTTTAGGGCGTCTACGTTCATACGCCTAGAAATACGACAGTTTCTATTGTAACCGCCCCAAAGTAGCTCTATCCCGAACATTTTAATCAAAAGTTTTCGAATTACCTTAACTTTTCAGAAGTTTAACGTATATTCTATCCGTGAAACGAATCCTTAAAACAGACTCACGTTTCCAGATATTTTTTTAACCTTTATTAGGTACTCAATGACGATACGAAAATCAATGTCAAAGTCAACGTGCTCTCATTTTCTCGATTTCCTTACATTACTTATTAGATGCTTCATGTATGCACTATTCTTACGTTAGTTTTTATCTATCTTATCTTATCTTATCTTACAGATGGGCCCTTTCGGATACACTTCGACCCTTTAGGATCTTTTGTGCAATTACCCTCTTACACACTCAGCTGATCGAATGCGCAGGTTTCCTCACGATGTTTTTCCTTCACCGTAAGAGCATCGGGTAATGCACTTAAGTTAGAAAAACTCATTGGTACATGGTGACCGCGGGGGTTCGAACTCGGTACCTTACGATCACGAGTCGACCCTCTAAGCCACTAGGCCACCGACGCTCTCAAAGTTTAGTTTTTATCTAAAACGTATTACCAATAATGACCACAGATAGAACTACTTCCGTATCCTAGAGTAAGGTTGGTGTGCACCCGATTTTTTCCCAATGTTAAAGTTTTAATATCAGACGAATATAACTTAGCAGTTGCATAATGGAAATATTATAACATCTCCAGGTGTGAGAGTCGTAAACATAATGCAGACTGTTTTTATCACTTAGTTTATATGCAAAGTAAAATCTAATAATAGTAAAGTCAGGTGAAAGCTATGTTAAGATACATACAAAAAGGTTTAATATAACATTGTAACAGACGTGGCCTTACAAGAAGGATCAAAGTCAACGAAAGGGCAATAGGGATTGAAGAGGCCTGTGTTAAGCTTTTTAGGGTTCCGTACCGCTGTCCGTCCGTTCGTCTGTCTGTCAACGGGCTGTAACTCATGAACCGTATTAGGTAGACAGTTGAAATGTTAACTGAATGTCCCTTTATTGGTGTTAACAATATATTTATGTTTGTGGTGTTATCTATGAAAAGGGACCTTATTGTCGATGGCGCTTACGCCGCACTGTGTCACGCAACCTTGTATTTATATCTGTTGGATTATTATGAGATTGCTATGCAGTTAAGTTTACGCTGAGAGAAAAGGACAGAGCTATATAACTGCTATAGCGCTATCCTTTACGCTCACCGTAAAATGAATTGCATAGCTATGTCATAATAACCCCCCTGAGCATCTTTAATAATGGCGGAAGCGCCATCGACAATAAGGTCCTTTTTCATAGATAACACCACTTTTAAAATGGCCCCCACGCAAAATGTTACGCGTATTTTGATCAATCTTATCATTTTTCTGTAGTACGGAATCCTTTGTGTGGGAGTCTGACTCACACCTAGTTTTTTACATCATACTTGTGTAGTGAAGTGAGGTAAAGTATTAAAGATATTAGATCTTGACTTCAGTTGAGCACTTAGGGCCTCTTTCTATAGTTTATAAATGCTTTAGAGTGCCTGGCACAAGCACTTATTTTTTTGTGAATTTCTCTGACTCTGAATAATTGATAATATGGTAGTATAATGGCTCTTAGATGAATTTGGCCTTTCTTATGAGTTTTAAGGACTAAGTGGCATTTCGTTCCTTTACTTTCTCAACCTCGTATCTGACCGAATAGTTAAAGGGTATCATTTAATCGATCAGCAAAATATTCTTATTTTAGTGAACAGTAATATGTATTTGGTTAGCAAACATTTATAAATCTGTCTGCAATTAATGATATACTGAACTGCTTTAAATTATTTTGGTCAGCAAATTAATATTTGAGCTGCATTGAGCGACCCACAGTTAATCAAATTTTGGTAAGCAATCAGTAGGTAAGCAAAATATTTCATTTTGTCCATCAAATAAAAGGGGGCAAATTTACTGTCGTGCCGGAAACGCACATATGCCAAACCCATCATAAAATTTACAAAGGACATCATCTTTTTTGGTCCAAACATGAAAGTGCCAGCCAATAAGAAATACCTAATGCTATATTTTATTATAGCTTGACTACCTGAACATTTATTAGTATGGTACCAAAGCTCATACCAATATCCATGGTTTTATAAGGATCATTTGTTGAGTTCATTACGGGATTTGTTATAATTTAAAAAAAAGTGCAATACACGATTCTCATGTTAAAACTTAAAACTAGGTTCCTTTGGAGCCACCTTATCTTACCAAAATCAGTTCAAATATCAAGTTATGGTAAAACAATTCATTTGTTTTGATAGTTTAAGTCACCGAAACAAAGAATTTCAGAACTAAAATAAAAACAAGGGCATTGACCCTACAACTTTAGTGCCATAACAATTAATGCTCAGATGGACAAGTTCTAACATAATATAGCATTATATCACTTTAGCCGGCTGTTACACATTTGGACCAAAAATGTATGAAACCCCGATGATTTCCTTTTTACAGAGTACGCTCACGCTCGCTCCTATTTCTGGGTTGTTCTGGCCCTCCGGGCCTGATATAAAAACGAACCTAACCTAAACTACCTAATATTAATGATACAAATTTTGGTTAATCTAGGGTGTGATTGTGATTTCTAAATTTGTGTGACAAAACTTAACTTGTAATTACTATACGAGCCTCAAAAATACCAACCTTTCGGTGCTCGCGTCACGTGGTCTGATTTCGCTCCGCCCAAAATAACGAACACTGCTGATTTTTCAAACTAAACGCAATCCACTTATTTATATAGATAACCATTATTTTTATATGCACACCTCTCAATTAAACTGCTTACAGACATGTTTTCTCTGCTGACCAATTGTGAAATCTTGCTGCCTAAGTAATTATTTTGCAGCTCGACTGTTTATTAGGCAGACAAATGATAAAACAAGAAGATTGATATTGGTTAAAATGTTAACCGTTTGTAAATTGTTTGCTGAACAAGAGTTGTCGCCCGATTTTTATTGATTGCCTGCCAAATCTTTGTATGCTGCCCAAATGAGTTAATTGCTTATTTTTTCTGCGAATCAATTTTAATAACGGCTGACCATTTAATTACTTCCCATAGTTAAATAGGACAGTAGTCTTTATTTTTAGGGAACACGAGTGCTTTTCCTATCAAACTATTCGTTGAGTTACGAGGTTAAGAAAGTAAAGGGACGATTAGCAATCGTTGGCCATATTAATGAACTCAGATGCTGGTCGTCTTGAAAGATCACCGTATTCTATGTTTATCTATCTTGCTCCTTGATTGATATCATATCGTTGCTGTCACAATAGCTCAAGCTTTCAAGTTGATAAATAGCTATCATAAGTTAACAATACGATCACACAATAGAAACAAGACTGTCTAAAATAAAGTAGAATAGAGGCTTTGGATAAAAATAAATGCTTAGCGAAAATAACTATTTTTATTCTGAAAGTAAGCTCTGTAGGTACTTTAACATATCTGAGTCTACCAGCGCATTCCAAAAGGAAAACACTGGTTAGAAGAAGCAACTCAACTCGATTTTTGTTCCAAATAAATATTTTATAAAATGAAATAACTTAAGCTAGTAACATAGAAAACGATTTAAAGAAATAATAATACAAAAGTAGCTATTGCTTTCCTATTAGAAATAATCAAGGAAATATTTCAGTTATGGGAGATGCATAAGGTCTCCCGGTCAATAATAAAAACGAATACCTACTAATTTTAATGTCACGAGGATAGTAAAAAATCAATTTAGATCTTAGAGATCTATAATAATACTCTTGACTCTTAAAAAGCAAATGAATGAAGTTAAAATAGTGACGATGTAAAAACTCCAAATGTCAAGTTAAACATTACGCTACGACCGCTACGTCGTAGCCCGTAGCCACATATTTATTCACTGTCCATGTAGCACAAATTAATCTGCTACGCACAGTGCCCCGGGTCGTTAATTACAAGTGTGTAAAATTCTTTATTTTACTGTTGAGGCCGGGAAGCTAACGGTTGCTGGACGAGTACGAGGTAGCACGGCCGAGAAGCAGTCATAATAAAAAAGATAAAATATGTTTATTCAGTAAGTTTTCGTTAGGGAACTTTTACACGTCAAAAATCAAACAGTGACTTAGTCTGCACTATAAGAGTTCTTATTTCCTTAATACTGTTCTCTACCAACACCCTACTCCATCAACAAGTGCGTACACTTGGCCTGTTTTCCATTATTTACTAACAGTCCCTTGACCTCGCCACGCCTCGCCCTTGCTCCACGCCTTTCCATAAATACTAATGATTGCGGCGATTTATCAGTTATTTACCTGGCATTAACAACGATGACGCAGGGTAAAGCCGCAGACGCATGAAAAGCGTAGGCGGCGCGGCGTTTCCATAAAAAAAAACGGCCAAGTGCGAGTCCGACTCGCGCACCGAGAGTCGCGTACCGCCGCAGAGTAGGTATTATTATATGACAACAAGCTTTCGCCCGCGACTCCGTCCGCGTAGAAGTCGTTTATCGCTGCTCCCTCAGGAACTGTACAATTTTCCGGATAAAAACTTTTCTATGTCCTATTCCAGGACCTAACCAATATGTGTGCCAAGTTTCGTCTCGATCCGTTCAGTGGTTGAAGCTTGAAAGACGGACAAACATACACACTTTCACATTTATAATATTAGTATGGATTTGAATCCGATTTCGAATCGAAACACCGCGAAACTAACTCACACTTGTTGTCTTGCTTTAGGGTGTGTAATATAATAATACCAAAGGAGAATGGGCAAATTGGCCTATCGGCGGCCACTGATGAAATTGGTGTCATATGAGAGCTCTGATATTAAGGAATACTTTCTGTAAAGAACTTTTATTTCTCTTTTAAAAAATGAATTATTTAAACTTAAGTCCGAATTCGATCAAGACATTCAAGAAGATATTTTGTTACCAGTATCAGAATTATTATACACCGTGACTTATGATTTGTATACTTATTATATCTGTAAGTTGTACTTTATTGCCTTATAGTAAATAATTAACATATTGTTAGTTATTAAATACTTCACTTTGAGATGTTAGATCATCAATATATGTTGAGATTTCCCTTCTTTCCTAAACATTTGATATATTGATGATCTAACATCTAATCGGGAAAACTACGCAAAGTATTGTAGAAGAAAATCATCTTTTATTCTGATTACAATTAAGTCACGGTAATGAAACTTTTACCAAGTAACAGTAGGACTATACCACATCGTCAGATAAAAAAAATATCCTTGGCCGCTCATAGACCAAGTTCCATACAGATTTGCCCATTCTCCTTTAATGCTTATACAGTCAAGGACTTTACTTGTTACGCCACTATGGAACCCTGTCGCATAAAGTTAATCATTCATTTAAGCGTTATTTCTGCCATGTGGTTTGACGCTGTCATTATGACAGGGTTCCATAGTGGCATAACAATTAAACTCCTTTACTGTATGTTATACCGTTTTGACGATACAACAATAATAAAAATATGGTGAAAAAAACGTTTCTTGTATGGGGGCCCCTTTATTATTTCACTTTTTTTTTATATCAACCAAGTTCTGAAGAATAAGCCTGCTACTATAATGGTTCGAAAAATACACCTATTTAAAGTTCGTTTTAAGACGGATTGACAGGACTGGCATATTAATTAGGTCCCTTCCCCTAAAATCGCCTCGGTCACCGCTTTGGTCACGCTTTTTAGTATGAGAACACGCCGCACCGCGCCGCCTCCGCTTTCACTGCGTACACGGCTTTAAGTTTGGTAAGGTCGTTAGCAGACCTTGGATTGCGTAATACTGATCAATTTATTCTAATAATGTATATTGCTAATAGTGTATTAAATTAAAATAGAGATATTTCACAACTAATTTATAGGTTAACCCCCTTACCAATAAACGTTGAGTAACGGTGGTGTAGCTATACAATGTTTTGTCCTTATCTGACATTTTGACATTTGAATTTGACAGATAAGGACAAAACATTGTATAGCTATACCATCGTCACTCAACGTTAGGCCTCGGCAAAGAGCAGACTATGTAAAGCTTCTCCCGATATAAATGCTCTATAGTTCCTTCAAGTTCAAAACCCACCGCAAATCAACTGTGAAACTAGCTGGCTCGTGCTTTACAGTTTACGGACAGCCGGACAAATTGGAAATGCGGTTTCAATACGTATCGCCACTCTGGTACTCTAAGGGAATTATTGCGCCGCGTCTGAAATAACAGTGTTTATTGCCGCTGCCGTATCTGAATTGGACATCTACTATAGCCCTAGATAAGATACAGTCGAAGAACGTTATCGTTATCGAAAATGTGTTTTTTTTAAATTTTCATTCCACAATCAATGTGACAATCTGTAAGGCTCACGTGTCCTTTCCTCTATAAAATGCCACAATTATTGGTCTCCAGGGAATTTCCACAGCGTTGACCAGTTTCACCTTGTGGGCCGTCCAACTTCGTCTTTTGGTACGCAAAACCACTACGATACCTATAAAGAATCCAAGAATTCCCCAACATTTGTTTGCCGTACCTGTAAAAGAAGAAAATACTTGTTAACATCATTATAATTTATTTACTAAGAATTAGTTTTAAAGGTTACCTCAGTTATATTTTCCCCCTCCCACTATGCAGATAATAATGTATCCAATAGGTACCTATTAATATAATTTTCTAGATTTTTCTACCTTGGACACAAACGGTCAAGCAAGTTATACATCACAAATACCAAAGGAATACTCTTAATTTGTTAAAAAACAGCTTTCAGTAGACAGATATCCAAGTCACACCATAAGGGGGACCCTTTACATTTTTACGGACACCGTGTCCTAAGGCTGCGGCTCCACTGAGGCGGAGACGAGCGGAGCGGAGCGGAGCTGTGCCAATATTAACCAATAGAAGGCGCATGCGGTCACGTCGAGCGCGCCTTGCACACGTTAGTTTAGATTCTATTGGTTAATATTGGCACAGCTCCGCTCCACTCCGCTCATCTCCGCCTCAGTGGAGCCGCAGCCTTAAACGAACAAAATGCCCAAAAATATGATAATCCGTTTTTGCTTTGCAAAGTCATGTAAAAATAATTCATCAGAGACAAGCACGATAAATGAATCCTAAGACGCAGATAAAACCTCGTTAATACTTTTAGAACAGTATTAAATCATGGACATTGAAAACCTATACTTGGCCAAGATTGTCTCAAAGATAATTGAGTTTCCATCCTGAACGTGAGAGTTTTTCGACGCTCTGGATTATGACCACGATGATTAAACGAACGATTGTTTCTGAACGAAGACTTTATTACTATTATGTATTTATATCTTTAAAACTATGTTTACCGATATATAATGAGTATATACAATAGGAAGTCATATTATAAGAAACGCTTGGTTTTTACCATAAAATTGCTAACAAATATAACTTTTAAATTTTGACAACCAATCAAAAAGCTCTAACTAACTAATAAATTGAATTTAAAAAAAATACCTAAATATATTTCTGTTAGAAACGAAGCTTTTGTTATATAACGATTTGAAGGAAAAAAACTTAGATGTTCATACAAAGTTATAATATTTTGCCATGTGGACACAAATTCACCCTCAAACTCCGAAACATCTAGTTTAGAGTCAAAAACGTAAAATTACACCGCTTTAGTTTTCCATTCTAACCCCCTTACTAATAAACGTTGAGTAACGGTGGTATAGCTATTCAATGTTTTGTCCTTATGTGTCATTGTGACATTTGAATATGACAGATAAGGACAAAACAATACTCAACGTTTATTAGTAAGGGGGTAAGGGTGTGCGTAATGCACAAACATAATAATATATAGACGATCGTTGGCTTTGCCCGCGACTGCGTCCGAGAATAAGTGGTTTATCACTATCATCACTAGGTACATATTATAAAACAAAGTCGCTTGCCGCTGTCTGTCTGTACTTATGTATGCTTAGATCTTCAAAAGTACGCAACGGATTTTGAGGCGGGTTTTTTTAATAGATAGAGTGATTCAAGAGGAAGGTTTATATGTATAATACATGCATAATATAGCACAGAAACACTGATAATAATAATTTTTTAGAGGTTTCTAATGTGATGTCGTAAATAAACACATTTTTTTGCGCTTATATTGCAAACGCTGGCTAAACCTTAAGAGATATATCAAAATAATTTACCGAAGAATTGTAGTTCTTCAAAAAACCTAAAGAATAGTCCGCGATGGCATATGTCTATCTCCTAAGGATGAGTCACAGTAACCAAGGTTATTTGCGAAGCTATTTTCTCCAATTCAGTATTTATTCTTATCCATATAAATACGTTAGTTACCTTGGGAATTTAATGTAGATTAAAATTGTCATTTACACTATATTATTTAAATAAGTACTTTAGAAGATATGGCAGATTCAAAATTACGCGCAACCTAAATCTGTATTATCGAAACGCTTGGCCGCCGGTCCTATAGCCACGTAAAGCCACGCTTCGCCCTTTAGTACCTACAGCCTGCAGCATCACATAGTATCAAACACCGGAGCTCTCCTGTTAGTTAAGTAGGTACTTATATTTATATTAAGCTTTTCAAATTGTTAAATTAGGGAAATGGGTAGGTAGTTCGATTGAGTTTAGGTTTTGGTTAAAAGATATTTTTATTTTTATGTTGTCTACACTTCTACACTTAATATTATAAAGAGGAAAGATTAGATTTTGTGTTTGTTTGTTTGAATTGAATAGGCTCTGAAACTCCTGGACCGATTTGGAAAATTCTTTCACCATTAGAATCCTACACTATCCCTGATAAACATAGGTTATACAATATTTTCAAAAAAGTTAGGGATCCGTATGAAAGCTTCGATAATGTAACCCAAGGTGTGAAAAATATATTTACCAAAAAAAAACCTAATATCGCGTACGCTGCGGAAACTATTGACAATAGAGCAATGTGATGTACTACAGTTTTATAGAAGACATCAATTTCTACAAAAAAAGTTCACAATACTATATGTCTAACTTTTACAGTTATGTCACAATAACTACTTTTTCATGTTAAAATATGCAATAGTAACGCCGGTTCTAACTAGGCTCCATTATTCGTACCTTGGTATTAATCCGTATCCAAATAAATCATTTCGTTTTCAAGGCTATATCAGTACCTGTAAATTACTTTTTGAATTATTCAAATCGGACATACCATTCAAAAGTTATCATGAGTGTAATAATTATCAAAATTGAAATTTAAGAAACAGGCTAAAACAGCCCTCTAAGTGTCTTTAATTGGTTTTATCTACAACAGAGAATAGATAGACACGTAAAATTTGGCTAATGGTGCCTCTATATTGTGTAAATGAGCCAGCAGAGCATCAAAGAGTGTATGACATACCTACATAGGTACATTAAATCACGCCTGTTTCACAGATGGGTAGGCAGATACCACTTCTTTCTTTTCACTTTCAAGAGTGTATGTGATGATGAGAAATCTATTACTTAAGTATCTAATAATTTAACCGAAACCATGCATCTCTTCTCTAAATAGTATAAATTAAAGTCGCTTCGCGTTGTCTGCCTGTTCCTCCGCTAACTCCTTCTAAACCACGCAACGGATTATGATACGGTTTTCACTGTCATTTAGGGAATTTATTCTTGATGGTTTATATGTACATTTCATTCTAATTAAGTTTTAATATAGTTGAGAAAACTCAATGTTTTCCTACCACGCCGTCAAAAATCGTTTTTCGGGCCCTTACATAGCTTACGCTGGCTAAACCTTAAAAGATGTGTCAAAATAATGTACGGAAGAATCGTAGTTCTCTAAAAACCTAGAGAAACGTCCTCGATGGCATATGTCTATCTCCTAAGATTGACTCACAGTAACCATTTATATGTTTATGATTTTATTTTAAAATATTAGGTTATTACCGAAGCTATTCTGTCCGATTCAATATTTAACCTTATCCAGATAAATACGTCGGTTACCTTGGGCATTTAATGTAGATTAATATTGTCCCGTACAATATATTATTTAAATAAATACTTTACAATATATGGCAGATTCAAAATTACGCGCAACATAGATTAGAACTCAAAACAAATATGAGTTTCGTTGTCTGCACGTATGAAAACGGCTCTTTGCAGAGTCGTTACTCAAAATAGGAAATGGACAGAAGCCGCAAGATAATAGGAGCATTAATCTTCAAAATGAGAACCTTTGCGTTTTAGGTAAATAATTAGACGACAATGTTTATTCCGAAATTAATAATATTAATTCTAAGACTGTACTAAGGAGAGAGCTATTTTATCACCAACTAATAGTCAAGTAGGTATAGAAAATCAATGCACCGACACAAACGTACTACTCTGTAGACACTGTGCTCGACCTGGAAGAGGCTATCCATTTCCCAACGGAATTTCTCAATTCCTTACAACCTTCTGGATCGTCCCGCATAAATTAGTTTTGAAAGAAGGGTGTCCTTTTATTTCACAACGGAACCTTAATCCACCCAAATAACATCTTTAAAAACTTTGATAATAGAGTGCACAATACTGACCGGATGTGCGGCTGGAAAAATCGTTTTAATTCCCCGGATTCCATACTTTCCAGTTTAAACGACTGCAATGACAATTTACAAGTCACAAGGTCAAACATTCAAAGTTGCGGGCTTAGACCTGTGGGCCTAATATGGCTGCGTTTATCGCGTGACAAAGTGTGGATAAGGCATCCGTCACCTTCTGACACGTAAATAAGAACGAGAGTGACGGATGCTTTATCCACATTTGACGAGCGATATTGACGCAGCCATGCTACTAGGCCTGAGCATTGAGTGTTTTTCCCATAGAGGTATGTAGCCCTTTCGCGCGTCATGGTCACTTCCAGGCAAAATTTATTTGTATTATGCAATGAGAAGTCCGCTGTAATCATTGTATATAGAGAAATTTTGTGAAAGCTGGCAGTCATGATTTGAATTGAATTTAAAATCTAACGGCATCAAGAACTCAATTTCGCAAAATTGGACGTCTTTCTAAAATCGTCATGAAATAAAACCTCTATGCATAATGCACCTATCTATAATTTGAAAAGTATATTATTCCAGATGAACTTGGATTATTTTAACTTATTTTAACCGAAGCGAAGCGAGGGCGGGTCGCTAGTTTTAACATAATATAAAAAATATCCCTGATTCTGGGCTACAAACTATTTGTCCCAAACTTTACTTCAATCTGTTGAGCCATTGAACCCAAAAGACAAAACAAATAAAGAAATATACAAAGTCACTTTCGTATTTTTTATATCAGTAAGGATATATAATTATACCAACTTTTATCGTACCCTTAACCTTTCGCCAAATAGCAGTGTTCGCATTATTGTATTCCGGTGCGGGGAAAGACAACCATACCATTTAAGTAATTAGTGTTGGGTGACGAATTTGCAGTCTCAAGATTGTCATCGTAAGAATGCAATCTTTAGATTGCCTGTGTGCTCGTTTGCCTACTTCATGACATAAAAAATCTCACGTCGAATCTCACACAAACTTCCTGACGTTTTTGCGCCAGTTTCATTCTGAATCGTTGTTGTGTTGACTTTATCCAAAAACCGCATCTTCCAAGTGTTTGACCTATAACTCACACGCCCCAGACACGATCCCTGAGGGACCACTAAATACAGCCCTCGTATTTTTTGCAAAAAAGTTTATCTTGTGTAGAGCCGTTCTTTTATCGTTAGCCGCTTTGAGTACGTCACGTAATAAATGGCAACGCTGTTTTGAGATAAAACATTTGGAAGAGATATCAAGTGGGTTTGTATAAATATTATAATATTTCGATGCTAGCGGCCGCAGTTTGTAACAATTTTTGCAGAAATGTTTTAACTTTGCGCCGGTTACAGGTTTACCTTAAATAACGAAAGAGACTTGGGCGTGCTTTCTACGAGTAAGTTAGTTGAAACCAATAACCAAGTAAACACACAAGAGCTAGTTTATTTATAGAATAATATGTATGTACAATATACTTCAGGATTCACAACGCACTTGGAGTGTTAGGTCTTACCAAATAACCAAACGCCCTAGTGCAAATAAAACTAGGGCTCTAAATGAACTTTTGAGGTTTAGTTAATCCAGTTAAAATATAAATTTGGCTAGTTTAATTTGAAGTTTGTTAGACAGGGTTCAAGGTCCTTAGCTTGGGGGCCCAGTGCACTGCACCGTTTAGGCCTCCGGTAGCTATGCCAATGTACAGTCAAGGGCAAAAATATGTATACACTTTAGTACCTTGTCTATTTTCGTCATATTTGAACTGCCATATATGAACTGTCACAGTGGTTAAAGTGACAAGGTACTAAATTGTATAAATATTTTTGCCCTGGACTGTACGGGTTTCAGATTCCTCTTTCCATCAGGTGGGCAGTGAGCTTGTTTGCCGCAAACAAAATTACAAATTAATTAGGGTCTCTTAATTGATACAAAATAGCTCATTTGTGACAAAATCTACAATTTTGAATCATGTCGTTACAAAGTACAAAATGTCACCATCTAAATCAGTAATAATGTCATCTACGTATACATTTGAAATGTCGGAGAACTTAATCTCGTAAGTACCTACGTAATGGTGTCTCTGAGCTAATGGCAGATCATGACACTGCCAAAACTGTAGCCATTGAACTTTGAACAACATTGTTGCAAACTTGTGCATGTTTTGAGTGAAGTTTCGGAAACTGAGCGAGCTGTTTCGAAGATCACAAACAGCGTATGATTTGTTAAGATTGGTTAAGATTTAATTGAATTTTAAGTGATGACTGATAATGGTACAACATCATCGACGCGTTCTCTATAGCATGAACTTTCAGAGGTATCTTGTAGCGGTTATGTAAATGATGTACTTGCATGATACCTTATAAATTAAAAAAAAAAACTTTATTAATGTTTAATTAGTTATTAGCTTTACGTTTGCCACTTTGGCCGCGTGAATCTTTTTGTTTTGGATAGGTATTTGAACGGTAGCCCATTTTATAATTCAGAGTATTAAGTTATCTCTATTACAACATGCTCTCACACGTAAGCTAATTTTCGCATTTATACCATTAGTGTGTATGTCCTTTGTCCAAAATATAACTACTCAAACCCAAATTCCTGAGTAACTTCTAAGCTATAAATGGCTTCCTCAATGCACAATTTGTTCACTTTACGAGTATTCGTACGAGTACCAAAGTCCTTGTGTCATAGTAAATGTGAAGGGGAGCATTGAAACTCCTCTGCAGAATTATGAACATTTGAATGTTCTGAACAAAGTTTTAGTCCGCGACGAATCCGTACCTGCAATTTTTCAAAGTTGTTGAAAATTTTAAAAATCCTTACTTGTTTACATCAAATCTACCAGCGCTTTCCATGAGTTGAAAATAGTTAATGACAGACATATTCTTAGCTATAATGAATTTAAAATTATCTGAAGTTATGTAAATTATTTATGAGCCTAGGCTAGATTCTAATAATTCCAGAAACATTATTACCAAAAAATGTTTGACGGTTGTCATTCATTTGTCAGTCCGTCATCTACAATGAAATAATGTGTCAAGTTAACAAACTGTTTGATATAGCACTTTGTCTTAAGTTCTCCGGTTCCTGTCGCTAGGGACGATTCCTAAAAAACTTTTTGCACAAAACTAGCTCCGGACCCTCGTTTAGAGGCGTCGCATCAAAAAAGTGAACGTTTATTGAGGCGATAAAACGAGCGAGTTCTACTAAACTTAAGATATTGTAGATACTCTGGAATTCGCGAGTGGATGGAAAATATATTTAAAATGTATTCGAAATTTATAAATTTCTATGACTGTGACAATTGTTTTACTGATAGATTTTTTTAGTCAAGATTTGTGCGATAATTATTTTTTTTGCTGTCTGAGAAATAATTATTTTACGTTTTTTTTTAGTTATCCTTAAAATTCAAAGCATCGCAACGCGTGTAAGTTAAATGCATAATTAAACCCATTTACTTACTTAAACGATAAATAATACAACTCGTAGTAATGTATGACAACTTAGTTTGTTAAAAAAATATATGTAAAAAAACTTCTAGTACTTCAGAATTTTACGACCCCTTGGACAAAGTTTTAGCAACATACATTTGATTTAGGAACAGAAATTTGATTTAGGAACAGAAATTTAATTTAGGAACAGAAATTTGACAATTTAAGCTGATTCATAACGGTCGTGTTACGTGCGAAAGGTAATACTATCTTCTTTTATCTTTTCAGTACCTTTTCGAAGCATTTTTTTTGCTGAAAATCATTCGGTGGAATATGAGTTTTTTTAATATAAAATCTAATAAATTATTTTTTTAATACTTTCCGGTAATATAAAATACCTTAGATTGTAAATCCTTCCGGTAACTCAGAATACCTACTGGGCGTTCGGCTTCGTTTTGTGGAACACAAGTAACTAACGAGCCATGTGATGGTTTTGGGAGTTATTATGAATTGCGAAGGACATCTCATTTAGCGTAAACAAGCACAACCAAGATTAGCTGGCATAAATATTATTCCAATGTCAGGAGATAACGAGCCAAAAAGACCTATCTTCAAAGATGAAAGTACAAAGGCCTGCAAAATATGGAACAGATATCCCTATAAAGTCATACTTAGTGTAATATTGCTCTAGCACTAAAGTACAGAAAGCAATTTTGGACAAAATGTTGACATAAAAAGTATTTACTCAATACTTGGTAAATATATTTACATGTAGAAATAAATTTGTACTCGTATTTTAAAGCGCCTCTTTTTATTCAGTCATGGAATATTGGATACATTATTTATTTACGCCGATTCCTATGGGATTCCATCGAAGACGTTAAAAATGAAATTACGGCCCGTTCTCTCAAATAAATACATATTTCATGAACATTGGCGAATCGGAAATATCGCTAGCGTATATAGAATCTCGGTGTATTGGAGAGGGTCGCTAACATGAAAAGTGTTTCTCGATTAATACCGTTATTTCTGCTTCAAATAAATCAAAGGTACCGTTATGCCTAACAAATGCTATAGGCATAATAATTATGTCCAGAAATGGTCATGATGTATCTAATAATGATGATGACAAAACTTTAAATAATATCCACCTTAGATTTATTTCTATTAACAGAGACTCTTAAAAGGTAATATTTTTCATCCATGTTTTTTTACACTTATACTTTATTAGATCGGTGTGATTTTTTACACTTGTGTCCTCTAAAAGAAGCAGAATGTTATTCAAATTCAATTCAAATTCAAATTAAAATTTATTTGTCAGAATACAGTAATACACGGTCTTAGTTATAAAATTAAAGCACTTGTATTCAGCATGCAAGCAAGCGTACAAATATTGTAAATAATCTACAAATTTTCATAATACTTTCCCAATTTCATAAATTCTAGTCAATGATAATACAAAAAACCCCTAAATATTCCTTGACACTATAAAAACATTTCTCCATCAGCCATTTTGTCAAGTTACGTTTAAACATTTTTCCCGACAACATTCTTAATTCATCCGGTAAGTGATTAAAAACTACAATGCTCATATTAAATATAATTATTTATTTTGTACATATCCTTGCGACAGAGAGGTTTGTACAAAAGAGACATAATACGTGCTCTTGTCTGCCTTTTAATGACTTGACTCCGTTTCATAAAATATTCTGGGTGGGAGTTGACAAACACACATACGTCTCTTATGTACACACATGGTAGTGGTAAAATATTCAGTTTTCTAAATAATGGGACACAGCTGCCATATGTTAAAAACTACCTATATACATACATAATTTCACGCCTTCGTTCCCAGAATGGGGTAGGCAGAGCTACAGAATTACAAACATCTCTAAAAACTTGTTGATAATTCTATAACCACAATTTGCGCAATTAGGCTAAGATGTTTACCAGCGTATTAGTGACAGGTTGCAAGCCCATCGCCTAACAGTACTACAAGCCTTTATTCCCTTAGTCGCTTCTTACGACATCCGCGGGAAGACATGGAGTGGCACTATTCTAACTCGGCAACCACACGTGGCCTACTAAAAACTACCTATTATCTATAAAAGTTTTGTTTATCTTAAGGGAACAGGAAATACAATACCTATATACGCTGATGAACTAGCTAGGAAATGCTTGTATTATTCAAAGTTATTACAGCTGAATACATTTTTGGGATTCATTTGATTGTATTTCTGTAAAACCAACACAACAATCATATATTTCACTCGGAATGAAGTACACTGCACGTAAAGTCTGGAAAAAAGACCGGTGATTATTGTAAAATACAAATGAGCTCTCAAATGCAAACGCAAAACCTCGGTGATCCTGCAATACTACGTAACTAACCACTTCAATGAGTTTCAAAATGAACCTTACTGATTACATGCTAAGGCGTATTTTGCACCTTATTTTATTTGCTAGTTCTGCGGAAATGCCGTATCACCGACAAAAAAACAACAAATAAATTACAACTTTTGTCTCCTAAATTGTCCGAACTTAGCTATAAATTTATTCTAACTGTACACAAATGCTATCACGCTCAATCACTGCATAATGTAAAATACCGCAGCGCAAATATTTCATTTAACACTAGCTATAATTTAAACACAACTATAAAACTTTGACACCTCGATTTTTACGACTGTTTAAAATTTGAGATTTGGTACCTATGTTGGTTTTTGTAGCAAGAAGGAAACTAATGAACCTGAACTTCTTATTTTAAGAGGTTTCTACAAATATTGGTTATTTCAAGAAATGAATTGAGTTGCCTTTGCGTTGATGAATCATATTAATGATTCATCAACGCAACATGTCATTAGACAGGAAGAAAAATATTGACGATAAGAATATTCGCTTAGACATTTAATTACTTTCTGTATCCTACAAAAATTTAATAAATACATAAAACAATTTCATAAATTGACTTTATCCCAAACCAAGATGATATTTGTATTTTGCGACATATTTCTTACGGGTTGAAAACTGGTTAAATGTAACGCCCTGCTCTTAATAACATCATTATGATTATTGTAACCAACGCTCACATTCTGGCAACAATGCTAATTCTATTTCTATTTCTACGGGTAACTAGGCAATTATGTTTTTTTTTATATTATTTAAATAAAGACTAAATACTTAGCTACCTAGGAAATACTTTCTCCAACTTATGTCGCCTAAAAGTTGTAATAGGTACATTGAGTTGGGCATACTCGTAATGTGTCGTGCCTTACGCCCATTTTTATTTCACAACATCATCATTTTTAAAGAAAAAGTTGACCCTAGAGTGATACGAGTAAATTTGCTAAAATGAGAGAAAGGGATCCCGAGTAAGTAAACCTTTTATCTCAGCTAACTAAAAGGATCATAAAAACCCTGACACAAAAGTAAACACGCGACTACAGCAGTATGTGTACCAGGAACTCAGCAAACAAAAGCCGGCCGAAAGTTTGTTAATTGGGAGAGTTATTGCATCCCTAGGGAAGACCGCGGACAGAAAAATCCCTGAATAAAATAAAAAAGAAAACGCCTAATTTCCGCTGTCGGAATTACTTTCGGAAGTGTTTTTGAACCGTTCACTTAATTTAAACGAGTGTTCCATGGGAATACGTTGACGTTCAAATAAGATAATTGCAAATTATTTACATGTTGAATTAATTGGAAAATACTTGTAATTCGCGCAATTATTTGTTCTGAGTCTTACGTATTTCCTCTGTAGGTATAAAAGTATGTATTTAGCTATATAAGTTAAGTATATTTACCATTGTCTAGTTTCTTTAGTACAAGCCTAGAGATTAGTTTGGGACTAGGTCAATTTGAGTGAATCGTCCCCTGTTTTTATTTTTACGTTGAGATAATGCCAAGGTCAACTGGTAGGGAACGCCATTAGGCATTAAGTTCACTTTTTTGTGCTAGAATTTGTAATTTTGACAATAAAGATTGATAAATCAATAAATACATAAATGCCCAGCGTTTGGTGCCTTATTATGAAGTATTAAACTCTATCTGGCACGTAAAGAGACAAAACTATATGACTGCTATAACTAATTATGTTCCTTTCATTGCCTAGAACTTGGCAGGTTACACTTCATAATACTTTTTCCGGACTGTTTATAAAAAACTGAAAATTAAGACGAAATATCTAACAGAAAGAAAAAAGTCAAGAATGATTCGGTGTAATATTATTATTATGTTATACCGCCACCACAATCTCTGCTTTGCCCAAAGGTTAACTAGTAGAGAATGCCTTACGGCATTAAGTTTCCTTTGTGCAATAAAGATTAATTATAAATAAATAATATTAGTGTCAAATAAGGTACCAGTCAATATTATTATAGCCTGCATGTGGGCCTCTTTAAAAACCCTACTATTAAAGGCAAGGTCAAAAAAGAAAGAATTTATTAAATACAAACATGAAAAAAAAAATTAAAGCGCTTTTAAATCTCTATAACATTTAAACTATTTCTTTTTAAAAAAGAATAACTTTAAACGGCCATAATTAAGACAGAACCACAAAAACAATCACCTACGCAAATGTTACAACAACACTTGTATATGTATATTTTGTACTCTTATATACTAATATGTAATGAATGATGTGTTCACCTGTAATTGGGGTACATAAATACCCAAAGACATCACATGAACATTTATACTGTACCAAATCTTATGTAGGTACTCTGTTGGTGTCCCGCTTAAATAAATAAACACTTGGGCAGATCAAAAACATTTCATATTAAATAATGCTAGCAAAAAATGTATCTTCAAAGCATTGGAAGACGCAGAACACAATAAATACTATCAACCTAAAATCGAACGATTTCGGCAGGTCTCCCGGGCTTGGGTAACCAAGACCGATGACCCGATTAATCTCCATCCAGGCTGTTCTAGCCGTTTTATTTCTTTATAAATCTTCTTTATTTCCCATAGATCCTGTAGATTTATGAAGATCTCTCGATTAGCCCGCCCGTTCAAGGTAAGTGAACCAAAATCTCTGGTGTATTTCAAATTTTAATCTTTGAAATACCTGTATTTACTTTACCTTTATAACTTTACTAGCTCTCGCCCGTGATTCCGTTCGCGTAAAAGTCGTTTATCATGGAAAAGAGTACCCTGTGTCCTTACTCGGGGTTTAAGATATAACTGTACCAAATTTCATCGAAATCGGTTCTGAGGTTTAGCGGAACAAACAGAAAAAGTTACTACCATATTAATTTATAAAACTATTAGTGGATAAATTCGAGGCCAGTACGTTTTCCTCGCAAAAGGTGTCGTCAAGATTTGTAGCTTGTTGCTTACCTAGCTTAAAATGTAAATAAATAATAAACCGGCCAAGTGAGAGTCGAACACGCGCACGAAGGGTAAGCCCCTTAAATATTTATTTTATTTTACTTTAATTAAATTTTTTTAAAGTGAATTTTACAACTAAATAATATATTCTGTGAATATCTCAAACGTCTACCTGCTGCCGTAATTAATATGGAGTAAAAAACGGTAAAAAAATCTCGTTTCTTGTATGGGAGCCCCACTTAAATGTTTATTTTATTCTGTTTTTAGTATTTGTTGTTAAAGCGGCAACAGAAATACATCATCTGTGAAAATTTCCACTCTCCTGGTGCCTGGTGGAAGCCTGGTGATATACAGACAGACAGGCGGATAGTGGAGTCTTAGTAATAGGGTCTGATTTTTAACCCTTTGGGTACGGAACCCTAAAAAGGTTTTTGAATATTTTTGATGGCATAAAATATTAAATTATTCCTTCATTTTACGTAAGATTTGTCCTATGGTGCTGATAGACTTGAGTACATTGGCTAGGATGTTTACCGAAGTAGGCATTCAGATTGTTTGTTTATTTCGAACAACCAATCTGAACGCTTATTTCGGCCGGCATTCTTGCGAACGCTCGAGTAACTACTAAAGTCTATCAGCACCTTCAAGAAATAATTTCGATGTTAGCGCCTGCTCGCGGCATTGTCTTTGAATTAGTCAATGCTCCACATACCGTACTAAACAGTAGGTCGCGCGGCCGGTCGCTGAATGATTACTTAACTCTTTTGAAACGCCGAAAACGCTATGTTGGGTCCCTTAGGTGTAAAAGAAAGATTGTTCAAAATTTTCTCAAGCCACCATCAACCCGCAACATCAAAATGAAATAAGTAATAGTAGGAGATCCGAATAGGAGACGATTTGGACCGGGCTGTTTATTCGATTAAAAGTTTTTTATACCAAATTTAATATGCTAAGTAATATATGGCGAATAGGGAGGCTGAAAATTTTCAGTCCAGTATATAATTAATAAAAAAAATAAAAATTAACTTCGTTTTAAAAAATTACACTAGCTTGTTTAATGGACAAATTACATACCAATCGAAAGTATGAAGCCTATAGAATATGCAAACGTTAGTTTGACTATTTTTTTCTCGTCAAGCTATTGGGTAGGCAGGTATAAACAGGTAAGTCGGTACTTGTAATTTGCACCAAACCTAACGTTTGCATATTCTATAGACTTCATACTTTCGATTAGTATGTAATTTGTCTATTAAACAAACATTTGCAATTTTTAAAAAAAGTTCATTTTTTATTATTTTTTTAATGATATAAGTACTGGACTGAAAGGGCATTGGATAAATTTGTTTGAAGAATTTTGTCATTATTTTTTTCAGCGGCCACGGATGATTTTTGCGTAGTTATTTAGAGGACCTCTAAATACACATGGATATACATAATTTATGGCGTTAAATAATATCGGAGCGGAAATTTAAAAGATTTAAGTATTCAGTTTTTAGTACAAAAGTACGCCCAAGTATGAATATTTAAATATCTCGGCTCCGATGCATTTAAGAGTACCTAACAAAATATGTTTATTTTTAATAATTCAATCATAATTTACCACTTTTACGAATGGCCGCTCACCTTGAAAATGTATGAATTTTACAAATGTCAACACTTTTACCCAAACCCCTTTTTCAGCCTACCTATTCCCCACATATTATTTAGCGTATTAAATTTGATATAAAATACTTTTCATCGAATAAACAGCCCGGTCCAAATCTTCTCCTATTCGGATCTTAGACCATAAGTAAATTCAAGGTCTCGTCGGTACCAGGACGCATTTTCCGTGACCTAAACCAATAAAACTGTTATTACAATTGTATTTTTTACAAATTCAGAACAGTAATGAGAAATATTTTTAGCAACTAATTTACTTCGACATGACATTTTGAAGGAATGTTTCCGTGACTAGCATACTTTAATTTAACAAGCTAACGAACAAACTAACTTGTTTTATTTAAGGGTTCCGTATTCAAACTAGGAATCTTTATAGTTCCAACTGTATCTCTTTACTGTAGCTTTTTTCTCAAAAACTATCGAATTCATGAAGCTAAAATGTTGTACATATCTTAAATATTTTTACCGCGCATTATCTTCTCTAATGAAAGTAAGGCTATTGATGCTGACTACAGAACACGTGAAAAGGCACAGAAGTGTCAACTGCCTCGTCGGAACATAGAGGTAATTATCCCTCTCTTGTTTCGACACAGAGCTCGCTACAAAGGTCATAACTAGAAACTAGCTCTAACTAGTCATTCACTAGAGCTTGGCATTTATCCAGGGAAATACCTGAAACTGTGTCAATACAGGCAGTCTCTATGCCAGTTATATTATTGGTACATGTATCCGGTATATCGGAACAAAATACAGGGTATTCCAGAACTTGATGTAAACATTTAGGAACTAGAACGCTCTTTCCTTACCAGTTCAGAATATAGTATTAATTTTTCAATCTGTTGATTACTTTAGGAGTTAATAATGTTTTAATGTTACTGGTGAAGAACGCTTCCTTGCGGTACACTTTTATCTCTCTTGGCTAATATAAGCTATAATTTGTAATTCTAAAACGTGATATCAAATCCTTAATAACGTAGCAATGTATTGAATTACACCATCATTCATAATTTGCGAAACAATACACCTACGAACAAATCCATCGGCGTACCGTTGCTCGGCGAAACGTTGTCTGCCAATCAATAATCTGCGTAAAACTTGTTGGCGAATCATTAGGTAAGCCTTTATGGGAAAATATGTATTTTTCTACAAAAGTATGTTTATCATTATCTAGGTAGGTCTTTGTGATTGTTGTGTTTTCTACAGTAGAGACCGCGACAGAAACAGATTGTGGGTCACCTTCCAGCCTATATAGCGAATCCTTATATTCAGAAGGGCGGGAAGCGACTGGATTCGCAAAACAGAGGAAAGAGTTTTGGGAGAGGCCTATGTCCAGCAGTACACTGCTGTGGGCTGAAATCTGATGATAAAAATGATGAAGCCCCATTGTATTCTATTGGTATGAGACTCAGTCATACAAACATACACTCACGCCTTCATTTCCAGAGTGGGGTAGGCAGAGCTACAGAATTATCAACAACTCTAAAAATTTGTTGTCAATTGATCCGAAATGGTCCCCTGATATTTATTTTTATAAAATAATTTGTAAAGTTTGTATAACATTATCGTAGAGCGTTCATTGCTTAATGCCTGTTTGCAATATTCTAACGTAGAGGATTTAATTATTACAGGTGAAATGCTAACCCATTTTGCATGTTTAGATCAAAACTAAATCCGTCCCCGGGCACTGGAAACTTCTATTTAGGGGATTAGCGAGATGGACTGGTTATTTATTTAACAGCCTGTAATATCATACTGTTGGTGAAAGGCCTCCCTTCCCTCAATGAATTCCTACCTTGGGCAGTCTTCACCACTCTTGGTGGAAGGCATCAATCTCATCTCGCTAACGTTGCCGTGGTCTGCCACGACGCCGGGTTCTTTTTTTTGGGACCCATTCTTTGCGCACTAAAGTTCCTCTGGCATACGATAAACACGCCTTCCTTAGTTGCTGGTGAGCAAAATTTGTCAAAACTATATGAGTGACAGATTTTTAGACCGAAAAAAGTGTCAATTCAATCCCATGCTCCCTTATAAACATAAAACAAAACGGTCGCAGTCATATCTCAAATTAGACCATCTATCTTTTTTATTTGGGCTCCAACATTTCTACCAATTCCCTTTACAGTACAAGCAATTTTCAACCGTACTACTAAGCGTAAAACAAAAAGAAAACAACTTTGGATCTAAATTACCTTCGTACTTGGTACGGACGCCATGAAGACAAGTGTAATAGTAGACGACTTTGATTTCATACTACAGAAAAGGCACGACAATTTCAACTTTAACTTCTAGGAAGTAAGTTCCGTAACTGATAGTCAACGTCATATTATATAGAGTACATTTTTTGCACTTAGTTGCTTTCATCCGTTAGATAATATTGTTGCATGATTGTTTGTACCTGACGTTAAAGTGACTAGGTTTAGCATTTTCATTTTAATTTGGCCGCACTTACATAAAAGGATGGCTAAGATCACATGCATCAATTTATAGATTAAAGTCATCATTATAAACAAAAATAAATTCTTCTTTAAAACATGTAATCTTCCGGATGAGGTGATTGAAATAAAAATCCATTGAAATTTCAAAGTGGTTGCAATCTTTTTTCACAAAGCGTACTGGTTCATGCTGCATTTCGGACGTTTGTGAAATGCCACAATAGATACCATGGCTTTGTTCAAATACAATTGTATTGTACTCGTAAAGTAATTGCCGCCAAAGTTAAAACAAGAGACTTAACCAAAGTAATCGTCTACCTAATATTCATTATGCCATCGAATATGGCTGTTATATTTCCAATAAGTCCTAAATGCAAGTTAAAACGACTTTTAAACACAATTACACAAGTAAAATGGTAGAGAGATAAAGGGGTTTGGGTAAAAGTGTTGTCATTTGTAAAATTCATACATTTTCAAGGTGAGCAGCCATTCGTAAAAGTGATAAATTATGGTAGAATTATAAAAAATAAACATATTTTGTTATGTAATGTAATACTCTGAAGTGCATCGGAGCCGAGATATTTAAATATTCATACTAGGGCGTACTTTTTGTACTAAAAACTGAATACTTAAATCTTTAAAATCTCCGCTCCGATATTATTTAACGCCATAAATTATATATATCTATGTGTATTTAGAGGTCTTCTAAATAACTATATAAAAATAACGCGTGGCAGCTGAAAAAAAAAATGACAATATTCTTCAAACAAATTTACCCAATGCCTTTTAATGTTCATCTGACTTTCAACCGATGTCCGGTGTACACTACTAACTAATACGATAAGCATTGATTTCCTCTTTTAATTTTCAATAACGGCTCTCACTCCTGTTAAAGTGTTATAGAAAATCGCCATGAGCGCCCTCCTTTCGCTGGAAAATGTCGCCATGAAACGTAAATTTGCTTCAACCGCTGAGTTCCGGGTCCGATATTGGTTTGTGAATTTTTAAAGCGAATCTCGACTGTAATGACGCGCAGGAAATAAGGCGAGGTTTTACATATTATCGTTATACTAGCTTGCGCAAACCATGTATGTTTACATCGTGATAGCGTAGGTATCTCCTGCCCCTAATTAATACCGAGTACGCCGATGTCAAACTAATAGCTTAAACAAAATTAAGATCACAGAAAAAAAACTTTACCTAATAGGTTTTTGTTATTTGGCATTATTGAATTTTTATTATCACGTCAAATAATCATTTTACCGAATTTAGAATACAACAATTATGAAGAATAAAGATCAACATAGATAATAGGGCCGATGCAGACGGACAGCATTTGAACTGCTACCCAGCTGGCAAATGGCAGTTCGGGTGCAGTTCGAGTGCAGTTGACGTACGTACGTTTTGTTGCAGTTACTGCATACGTACGTTTAGTTACTGCATCAGAACTGCATTCGAGCTAACATTTTGCAGCCCGTCTGTACCAGCCCATAGATCTTTCACTAAATTATTGTTTACGTCATTTTACACTACATACGGTAAAACTCAAGTATTAATATACTGGATACCTATCGCTGTCACGCTCTATCTGCCGAAGTGTGAAAGCTATAGACAGCCGAGTACTATTAATACTCTGGTTTTACTGTACACGTGTACTTAAATGCGTATTTCGTTGATTTTATAATTTATTTTTCCATAATATTACGGCTTTGGAATTATCATGATTGCATAACAAGCAAATTTCGATCAGGCTTTAATTAATTTCCTGCAAAACTCCCTAATTACTTTCATTTTTAATCAGATTTCAATTGAAAGTATTTAAAATTAATAAAAGGCAATCAGGGCGTATTATCCTTATTTGAGGTAACGAATCTGCATATTTCTTTAATGTTAAATAAAAAATGTAACACATACCTTCTACTTGTATAAAAGATCCTAGTACGAAAGAATCTATTTCAAAAAAAAAGATCAACGTCAAAAACAACTGGTAACGCTGCAATTTTAAAGGCACCACACACTAACAGGTGGATATCTATAGCCTGTCAGTTCGTAGTGTCAAAACAAAGACTGCGTTTATCGGTGCATTTTTTACAGATTTTGGACTGTCGGGTAAATTGTTAGTCTATGGTTCTCTTTAAGGACTGCCCTGATATGATGTTTTTTATTAGCTCTTAAATAATAATTAAATTTATTTATTTCGGACTCGAAGTTATCCATAGAATGTTAGTAATTAAATGCCCGTGTGGTTTCCGGATTAGAATAGTGCCACTCCATGTCTTCCCGTGGATGTCGTAAGAGACGACTAAGGGAATAAAGGCTTGTAGTACTGTTAGGCGATGGGCTTGCAACCTGCCACTAATACGCTGGTAAACATCTTAGCCTGTTTGTGCAAAATGTGGTTACAGAATTATCAACAAGTTTTTAGAGTTGTTGGTAATTCTATAGCTCTGCCTACCCCACTCTGGGAACGAAGGCGTGAGTTTATGTATGTATGTATGTATGTTAGTAAATTAATTAGGCTACTTTCGTAAGGTTTTACATCACAATGTGGACTACGCCCCTGATTTGTACCAGCCAGAACTTTAAAATGGGACAGTTAAATTCGAGATTCTAGGCGGTTAAAACCATATCATGTTTCCCTGTTATCGTATTGTCAACGTTTTGATAGCTCTTATGGCTTTTGCCACCTAGAACACAGGCCCAGAATGCTTTTGGGACTTTATCTCACGCGAATCTACAGCGACACTATCTTTTTGCGTATAACCGCCTGAAAACAGTCCGAGCGAGCTTCTACGAGCATACGCGATGTACTACTATACTGAAAACGTTGATAAAACTTTGTAGCCAAGTATCAGTTGGTTAAAGAGATGGGGCTAGGAGTCATATTATATAATTGGTTGAAATTTGTATTTTTTTTATAAGTGACATTATTAATACTCCAATTTAAAATATATGCTAGCTTCTAAGAGTCGTTTTCAAACACAATGTATATTGTTTCTGAAATAAATTTGAATTGAATTGAATTGTATATTATACAGTGCGTGACATTCATACGAAGATTTATTTTGACAACAGTTAATATGCATCCTAATTAACATAAAAACATGTGTATTGTTAACATTAGTTGTACTTTTTTTTTAATTTTAATTCGCCGCGCAATGTATCAAAAATACTTACCTCAATTATCCCTCAATTAACTTTCAATTAATGTTATACATTGCCGCTCGATGGACCCGTGAATTACACTAAATTTATTGGAGCTATTTACTTAATTCCTTCTTTAAACGGTTCACAGCACTTAAAGCTATCTAATTAACAGTGATCGGGGAAAACGGTGCAAAACTTTAACAAAACTTGTAAAGCTGACATAAAGGAGAACTTGCAAACAACTAAAATAAGAATATTATTGAAAAATAATAATAATATTGACAGGTTAGTGTTCAATTTAACTCTATATCAGAGTCTCGGATTTGGTATAAGGATATTATTAGTTTCATGGCTGTGAAGTAAGTTTTGTTGAAGTTTTGCATCGTTTTCCCCGATCACTGCTAATTAAAAATTCTGTTCTTATGGATGTCACACACTGTATATGTCGCATCCTCCGGTCGGAGGGCTCGTCTTCCATATTTTGATTTGGCAATATTTTTTCAAAGTAATATCAGGATATTTAATTCAGCCTTCTCAATCACAAATAAAGGAAAACTACGACAATCAGTTCGATTAAAATGGATATCGAAATGCCACGTACAAATGGCGCTGCGGCTTACTCATTCTCTGACATAATAATTGTACCTTTTCTCTGCGTGGTATAAGACAGATTTAATCACCTCATAATAAAGCCACTGCTGATTGAATAGTATGGAATGCTGTGGTACTCAACGAAGACACCGATTTTGGACTCAACGAAGACACCGATTTTGGCCTACTTACGTCTCAATAAGCAGATGATACTTTGCATTAAATAAATACAGTTGGTAATTAACCTTGCCAAAGAATTTTATTTTGACCGGGGTACTTGTTCTAATGGCAGTCCAATATCCTACATTCCGTTTAGTGTAACCACTGTTTCCACTACCATTTATTGCGTCATCCATAACGATGAGCCACTTTAAATTTAATAGGGTTTGGGTAAAAGTGATGTCATTTGTAAAATTCATACATTTTCAAGGTCATTCATAAAAGTGGTAAATTATGATAGAATTATTAAAAATAAACATATTTTGCTATGTAATGTAATACTCTTAAGTGCATAAATTTAATTTGCATAATTAACGCCATAAATTATATAATTATATCTATGTGTATTTAGAGGTCTTCTAAATAACTACGTAAAAATCATCCGTGGCCGCTGAAAAAAAAAAGACTACATTCTTCAAACAAATTTACCCAATGCTGGACAACCAGAATTTGTAAATTGTCATCTGCAATCTTCAAACATCTTAAAACCAACGCTCCCTGATTTCATAGAAATTTGACGCCTTATTGAGATTTTGGCTCTGAATGCGGTAATCCTATCCAGTATCCTGAACAGATAAACTGGGAGCGATGATATCCTGTTTTTCCTTCAAACGGCATCGACCCGTGAAACGTGGTATTAAGGATGGGATTTAAGGTGCGTTTACATCGCCTAAAATCTGCTATTACGAGTATATTATATCTCGAAGGAATTCCTGTTCCATTTTTCCGTTGGAGGACCAAGCGAAGTTTAGGATTCCATTATTTTAATTGATACGCACTATGGGGAAAATCATGATGGGAAAATCCAAGGCAAAATAAAGGTTGGAAGATGGAACATGTCCTGGCTGAGAAACATCAGAGATTAGACCGGTATCAAAGCCGCGGAACATGTTTTTACACCGGTTATGTATAATAAGTATAGTCCTGTATAATAAGTTGCCTGTGGATATTAAACTAGAAAATAAGATGCTATTTATAAGTAAACTGAATAAATGGCTACAGGAAAATTGTTATTACAATATAAAAGATTATTTGACGCGCTAACAAGCCAAACTTTATAATAAATTTAATATTTGACATCGTAGATACATTTGACTTCGTTCCATTTCAATGATAAATATGTAATAATAATTAGACCTAAACATGTCTGGACAATTTTTGCACACCTGCATGCAGGTTGAATACGCATAATACATTACAAATACATTTAAGATCTGTGTAACCGTGTTCAGCAAATAAATAATTTTGATTTGATTAGAAAACTGTAAACATTAAGATACAGGTACATTAAAATACAGGGCAAACACAACCACATTATACAGGTTTCTGACATATTGTAGAAAACTTATAATATGCATGTAGATAATAGTAGTTTACGTGACGGTTGCGTAATGCCAATTACGCAGAGTCGCGTAAAATACTTTATCTACACACATATTATAAGTACTCTAAGATGGGTTCAGAAGCCGAAAGGCAAATGATCAGCATTACCTGCGGTAGTAGGTGACAGCAATGACAGCTGTAACGTAATTGCATTACGTTATCGAATATTGAAAGGTAATGAGATCCAAATTTGGATCATCGTCCAAAATTTAAAATTAAAATTTTAAACGCATAATAGAGGAATTATGATATGAGCGTAGATAAAGTTGTGAATGCGACTGTACCCATAATTAGGCATTAGTCACTACTATTAAACTGAATTTAAACATTACACAATCGAAGTTAGTGGCAATAATCGGGCAACATTGCTATTGTTTTCTTGACAACGGCGTGAATGTTTCACGCATAATTCACGAGACATTCAAATGAGAATGTTAGAGAATGAGACATTTATTGATAAAATAAACATTATTTTACACGTCATTGTCGCTATATCTGACAAATATTATTATTATTATTATTATATATTATTATTATCAGGGGTCGGAATAGGTAGTGCTTATTAACCTAAACTTGACTCTTGTTCATTCATGCGTGAGTGAGATGGGAATACGTTATTGAATGAAGATGCATCAAGTTTAGGTTAATAAGCACTACCTATTCCGACCTCTGATTATTATAGTTATACATTATTATTATTATCAATTCTTACATTATACTTGAACTTGAATAAATTAGAAGATGCAAATAAAAATTGGTTAAATGCCATTCAGACTTGCGGACCGAGGATTACGTATCTCCGCATAGTAGGTACCTATTATTAAATTCCAATTGGAATTCAATTACGAATCGAATCAGAGCGAGCCCGGCTCACACTTGACCATTTCTCATTTTTTGTGGTTTTTTTTCAGGGTTCCAATCCAATCAAATTTGAAACTCGTATGTTTTACTGGTTTAACGATGCAAAAAAAACACGTAGAAAAAAAAAACAGGTTCTTGTATCTGTCTGTTAGTAAATCCGCCGAACATACACACATTCTAAAAAAAATACCGCTATCTATTACTATTCAAAAGGTACGGACGGACGAACAGACATATTAGCAGGGTCCCGTTGGCCTCCTTTCGGGTAAGAAACACTAAAAAACTTTAACAAAAAGCAAGCTTTCAAAACCCGACTGTTGCTAACCAACTTTAAATCGTTATAAATCCTAAATGATCATTCAAAATGAAAAATGATAAAAGAAACCTAAAGATGATTTTTAAATCCCTATTCAATGATTCCCCACTTGTTATACTTGGTTGACTTTTTTTTTAATTTGCACAATATGGCGTCTGGTTGCCGCCATATTGAATTTTGATTACTGTCATATCTTCAGTGACACTCACCAGATTAAGACAAATCGATTGACATAAGAATCATCAAAATCAGACAACGGGTTTAGTTTTTAAAGTGCCACAAAGGAACAAACATACATATATAGGCTGTGAAACACATTACCCTCCTCCTTCGGCAGTCGGGTAAAAATTTAAATGTATACATTAAATAAAAGATCGGGGGTCGGGGGACGGGTCGGTGTGTTATACGTCCGAAATATAATTAATGAACTCTCTTGCTAAAGTTTTAAAAGATTACTTATCGCTTCTTACACGAACAAACTTTTTGCTACAACTCTGAAAACATCTTAAGAACCCGAAAAGCTTCGCAACTAGTGAGCAAACTCCTTTACCTTTCCAATTACACAGAATTACTCAGCATTCCTTGAATAAAGAAACTTATTAACACTAATGAAAAGGCATTTTCTTTTAGCGTGTATGTAATGTATGCTCAAGCAATAAAATAATAACCCACGCATGGAATAAAATAACAAAGAAATAAAATATTTATTTACGAGACAAAATTACAAATTACAAACTTAATACACTTTAATTATTTTTTTTCGAATAATAATAATATTTATTAATTGGTTATCAACGTGTCGCTTTACATTAAAAAATAACATAAACAAATACAGACAAATCTAACAGGACTGTTAAAAATATATACCTACAATAAAATATACCTAAAATATAATAAAAAATTAAATTATTCTTATTAATTTATTCTTTAAATATAATACAAAGTAACAATTAAAAATTAAAACTTAAACTATAACAAATTGAAAAATAAATTAACGCTAAAATAAACCTGATTATAACTAAGCTAAATAGTATAAAATTAAAACTAAATAAAAACTAAACAAGAAAGGGCCCCCGTGGCAAAGTACCACAGATGCTGGCAGCGTTTCCTCCTCGTTTAGCAATACTTATGCTTTTCCCGAGGAAGCTGCCAGCTCTGTGGTCTCCAGTTGTATCTATAGCTCAGCTCATTAGAGCCACCCGGTACCGGACCCGCACCGCCTCGTCGCTCGGCGTCCACTCGTTGTCGACAGGTGGTCCTCGTGTGGACACCGCGTTGTCACCAGTGAACCTCGCGTGGTCAACGAATTTCCGAGCAGTCTACAGTCTACCAGCGTAAACGGCGAGCTGTCATCGCGCGGTTCACGTGAGGCAAGCATGCGAGCAACGAGCTATCGTTGAGTGGGCCACTCGACGTCCGCGCGTGGACACCTCGCGAGCGAGACGATCCGGTGACGCTACGTAGTTGATGTAGTGAGCGCATGCCCATACAAATCCATATAAATAATACTAACCGCTCGAGGCGAGGTGGTGTGGCTCGGGTGCCGGGTGGTTCTAATGAGTTGTGACCTTTAGCCTTTTTGAAATGTCCTTAAAAAGGCTAATAGCACTGGGTCCCCACGGACCAAAGGTCTCGACGCCGAAAGGAACGAAGTGATATTCTGCACCGAGACCCTTATACTTATTCCTCTTCATGGTTTCGGCCGCCTCAGCCGCCGCGCCGGTTTATTTACTATTCCGCGGAGGTGTGACGAAGCTAGGGTGTCTACACAAGTAGCGTCCCACACCAGCACTCGCCCATACTTCACGGAATTGAAGACATACCGTCAGGGTGGTGATTTTCTCAACAAGCAAAGGTGATCGTTCGCTCGAGTGAAGGTCCAAGCGGCGAGTTTAAGTAGTCCCGACAGAGCGAACAAAACACATTTTAGCGCGTGTATTCAATTTGGCAGCATGACTTCACTAACGTACATGCTCCCTAGGCTCGCTCGCCCGTTCGACCGGCCGCCGTTTTTTGAGAGAATAACACACCAGGTCTCTTGCCGACGTCCCTAGCGATACCGGTCGGCGCCCGTAAAGTGGGAACTTTGACGGAGGCAAGAACCGGCGGATAATGTCATTGAGCGCGGCGTGTCTAGAGAAGCGGTCCGCACTTTTTTGGCATGAAAGTCCGTGGTGACCCAGACAATCGACTAAAGAAATTAAATTATGAAGAAAATAGTGATGACTCTTGAAGTACGAATTACTTTTAAAGTTTCGTGATAAAGAAGTTATACAATAGGTAACATAATAATAATGGTTATAAGTACAATAACGGTTGATGTTTTTAATACATACATACGTACATAAACTCACGCCTTCGTTCCCAGAGTGGGGTAGGCAGAGCTACAGAATTACAAACATCTCTAAAAACTTGTTGATAATTCTTAACCACAAATTGCACAATTAGGCTAAGATGTTTACCAGCGTATTAGTGACAGGTTCAAGCCCATCGCCTAACAGTACTACAAGCTTTTATTCCCTTAGCCACGGGAAGACATGTTTTTAATGTTATTTATTATTTATTTTTAGTTTTTACGAATTAATAAGGTCACAATTTTAATTTTTTTAAATTATGTTTTAAATTAGTCAAGTTGAATAATGTAGTTGAAAAATTACCTATTTATACAACTGCGCTATATAAAAGAATGATAAAAAAGCATAGAAAATGATTTCATACTATACAATAGGCGGTTTCATACTCAAAAATATACTCGTAAACCGTTTAAATAACGAATTGTATATTTGTATTAACATTAACTACGGCTTAATATTTCTAAGTTAGAAACAAGCCTCAGACTCACTTTATACGGTTAGTCCTAATCAAATGAAAGTTACTGATAATATAGCAATTACATTAGTTCATTAGCTTCAGAGTTTTACAAAATTAAATTACTACTAAAGTAAGATGACTGCTTGAGTACAAAATCGAATTTATTTTCTACCTCGCGTGTATTTATGACATGCTTGTAACTAAAGAGCACTTTAGTTGTTATTTGAAACCCATTTTTCGATAATTAGATAATTAAGATGGGACTGAAGAGATATCGAATAAATAATTAATGATGATTTACAAGTTAATAACGATTAATATTGTGATAAGTTGATGTAGAAGTTGGCATAATTAGTGCAAAGTTTATATTTATCTATTCTCTTTTAAAACTGTAGGTATATTTGTGTGACCTACATTTGTGCTGTAAGGGATAAACGACATTGCCTTGGCACAAGATATCTTAAGCTAAGCGAAAAAAAAATTAGACAATAATATCACAAATCCGTGGTACAAATAATTCAAATTGTTTAATTATAAAAACGAAGACCCATTATTTAACTGTCATAAAAGTGACAATTATATAAAACCGTTTCTCAAAAAGTTTTATTTCGTTCGAGTTTGTAATAAAACTTGTCTAATTCGCGGCCCATCTGCTAGAATTTCTCAATTTTTAGTAACTGAGCCTTGAAATTAATCTGTGGCCGACCAGGGGTGCCGCACCTGTGCAAGAAGATTAGAAAAATAACATTTTCAAGTTTATGGAGTTGGTCTGTGAATTATTAAGAGAAAACCAAGTTTTATTGTAAGAAACAGCGACAGTTATTATTTGTTACTAAGTTACATTGTGTTTAAATTTTGCAAAATTTTCTAGTTGGAAAAGTAGTTGTGTAGACTGCCGATACCTATTAAAACCGCCTTTGAGATTGCACATTTCTTTGACTCACCCTTATGTTATGCTCTCATGAATGTCTAACTTTTTAAAGAAATAAACACTTATTTAAGACTGTTTACACTGCACTCAAACTAAGCTATTTCAACAATTTTATGTTATTTAAATCTCTCTTTTGTCACATTCTTAATTAATTTTAATAAAGGTTTATCAAATCTTCAAAACTCTCATGATATTTTAATGTTATTCCTCTTATAATTTAAAATACCTTCGTTGTTATGTTGGCGCAAAATTATAAGATTTATTTAAAATAACATGAGCTCTATTCTAGATTAGTCACATGTATTGTTAACAAATTCATCGTATAAAAACGACTCCCGAATCACAATACATAAAGATCTGATGCTCTCAAGGCTTAGTCGGCCTTCCTTTTATCTTCATTCAATAATTTTAAAAGGTTTACTCAAACTACGTGACTTCTTTGTTGGCCAAATATTACCAAGAATCTTTTCTTATTTTCAGCCCACACGTAGAAGATATAAAAACGTGTAAACATGCGTGTAATGCCTATCTTAATAATACTTTGCACAAACATTTTTGCTTACTACCACGTAAAACCAAGATTGGAGTAGGTACAGTGACTAATCTAAAATTCTTAAGCGAAAATTTCTTTTGTGTATGCTCTAGCGGGAAAGGTTGGCGACATCTGCTGTCTTTAAATAAACGAAGTCAAATTGTAAGAGGTTTTCGGATTAAAATGGCCGACTGACGTTTTCAGAGATTATTAAAAAAAGGATTGATCGTTTAGGATGTCATTTAGCTTGAAGTATAATTAAAATTTACTCAAAAGAAATTCAACCGGGTCACTATTCATACGTAAACGGCCAATTTTATTTTTCTCAGTCTAATTTAACTTGAAATACAGTTACTACAATAATCATAAAAAAATACAAAGCTGAAAAAATTACGCTTTTTTTCTAAACATATAAATAATAATATGTTGTTCTTGATTGGTATGGAATCCCTAATCGTCATTTGTCCTAATGCATCGTTTGTCCGAATTTTCTTTTATCCTAAAGCCATTTCCGCTTAAATTTTAAAACTTCTTAGTGTTGTTATAATACAACCCTAACCTAACCGAACCGCAGATATAATTGGAAAACTTAAAAAGTTGTCTGGCTCATCTGAAAACCAGTTTAGGGCAAATGAAAATTCGGGCAAACGATGTGTTAGGACAAACATTGTCAGGGATTCCGAGGGACACCCGTTTTTTTTAGTAGGTATAATTTTTATTATAATCTTTAGACATAGGAATCCAGGGGGCAAAATTTTATGACAGGTAGGGAGTTCCTAAATCGATAAACTCAATTATCGATGCTTTTTCCATATAATAGTGATCGCCCCCAGCATTGTATGTATTTTTTGTAAGTATTGTTCTGAGTGAGTATGAAGTTCACACAGCATATTCAAGAAAAATGTTCTGCCTCTATTACCTCCACGGAAATTGAAAAGTCATTTAGCCACATGAAATAGATTTATCACTTTTATCAGCCAGAGAGAGAGAGGAGAGGAGAGGTTTAATGCCCGCAAATTTGGAATAAATTCTGATCATTTATTAAAACAATAGTGGATGGGACAATAATGAAGAAAAAAATAATGATGAGTAAAGTTTCAAAAATCTTTTTGAAAAATTTAGTAGAGAATTACGTTGTTATTATGTTTAATATTTACACTTTTAATACAAAAATGTTTTTACAGGCAAAACTTGGAGTGATCACTAGTATATAAAACAATCATCGATAATTCAGTTTATCGATATAGGAACTTCCTACCTGTCATATGTTTATCGTTTTCTAGTCACCATAGTAGAAGTCTCTTAGTTTAGTTTGGGACTAGGTCAATGTATGTGTAATGGGCCCTGATATATATATTTTTTTTAATTATAACGAGGGCCTCGCGTGTTGTTTGCTTGTTAAAATATGCATTAATACATGGTTTAACGTTTGTCGTTAATTATATTAATCACCTCATTACAATGCAATTTTTACGCTGGGTAAGTAATACATGAATTTCGCTTTATAAAAAAATTATCCTTAAAAACTCCTCGCCTCGTGTGGTTGCCGAGTTAGAATAGTGCCACTCCATGTCTTCCCGTGGATGTCGTAAGAGACGACTAAGGGAATAAAGGCTTGTAGTACTGTTAGGCGATGGGCTTGCAACCTGTCACTAATACGCTGGTAAACATCTTAGCCTATTTGTGCAAATGGTGGTTATAGAATTATCAACAAGTTTTTAGAGATGTTTGTAATTCTGTAGCTCTGCCTACCCCACTCTGGGAACGAAGGCGTGAGATTATGTATTTTTAGTAATAAGCTATTTACATAAAGCACAATAGGTTAAAACACCATAAGATATCAAAACGTTGAAAATACGATAACAGCTCAAAGACGATATGGTTTTTACCGCCTAGAATCTCCGCCACGTGTATTTCATTTTTTTATTTTTATTATTAATATCAGTTTTATTATGCAAAAATATAAATTCAAATTTAAAATTAGACTTAAAATTCCTGATGTTTAATTCGTTCCTGATTTCCATTAATTGCAAAAATAATTTGCAACCGAATTTCTGAAGTAATTAAATTCAAGCTGGCACATTCAACGGTAATTAAACAACGAAAAAAACCTGTAGCGTCCCATTTTTGTCCCAACGATTGCAAAATAATATTATTTTCCTTCAGAGCCACTTTTTTATTCGCTTAATGTACGAGTATAGTCATTAGTTCATTCGGATTTTCTTTTTAGTAGGTCCTGTCTGAGACGAGTATAAAATTAAATGTTTTATATATTATTTAAGATTTTTTTATTGTAATTATCGTTTACGTTTGTGAGGACAATTGAAGTGATTTTTCATTTATGAAACAACAAAATGAAAACACTAATAAATTCGACCCTTCAGAGTAACAGACTAACCGCCCGTTTCACAATCGACAATTAAAGCATATTTGACATATAAATTTAGCCCTTTCTCTTTCTTACACTTGTAAATAGACAAAGAGAGAATCAACTTTAAATGACAGATAAATTTACTCGTTGATTGTGAAACAGGCGCTAATTATAATATCAACCTTCTATCGTCTAATTTACGTGCGAACGGAATTTATCTTTTGGGCGGCAAATGTTTTATTTGACCTATGGTACTTTGAATTAATCCGTAGAGAACTTAAGTATTTTTATTTTTAATATATTATAAGTTACGATTCTGTACATGAAATGTTTTGGTATCGGTATTTTATCAGTTAGTTAACTTGAGGTATATCGCACCTTCAGAACAATAGTGACCTAATTGAGAAATTTTAATTTCGAGTTAGGTCTCTATGATAATAAATTTATGACTCGAAGTTTGAAAGCACAAATTTTGAATTAGGTCATTATTGTTCTAAAGGTGCGATATGTTATTAAATCAAGTGGTAAAGACAATACAAAAAAAACATTAGTTATGATTTGTAACAATGTAAATTGTACATGATAGCATTGCGTCATAGAAGCAAAACAGCGTAAATAACAAATTAAATGAGGTGTAAAATGCACCTTAGCAAGAAAGTCAGTAAGGTACATTTTGCAACTTCTTGAATTTGTTAGTTACGCAGTATTGCCGACGATATCGCATAGCTTTGTTCCGTTGTGGGGGTAAAATGGCATTTTTAGTACTTTGCGATGCATTCTTGCGATTGCAAACGTGTAGGTAGGGGATTCAGAGCCCACTTATAACACATGGCGTGTGTGTTCGTTTGCCTCCAATGTCATTTAAAAAAGTACGCAAAGGAATGGCCAAAACGATTGAAAAATAAAGCACAATCATGTTTTAAGCTTGCTGCAATTAACGCCGCGTTAAAGTCATACTAGTATTTTATAGTTCAGAAATATATTTAAATTACACTGAAGAAATAATTGGTCGCTTGTAACAAGATTGTGATTGTTGTGCATAAGCGTCTTGATCCCATACGAGCCTGACAAGACGATAGATACATCAACTCAGACGTTAGATACATTAACTATGATGTAAGTGGAATCACTAAAGAAATTGCTGTCGTTAACTATCAGCTTTGGTTGATATAACTAATATGTTAACTATTGTAATCATTTTTTGTCAACTAAGGCGGACTTGCGCGGACCAGAGTTAACCCTTAACCCAGAGTTAAGGGTCTACTTTTGTACGTGGTTTGCCGCCTAACCTCGGGTTAAGACGCTAACTCCGGTCCGCGCAAGTGGGCCTAAGTGAAAATCTCTCTTTGTTGGCTCTCATTTTTTTGAGTGTACCTATGTTTCCGAGAGAATATCGAAAATTGGTGCAGTGGTTCTTGAGATAATTAAGAAGATACATACTATAGGTCCAATAGAACCCTGACCCACCAATAGAACTGTGTCACAGTGACGTTATGATTCAAGTCGAAAGAAGTGTCAAACAGATTGTTTTATAATGTCACTGTGACACCGTTCTATAGTGGGTCAGGATACCATTGGCTTGATAGTAGGTACATACAGAACGTCTTAATTTTAAAGTCAAATACAAATTAGTATTAATATATTATTAGTATATTAGTATATTTAGTGGTGGTAGGACCTTGTGCAGGGTCTGTCCGAATCGCTACCACCATCTTATCCATTAATCAACCGCCAAGCAGTAGTGTTCGCATTGCTGTGTTCCGGTGTGGGGATAATACAACCGGTGAAATTACTAGCATAGAGGCATTCCATCTTAGTCCTCAGGGTTGGCAACGCATTTAAAGTCTTAGGATTGCTGTTTTTAGATTGTAGTCTTGAACTTTCAAATTCTATGTAGATCCCACTTACCATCAGATGGCCTGAGTGCTCGCTTGCCTTTTCCTTGCCTTATTTTTTTCAATATTAAATGCTCGATTATGTCATGATACAAGGTCGTTAAATTTAATTAAATATCGTTTTTCTGTACTTTAATCATAACAATACTCGTTATAAATATAACTGTACAGTTATAAAACCACAAATTTACTTATATTAACAACTCCATCAAATAACACAAGATCATTATGACCATCTTTCCATTAAATAAACAATCAATTTACGACTTCAATAAAATAAACCGTTATTTACATTTATTTTAATTGAATATACCAATCATTTTATGTTTTAATCGAGAAATTTCCACAATAAATAAGCGGGCTTGCAAATTGCGGAAGCTCCCGGGAACAACAACAAGCTACACGCGAGCTTATTGGGAGCTTTGGCAAACAAGTACGTAACGTTATATTTTGGTTGTGATAATATTGATACTGCGTATGGATGTTTTCTGGGACAATATCTTAAGTGCTTTTCACTAGATATTGTTTAATTTGGGCCCATAATCAGGGATCTAAGAAAACTTGAGCGAACCAACTAAATATACTTTTCTCCCACATGCTCGGCAATTAATGTTAACCTTACTGTTGTAAAATCAGACCGCGAAGTTCTGAGTTCCAGGTCCAGATAAAATTAAAAAAAAACAAAGTTATTATTTACCAACCGCAGCGGCCGCGAAAATGTATGAAATTTCATTACGTACCTGGTGTTTTACTTTTTAAAACCATGTTTGGACTAGGATAACTATCTCCAAACAGCCAAACACTCTTGCAATCATAAATCTTCCTTGTATATTTTACTTTTGAAATGTCATAAACTAAAAAGTTAAGGCTTTTCAAACAGCGTTTACAACGTATTTAAAAGTGTGTCAAATAGTTTGACTTTCTTTTAATAGAAATTGCGTTCATAAACAAAATAAATTGCCGAAATAACATAAACGCATAATAAATGTTATAGTTTAAACTATATTTTATACAAATTGAATTTGTTACGTTTTTTGTCATTTAATTTAATGCTTTATTTCAGTGTCATACTAAATCGAACGTTTCTGTTATTTTTTTCAAGGAAATATTGGGACTGTGTTTAATATTATTAATAATTGTGTTAAATTTCCTCACATTGTTGGAGAAAAGCACTATACAAGCCTCGACCGGGAAGGGCGGTTGCTGGACTCGTATATAGCGCGGCCTGGACTGCGTCTCGGCCACGCTAACTCTACTCGTCCCGCAACGGCCTATTTCCCGGTCTGTGCAGTACTGTACTATTACGGTATTCCGAATGATACCCATAGCACGGTTCTACTTCTTGATTGAATCATAAGAGGATCCTTATGAAACAGTTTCATAATTATAAATAACTTTATTAATTTAGTTTAGTGACAAAAGAAGCTGTAAGGTGTCAGGGGAAGAAGGTGACAGCAATGACAGCTGTTAATTTTGGAAGATGTTCCAAATTTGGATCTCATTACCTTGTACAATGTTCGATAACGTAATTTAAAAATTACGTTACAGCTGTCATCGCTGTCACCTACTACCACAGATAAGGTAATGCTGGTCATTTGCCTTTCGGCTTCAGAACCCATCTTAGAGTACTTATAATATGTGTGTAGATAAAGTATTGTACGAGACTCTGCGTTATTAGCATTTACAACACTCGTGTGATCTAACTATTATGAAACTCGCCTTGCGGCTCGTTTCATACTCGTACACCACACTCATGTCACGTATACTACTATTCCAGATAAATATTAAAATCGTGTACGTATCATAATGTATAAAGTTGAAAATACATAATGGGTCATAACGGGGTCCGTTCAGTTGACCAAAAAACGTTTCACCAAATGATTCATTTCACAAACATATCATTTGACACACCTTTATTTTTTCCAAAACTGTAAATATTTCAGGATTTATTTCAGGACCATCGTGTAGAACCCTATAGGTTAGGTTAGGTTTGTTTTTTAAAAATCCTGAAATATTTACAGTTTCGGAAAAAATAAAGGTTTGTCAAATGATATGTTTGTGAAATGAATCATTTGGTGAAACGTTTTTTGGTCAAACATTAGTGAACCGTCATAAAGATATTGGTCGTATTTTTATTATTATAATGGTTTTATTTCTGGAATAAGTAATTTTAGATGGCCCTTGTATGGAACAGATTGTGTTAGGTAAGGTTTGTTTTTTAACAATCCTGAAAAGTTTGCGGTTATAGAAAACAAAAACATTTTATTAATTATATTGTGACCATTATGTGTTATGACCCGGTTCACTAATGTCACAATATAATTAATAAAATGTTTTTGTTTTCTATAACCGCAAACTTTTCAGGATTGTTAAAAAACAAACCTTACCTAACACAATCTGTTCCATACAAGGGCCATCTAAAATTACTTATTCCAGAAATAAAACCATTATAATAATAAAAATACGACCAATATCTTTATGACATTATATATTTTTAACATTGTTTATTAAGATAAAATCCCATTAAAGTCATCATTTATGCAAATATTAAGAAATATTCTCTTCCTCAAATTCTTTGTTACATCGCATTGATACAAATTGTATGGAGGTCCCAAGACAGTTTATTCGTTAAATATTTTGATGAAACTCATTTGCTACCCTTTATTTGAGATCAATCCATTTCCCGTTGAGTCAAAGGACTGAATAAGACGACGTTGCTATTTAGAATAATACATCAAACGGCTCAAATACTGTTAGGGCCCTCATCAATTACTGCTTCAGAACAGGGCTTACATTGTTTCGTATTGCATTGGTTGAGGATTGAGGGAGTGAAAAAGGGTATAAGTCCCATGAAGATCAAGTGAAAAAGGGTTTTTAAGTCTAGCATACTCCTCTTATGTATATAACGTTTTTAACTAATAACGAGTTAAGTCTAATTACATTCTTACTCACTAGGTCCCCAGAATTTCAATAGGGATTCGTTGTGTTGACACGGTTTTTATAATTGGTAGTAACCCTGACTACAAAGCAAAGTGAGTTGAGTGTGATGAGTTGAAAGATTATCTGCGTGATAGATTCAGAAATGAGGAGATCCGCAGAAGAACTAAGGTCACCGACATAGCTCATCACATTAGAGGGCTGAAGTGGTTATGGGCAGGGCACATAGCTCGAAGAACCGACTGCCGTTGGGGCAGAAAGGTTCTTGAGTGGAGACCGCGACCTGGTAAGCGCAGCGTGGGACGACCTGCATTATGGACAGTTGAACTAATAAAGGTAGCAGGAAGTCTGTGAATTCAGAGTTCATTGGATAGTTCTCGCTGGAAATCAAAAGAGGAGGCCTATATGGCAGCAGTGGACGAATACGGGCTGAAATGATCATAATTTGAAACGCGTGGTTCGGGTGACACTCTTAGTTTAGCTTCACTTGTAAGTAACAATCTAACAAACAATTTAATCAAGTCTTGGAAGTCAACTGTAACCTCTTTCCAACTATTGTAGGAATGACTTTAAATTTTAATAGGCCGTTAACACCGCTCCTTATTGGGCATCATGTATCTAAGGAATCTCGAGTCGAGAAGGAGAAGAAGAATATGGTATGATACGTTTGATTTGGTAGGATGATGTAGACGGAATGTGACCGATACGGATTTTCATTTTTTTTTTCATTTTATTTATCTGTAATTGCAAAATGTAGCCGAGCTGCTTTTACAAGGTCTACATTGGAATCCCTAATCGTCATTTGTCCTAATGCATCGTTTGTCCGAATTTTCGTTTATCCTAAAGCTATTTCCACCGGAATTAAAAATAAAAGTGTTTTTATAATACAATCCCAACCTAACCAAACCGCAGGTATTTTTGGTAAGCTTAGTTTTTCTGACTCAGCTTAAGACCAGTTTAGGACAAACAATAATTCGGACAAAGGAAGGATTAGGCATTCCGAGGGATACCCGTTTTTACACCATTCTATGAAAGCACAGCCAGTTATTTCAATTACATGTAAGTGGAACGCAAAGGTTGACCGTAATAACTTAAAGCACAAATCACTTAACCAGTTAATTATATACAATTAAAAACACAGTCGTGACAAAGCAATATTTCTTCATTTCAAATCACACCATTTTTCATTTTATATATTTTTTAAAGTAACGTTAATTGGATTAACTTGCATTAAATTTGCATAATACACGCGTACTTCATCATACGTGCTATAAAACTTTCTTGGAAAAGTATTTTTTGCATCGTGCAACTCTTAACATGAAGTGACGTGAACCCAGTTGGGAATTTATTTAAACGACGTATTACCGTAATTGTTGGGTTTCCTTTTTTCCGCAAGCTTACCTGAAACAAAAATAATAAATTAGCATATTCTGCATTTTAACATTTTGATTTACTGCTTACTCGATAACTTAAATCATGAACTTGTATGATGAATAAATTAAAATATTCATTTGTAATATTTCTTTAAGTAGTTAATTGTTTTAGGGTTCCGTAATCAAACTAGGAACCCGTATAGTTTCGCTATGTCTGTCTCTCTGGCTGTCTGTCTAAGCTATCAAAGTTACACGACTGAACTTTTGTTCACGTATAGATACACTCAAAAAAATGAGAGCTAACAAAGAGAGATTTTCACTTAGTTGACAAAAAATTATTACAATAGTTAAGATATTAGTTATATCAACCAAAGCTGATAGTTAAATACAGCAATTTCTTTAGTGATTCAACTAATATCTTAGTTGATGTATCTATCGTCTTGTTAGGCTCGTATGGGATCAAGACGCTTATGCACAACAATCACAATCTTGTTACAAGCGACCAATTATTTTTTTCAGTGTACTGTTTTTTCATTTTTTTCTTTCCTTGTTCATTTTTCTTTATGTGTTGTTCATTAAAGCGTATTTATATTTTATCATGTTTTAAACGAAAGTGATAACAATTATTAAATAGACAAAAATATAGCAGTGATGTACAAAGGCGAACTCATCCCTTTGACATTTGAGCGAATGAGAAATAATTAATGAAACTTAATAAATAGTCAAAAAAGGTACAACGCTAAAAGAAGTAAAGGCATAATAAACCCAAATAGAATAGTTATCTAGGTATATCGCTACAGTAGAATAAATAGTCCGCAGTTGGATGGCATTAACATAAAAACATGGGTTACCGTAAAATGGGGTGACTTTGGAAACGCGAGGCGACTTTGATATTTTTTTGAATCATCGATTTTGTGCAATGTCTGAGTTATTATTAAGCTCTTTCGCGACATATGAAAGTAATTTTCATATGTTTCATATGCGAGTGCAAAATATTAGTACTTCAAGTATTTTCAGACATATTGGATTTAAAACCTTCGAAACAAAAAACCACTATTTTTTGACATGTTTCGGGGGTGACTTTGATATTGTGATGCAAACACAGGGATAATCAAAGTAGACTTATTTTAAGAATCGAGATTTTCAGCTGCATAATTATGTTATCCTACTAAGCCATCAACCGTAGTCTGTCTCAAGCTGCTTTAAGTTACTCCAAATGTAGTCGCCAATGCAATATTTTTAATAATTTATTTTACGATTAAATGCGGGAGTTACAGAAGATTTATTTTTAAAATTAATCAAACTAACCCCATTTTACTGAAAACCCCCACCTCAAACTAAACCATTTCAAACTGCACGTAAATGTGCCATCAACTATCAAATGCAATCTGAGTTACGCCGTCCGTAAACAAAACACTGTCATTACCATTTAGCTGCCAATAAATCAACTCCATCCCAGCCTCGCTCTAGGCTCGTTCCTATTGTGTTACCACGTGACGTATATTTACGTAACGTGCGGGAATACCTCTCACTTTTGTGTTACCTATTTTATGCGTCGTTCGTTTAACGACGTTGATGGTTTTATTCCTGTTTATTTTCCTTTTATATTATAAAATAAAATAGAATAGAATAAAATAGGTCACCCAAATCTAATCCATTTTCACCTGTCCAAGGAAACATCAAGAATAATGAAAGTCCGCGCTTCAACAAGATTGGATGAAACCTTTGTGTTAAAGAAACACTAAGTCAAGAAAAATGAGTTCCAACCCTTTTCGTTGCCAAAAGAGGTGTTAAAAAGTTTTTTTATGTAATATCACGGTAGCGTGGGGGGAAGGAAATAATTAAGGGATGCTTTTAGAAAAGACAAACACAAAGCCGGGAGAATAGAATTTAAAATACTTTTAAGGGTTAAACCTAAAATGTTTTAAGGTCGTTAGTAATTTGGAGAATCTTGTAATGTACTAAAATGACGTGTTTCACTAATTAATGTGATGCTAAAAAATATATAATGTGTTTTGTGTGAATAATTTTTTTATCAATCTATCACCTATAATGTAGATAATTTAAACATTTTTATTCTCCTTAATAGACTAACTACCAATATTAGTCAGGTAACGTTATAAAACCCTACCCAGAAGCAAAAGGCTCTAATTATAATTTTAAACATTAGTAATATAGAGTCACTGAGGGATTGAACCACCCCATTTCTACGTAAAAATAAATTCAACTAACAAATAGCATTTATGTTGGAGATTTTGCAACACTACCTGTTTGCAAGTAAATGCTTTCTGAGATATTACGTATAATTCGTTCGTTCAAATAGTGTGCATTGCAACCCTTTGAAGTCACCTACACCGCTTTGTACGCGCCGCGGCCGTTTCTTTGTACCAATCGTGGCGGCACATCAAAGCAGATAAACTATTTGAACGAACGAACTATAAACAAAACGGACGGAGAAGGCGAACGAGCACACCGGCCACCTGATGGTAAGTGGGATCTGTGACCCATAGACATTTTGCATTCTCAACTCAGACTGCAATCCTAAGATCGCAGATGCGTTTCCAACCCTGAGGAATAAGATGTAATCCTTGATAGTAGGAAAAAGTATTATGATGGTATATTCCTAGATCTACCCAAGGCCTTTAACAGTTTTGACATGGGCTTTATTCCCATCCTTATCACAAAGATGCAAAGCATAGGTACGAGAGGTCCAATGCTCGATATCTTTTCACACTATCTAACAGAACGTGCTCAGTTGGTTAGGATAGATGCGTTTGTGAGTGATGGCGAATCAATAAAATTACGGTGTGCCCCAAGGATGCTTATTAGGGTCTACACCATTTCAAATTTATGTTAATGAGTTGTGTAATCTCTCACTTCTAAATTGTAAAATTTTCTTAAAGAGCAATTCACCACTGTTGGCTTATGGCTCTCCAGTAACCTGCTAATCCACAATGTTGAAAAAACTAAATTCATACATTTTTGTCTTCCGATGTCCTTGGAACCACCAGCTAGCGCGGATATGATAAAACTTCATTGATCGCGGATATGATAAAACCACCAAACCGAATGCAAATGTTTATCGCCGTCGCGTGTTGCCAATGTTTAGGGATTCTTGTAGATGAACGACTGCGTTGGCAAATCAATGCCTTAAATGGAAGAGTGAGAAACCAGCGCCTCCTTGTTTCACCAACACTCATTTTATAGAACGTATCACTTCGCAGAATTTTCATTTCATAGAAAGCTATAATCTGCTGAACCCATGTCGATTTTAGGTTATCTTAAATATAATTCACGTAGGTTAGGTAAGGTTAGACTTGTAACCATCACAAGATTACCTGAAATCAACACGGGTTCAGCAGAAAATAGCTTTATATGAAACGAAAATCCTGCGAAGTAGTACGTTCTATGAAATTAGTGTCGGTGAAACGAGGGAAAACCCTGAGAAACCTCATAATATATACTTGTTTACTACTTACGGTACTCTGCTAACTCAGGCATAATGCATTATGTTTATAGCGCACTCTGCCAGTCTATATTAACATGCAGCGTTCCAGCTAGGGAAGGACTTATAAAACCCTGCTCCTGGAACTTGAAAGAGCTCAGAGAGCGGTCTTGAAAATTATGCACTTCAAACCTCGCGACTATTCAGCTACTAAACTATATGCAGAATACCGTGTTCTATCTGGACGCTGTTATGCAATAATCAGTCAATCCACAACTATTTAGCAATAAAGGTGTCAACCCTTTAAGGGTTTATTGCTAAATAGTTGTGGATTGATGATTATTGCGTAACAGCGTCCATCTATCTGACAGCTGTATTTCTCACCAATAGTTCTTCGTCGAGATTCTGAGCTGCCTCTCAAGACGACAGTCAGACAAAGTCATTCTCGCCGCGGTACTCTCGTCAGGTCTATCCTCGTATGGTATGTCGAACTGTATCTTGCACGCCGACAGTACAAATCAATAAACAGTTGACTATACAATGACATTAATAAGATACTGTATCATTTTATACAATTTTAATTCAAACGTCAATTAAGTTCATAGCTGCTTGACCTGACTTAGGACCAGAGTGAAAAATTTGCTTCTCAAGGCGTAAAATGTTTTCTCTTTTGTTTGAAATTTTTTATTTTTGTATAATAATGTAATTTTTATTGATTTTGCGTATCCTTTTTCCAAATATTTATTTAATTAAGTGTTAAGTGACAGCAAATTAAATGGACGTCTGTTAACAATAGGCTCCCGTAAGTAGCACTGAGCGGGGAATCACTAACTCCCTATAACACAAGTTTTACTAAGCTTAGAAATTTGAAGGTGTAACTGGTTATAGACATCGTACAACCTATGTTATAATATAATTTTTATATATTTGATATATTTTTATATATAAGCTACATGTGACCTTTTTATTACTTTTATTGCTTAGTAAATAAAAAACATTATTATTTATTACTAATACCTCTATGCTAGTAATTTCAACAGTGGTCTTATCCCCACACAGGAACACAACAATGCGCACACTGCTGTTTGGCGGTAGGTTAAAGAATAAGATAATCGCAGGGATCCGGACAGACCTTGTACCAGCCCCCATTTCACCATCTTTACAGTGATAGGTGACAGGTGACAATTCACTGTACATTGCAAAGTTAACAAGCTTTCATATCAGTGGGACTCATTTATCAGCTGCGCCATGTATACTGTAATGTCACCTGTCACCTGTCATTCTCAGGATTTTGAAATAGGGGGCTGGTCTTACCACCACTATTTATCATTCGTGACCTAGAAGTGGCGCGATTAAAACGCGGCCTTACTAAATATATTCATTTACGCACCAATCCAGCTGCGGGGGTCAGATTTAGGTCATTTCCAGCACTGAATCTGACGTAAGTACACGCAAGTTTGGTCGTGACATATTGACGGGTAGACACCACAAGCCCAATCAATTTGTGTGTGTGTAATTGATGGTTCAAATTAATAGCAAAAAAGGACAGATGTGACAATGAGTAGTTTCAGTAGAAAAAAAAATCGAAAAAATATTCGGTCTAAAAAGAAAGTTGAGACTTGTGAGCATAAAATGTCCAATAGCTGAAAATATCGAGGTTTTCAATATGAAATTGAAGTATATTAAAGCGAAAAAAATTCGTCGGTTTTAGGCAGTATTCGAACCTACATCTCCTCTGGCTCTCCGGGCCGATGTTACCAATTATGCCACCAAGACCCTACTTAAGATGTATGAAAGCAAACGATTACTAATTTCGTGGATCTTAAGTAGGGTCTTGGTGGCATAATTGGTAATGCGCCTGCATCGGCCCGGAGAGCCAGAGGAGATGTAAGTTCGAATCCTGCCTAAGACCAACGAATTTTTTTCGCTTTAATATAGTCTACCTATAGAATTTTGTAACAGACGTGTCTGTTAAATTTAAAAATCTTTTGAAATTGAAGTAGTTTGAATCTAGTCTATATAAGACTTATGTAATCATTTAAATTATAGTTGAATATGCAATGCAATATTATATTAATGTAGGGAAATTAAATATTATGAACAATTCAATTGCTATTGTATTAAGTTAAATTATTACTTTTCAATATACTTTGTATTTTTGAGAATAGAATTCAGTAGGGTTATCGCAGTTTATATTTATATTTACATTTATACGTTGCATATGCGACAGAATATGAGAGCCCTGTTTTGTTTTTAAGACCATATATTTACTGTACCATGTTCTTTGTAAATAAATAAATACTTACTTACTTACTTAAGATAACTGATTGATCAACGGACAGCCGAAACTCCTGGGCCTAGAGACTTGAAATTTGGTCGGAATATTCCTTAAATATTCGAAGGGTGCATTAAGTAAGGATTTTTTTTGGAAATTTATCCCATAAGGGGTGTAAATAGGGAGAGTAGCGGGAAACTAATTCTATGCGTACTAAGTTGCGGGCGTCCTCTAGTTTATAAAGTTCAGTGTCAATTGAAATGATCAAAGATGTAAACCAATTAGTATTTGTGTTTAAACCCATTAGGTTTTGTTTTTCATACTTGAGCCTATCATAGTGTTAGTTATTTAGTGTCCAATGTTGGGTTTCATTTCTACAAAAACTGCCGTGTACATGCACCTTTACAAAGACTTTTCTCGAACCTCCCCGGCTCCATTCTACTCGGTTAAACCATATCGCTTTTGAAACGTTATCATATTATTGTTTAAAACTCGGCCGCCATTACTGTAATTATCAGTAAAGTTAACAACACGATTACATTTAAAAAGCAATACGGTCTTAGCGAGAAGGATAGGGTCGCAAGCTCAAAAAGCTGTGAAAAAATAAGACTTATCATATTTCTCCACCATGTTACCCAAGCTCACCTTTAAAACACAGCGACCGTGCACGTACGGCCGTATAAAGACATACGGCCTTCTATTAGCAGCATAATATTCAGCTGTCATATTTAGAGACTGGCTGTACACACCATAAAAACAAAAAGTCATCATATCCACATAAGCCATATACTCTCATAGGCCCTTATTCTCCTAACAGCGCAGGTGCCCGCACCGCGCAACTTGTTCATATATAATGCGTCAGATAACGAGGGGGTGACAAATGCGCTCGCCGGTGCCACAACGTTTCAAAAGCAGATACGGCATTTCATTTTTTACGAGTCGTTTTAATGTCTTTATTAAGCAAAGATACAACTTTATTGTGAGTTTTTGTGTAAGGTTTGAGTTAAAAAAACCATTACAGTTTTTTTTAACTTGCCACGATAAATTTTGAAAGCAAGTTTTTTTATCCGTATTATTATTATTATAATTAAATTATTAGCCAAGTAAATTACTAGGTACTTCTTAACAGAAAATTGGTAAAAATAAAATTATACAACCTACTTGTATCGGATTTGTTACAAACAAACACCCCGACAGCAGATAAGAAATCGATTTATATTTTTATGTGACAGACAAAATACATTCAAGAGCACCAAACCACGCGAATCTAAATGTAGTTATGTTCAGTCAACTTCAGTCACGAAAGGTAAGAGAGCCGTCTAAATAGTAAAACCGTCGTCAAAGCTAAACGGAAATCTTACAAAGACACGAGTCCCACTGTGAATTTATGAATATACATCATATGAAAAGTATTACTGTGTACAAAATATTAAAAGTTCTATCAGCTCATATGTGCTTTTCTCGTAAAAAATGGCACGTCAACACGGGTGAGTATTTTCTTTTGTGGAAAAAACGTACAATAGCGTATTTCACATTTGTATGGAAAAAAAACCTTTTTGTAGACTTTGCTTACGCCCTAACCCTTTCTATTGTAAAAAATGTAAATGTCTAGTTTCAAGGTGAATGGCCGATATTTAGAGGTCTCACAAATTGACCACTTGGGAGGAGCAGATTTTTTTTATATACCACGATGTTGGCAAATAAGCTTACACGGCACACCAGCTTTGGAGAATTGTATAATAATGAAAATTGAATTAAAAAGTTGTCAAAGTGTGCAACCCTTAAATATCAACTAATTGTATTATATCTAAAGGTCACAGATCATTAGAACCACCCAGCACCCGACCAGCACCGCCTCGCCTCGAGCGGTTAGTATTCTTTATATGGATTTGTATGGGCATGCGCTCACTACATAAACTACGCTACGCCCCGGGTGGTTCTACGCTACGTAGTTGATGTAGTGAGCGCATGCCCATACAAATCCATATAAAGAATACTAACCGCTCGGGGCGAGGCGGTGCGGGTCCGGTGCCGGGTAGTTCTAATGAGCTGTGACCTTAATTTTGAATACTGGTCTTTTAGATAAATATGACCAAGAATTAATTAAATTTGCATTGTGTCAAAAATGAAACACCGTAACGTACAACATAACATAAAGATTACGAACCATTAAAAAGCAATGCCAAGTCTGTTCTAACAAACTGTTCCTCCCCTGATATGCGTACGTCGGAGGCTGGGAGAAACATGGTAAGGCATTTTTTACGTTTTTACATCAAGTCGTTTAACGATAAGAATGATTGAGAATTTGCGCCTTCCGTATAATATATGATTTTTGCACCAGCGAACAACCGCGTAAGTAAAATTCTTTTGCTTTTTAATAAACAAAGTACGTTGCCATTCTGAATACTTACTCGGAGACGTAAAATGAATATGGCGTGCGGCATGTGAGGCGTTCAGATTTCTTTTGGTACGAGTATGTTTATTTTCTTTATACGGGTTTTGGCAAGTCACGTTCAGGACATTCTAAGCTTTTTATGTAGGTACTGCATAAAATTTATTACACACTTGTACATTTTATATTATAGTGCCTTTCACTTGATTGGCCTGTTTCGTTATAACGTCATTATATCGAATAAGGCACTTTAGGATTCACGCCTGCATCGCTTGACTCTACTTCGGCAAACGACGTGATGAAGTACGTCCGTCGGAAGGTAAGATGCAGTTTGTCGCTACAATTGCTTCGCTACGTGCACTTCCGTTCATCTATAGTGCGTGTGCCAAGGACCATCGATCGCCCAGAATACTGGGTAATAGATGTCGTGTCCTGTTCGGTTTTCGGTTAGCTTAGCAGCAGCAAGCACTAGACTGTGTTGATAGTTATATATTAGTATATGTTAGAACGTCAAGAATTACATCATAATCATTTATTCTCGATCAATGGCATTCTTTCTATTCTTTACTATTCCAAGCCTTCTCTTTGTCAAACTGATGTGACACGGTGCTCAATTTTTCTTTGAATTAACTCAGATATATTGCCAAGGCTTCCTTTTATCTATCTTTTTCCTTCTATTAAGGAGTAACAAGAAGTTTTATAATATTTTTTTGCTAAACCATAACAAACTTGAAAAAGCCTTTTTAGCTTAAAAAACAAATATCACTCCTACTCAGTTTTGCCTTTGCACACTTGTGCCAGCTTGTGATTTGACGTGAATAATACAGACAAAAGGATTGAGATCATTATGTTCCCGCTCACAATCCTTTTAATGAGGGATTTGACTCCTCAGTAGCAGAATGTCGTCAATGTAAGTGCGGTGTTCGTGCACCCAGCACCTCAATTTTACGTACGGTATGAAAAGTTTCGTCACTTTTGAACCTTAGTAGCGTTGAAATAGAATCGAAAACTGAAGAACTTTTCAAACCGTAACTATACCTAACTATTAAATAATATAAAAACCCCGGTGACCGTTACCATCGACTACAAATGCTTGCTGTTAATAAAAATAACCTCTTTCAAATGGTTGATCAGTTAAGGATCTACGAAACACGAGCCCAAAAACAAAAAATAAATGAATTGTCTAACACTACATACATGAGAGCACACTGCACACGCTTTTAGGGTACACGTGTTTTGAAGTTGTTGTATAGTTCATTTCATATACCAAGGCCCGGTTCCACTTGAGACGGTAATTAAGCGTGAACAATAAGATAAGTGATAACAAAAGATTGTTGATAGAAGTTGAAGTGCTCAGGTAGTAAAGCAATTAGTCAACAATAGCTAAACATTATGACTCTCATTGTTAAGTCTCAAGTGGAATCGGGCCATCGTATTTGAAATGAACTATTATAATGAATTTTCTTTTTGTCATCTTACTCCATCTCAGGCTCCAGCTGAAAACCAGCCTCAGCAGAGCTAGTTCTTTTCGGCATTAGTAGTGTTTTTTATCTTAATTGTGTAGTTCAAAGATGTGAAAGAGATTTGTCAGGATCGTAGCAGGTGGAAAAAAGTGGCCTCAGCTTACCCCTCTGGGAAACAGGCGTGATTTAATGTATGTGTGTAGTTCATAGTTCCAGTTGTGCGTTCTTGATCTATTCGAGTAGCGAGTTTATTTGTTACTAAATGTATCTGAACAAGGATAATTTAGTGCAGTAGTAATCTACTCGACTACATTACAACTAAAATACTTGCTACTCGACTAAATATTTAATGTAGTCTGTACGGGTACCAGCCTCATGCCGCCATGGGAAACGTCACGATGCAATATCTATTCATGAAGGCAATTTCCATCGTGTTGTAAATTTATAAGCAGTTCAATCGCAGCCTTGTTTTGTATCTACAATTCAAAATTTGACTTTTGTGATTGCTAAGCCGTTAGGGAAAAAGCGATCAATAGTCGACTTTCCGCCGTTTGCTGTACCATAGCTGAGACCGAAATATTAGTGAAACTTTTAAACAATCACTGTGTCTCATTTATCGACTTCCAATATATCGATATGTTTTTCCATTTTCGTTTTAAGAGAAATAATAACCTAACCTGGAACACCTTTTCAAATATTCAAGTCATATTTAATATAGTTAATCACGTTAATTGTATTATTTCTTAACGAGGTATCGAACAAAGAATAATCCTAAACTATATTAAAGCGAAAAAAATCTTAGGCAGGATTCGAACCTACATCTCCTCTGGCTCTCCGGGCCGACGCAGGCGCATTACCAATTATGCCACCAAGACCCTACTTAAGAACCACGAAATTAGTAATAGCTTGCTATTTCATACTCGGAGGGTATAAAGAATAATTTCTTGGTGCATTATAAGCACATTGCTCTTACAATTTCTATAGACGCTCTATAGAGCGTGTTTTTCGCTTTCAGTTAATATTTTTAGTGCATGTAGGTTTTTTAAATAATTTATTACTACCATGCTTACACCACAATTATTGCACTGTCTTCAACTTCTGCGCTATGTTAATACTCTCAAGTGTCTAAAGCTATTGGGAAGTTTGTTGCAAAGATGCCAACAAATAGAGATAAAAGAAAACTAGCTACTAAAACCGGAGTCGAACGAAGAGTTCCGTACAATTCTTGTCTTAGGACCCCCTTTAATTTTAATTTGATTTAATTTCTATCTTCTGTTGTTATAAAAAGCAGCAATAGGAATACATACTCTGTGAAAATTTCAACAGTCTACCTCGTACGGTTCATGAGATACACCTTCGCTGACAAATAGACGGCAGACGGTCAGTGCAGGCTTAGAAGTAGAGTCCCGTTGGCATGCTTTGTGTACGGAACCCAACTAAAACGTAGTAATTATTAAAGAACTGCCTATTAAATAATAATAGTTTACAAAAAGCAGACTGTTACAGCAAGTTTGGTCATAATAATTCATTATATTAATTAATAACGTTTACCCACGGAACTTCGTTTCCTTTTCATCCCTGAGGTACAAAAAGTTCCTTGACCGAATCATTTCGTTGTGCGTGAACAGTGATTAGTTTAGTTAGCAAAGCAATCAATATTCATGGATAGACCTTGGAAAACACTTTAATATCATAATGAAATCATATACATTCATCGACATGGCTTAATCATATTGCCAAACATCTTTTAAAATAAGAAAGGGGTACCTATAAATGCAGAAGATTCACGAATGTTTTACCAAATCTCATTTTACAAACTTTCAATTGGAAAAGACGTACTTTCCGCCACATATTTTTTAATTTTTTTGTGGTCATTAATCTAACCTAACCTAACTTATGCATGTAACTTATGTAATATGTAATGGTTTAAGCACAATTACATTTTTGCGAAATGAAAGTTTGTAAAATGATATAGTTTGTCAAATGATGATTTGGTAAAAAGTCAGGATACCAATGCAGAAGTTCGAACTCGATTTGCACGTTTGAGTTTGACGATTTTTTTTTCTTTTGCGTTTCAAAAGACCTTATCGTTTGAACGTTTCTTTAACACATTCAGTTTGGTTATTTAAATAACCACAGCAACGACTCGGAACAACACTCACCGGAAAAAATACCCAACCGTCTTTTGTTTATACATCTGTTTACAAAGAACTTCTTAAACTAGAGAGTAACTTCAAAAACACTTAAATAATTTTGATGTAAATTGTAGTGTTTTATTGCTAACTTAGGTCCAAAATGGCCACCAACTATTAATTTTAAAGGAACCCATAAGATCCATAAATTACCTGTTCGTAGTAAATTATTGTGTTTTGTACGATTTTCAAATAGATGTTTTAGTTTCCGTTGGAAAGAACCACATTTTAAAAAGAACGTAGTCCATTTTGGACCTAGTTTAATTAGCGCAACAAAACGCTATAAGCTAAATTCGTTCAGTATTTTTGGAGTTACTCTCTGATTCAAGAATTTGTTCTTGTTGGCAATCGACACAAAACTCTCAAAAACTCAAGTGGGACTGGGCCAGAAATATTTGTCTCACGCCAACCACAAACTTGATCCCACACGACAGAATTCGGCGTTGCAGCAGACCTAGGTGCAGGTGGAGAGATCAGTTCAAGCTCTCAAAAGGGACTTGCAGGAGGCCGCACAAGACAGGCATGTGTGGAAGGACGAGGGAGAGGCAAATAATAAATACATACATTAATTCACGCCTGTTTCCCAGAGGGGTAGGCAGAGACCACTTCTTTCCACCTGCTACAAATCTCATAATAATAACAATTTCATGAACAAAACACGGGTGGGCGGATATTTTTGGCGTTGAGCATATCACGCACACATTGCCACCATCATCTATTTATAGATACGTACGCACACGTGTACAATCTCAAGACTAAGGGAATATACTACCTGTTTCACTGAAAATAGATTTGATTTGTTGACCTCCAACAAACTGTCTATATTGTGTTTACTTCCAGCCCTGGCTTACGAGATATCGCCCTGGGAAAATGACCAGAAGATAAGTTATCGAGATATCTCTCAGTACGTCCTTGTCAATGGTACTAGAAAGACAGAGACGCACTGAGGGATAATTTACTTTTCTGTCATTCTCGCTGGACCCGACCCCACTTTGTCTAGAAGTCAGGAGCTTTATCGCCATACATTCGCTTGATTAAATTCGTTTGGGTCGTGGGTGACTAGGGAATGTTGTGGAGATGACACCTCTATGAAAAACTATAATATATGTATTTGTCCAGGAGCCCAAAGTAACCTCATGGGGTTTGGGTAAAAGTGTCATTTGTAAAAGTCATACATTTTCAAGCTGAGCGGCTGTTCGTAAAACTGGTAAATTATGATAGAATTATTCAAAATAAACATATTTTTAACCGACTTCAAAAAAAGGAGGAGGTTCTCAATTCGTCGGGATATTTTTTTTTTTTTTTTTTTATGTATGTTCCCCGATTACTCGAAGACCACTGGACCGATTTGAAAAATTTTTTCGTTGTTCGAATAGTTATATGGTCTTCATCATCAGTTCCACTTCACCATATAGTACTTTTCAAAAGCAAATGCATGAGTTACAGTGAAAAATACCAAAATCGCTATAGGTGTGCCTATAATATTTGAGGAGTTCTCTTGATTTCTCCATGATCCCATCATCAGATCCTGACGTGGTGACAATGGGACCAACTAGAAAGTATAAAATAAAATAAATGTTTAAAAAAACAAAAACCCGCCTTCAAAAAGCAAAAAATAACTTCTTTAAAATGGTAGGTAAATAGGTCAGTCCAACTGAAGTCTGCTTTTGGTTAAAATATTGTTGGACGCCGACTTCAGTTGGACTGACCTATTTACCTACCATTTTAAAGAAGTTATTTTTTGCTTTTTGAAGGCGGGTTTTTGTTTTTTTTAACATTTATGTTATGTAATGTAATACTCTTAAGTGCATCGGAGCCGAGGTATTTAAATATTCATACCTGGGCGTACTTTTAGTATCAAAACTGAATATTTAAATCTTTATATCTCCACTCCAATATTATTTAACGCCATAAATTATATATATCTATGTGTATTTAGAGGTCCTCTAAATAACTAGGTAAAAATCACACGAGGCCGCTGAAAAAAAAATTTTTTTTCTTCATACAAAATTACCCAATGCCCTTTATTAATTTTTACAAGCAAACGTTTCTTGGTATCCGAGTTATATTATTTTAAATTTTATTTTAGTATTTGTCAACATATTTTAAAGATCATTATTAAGTGACATAAGGAATATTCAGATGATGCCCGTGACTTCGTACGCGTAGAATTAGTTTCCTTGCTACTCCCCCTATTTCAACCTTTTAGAGGTTGAATTTCCAAAACCCCTTTTTAGTGCACCCTTTTGATAATCCTAGGAATACTTCCTCCAAATTTCTCAGCTCAGCTGAACTTTTGAAAAGAATTAATAAAAAACCATCCAATAAAATCAACCAGCCATTAAAATTGTGCGAACAATTGAAAGTGAACTTAATGAGTACCCACCATTTAAATTTGAACCGTGAAATAAATAATTAAGAGTCATTTTGTGGATTAATTATCGGAAACTCGATATGATGAAACATCTACTTAGTCCCATTCACTGTGTGGTACGTTTGGCTATCTGTTATTTCAAACATTTCCCAATCGCTCAAAAGTTGACTGGAAGAGATCCCTCAATGGGATAAGTTCGCCTTTGTACATTTTGTGTTTCTATCTATTTTGTTGTTTGTTATTTTCCCGTTCGTATAATGAAGTATTTACATACATACATACATCATCTTTGACTTGATACAACAACATCAATAATTTTAAAGGGAAGAACGGAAAAACTTCAAACATTTAATTAAAATGTATAAGACATAATTTAATTCAGTCTACATAGTTGAGAGAGAAACCTAGGCCCTCTAGTGGAAAAAAAAAATCTGATATTCTCCGCTCATTCCTCCTCTACATGGACAACTGAGTGTTAGATTTTCTCCGCAGGGCACGCAACTTTCGCAACCTTATTGTCCTAATTCCCTCAATAAACCAAACCCGCAAAAAACGAAAGAACTAAAACGGCCCAGAAAATATTATTTATTTCTGCCAACTATTTCGATAGATCGAGAGCTGGGCACTCAGTCTCTCCTTATCGACTTTCCGAGAAGTGATTTGTAGATAAAATAGACCTTCGGGTTATTCATAAATAAGTTGGTCTGCCGATGCGCTACAATAGTGTTATCTAACAGCAACTGTCTAGCTTGTCTTTAAAATTTATTGTAAAATACAGTTGCAATGCAAAATGATTCTACCTCTAAAATAGTAGCTTTAATCTGAGTTTTCGAACGGAATTATATTTGGAATTTTCATACAACACTAATAAAAAAATTAAAAATCCTCATAATGTATGTGAGAAATTATCTTTATTCCGAATATCATACCTACACATTCCATTGCACAATCATTAAGCGAGCGAAAAAAAAACCTATAAACACTAACAACATTTTACACTTGCGATGTTTCGATGCATAGTAGTCTAAACAATGAAAAATATCTAAAACAAAAAACTATTAAGTAATAAACAAAATTAACCACAAAACGAAAATAAATTTGACACCTTTCTTATCTAACGTACAATACAAACCATTTATATAAACTATTAAATCAAATTTCCAACTTCTCAACGTCATAAACATCAGCGAGCCGCTCGTTCCAATTTACATCAAACTTCTGAGAGTTGTAGTTCTATAGCAGCGCTATAGCGCGGTTATAACCGCTGTATATCGGCGCTGTAAGTGCTATCGATTGCTCTTAGCTGCCATTGCAACGCTTCCAATCATGAGAATGTTGAGGATGCTTGATGGCATTTGAATGGATGCATCAGCGTTTTATCATTTTAATTTTATTATATAAAACGGAAATACGTCTTTCTATTCAATGTCTTGTAAAAGATAAAAAAAGCTTATGTTTGCTGTTATTATGTTGTTTTTAAACGACTTAAAAATATGAGGTTGTTATTTCATCGGAGTCTTTTCCCGGTATAATAACTATTTAAGGACAGTGACGATAAAAGAAGTAGGTTGATTATTATTGTAGGCAAGGATTATTCATTAATTTTGAGAAACTCAATTGATCTTGGAATAAAGAGTTTAACGTCCATGATTGGTGCCTTTAGCTTAAAGTGTCCAACATTGGTGCCGTCACCTTATTGACTCATAAAGCGTTTGATCGTTCCGTCTTCTAAGTTAAACATCTCAACTGATCGATTTGAATTTGGCACAGAGGTAGATTATGCTGCCGAAGAAACTGCAATGTAGTTCTAGAAGCATTCTATGTTCTATAGGCAACCACATCAAAATTTAAAATGCATATAACTATTACTATGCTGCCCTCCTTAAAAAAGGACGTATGTCTCATAGAGCTGCGTATTTATTTGTGACCTTATTTCTTTAAATGGTGGGTTAAATTTGCTTTGACTATCAAATTGCACGTACGTCCTTTTTATTATCAGGGCAGTATGCATTAATTTCGTGACAAAATGTGAATAATGAATCCGTCACTCTCGAACGGGTCTATATTGACTGACATAATTATTTTTAGTCATAATCATCGCAAGTCATAACTTGTTTTTTTAAAGAAACTATTACTTTATCAGGATTTTTATAAATCAAACCTAACCTAACCTAGCCTTGTCTAGCCGTTAGAAATTTCAGAATTTCTGAAAAGTTTACAGTTTCAGCGATATAAAAAATTACGACTATCAAAAATTATGTCAACAATTACATTATGACCAATAAAATTATGGGAAACAAAGGGCTCCCCTCTCGAACTTATATACGTGTCAAATAGTGACGGATGTTTATCCACATCCTGTCACGCGAAAAACGCAGCCATATTAGCGAACGAAGATGGTTGTACAAATTAATTTAAACAACCTATTAGTTATAGCAAGTGCCTATTTAAATCACCTTCCAGCATTAAACCACAAATTTAATCACGCGTCAATTTCATATAAAAAGTGTTCCAAATTAGCTACTTGAGCGCCGTTGTAACACCGTTAACGCGCTCAAACGAGCCCATATTCTTTGTAAAGTAACAAAGAAAATTCTATTAACGCTAAATAAAGAGCTGAGCCTATTTCGTACCCTCATACACCGCTAACGAGCTCTGTAATACACGCTCAGATTTATTTATTAGTGCAGATTACCGGAACGAGCTGGCTACGCAATTTAGCAGGGTGTTATTCTTTACAAGTAAATTGAGTTCATGGGCAGGGTAAACGCTCCGAAACTTGACCTTAAGAGGCACCGAGCGAACGCCGACCGTCCAGTGGCGCCCTCATTGCTAATATTGTATTTTCTAGTAAACTATAGGTATTTTCTTAAAATTTAAGAGTGGTTTTTTGTTGTAAATGATTAATCAATTTATGTGGTATATCAATTTAATAACATTTGATCCAAAATCGCAGCGGTGCTTGGACTTTTAGTTTTAATTAATTTGTACGTTTTTTAGATATTGTCTTACCTACAATTCAGTTGCGGTAAAATAATTTTTAGATAATACCTATGTGTGAGTAATTTAACGAAATAAGTGGCCACGTTTTGCCGTTAAGGTTTAAGGTTTTTAAATTACGTAATAATATTAAAACATGTGTATTCATTTGTACAACAAAAAACCACTCTTCGATTTTAAGACTATACTTTAGCTTATGGCCGGAGCCCCACTGCGGCGCACGCTACGCACGGACACGCTATGCACGTCGCCCATGGTCCGTTGGTCTGGATACGTGTGTCAACATTTTCACAGCAACCAATGCACGCACACGTGAAACGTGTGGGCCACGTGGCTACGTTTGTCAGCTGCGTGTGTCTATATTCCCACTGCGGGCCACGCACATGCACGCGCGCGCGGGAGGTGCGACGCCTTTGAAGCCACCTTTCAACTGCAACTCAGCGTGGCAGCGTGGTTCGCGGTGGGGCTTTGCCTGCCACGCGCGCCGGCGTGTGCGTGGCAGGCACTTCGGAACAGACCACGCGTGTATCAGTGATGTCATATCGTGCGCAGCGTGCTCGTGCACTACTGTGGAAGTATCTACCTACATTTTCATACAAAGCGTTTTTTTACCCACGCGTGTAGCTTGACCGTGCGTAGCAGTGGGGCTCCGGCTTATAACAAAACACACCTAAATATGGCTGCGTTTATCGCGTGACAAAGTGTGGATAAGGCATCCGTCACCTTCTGACACGTAAATAAGTACGAGAGTGACGGATGCTTTATCCAAATTCGACACGCGATATAGACGCAGCCATACTAGGCCCGCAGGCCGCCACTCGACACAGGTATAGTCGACGTCAAAGATATGTTTACACTTTAGTACCTCGTCACTTTATCCGCTATGACAATTTCATATGGCAGTTAAAACATCACGTTAAACAGACAGGGTACTAAAGTGTCAACCTATTTATGACGTCGACTGTACGCGTCGTTATGTGGTGTGGTTAAACCATTAAACAAGGCCGGCACAAATAATTGGACCGGTCGATGGGATCCGTTAATTTGACCAAAAGCACGTTTGACACACGTATCGTTTTACAAAATGTTCAATTCGCAAAAACATGTTTATGCTTACACTATTACATACTACATAGGTACAGTCGAGGTCATAAATATGTGAACACTTTAGTACCTTGTCTATTTAATGTCATGTTTAAACTGCCATTCAAGAATTGTCACTGCGATTAAAGTGACACGGTACTAAAGCGTACACATATTTATGAACTCGACCGTACAATGTGCTTTTTTATGGTATGGAGAAGGCAATTCTAAGATAGCAAATGCATTGTCAAACCCAGAGGGCCCTGCCTAGATGCATTACGCTAACTAGCGTTTCTATTCGATTCGTTTTTAAACCAATCGTGTCACTGGTAGATGACGTGATACGAAAAGTCACGTGACCTACCAGTGACGCGATTGGTTTAAAAACGAATCGGATAGAAACGCTAGTAATGCATCTTGGCAGTGCCCCCAGGGCTTGGAAACTGTTAGAAAAATACCGGTTAATTATGGTTCTTAACCAGGTTTCTCGTAAAAGCTCGCTCTGAGCGGAATCGATTTGCAAGCGTTATGATCGATATGGATTTACTTGGTATTTTTAGTTTTTGATTGTTCCTGCAGTAAGATGAGGTGGCGACTTGAAATGATAAGGCTGACTTCAAAATGGAATGGATGGAAATGACTTTAAGCTGATCAAGTGAAAATGCAACTAAAGAGCTAGCTAATAGGGTAGGAAAGACGACAAAACGATGGCGGTGCGAACAAAATAAATTAGCGTTCGATAACCGTTTTTTCGAGCAAAACCAGATTTTTTTTGCTCTTTGATGAGAACCGAAATAATATCGATTCTGTTCGAGCGGAATAGAAAAAAAATTGCTCTATTTAAAATGATTGGCGTTACTGCCGAGCTGGTTAAAAAAAATAACTTGGTTTCCGAGTCCTGGCCAGCCCGGAGGACCAGATCGAATGCCTCTATGTTATAAGTTAGATTATGTTAGATTTTTACTCACTAAAAAAATGCAGCTGGATCTATCTCCTTGATAGATAAAAGTTTGTAAAATGATGAGTTTGCCTAATGTTTGGTAAAACGTTGGTGAACCTTTGTGAACGCGTGATCTTTATGTGGCTGTATTTTTTGTTCAGAATGCTGTATTTTTTATAACGTAAAAAGTTGTCGGCAGCTAGCGTCAAGAGAAACTTCTAAAATTGCATCCTCGGTAACTTCTAAAAATATTCACGCTTGCAAGAACCTGTTTTCCAGGTAGTTATTTTAATTATCATTCCTGACATAGTGGCCTCGTCATGTTGTTCTCTTAGTTATTATTTTTATTATAATGCTATTACTTACATTTTGTAAAATAATTATTTATTACTTTATTACCTTTTAATGTGACTTACTTTTAAATATTATTGTATTTTATTATTGAAAAAATGACCTTCTGCTGGAGTTTCTTGCGGCGCTTCTTCTCGGTAATGATGGTCTTGTCCGAAGTGCTAGTCGATTCACTCCTTATTACCGACGTGAAAAGAGCCCTTGTGTGGCCAATGTACTAAATAAAGATTTAGAATTTAGAATGTGAATTATTATACTGTATGAAAACAGAACAGCAAAAAAATACCCATAGTGTACGGAACACTTAAAAAGCGGCGCCGCACTTCTCCGTGTGTTTGTCTAATGTTGACCAGAGAGATACAATAACACCAATGAATTTCTTGCAAGTTTGTCGCGAAACAGTACCCTTACAATGAGTTACAATTAACTTACTCCCTAGCAAATCGAATGCTCTGTCCCTCACAGACCTCGCAGTATTCTTATAGACTGCTAGGGACAGAGCATTCGACTCGCTAGCGAGCACGGTAATTGTAACTCATGGTAAGGGTAATGTACCCTTACCATGAGTTACAATTACCCTATTCGCTAGCGAGTCGAATACTCTGTCCCTCGCAGACCTCGCAGTATTGTTTTAGAGTGCGAGGAACAGAGTATTCGACTCGCTAGCGTGTACGGTAATTGTCACTCATGGTAAGGGTACAGAATACGTACCTTAGCCTTCAAAGAGGCTGCCGTGCTCCCGTGGTATTTAGTTGAGCTTACTGAGTAACAGGGTTGAAGCTCAACTTGCTCTAATTAAATAAATAAATGCGTTTTAATTTATTTACTTTAGCGGTATAAAGATGATAGTGGTGAGCAAACTGAGTTATTATTAAATTAGTGTAGCCTCGTGTGGTTGCCGAGTTAGAATAGTGCCACTCCATGTCTTCCCGTGGATGTCATAAGAGACGACTAAGGGAATAAAGGCTTGTAGTACTGTTAGGCGATGGGCTTGTAACCTGTCACTAATACGCTGGTAATCATCTTAGCCTAATTGTGCAAATTGTGGTTATAGAATTATCAACAATTTTTTAGAGATGTTTGTAATTCTGTAGCTCTGCCTACCCCACTCTGGGAACGAAGGCGTGAGATTATGTATGTATGTTGTGTTGGAAAGTGCTGCTAGTAGACTCACAGCCGCTGAGTGAGTTAAGGATGATTAAATCATTGCTAAGAGACATGCGACCTTTCAAAATTGACTGTGTTTTAAATATTTGTTTTCATTAATATATTAATAAACATACTTTGATTATAAATGTTTAAAAAAACAAAAACCCGCCTTCAAAAATGCAAAAAATAACTTCTTTTAAAATGGTAGGTCAGTCCAACTGCATTCGGCTTTTGGTTTAAAATATTGTGGGACGCCGACTTCAGTTGGACTGACCTACCATTTTAAAAGAAGTTATTTTTTGCGTTTTTGAAGGCGGGTTTTTGTTTTTTTAAACATTTATTTTATTTTATTTTATACTTTTTAGTGATCCTATTTATGCTGTCACGTAGCTCCACTTCTAAATATTAATGAGAAACTATAGAACATTTCAAGCTCGCCGCAGACAACGCCGCGGGAATGTCATAGTCATATTTAAACCTAAATGTTCTTCGTCATAGTCGCTCAACTACCTTAATCGAAATATCTTGTCGCCACCCTTGAAATAGGTACCGTTAAGGAGTTCCGGTGGCCATCTGTGGTCTTCATCATCAGTTCCACTTCACCATATAGTACTTTTCAAAAGCAAATGCACGAGTTACAGTGAAAAATACCAAAATCGCTATAGGTGTGCCTATAATATTTGAGGAGTTCTCTTGATTTCTCCAAGATTCCATCATCAGATCCTAACGTGTTGAAAATGGGACTAACTAAAAAGTATACTTATTCAAACAACGAAAAAATTTTTCAAATCGGTCCAGTGGTCTTCGAGTAATCGGGGAACATACATAATAAAAACAAATATATCCCGACGAATTGAGAACCTCCTCCTTTTTTTGAAGTCGGTTAAAAATATGATGCCTATTTCACTTTCAAGACCCAAAACCAATCAACTGACACTTCATATATTAAAATCCATCAAGCCGTTTAGGCTGCAGCGCCTACCAAAGAAATAGACATACACATACACTCGTCAAATAAAGGGGTCAGCCTAAATCCTTTATTTGACGCATTCTGGTAAAAAAGGACCAAGTTAATTGCCTCTAAGATGTCTGTGATTACAAGAAAAGTGAAATTGCCTGCCAGGGATTACATAACATACATAATCTCACGCCTTCGTTCCCAGAGTGGGGTAGGCAGAGCTACAGAATTACAAACATCTCTAAAAACTTGTTGATAATTCCAGGGATTACGTATCGAATAAAGATTTTCAATTGTATTTTCAGGTTAAGATCGTATCATAATACATTTTGCAAGCGTGCATTTGTCTGGATGCACTGATGTTCAATTTTCAAAAAGGAATTCATAGAAGATGCTTGGACTTGGCTGTTATTAACTTTAAGAAATTCTAGGTTCGAGCTTAAACATTGTACTCTCGCAAACTCTATCGAAATATTTAAAAAAACTAGATATTGCAGCTTTTCTATATTCTTATCCAAATTATGATCACCTTTACCGAGTTGCACAAACGTGGATAAGGCATTCGTCACTCTCGAACTTACCTGCTAGTCAGAAAGTGACAGATTCTTTATCCATGTTTATCTACATCGATAAACATGACCATAATACTGCCTTCTAATCCAATACTCAGTATCTCAGATAAAACTTCTGTAGCAATATCAACCTTATTACTAACAGAAGAGAATTAAAACTGCTTTGGTTAGTAAATTTGGGATACTGATGCTTATTAGCTTAGTAAGGCAGAATAAGCCTGGAGTTTTTAAAATATAACTATTTTAACCTCGTTAGGCCCACCATACTATAAACAGGGAGTTTTTTTTAATGTGACTTTGAATCTACCGTCAAGGCAATAAAGTTCAATTACGTTTGTTTGATATTGCCATTTTCAGTTTATGAAGATAGGAAAATAAACCTTATTCCTAATTGTAACACAGTTCAAATAAATTGCCTTGATTATGTTCGTTCTATTGCACAATGGGCCTTAGGTTAACAGATAAACCCCTGATTTAATGGTGACTCCATCTTTTGGACCTGATATCTTTTAATTGGCCCAACCGATTTTCATTTCAACCTTTAAATAACTTTAACAAAAAGCAAGCTTTCAAAACCCGACTGTTGCTAACCAACTTTAAATCGTTATAAATACTAAATGATCATTCAATATGAAAAAAGATGAAAGAAACCTAAAGATGATTTTTAAATCCCTATTCAATGATACCCCACTAGTCATACATGGTCGACTTTTTTCATTTAATTTGCACAATATTATGGCGTCTGGTTGCCGCCATATTGAATTTTAATTACTGTCATATCTTCAGTGACACTCACCAGATTAAGACAAATCGATTGACATAAGAATCATCAAAATCGGACAACTGGTTTAGTTTTTATTGTGACACAAAGGAACAAATATACATATATAGGCTGTGAAACACATTACTCTCCTCCATCGGCAGTCGGGTAAAAACGCGTCTAAATTGGTCCATCCGTTTAGGAGCTTGCCACAGACAGACACATAAACACAGACACACAGATGCATAGACACACAGATAGACACGTTAATTTATCACTATGGTAAATAAAGTACCAGGAGCGCAACGGTAATTAAGAGGTGTGTGTGTGTGTAGCGCAACTTAGATTTCAGGCGATTACGTAGCACAGTTGGCGCACATGATACTGCGCGATTGTCTCCCACACGTCATGGCAATGCACAGCCCTACAGCCCTGTAGGTTACTTTTAATGTTTATTTGCACTCCTAGTATTTGACGTTATATTTTTTTCTCAATTTTTTTATAAATAACTTTCTTTTCACCTTCTTCATAATCGAAATGAAAAGTAGTGTTTAACTCGGGTGAAAGTATCAATTGCACCCTCGTACAATCGGCGCACTCGCTGTCGCTTGTGCAGCCTAAATATCTCGGGGTGCAATTGAATACTTTCATCCCTTGTTTAACAATCTACTATTAATGCCATAAATCAAGAATCGTACCCCTAACGACAATGACAGCCTCCACGGTAGGTATTAGTACGAACCATCGAAATTAGGTGCAGTAAAAGAGGTGACGTATGACGTTATTATATCGTTATTGATAATATCGTTATTATTATAATCGATATGAAGTTTATACCGTTACGGTAAATACCCTGTTGTCCGTGTTTTATAACAATAATAACATAATTACGCTAGAATAACAATAATCATAACGTTATCTTACAATAGCGCAATTTGAAGGTCTGTAGACTATTAAATTCAATATTGTAGGATTGCAAATATTTAAAACTATGTTTTCTATAATTCGCTCCCAACACTAAACTCTTAATCCCTTAATTCGATGCGCAGGCACGTTAACACGACAATGTAAATCAGACTTTGTTTCACAACTTAAAACACAATTGTTAAGTGGATTGAAGCCGAACTGTCAAGCAGCATTGGAACGGTTAACAATTTTAATAATTGGCATTCATTGTTATGCACATAAATTAACTTAAATTAAAAGTTAAAAGTTGTCAATTTGTGGTTAAATCTCTTTAAATTACTTTGGGTACGATTTTATAACATAACATAACATTTCATTACATACCTATTATGGAATTAACTGAGCCTACGACTCCATCCGCGCAGATGTCGTATATCACTATTCCCTAAGGAACTGTCTAATTTTTCCTCGTAAAAAGTACTTTTTGTCCTTTTTCTCGACTCGAGCTATCGCTTTACCAAATATTTTAGATGTAAAATTGTGACAAACAAACAGATAGACAGAGTTATTATTAGTATAGATTCATTAAGAAAAAACTGTTATTTCATAAGCACTTAAAAGGGTTTCAAAGTAACAAAATGAAGAGGTTTCGCGAAATAAGTTTCATGTTAAGATTTAAGTTGTTAAGATAAGTTGTAAGTTAATTAAATTATAGTTCTGTATTTTTTAAACTGTAAGTACGCACAGTTTTCTACTATGTTTTTTAAATTATTTACTTCAATAATTATTTTATCTAAGTGAAATATTTATTTCATTTCACAAATAATCATTTTTTATCCTGATAATAAAGATAGCTTTGGCATATCAATACAGCCAGCAAGCCAAACCTGAAAATATCGCAATAAGTTTAAACTTAACTTATCTTCGGTTGAAAGCATTTCCGGTTTCCGGGTCAAGCTACTTGGAGCCATAAATCTGGTCCAGCGATCACTTCACAATAAATGATCTAAGTTGCATTCAAGAGAATTACATTTTATACCTATCGCCATCGCAACGACTCGTATATCCTAGTTAGTTGTGGACTTGAGCCACTTGGTAGCTTTGTCATTTATGCCATTTATGGCTCCACTCCCCACTCCCTAAATGGCGTAAATGATGAAGCTACCAAGTGGCTCAAGTCCACATAATTAAAATTCTGACTAGCCGTACTTTTTTTTCGTTATTACTATTCTTCTTCTTCTTCTTCTTCAGCGCATGCGCCCACCGTTGGGCATACGCCTCTACAATTTTCCTCCACTCGGCCCGATTTGTGGTGGATCTCCCCCAGATTGGGCCTGCGTCGAGCTGCTGTCATCCGACCACCATGCAGTATCATATCATCAGTTATTTTTATTACATTATTATTTATTAAATAAGTGGCCTTGCCTTCGATACTATAGGTCCCTTTCGCTTACCGGGCAAATATATATTTTTTATTTAGAAAACCAATAGACACATTCCTCAGCAACTGGTCAGAAGAGGCACCAAATAGGTACTCATGGAGATTAAGGGGAGAGGCTTTGCACAGGAGTGGGAAATAGGCTAGAAAAGAAGAAAGATAAAACATGAGCAGAATAATTAGCCTTTATTATAAAACTTCCGTTAGACTCAGACATATTAAGGAGATCACACCGGGTTACTCACGTAAAAATTGTCTAAAAACGCTCGACATGTTTCGGGCTCTTTCGGAGTCCCTATTCATGAGCAGACGCGGCCGCAGCACGACGAACACTGCGGGCCTGCGCTCTGTCAGCCCGGCTGCTCGGTACGAACGGCGTGGCCGGCGAGAAACTACCCCCGTTTTCCTCATTATTGCAATTCTCAAAAGTAGGGTCGCACACAACACTAACCCGAAACATGTCGAGCGTTTTTCGACAATTTTTACGTGAGTAACCCGGTGTGATCTCCTTAATAAGCCTTTATTATGTTAATAAAGGCTAATTATACCTTCCCTATAATTAACAGAACATTGTTAAACTGAGAATAGGAAGTAAATAAACAAACAAAAATACATTTGATTAGAACAAAACCGACTTGTTTTTTATTTACGTCCTAAAGATCCTTTGGGAATGCTTAAGTCCAACAGTGGATGTCTTTCAATATGTAAGATGATGACATGATAATAAAAGTTTTTGTTTATTTATAATATTGACGTAAACTGTAATTTAAGACCAAAAAAACTACGACAGATACGTCACTGTCATAAGTGTCAAAGTCACTTATGTCAGTGTCAATGGAACATTTCGGAGTTAGCCAACCTTTTTGCATTGATAATCAAATTGTTGTAAATATTTGTAGATATGACTAACATTTTTAATATCAAAAGGTATATTTAACAATAGGGAATATGCATTTCTACCCGATATTCAAAACATAAAAATATCCCAAAACAAATATTTTCTCATATAGTGTGTTAAGTCATTAAATGGTGGGTGTGTGTGTTCAATGGCGATTTTTTTATCAGCTACAACAAAATGACAAGCTAAATTCGGATGCCTTACACTTATGCTTGATTTAAACTTGACAGTTACCCATGGACCCCATGGTGTCACGGCTGGTAAAATGCGCGATGATTTTCATTATAAAGTGAGCTACACACTTTTGGCCTGTTATTTTGTCGAATAGCTAAACGTATGTAATATTTAAATTGCATCTAACGTTGTTTACATCTATTGTTTATTTATCGTACCAAATGTTATTAATACCTGAAGTATTACAAGTGCAATAACAGTTTTGCTACCAAAAATCTTCTATGGTTAAATATTTAATAGGCCATCTTGTATTTGTGTAAATAACTTGAGTTAACTTGTTAATTTAAATCGAAGGTTTAAAACTACCAACAAATAAATATTCTTAGTGCGGTCTTTTAAAAAGTGGAAATATACTAACGCAAATATTTCGTTTTTTAGTGGCAACCCACGTTTGTCTTTAATTACGTTTTCGAGTATAGATACAGGCTATTTCAATACGTCTTCTTTATTTGAGAGACCGTGTTGTCTCAGATGCCACGCGGAAATGCCGCAGCTGGGGCAGATGACATAAAAACTTAGCAAGTTCACGACTACGTCGTTTCAAAGTGTCAGAACTAACTTGCTCATGTTGTAAAATTTTCTAACTTTTATTTTTGTTCTCGAACGACCTTGTTGACTTTGGAAATAGTGCTATAACTCTTTATTGTTTGTTTTTATAGTTTTTACTTGACTTCACACGTTAGAAGTTTTTATTTAACTTGTTTGTTAGTAAATATTCAGATCAAATCTAGCATTTTTTGAACCAGTTCCTGTTAATGAAAAGGGATGAAAATTGGAAAACCCGTTAGAAATTTTATAACTTACGGTGTCAAATGTTGAAAATGCAAAATCAGTACAATCTTTTTTTTTGAGAAAATTAAACTTATATATGTTTTTATCGACCACATCCATCGCTTTCGTTCCTTTAACAATATTACTTAAATGGTCAAAAGCTCTGAATCCCGAGCCTAAGTTGGTGATCATTAGGAGTTAAGATTTTTTGTAAATTGTAAGTGCATTGTAAATTGTAGTACTGTTAGGCGATGGGCTTGCAACCTGTCACTAATACACTGGTAAACATCTTAGCCTGATTATGCAAAATGTGGTTACAGAATTATCAACAAGCTTTTAGAGTTGTTGGCAATTCTGCAGCTCTGCCTACCCCAAACTGGGAATAAAGGCGTGAGTTTATGTATGTGTATGTATGTAAATGCATTATTTCCATACTATTTTTTGTTACCCCACCCTCTAACGTTCCTACTTAATACTTCAGTATATAGACATGATAAAAAAAAACTTAAAATAGAACGAAGAGTATTTCAAATTTAAATCCCCTTCCAGGATAGTAAATTTTGAGTCTGTATCTTTTCTCTTCCCTGATCCCGACTTATTGGAGTTTCGCTGTGCGCTGTCTAAAGAATTTAGAGTGGCTGCTTTAAAATATTACATATATAGCGTATAAGTTACGTTGCAGTATAAAATGTCAGTGTATGTGGCCTGGGGAATTCAGTTTATTTAATACAATAATAAAATGAAATAAACACTTACAAAACTAAAATTACATTTCTACAACTCACTTAATTATATTTTAAAACTAAAAAGCTATATTTAAAAAAGGGCCCTGTGGCATTGTTCCGAAGATGCTAGCAGCATTTCCTCGCTGGATAGTTTGTTAAATTTATGCGTTGAGCGAGAAAACTGCCAGCTCTTCGGTCTCCCGTGACGTCAATGAGCCGCTTTGATATTGATGAATTAAGATGGACCTTGGCTAATTTCTTAAGAAGGTTTGAGTAAGGATGAAACAATTATCATACTAGCTACCAGCCCTCGCTTCGCTCCGGTTTATGTGAGTTTTCTGTTACACCCGTACATATATATGTATGAGTGTGTTGTGTATGTCTGTATGTGGCACCGTAGCTCTTAAAAGGGTTGACCGACATGGATGCGGGTTTTTCAATTTGGAAGCAGGATTTCTAGCGGCAGTGTTTAGCTAAATTTCATGAAAATCGGTTGAGCCGTTTAAGAGGATTTCAGCTCTGAAAAAACGGTTCAACAATTTACATCCTGAGTTTTATCTAGGTATCTTATATTTTAAGCACTCGCTTCTCAATAATTTCTCCACAAGCAGCGATTCTCCAAGTAATCTACGTGTGATTTAACACGGCATTGTGCTAGGTGTGAAGAAGTTCAATCTTTCTAAAAGTATGTAAGTGTGATCTTGCTGTGGATTATATGACTTAGGTTTAGATTTTTTTTCTGTACTTATGAGAAGATAAACCAAATTGGGTCAGGTGCTATGGATATTAGTAGGAGATCCGAATAGGAGACGATTTGGACCGGGCTGTTTATTCGATAAAAAGTATTTTATACCAAATTGAATATGCTAAGTAATATAAATAAAATAATAATAAAAATATTTTACTGGAATCAAAAGAGCACCTCCACCAACTTAATTAACTTAATCATAAGAAACCTAACATAACATAAGCATTGGTGGTGCTGCATCCTGACGCCAAAAGGGGTCCACTCAGCATGTGTTGCAGCACGAGTGCTAGCGAATAGGGAGGCTGAAAATTTTCAGTCCAGTATATAATTAATTAAAAAATTAAAAATTAAATTTGTTTTAAAAAAATACAATAGCTTGTTTAATGGATAAATTACATACCAATCGAAAGTATGAAGCCTATAGAATATGCAAACTTTAGTTTGACTATTTTTTTCCCGTCAAACTATTGGGTAGGCAGGTATAAACAGGTAAGTCGGTACTAGTAATTTGCACCAAACCTCACGTTTGCATATTCTATAGACTTCATGCTTTCGATTAGTATGTAATTTGTCTATTAAACAAACATTTGCAATTTAAAAAAAAAGTTCATTTTAATTATTTTTTTAATGATATAAGTACTGAACTGAAATTTTTCAGCCTACCTATTCGCCACATATTATTTAGCGTATTAAATTTGATATAAAATACTTTTCATCGAATAAACAGACCGGTCCAAATCTTCTCCTATTCGGATCTTAGACCATATGGTTTTATTCATCAGTTACTCGTAGCATAAGCTATGCAGCAGTTATGCTACGTCGGTAACTTTAGTAGGTACTATCGCGATAATTAATTTGTGACCCATTTCAAGAAAAATAGGCTTGAAGTCGTCAATGTTATTAGAGATGCCAAATCATTTGTAACTTATAGGAGACTCAACCTTATTGTTGTAGAATGTCAGAATGACTTTGGTCCTAAGGTGGGTCCCAAATTAAAGTTCGTGACTGCACTTCTACGGATCTTGCAATAAAACTCCGAGCATAGGCCCTTTCCATTATATTTGGATGACCTTATTAAGCTGCGTACACATAGCGCGTACCCTGCTACGCGTAGTCGGTTACGCGTGTCCTGGAACGCTCTATCCGTATAGTTGGCCGAGCTCGCGCAGCGCTATGGATCTATTCAGCTCGCGTTGAGGTTCGTGGCAGTCCGTACAGGAGCTGTACGCGTATCCAATGTACGCGTAAACACACGCGTAACCGACTACGCGTAGCAGGGTACGCGCTATCCGTACGCAGGTTTAAAAGGCTCGCTGTAAAGGGCCACGTGTCTTTTCCGTAGGTCATTATTGGCAACGCATAGGTACTTGAGACGTTTGATTTGAGACACTGCGGTATCTAATCGGAATGAGAAGACACTGCGTAGCTTATCAAACGCTACCAAGCCGTGTTGTATCATCATGACCAGAGTTTCATCTACTGACCCTTATCATCAACCTTTTATATCTGTATTTAAGTTTATATTTTAAATAACACCAATTTCAAACTGTTTAAGCAAAAACATTGTCAGCGGCGAAAATCTGAGTCCTAAACAAATTATACGGAGACCGTGTTTTTTTACTGAGCAAATTAAAGTTTCTTAATTGGTTAAGTGTTTATTTTACCGAATAAAACCAGTTTTGAAAGGTCTGATGGAATCCCGAGCTAATTCTACAGACCCGACCACAATTTTAACGAAGTTCAGTTCAAATATATAACATTTAGCTCTCAGCATAACCTCTAACAAAATCCAATTTATGTACATACTTTTCTGGAGAACATATCTGATTTAATCATGTTACGGCAAAATCACTCGTAATTCACACTGCTAAAGTTGAATTTGTTTGAAATATAGTATTAGACACGTCTTTTTGTCAGTTTGAAAGGTAACCTGAAAACCAAGTAATTTGTTTTGTGCTATATTTTAGGACCGTCGTAAAATTTTGGCTTCTAGCAAGGTAGTTAACTTTCTTAGTGAGTTTAATTAAAATCAAACGAAAACTTCTATTTAGATTTAAAATTTAAGATATAATATTCTCGTGTGGTTGCCAAGTTAGAATAGTGCCACTCCATATCTTCCCGTGGATGTCGTAAGAGACGACTAAGGGAATAAAGGCTTGTAGTACTGTTAGGCGATGGGCTTGCAACCTGTCACTAATACGCTGGTAAACATCTTAGCCTAATTGTGCAAATTGTGGTTATGGAATTATCAACAAGTTTTTAGAGATGTTTGTAATTCTGTAGCTCTGCCTACCCCACTCTGGGAACGAAGGCGTGAGATTATGTATATTTGAATACAATTTAATATGAATCTTTCCAATCACATTGAGAACAACCCTTTGCACCACCTGATCACCGAGTAACCACTGGTGGTGGTGATTTGGAGACTGCAATTTCCCAACTGATTCGACTACCAGTGACCAAATAGTCATCATGTATTTTGTAGACATACGAATATTATTATGCTCTTTTCCTTTTTAATAGTCCCTTTAGGTAAAATACTCGTACTCATCAATATAAAACCACACGTTTAGTTTATTTTTAGGCAAGCGAGTACACGACTACACGGGCCTTTGAAACACAACAGTACAAATACTTCTGCTCGACAGTACGTTGTGGTAAGTCTACACTATAAGGGATTGCAATTTAACCGGTTATTAACCGCTTTGTATGAAAAACACCGGTTAAAGCCGGTTATAACCGGTTATTTGCAATCCCTAGTAAGGTAATAACGTTCCATCGGATCGAACTCCGTGATAAATCTACAGAACTTGTTACGCTAAATGTGGACCGTATAAATCATGCGCTTGGGATGGGTCACATCGCGACAGTACGTCGTAACATGACAAATACCGTCGCCATAACTGATACTGACACGCTTTATAGGGTCACGGAACCATGTTACGAAGAAATGTTACAAATTTTACCCCACTTTAATGGCTGAAATGGTAGTTACCGGTTACCTTTGTTTTGGCGAAATATGTTTGCCAAATGTATCGTTTCCCAACCGTTTCATTTGCTAACCCGCTTTGTTTTCCCTAACCGTAAATATTTCAGGATTTTATACAAACTAACCTAACCTAAGTTATAGGGTTCTACACGATGGTACTGAGATAAATCCTGAAATATTTATATAAAACTGGGTTGGCAAATGAAAAAGTTGGGAAACGATATTTTTGCCAAACGGCAGGCTCCGGGTAGTTACAATATGTTTTTGTGCACAATAGCGTGTTACGAGTACATAATTACTTCTGGGTCTTATTTTATTCTATGTCGTTGTGCTACGATGACCAAGGTTTCTTTCGACCACAATATTTCAAAATAGGTAAAATATGCATCTTAGACATTGGGAATCTAAAATATAAGTATTTTGCGTCTAAACTGCGTTTTTAAAAGCGTTTTTTTTTACCTCTCACAAATAACGCTGAGAAGATTGGACCGCAACACGAAAGGAACGATTATTGCCAGCTTTGAGGGAATTAGATATAAAACACCCGCAGTTCAGAGGGAAGATAAAAACCGAAATAGGCGTGTTCATGTGTCAATCCGGCCTATCATCTATAAGGAGACATAAAAAAGGTTGGCTGACGTTTTCTGCCACGACCTTCGGAGACTTTTATTTTTATTGGTTAACAAACTGGGGATATACGAGATGTTTATGGGTTAATATTCTTGTTCATTGTAAACTTATTTTATGCACGGGTTAAAAAGAAAATATAACTTTGGAAATTGTATGGCTTAATTGTTTCTAATTTAAAAAAACTTTAAATAAGTATCATTGCTAAATATTAATTCACCACATAAAATCACGGGTAACGTTTTATCTATTTACGCAAAAAAAACTCCCATAAATATTATGGTGACCCCTACTTTTACAGCTAATATCTCATCATATCACATCATAGTTATCATATTTTTTTATTTGTCACTTTTCATACAGTATACAATTTAATTAGCACAAAAAACGCAAATATACTGAGATCGTCAAATTAAATTTTCTTTTAATAACCATACTACCTAATTACAATAATTATTCACTAATAAAATATGATCATAAAGTTAATCTGGTTGACTTCTTAAACGAACTAATAGATTTTCATGAAACTAAGCTAAGAACTATCCCGAACACCCTAACTTTAAACAAAAATCATCCGAATCAGTCCATTCGTTTGGCAGCTACGATGCCACAGTCAGGCACAAACATACACACGTTATCCTTACAGCACCTCTTTTTCCCCATGTGGTTGCCGGGTTAGAATAGTGCCACTCCATGTCTTCCCGTGGATGTCGTTAGAGGCGACTAAGGGAATAAAGGCTTGTAGTACATAGGCGATGGGCTCGCAACCTGTCACTAATACACTGGTAAACATCTTAGCCTAACTGTGCAAAATGTGATTACAGAATTATCAACAAATTTTTAGAGTTGTTGGTAATTCTGTAGCTCTGCCTACCCTAATCTGGGAATACAGGCGTGACAGTATGTATGTATGTAAATTAGTACAAAAAATATTTTGTAAGTAATACCTCGTAAGGTACAAAAAATATAAGTAATACAGTCCATCCCAGATCCATTGCAAAGGAAATAAAATGGATTTTCCTTTGTTTTTATGTGTAACAAAAGATAATTGACTCTATGATATTCATAATAGGCTCATATTCCATTGACAAATTACATTGTTGGTGGGATTGAAGAGGTACATTTAAAAACATATCACTATGTATTTAATAAATCGTATAGCGTTACTTAAGTATAAAACGACACGCGTTCACTGACGCATCAAACACAACCCTTCCGACGCCGACCTCTCACGAGCATAATACATCTCTGCAACCTTTTGTTTCTCATGTCCACACTAATAAATGGTGGCTCCAAACATGATAAAATCCAAGGTTTCCAACGTAACCATTCAGAAAAGTCGGTGAATATTTTTTACTCAGCTGTTCTGAATAGGATTGTCAATGTCAAAAGCATTTGGGGTTGCTCGTTGCCTGAAATTTTAACAAGTTGAGAAACGTGTTGATTGTTAAACACTTTGAATGAGCTTTTGTGAATGCTTAATTTTTTGTCAAACGGTTTAAGTTCTCGCGTTGTTTTTATGCGTGTTGGTTCTTAATTATTCAGGCCTACACCTTAATGTTCAAACGGGTTTTGTACAGAAGCAAAATATAAATTATTTAACAGAAACTGAAATTAGAAATATTATAATTTGTACACCTACATCAAAGTACTTTCTAAATAAAATAATTGGGAAAGTCACCTTGAAATAAATACTAATTAAGAAGTCTAACAAAAAGCAACTTTTAGTAAACCCGACTGGTTGCTAACCAACTTTAAATCGTAATAAATCCTAAATGATCATTCAAAATGAAAAATTGATGAAAGAAACCTAAAGATGTTTTTTAAATGCGTATTCAATGATAGGTACTCCACTTGTTATAGTTCGTCGACTTTCTTTTTTTTCTTTTTACAATATGGCGTCTGGGTGCCACCATATTGAATTTTGATAACTGTCATATTCCAGACCCTATTTGGAGTATATAATTTGGTATAACATGTAGTCCAATATCGCATTTCCGAGATTTTTATTATTTAAAAAACAATCCCATAGTTAATTTAATTTGAACTCTGTCACCGTAACTTAAAGCATTATTTACTAAGAAATTGATTAAATTAATTTATGTTGTACGTTGATGATATTGCTACTTACAACATGAATCTTTCTTAGTAAATAATGCTTAAGTTGAAGGTGACAGAGTTCAAATTAAATTAAATATGGAATTGGATTTTAAATAATAAAAACCTCGTAAATTATAAGTTATTGGACTACATGTTAAACCACATTATATACTCCAAATAGGGTCTAGAATCGATGGTTAAAAATCCTTCGGGTACGTCCCGGGCACGGTGTATTTAGTGACACTCACAAGATTAAAGCAAATCGATTGACATAATAATCATTAAAACGGTCCACGCGTTTAGTTTCTAGAGCGCCACAAACATACATAAATACAAACATACATACTAGATAGACTGATAAACATTATTACCCTCTTCCTTTGGCAGTTTGGTAACAATATTTACTAACTATTTCATACTTGAGCAAAAGTTTTTTTTTTGTGGTAATTTAATGTAACATGGATGATTCTTAGATCAGTTTGGTGATAATCAGTTTGGTCGGCTCTGAAATCAACATTATCAAATCATTTCAGAGTTTTTTTAGTATTTCACTAAAAATTTAATTATAAAATAGTGTCGTAGTTATAATAAAGTGAACACTCATGCAAACTCCAACTTAGAAACTTAGGCCTGAGATATTTTTAGTCAAATTTAATTTGAATTCAACATTACAACTTCTAAGTTGTTCAGGCATTTTGCGTCTGATTTCAAATGTAGGGCATCACCTATCCTACGATCGTAAAACGTACCCATTTGTCATAAAAAATGGCGTGCGTTGCTTTTTGACCGCGACAAGTCACCTAGTTATTCATACATACCGATGTTTATGGTAACACGATGTAAATGTAGCCTATTTTTTGTTACAATGGAACTTGAAGTAACTTACAGGACTACCTTATGGTCTAAGATCCGAATAGGAGTCAACCTTCACCGGGCTGTTTATTCGATAAAAAGTATTTTATATCAAATTTAATATGCTAAATAATATGGCGAATAGGTTGACTCAAAAATTTCAGTCCAGTCCTTACAATGACTAAAAAAAAACTGAAAATGAACTTAAAAAACAAATTGCTTGTTAAATAGACCAATAACATACTAATCGAAAGTATGAAGCCTATAGAATATGCAAACGTTAGGTTTAGTGCAAATTATAAGTACCGACTTACCTACCTACCTAATAGTTATGAAGGGAAAAAATAGTCTACCCAACGTTTGCATATTCTATATGCTGCATGCTTTCGATTAGTATGTAATTGGTATATTTAACAACCGACAGCAAATGAAAAAAATGTTCATTTTCAGTTTTTTTTTAATCATATAAGGACTGGACTAAAATTTTTCAGTCAACCTATTCGCCACAATCATATTACTTAGCATATAAAATTTGATATAAAATACTTTTTATCGAATAAACAGCCCGGTGAAGGTTGACTCCTAATTCGGATTCGGTGAAGGGCGTCTCCTATTCGGATCCCCTCCTATTAAAAGAAAAATATGTTTTTAATTTTTAAGGTCTGATCTTGATTGAAATAGCCGTCTCAAGATACTTAAAAGTAATCGTCAAATCACAGAATACTTTCAAAAATTTAGAAAGGCATCCTGATAGCTAGCCAGGTGTCCCTGGCTTTAACGACCCACTTTTCATCAAATATACAATTTCACTGAATTCACTTCATTGAAAGGTATTTTCTATTCTACTGAAACTATATTGTTTTAGGTTACACTAAATATTAATTACGTAGATTAGGTAAGGGGAGACTTGTGACTAACACAAAATGTTAACTCCTACGCCTAGAAAAGCCAGTTGACGAAATAAAAATTCTGCGATACGTTCTATGAAATAAATGTCGACAAAACAAGAAGTACCAAAACTATTAATATATATTTTTAATAACGATAACTTTATCGGAATGAATCTTGTCTAGGGCTAGAAAGATGAATTAGAGCATGGACATAAGGTCCATTTACTGTGGAAAATTAGTCGAGATTACAGGACTCGCGGGCAATAGAATAGAATATAATAGAAAACATTTATTTCGATTGATTTTTACATATTAATAATAGCTAAGCTAATAGCTAGTGGGAACCTACTTATTGTATACTAGCAACGTCATTTTGCTTTGTTTCGACAGTAATAGCTGTAAGTACAGTGTATATTATCGAAATGAAAAATAATTGGTTATAATTTCTGTAAATAATCTTGATTTTTTTTATGAAACCCGTGCTGTTTTTGAGACGTATCAAGCCTAGACAAAAGTTATAAAAATGGTCGTTTATGATTAAAAATCGTTTTTATTTAAATTTTGGCATTGTTTTCAAATCACAGACAGACAAAACAAATATTTATTGGAAAGTTTGTGACTAATTGCAAATTTTACTCACCGAAAGTGACAGCCTAGCGCTATTGAACCTCTGTTCGTTTAACTCCCTGGAAGTCATCAAGCTTTGACAGCTTATAACACGGCCTTTGAAGTCGGATTATACCCAAGATATCCCGCCAATTAGCATCTTGGTTCTATCCCCAATATCACCCGGATCAATTTCCGGTACGGGCGTCGGCTCAATATTTAATTAACGCGACAGATTGCAGCAAACACGGTGCAGGGCCTATTGATCTACTGGGTGAAATCATTGTCTTTGACTGCTATAATGGTTTCACCATAACATAAGTGTTATTGTAACGTTGATAATACGATAACAAGCCAAAGGCAACGTGGTCTTACCAATTAGAAGAGACGCTCAGGCATATTGTTTATCGACAACGCGCTTAGCCTTAAGTACAAGGCAAATAATAAGTAATACTGTGGAATGCCACAATCACGCAGTTTCTCAAATATTAATAATGTTGACAAAAGTAAAACAATGCTGTTTTTACACGACTGCTCAAAAAAGGATCGTAATGTTTTCAGGGTTCATATATGTATGTATTTATGGTTCTTTATTAAATAAATAAAAAATAAATAAATATCACGGGACGATCTCACACAAATTGACCTAGTCCCAAACTAAGCTCTAGGCTTGTACTATGGGTACTAGACAACGATATAAATACTTATATAGAGAAATATATACTTAAATACATAGAAAATATCCACGACTCGGGAACAAATACCCGTGCTCATCACACAAATATCTGCCCTTACCGGGATTTGAACCCAGGCCGCTAGCTTCGTAGGCAGGGTCACTACCAACTAGGCTAGCACGTCGTCGAACGTATTACACCATAACTTCTTAATGCCTGAGCCGATTTAGATATGTGTAATATCGTTGGAATCCTTTCAACATTCCGGGTGACATATAATATCTTAACTGTTAAAATGTAAATAACAATAATGGCAATATGTCAATTATTTTATGTCAATTAAAATATTATTATTATTTATTTATTTTAATGGCATCCACAAGTTATGTAATTTTGCCAATGTCAAGTATATACAAGCAATTGTACGGTGAATCGTCGTTGTCGTCGGCGTCTTCCAGTCCCAGTCGGCACACCATTGAAGATGGCGGGCATCCACTTCAATGGCTTGGAGTGTTCTTGACCACTTGGTCATCAATTAAAATAAAAGTCTTCTAATTATTACAATATAGGCATCATTTGAAAGGTCTTAATGTGACCATCTTAAATATATACAAATAGTTATAGTAGCATTATTAAACAAGTTGACCTGTAAAATGTGATAAATACAAGAAAATACATTTATATTTTTATTTAAAAAAAATTAACGGCAGTCGTGTTATATAATTCCTATTCCTGAAGAAAAAATGGACCAAATAAGATTAGCATTTTTTTTCTGCTGTCGACATTATCAGTATTCAGAAACTCCATAGTTATGTAATGTGTCAGGTTTGACTTCTTATCGGCCGGGCAAAGCGAGTACTACTTTGGCTGAGATACGCGTCATACTCGTGAACGGATGCTGTCTGTGGGCTTCGGTCTGTTCACGCTTTCAAGGACCTGATTTCCAGTTAGTTATTTTAATTATCGTTCCTGAGGTAGAGACCTCGTTCTCCTAGACACTATTTTTAATTTTGCAGCTATGAAAATTGGAATTCGTTATTTAACAAATCTTAGTATCTTTTTCGATGTTTGTGCATATTTAAATTGTGTTATTATGTTTTATATCATATTAAACTGTAGTCATTAGTTGCTACCTGCATGATTTACGGTAGTCGGTACTTGACTTTTGTAGGAGTGAGAAAAATATACTCTTTTTATTTCCAATGTTTTTGCTAATAGTTAGTTAAAAAATACCAAGAGCTAGCAAAGGACCATACACCGGTGTGTTTATAACAAACTTTACTTTCTTAGATGTTAAAGGTATAATATAAGTGGTGCCCATTACATAGGGGGTCTATATCTATGCAATATTTTCTAGCAAAGATAACTTTACCAGAAAATATTATCCCGTGGATATCGACCCGAATAAATTTAATCCTAAACCCACACTTGACCGCGTATAAACAATCGCACTCATAAAACCTCTCCAACGGCTTTACGCCAAGTGCATACAAAATGTAAAAAAAATCTGAAACGCAGCCAAGAAAGGCTGCAATCTCAATTGTTTTCATTCAAGTGCATTGCGGGGAAACTCTACATAATAACCTCCCTTGAGACGCGCCGCAATGGCTGAAGCTGTGGGTTTGAGGGAGCCGTCCACGACGACATTTTGTAGCGATGCAGTCGCGCGTTTGTGGTGGTGCGACTACATCGCAACACAGCAGCTTGTCGCATTTGCAACATCCTGAAGCCAGGGATACACTAGAGGACAAATGTCCTGCGATACGTGTCGCCAGCGACTTCGGGTTATGTCGCGCGATGTTGCCGGACTTCACTCGACATGTCTGGCAACATCGCGCGACACATGTAGCCAACGACGTCATAAGTCGCGGGATTTCGCCAGGTATGTCAGGCGAAGTTTCGCGAAGTCGTACGACTTCACCTGACGTCGCTACGGACATAAGTCGCGCGATATGTCAGGTGAAATCGGCATCGCTTGACATGTCGCCGACACATGTCGTGGGACATTTGTCCCCTAGTGTATCCCTGGCTTAATCATAGCAAGGAAAAAGGCAAACACTCACAGACCACCTAATGGTAAGTGGGATCTGATACTCATAGACATTTGCATTCTCAAGACTATAATCTCAAGGCTGTAGTTCTAAGGGCCGTATTAAGAAAATGATCACGATTGCAAAGCTCGTCTCAAGGTGCGTCAAAAATTACAGTTTTAAATGTCTTGACGTTTACTTTAATAATAGCTTTAATTAATGTTTAAATTGTGTATTTCTTAGAGATGCAGGTACTTTTTTGTTTTTTAATGTGCAGAAAATTTGTTTAATTCATTATTTGAATAGGTATAGTACAATTGTAACGATATGGACTGTTCAACAAAAAATGCCAACCGAAAACAAGCGCTGCGGTCCCCTGACCACTGCATTATGCTGAGCTGGAGCCTTATTGGCACCACAACATTTTTCTTAATGTTGTTTATTTTTATTTTTTGGTGTCAAATATATTTATATTCTATTCTATTCTATTTTATTCATACTTTGACGTATCTTGTGACGAGTATCTCTGACAAGAACAGTTTATTAATACGGCCTTTAGGCTGCGGCTCTACTGAGGCGGAGACAAGCGGAGCTGTGCCAATATTATCCAATAGAAGGCGCATGCGGTCACGTCGAGCGTGCCCTGCGCACGTTAGTTTATATTCTATTGGTTAATATTGGCACAGCTCCGCTCCACTCCGCTCCACTCCGCTCCACTCCGCTCATCTCCGCCTCAGTGGAGCCGCAGCCTCAGACCGAGAATGCGTTACCAAGCTTAAGAACTAAGATGTAATGCCTTTGTGCTAGTAATTTCACTTGTCACGCATGATAGAAGCGTTTCAGAAGCGATCCAATTGCATAGTATAGATTCAACATTACTTATATATCGGCGCGAATATGCAACAGTATCGATAAAGCATAGTGACTAACGCGCGGTTGTTTCAACGATATAAAGCAACTAAAGCATACTCAGGCAATTACAGATAGTAACTAAAGCGTATGATTGTATTGGTGCTGCATCACGTCTATAGAAATTCTGCACAGCGACTGTAATAATGCTGTATTGCGACTCCAATGCAACTGTATCGATGCTGTATTTCGATTAGCGGTGCAGAATGCTGCTGGTTTCCAAGATACAGGCTGCACCTAGTTTGAGACCGATGGATAGCTTCATTGTTGGATTGTCCTAATCCATTTTTTCATTTGAGTAGCCCATTTGCATGTTGTTGTTTGTAGTTTATTCTGTAAGTTCAACATAAAAACGAAGCTTGAAACAATGTATTTTTTATACAGTGTGCCCCAGGATAAAGTGTACATCATAAGTCTAGAGGTAGAGCACCTTAAGAGGCATCCGAATCACCCCCATGTATGTTCAGCGATTATTTTTAGAGATATTGATCATTTTAATCGGATTTTTTATTATTTTTCCTCATGTCCATGTTATGAAAAACCCTTAGGTTTATGTATTATTTTAATATATTTTCATCCTAAGTTCACAATGATTCTATCAATGTAAGAAACCATTCTTACATTGATAGAATCATTATGAACTTAGGATGTTTTTAAATCTACATGCCAATTTTTTTATCATGACGAATTTTTGTGTAATCGGTTAATCACACAAAGTTTGTTTTTCCATACTAGATGAAAAAGAAACATGGGGTACACTTAACCCCTTACTAATAAACGTTGAGTAACGGTGGTATAGCTATACAATGTTTTGTCCTTATCTGTCAAATTCAAATGTCACAATGACAGATAAGGACAAAACATTGTATAGCTATACCACCGTTACTCAACGTTTATTAGTAAGGGGATTAGTATGGAGAAAGTAATGAAAAAAAACTGGCATGTAGCTTTAAAAACATCCTAAGTTCATAATGATTCTATCTATCTAAGAAACCGCTGAATAAATATTAAAATAATACATGAACTTAAGGGTTTTTCATAACATGGACATAAGGAAAAATTACAAAAATTCCGATCAAAATGATCAACTTCTCAGAAAATACTAAAAATCGTTGAACATACATGGGGGTGATTCGGTTGCCCCTTAAGAAGCTCTACCTCCGGACTTTCGATGTACACTTTATGCTGGGACACACTGTATAACGTGTTTTTGGTAAATAGAGAATTTTTATTTTTATTTGAGAATCGTGGTTACGTGGGCGAAGGTATACGACTTTTATTGCGACCGTTTTACGACTGTACTGCGGTTGCATTGCTCCTAAATTCACTGTGGGCGACCTCCTTAGTCTGAGGCATTACTTAAGACAGTTGTTGACAAAAGGCTGACATCTGGGGAATCCCTTGAGGCATAAAGTGTTTTGATCCAGAAGTTAACTCCGTAATCTGTCCTCCATGACAAAAACCGAAGTAAGTGCAAGTTGAAAGCTGTAACTTTTGTCCGCCATTGCACTTTATTTGCATTGGATTAGTTAAACATAACTACTATGTACTACAAAGCTTGCCATAGTGATTGTAATACAGGGTGCGGTTTATCTAGGTGCATTTTTATTAAAGAGTAGTATTGTTAGGCCGGTGGATCAAGACTTCCAATTCTCAATCGATTTTTGGTGCTTTGGAAGCGTTTTCAGCAGGCTGAAATATCGTTTCAGTCCGTTTTGGAGGTAGCTCTATCACATACTAGATCATCAAAATTTCAAAAAACTTTCCGTAGTTTTCAGGCGCCTTATATATGTTTTCAGTACGTTACATTCCACACTCTATCAAATTACGCCATAACTTAAATAACCATTTTTGGGAATTTTCAGGACCCCTTAGGTATGGTTCTTTCAAATACATTTCAGTATATAGCAAATTATCCACTAAGAGTAAAAGAGACAGCATTGTTATAAAGAGACGGCAATACTGGAGAACCTACAAGAAGCGTATGAAAGAGATGACACGCTTAGAAGTAGCAGTACGCGGAAAATTCCAGACTCGTGAGCCAAGGACATCGCGATTGTAAACAAGGTACGAGTAGCAATGCGTAGAACATTCCAGAGGGCTCAGACAAGATGCACTACGCTAACTAACGTTTCTATTCGATTCGTTTTTAAACCAATCGCGTCACTGGAATATGACGTGGTACGAAAAGTCACGTGGTCTACCAGTGACGCGATTGGTTTAAAAACGAATCGAATAGAAACGTTAGTTAGCGTAGTGCATCTTGTCTGAGCCTTCAGCATTCTAGGTCGTCTTCGGCGGGTCAAAGTGCATCAATCATTCTAGAATGGTCGGAAACTTGGACTATTATTATGGAGCGATTGCGGCTACGATTCATTCTTTACTGACTTTAATGCATGGCCTACACCCGTAACTTAGTCAATAATAATTTATTCAAATACAAAATCTTTATCTTGTCTAGGGGACACCGTTGATGTAGGAAAACATATCGAAACTTTTATGTGGTCGTGTTGCACCATCTTATATACACATAAGTATGTGGTTTTTTTTCTCTCTATCTCTCCCGTAAGATTCTTAATTGGCATGTTTTCCTGCTGAACTACGGATTTTATTTGATACTATATTTAATTTAATATTTATAGCTTTATATAATGCTAGTCTAAGTAGTACCATTGTAATAAGAAATATGTTTAAAAAATTACTAACTGCTGAGTTTCTTACGGCGTTTCTTCTCAGCAGTGGTCTTCTCTTGGGAAGCGCTGGTAGATTCTTGACGTGTAAAAGTGCCCGTGCGGCCTACTTACTGAATAAATTTTTTTTATCTTTTTTTTTGTACTTGGACAGCGAACAGTGCGAGCAAGAGCGAACAGAACTTCATCTTGATATTCAAAGCTTATTACCCCGCCGGACAGCTGTTCCACACAATGTTAGTTTTATGTTGTCCGGCAGCATGAGCATGTCATGCTTGCTCAAAGGTCTTTGCTTACGGCGGCGTCGTTGATCGGGTTGCCGCTTTCCAGAACACATGGTTGAGAGAGGCGATGGCTGAGATACGCGTCATACTAGTGAGCGGCTGTTTTTGGGATCAGGGGTGTTATTATAACATGGCTATGCAGTTGATTTTACGGCGAGCGTAAAGGACAGAGCTATAGCATTTGTATAGCTCTGTCCTTTTCTCACAGCGTAAACTGAACTGCATAGCTGCGTCATAATAGCCCCCCAGGTCAATTCACGTTTGCAACAATTTTGCATTTCTATCACTTACCTACTTCCACATACGTAACAGTAATAAAGCAAAACACAAAACTTCATTACCATTTGCATCTGTTTGCCAATCTTTTTCCGTATTCACATTGATAAAAAAATCTCATATACAAATAAATTGAAATTCACGTTGATAAAAAAATCTCGCATTCTTGAACACGAATACCATTTATTTTGTTTACCCAAACATGTTAAGCAAATCCTGTTTAAGAGCTGGTTTCGTTTATGCATGATTTTCGCTTGAATGCTTCCGTCGCTGCCTCTCGCTTCGGTTAACATTTTTTCCCAAGCGTCCTAACGCCCTAACACGTAAATGGGACGCATTTCTGTTGGTTCTCGTCATGTAGACTTTCATGAACATTGGGCAAGTTCAAAAAATCAGGGGTGATTTTTTTTGTTGCACTTAAAATCTTTTGTGGGAATATAACAGATACTAGTAATGATTGAAAGCCTACAAAAGAAAGTTTTTATGTCATAGATTTCAAATCTCAACCGAAAAAATCCAAAGTGTTTTTTGTATGCTGAAGCGATAATGAGCTTAACTTTCAGTAAACGTACTATTGATTGCATGAGTTTTTTCTTTCGTCATAAAAATAGAAAACTATATTTTTACATCATATTTATTGTTATTTTATTATAACATAATTAAAAATATTATTAATACAATGCTTAATTTGTTATTGGTTGTAGGCTGGTAAATAAAATAACAGAACCAGCAATAACTAGTAAAACAAAATAAAAGTTAAATTAAACAGTTACAGCTACTTTATTCACGTTATAATACCAGAAAGCAGGCAAACATTAATTATTTAATTGCTCACGCGAGTTGAAATTGAAAATACCTGGTTTATTTGTTTAATAAATCTTTATTGCACACACAACACGTGCAAATAGCCGTGAATTTAAATTCTTTTTATATATAAAGCTTTGGAAAATATATTTCCTTTGTTCCTTGTTAACAGGGTATTTAATATTTCAGATTATAATTCTAATGATACACTACCTAACTTGAAAAAAAAACTATAAAGGTAGTTGTAGCTACACCTTTTATATTAACATACTCATCCTGTATTACCAAGTTTTCCCTATCCATGATCTTTTCGCCGACTGGTTCTCAAACTATTCAAAGTTCGATACTAAAGGGCTCTTGGTTTCCAGTCAGTGACCTCCGCCTCCATAATCAGCTTATAGTATTTACTTGGGGTTCGGATTGATTTCGTCTCAACGTTAACCCAAATCAGTGGACTATGAATATATAAGACCCGCCATTTTGTCGGCTTCATGGCGTATAGGGTTATGTAGCCGTGGCCATTTTGAGAATCCCAGATGGCACTACAGGGTGTATTATTTTCTTATACAATAGTTTTTAATGTATTTAACGTTATACGTCTTTTATTAACTGCTGTATCTGTTATTTAGAGGGTCACAAACAGTAAATAGAAATAATAATCCATTATCCTAGTTTAAGCTTTTTACCGCGTTTAAAAAACATCATCAATTTGACAACAAAAATAAGGAACGCATTTGTTTTTCTCACAAAAAATGGCCCATGATTGGTTTACAAATAACTAATTTGAATCTGACGGCAAACTGATCACAAATAAGGTTTTTTATTAGACGTACACAAATTGTATTATTATAAAATTGTATGAAAAGTATTGTATTCTACAAAGCATTATAAGTTTTAATGATACTAGTGCCTGTTAATTGGAACAATCGATTTTCACTCGTATCCTAACTTCAGCACTCGTGTTATAAGGGCTCATTAAGTGACGTTACATAAAGTACTATTTTATGCATAAAAGTAAAAGCAGTGCCTCAAAAGTCGATTGACTCACTTAAGATGGCATTACATAATACAAAATACCGCACTTAAGTGCGGTATTAGACTTGAGTGCAGTTTATTATTACGGGCTAAAGTGCTCTTTCGTGATCCAATCGAAAAACTAACGAAAAGAATGTTATTTTTACCCTCAGAGAAAATTGTGAATGGTTAACGTTTTGTCTGATTTTCCCTTGTATTATTTTGGCAAAGCAAGCGTAGGATCAAACATAACATGCATTGATGAAGTAATAATGACAAAGAAGACCTCCTTGACAAACTTACCGCTGCATTCGGGAGCAACTGGGCACATTTTTAATTTAAAAAGCAAGATTCACGGAAGTTAATACAACCCTTTTGTTTTGCTGCTGCATTTTGTATAAAGGTTTCACTTTCACGGCTCTGTAGTGACCTACTTACTTTCTACTGTGTTTTTAACGAGAAAAGTTTATAGAACTGGAGTAATCTGGATGTATCGCGGGTCAAAGTTAAGGTGTAGCGCTAATTAAAACTAGTCGCCGATAGATAACCAGGTAGGTTAGGTTGCCTTAGTTACTCCTTTTGCCCGAAGGGTAAACCGCCCGAACATAAAAGCTCCGCCCAGCCCAGTTGAAGTAATAAATTAAAAACTATGAATAATTTTAATTATGTATTATTTATCTTTGTGATTGATTTAAACTCCATTGAGTCTTTTAAAGAGTCTTCTTAAACCATACTTATTTAACCCGCGATCTGCTTTTATAAAAATCTCACTAAATAGCGACTAACTTTAAGATTTTTTATTTATTTTAGTGAGTGTCAATGATATACGTAAGTAAAACAGGTGAAAATTCATGAAATAACAGTTAATAAAACGGCTTCTTACGCTTGCAAGACGAAAACAAACATTACAATTATTGGATACAACCCGCGATTAGAACATTTAGCTGGCTTTCAATATTTCGACGATGTTGCAATCGTCGAGAAAAAAAAACACAATTGACACGAGAAAAGACAAAGATTATTTTTCTATTAAATCATTTATTTCAGCTTATAACTGACTTATCTAACTAACAATGTAAACTAATCTAGGAAGTCGATTTTAACCCATTTGAAATAGTCATCGAATTGACTCAAAATTTCGTACACTTTTGCGATTTCTATGACAGTACAAAATAATATGGTATTCGTACTAGGTATCAAGTTGGTACGATATTTCGACGTTATTGTAATCTTTGAGAAGAAAATATCTTACAGACAAAATACACAAAAAGACAAGGATTCCTTTTTATTAACACACTCATTTCACTTGTGAGCAACTTACCAACTTTAAATAAGTATCTAAATAACAGTATAAACGAATGTAAAAACACGATTTTAACCTATTTTTATGACAATATAATAATCATGGTACTCGTTCTATCGAGCTGGTATGATGATGGAGACGAATGGTAGACATAGGAGCTCCTCAATGGCATATAGTAGACCCGTTAAGAATAATCGTTTATCAGCAGTGTTAGAAACACTGTCACAGTCGGCAACACAGATATAAATACCCATAGATAACGCAAATGTATCTACTTCACGTGTCCGAATTCCGACCAAAACCCCGACCAAGCGACTAAGAAAATGCCTCGTTGCGTGATAATAAACTGCAATAGCTCAAAAAAGCGACGACTTTGAATTAATTCTTTGACTTTCTTCTCTTGTGACGTCCCAGTTGGAAGAAAAAAGTAACACGGTGGGTTTTCATACAGATTGAGGTATTTACGTTATCTATATGTATAGGTAAAAAACATAAGTAAAGCTCCTCTTGCATGTAGTTGTGTACAAAACTAATATGGAATTTACGTCAAATTTCAAATATAGAATGTCAAACGGACTATACAGATGTGTTATAACTACATGCAAGAGGAGCTTTACTTAAGTTGTTTACCTATATCTATGGTCGGCGGCAAAAATGTGTTGCTGAAAAATCTTATTTCATTTTTGGTACGAAGCTTGAAAAACCACTCGCGCAAAAGTTTTCATTGGGTACATATCTATATCAATCAATGTTGGAACAATGTCGTACCACATGATTGATTCAATTTCCGGGCTCATATTGCTGGAAATATAGCTAACGATAAACGTTTCTTACTGAAAATGTTTGAAAGTAGACTTTATTTGTAACGGCATAAAGGTCCTTAACAGAGGCGGTGATAAAACGTTTTAACCGTGTGAAGTGTACTTTATGATTTTTTACAAAAATTGGCATTGAAGATAATTTTTTTCGATGTTATGGAATTTGGAACATTCAAATTGAATGAGGCATATTTATGTTACTAATAAACGTGTAAAAAGAGAGTAAGAAGCCACTGTAATACAACAAGTAAAAATAGTAGGTTAACACTACTTTACAGCTACTCTTAAAGATTTAAAAAAAACTGCTAATAGTTTTACCTACATGAAACTTTGACATATTTTTGAATATTTTTTCTCAATCGCCAAAAGGTTATTTGGAACCCTTAAAAGGATAAGTCGCCTATGTAGTGATTTTATTTATGTAATTTTAATATTCTATTATGTAGCTGAGTACAGTCGACGTCATAAATATGTTTACACTTTAGCACCTTGTCTATTTAACGTCATGTTTTAACTGCCATATGAAGTTGGCATAGCGGATAAAGTGACAAGGTACTAAAATGTAAACATCTCTTTGACGTCGACTACAGTAAAGTGTTTATATACATTTGAGGTCAATTTATTACGACAAAGCACTAGAAATAACATTAATTAAGTACCTAAACTAACGATTTAGTTACAAACAAAGCAAGTCTTAGTTGATTAGCTGTGTTAGTTCAGACGTCAAACGAAGTTAAATAGAGTTTAACGTTGCCGAAGCAATATTGAATTGTTAGGCAATATTGCTTTTGCTTCATTATACTTACTTCAGGATTAGATTAATTTTAACCAAGCCACAAGAGAAAGATTCAGATTCAGATTCAGATATTTATTGGTAAAAACCCGTTTTTACAAGTCATTTTTTCGATGAGTAGGTACATTTATGTCTACATATACTAGGTTACAAATTTTTACAATCAATGTGTCTAGTTATAGTTAATTAGTTAGTTAGTTAATTAAAGGGCAGATAAAGAATATACGATGAACAGAGTACCTCGAAGTCTATTATTATTATAATTAGAAAAACATTAATGCATAGTATTCAGGAATAAATAATACGAAGTGAGCTATGGAGTACAGTAATTTTTTTTAAGTTAATAAGTATAATCTTACAATAGTAGGGATTGTAACAAGAAGTATAGGTATTGAAAAACACTATTTTTATTTTAGAAATACACTCAGTTTTTTTTGTGCAATTGGGTACACTTCTTGTTCAAGTGTTAACTTTTCCTCACGATGTTTTTTCTTCACCATAAAGGACATCGGGTAATGTACTTACGTTAGAAAAAATGGTAATGGTACATGGTCACGAATCGATCCCCTAAGACACTAGGCCAACGACGCTCTTTAGGGAATTAAATATGAATCCAGCGTCTAACATTAGTCTTTGTCTATTTTTGGTGCCATTACCGTAATTTTATTTAAGAACTTACTTATTCATATTCATTTATTCATCATATTTACAGAATTCATCATTAATACAATTAAAACTAAACGTATTTAAATTAAAATTAAACTAAGCTACTCAAATATTAAAGATATAAATAATAATCCCCACTATAAAAAGAACACCCCCTCTAGCAGGTCCGCTCGCGGCATGGTCCCCATGATACTGGCTGCATTGCCTCTTTGGATAGCTAGCCCAATCCTTTGGTAGAGGTAAGCACCAGCTCTAGGATCTCCGGAGGAGTCTATGAGCCGGGATGACAGGGCGTTAATAAAGCTTTTCATATCAGCTGACCAAGGTCCCATGGTCTCCACTGCAAGCGCCACAAATTCGTAATTACCTATTTAATAATGACGAATATTTGCGGCGCTTGAGGGTTTGGGCCTGATCAGCTGCTGCACCGGCCCGATTACGGGTTGACTGGACGTGGGAAAGGGCGAAAGTGTCAACACACGTCGCGTCCCACACCAGTGACCTATCCAGTTTCCACGGCATCAATGTAGCTCCGTCTGGCCGCTTGCCGTCGTATCTCTATGCAAACCTGCTGGTTCCAGAGGGCCCTGCCAAGATGCATTGATATAACTAGCGTTTCTATTCGTTCCATTTTTAAACCAATCGCGTCGCTGGTAAATGACGTGATACGAAAAGTCACGTGATCTACCAGTGACGCGATTGGTTAAAAACGAAACGAATAGAAACGTTAGTGCGTAGTGCATCTTGGCAGAGCCCTCAGGACAGCTGGTACAGAGGCAGTGGTAAGCGAACGACGGATCAGATCATCATTACTTAGGGAAAAAAGAAAATGAAAATCACTACTGTTTTATGCCTCTCCCGGTGTTTGTAAACCTACATTTATTCGCCGATATACGACCTTTTTACCGCGATTTGGTCAGCAAAGAATTCATTAATCTCTATTTTTTCAAAAACTGTACGATCATAATTAACGTCAATTTAATTTTAAACGTTATAACGGAACAAACAAAACCGAAATTTTCACATTTATTTACAAAATTAGCAAAGATATGGGATTTCACATGTAATTTATTGCTTCAGATTAAATTATTAACAACTCAACCAGAGCAACACACAGTTCTAAATTTCTTTCACCCACTTGAAATTGTGAGAGAACTGAAATTGCTTGCTTGTTTTCTTCGCCGAAGAAAATATTGTAAGATATCTTTCCCCGATTTATTTCCAAGTAAGTTTCGCTTTTCTTTTGGTGAAATTGTACGAACAAATTTCGCTCTTGGATTATTTTTTGCGACCTACTTGTATTGAAGTGTAATCAACATTCGTTGTACTTGTTATTTTTTATTACATTTTCTCTGTCGCTTGATGATTATTTTTTTTTCAACTCTTTTATAAGATTAATGATATTTTAGTTACAAGACTTCTTTGTTCGTAAAGGGCAGGTTATGTAATTGTGTAATAGTAATTTTAGGGCCCCTTGGCCAAAGGGTGTCAACTAACGGGACCCTATAACTAAGGCTTCTTTATTTATTCGTATATCCTTCCGTCTGTTACAGAATTATTTATTTTGAACCGTAATAGCTAGACGGTTAAAATTTACGCTATGTTTGTTTTAATTTAGCTGCTATAATAATAAAAATAAAATAAAGTAAAACATTCGCGGGTTTGTTTGATCTTAATATTGTCGGTTGTACGGAATCCTTCGTGCACGAATCAGACTCGCTATGGCCGTTTTTTTGTTAAAAGTATTTTTGCTACGTTGCTACTAATTGTCTCGTTTAGACTAGTAACGAGATGACTCGCTAGCTTCTTTGACTGATGCCAATTCACAATGCTTAGATACTAACTTTGTTAAAACATTTTTTTTTTCATTTTTAAATTTTGTTTGTATTTTACTGGTTTTGGATGACAATAAATTCTTCTTATTCTAATTATTATTCTTAAATAAAATCGGTTGTTCTGACCGTTTTTACAAAACCTTATAGCTTTACTGTAATAAGATAAAAAACAAATTTATGAGTATAAAGCATTATTAATTATTCTTTGCCAACCATTCTGTCTTATAAGTGTTGGAACTGTCTCGTTCTAGAATAAATTGCAGTCCTTGTCGTATTTTGGCTCTTAATCTATTTTGGTGCAATAAATGGCGCCCGATTGTTGCTTTAATGCGAAAAAAGGATTAACAAAAACACATTTCCGCAATTTAATTATTACTTAGGCACTGCAATGTCGATGATACTTTTTAAGTACGATTTTATTCGGTATTAATTAAACACTATAAGGAGACTAAAATACAGGAGTCAGGTTAGACTAGTTGGATTTTGGAATTCACAAAAATTTACGCTTAAAGTCGTTCTATACCTACACGTAGAATTCATCAGATCACTTGTACCTATATATTGCACACCTTCCAACCGTACCTTTAAGACCACAATATGGTTTTGCCAGTTACCTTCGGTCACACCCTGAAATTAGCTGGGTTCATCAGCATCATCATTTTGGGTTTATCAATACATTTTTATTAATTCCGGATAGATGAAATTCTGTAATAAATTCCCGAGCTCTACAGCATTTCACCCAACTCTCCTGATTTATAAATAAAAGTATATTTTTTTTTTAGTAAACTATCTAAAAATCTAAACAAAATTTGCAGCACACAAAATTTAATATTTAAAATTATACAAATGTATACAATAATTACTAATGCCCCTGGTCATATAACAGTAATATAAGACAAATAAGACGCTATCTTTGCCATCAAGCAGATCTGTATCAAGCTCTAAGCTCTCCTAAGCTCCCACTCAGCCGAAATTCTAACGAGCTTTTCATGCACACCACGCAAATTTCAAGAGAATTAATGCAAGTTGAAGTTTCAAGCACATTTTCGTCGAATATGAGGGAATGCAAGCTTCGTACTTAAAGCTTATGATATTAACTAACATTATGAATATGAATGTTGTTGATTTTCTAAGTTAGGCTATCTTATTTCCACAGGTGATAGAAGACTGATATCCAAGTGATGAAACTGATCAAAATTCTAAATAATTATTAGTAAATTGGCCACATGAGCGCGTTTCACACGTTTTACACGTCGTTAATACGGAATGAAACTACTAAGGAACGAGACCTTCATTGCGGGGAAGATTGAAGCGCCGCAAGAAACTCCAGAGGGCCCTGCCAAGATGCATTGCGCTAACTAACGTTTCTATTCGTTTCGTTTTCAAACCAATCGCGTCACTGGTAGATCACGTGACTTTTCGTATCACGCCATCTACTAGTGACGCGATTGGTTTAAAAACGAATCGAATAGAAACGCTAGTTAGCGTAATGCATCTTGGCAGGGCCCTTTGCTGTAGGTCATTTTATTAAACATAAAATATAATAAGTACCAAGAGTAAGTTAAATCACCAGGTTATAAATAATTATTAAAACAATAATAAAATAAAAACAAAACAAATGTAAACATTAAACTAAAAATAATGACTAGGAGAACAACATGAAGAAAGAAATCTACGTCGAAAACCATAACTAGAATAATTGATCGTATGCACTGCCCTCCTAAGCAAAAATGCAATAACTAAATTCAATAGTCAAAGCAGATTCAACTCTCTTCTGTTTTTAACTAGGTTGCAATTTCTACAGATGCTTTGTCTGAGATATCGCCATTATGCTTAGTAGGGCAGTGCACCCCGCGAGATCTGTAGGCTGCGCGAGCGCCAGCGAGTAAAGTGACAACAATGTTACATCATTTATTTATTTATTTTAATACATTATTGCACAAAATTTTAAAAATGTACAAAAGGCGAACTTAATGCTACAAGCATTCTCTACCAGTCAACCTTAAGGTGAAACAGAAATCAAAAAGTAGGTAGGTGCAATAAAATGACAATTTAATTATTTTTCTATATATACTATAAATTATAGCTGTTGCCCGCGACTCTGTCTCCGTAGAAGTCGTTTATCGCTACATAATGAATAAAAACAACCCTATGTCTTTCTTTGGGGTTGAAGATATCTACAAAGTTTTATTAAAATTGGTTTAGCGGAAAGTATAAAACAAACATAGGGTTACTTTCACATTTATGTACAACTTACTAGCCGTTTCGCGCGACTCCGTCCGCGAAGAAGTAGTTTATCACTATTCCCTCGTGAAAATTGTTTTTTCCGGGATAATAACTATATGAAAAATAGGCTTTAAAAACCCGACTGCATTTTTTATACTGTCGTCGATATACCTTCATAATTATGTTAATAATTGTCATTTTGCCATTGTTGTTATTTCAATTTTAACAGTTTAGGTATCCTATGTCACCCGGGATGACGTAAGGATTCTAACGATACCTCTCACATCTTAATCAGTCAAGGGATTTAGAAGTTATAGTGGAATAAAGAAACTCACATACCTACGTACATACATACATACATACAAACATGAACCCTGAAAACATTACACTCCTTTTTTGGGGCAGTCGTGTAAAAATGCTATGTGCTAACATCAAGCTATTGTGGCGTGATGAACAATCATCCAAACTTTCGAGTCCTATCCTACTAATATTATAAATATGCGAAAGTTTATGTGTGTGTTTGTTTGTTACTCCTTCACTCTGCAGCGGTTGGATGGAATGGGATAAAATTTGGAATGGAGATAGCTTATACCCTGGATTATTACAAAGGCTACTTTCCATCCCGGAACATTCAAAAGTTCCCGAGAGAAAAACGATAATCGAAATCTACGCGGACGAAGTCGCGGGCAGAAGCTAGTTTATAATATAAGTAAGAACAAGTAATACAGGTTTCCTGTATTATTTATAACCTGTGACAAAATTATCTCACAGCTTTGGGAATAGACCCATGTACTAAGTTATTGGCAGTTAGCAAAGTTGTCGCCCGGCAATCGTGATCTTCTGCCAAGTTGGAAACTTCCAAGTTTATGTATCTCAAGAGTGTAGTGACGTTGACCTGACATGAGATTTGGTAGCGCTAGTAATGTGACCTTTTAAGGTCTGTACCCACTACACGGTATCATACCATGACCATTAATTGTGTATTATTATTTATAACCTGTATTATTTATAAAGCCTTTTTGCCGAATTATGTTTCGTCAAATTTCATTTGGCAACCAACTTTTCGCCGAAGTTTTATTTGGCAAACCAATCCTTGGCATAATTTTACTTCGTAATTTTTTTATTTAGCTACATTTTTATATTGCAATATTTGATTACGTCAAATTTTATGTGGTAAATGATTTGCTAAGGCAAATAACATTTTTTTTATGACCCTAAAAACGAAACTGCTCCCAGAGATAGGTAGGTTAGGGTTATTATTTTTATGACCCTAAAAACGAAACTGCTCCCAGAGATAGGTAGTTTAGGGTTATTTTTAAATTAATGTATGCCAATTATTTTTAAATACATTTGACGAAAACATAATTGACATCTTAAAAGAATCCCAGGTAATAATTTGTCTAACAATAATTTATCAAATCACTAGTTGGGAAATGATATCAGTGCGAAACGTTGAGTTGGGAAATAAAAATTTGCCCAAATAAAAATATGGAATACGGAGTTCGGGGAGTTAAGAATTTGCTAAAGAATTTTCGTTGAAACATTAGTAAACCGACCGTAATAGGAACGTGTCAGACAAAAAAATATTCTTTGTATTGAAAAGTATGAGACTATGCCTGCTAGACCGACCGTTCCGTCACCGACCGACATTCTAATTACCTTCCGGGCGTGATACGTTCATAGTATAGTCAAGGACTTTAATTGTTATGCCACGATGGAACCCTGTCGCATAACGTTAATCATTCATTTAAGCGTAATTTCTGTCATGTGGTTTAACGCTGTCATTATGACAGGGTTCCATAGTGGCATAACAATTAAATTCCTTGACTGTACAGTCATGGTATGGTCGGCTGCAGTGGGTAGAACCCTTTAGTTTGAAAACAGAAGAATATCAAGAAATCTTCTTAAGCAAGTGTTGAGAACATTCTTTAAAACATTTTGAGAGCATTAATGTTACCTTGCCATAGGATTTTTTTGCAATTTTAGGTGAAATTAAATGAAATAAACCATTTACTCAATTAATTGTCCACTTATACACGTCATTAATATGTAGCGACCACAGTTTCTCGGACAAGACAATCATTGCAGAAAAGAAGTGCCGCCAGAAACTCTAGCACAGGTATTTCTTTTCATATAAAATTTAGTTTTAGTTAGAAGTATCATCACAAAGTAATAAAGAAATAAATAATCATTATCAAATAATAATACTTAGAAATTTCTCGTCGGTCATTGCTGGTTTACCATCATACAAACGCAACCTGGCTTCATGGGTGTTAATTTTCGATTCAATAAAGCCGAGATTATTATTTACGAAATGATAACTGACATAACATTGAGTGAGGTAAGCTCTCTTCAATGTTAAATAATTTAACGTGTTTAATTATTCCTAACTTATTCTGTATTGTTCCATGTCATGTTAATTTTGCATTAATAATCCTTTTGATCTACAAATAACATAGATATCATTTACTAACATGGGTAGTAAGTTAAGTTAATTCAATAGCTAATGATAATCGATTTAGTTAGAGGTATATCAGGTTATTGGTGGTAGAACCATGTGCAGGGTCCTTCTGGATCGCTACCACCATTTTATCCTACCACCACCTTATCTTACCACCAAGCAGCAGTGTTCACATTATTGTGTAACGACGTAGGGATGAGACAACCGGTGAAATTATTAGCATAGTGGCATTCCATCTTAATCTTGCGATTGCATTCTTATTCTTTCGGAAATTAGTCATCATTCTGTAATCATTACGTAAAAACCCTAAAAAGTTTAAGGTTTTTTTGCCCAAATTTTTGGACCTTACCCTTTCAGAGACACAATCCGAAAGACCTTGCAAGAACACTCTCAGATGTTGTACAAATCTATTTCAATGGCGTATTTATTTAAGACAAGCAAAAGGGTTAACGTGGGAGGTTCTATTTTCGTTGTGAAGTTTGAATAACGACAGGAATAAAACAATTTCTTCGTTGAATTAATTTACGCGGCAAAATATTTGGAATGTTTTGCTTTCATTCCTATTCTGCCTTACTAAGCATAATGGCGATAATATATCTCAGACAAAACATCTATAGAAATTGCAACCTAGTTACAAACAGAAGAGAGTTGAATCTGCTTTGGCTATTGAATTTAGTTATTGCATTTTTGCTTAGGGCAGTATTAATGTGGTCACAGTTCTATCCTAAACTAATCTACTTAGAAGAAATTGACTTAAAATTCATAATAACAAGAAAATGATACTTAAATACTAAATGAGTGTTATGTTATTTATTCGATCGTATGAGAGATAAAATTATACAATTGGTTTTTATGCTAAACGTTCATTATGCTTTTCGTGGTTAGTTAAATGAAATTATACGAAAAAAAATTCATACTGATTGAAGCGAACCCCTTAAAAAAAGCCTAAAGGACAAAGTCAAATGAAAACATCTTGTCACTTAACCAATACAATCCAATTTAAAACACAAAAACTTATAAAACAGTCTTGAATACAAATTTTAAATAATCAAACAAGTCTAGCTAACTTTTAGTCTCGAGTACAAAAATTTAAATATATATTTAGCAAAGTACTTCAACCTAAAGTCACTCGTTAGTGAAGACTTCAAAAGCCATTCTGTAATAGTTGTGACTTCTAAGCTCTTGAGGTGAACTTTACTTTTCCAGCATTTCTTTTCTCGTCATCTCCGGCAATGTCGCCTTTCTTGTAGTATCGGGGGAATACAAGAAAAAATGCGCTTTCTTTAATAGAAGGTATAAAGGAAAAATGTCTGCGTTAACTACAAAAGTCGCAAGTCACCTACCACCATCTTATCCATAAAGCCTAACAGTGAGCAACAAGCAACCCGAGCTTACTTACTAACAAAGAGGCATTCCATCTTAGATTTCAGTGGTTAATAATCGGAATAGTGATTAAATAGGATTCATAGAAATAAAATAAACCGTTTAAAGTTATGAGCTGCAAAAATATAGTCGCAATTACCTTTATCTACACTCATATCATAAGTCCTCTATTATGCGTTCAAAACCCGTAGGCAATGACCAGCATTAGTAGTAGGTGACAGCGATGACAGCTGTAAATTTTGGAAGATGTTCCAAATTTGGATCTCATTACTTTCAATATTCGAAATTTCAAAATTTCCTTACAGCTGTCATCGCTGTCACCTACTACCACAGGTAAGGTAATGCTGGTCATTTGCCTTTCGGCTTCTGAACCCATCTTAGAGTACTTATAATATGTGTGTAGATAAAGTATTGTACGCGACTCTGCATAATTAGCATTACAACACTCGTGTGATCTATTATGAAACTCTCCTTGCGGCTCGTTTCATAAACCACACTCATGTTGTAATGCCTGTCATTACGCAACCGTCACGTAAACTACTATAAGAGGTAGATTTCTTTATTTCCTAGGTTAAATTATCTGACAATTATAGATATAAAATACATTTTCTCTGACATATGAAGGAGGGGGCATAACAAATTTTTGGCTGCCTATTATTTAATCAAAACAACTTTCAACGAATGCATCGTTATACAGTGTGTTACCGGCATGCGGGCATTTATAAAACTGCCGATAATATGTTGCTTTAGCAATTGTTTGCAAGTATTATCAATTAAAAATAATTATTATAACTCCACAATTACATTTTCTTAGATACTGACCTTTTTTAATGTAGTGCATGTGCTGCGTGTTCATCGTTATCAGTATCGCTGTTGCTTAGTACAAGGCATGTCGTGGTACGGGGGCAAATCATAATAATCAAAGTATCCGTCGACTGTCATTTAACACTTGTCAAATTGCTGTTCTTTACATTGCTGCCAATTAAAATTTTGTTAAGCTGGGTACTGACCAACGTTACGAGGTGTAATGTAACATGTTACACAGCGAGCATTCATGCAGTCGATACGTAGTATTACAGCGAAACCAGCGAGCAATTACGTACTGACTGCATGAATGCTCGCTGTGTAACATGTTACATTACACCTCGTAACGTTGATCAGTAGCCAGCTTTAGAAAGTTAACAAACCCTGAAAATTTGTTTATTAATTAAATTAATGTCATGGTTACGTTCCAGATATACGTTATTTGAACCTCTTTAAAAAAAAGCCAGGGTGCTGGCAACACACTGTGTAGAATTTTTATTTCATCGAAAGGAATTTCTCGCCGCATATTTTTTTTTGGAGTAACATAAGTCTAAGTTGCCTCGTTTGGTTGCCGAGTTAGAATAGTGCCACTCCATGTCTTCCGTGGATGTCGTAAGAGACGACTAAGGGAATAAAGGCTTGTAGTACTGTTAGGCGATGGGCTTGCAACCTGTCACTAATACGCTGGTAAACATCTTAGCCTAATTGTGCACATTGTGGTTATAGAGTTATCAACAAGTTTTTAGAGATGTTTGTAATTCTGTAGCTCTGCCTACCCCACTCTGGGAACGAAGGCGTGAGATTATGTATGTACGTACATAAGTCTAATCTTACCGAACTCACGTCATTAATGTTTGACATTATCTTTAAAACATCATAACTACAGGAGAAAAGAAAATAGTGTTAAATGCAATAGAATTGATATGGAGTGACGACCTTGTAAAGATCGCGGGAACGCGGTGGATGCGAAAAGCACAAGATCGGTCTGAGTGGAGAGCCTTGGGGGAGGCCTATGTCCAGCAGTGGACGTCTTTTGGCTGACATGATGATGATGATGATACAGTCAATCGATGGAAGCGAAATTCAAGTCATCTTGAAGGAACCCAGTTCGTCAAGCGGTTCTAATTTGACAAGCATTCAGATGAGGGTGTTTAGTCATCCTGTTACCAGGAGTTGAAAACCTGTAAGGGTCCCTCCAAACTGGCTGGCCTTACGGTCAAACAGATGTTAATTAATTAATAAAATAATGGGTTACCCTACGTAACTTCCTTGTACCATATCATTTACTAGCGACCCGCCCTCGCTTCGCTTCGGTTTAAGTGAGTTTTCTGCAACTCCCGTTCATAAGCCAGAATTTAATATACATATAAACCTTTCTCTCGAATCACTCTATCTATTAAAAAAACCGCATCAAAATCCGTTGCGTAGTTTTAAAGATCTAAGTATACATATGGACAGACAGACAGCGGGAAGCGACTTTGTTTTATACTATCATTTATTAAGACACAAACAATTATACAGAAAAAAATTAAATACTAAATCAATAAACTTATTTTATGTAACTATAGTATATAAAAGATGGGTAGCCCTAGACAATATGCACTCGGCGAACTTTAAAATGTATAGTATTGACGTAAGCTGCAGCTGCCGAACGGTCGCGTCGAGGGCTTTTGTTAATTCCATGCATTTTAATAGGTTTTGAAACTCGTTTTCAGCTTTAAACATTTCGTCTGGGGCCCTTGATAATATATAGATTGATAGAGATGATTCTATATGATCTCTTACTAGTTTGATATAGTCAAAAGCAATGAAAACGGGTGACTTTGTATTGAATTTTTAAAGAAAGTGACGCGTTTTCATTGCTCCTTAGTGTATTTAATTCAGCTAAATATCATTTTACTAGACTTAATTTTCTACTTGCATCGTTAGCATTAATTAGTGTTTGTAATACTATAAGAGAGTGTGTCTATCGCGTTACAGAGGGCTAACGAGAGCTTGAGTTTTATTAAAAACGTAAACTATTTAGACGTTTAATTATAAACCTAGAATTACGAGAGCATAATTATTTCAGAATACGTTTTTTTTATAGTGGTAAACGGCAAACGAGCAAACGATGATGGTAAGTAGTCACCGTCGCCCATAAGCATCAGCAATGCCACGGGCACAGAGCGAAGTTGTTGCTTTTCAGTGAATATTTTTTTTAAGCCGCGTTTAAAGAAGAACATGTCATAGTACTGAGGAAAGACCGTGGAGGGAAGTTATGAACTGCAACCAGCACCTTTGTAGGGTTCCGTACCAAAATGGTAGAAAAGAAACGTTATGGTGACACTTTGGTACCTGACTAAAGGTCACGGCAATTTTTCTCAGCGACAAATAGCTGTCAACTTGAAAAATGTTATTATAACTTAGGTACTTACCCGCATCAATTTTGATAAAAAAAATGAAATGAAATTTATACATATTGGAAAAGAGGTCTAATTTGAGAGGTTGAGGTGACTTTACTAGAACAAATTCTCATATAAAATCATGCACATTAAATATTTAATTTTCCGTTGTTGTATTTTTTATTTTTAGTCTTTTTATCCTCATTTGAAGTATTGCCAAATCGTAAGCACAAATACACAAATACGTAATTGTAATACAATATCATTGGCATTAAGTGTTTTTAAGCAAAACCGCCGAAATAGCTATTTATTCATAAAGTAACAAAACCAATTTGTTTCACTAATAAGTCTGGCAAGTTGGCCTTTCAACGTTTACTGATAAATGGCGTCGACAATCCGACTACACGAGAAACTTCTGAACTTCGCAACAATAATCAATTTTGTAGTGTTATGTCCCAGTTGACAAACCGTGCGTTAAACAGAAAAGTGACGTTATTCAAAATGACCAAATTTTACAAGGCAAGCGTTTAAAGTTATGTGTACATTTAACCCTTTGTCACGCATTAACTCGGTTTTTTTTAAATATTTTTGTTCGAGTCAGTACCTAACAAAGAAATAAAATACGTGGGTATTATTTTTTCATACTTTGTGAATAACGGAATTGTTGCCTTGAAACAACTAAGTTATGAGATCAAAAAGTATTCAATGAAAAGAAATCAGGGTCTGCAGGACTATCGTCATGGTAATCTAGTACATCTTCAATATCCCTACCATCATACAGTGCATAAACAATAATATATATTAACTGAGACGGTATGTTGCCTACAGACTACACTGTGATGCAGAGGGTTAAGACAAATTTATAAAAAATTGTCGAATAAGTATACAAGTTTTATATATAATTTCTTTAAACGTTTTTTTGTCTACAATTTGGTTTTAAAGTTTAATGTGAAAATTCATGATAAAGCCTTATTTTGCTACAAAATATCACTATTCTATATTATTTCTAAATTAATATAATGATATATCTTAAAATAAAATTCGAATCATGGTGTTTTATTATTGATAAAAAGCTTGAAATTGTATTTAGTGGGGATGCTACTCCCTATGGAAATATAACGATTCACTATTATTAACGATATCACCCCGTGTCACTCTAATGTTGGAAATAGGCATTTCCTATGCACGATATTTAAGCCGATATACAGCTTTTTTCCTCCAATCACAGCCTGCAACCCTACTTACGTCAGCCTGACAAATATTTTCTATCTTGATGGTATTTAATGACTGATGAAGAATGTTATGTGTACTATTTCACACATTTTATTAAAAATAAAAATAAAACACTACACACGCAAGAAAAATGACAATATCCGAAAAGTGTCACTTTCGAACCAAATACTACAGCAACTTTCTTGCCTCAACCCAAAAAGTGTAATTTTTTAATATCGTGATGTGCCGCTAGGTTGATCTAAACTCTTCAACAACAGTGACGTATTATATAAAATGGAATTTTTCACTTCATATAGTCACTTTTTTACATAAACGTACATATGTCTACCGCTGTAAATGCAAATGGAACACCATTCCATAAAAAAGATGGAGGGAACCCGCGTAGTAGAAAAGTGACTTGAGCTATATCTCCCTCGATAGGGAAAAAACAGTAAAGCGCCACTTCACACCATTTAATTTGGTTAGTTTGTAGGCCATTTTTGCAATAAAACCAAAATTAGATTACGATTAATTTTTTGAATTACGTCACTTTTCTTTTTAACGCAATTTTAATGATGCCTTTCAATATTATATATATGTATGTGTGTGTGTGTGTGTGTGTGTGTGTGTGTCTGTGTGTTTGTGTGTGTGTGTGTGTGTGTGTGTGTGTGTGTGTGTGTGTGTGTGTGTGTGTGTGTGTGTGTGTGTGTGTGTGTGTGTGTGTGTGTGTGTGTGTGTGTGTGTGTGTGTGTGTGTGTGTGTGTGTGTGTGTGTGTGTGTATAAAAGGCAAACCTAACTGACTGACATATCAACGCACAGCCCAAACTGCTGGGTCTAGAGATTCCAAATTTGGTACGTAGGTTCCTTATGAGGTCTAGGGGTGCACTAAGAAAGGATTTTTCAAAATTCACCCCCTATGGGGGGAGTAGCGGAAAACTAATTCTACACGTACGAAGTCGCTGGCGTCTTCTAGTGTAATAATGAATGATAAAACTATACAATGACATTAATGACCTTTATAAGGTAATCGAGCCGCATAAGAACTTTGCCAGGTCTTAGCAAAATAGTGCTTTTCAAGGAACGATCGCGGTTAAGAATCTCACTGTTCATACATACATACATAATCTCACGCCTTCGTTCCCAGAGTGGGGTAGGCAGAGCTACAGAATTACAAACATCTCTAAAAACTTGTTGATAATTCTATAACCACAATTTGCACAATTAGGCTAAGATGTTTACCAGCGTATTAGTGACAGGTTCAGTTTTTGTTTAACTCGTTTACTGCCGGAAACTCATATTAGCGTTCACCTGGCTTTGTGTGCCTTGAACGCTTATGTGCGTTCTTACAGTATGTGACCTTTGTATAAAACAAAAGATATGGCATCTGGTGAAAATTCTAAAATAATGCCGGCAGTGAATGCCTTAAACCAAATAATACTAAGTATGATAACATATGAGACCGAAAATAAATGTTTACTAAGGACGAGACTCTGTACTAAAATCTAGGTATTTATTGCAGAGACCAGCGTCATTCAAATAAAATAGGGACATAACATTTGCCTAATATACATATAGATTTGGATCTGATAATATTAGAAAAAATGCGTCTGTGGAAGAAACACATCTGCTTAGGAGTGGTGTAGCTACAACCAAAAAATAAACTGAACAAAAAGAGGTTTGGGTAAAAGTGTTGTCATTTGTAAAAGTCATACATTTTCAAGGTGAGCGGCCATTCGTAAAAGTGGTAAATTATGATAGAATTATTAAAAATAAACATATTTTGTTTTGCAATGTAATATTTTTAAGTGCATCGGAGCCGAGATATTTATATATTCATACTTGGGCGTACTTTTGTACTAAAAACTGAATACCTTAATCTTTAAAATCTCCTCTCGGATATTATTCAACGCCATAAATTATATATATCTATGTGTATTTAGAGGTCCTCTAAGTAACTATGTAAAAATCATTCGTGGCCGCTGAAAAAAAAAAGACAATATTCTTCAAACAAATTTACCCAATGCCCTTTGTTTTCTCACTCGTTTAATAAACCTTTGTAATATAATTGTAATTATCAACTTATTGTTTAAAAACCGTAAACTATTTTCAACCTTGAGGAGTTTTATTGACTTTCCATGAGATATACTCATAAAAATTTAAAGACATTTAATTTTGGCGGAATAATCGAGTGACATACACACAAAAAAAATGGAGCACCTTGTTTTAAGCCGTTAATAATGTATGTGTTTAAAACCCTAACATCAAATTAATCCTTATCCTTACATACGATACGGCACATCGCAAAGGGTCATATTTCTTTAAAGGAGATTTTAAGGCAAATTCTAAAAGGGAAGGTAGGGTTTTTGTAACAGTGTCAAGTGAACGTGTGACCAATTAGGAACCCGGGAGTCGGGTTACTAATGGATGCATTAGCGTTGGGATATTCAAAGAAAGGAAAGAAAATGGCGGGAAATAAAGTCGCGGGCGCACCAACCTGATACTGCTCTTTAGTCACGATCGATATCAGCGTTTTACAGCGCGGTAAGTGTGTAGTCTGTAGAGTGAGTACCTGAAAGGAAACATTATGAATATGAATGAATTAATAAATTATATTTATTTTTATATAAGTCACAGTATACATTGCTTGTTATGTCAAAGTACCTACAGGAAATTACATTGGAATCTTCAAAAATATACACAAATTTTAATATAATCAAAAATAACAATAACAATACGAAGAAGTCACGATAACAATAATAACAATAAAAATGCAGAACTAAGGAGTTATCACCGTTAAGGATCGTCTTAAAAATAGCAAGCAAACAAATTAGTATTTTTTTTAAATAAATAACATAATAAGTCAAAAAAACAAAATAATAAAAACAACATTATGATATATGTGTGAAAGAGTTTAAATGTAATAGGATCTATGGTTTTTATGAGTACCTACAGTGAAAAACTTTAGAAACAATTTTGTCTGCCTTAATGCGACTACGTTGTAATTGAGACGTTTTGGTACTTGTTATAGTTTTAGGATGTTTTATTGCAAAGGCCGAGTACAAATAAACATTGCTCTTGCTCAAAACATAACTATTGAGTGTGTAGTGAGGTCACCATTGTAACAGCTGATACTTCTTATCAGATCATTAATGTGTGTCATTAATGTAACGATGCTATAAACCTTGACATTTACAATAAATTAATATTACGACGCATTATCGTAAATTCCACACATTACCCTTAAGCCTAGATAATGAATAGAAACCCTAGTATATAAGCAGAACGTTTTCTCAATAAAGCACAGTATTCTCCACAACTCTTGAGTTGTCATTTTAACCTAGTCACCCTACACTTCAAGTGAAGTGTTTTAGGTTAAATCAGTTGTATTTTGTACGTCAAATGTACGTAAATAAAACAAGACAAAAATTAAAGAAAACATTTTGGACACTTGTCTCATGTTTAAAAACTTACTGTTTGAAGAAGTAAGCATCTGTCTTATTGCCATCGATTATTTTTTTGCATTTTCAAAAATACTTTTGTATATTGAAATATATTGTCGTTAAAATCCATAACAGAATTCCAATTCTAAAATAATATAAGTCACAATAATAATTAAAAATTAAAATTAAACGTATTTAAATAAAGATTTTCTAAAAAAGTTTTGGGCAAGTGAACATTTTCCTTTAGTGTTACTCGTTGATTAAATAAAATCCAGAATGTAAATTTTAAGCAATAATAATACATCAACTCCTATCCATTTAATATTATAATACCAAAACACACACAACATCCATTCCCGTCCCTACCCATCCATATTCCATCTATTTTCGTAACGACATCTATGCGACAGTGAAATAGATTGACGTAATACATTATACATTAATAATACAAGGTAACTGCAAATTCGTAATACAAAACACTTGATTGTGGCTCAGTTGATGACGAATAGTGTATTATATTAACTCAATTGTTTAAACTAGCCTTCTTTAAGTGTCGTTAATATTGTAATAAAACTAATAATAAAAGTCCTAAAGCGTTGTTACCCTACATTTAATACCTATAGCTCTTGCAATTCACGATGGCGAGTGGGCTTTATTAGTGGTTGAACGTGTACATGCTCATTGCGGTAGTGTGCGTGTCTGACAGAGCGATCAGTCGCGAGCGCGCCGTCGCTCAAGTCACTTGTGCATATTGTTTCCACGACCCTAACTGCCACAAAGTACCGTCAGCATGTCTGATCTCCGAAAAAACGCAAAGTTATTCATAGTGATATAACATATTTTTATTTTGGAGTATGCTCAAATAAAGTAGTAAATGTATGAGGTAGAACTGTGAGCCTATCCGTCACTTTCTGATAAGTAAATAAGTAGGAGAGTGACGGATGTTTTTTCCACGTTTAGTCACGCGATAAACATGGCCATAATAAGCCCTCTGAAATAAAGACAAAACCTACAGCTAGGTTTTAATTAACCTAAAATTGTACGTAATTTTAGGAGAGAAAATACGGAGACATTACAAATATCATCTTGGCGACAAGATAGAGAACAATTTCGTAGAAGATGCGACCAAGGAGGTCGCATATCACTACAAGAAAAAAAATGGTTTGTTTTTTTCGATATTTTATCTTATTTTATCTTGTTTATAGGGAAGAGGAATAATGGTCGCCAAAGTTTTCGAAGAATAATATAATTTTCTCTTCATTGTTTTATGCTTACCATACCTACCCACTTTCGCTGTCACGCACACTTTGACACGTATACAGATATGTGTTTACCACAAGTAAAGCCCACTCGCCATCGTAAATTGCAAGAGCTATAACTGTCATACCTGTCACTCGATGTTATCAACTTAATTGAAACATAGTGGTAGGGTAACCGCCTTAAGTCAATAAATGAAAATTTAAACTTAGAAAAATAATACTTTTATTTAATTAGCAGCATGAGACTTAAGAGGGGGATTTAGTTTTAGGAAGATTGTGTGTAAAACATTGATATACCAATTTGAAGTCACCCGGTTTATCTTGTTCTGGAATCTTCGTCTTGAATTTATCCTGAATTCTATCTAGATATTGGGGAACTTTGTGGAAGATAATCATATAATTGTAATATCGGTTAAGCAAATATCTAGTTGATAATCAAGTCTATCTACTGGGTGATAGAATATTTTGATAAATTCCTTTTATTCCTGTCTAAAATTCTTTATGTCCGTTCGTTTGTTACTTGCGTCTGTGTGTTTCTTACTTTTAGGTAAAATTAGCCTGCGAAATAAAAAGATGTGAGTATAACATTCTTTCAGTACCTCCTTTTCTATGTATCTTCTACATTAATATTATAAAGAAGAAAGATTTGATTGTTTGTTTGCATTGAATGGGCTCCGAAACTACTGGACCGATTTGAAAAATTCTTTCACCATTAGAATCCTACATAAACCCGGATAAACATAGGATATGTTTTATTTTTCTGCCCAGACGGAGTCGCGGGCAACAGCTAGTAGTATGTAATCATCAAGATTAACTTGTACTCATAGTATAAATCAGCAGAAACTAGCTTAGTTTCCGACCAATTCAATTTTACCCTTTGATATAAAGAAATATTATTAAAATAACATAAAAAAAAGGTTTAGTACCGTTTGATAACCAAAATTTCGTAACCAGGTACATAATTACATTAAATTTAAAGGTGGTTATGAAAATTTGGACACCAAATGGTACAAAACCTATAAAAATCGATACAACTTTTATAAAAAGCTGTACAGGTCCCCACATAATAATGTTACTGACACACTTCAATCTTCCCACAAAACAGTTAACATTGGTTTTCGATTTTCCTCTACAATTTTCCTTTATTCCGACTGATTCGATTGTTACGAAAAAATCATTTCCAAACCTTACATCGAAGTCAATTTGCAGGGACCAAGCTGCCATTGTTATGAAGAAAAATGAACGTTTGGGCTTCAAAAAAATATGTTTTATGTGCCAATGTGTGCCGGGAAAGAAAAAGTAACATTCGAGACCCATTCGGAAAAAGCTTTCTTGTATTTTTTCTGGTTTGGCAGATTTTACACTTTTAATGGTCGAAAAGTAGTAAAATGATTTATAGATTTATTTGCAACTTTAAGGAAGCAAAATTTTAAAACAGAAGATAAGGAACCCGCTCGCGTTTAATAAGACGTTCGAATATTTAACCTATTTTCGCTACTTTAGTTCATAGTTTATATGGATTTATTTAAACCTACTATCCTAAATAAAAAGTGTAATGATTAAAAAAAACATTACTAAAGATATTTGAAGCAATATGAGAATAAACATTGTCGCTTGTTTTTGTCTAGCTTACAATAACTTGCCGCGGTATTTGTAATGGCTGCCGAAATGATCACTCACCGGAGATATGACGGCCTCGGAATTCAGAAGTGTGGCTATTAAACACGCGATTATCATACATATTAATTAACGGCAAAAGCCTAAACTTCAAAATTTAAAACATTAGTGAGATGCCGCACGGGCGTTGCCAGTGCGGAACGACAAGTCACACGATGCGTTGAAATACATGCGTCACTCATGTTAAAATCACAGCGATGCGACGACGCAACGCACCGGGAACGCTCGTGTGGCACCGCTTTTACTTATAATTATTGGTTATAGCAAATACGATAAATAATTTGACGTAGTTAAACGAAAAAGCGTCAATCCACCGTGACTTGCACTCGAGTAATTGCAATTTGAAGTTCATTTAAACAATGATAGATTAATATCACACAAAATAATGATATGGAGAAAATGAGCGAAAAATGTTTTTCTTTATGTACTTATAAAAATAATTCCCAGTTTTTCATTACTTTTCGAAATATTGGGTCTCAAGTGGATTGGATCCGTTTCACACGCAACCAATGCTTGTGAATATAATATGTTAAAAATGATCCAAACCGCTTGAGCTTTTTTTTCCTTTGTAAAATATATGCAAGGTTCCCTGAAAAGACAATTATTTCTAACTATCCAAGAGGATTGAACCTTTTTTCCGATTTAAAATATATCCTTGCTATGGATATGGGTTGGTCTCCTGTGTGATTTTAAAATAACTTGCCGCAATTATTTTCCGGATCTCTTTTGCTGATTGATACTCTAGACCCTGAGGACCATTGTGGCACACTTATTTCCACTTCCGATTGTTTTGTGGATTAAGTCCTAAGAAAAAAACATTCATACATGACAATATCACACTTAAAGAACATCTATACTAATATTACGAAGTGCAAATTATGTGAGTTTATATCTATCAAATAGGTAATCTCGGGAATCACAGAACTATTCGAAAAACTCTTTCACCATTTAAAAGCTTCATTCCGGATGGACATAGTTTGAACCGGAGCCAAGCAAGGGCGGTAGTTAGTGTATAAAAGAAAAGCAAAAAGAAGCAAATAAATTAGGTACTTATTTGTTGCAAAACGGTCCCCACTCAGCATGTGCTGGCTGTGAAGTCAACGCTGGTTATTCAATAGGACGGCTCAGTGAAAACCGTGAAGGCTTCAATGCTAGTGTCGTGTTAAAAAAACAGAAAATAACTTGACTGTCACGTAATATAGGTATCTACATCGACGAATCTCACAATCTAACAACTTCAGGTAGCTTTTAAACTTCTTGTAACAGTAGCGAAATGTATATTTATAACAAAATAAACTGACTGGCTGATCGATCAACGCACAGCCGAAACCGCTGGACCTAGGGACTTGATATTTGAAGGGAATATTACTTGGAGATCCTAGGGGAAAAATAAGAAGGGATTTTTGGAAATTCTTTCCCTGAGGGGTCAAAATAGGGGGAGTAGTGGGAAACACATTCTAAGTGTTTTAAGTCGCGGGCGATCTCTACTTACTTATAGAGAAACCAGCCATTGAACAATAAAAAAATTTTTCACCAATTTTTGGTAGTGCCTTTCGGCGTCGAGACCCTTGGTCTTTACGGTCAGAGCACTAGCGCTCTAAGCCTCTTCAAAGGAATTTTGAAGAGAGTTCACGTGACACCGAAGAGCTGGCATCTGGAGTATCCTCGCTCAACGCATTAGTTTAACAATTAAGCGAAGAAATGCTGCGAGCAACTTCGGCACAATGCCGCAGATTTAGCGTTTTAGTTTAAGCTACGTTTTGGTTTTCAATTGTATTTTTTTCATTTATTATCTTAATACCTAAGGTGTTGGTTTTTTATGTCATATAAATAAATTATTGAGACAGCTATAGGATAACTAAACAGATATTTTTTAAGAATTTTCGTGTTTTGATCCGCCGGTTCTCTAGCCCGATTCTCCCAGATTTATACGAAATATTTCTGAAATAAATCTTTTGTTACCTCTCACGAAGGTAAGATTGTATACTCAGAGCAGAAACTATCATACACCGATGTTATTAAAACGAAACATCACAAGAAAAGTGTCGCGAAGAGAGAAAACTGTGCAAATCGTTTTGATTCAATATTCTTTGATACAAAGTCCAATTTGTTTTGTGACTGTTTTTGACATGTACGTGTGATAATGGAAAAAAGATAAAATAAAAGGAAAAATGAGCAAAGTGATTGAGACTTTTGTGGTCGTGTCTTTTGTTGTTTATATTCAGTTATAGGTTGTTATGTTATTGGTTTTTTCTTTTTCTCTGTCAGTTTGGCCTGTCTATGCGTTATGATAAAGCGTTGGAAGATATATATTTCAAGGCACCGTTGCTACGTCCTTGTAGAAGTTTTTTTATCGCTATTATCTCGGGAACTGTTCTACTTTGAGGGATAAATAATATATTTTAAATAAATAATATTTCCAAGGGACTCAGGGTATCTCTGTACTAAAGTTCTTCGAAATCAATTTAGGGGTTCAGCCGTAAAAGCGTAACAAACAGAGTTACTTTCAGATTTCAAATATTAATATAATATTAGTATCGATCGCTTCGGGCTTACGTTTGCAAAACAAATTCGATTCGGATTTTCGTTTGTCCGCATACTCCTCCCAAACTATAAAAGATATCAGGATCAAGTTTAGCCCGTAATACGACATCTAGCCATTGATGGTTTAGAAAAAATAAAATTGAAAATCGGACATACCACGGAGGAATAATGACCGAAATTTGTTCCCATCGACTTACATACATAACACACATAATCTCACGCCTTCGTTCCCAGAGTGGGGTAGGCAGAGCTACAGAATCACAAATATCTCCAAAAACCCGTTGACAATTCTATAACCACAATTTGCACAATTAGGCTAAGATGTTTACCAGCGTATTAGTGACAGGTTGCAAGCCCATCGCCTAACAGTACTACAAGCCTTTATTCCCTTAGTCGTCTCTTACGACATCCACGGGAAGACATGGAGTGGCACTATTCTAACTCGGCAACCACACGAGGACCATAGACATTACACATTACATACATTACATATTAGACATTTTTCCCATAGACTTTCAATGGGAAAAATGGGAAAAGTGATGAAACTTCGATTTTAAGCGGCGCTCTTCGCTCGTAACCTTTTTGAAGCTTCATCTTAAGCTTTTACTAAAATGCCCGAATAGTTACTGTACAGGTATTCTGCAGGGAACTCGCGGCTTTAGCTAAGTGAGTGAGTGTTACTGAGATTTCTGAAATTATGGCAGCAAATCGCTTCGCTCCATTTAGACTTGCCCGGGGACGGCAAGTGCACCTAGTAATTTGTGTAGGACGCTGTTTGTAAAATTCATAACGAGATTCAATTTTTGCTCAAAAAATGCTACCTAATTATGTAGTTGCCAACTGAGAATATTTAAGTGTCACTAGAAATAGATGACAGTCGTCATTTACATTAAATCTTACACTGGGTATATTCGCGTCGTTCTTAAAGGTCCCGAAACTCAGTTTAAAATATGACAGTGATTGAGGCATGTTTGAGGTTACACAGTGTACTAAATTGACAGCTGTCAAATTGACGTGACTACAATCATAATTTTTTACGAATATTTTTGTACTGCTTTTCTACTACTAGAACTACATAACTTTTTATTTTTCCCCATACCCTTATCTCCACACAAGAGCAGTTTATATCGAATACCGTGTGCGCTGTTGCTCACTTATCCGAGCTATTCGCGTCAGCTCTTGTGAATCGACCCTATTCATTTCACACTTCACCCATAACTTTGCTACGTACATTAATTTGGGCGATTTGGACACCAGCCTAATGTCGTATTAAGCAACGAAACGACCACGATCCGACAAGCCGACGATTTACAAGCACTATTAAATCAACCATAATTAAGGAGCAAGTCGGAAAGAAGGAAGGCTCTATATTACAATGATAACCCACCATTCTATAGAATAAAATTTCATCGATTGTATAATTTCATTAGGTATCTCTTGTACAAGGTAAAAACATATTGCTTTTGACGAGTTATCGTATTGTCTACTTTACGAGAGCTCTTATTTACTTGACATTAATGGTGGCTGAACTAGAAACAATATACATACATATATATACATACATACATACTTACATACATATACATACATATACATATAGATATAGATGACAAAGGCCCAGCACGTCCGTGAGATATGGTATAATGACGGAATTAAGTGACGTATTCATTTTAAAAATAGAAAAAGAAGGATACGACAACAAAATAAAATGTGAATTAAAAAAAAAAGTAGGAGTCCTAGCATATAAATCAGAGTGTTAAATATAAGACTCGGAATAAGATAGAATGGAACCCACCCCATTGAAAAAAGCATAGCTTTTAGATGATGATGATCAATTCTTACGTACTTACGTAGGAATTATTCGTAAAGGGGTGATTAATTATTACTTAACAAGAGAAACATAAAACATATGGCTGACTTAATTTAATAATTAAGTGAATCATTACAGGAAGAAACCAAAGCGGCACACAGATTCGTTAAACACTTACATCTAAAAGGTGCCTATCTTGGTCACGCTCCAAAACTCTCATACATTCAGTCATCAGTCGCTTGCTAACGCTTGATGATGTAAACAGGTCCAGTTAAGCATGTATATGAGCTGCCACAGGGTTGATCCTAAATTGACCGAACTATAGTTTTGATTTAACTTTACGAAACGCCCATAAGTGTTTGACTTAAACCACACCTGAGGATGCCGTTACAAACTGCTGGGCCAATCCAAAAGTCAAATAGGTCGATAACAGCGTAATCAAAATTAACTATTAAGCTTCTGGACATTAGGTCAATGTTTGTGCAAAAGAAATCACACATAGAACTTTGTGAAGTGAAAGCAATAAAACTAAGTTCTGCCCAAACCGATGTACTTAAACAATACAAAGCTGTGGTCAAACTTTACACAATAGTTCAGGCAAGTTATCGGGATTTCATAACTGATATCTACAAGGACGTAAATTACATTTTACTCGGACTTCGAACGCTGGAGTTAGATTGTTTTTGTGTTGTTTCGTTTAGACAATGGCTTTCGATTTTGATAGTGTGCAGCGTATTCGGTTGCCAAAGCTAAAACGATAGTTCGGCTCGGCAAACAAGAAACTTCTTAAATTGTTTAACTTTCATATGAGAATTTCTCGGTTACTTCTAATAATATAGAAGATTCTCTTGAAGGTTCTTAGCAATTTCTTGAGATTCTGAAACTATGAGATAATCTCACACCAATTGACTAAGTCCGAAACAAAGCTCTAGGCTTGTGCTATTATTACAAGACAGCTAAAAATCATATATAGATATATAAATACTTGAATACATAGAATACATCCAAGACTCAAAAACAAATATTCGCGCTCATCACACAAATATTTGCCCATACCGAGATTAAAATCCAGAAGAGAGCTTCGTAGGCAGAGTCACTAGGCCAACGCGTCGTCACTTCCTCTTAAGTTTATAAATTCTCCGGACCAAAACGGTATGCAACTATGCAATTGGAATTCCCATACACATACTGTACGATTCAATGCCTAAATACCATCCCCTCTAATCAAAGACGAAGACCTCAACTATTTAGATGAAGAGTCCGATGCAAATAGGAATGCGATTGATCAAGTACAGTCAACCCTATTAGATTTATAGACCGTTCAATACAGTGCAGTCAGTGATGTATTGATCAGAAATTCTCTGTAATTTTAACAATATAACTAGAGACCCGCCCTGGTTTCGCTTTGATTTAAGTGACTTTTCTGTAACACCCGCACGTAACCTAGAATTGATTATACATATTAAATTCATTGTTTTATATAATGCTAGGTTAAGTTCTATAATTGTATAAGTAATTTTTAAGAAAAACGACTGACTGGTGAGTTTCTTGCGGCGTTTCTTCTCAGCAGTGGTCTCTTGCGAAGCGCTGGTAGATTTTTGACGTGTAAAAGTGCCCGTGCGGCCTACTTACTGAATAAACATCTTTTATCTTTTATCTTTTTTATCATAAAAACCTTTTATGAAAAATTATCTAACTCATAGTGACCACCTAATCAAAATTCGTTTGTTGGAGGAATTAGTTAATATACAGAGAGAAGAAATGACAGAAAGACGCCAACAGCGACTTTGTTTTATAATAATATTACATTACATAATTATTATTATTATGTAAAGCAAAATAAAAGATCGGGGGACACTCTCATAATAATTTACCTCATACTAAACTAAGCTTTAGGCTTGTATTATGGGTACAGTCAAGGACTTTAATTGTTATGCCACTATGGAACCCTGTCGCATAACGTTAATCATTAATTTCAGCGTAATTTCTGTCATGTGGTTTGACGCTGTAATTATGACAGGGTTCCACAATGGCATAAAAATTAAATTCCTTGACTGTACTAGGCAACAATAAACATACTTTTATAATTTCAAAGGGCATTGGGTAAATTTGTTTGAAGAATATTGTCATTTTTTTTAAGCGGCCACAGATGATTTTTACATAGTTATTTAGAGGACCTCTAAATACATATAGATATATATAATTTATGGCGTTAAATAATATTGGAGCGGAGATTTTAAAGATTTAAGTATTCAGTTTTTAGTACAAAAGTACGCCCAAGTATGAATATTTAAATATCTCGGCTCCGATGCACTTTAGAGTATTACATTACATAACAAAATATGTTTATTTTTAATAATTATATCATAATTTACCACTTTTACGAATGGCCGCTCACCTTGAAAATGTATGAATTTTACATAATGACAACACTTTTACCCAAACCCCTTTAAATTCAAAATATTTATTCAGTAAATTGGCCACATGAGCGCTGTTTTACACGTCGGCAATACGTGAATCTACCAGCGCGCTTCGGAAAAGACCATCATTGCGGAGAAGAAGCACCGCAAGAAACTCCAGCAGTAAGTCGTTTTTTTAATCATACATAAAAACATACATTAAATCACGCCTGTTTCCCAGAGGGGTAGGCAGAGACATAATAATACTTAAAAGTAGGTAAGTTACATTATAAGGTATGTAATAAAGTAATAAGTAATAAATTCTTAAAACTATCAAAAATAAAATTGTAACAAATTTCAATAACCATTCAACTGAAAATAATGACTATGAGGATAACACGACGAGGTCAAAAGCTTCGTCAAAAGCCATAACTAGAATAATCAATTAATTAAACAACAAGTCCTTGCAGACAGAGTAATACCAGTATATACTAAAATACACAGAAAATATCCTAAAAGACTTTAAGAACAAGTACTCGCGGTTATCACACAAATATTTATCCTCGCATACCATCGTCAAATTAACGGATACTTCATTTAAACTCAAAAGTTGAAGTTAAAAGGGTCACGGTATTACGTATACGTATAATTGTATTCACAAAAATCTCCGTCAAACGCCATGTCCGGTCATGTCAAGCCAGAAATACCGTCGTATTTTCTGGTCCTTTTACAACACCCTTTGTTTCCTGATTCGTTTTCCACGCTCTTAAACTCAGATAGAGGTATGACACAATACAATACAAAACACTTTATTGAAACACCACACACACCATGAAACGAATATACAAGAAAATAAATATTTATGATAATAAAGCATTAATCTTTTAAAGCGTCCACTTTTGCTAATAATACAACTTTAGAACGAAAATCGCATTAATCACATAATAATGGCATTTCGATAGAATTAAATTTAGATATTTTGGTTAGTCATTTAGCACGGCTATCAGCGCTTGCCGGGTTGACGGCAATAATTGAAACACCATGTATACGCATGATTTATGACTTCCCGCTGAGCAGGGACTAAAGCTGATAAAGTTTGGGCTTAAACTATATTAGTATTAAACATTAATACCAAATAAACTGCTAGCTCGCTCGTATAACGTATTTAAAACAGATGTTGGTATTATTTTGGTGTTAGAAATGTATTGACTTAACAAGTTAGTTTTAACCTGGAAGTCACAATTAGAATTGAATTTTTCGTTAAAATTGCAGGTGTTTTTTGGGATATCCCAAGAAGGTACTTGTATTTGCCCAAGATACTTGCTGTCCTTAATTTAAGTCGTGTTAACATTAATTGTATTTATTACTTGAATGAATGTCGCACTGCTTTGCCGCATAATCGTTACTGATTTATGAATACGAAAACGTGTATCATCGTTCCGTCTTCACAATTTAACACCCTTACCAATCGCCGTAAAATAACAGGAGTCGTATAATAATTTACAGCCTGTAGACGGACTTAGAGTACCCTTTAATCTGGGAAAAATAGGCAGTCACTAAACAAATATCTATTTAAACGAATGTTATACGGACTAACCATGGGCAAATTTATAACAAAATATATTCGAAACCTCAAAAGAGATAGACCTCAGCGCTATATCACTATCTATACCTTCTTGTTATCCAAGACTTGAGACAGGGACCAAATCAAATATTAACCTGTATATTAAGGCACCCGAACCCTGCTCGTGTTCCATTGATAAGGGGTCCTTAGTTAGCTAATTAAGACCTACACTACCCGGAGTGTCCCTACCCTAACTTGATATTCTAAGTTATGTACTGTTAATTGTGTTTTAAAGGTCACATTTAACGAATAGGTTTTGATGTATGGGATGACTGTAAGTGGCTGTTTATGTCAAGCCAGTTTATGTCAGTATATTGATATAAAACGATGGTGTTTTAGTATTTTACCCTGTGATGTGTCGTTCCCAAACTAATTCATTTCTAAAACATATCATAATTATGGGCTTTTTTCAGAAACTGTAAATATTTCAGGATTTATTTCAGAACCATCTTGTAGAAAGCTGTAGGTTAGGTTAGGTTAGTTTTATAAAAATCTTGATATATTTCCAGTTTCAGAAAAAAAGCGTTTGCACATATGCTATCTTTGAGAAATTAGTCTGTTTGGGAAACGGTTTTGTGCCAAACAAGGGTAATCCCCAAAAATACGTTTTTTTTATAGAACCTTTTGTTGCCAATTATGTTTCTAACTTTGGTGATAACCACGCAAATATACGAGTGAAACAATTCGAATGATGTATCTATTATATAAGCTATTGAGAAGTTCCTACGACCCTCATCCATCGTCATACCAGCTTGATTATACCATTACATTGAAAAAGTCGTTAATGTCTAAAGCGTATTATAGGGTCGAGGATTATCTAACAGACAAAAATGCATGGCCTAAACCCGAAACTTAGTAAATAATAATTTATTCAAATGCAAAGGCTTTATCTTGTCTAAGGGACACCGTTGATGTAGGAAAACATATCGAAACTTTCATGTGGTCATCTTGTACCGTCTTATATAAACATAAATTGGTGTTTTTTTTTCCTTGCTCCCTCTGTCTCTCTCGTAAGATTTTTGGCATGTTTTCCTGCTGAACTGTTATTTTTATAAGTATAAAATAAGTAATTTAATATTTATTGCTTTATATAATGCTAGACTAAGTAGTAACCATTGTAATATGTTTAAAAAATGACTGACTGCTGAGTTTCTTGCGGCGTTTCTTCTCAGCAGTGGTCTTCTCTTGGGAAGCGCTGGTAGATTCTTGACGTGTAAAAGTGCACGTGCGGCCTACTTACTGAATAAATATCTTTATCTTTATCTTTATCTTTACATTGTCATCGAATTCGCAAAAGTAAGCATTATTTTTAGTAAATCTGACTAAAGTAGGTCTAGATCAAGTTTCCAGATTTATCCACACACAGTAAAACAACTACAGTTTTACAATTAATAGTACTTGTCTGTCTATTGCTTTCACACTGAACTCAATCTGGGCATAACCAATTCAACACATTTTTAAAAAGGAATTCATATAAAAGTTACTTAATTATTTTTAACCACAGTAAATGACACTATTCAAATTGATCTTTCGTTGATTTTTATACTGCAATAGTGTCACTATTTAAATTGTTTTATTCGTTATTTTTTTTACCGCAGTAATTTCACTATTCAAATTATTTTTCTTTGTTTTTTTACTGCCAATAGTGTCATAATTCAAAATGGTTTTTTTCGTTAATTTTTTTTACTTCAATAGTGTCACTATTCAAATTGTTGTATTCGTTGTTTTTTTTAACCGCAATAACGTCACTATTCAAATTGTTTTATTTCTTAGTTTTTTAACCGCAATAATGTCAGTAGTCAAATATTTTTTTCGAAGATTAGGGTCACTGTTAGGTATACTGTGACCCTAAGACATATGTTAAAGAGACTGAAAGCGACAGACAGCCGAGAACTTAGGAATACTGGTTTCACTGTACATACCAAGTAAAGCTAATATAAGTGTGTTAAAAATATCATGGTTTCTCTACCTGGTGAAATTAAAAAATAAAATGAAATTAAAATTATAAAATAACCATCATATGGAGTGGGTAAACTAATTAAAGATCACTCCGAAACTTTTCCGGAAATTGATACATATTGGATTTTAAACTTATTTCCTGGAAGTTAAAATAATATTTTTTTTCCTTAGATATTAAAAAGTAAACGATCCTTTTTTTAATTTCTAAGCAAATTAAATCGAAGTCTCAAGGCGTTTATGAAATATTTACATCGAGGAAATAATTATAAGGACAGAAATTAAAAATGAAAAGTTGATTTCTTTAATGTATTTTATGAAATTCCAGTAGATTTAAAGCTATCAAATAAGTAATCAATATAATAATTAATATTTATTCGAGATAATATTTACAGAATTCTACATTAGCTATCCAGAGAGGTAATGCAGCGAGTGTCATAGGCACCATGCCGGGGTGTTTTTTTTATAGTGGTGATTAATTATTCATATCATAAATATTGAAGTAGTTTAGTTTAATTTTAATTTTTGTTTTAATTTTTAATTATAGCAGTAAATTATTAAGTAGTGTTATTGGTTTGGTTTATTTTATAACTACCTCATTTAGAGTTCCGTGGTATAACTTCATTCAAGTTGTCTATCCGTATTGAAGCGAAAAAGGGTAAAAACCAACCTATTACCATTTTTTATGGTTTTAAATACCCTACCTAATTAGGGAAAGTAAACAACTCTACAACAATAGTGCAATTTTATAAATTAAATTAAGAAAAAATAATAAAGGAAGGGACAAGAACAAAGAACAAGAAAGTTATCTGATATTACTGATAAATGAAAACGCGCTTTGAGCAAAGTAAATTTGATTTGAAAGGGAACTTGTATATTTAATGGTTACTTAGGTCCCTAAGGAGGAAGCACTCTTAGAAGGTCAATGAAGAAAGAAACTCAACAGTCAGTATTTTTCTTCTCCCAGATAACTCTTACGTCTTTGTCTTCTACTTTATAGAAATGTAATGCCAAATGCTAGTTAGCAATAATAAAGGCTTAAAAAATTAGACCTGTTAAATACGACAACCATGCAGGCCAGGCCAATAAGTCCAGTAATATTTTAACAGAAAGAGCGTAAAAACACAAGTAGGTACAATACGAATTTATGACTTTTGAAAATGTTCAGTTTCCAATTGTTAAGTTTTTTCAAACTATGCTGTTATTTTAAAATGTGGCGCAGTTTTAGCTTTAAACGTATAACCATTTACGAGTTTTATGAGAACGAAGCTGCTTTTTATTACCTGCATGTTTTTTTACGCTAGCGGAGGCAAACGAGTCAGATCACCTAATGGACCGTAATCGCCGCTGCCGCACATGCAACACCGGAGGCCCGTTTCATGAAGCTACAAGTTACAAATTACAAGCAGAAGTCTCTTTCTAGCAAAAAGAGTTTAAAAGAAATTAAAACGGGCCACAGGAGAGAAAAAAACCTTTTAATGTTTATGCAGTACTGTACATTGGTGACACGAGGACTCTTATACACGTTAGCCATATGGAAAAAGTCTACTAGTGCTTCGGACAAGATCATGAATGTGGAGAAGAAACGCCCGTGAGAAACTCCAGCAGGAAAGATGCGTTTCTGGCTTTTAAGAAAGATAAAACTCGTATTGAATAGGTGTCAAAGTACCGTGGTCTCAATATGTATGTATGCAAACACTTTATTGTACAAAAGAAAGACCCGAGACCAATACAATTAAAACAAAATAGGTACAAAGGCAAAGTTATCCGTTAGGCATAGTTATAAGTTATAGGTCTACTGATTCTAATAATAAGAAATACAAATAGCTTCTTTTTGTCAAAATTTAACGAAAAAAAAAAAGGCAACTGCTGAGCGATAAGACGGTGTAACAGCGATCCTTAGTCACAGAGCTGGTCTCCACTAACCGATTTTCATAAAACTTGCCTAGCATCATCGCAATTGAACTGGCTATCTTTTAAATAAAACACGTCTTCATTTGTCCAGTTTGGAAACTACAATGCCACATACAGACACAGCGATACAAAGATACAATGTTTTAATAATAACACTCCTCTCTTTGTGTCTGTGGCTAAAACGGTAAGACAACGGTTTTATCAAATAGGGTGCCATTAAACTTATTTAGCATAATGCCGTAGCGTGGCGAGCCACGACCCACGACGGGTTTTAGTGGCCCGTGGAATAATAAATTGTCATTTTTATGGTTTACAGAAGGCCAACGAGCACACCGGCCACCTGATGGTAAGGGGATCTGAGGCCCGTAGACATTTCTATTCTCAAGACTAAAATTTTAAGACTGCAATTCTAAGACTGCAAATGCGTTGACAACCCATTGAATAAATTTGCTTTTATGATGGGAAAAGTACCCTCTCCGAACTGCGAAGTGTGTAAAGCTCCTAAAGATGTTCAACATATTTTAATGGCATGTGCTCGGAATGAAGCAGAAATAACGGCATTGTTTACTACTTTAAGGCAATTAGATCCAATACTGGTGTATTCAAAGCATTTTGGCTTTGTATTCATACAAAACTCAATTAAATTAGATTAAGTAGTGCTTACTTGAAGACGTCTAAGTTGATGCAATTGTTGATTAAGCAACGATGGGGCTGACATAGCCGCTAAATGCGACTCCAAGTCCCGAAAAGCAAATGAAAAAACCGAGGACTGGAATGGAATGCCTCTATTTTCTTTATCACCGGTTATCTTATCCCCACATTTCAAACAACAATGCGAACATTGCATTGACACACTATTTTAGGATAGTTTGCGTTTGACGTGATTTTTTTTTAACCTTTTATTAAATTTGTAAATTTTGTATTCAATCAAGGAAATCATATTATTATATTCCCGTAATTATTATATTCGACCAAGTTATTTACAACTTTTAGATCTTACGACTACACAAAATTGATCAATATCCAACCACGCTCTTACGCTTCAAGCACTTGAGCCGGGTTCAGATATTTTGTAGCACCCCATAGTTATGTTCCGATAAATTTGATGGCAACTAAAATTTAAACTAACCGGAGAATATTCGTTACATTTTTATTAAATAAAATACGACTTCGATATCTCTGGACTAGGTAAATGAATCCGTGAAAATAAAACAAACAAACAACCCAAAAAAACGAAAAACACACTTTCGAATTTATAATAATTATTAGTAAGGGTTTATTTAGTATGTTTTTCTTGCGTGGTACACGAGGAAAAAACAAATAGTGGATATTAATACCTTAAGGCATGTTCTACCAGTCGACTACTAGGTAACTTTTGCTTAAGGAATGATACTTAACTTATGAATACACTGTAGCAGATTATTAGAAAAATAAATCCAAGGTACGCGATTGTCATCGAGAAAAACCTTTAAAGGCTTTCGAGACCTTTTCGGGTTTTATCGTCAATTACAATAAATATCTAAAAAGGTTCCTAACTGTTCTCCGGAAAAAAAGTTCAAATCGAATGCTCGTGTTTAAATGTTCTTAAATATAGTTTATTTAATTGAATTGATGGTTACTTTAAGTAACCAGTCTTCCTGTAAATTATTAGCAAAATAAAATTGCATTTTTTTTAAATTGCTCAAATTAAGTAAAAACAATATCCTCAAAATGTACCTATATTAAAAGAACAATAAGGTATTATTTGGTAAACCAATAACTAAACAAACAAACATTAATAACAAATATTGGCACTAATAGTAAAAATATGAATAAAAAGGTTGGTGTATGTCATACTTATTACAAGATTTGATATTCCTGATACTTTTTAAATTATGATTCCATTCTTATTCGGCCCATGTCTACGTACAAAGAGATCCATTGAAAAAGTTCCAACACTCTGTATCTTTTGTAACAGACAGCCTCTTTTTCAAACTTACTACTATTAAGGTTATAACATTTTTACGTTATTTTCTACCGATATATTTTAACCACTGGCAATAAAAGAGGGGTATTAAGTTTAACGTATGTATCTGTGTAGGTGTGTGTCTGTGTATCTTTATGTGTGCGAAACGCATCGTAGCTTTAAAACGGATAAACAGATTTTGATTTAGTTTTTTTTAAAATGAAAGTTAGAATAACTTGGAATTCTTCTTAGCTAAGTTTCATTAATAATCTGTTAGGTCGTTTTAGAGATGTTACCTCTTAAATAACGGGTCACCATAAAATAGGCGGTTTTACACCTTTATCCTTATCTTTAATACTGTTTTCGCGAAAGTATGTTTGTTTATTTGTTTGTTCCGTATTCGCGGATCAACTCCCAAACGAACATTGTAAAATTTAAAACAGGTAGATACTGGCCCGAAAATGATTACGGTATTTTTCAGAAATTTTGAATATCTAATGGAGTTATGAAGGACTTATGCACGGACAGAGTTGTGGGAGAAACTAGCATAACATAAGGTGTATTTTTTTAAATAAATTACATCAAAATCACTTAAACAATTTCGTGATCAAGAACTTAAATTAATTAATTCTAACGACTGACTTCGAAACTATTTTAATTAAAAATAAATCCTACCTTATTTTAGCAGCGCACTGTCACCATGTCTTTCACAAAACTTAGCACTCCTAACAACACTACTTTTAAAAGAGGTTAAAGTTTCGAGCTTCGCTAGGGCGGGCGGCGCGACCTCTCCGTAGGGCGGGCGCGGTACGACTGAAGGCTGTAGGGCAGAGCTTTTGAGCTTACAGGCGTCTAGGAGCTTTTATTGAACTTCACATGTAACGTAGTAAGGATATTTACGATTTTTATAAGTATTAAAGAGATTTTGAGTATATTAAACTGAAAAAATAAAATACAATGTCACTTTTTGTAATAATTTAGACATATTAGTAGCCTGTATAGGCTAGATTTTAATTCTTTCCCACTCCCTCGGCCTCGTGGGTTTCCGGAAGTATTAATCATATTTTTAAGAATGTACAGCCAAGGACTTTAATTGTTATGCCACTATGGAACCCTGTCATAATGACAGCGTCAAACCACATGACAGAATTTCGCTTAAATGAATGATTAACGTTATGCGACAGGGTTCCATAGTGGCATAGCAATTAAAGTCCTTGACTGTACTTGTTTAGCGCTTACTTACACCCGTAGCATAAGTATGAATACATTACAAGCAAATGTTTATCATACTAAGTTGGCATTAAAAGAGTTTCATTTATAATTAAACAGCAATGAAGTTTTACCTGGTTCATATGAATTTGTGGATACGATAGAAGTCTAGGATTTTTCTCAGTCCCAAAACAAGTTTAGCTTTAGAGTTAGGTAATACTTTTTTTACATTTTTGCAAAACAAATCTCCGCCAGTCTCTATTAGTATCTACCTCTATACAATGACTCACTCGTAAAAAGGCCCTTTATTATTGTAGTACCATTGGATAGTACCATCAATGGAACTAGTGACACATTTATGTATCGTTAGTACCATCAATGGAACTAGTGACACATTTATGTATCGTTAGTACCATCAATGGAACTAGTGACACATTTATGTATCGTTAGTACCATTGATGGTACTAGTGACACATGTTGTTTTTGGTACCATTGATGGTACTATCTAATGGTACTACAGACACACTATTGGTACTACAGTAATAAAGTACTATTGGGAAATGGCCACTTGAAAATTTGACCGATTGCGTCTATTTCTTTCAAAATCAAAATCCACAGAGTCGACGGAGCTCTGCTATCGCTGCTAAAGAACTAACGTAACCTAAACCTACCTCCTACTTGGTGTGACTACGGATCGGTTGTTGATCTTTTAATGGTACTCCGATCTCCTAGATTCTTTGATGTATCAGTAGTACCATTGCCATTTGTTTAGCAAGCAAACCCTGAACATTTGAATTAGTATAGTTTTTAATGGTACTAACGATGCATAAATGTGTCACTAGTTCTTACAAACGGAACATTAACCCATACATAAATAGTGAGTAATGAATTGACACCTAATTTGAAAATGTATATTTATAATGTAAACATTGACCTACTGACAAGTAATATTATTTTAAATAAAACGGGATCAACTATAAAATTTAAATTTTATAATATTAACGTTTTTAAATAACAAATTAACTATAACTAGACACATTGATTGTAAAAATTTGTAACCTAGTATATGTAGACATAAATAATGTACCTACTCATCGAAAAAATGACTTGTAAAAACGTGTTTTTACCAATAAATATCTGAATCTGAATCTGAATCTGAGTTCCATTGATGGTACTATCCAATGGTACTACAGTAATAAAGGGGTAAAAAGACTTATTTTTATGGCTCGTAATTCTGCCCTCCTAAGCAAAAATGCAATAACTAAATTCAATAGCCAAAGCAGATTCAACTCTCTTCTGTTTGTAACTAGGTTGCAATTTCTACAGATGTTTTGTCTGAGATATCGCCATTATGCTTAGTAGGGCAGAATTGTACTTGAAATTTCCTAGCACGATCTTTATCCTCGTAAGGCCCATCATACCACAAACAGGGAGTTTTTTGTAAGAGGGACTTTGAATCTACCAGCAAGGCAATAAAGTTCAATTACGTTTGTTCCATAAAGCCATTTTCAGTTTATGAACATGGGAAAATAAACCTTATTCTTATTGCGACACAGTTCAAATTGCCTTGATGATGTACATCCTATTGCACACTGGGCCTTACGAGGTTAAAGTTAACTTTCGCATCATCATCGAGTATTAAAGTGAAGTAAAAGTAGAAAAAATTATGGAAAAGTGAGCTTTATTGGTTCGTTCTAGAGTCAACCTAAAGAATAGTACATTATTGCCCAGGCATGGAAGTAGGCAATTGCGGGCCGAGTATTGTTTTAAACGGACAAGCTTGCGAGTAAAATCTTCATCGCTTGAACTCATTTTTAAATTGCATACAAACAGAAACTTCATGTGAAAAAACCATCACTCTTTACCGCCTTTTTGTTTATGACAAGGAGTCTCAATCTCATTCTCTCTCATTCTCTCATTCTCTCATTCTCATTCTCATTCTCTCATTCTCTCATTCTCTCATAAAATTTGGATGTATGAGACTTGTGCCCTCATTTTACTATCGGGTTTTTCACTTTTCAAAAAGTTACAAGCTAGATAGTAATAGAATTTGTATGCAACATTGCGGGCTTGTGTAGCGAGCACGCAATGTTTTTTTTTTAATTTGAGATCTGTCAGTAAACTATGTCCTTCGCATCTCAATTTGTAGATAGTAATGTCAACATTTCCAGACATTTTTGAGAAATAGTACATTATTGCCTAGGCATGGAAGTAGGCAATTGCGGGCCGAGTATTGTTTTAAACGGACGACCTTGCGAGTCCGTTTAAAAATACGAAGCCCGCAATTGCTGTTCCTGCCGAGGCAAATATAGTGCTTTTCTCAAAAATCGCAAGATTTTTTTTGTGTTGGAGTAAATCTTCATCGCTTTAACTCATTTTTTTAATTGCATACAAACAAACTTCATGTGAAAAAACTATCACTCTTTACCGCCTTTTCGTTTATGACAAGGAGAATTCCAAGCTTTGTTTTTAAAAAAAACATAAGCTATTCCAGACACAGATAAAAAAGTTATGTTTCGAATAAAATTTGGATGTATAAGACTTGTGCCCTCATTTTATTATAGGGTTTTTCACTTTTTAAAGAGTTACAAGCTAGATAGTAATGGAATTTGTATGCAACATAGCGGGCTTGTGTAGCGAGCACGCAATGTTCTTTTTTTTTAATTTGAGAACTGTCAGTAAACTATGTCCTTCGCGTCTCAATATGTAGATAGTAATGTCAACATTTCCAGACATTTTTGAGAAAAATCTATTTAAAAGTAACAAACATTTTAATTCCACTACATAAAGCACTACACTAAAAACGACCTTAGTTCCAATCAATCAATAGCACCAAACCTATTTAGTTCCTAATTCACTTAAGACGAACCACGTTTAAAGACCCTCATTCCAAATGATCTCTTGGAGTTCAAGGAGCAAGTTACGTTGGTCGTTTGGAAACTAAGTTAGTTAATCTAGGTAGTGTGTCGTTTTTGTAACGGAACCTTGAGAGACGGGTTCTATGTGCAGCGGAGTTGGATTACCTCTGATTCAGTTTGGCTTTGCTGTATTAAAAGTACTGACGTGTATTAATAGTTCTCGTTACAAATAGCTAAACTTTGTTATGGTTTTACACTGCGCTGTTGGGGGCGGTCGCCTGTAATCTGCAGCGATTCAGTCATGGCGACTGAACAGCCGCGATGCAGTCGTGTGGCTGTCGGTAGCTGTTTTAGTGGTGGTAGGACCTTGTGCAGGGTCCGTTCGGATCGCTACCACCATCTTATCCATTAACCCACCGCCAAGCAGTAGTGCTCGCATTGCTGTGTTCCGGTGTGGGGATAAGACAACCGGTGAAATTCCTAGCATAGAGGCATTCCATCTTAGTCCTCAGGGTTGGCAACGCATTTGAAGTCTTAGGATTGCAGTTTTGAGATTGTAGTCTTGAGATTTCAAATGTCTATGGGTCTCAGATCCCACTTACCATCAGGTGGCCTGAGTGCTCGCGTGCCTTCTCCTTGCCATTAAAAAAAGCTGTATAACTCTGCCTAACATCATCATCATCATCATCAGCCTATACTAATCCACTACTGGATGTAGGCCTCTCCCATTGCACGCCACCAAGCACGAACTACAGCGGTAACTCTTGCCCACGTAAGCGTAAATAAGATTATGTAGTTATATTGTGACACAGTGTCAATACAGCCACAATACAGCCTAAGTATACAGGCACGATGCAGAATTCATTCGTTGTTTTTGTATTTCTTTGTATTGATGCTAAAAAAAATCCCCCTCTCTCCCCAAAGCTCTTTCTTTACCCAATATCATCCGAAACAATCGTGCGTTTGCATCGATAAAGTCGCAATATTATGCGATTAGCGACTAATCGCGATCACTACTGAATCGCTTCTGCGCGCGTTAATAATGTAGAAGATATTAACATCGACGTTGAAAACCTGTCAGTGGACAGTGGGACCTCTTTTTGAGATGGGTCTAAGTTAATAAGAAGCCAACTCAAGGGGGACGTTAATGCTAATCGAAATAACATAATATTTTACTTTTAGGTGATATTATAGATACTCCAGCACAACATCAGATGCAGAACATCATTGGGTGGTTTGTGTAAGAATTCGTTGCAGTGAACCCGAATTACTTATTTATCGTATGGCATATGCAGAGATACTTTTAGGGCCTCCGCACACGGCGTCGTATCTTAAGCGTATCATAAGCGTATAATGGCGCTGGTTTTCAATCCGTTCCTTTTCCACACACACCAAAAATAATAAACCATACATACATACAACACGGTCTTAAGTTATAACTAGACCCCGGTATCGGAGGTGCAAAATGGTAGCTGTCAAGTTCTTAGGGATGGGTAATCATATTTTTGATGTTGATATCGATACACGATTTTTCTATACATTAGGTTGTACACAGTTATTTTTTTTTGATCTATGATAATCATTGATAAGATATTATAATTGTTGTGTATATTTATTGTAACTACACTAGTTTACTGCAAAGAATCTGATCATTCATCAAGAACATGGTATGACCTTTGGTGAATATAAAAGAGTTTATATTTTGTTTTAAATTTATTTATGAATGCTTTATGCTAAGAAGATAACTAAAACTTCTTAATGATGAAAGATTTTTTTTTGTAAATAATAAAAATGTTCAATACATGTTGGTTTTGTAATTATATAGTCCTACTTTATAGAATAAACGCTATCATTATGATATAATAAAATATCGACATATAACTATGTTTATCGACATGAAGTTAATATTTCAAAACAATGTTTACCCTTCCCTAGTAATGGCTCGAAATTGACAGCTACCATTTTGCACCTCCGATACCGGGGTCTAGTTATAACATAGGCTCTCCACAATTTGCCAATAGACTGGCGTATAAATTTTAATCATTTAAATTACATTATGTAAAATAATTTAGAATAAACTTAACAAGAAACACACAGTTAAATTTACTCATTTAGGAACTCATTAATGCTATGTTTTTCGGTTAGCCATGCCATCGTAATTTTTTTAAATATCATTACATTCTTAATTTTAAAAATATCAGGTAGCTTATTATATACTGTAACACACATCGCGTAGGTATTTTTGGAACTCAATGTTAATTTTGCAGCAGGCTTATGTAGTTTATATTTATATTGTATCCTAAACAGAACTTTACGAGGACGCAGCTGTTTTATATGTATTTATGTACAAATGTGCAATACTCGAATATGTATAGGCAAGGAGCCGTAAGGATATTATACTAACTGAAGTAAGGCCGACATGATTCTGTTTGACTAATTCCGAAGATTGCTCTGATGCAGCGTTTCTGCGCAATAAATACTTGACCCAACATGTTTACACACATACATACACAGCTCTGCGTTAGTGGTTCCTCTGAATGCAACGCTTGCAAGCATCTAAAGCAGACCGTTCTACACAATATCATGCTGGAATGCCCGATTACAGCATACAAAGGGTCACCCGAAGATTTCAGGTCCGTGTCGAGTGATACTATAGAATACCTTAAATCGTGTAACGTATCTGTTTAGTCTAAGGACCTTCGCATACGGCGTTTTATCGTAAACGTAACGTAAGCGTATCGTTATACGCGCGTAGTACGAGAGCGATACGAGCACGTACATGTTAAAACAAGTCTGCACACTAAGCGGCGTTGCAGCGATTCGTAAGAGATTTTTATTGTCACTACGATAGTCGTAGCGTACTGGCGTAAAAAAACAAGATGTACGTGGTGGTATCGCTCTCGTACTACGCGCGTATTACGATACAATTACGATACGCTTTCGATACGACGCCGTGTGCCCTAGTCGTGATCAACTGGTGATCATGAGATTATGACATCTTCAGATTGCAATCTCCAGGGCTCAGAGCTTACTTCCCACCCTGGGCCTCTACTCCACTTTCTGTATGTACTCATCTTTCTCCAAAACGAGATGGAACGAGACTTGAATACGAGTTACCATAATAATAAACAATGTGATTACGATGTTGTGAAATGCAAACTGGAATGCCTCAGGTATTTATGTCGCTCATTGAATGCAAAAGGGCCACAAATCAAAAATATCAGAAAATCGTTTTATTCCAAAATAGTGATTTAATCGATAATAATTTTAAGCTTACCTGAAGACACCAGTCATTTTCGTGTGATTTCCGGCTGAACGGATCAACCGCCGTTTTTGAATTTTAACGATTAGCGGCACATCTTCGGTGCAAAGCTGCCATTTTGTCAGTTGTGTCGCAAAAATCGAAGTGAATGCACGTCAGTTTCGTGGAAAACGGCCACAATCCAAAAAAGTACCTGATACTGAGTGAATTGTTCTGTACAAAAGTGCCATATTTTGGAATGCGGAAGTTTTGCATTCCAATGTCAAGTAAGTATTTTTACAATTTATACTACAAAAGTGCCATATTTAAAAATACGTCCATTTTGCATTCCAATATCAAGCAAGCATGATAAAATTTGTAAAACAATAGTGCCATATTTTAAAATACGTCAGTTTTGTATTCCAATATCAACCAAGCATGATCAAAATTGTGATACAAATTATGCCATATTTTATAATATGTCCGTTTTGGTCGGAATTGTGAAATTATTTTGTGCCATATTTGAAAAAACTTCCGTTTTGTATAGAATTATATGCAGGATAGTAGAAAATTATTTCACATTAAAATGATGTTTTTGTTAATGTGTTCGTTTTGTAGGAATGTTATTGCGTTGAATGTTTAATTATTTTAAAACAATATGGACGTGTTGGCGTTTAACACTTACGGTAAAGGTAATTCAAGGTAATAATAGCGAAGAAATAAAAATCTAACTAGCTTGAGACGTTCGAGTGTTATCATTCTGTGTTAATGTGTATGTTGCGTATACTGCGTGGGCGTGTGTGTGTGTTTGTGTAAGTGTGTAAGGTATTTAAATTAATGTGTGTCTATGTAACAGTTCTTATATTTCATGAGTTAAATTACAAATAAGGATTTTATTTACAGAATGAATAACCGAGCAAGAAAGATTTTGAACATGGCAGTCGGTACTACAAATAAAAAAACAGACAAAAATGAAGCCTGCTCCACTCACAATTCTGAACTGGACAAGAAATCCAACATTCCATCACTACAATAAATTTATGTTGTTAATGTACCTATATGCTGTACACAAATTGCCGAATTTGAGAAGTGTCACTCATAAGTTTCTTATTAAAGGACACACTCAAAATGAAGGGGACGCCGCTCATTCATTAATTCAATGAAACATTGCAAGTGCATTAAAATCATCGCCAATTTATGTGGCTGACCAGTACATTACTCTTATAAAGACCGCTAAGAAGAAAGGCAACATCAGACACCTTTCGCAGTTCACGAGCTGATGCATGATAGTTTCTTGGACCTAAAATGTCTAGCTGTCGGCAATTTTGTTACAACCCAAGATGGGGATAAAGTAAAATGGTCGGATATAAAAGTTATTAAAGTCCATCGAGAACATAAAAACAAATTTTTGTTCAAGACTTCTTACGAAAACGAAGAGTTTACTTCAGTATCTACGCTGATTTTTTTTTTATCATCGATTGAGACTGATATAATAGTGCCAAAAAAACTATTCAATAATAAACTTAAAACAGCTGAATCAAAACTAAAGGGATTACGAATCTTTTTATAAAAAATTGTAATGTTTTGTGCCTTAAATATTAAATTAGGTAAAGAAAGAGTCTGTGATTTCAATAAGGATGTTATTAATTAGAAAATGAATATGATTGTTTAAGTTGTCGTCATTGAATTTAATAGGTACTTAGTAAGTTGCTACAAATTTATTCAATATAAAAGAGAGAATGCTTTAAAATTAAACTTTGATACGGGTAACTAACTTTTTTTATATAAGTAATGAGAATTTTTATTTTTGTTACTGTGAGTCATTTTATACGCCATTTAACTTGTGATTTAGCTGTAGCAAACAACTCGTGTATTTTTCAATACCTGACACTGATTATTGCCTTATGGCTTATGTACCAACATAAAGATTTTACTTGTTTGTTCTTTTTTTAGAACTTTTATTTTGCTAGAGGTGTAAGTTCCTTTAATTAAGTTTAACTTAAACATTTTGATAATTCTTAAGAATTTGTTTTAGATCTCTTGTTACACCTGAATTAAAATAGTATAGTGATAAGAATACCTATTTTTTGTTTATTTCGATTTTTATTGTATTTTTATTATGCTATCGGTAAAACCCTACGTTTAGCTTAAAAAAAATATTAGTATTTTATGAGAAAAGTCTATTAAATTGAATTTATTTTTAAAATGAGTTTTATTTTTGGAACAATTTTTGAAAATTTTGTTAATATTTTGAATGCAAAAGGGGCATGTGTGTGTTTTTTTTGATGTGGGTTAATGGTACAACAATGTCATTATTTTAAAAATATAGCTCATTAATTGACGAACATAGTGGTATATTAACATTATAAAAATAAGACATAAAAACATTAAATATAACCAAAAAACCTGTTTTAGAATTTGTAATGGCTGTCCTGTAAAATTATGCCATTTTGATTTGTGGCCCTTTTGCATTCAATGAGCGATGTGTGCTTGTTTGACTAAATGGCTATTTCAAAAATTTTGATCAAAATTCAAATTATAATTCAAAATATTTATGCAGTATAGTGCGACCAAAAAGAGTAGAAATTAAATGAGGGCGCCACTTTCTACGTAACTGTCACATTTTTGACGTAAAATGCGTAAACATGGCAACAATTTTGTATGGAATTTTTTTAGTTGCAGCTGTCACCACTGGCTCGACTTTTTGGCCAGACTATAAATTGGCCGTATGAGGGCTTTTTTACACGTCGGTAAAATAGAATGAATCTACCATCATTGTCTTTGTACACTGCAATACCTTTTAAAAAGTTCAGGTTCGGGTACATTCGGGTTTACTTAAACGGGCATGAGAGCGAGTGAAAGTGAAGTAAAAGCTAAACAGCTCTTTTAATACGTCATGTAAAGCAAATTTTGAGATAATTTTTTTGCCTTTATGATGTTTTGGATTTAACTCATAATATCTATTATTGACAGAATGAGGCAATTTGAAATTTTAATCATCATGATACAAAGTCAATTTGAGATTTAGGTCAATTAAATATCGAAATATTACGAAACCTACTCGTACAAGAATGCCATGGCCCCTTTGCCTTCTGCATGCAATATAAAAAGTCTGAACCGATTTAGTTTTTATTCCACTCGAATAACAGCTGACCATTAACATTCTTAAATTCTGCCAACCAAATTCTCCCTATCGTGGCAGATGTTAAACCTACATATTATTATCTTATTAGTTAAAAATAAATAAGACTCAACTCAAAACCAATTGAAGCTCTATTTGAGAACTTAGGGCTATCCGCATGAAGCATCAATTCGTATGAAACTAGTATTGAAGTTGCGTCCTTTTAGTATTGAAGCTGCAAATATTGTCGGTTCATGACGGACTGAATCAGAATTAATAAATCACAGAATACCCCTGATTTGGTGAGCGGTGTTATTCTCTTAAAGATCTTGCCCGTAATTTCGTCGACGAAGTGCTACTGGTTACCCTAACTTGGTCTAAGATCCGAATAGGAGAAGATTTGGACCGAGCTGTTTATTCGATGAAAAGTATTTTATATCAAATTTAATACGCTAAATAATATGTGGCGAATAGGTAGGCTGAAAAATTTCAGTCCAGTACTTATATCATTAAAAAAATGTACTTTTTTTTTAAATTGCAAATGTTTGTTTAATAGACAAATTACATACTAATCGGAAGTATGAAGTCTATAGAATATGAAAACGTTAGTTTTGGTGCAAATTACTAGTACCGACTTACCTGTTTATACCTTCCTACCCAATAGCTTGACGAGAAAAAATTGTCAAACTAACGTTTGAATATTCTATAGGCTTCATATTTTCGATTGGTATGTAATTTGGCCATTAAACAAGCTAGTGTATTTTTTTAAAACGCGGTTAATTTTAAAAATTTTTATTAATTATATACTGGACTGAAATTTTTCAGCCTACCTATTCGCCATATATTACTTAGCATATTAAATTTGGTATAAAATACTTTTTATCGAATAGACAGCCCGGTCCAAATCGTCTCCTATTCGGATCTCCTACTATAATATTATAATATATAACACACTCGGGCGTTTAGTAACTTTGGTCGTAAGAAACCTACCGCTAAGTTCGCATTCTTCTGTTCGGTGTGGGTATAAAACATCCGGTAGACTTACTAGTCGGTATAGAGGTAGTCCATCTTAGACCTCAGGGTTAGCAACGCATTTGGAGTCTTAAGATTACAGTCAAGGTTTCAATTCTAAATACTACTTACCATCAAGGTGGTCTATGGGCTCGAATGCCTTGTTCTTGCTATAAAAAACAAACAAAGCTGGCCACGTATTTGCGTCTCTGAGAATACTTGTACGTGTGTAATAAGCCTTATCTACCATCAGTCGGCTTCTTCATGCGATGAAAGTAACGCACCGCTCATCCCATTTAGTAGTTACCTGACCCCCGAACTCAGATGTCAACTTATGACCGCCGAAAGAAATCAGTGACTATGGTGTCGATGTTTGCAAAGGGTACTATCATGTTTTCAGAGATTCATAAATTATAAATCCCTTTTTTTCTAAATCTATCCAAAAAACATAAAGACATATAAGTACCTAGGTTAATTTTATAACAATCCCGGCAAGCCAAACGATTTAAAAAAATGCATCTATTATCATTTAAAAAAAGAATACTGATAAATGTACCAGTTGGGAACAAAAAATCGACATCGCGATTTCGAAGAGAATACCCTCAGCGCGCGTGAATTATGACTGAGATCCGTATTGATATGAGCAAGCACTTTGACGTACCCTTAGGTTTTGAAAGTCAGCATATATTTTTTTTGGGACCTCTGAAGTTTAAGAATGAAAGGAAATGGAAATCACTTCATGTTTTTGACCTTGTCTATGTAAAATCATTTATTAATAAATTGACTTTGACCCGTGTATTCATCTACGTAGAAGTCATTTATGGGAGCCTGCCGTTTGGACAAAATATGTTTGCCAAAATGTGTCGTTTCCCAACCGTTTCTTACCCAACCCAATTTTTGTCCTGTAACTGTCAATTTCAGGATTTATTTCAGTACCATCGTGTACAACCCTATAGGTTAGGTAAGGTTAGTTTTTATAAAATCCTGAAATATTTACGGTTAAAGAAAACAAAGTGGGTTGGCAAATGAAACGTTTGGGAAACGATACAATTTGGCAAACATTTTCGCCGAAACAAAGGTAACCCGTCATTATTGCTATTTCTTTGGGAACTGTTCAAATTTTCGGAATAAAAGTACCAGAATGTCTGTAGTACCAAAGTTCACGTCAACTAACAAACAAAAATAAATCACTCTATTACCCATCATCGTCATCATCATCATCAGCCCACATCAGTCCACTACTGGACATAGGCCTCTAATCTTCCATAGCACGCCACTGAGCTCGGTCTTCAGCTCTTCTTCTCCAGTTGCCACCAGCTACCTTGCGAATATCATCGCTCCACCTAGTTTGAGGGCGCCCTACTCCACGTTTGCCAATTCGTCTATTACACGCAGGTGACTAATTAAAGATCGGCGTATGAACCATTTCTTGGTGCGAAGTTTCTTGACACTGGAGCCAGTCTAGTAGAATACATAGAAGTCTTTGCCATAGGTGACCTATGCTCATCCTTGTCACCTAACTAAAAAATCCCACTCTACCCTCCTTTGAAAAAAGGGCGTATGTCTCATAGAACCGTGTATGTATTAGTGGCCTTAAGATGGGGGGTTGAATTTACTTTGATTATGAAATAGCGCATGCGTCCTTTTCCCCTCTTCTGACCTTCAAAAATGACCACATTTTACAAAAGTCATATATCATCATACATCCTTTTACTATAAAAACAATATCATTTACGACCTTGAAATGTAGAAAATAAAAAATACAGCAAATACGCCCAAACAATTACAAAAATCATGTTTTTTGGGCCAAATATTCTGGGTCGTATTCGACTTTTTTTTGGGAATTTCTCAACTTTAACTACACCGATCGATAGAGAATGGAAAATTGAGTATAACTGCATTCAAAAATCATTTTGGCCAAAATGGCGTTTACGCCAATTGAGTCTAAAGGTATCGATATCTTAAGAAACAAATTGTTAAAGACTGTTTTTGAAAAATAAATGAGCATTTTTTTCAAGTTTTAACCTGTCTCGTACCAAAAGGGTTACGATTTGTTAGCCGAATGTCATTTGGTAAAACGTTGTTAGATCTCACATAAGTCAGCCTTAGGATCGTGTTAAGAGATAAGAAAACTTTTTTACATCGCTAAACGAAGCTGGATATGTTTATTTTATTATTTTAAATCGGTTACTTGAAGTGGTAGAAAATGCCATTACGAATTAAGTTCACCTTTTGGACTGAAATTTGTATTTTTGTGCTATAAAGTTAAATACATAAATGACAAGTGGGTCCGGGTGCCCTTTGTTTACCATAATTTTATTGGTCATAATGTAATTGTTGACATAATTTTTGATAGTCATAATTTTTTATATCTCTGAAACTGTAAACTTTTCAGAAGTTCTGAAATATGTAACGTGTAGACAAGGCTAGGTAAGGTTAGGTTTGATTTACAAAAATCCTGAAAAAGTAACAGTTTCTTTAAAAAAACACGTTATGACTTGCGATGATTATGACCTAAAGCACATTATGACTAAAAATAATTATGTCAGTCAATATAGACCCAGTGGGTCCATATTGGCTCATATAAACATGTGTAGACCGAATGTATTGTAATTCATAATCATCGCAAGTCATAAAGTGTGTTTTACTGAAACCGTTTTTATTTCCGGGTTTTTATAAAAAAAACCTATCCTAACCTAACCTCATTTACCAGCTAGATATTTCAAAAATCCTGAAATAAAAACCGTTACAGTAAAAAACACTTTTATGACTTGCGATGATTATAAATAACAATACATTCGGACTACAATTTTTTATATGAAACAAAGGGCTCCCATAGTTTAAAATGTATTATTCCGTTTTTTGTTTTTGTGTTAAAATCTTTTTCGTTGCATTCAAATTTGTCCCGGGGAAATGTGGCAGAGTGGATGTTTGACAATACTTTACGGATGATTCAAATAAAATAAACATTTTTAGATTAAAAAAACATTAATACTTAAAGAAAAAAATACGATCGTGACAGAGTGGAAAATTTCAGTGCAACAAAAAATATTTTAACCCTTTTATGGTGTTTAATTACGTTATATTGTAGTATAATGAAGGATAATAAGGATACTGTGTAATTTAGGTTCCAAGTTTAAAATGTACGTTTATAAGAATAAAAAAAAACATTCCGTAAGTCTGCGGCACTTTCCGCATAAATAATTTGACCTCAAAAACCCGAAATTTGAGGGCAATTAAACAAAAAACCGGAGTCACTCATAAATCTGCGTATTAAAGCCCTTTTAAACTCTGGTTAAGAAGGCTGGCTCGACCGCGATATTACTCGCGTGAGGGATGAAAAGGGTACGTAATGTATGGGTGACCACGTGCTCAAAATGGCTTGGATTTTCCTCGTAGAGCAAGTGCTGAGCACGAAAATGTTTTTGCTATGTGAACTAGGGCATTACAGATTTCATTTAGGAAGTAAAGTAGAAAATAAACGATATTAAACATGTATGTGCCTAAGGAGAATAACTTTTGGGAATAAAGCGTTGGTTTTGTTATTATATTTATTATTTATGAGATAATTTCAATGGCAGTTCAAAATAACATAAGTTGAATTTAAAGAGTATAAGAGTTGTATCACTGGCTTATCATCGGTGTTGCTTCAAGCTAGTAAAGGTTCCGTGAAGACGTTGTTTTTCGTTGTCCTTGGACATTATTAGATTTTTCAGTATAATTAAATTACTAGTATCTTCATTTAGTGTTCGGGCTATAATTGACTCAGTACCAAGTTAAATATTTTAAGAAGCTAACTGGCAATACCTAACTTAAATTTAACTCTCTGTGGCAATCCTTTAATTTGATTTAGGTTGGTAGGTTTAAATTAATCCTTTTTATTCATTTCGTAATAGTTGTTCATCTTTTTTATTTCATGTAACACTTGGAATTAAACAGAACTCAATAATTCCGAGTACTTTTCATCGCATTTATATTTGAATGCCTTTTTCTGAGACTGTTTTTCGTTTGATTTCAGGGAAGCTTTATTCGAATGTCGTAGCCGTCATCGCCTTAATGTCATGAGGGCGACATTGATGTTATGTCAATGAGACGGCAAGAATAGGGAGCTTTTTTAATGGTTTTTTTTTTCAATGGCGTAGAGAAGGCAAACGAGACCCATAGACATTTGCATTCTCAAGTCTACAATCACAAGACTGCAATACTAAGACTTAAAATGCGTTGATAACACTGAGACTAAGATGGACTGCTTATATATAGTCATTTCACCGGTTGTCTAACCCAAGCAAAGAAAAACAATGTGAACACTGTTGCTTGGCAGTAGGTTATAAGTTTTTGGGTGGGTGAACAGGCAGATAGCCCACCTGATGGAAAGTGGTTACCGCCGCCTAAGGATATTTGCAACGCCGGAAGCGTCACAAATGTATTGCATGCTTTTTAAAAGCCCCATATTGTAGCGCATTAGGAGAGTTTCAGCAGGAAGCTCATTCCAAAATTCAAAAAATTCAAAATTCAAAATATTTATTCAGCAAATAAGCCACATGAGGGCTCTTTTACACGTCGGTAATATAGAGTGAATCTACCAGCGCTTCGGACAAGACCATCATTACGGAGAAGAAGCTCCTATAGTACGCGCCAGAAACGTTCTAGAAAACCGGCGCGTAGATGAGCGCAGTGACACAAGAAAATGGAAATGAATACCCTGCCGATGACGAAAAGTGCGATGCTAGAACGAGGCCTTTGGCACCAGTCTAAACAGTTCCCCGGAACACTCGCCTTTATACAGGCGGTAGAAAATGCAGAGAGATGCAAAGTCTCTCTGGAGGCTAAGCGTCTCTAAACGGTCTGAAACTGTACGATCGTTGACAATGCAATGCTAAGTAGCTACACAATTTAGTGTCTTGTCTCTTTCACGTCGTATTCAACGTCAACAATCTGTCGAAAGCGTTAAAGTGACAAGGTAAAAAATTATACGGCTACTTATAACGCTGACTGTTCTTTAAATTGCTTAAAGCAATATCAGGGTTAAATACAGCAAAAGTTGAAATAATATTTTAAGTTTTTTTTTGTAGGTGATTTTGTTATTGTTCGAAGATAACCCATGTTCTGATGCTAATTTTTCCTAATGTTTTGCCACTAGTACTTTGCGGGGAGTAGCTCTTTAGAGATCATCGGTAGAGCCAGGTAAATATATTTAAGAGTAGGTAAGATATTTATTTTAAGATAAATATCAGAAGTTTATTAGAAATCGCACAGCTTATTTATAAAAAATATCATCGCTTTTTTTTTTCTTATTGACATACAACTTTTTTGACTCAAGGCAGTAGTATATTATTGGGCGTTTCAAAACACATTTCATGTGTTTCGTGTTTTGAAACTCCCAATCGGTTTTGAGGTGTTCTGAAACTCCCAATCGGTTTTGAGGTGTTCTGAAACTCTCAATCGGTTTTGAGGTGTTCTGAAACTCTCAATCGGTTTTGAGGTGTTTTGAAACTCTCAATCGGTTTTGAGGTGTTCTGAAACTCTCAATCGGTTTTGAGGTGTTTTGAAACGCTCAATCGGTTTCTCTGAAACTCATAGCAGTTATTTTATTAAGTTGTAATTGATTCGAAACGCCTTTGCGTTCTTTGATATATTTGGTTCATAACGTTCAATCGGGTTTACGTGTCGCCTCACGATGTGCCCGTAACACATCATACAAAATTGAATGCGTTTTCACCATGCTAAGTCGTAACTTACTTTACATTTGTATTATTAAGTAAAATAACAAAAGCTTAACACAACACACACACTAAGTTGATCAGGCTCAGCATGTATGCAAGGGTCCAGGACCCTCATAGCGCACCGCACCGCTACGGACGGACTTGGTTTGCTAAGGTGTTTTCACAACTTGCTGCGAAGGTGATCAATCTCCACAACAAGGACGAGCCACCCGGGATGCTATAGGTTCCCAGTGGTCTTATGGCTGCATTTTACATGAAGGTGGATTTGGGGGCCTTCCACCAAGGCGTGGGTCATCTGTACCTACCACCGCATAGGCACAGAATCTCCTCAAGTTCAAGGATAACAAATTCAGCGGTTAGTAGCAAGGGTGATCAGGCCGAGCCACAGGTTGCTGGTGCACCCTACCATTCCGCCGGTCGGTCACGGAAGGTGGGAGCACGTCGGTTACATATTTTGTGTTTTATTTATATCAACCAAGTATAAAAACTTCGTTAGCGCGATGTAGACCTGAGCCTGCGATTGGTTAGTTTCTGTGACGTAGTTGTGACGCTAAACATACAATTATCAATGGCAAAAAGTTACTTGAAATTTAAATAAGTTATTACTCTACAAATTACTCAACCTGATTTTGTTTCTTTAACTGTACAAGTAAAGTTTACAATCAGTTGAAGTGTCATTTGATATGTTGCCTTAATAAATTTTTGCATATTCACAATTTGCTTATCTATCACTATGCGACACGGCTATTAAATAATTAATTGTTTTGATGAAGACGACAAAATAATGTACTTAAGCAGTGTTTACATGGTACACAAAATATAATTATAATGGTTTTGAATAGAAAGAAACAATTTGTTTAAAAAAAAAAATGTTTATTTTAAACAAATTAAGATAACAATATCAAAATGTATGTATGTAAACTCTTTATTGCACATAAACAATTACAAGACAATAATTGTAGTAATTTTATGGTTTTGAATAATATCGAGAATCAAAAGTTGCATAACGAAATTTATTAAAAAATTGATTATTTTAAATGTAGTATATATGTATGTAAACTCTTTATAGCACATAAACAATTACAAGACATAATAATTATACTTAGTAATTTTGTTCAAGGTAAGTATTAAAATATGAACTTAATAAAATCTAATAGCTAACGTCACTTAGTCTTTTCACAATTCGGCTAACTAACTCTTCCGTAGCACTTAACAATTCATCGTAGTTATCTTGGACGACATACTGCACCGTCGTCGTCAAATCCTCACCTTGTTTCGACTCGAGGTTCGCAATAGTAATCTTTATTACTTGCTTCCCCTTGTTAGCTTTTCTAATTACATGCGAGTTTAACCCAATATCTGATGTTCGAGTCCTTCTTTGCAGTGTTTTCTTCTTCAATGTTCGTTTTGATTTTTTCGGAGAATTTGCTAAAGATGTATCCTGATTTTGATTTATACATCTTTCCTGGTACTTCAAATAGGAATCCATGTCTTGGCAATAGGAAAATGGTTCGTCGAATGATGCAATAGTCTGAGATGAAAAAAGTGGGAACTGTTCATCGATTTCTTTCACGCAGTCAATGGGTTGAGAACTCGTCATACTCTGCAAAATAAATGAATAGAATTAGATTTATAACTACCTAACCATTTTTTATTTTTTTTTTTTATTAAAAAGTAGTACATAATTGAGATAGCTGTACTTACTTATTTTGTAGATACAGGAACTGAAATTAAACTACGCCTGTCTAAATTGACGTTCAAAGAAGAACTACACTTATTTTTTAGATACAGGAAATGAAATAAAACTGCGACCGTCTAAATTGACGTTCAAAAAAGAACTAAAATACGAGTATTAAATTGTTGCAGTAACATTTTTCCTATGCTAAATAAGTACACACTTCAAATACAAGTTTAAACAAGTCTTAATTCATGCAGTGTAAAATGAGCCTTAGCGAAGTTCGCGACTACTTTGTAAAACGGCGGCTTCTTTGATTGCAACATAATTAACATGATACTTTTGTTTGTTACACATTTGCTTATTTTGCAAATTGACGCCTGAGGTATTAAACCTTTATAAAAACCATTATTGTTCGTATTTTGTAGTAGCACTGTTAATACAAATCGAGTGTAATAAATATTGAAATGTTGAGAACTTCTGTATTGTGGTGTAGGTACCGATAAATTTATTTTTTATGTTGTAACGCATAACTTTATTAGACACCGTTGCAGTCAATCGTTCTACAGTGAATCAATCATCTTTACTCTACCTACACTGCACTAAAACAATGTTCGTAAGTTTTTAATACATTTAATTACATTGTTATTAACTTTTTTTACACAATATTAATGTTATACTTTGTTTGCAGGTCTGATACGGAATACTGTCAAGTTGAGCTCTCCAAAAAGACTCCCTCAAAAAAGAAAATCGCGCTTCCTGAATCTGAGGACGAAGTTTCTATACCGCGGTAATTATATTTTAAACAAGTATAATGATATTAAAATCTTCTAATGTGTTTTATAAAACGTATAATTTGTTTTTTATAGGTCTAAGAAGCTTAAACTCTCCAAAAAGGCTCCCTCAAAAAAGAAAATCTCGCTGCCTGAATCTGAGGACGAAGTCTCTACACCTCGGTAATTATATTTTAAACAAATGAAACATTGAAACCTTCTAATGTGCTTTTAAAAATGTAAAATTAATTTTTTATAGGTCTAAGAAGTTGAAATTATCGAAAACCCTGCTTCCCGAATCTGAAGAAGAGGTTCCAACTTCATGGTGAGTAATTAAATTACCGTTTTTGAAACTGAATTAAAATAATTAGCTCAGTATGTACCTACCTATGTTCGTATTATTAATTTTTGGTTTCGATTTACAGCACAAAAAAGTTGTCGCAGACGTGTCAACAAAAATATCCGCCTGCAGGCTGGAAAATTGACTCCGATAGCGAAGACGAAGACTTGCGTGTTCAGCAAAAGGAAACGGTGTTCCCGTCTGTTTTGATACGGCAAGTTCCTGGCGGCAGGGTGCGGCGAACTGCACAATTGTCTGGTAATCTTTTTATTGAGTTAAAATTGTATAATGTTGCTGACATAAAAACTGTTGCGGTAGAAGATCGATGGAAGAAGGCTTTAATTAACTTAAAACTTCAGGTAGATGCGGATTCGCAAGAGGTATCAAATATTAATAAAGTTTTAAAATTAAGTAAGGAGCACTTCATCGATGATGGAGTGTTCTATCGCGATTTAAAATAATTAGAATTGATGTGATAGGTACCTTTGTTTGTAATATTCACCGTAATTTTTCTTTTTAAAAATGAGTCTTAACTCAATATTTTGTTCTGTTTGCGAAACATCTGTTGCAAGTCGAGCTTTTTCTGCCCATTTACGAAGTACCGTGCATAAAAATAATATATCTATAGATAACGGTGATGGTGTTGAAAAAATAGCTAGCGCCTTTCGAAGTAGGATAGCGTCTTACCGCGTGCGAGGACACGAAGACTGCCCAGAGCAAACTAGTCCTCCTGCCGAGTTTTTACACAGTGTTCGCGCCCGCGTTCGAAAAATTTTAGATGCAAGACAATCAGTCTTTAAGAGTGTTAAAGTTAACTTTGAATTATTTGCAGAATTTTCTTTACTTAAAAACGATACATGCGACGTTAAGTCTTTTGCGACTCAAAATATAGTGATACATCAGACTTATGATTTCAATGAAATATTTTCAAATCTTTTACACTCTATTTGTCGAAAAATTGATGAATTTCAAGACAGGGATAGTGGTTGGGCTTTTATGCGCAATTTATACCTAGAGGTAAACATCAGTAAATACAACCCACTGCGAGCATCGAGATTCATAGATTTGCCTAAAAATATTAAACTTAAGCGTGCGTGCATCAATATTCAAAATAAAGATAATTTTTGCTTTTTGTGGTGTGTGATGGCTGCACTATTCCCCGCTAAAAGTAATGCTCATAGGGTATCTTCATACCCTCATTATGAAGGTGTTCTAAATAGCGCGGACATGACCTTTCCTGTAGGATTATCTGACATCAAAATATTCGAAAAAAACAATCAGAATATAAGTATTAATGTGTATGCACTCAAAAATAAAACTGAAATTGTAGGCCCGCTTTATAAAACCGCATGTCGGAAACAACATCATATTAACCTATTAATGTTAGAAAACGGGCGTCAAACACATTATTGCCTAATAAAAAATTTAAGTCGTCTGCTTAAACTTCAATTAACAAAACATAACGGACAAATATTTTTTTGTGATGAATGTATGATATTTTTTAATAGTGAAAATAAATTAAATGCTCACGTATGCGGGGGCGTTAAGACAATTTTACCTGAACGGGGTGCGCAAATTGAATTTAAAAATTTTGAACGAATGCAAGATATGCCTTTCATAATTTATGCAGACTTTGAATCATTATTGCAGTCAAATACAGACGAAACGCTTAGTTCAAAATGTACTACAACATTACAGGAGCACGTGCCAGCTGCATTTGCGTACTACATTGTTTGTTCATACAATAGCTCGCTAAACAAATTCGTTTCTTATCGTGGAAAAGACTGCGTAGATAAATTTCTCGAATATTTGCAAATAGATGTATGTAGAATTCATAAAATATATTCTAACCAAAAGACAATATCTATTACAAAGGAAGAAGATAATGATTTTTTAAATTCTCAGTATTGTTTTCTTTGTCGCAAGTTATTGCTTGGCGACTCCGTGAGAGATCATTGTCATTTAACGGGACGCTATAGGGGGGCAGCCCATTCTTATTGTAATATTCGATACCGCTTACCATCATTTGTGCCAGTATTTTTTCACAACTTATCTGGATACGACAGTCATTTGTTTATACGTCAGTTGGGCGAACTTCCTGGTCAAATCAAAGTTATTGCAAAAAACAAAGAAAATTACATATCATTCACGAAATTTTTCATTACAGATCAAAACGGATATATGCCTGTTCGTTTTGTAGATTCATTCAAATTTTTATCAGCAAGTTTGGAAGAACTTGTAAGCACCTTAAATAAAGAAGATTTTATTCACCTCTGTCATTTCTTTCCTATAAAACAGCATTTTGATCTATTGAAACGAAAGGGTGTCTATCCATACGAGTATATGACTAGTTGGAGTCGCTATAAAGAGCAATGTTTACCGCAGCAACATTATTTTTACAACTCAATAAAAAATGACAGTATTTCAAAATATGACTATGAGCATGCGCAACTTGTATGGAAATCTTTCGATGTAAAGAGTTTAGGAGAATACACTGACCTGTATCTTAAATCAGATGTATTATTACTAGCTGACATATTTGAAAAGTTTCGTCAAACTTGTAAAATTAATTATAGATTAGATCCTGCTTTTTACCTAACCGCCCCAAGTTTAAGTTTTGATGCTATGTTACTCATAACTGATGTGAAGTTACAACTCATTGATGACCTTGAAATAATTAGAATGATTCAGAAGGGTATTCGTGGAGGTGTATGTTTATGTTCTACTCGGTATGCAAAGGCAAATAATAAATACATGCCGAATTTTGATTCCAGTAATCCATATAGTTTCTTATTGTACATAGACTGTAATAATCTATACGGTTATGCAATGTGTGGTTTTTTACCTTATGCTGATTTCAAATTCTTACCACAGCATGCAATTAATGAACTTGATATTCTAAAAATCTCTGATAATTCGGATTATGGTTATATTTTGGAAGTGGATTTAGAATATCCAGAACATTTGCATGACTTGCATAATGACATTCCATTCTGTCCTCAAAAATTCACACCTCCTGGTTCGAAGCAACCTAAACTTATCCCAAATTTATATGATAAATATGAATATGTCATCCATTACATGCATTTAAAAATATGTCTTAAACACGGTTTGATATTAAAAAGAATACATAGAGTAATCAAGTTTAAACAAGGTCCATTTTTGAAGCAATATATAGACTTAAACACGCAGTTAAGACAGAAAGCTAAATCCGTGTTTGAGCAAAATTCATGCAAACTATTTAACAATGCTATATTTGGAAAAACGTTGGAGGACCCCGAAAAAAGGTTAAATGTCATGTTAGTTAATGCATGGCGAGACACTACAAATAAAACAAAAAAGAAATATACAGCTGAGCAGCTAACAGGGAGACCCAATTTTCATAGTTCAACCATTTTTACTGAAAATTTTGTTGCCATACAAATGAAGCCAGAATCGATAACTCTCGATCGACCAATTTACATTGGATTTACTGTTTTGGAAATATCGAAAACTCATATGTACGATTTTCACTATTCTGTTATGAAACCATTTTATACATCTAATCTGAGTTTGTGTTATACTGATACAGATTCCTTTCTGTATTCCATAAATACAGAAGATTTATATGCAGATTTAAAACTAAAATTTCACCACTATTTTGATACTAGTAATTACTCAGACAGTAACGTATTTGGTATAACTCGTCAACATAAAAAAGTACCAGGTTTGTTTAAGGACGAACTTGGTGGAGAAATAATAAACGAATTTGTAGGTCTTAGGTCTAAATTGTATTGTATAAAAACTGAAAACAATCAAATTAAAAAGGCTAAGGGCACAAAAAAACATGTATTGCGAGGTGTGGATTTTGAGGAGTATAAAAAAGTACTTTTAAATAAAGAGCGGATAAGAAAGAGGAATATTGTATTTAAATCACTAAAACATGTTATTTTTACACAGTCTTTAAATAAAGTAGCATTGTCGTCAAATGATGACAAACGCGTTATACTAAAGAATCAAACCTCGACGTTATCTTGGGGTCATCAATCTTTGTTTTAATGTAAACAAGTTAGATTTAAGGTGTAATATTGTAAATAAAGGTGATCATTACTGAATAAACGTTGTTTTTTAACAATCTTGTTTTATTTTACTTCGTGTATCATAATCATAATATTCGCACGTTAAATATATCAATGTCACTATTGAAATGTTTGATTAAGTATGAAATTTATTTAGTCGTCACGTCACTGTTAGATTTAACGTACGAATATATATGTGTTTGCAATAGGTCCTAAAATAAAAATGCAATGATTTAATAGCAATTATTTATTTATTTATTTATTTTCTACAGAATATGATAAATTATTTTCAGAATACCATTTTTTAATACATATTACATTTTTTAACGCACATGTTTTTTTATGAATCATACAATTATATGTACTGAGATCTTTACAATATTTTTGATGCATAGATTGAAAATTAGGCAAACCTTTTTCTCCTAAATCTATTACTGTACAATTAGAACACAATTCTATTACCCATTTAACTTTTTCTAATCCTTTTACATATATTTTCTTATTTTCTAAGTAACCATGAATCATTCTTTTAAATTCTCTATAGTCAACATATCCTTCACGCCATAAAATTCCGAGGTTTTTCTCAATCCAGTTCACCTGACGTTTTTCATTTTCCGATAAAGTAGAAAATGCATATGGGGGTTTTATTGAAAATATTTGCGTGTATTCATCTGTACTGTATGCAAATTCCTTAACAATAAATTCATTTTTATACGATTTAAATCCCTGAAGATCCACGAACAAACGGTCAGTCATCATGATATTTTCTTTGTAATGTTGCTTAACGGTTTGTATTCTACAATACTATCATTCAGAATTAGACAGTACGCCGCAGTATTATCGGGAATATCCTGTTCACACTCTAATTCTAGCCGTACATCTATGGCACCTGTTTTTAAGGTTTCGTTTTGATGAGAACAGTCGAGGACGAAGAGAGGGGCTTTCTCTTTAAATTTTTGCGGACTTAACAACGGTGCTTGACTACGTCTATAATAAGACTGTTGAAATTTAGCGTACTGTTCGTATAATAAAGCGTACTTTTCGTCTCCAAAACTTACATTTAAACTTTCATATGGAAAATAGTTTGAGTTCAAAAAAACTTTGACGTCTCTCAAATGACAATGATCAAAGCATGTTATATCTTTGTTAATCATATTTTTTCGGTCCGTTTTTAATCCAATTATAACGAATCGTGGCTTTTCAATTTGAGATGAAGTTTTGATTGACCAAGAATGTTTAGAGGTTTTAGGCAAAAGCGGATACTCATAAAGATCCCAGTTCCTAAATGCTATTTGAATAGCGCGATCTTTTTCTAAATGTTTTAATAAAGTTAATCTTTCCCGATCAGAAACTTTAATATGAGGCATACGCCATACTATTTTAGATATAGTAATGTTGTCTATGTATTCATTTGTATTTAATATTACGCTATTTAAATTACTATTGGATCGTAAAAGAATAAGTTCATGTTTGCAATTAATAATTATTTTATTATAATCCTCTGCGAAACCAAGAATTTTATTTAAAGGCACAGATACAGAAAATGATCCATTGGTAATTTTTGTGCCATCAACGTCCCAGCCCCATAATTTTGACATCGAAGATTCGAGTTCATTCATAGATATAAGAGATTTCATAGTAGTCGTAACCCCGGCGTTTTTTATTTTATCTATTTCTATCCCATTCAGTTCATATCGAATATCTTGAAACATATGTAGTATAGGGTTATTAGTAAACAGAACACTGTTCACCTGCGCTTTTGTTTCTCTATTGATTACTTTAATAGTACCCTCTATGTATAAAGTACTCGCTGATGGTAATACGTAAAGATCTTGTTGATTAATAGGTATACGGATTTCATCGTTTAAATTAAAACTGGTTACGTACGGTTTATATGAATGATATTCGAAACTTTCAATCGTGTTATCATAGCTCAATGGATCTATTAAGCTTAGTATACTCATTTTAACAAGCCTATGTTTTTTAAAAATTGTTTATTATCTTTCGTTAGCTTTGTAAATTGCTCTATAGGTCTTCTTTTCTTGATAGCACAGTGATTACTAATACGTTTATCGTGCGAGACTTTGCTTTTATTGAAATCTATCATTTTTCCGAAGATGTAAATATATTTGAATCTCTTCACCTCGTAAATTAAGTAAATTATTATTTGCGTCTAATATTCTTATTTTAAGTGAGCTTAAGCTTTTTTGGGTAACCGGGAAATAGATAACGTTTTTCGGTGTTTCTATAATCCTATATCCTGGAGGCACATTCGGAACAAACTCATGAATAATGTGGCTTGGTCTTCCGTTTACAAATGATCCGCTCACTATGTCACATTCAACTCGCACTATAGTTGTAGACAGAATGGAGACAGGAAAGGGGGACTCTGTTAATATATTAGCTTGTACAGTTTCTTCACCGAAACCTAGTAACTTGCCAATCGAATTTTCTTTATTAAAGTATACATTTTTAGAACATACTATCGAAGTCTTTAAGGTATTATTATTACACGTCAGTGAAAATGTGCATCCTTGCAGATGTCTTTTGAAGTAATCGTCAAGGTCTTGAAGTTCGTATGACCCTTCAGGAATTTGTACTACTTCGTTTTTACCATAATAAAATTTATTGTTTCTGTAGTCTATATTAGGTATAGAGTTAAAAGTTGACATGTATAGCAACCCACATTCATATTCACCATCTAGTTGAAGAGCTGGTGAATGATTCGTAACCAGGGTAGAAGAGGTTCCAGTTATAGACAAAGTGAAAGACATCGTGTGAATGATAAGGTTTTTATTGCACAGAGACATTTAAACGGTCGCTCCAAAATTGTTTTAAATATTTCAAACATAAATGTCCGCAATTTACAGTGTCAAAATTTTGATAAGTGTTGTAGTTATATGAAATTTCATGATTTTTTAAATACCTTATTAATTCTAACGGTGGTTGAAGATCACCATAACTATTAAAATATTCACAATAATTATTATCTTTAACATAGGCTACCCAGTGAGTCCCCTGGTTTTTAGAACTGTCTAAATTAACGATTGCACATTCTACTCTGTTAGGTCGCTTTGGCAAATTATCTCTCATATAAACACCACGAAAATGAGGAATATCTGTTGAGTATTTTAAAAGATCTATATTAGTGAGAGCTCGTCTAGGTAACCTTTTATTTAGTTTTTTGAACTTTTTAAACACAATCCTTTGCCGTTCTTATACGGTTTTATATGTAAACCTTTTCCTAATGCAATAGATTCCATCATTTTGTTATGGCGTTCTGATTCGGTTAAGTTTTTCTTTGCAGCTTTGTAATCAGCAACAGCTTTTGCGATTCCAGCAGCTCCTCCTGCTAACGAGCCTAACGCGGAAAGTCCAGCAAAAATAGGTATCAGTGGTAAAATACCTCCAGTTTTTGGGATCGGTATTAAGCGAGGAACTCGTAATTTACTCGTATTGTTATTACGGAATACTTTAATTGCAGCTGCGAAAGCTTGGCTAATTGCAGTGCCTTTATTTTTAGATTTGTTTTTCTTTAATTCAGCACGTATTTTAGATGTAAACTGTTTAAATGTTTTTATCCCCGCACCGATTTTTATTTTAGATTTCATTAGTTTGCTAACTAACCATGATGCAAGTTTTTCGCCCTTTCCAGCGTTTTTCGAGTTTAATCTTTGTTTAGCCATTTTATAAAGTTCTAAATCTGCACGGTGTCGGTCATCTAGATTAGAATGTTTATCGTAAGCAATGTCGTGCTGCATACACGCTTCGTCCAACTCATTAATTCCCTTATCACCCCTTAGCAACCGTTTGTGCAATTTTGTACCTGGTCCACAATAATTATACCCAGGTAAGTGCAGCTCAAATGGTAAGTGATTAATAGCACTGTTTAAAAGTCCTCTCCCTTTCATATCCAATATAATAATGACAATTTTGAATACAATAAAGTTAATAAATATACTCATACAATGGCATTTCTATCAATCCAGCTATTTTCGCTATCATTAAGCCCTAACCACTTTACATACAATTTTTCTCCCCTCTTTTTGATCACCTTTTCTATGAGGTAAACATCAGGATGCTTTGTTTTCTGAAGTTCTTGTTCGTAAAATGAACCGAGTATTGTATTTTTTCGTTGATCTTCAATAAGGTAAGTAACTGGACGAGTGTGATTTACATGTTTAATAGTAAATATTTCTGTCGACCAATTCGGTGTATAACCTTTATGAAAAGCACTTTTATACTTGCTTATGCGTACATGATCTCCTATATTAAATTTATTTGATTCATAACCTAGATTGGATTGCGCGTTTTCGATGTTTGTCTTTACTTTGGACTCATTATCAAAATTAACATCAAAAGGTTTAAATTTTGTTGTATGATGCATAGTTTGATTATAGGATTTAACTATATCATTCAAAGGTTTTCCAACCCATTTATAATTTCCAATGAAACTAAAATATTTGTATAGTTTATTTTTGAGCGTTTTTATTAACCTTTCAACAATAGATGCTTTTTTAATTGAATACGTGGAATAATGATTTATTTTTAAAAAATGTACATAACGACCAAATTCATTATTATAAAACTCTTTCCCTAAGTCTGTCTGTAAGTTTATCGGTACTCGTTTTGATGATTTAATAATTTGTTCGAAAGAATTTTTAACTTCTATTTTCGTTTTAGATTTTGTTGGAATACACCACGCATACTTTGAAAAGGCGTCAATTACAACCAAAATGTATTTATATCCTCTATTTATCTTATGTAAATTTTGTAAGTCAATCAAATCTGCTTGCCACAAATCATCAATTCCTTTTAATATAACTGCTCGTCGCTTAAAGTTTTTTCGAGCTGATCTGTGTATCTCGTTCACGACTTGCTGCTTTGCCATTGTTTAATTTGTTGAAAATATCGTCTATTTCCCTTTTTGAATAAAAGTTCAATTTCAACTGATTTGCCAACTGATGAATTTGAGAATTTATGTCATCAAACATAGAATCTAGATACTTCTTCTGATAAAGGTTCTGAACGAGCTGATCGACGTACTGCTTATTAACTGCATCATCAGGTGACAATGGATGTGCAAGTCCCTTTAATCTTAATGATTGTAAATCGAAATGTCCATCATCTGATCGGAGCAAAGCATTATTTTTAAGTTCAGAAACTTCAGATACACGCAGGCGTTTATGAAGATGATGACCGAATTTGTCTATATTCATTTTATGTTCTATTTGCACGTCAAAAGTTCTGCCTCGACTAACGATAATAGTAAAGTAACTGTTTTATATATTGACATTGTTAACTAATCCTGCTTCTTGCAGTTCTTCAATAACAGATATGATTTCATTATCCAATCCTGTATTACCAGCTTCACGAGAAGCTATAAGCAATTTTAATCTTTCAACTAATTCGTTTGGGTTATCCCAATATACATATGATACATCGGTTTTAACTTTTTTCATGGTCGATAATCCTTCACCACTTATTAAACGTTCTTTAGCTAATTTAAAAAGCGGTCTTATTACGTATAAATATTTCATGCCTTTGTTGCTTTTAATTGGTTTATTAGGATTAAAATCTCTTCTATGTGCATTAGTTTCTAATAATAAGATTTTATAATTGCGTTTATCATCCTCAGTTACAATATTTAAATCCGGTACTTTCTTATATAGCAATTCGTTTAAACCTGGCGTTAAATAGTAAGTATGGGCATTTACTTTTAATTTTTTATCATGTGTTGTGTATACCGGACAGGATCCCAACATTAGCTTGTCCCGTTCCGTTCGAACACCAAAAGGTATATTTAAGTTGGTAATATAATTCTTTTGAAATTTAGGATCATCACGAGGAGATGCGAAAGAATCTGTCGTCTTAAATGAAATATCATTTATTGAATCCTGATCATTAGTTTGTTCACTTTCCACTCCATCGCTTACATCACTTTCATCGTTGTTTGATGTGTTATCCTCTTGATCTTCATTATCAAGACTCGATTGAGAAGATTTCCTCACAACCGTATAATCATGAATAGATTGCCTCTTTTCTTCACTAGGACTCAATTTTAATCTTTTTACTGACTTTCCCCATCGAAATCCGTCATTTAAATCATCATCATTAGTATTTAAGTAATTATTCTCATTTTTAACTTTAACTATTTCATTAAGTGGTTCTGTTATTGGTTTCAATACTGATTCCAACATCATATCATTATCAGTTTTCATATTACGAATCAGACTAACTTTCTTTTTAACGGCTTCGACAGATTTAAGTACTTTTTCTTTCAAATTTTTCTCGTCATTGATTTTAAGATTCATGTCTGATCTTGATGGTTTTCTATGAAGCAATAAATGTTTCATAATAATGCATCATGTATTATAGTTAATCCATAATGATAAATGTGTCAAAACCCATTCTATAACATCCTGAATTACGAGTAGAATCTTTATTTATAACCAAGTAACTATATGGCAGTTTCCATACTTCAGCACACATTTCTCGAAACTGTGACCAAGACATATCGCTTCCAACGTGCTCATCATAAACATGACGTAAATTAACATCATCTTGCTTAAATAGAATTATTAAGTTAGCATTATCTCTTATTAATTGTTTAGGTATTTTACTATAAGTTTGATTAAGGTAGAAGCTATCAATATTTTTATGACGTCCCATTGCAAAGTAATCCCTTATGTTGTTTTGATTTTCACATGCAACATCATCAAATATAATAATTGAGTTAATGTTAGCTTCATGTGGACTTAGTACTTCATCATTCTCACTATATTTTTTAAATTCGACTGATGGAACCAACATTAGTATTTTTTCTAAATACTGATACATAGGTTGGAAGAGAGTTTTAGAATAAAGATAAAGGTTTTGAAATCGTAGCCCCCGTTCATGCAGCAGAAGACCGACCATTAAATTAGTTTTACCACAGTTAGAAGGACCACAAATGATACTTCGAATTGTGTTCGGTAAAAGCTCTCCATGACGTGAATTGCGATCGTGGCGAACTGGACAAACGACTTCTAATTGCAAGTTTTGAAGTTGTTTCACAAACTTCATATTTCCAAATATAAAAACAATATTACTACCTACGTGTTGTAAGCATGAAATGTCTGTACCCAATGAGAGTAGACCTTCAAGATATTGAGTAGTTATATGTGAATATGTTCAGGTTTTTTAAAACTGTATGAACTTCTTAACCGATTGAGCATTTCAAAACACCTCAAAACCGATTGAGAGTTTCGAACACCTCAAAACCGATTGGGAGTTTCAGAACACCTCAAAACCGATTGGGAGTTTCAAAACACGAAACACATGAAATGTGTTTTGAAACGCCCAATAATATACTACTCAAGGCAATCGAATTTCACCGTGAACGCCAATCTCATTGCCCAATGAAATATATTGATCTCGACTATTCCTTTTAATCTAAAGTAATAACGTTTCACCAAACTTGCCCAAATAAAGAAGCCAGATTCCGTCTGTAATACGAAGGGTTGATATACCTAACGGAACCAGTAAATTGGGGATCCTCAATAAATATATTACCCTTGCCCCGCCCCTTCGTTCGTATTCCCGTGGCGTCCCGACGGTGCCTACGAGGTGACAAGAGAAAGTGGAGGGAATGACGTCACTTCAGCGCGATACATCCATAGGTTTGGTAAGACTTCAAAATATCATGGAATTCTTAATCGTCATTTAATTTTAACAACTAAAGTTCTTTAGTTAAATATATATAATAGTTTAAATTTGCGTTTATACGTAAGCCATTTAGGCCTGAATTTAATAAGTTTTAAGTGTTTTTATATTACAAACCAAAGGTAATTTAGAAAAACTTAAAATTGTGGCATCGTAGCATCTAAACGAATGAACCGATTTGGACGTGTTTTTTTTTTTAAATCAAGTTTAATTTAAATTCTTTAAAGCTAAGGTTTATGAAAATCGAAGGAGCTGTTTAAGTCATAATCACCTCTGTATCAGATCAGAGTTTTTATCTTTTTTAATGCTGTTCAAGGGCGTAGCTAGAATTTTAGCGGGGGGGGGGGGGGAGTCGCAGGCGTACACAAACCAAGAATATATCTAAGGTGCATGCGCAATATTTTTTCGGTTTGTGAGCATTCCTGCATCTTCTAGGGAGGGGAGGGTAGCTGCCCCCCACTGCCCGTACCTCGCGACGCCCTTGATGCTGTTGCTAAAGTATTATTTAAATAAGATAATTTGAGCTAGTCTAAATATAAAACAGTATTTTCTTGGGTACCCTAGGAGTTTACTAAGATTTACCGAAAATCAACCCCGAACGGTAAGAAATAGGGGGAATAGTGGGAGACTAATTCTACCCGTCAAAAGTCGCCACCGTTCTCTTGCTAATAATAACTATGAGCAGTCTTTAAAGTCCCAGCTTTCTTGGTTGACGTCCAGCCCGCATGTGTGTAGAAATCCATTGACGGGTTATATTAACATTATTACTCTGGAAGTTATTGCAGCGAGGCAATGTACTACTAAAAGCATGCCTAATAAAATTGAGCCTTAAGAGACGAAGGTTAGAAGGTCGCAAGGTGACCTAGAATTCTAGGTAACAAAACTTCGGCCGATTACCTCGCTAAGGTCAGCAGTACATAGGGTAAAAGCATATTGGTTGCTTTGTTAATCTAATAACTTTTTTGTTTGAAAAAAAAGCCAGAATAAAACTTTTCTAAATGGGTTCAAGGGTACTGAGAAGAGTTGCAACTGCTCTTATTACAGTACCAGCGAAACGCCCTCGCTTCGCTTTTATTTATGAGTTTTCGGCAACACCCGTATATAAACCAGAATTTATCCTACTTCCTACTTATATATTATAAATATAAAAGTGTTTGTGTGTGTGTCTGTCTGTAATAGTTTGTTACTCCTTCATGCTAGAAATGGAGATAGCTCATAACCTAGATTAACACATAGACTACTTTTATTCTCGGAAAATATAAAAATTCCCAAGGGAATAATAATAATCTAAATCTACTCGGACGAAGTCGCGGGCAAAAGCTAAGTCATGATGAAAACCGCATCAAAATCCGTTGCGTGCTTTAGGAGTTAGCAGATATATAGAGAAACAGAAAGACATACAGACGCGGAAAGCAACTTTGTTTATAGGTAAAGATAACATACATTACATAATCTCACGCCTTCGTTCCCAGAGTGGGGTAGGCAGAGCTACAAAATTACAAACATCTCTAAAAACTTGTTGATAAGTCTATAGCCACAATTTGCACAAATAGGCTAAGATGTTTACCAGCGTATTAGTGACAGGTTGCAAGCCCATCGCCTAACAGTACTACAAGCCTTTATTCCCTTAGTCGTCTCTTACGACATCCACGGGAAGACATGGAGTGGCACTATTCTATCTCAGCAACCACACGAGGCAAAGATAAAGAAGATACAATATAACTTACCGGTTATTTCCGAACTTAAATTATCTTTAAATAATAATAAATAAATAATATCAGGGGGACAATCTCACATAAATCGACCTTGTTACAAACTAAGGTTCCTAGGCTTATAGTATGGGAACTAGACAACGATTAACTAGACACATACATATTTACTTAGAATAGAATAGAATAGAATAGAAAAAAAATGATATTCGATACAATCCTTTTAAGGAGGTATAGTAGAGCTCATTTCGATCAAATTAGGTCATGGAGTACCCTGACCGAAAATTATTAGTTTCTGAGATATTCATAATTTTAATCTGAAGTTTGGTGATTTTCCCTTATGTCCATGTCACGAAAAATTCTTGATGTCAGGTTGTTTAGTGGTATTTTACATTATTGCAAATCAGTGAAGTTTCTAAACTCATTTGCCCGTTTTTTTGTAATCAAGTTTTTAAGCAATCACATAAAGTTTGTTTCTCCATACTAAGTGAAAAATTAACACGGGACACCTAATTTGGATCTCATTACCCTACAATATTCGATAAAGTAATTTCAAAATTACGTTACAGCTGTCATCGCTGTCACTGTCACCTACTACCACAGGCTTCTGAACCCATCTTAGAGTACTTATAATATGTATGTAGATAAAGTATTGTACGCGACTCTGCGTAATTGGCAATACCACACTCATGTTGTAATGCCTGTAATTACGCAACCGTCACGTAAACTACTATAATATTCGCGATCATCACACAAATATCTGCCCTTACCGGGATTTGAACCCGGAACCGCTAGCTTCGTAGGCAGGGTCACTACCAACTAGGCCAGCGCGTCGTCGACATTAATACTCGTAAGCATCGTTTCAAATCTTAAACGCTACTTGGTGAAACTTACCACATGCCAAAATAAAAGCTCTGCTTAATAGAAGCTTAACTATAGCTATTTGCATAATAGTTGGGTTAGCCTGAAAGTTTTCCTAGTCCAAGCACATTTGCGTTTTTAAGCACCCCACAATATGTGCCAAGCCACGCTGCGGTTCCGCCTAACGGTTTCTGAACCTACTAACAGGCCGTTTAATACAAAGTAACACAGTTGTTTTTTACGACTAACTATAAAAAGGGTTTACAATGTTATCAAGTATATGTTTTATAATGTTTGTCCGTTTCTTTGTATTCTCGTAGCGGCTGAACTTAACCGATTTTGGCAAATGATTTTGTTTGAACGAGTATCAAAGTACACAGAATAAGTAAACAAAAACCGGGCAAGAGAATGTCTGACCATGCTCAGTATAGAGTTCCGAAGCCGTTACTTCACAAAAAGTATCTTAAAAAACAACATGTATGAACTAATTCTCGATTTAAAGTTATTTGGTACTGTCTTAGGTGATTTTAGTATAAACATTTTAGACGCTTGTATCTCTGGAACCAATCAAGTCTTCTTAGTCGTGATAGTTTTTATTCACAATTCGTCATTACTTATGTGCTTTTATTTGAGATATTTTCAGATTTGTAGTATTTGTAGTTTTGGCTCTTTAAATATTAATATTTCACAAACGGATCAATTAATAGAATAGAATAGAATTATAGAAAAACATTTATTTCGCTTAATTATAAATTATTACAGTGTGTGAAAAGTAGTGATGCGAAAATGGAATCCACTCAGCTGTAATCGAAGAATTGTGTTCAAAACCCGCAATATTTTTGAAATACCTATCCAACGACACCCCACACCATGAGGTAGAGGAGAAAAAAAATTACATCCCTACTTTACGTGTGTAGGGGAGGTATTGTTGGCGTGACTAATACGTATATTCATGCCAAACTACAGGTTTCTAGAACGAAGGTCTCTGAGCTAAGCTGCAGACGGACGGACGGACAGACGAACGGATATGGTAAAACTGTAAGGGTTCCGAGTTTGACTATGGAACCCTAAAAAGGCAGAATAAATCGCATTAAAATTGTAAATTAAAAAAAAAACACATGAAATAAATGCTTCGCAAATTACTTATTTTCATGGTTCATACATAAAACGAGTTTTTTGACAAAACATATTTTTCCATGTCAACCACCATACCGCGGACCGGGAGACGAGCTGTAGGTAGGCCTCCAACAAGATGGAGTGACGACCTCGTAAAGATCGCGGGAACGCGGTGGATGCGAAAAGCACAAGACCGGTCTGAGTGGAGAGCCTTGGGGGAGGCCTATGTCCAGCAGTGGACGTCTTTCGGCTGACATGATGATGATGATGATGATGAACCACCATTAAAAAATAAAATTAACCTTCTAAAAAAGAACTTAATTCAAACCTCGTCGCTGTCCACCCCGAATTAAATTTAAGGCCGTAATTAAATTCATCTGCCACCTAGACGTAAACCGTAGTAACTCGATAAAATAAAAAAGTTTGTTATCTCACACATTAAATACGGCCCGACGAGGCCTTTGATGTGGGCTGTAAACTTGAATTAGGGCATTTACATAATTTTCGTGGAATTTTTGTACAAAGCCTGCCTTATCGAGGCCTGACAAAATTGTTTGCGGGGCGCCAAAATACTTTTACGGGGATGCAGGAGTTACGGGGGTCGGTGGGAGAAGCCGGGCAGAAAGGTAGTGTTTGTATACTTGGCTATGTTAGTTTAAAAAGTGTTAGGTTATGTTTATTTTGGGAATATAGAGTGAATCTACCAGCGCCTCGGATAAGACCTGAACCAAGAAGAATTGAAGATAAAGAAGCAACGTAAGAAACTCTAGCAAAAGGTTATTTTTTTTAACGTAAAATAATCTTGTCGATGGACTAAAATTGGTACGTGATGTCGGTTGATTCAGGTTACGAATGATTCGTCAAAAATTGTTGATTAAAGGTGGCCGATAGATCTTGTGATTTATAGTATTAATCAAATCACTACTATAATCAGCAACTAGCGTCTTAGGTAGGTTTAAGTGGCATAATATAAAAATAGCAAACCAAAACTCAGCAGACTTACTAAATGCACAATTATTTTTTTTACTTTAAATAATTTTTGCTCGAGAACCACAAGTCCCTAAAGAGTTTCACGCTTAACTTGCTCATCGTTTCGCTGTGAAACAGAAAGTACCTAATTTTGTAAATTGACAAAGGTAAGTCAAAGTTCTTTAGCTAATTGGATATGCCGCTGTTCCCATTTTGAGAAATGTTATTTTAAGCTCAAAATTCTAAAAAGTATGCGTAAAGTTGGTGGAGGACACGAATGTTGGGAGATTTGGAAAATTAATTATTTCGTTAATTTTTCACTTACGTGATTATACCACGCTCATTAAAGGGGTATTACATTATCCTATATTTAGTCATCCTAACTGGCTTGCAAGGGAGGGGATGGTTAGGAAGCTCCTGATCACACTACACTAAATTTAGTCACTAAATCAGTTTGCAACGGCGTCGGACGTGTCGAGTGCGATGGCTCCAGTACTACCGAAACAACAAAAAATCGGCCTTGGAGTAGCCTTGGCTGTTGCAAGCATTGAAATAAATGAAAAAAAAAGAGAAGGATATGGATCAAGGAATATTGCTGCGAAATAAATTGATGAAATTAACCCACATATTACTAAAACTTTTTAATGTTTCGAATTGCACTTATTTTAAATATTATATTTTAATAATTTTAATCTGTAATCTACGAAAAAAAATTGAAACACACTGAAAAAAATAATTAGTCGCTTTTAACAAGATTGCGATTGTTGTGCATAAGCGTCTTGGTCCCATACGAGCCTAACAAGACGATAGATACATCAACTAACACGTTAGATACATCAACTATGATGTTAGTTGATTCACTAAAGAAATTGCTGTAGTTAACTATCAGCTTTGGTTGATATAACTAATATCTTAACTATTGTAATCATTTTTTGTCAACTAAGTGAAAATCTCTCTTTGTTGGCTCCCATTTTTTTGAGTGCATATTGATTATATGAAAATTGCAGCCTTATTAAGTTCGGTACGAACAAGTGGGTTAAATATCACCAACGCTTTGGAGGATTTCAGAAATTATTTCGAATGGATACGACATCTTTTGAGGAGTTATTAATTTTGGTGACACCGTTTATTCAAAAACAAAACACTACGTTAAAGTAGGTACGTCCTTCCGAAGTCGCACGCGCGCGACGACTGGCTTTTCTAAATGTTATTACACCTTCTTAACTCCTTTCCTTACTAGGATGCTAACTCAGTTAGGACGGCAGAAGCCGTCCTTGCTTCCTAGTTAGGACACTAGTTAGGATGCCCACTTGCTAAATGTTATTAAACCTTCCTAACTCCTTTCCTAACTAGGTTCCTAACTCAGTTAGGATGCTAAATTTAGGATAATGTAATAAGCCCTTTATCAACTAGCAAATATTGTCTCATAGTGGTATTTGTAAATGCGAGTATTACTAGACAACTACACCATACTAATATTATAAATGTGGCAGTAACTTTGTCCGTCTGTCTGTGTGTCTGATTTTATGTCTGCCTGTCCGTCTATCTGTTTGCCACACTTTCATTGCTAAATCGCTAAACTGATTTCGATAAAATTTGGTATAGAGATAGCGAGTAGCTATAAACGACGGGTAAAAACTAGTAGGTACTATATAAATACATATTTCGAGTTAATTATAAAAACAACCGGTTAAAGATAATTAGGTGTCAGTATTTTTTGGCCGCGCCACGGCCGTTGGCTCTAAAACTGTGTTCAAAAATACAAAGTTTAGCTCATAGCAAAGTCAAGTAAACTTTACACCACCATCGAAAATAAAAAAGCAGTAAAGGAATACGAAATTTATATGTCCGTACTATCTTCTGGTTTTAGAAAGCGGTGCCGACGTTTTATGTCACACGCAGTATTTACACGGGGAAGTCCATAAACATGAGTGTCGGCCATCGAGACACCGTGTCAACAATCAACATCGTAAAACACGTACCATCAAAGACTAAATTTCGATCCACCATGGAACCTTGTCGTAATGACAGCGTCAAGTAACGAAATAGAAATTACATAGGAATTAATCATTAGTATTATGCGACAAGGTACTATGGTGATTCATTATTTAAAGTCCGTGACCGTACCCACGAGTAGTACTCGACGATGAAATAATAAACCTAAATCGTGTAATAATAAATACATGCACGTTAATAAAATCCTTATTTAGCAATCGTGTAAAATATTACAATATGTGACATTCTCACACAAGTTGACCTATTCCCAAACTAAGGATCTCCTTGAATCACCAACACTCATTTGATCGAAGAAGCGAAGATTACAGACGGCCAGTTAATATTTCGATATTTGTTTCTAACAGTAATTAAAATATACGTTGACGATATTTTTGGTCCCTGATGGTGTGATTTCCGGAGCAGGAAGGTCCGAAAATACCCCAATCAGTTTAAAATCAGGTGGAAATCAATTACAGTCACCACACGGTCGTATATCTTAGTCGGTTGAAGTGGAGTTCAATTTAGCATTCAACGGGAAGGGCGGCGATAAAAAACAAACGCTGGGCTTAGTGGAGAAAAGAACTGCAGATCAACGATTTTAAACAATGACGTAAAATTGGCTGACTTTTTATTGTTTTCTATATTGCATGCCTAAAATAGGTAGCACATCCTGTAACTGTAATAGTCCAATTACCTACTGTGTTCTTGCAATAAATGCCTTTGTCTTTGTCTTTGTCTAACTTTAGCTAATATAAGGCCCCACACTGAAATTATTACAAAAAAAATTTGAAGAAAACTATTTACCTATTTTACCTTATTATAGCTGTTTATAAAACACACTGCAACACAACAAAGTAAAATAATTTGTCGGAAAAACAGAAAATAAACTACAAGTATAAAACATAATACATAGGTAACATATTTAGATATAAAGATATTATGTAGATCACGAAAAGCGAATTTAGACTTTGTCTAAACTAACCATAAAACAGTCTGAGATTGACGTCCTATACTTTTTAAATGTTTTCAAGTTCAGATATAGTGAATAATTTATTTCTACTTAAAAGACTAACAAAGAAACAAAAAAAAAACGAACCCTCTTGGAATATCATTTAAATACATTCCTATTTCAATGTTTGGTCATGTAATGTTTATAAAAAAAATCAGGTCTGTAAGCCATCGTTTATAGGGATAAAACCCATGACATAAGGATAGACAGTCGTAGGGACGTATGGACAGACTAACAGTAGAGTGTTAGCATTAGGGATTCGTTTAGCACTTTAGGCAAAGAACCCTGAGAACTCCTCACGTAAATAATAGCGATTTTACTTTTAGGTATTAGGTATTATATTATTCCGTATTAAATCAAATCCGGCTAAAAACTATCCCGCAGGCCTTTCGCGTAACTCACTCGCAATCGCGATCGGCTTCAAAACAAAACAATTGGTTTCATTTTGTATGCAGACAAGCCTTCGATTTACAAAATGAAAACTATTGTGATTGCGAGTGTGTTTACGCGAAAGGCTTCCGATTAAACATTAAATTTCATTTAAGGCTCTTTAAAATCTTTATCCGTTTAGGAGCTACATAGTCAATCCAATATACCCCTTTTTGGTTCAACGTTAAAAAGCCTTTGAAAGTACAAATATAACGTTATTATACTTAAGACTCCTTTTTCCTGTTTTTGCACACACATAATAATAAGTAACAAAGGCCGTTTCCCGTCACGAGTTTTAATCCATCCATGAATTCCTTTGCTTTATTTCTCTTATGGTCCTTCCGGACATCCACCGGGCATTTAGGAAAATAACTCAACCGTTCATTTGTGAGCAGATGGTATTTATTTTATTGCGCGCTCGCGTTTTATTCAATTGTGGAGCATTCCATGTTATGTTAGGAATTGGACGTTAAACTTTGAAGTTTTCGAACAATACTGACGGAGATCGTGACGGAATTCACAGTGTTCACAAAGGACATTGGGTAGGTTTGCATGAACAAAATTGTCTTTTTAGCGACATTGAATTATTTTCTTATTAAGGTTTAGTCCTCTTAATATTACATACATACATACATTAAATCACGCCTGTTTCCCAGAGGGGAAGGCAGATACCACTTCTTTCCACCTGCTACGATCCTGACAAATCTCTTTCGCTTCTTCCACATTCATACATCGAGTCATGCACGCTCGTCGGTTTCGGCTACTTAAGATCCGGCCCTTTTCCAGTATTTCTCCGATTTGATTCGAAAAAGTACGCCTAGGGCGGCCCCTTCCGACCCTCCCACTCACTTTTGCTCTGTATATTTCTTTCAATGAATCCTCTTAATATTATTAGCCTATAATTATTGTATCCCACTGCTGGATTTCTAATACTTCCTGTCTATTGCTACCTCCGGGCAATCTTTTAGGAAAGCGTCCAAGTCGTCCCGCCATCATCGTCTAGGTCTACCTCACCAGCTGTGTAGCCATCCTGGGGCACCCACCAAGTTGCCGCATTAGCCTAGCTCTGTGGATGCTTGTGGTATTACATGCCTAGGTCAGGCATCATCGTTTTAGCCCAAAGACGTCCTCTGCTCCTCCCCCAAGGTTTGCCACAATGACCGGTCTTGCGCTGCTTGCATACATCGGTTTCCCGCAACCTTAGTTGGTACACTTTTTTGATCTCTAAATACAAATGAATATGTTTAATTCATTATGCGTTTAATAATATCACATGCAAGATATTAAAGATTTGGGTTGGGTTTTCATTTTAAATTAACTTCACTCAGAGCATCAATATCCAGCTCATTGACTAGAAACTAGATGTTAATGCAACAATATGACATCCAACACTATTAAACAACACTAGTTATGTAAATATGATAAATGTATTAGGTAACGGATCTTGAAAATGGCAATATAGGGGGCAAATATCGATCTATCAAGTTGCCATCTTCGGGAAAATTCGTTTTCGATCCGAGCGACGCTCATCTTCCAGATACTGTACAATTACAAGTGATTTTTCATCGCATATCTCTAAATCTGATAATGCGTGTCGGTTCAACAGATTTCGAATTTAAGTTTAAGGTACCCTTTGAAATAGAACGTAAATGTTTATCTATCCTTCAATAAAAAGTTGTCTAAATTAAACTCTTTACATTAAAAAAAAAAATTATCAGTTCCTTACAGTTTTATAATTATAAATTTGTGAATAACCTATTTCATGTAACTTTAACTTTTATGTGGTCAAATTTGACTTCAATCTTGACTAATTTCGAAATACGTGGAAGTGACGTAGGCAGGGAGTCATATCATTAGAAGTAAGTTTACAAAATTTTTAGGTAGGGTTTTGTTAGAATTTGATTTAAATATTGTGCCACTTTGAAAAAGTTCCTTCGTGATCCAGAAATGAAATAGATGTCTGAATTGGAGACTAATTCTATCATTAAAAAAATAATAACAACGTAACTAACAGAATTTACTTTTCTAATTTATAAAGAGTGTGTATGTTTTTTTTATAAATACATCGATGGTGGAAATTTCAAATGTCGTAAGGGACATTTTGTCGTAAGTACACTAAATATACCATTGGAATCAGTGATTTTTTTTTCTATCTGTCTGTGGTATTGAAATTTTGATATGACTCCTATTAAAAAAGTTATGAGATGGTTGTTTGTCGTAACTTCCTAATATTTAACATACTATGTTGTATCGGTCGAATATTTTTTGTTAACGTCTTGTGGCATTAAGCGCAAGGTCGTATGTCTAATATTTTTGAAATTACTATGTTGTAAGGCTCAAATAAAGAATTGACATTCCCTTACAACATTCGATTTGTTAAAATGTATGTAAAACTTTGAATTAATATTGTTGTAAGTACCAAATATGTTTTTAATATAGCCGTTACAACAATATGTCCATGAACATTGACTCGGGTTTCTTTTTGCAAATATTGTTGTACATAGCAATTAAACGAAATAATTTAAAACTCCGATGCTGTATGTCACAAAAAATATAACTAACAAAATATTCAACATTAACAGAAGTAAGATTACAATTTTTTTAAATAGGTTTTTGTTAGATTGATTTAAATATTGTGCCACTTTGAAAAAGTTCCTTCGTGATCCAGGAATGAAATAGGTGTGTGAATTTGAGATTAATTCTATCATTAAAAAAATAATGAAAACGTACCTAACAAAATTAACTTCTCTTATTTATAAAGAGTGTGTATGTTTTATTTATAAATACATAATTACTACTGAGTAATATTCTGAACCACTAACTTGAAAGATTTTTCTCAACTACTCCGTATCAAGTTAATACGTATATTATGGAAGTTTTTTAATATCGTCTTTGATGAGCAGCAAACGATAACTTTCCGAGGCTTTTAAGAAGTTTCCATACAAGTTGTTTACTTTTACTTTATATTATAGGCAAGTCTTTTGTTGATACTTCGGTCAACATCTCGCTCAACTTTGCACAGAACTTCAAAGGAGTTTTAAGAAAAAATATCACAAATATATTGTATACCAAAAATCTAAGTACTTTTCGTGTGTAATATTTTTTATCAAAATACTTTTTATACGTGACTCGCCATAGAAGAGTTCTCTTTGCTAGCTGAACTGTTAGAAAGTTTTAGTGTGCTATGACTTTGACTACTTCATTGGTGACTAAGGCCTTGTTGTTTGATCAGTAGTTAAAGTAACTAATTGTTAAAATTCGAAAAAGGAAGCGACAATTTGACACATTTCCTTGAGATTTTAACCATTAGTAACGTTTTTTGACCATTAGGTAGTTAGTTTAACTACCGATCAAACAATAGGCCATAAGATAATTATATTCAAGTAGTGTTTAGGCTATTACTTAATTAAGGTAATTTCTAAAGTCTAGGATCCTGAACACATGGTTCAGGGAGGCGATGGCTGAGGTACGCGTCATACTCGTGAACTTGTGTGCATTTTGTGGGGTCTGGTCTGTTCACGTCTGCAAGGACTTGTTATTCAGTTTATTATTATCGTAGTTATTGCTTTTGACGTAGAGACCTCGTCGTGTTGTTCTCCTAGTCATTATTTTAAGTTTAATGTTATTGACTTTATATTTTTGTAATGTTTTTATTTGTGATAGTTTTAATAATTTTGCTGGAGTTTCTTGTGGCTCTTCTTCTCCGCAATGACGGTCTTGTCCGAAGCGCCAGTAGATTCACTCTATATTACCGACGTGTAAAAGAGCCCGCATGCGGCCAATTTACTGGAAATATTTTTAATACCTAAACTGTTAAAATTGAAATAACAATAATGGCAAAAGGTCAATTATTAACATGGTATATTGACGACATTATAAAAAATGCAGTCGGGTTTTAAAAGCATGCTTTTTATGTAGTTGTTTTCTTTCTTTAATTTCAATACTTAATACAAATGCAATGCAAAGTAATTATGGACTTAAACAATATTATAATAAAGCTCACGGTCGCCTGCTCGTTTGTTTTCCATTGCCGTCAAAAGCACCATTTCCAAACGAGCTCAATAAAACATTTCACACGTACTGGATAATATTTTATCGTCAAATTATCTGCCATATGACAAACGGATCCATAAAACAATCTATCACATACTGCGCCTTTCTTATTGACGTGAAACGGCGGCGGACTGGGTGTTATTCTTTCAAGTTACCCTGGGGTCCCAGTGAATAAGGGTATAAGTCTTGTGAAGATCAATTGAAAAAGGGTTTAAGTCTAGTATACTCCATTCATGTATATACCCTTTTTTCTTATGAGTTAAGTCAACTTGTACCATTTTTCACTAGGACCCAAGTTGACGACTTACCGGCAAATCTTAGTTGTAGTTGTCATTACTTATATATTATATGTTCATGCGTATCTTCAACGTTTGTACAAAACTTTCATTTTTCTCATACCTTCAATCTAAAGATTGTAATACTATGACCGCAAATGCGTTGCCAACTAGGACTAAGATGGAATGCCTCTGCCAGTAAGTTCACCAATCGCCTTATCCCCACACCGGAACACAACAATGTCAACACTGCTGCTTAGCGGTAGGTTAAAGGATAAGATGGTGGAAGCGCCTATAAAAGATATAATTCCTTTTTTTTAACAGCTTCAATTAAAGCTGATTCATGTAACAAACAGATTTTTTTGTATAGTTATAAAAAAAACCAAGATATAAACCAACGAAGATTTGTTCCTATCTTTTAATAGCAAAACAGAATTTCACATGGAGTTTATATGGCCAACCTGTTACATGACGTCACAGTTCATGAGATATTATTATCTCTCTGTCTAATCGCTGTCAAATTATTAGCTGTTTAAAATGCTTGTGTCATACGTTCATGGCCGATTTTAATTTTAATTTTTTTGGTGATCTCTTTTACGGTATTTTCATACTTTGTTGAGAAATGACATTTAAAATATCCATGCATATTTCCTTTTTCCCGGTTAAAACTTTGTAAACGATGTGGAGTACTGACGTTAAGAGAATACCCCCCTGATCTTTTATTAGCTACTTGACCCATATTTTGCTGGAGATTTAGGAACTAGCCAGTCGGACAATATGGGTTTAGGATTCAGAAGGTTTGGAAAGATCATGATTCATAAATATCTATAATACTGCCATAATACCCAAAAAGGTGGCTACCTGCATAGTAATAGCATAATGTCACCACTTAACATACGATTAGAATGTTAACAGCTATCAAAATATATCAACTAACAGTCGAATAACATGAGTTACTACACAGAATATCACATTTGCAAAACATCATATATGCATAACCAGGTACCACGTATGATACCAGCAAAACACGATATTCGCAAAACATGATATTTACAAATAGTTGGGTTTGTTTATAGAATCGTAGGTATTCAGGTTTTGTTAGATTTACAGTAGGCCCGGAGGGCCAAACCACCCAAAAATAGGAGCTGCCGCGGAGCTCCGTCGACACTGTCTAATTCATGTCTTACTAATAATGATGTTTTGCTAATGTGATGCTTTGCTACTATGATGATTTGCGAATGTCATGTTTTGTGAATAAGTATGATGTTTTGCTTTTATGATATTTTTGAGAATGTCATGTTTTGCGAATATGATATCCAACGACGGAGGGTGCGGTGTTCAATAAAGTATATTGTACTGTATTTTAAAGCATGATTCCCATTGAACGGATCTACCGAGCGTTTCAGCGTGTTCAAACAAAATTCCTGCCACGCTGGCAATAGGAATACGTGTGAATTCCGGTACGCTTGGAATTGCACTTAATTAAATTTATTTTTAAATAAGGCTACGAACAGGCTTGACGATAAATAATGACCACTGTTTGACTGACCAGCGTTTGAAGATTTTTATCTTAAGCGGATAGTGAGGCGACATTTAAACCCCGTAGCTGTCAATTTGTTTTCCATACAAATTTACAACCCAATTTCCACAATTTTTGAATATGTTGTGAGATGTGTCAAACAAAAAAATTGACACGGACAAAAAAAAACATTATATTATTTTTTATTTATTATATCTTTTTGAAAATAAAAATGGATAAACCTACTTAATATCTACACCATGTTCAAAAATCGCAAACTTTATTTAGAGGGTGCGAAACGTTGCCGCAATTTTTATTGAACATTTGGACATTTGTGGCATCTATGTAAAGGGACCTTATTGTCGATGGCCCTTACGCCGCACTGCGTCCCGCGACGTTGTATTTATATCGGACCATTTTTAATAATGGCTGTAGCACCTTCGACGATAAGGTCCCTTTTGATAGATAACGTCACATTTAAACATCTTAAGACTGCAATTCTAAGACCATGAATGCGTTGCCAACGCTGAGGACTAAGATGGAATACCTCTATGTTAAACTCGGATTCATAATTAGGTTCCATCAAATCTACCAAGAAATGTCACTGTCACAATAACATCTGTCAATGTCAGTATGATGGTCCAGATGCCACCAACCCTTACTTAACAATAAAAAATAATGACTTGACAGAAGCGCGTGGAGCTAACCCCATGTGCTTCTGTTTAGTCCCTTAGAGAAAATTCTCTTTTTACTGAACAATTGTCTTCGCGTGTGATATCCATGGACTTCTTTCTTTAATAAGTCCATGGGAATGTCTATAAATAACTCGACATTGGCGAAATACACCATAACAGGGAGTGAAAGCCATTAATTAAGAATGTAATGTAATAATAAAAAATAATTATCTTTATTTAACGAAAATCTTTGTAGTGGTGTAGAGAATTAAGGGAATTTACGTCCAAATTCAAATATAGTCTCCATTTACTGTACACAGTCACTATACAATTGCATAAACGTAAGGGTTTCGTTAATCTTGTCGCCTATGCTACTTTGATTCTTAGACGTTTGTTATGTATCGAAGTAAATATTTATATTCATATATTCCTAAATTCTAAGTAAAAAGGATACTAAATGTTTCGCTCTAATTAGTGAGATGATTTAACGCCCCTCCTCCAGTTTGGATGCTACAGTCAGGATAATGTAATACGCCTTAAAAATAGCCAACAAAACTAGGTAGGGGTTAATTTTTTTCGAATTTACGTATTTTAAGTATAATAATTAATATTATACGCACATCTTCAAACGATAATATTATTGTATCAAAACGGATACCAAATGTTATCGAGAGCTGAAGTTTTACCATTGCAATATTAATATTTCTACCACAAAATTGTTTCAATTAAATATTTATTTATACAACAGGTTTTATTTAAGCATTTTTATTTAAACAAAGCATTTAAATGTTATTCTTAAAATTACTAAGTAATTAATTACTTACGTGCATTCTTTCGCCAAGAGTAGATTTACTAATGTTGGAATGTTTCATTTCAATGGCAACACCGTGGTAGATTTGATGGAATCTAATTATGAATCCGAGTTAAGTAACTTCACTGGTTTTAAGTTTGACATCTAAGTTATTTATTATTTTATTTTTTATTTTAATGGCGTCTACAAGTTATCTAATTTTGCCAATGTCAAGTATATATAAGCAATTGTACGGTGAGTCGTCGTTGTCGTCGGCGTCTTCCAGTCCCAGTCGACACACCATTGAAGATGGCGGGCATCCACTTCAATGGCTTGATTGGCTTGGAGTGTTCTTGACCGCTTGCTCATTCAGAATCAGCTTTTCACTGTTATTACATTTGATGCATATTCTTCGTCAGTGTTGGAGGTCACTTCACAAAGTTGCCCTGGATTTGCGAACCAAAATCAACGATAAAGTAATTTACAAAAAATAAAATAAAAAGACAGATGTTTTCAAAATGACAGCTAGACAAGAACCCCCGACATCTAAGTTACTGGGCCTCTGTTAAAAATGCGTTTGACATTATTATCGTATTGTCAAAATGATCATAAAATACTTTAACTTTGTCCCTTTCTCTCTACCTAAACTGAACTGCTTTATCATGTCATGTTAACCTCCGAGTAAATACAAATAAATGAATCATTCAACTTTCCAGCCGTTTATGAATTGTACCAAGCTTTAACTCATTCTGATACAATGGCGCCATGAAATAAAAAATAATCGAGCCCGTTATGGAAAAGATTTGTAACGAACCCGTGTAACTAACTTAACTAAAATAACTATTAACAACTCGTCTATTTACAAACTTCAAAATAACATTAATTAATGTTAGTAATTTGGTAAGCCTTGCTCGAAGTAAATTGAATGTATTTTCATTAGTGTATTTAATTTTGTGGCTCAAAGCCACGTGGCCACACTAAATTTTCCAATCACTGCGCGGCTTCTTCGTCTGGTACGTTATTGCCATTTAAGACCCATCGGCCCCATCGGCCGAATATTCTAAGTATCCCATAGCAATTTAATTTAATTATATGACCTACTTAAAATACCTTTTTACTTCTAAGGATTTTTTAGGGTTCCGCACCCAAAAAATGACTGACTGCTGAGTTTCTTGCGGCGTTCCTTCTCAGTGGTCTCCTCTTGGGAAGCGCTGGTAGATTCTTGACGTGTAAAAGTGCCCGTGCGGCAAATAAATCCATCCATGAATATTCCCTATTATGCGAAACAAAAATATTGTTTTCGTGAGATGATCAACGCAGTCGAAGTCGCAGGCCGTGGCTAGTGGTTAAGTAAAACAAGTGTCATTCGTTATTAATTTTATGCAATTTAATTGTTAAGTAGAGATTTACCCGTTTTTCTAAACTAAAAAATAGTCTACTGTAATTCAGTTCTTGCAAAATTAATTAATTAAAATTGCTACATATCAAAATTATATTAAAAACAATGCTCAACTCAAAACTTAAAATACCCGGCTTCATTTGTTCTCGTGAACCAAAATAATCATGAAAAACATCACTAGAGTCAGGATTTAAGGAAATGGACATTATACCAGTAATTAACAAACCGAAAAAAAGAATACGTAAACTTTTAAAATAAAACATCCTGCCGCAAGCCCAGAACAAACACGAAAAAAGTGCAAAACGACAGACAATTATAATTACATGATCCATTACTGCTTTAGGTAGAATTATGATAAATACAGTTTATTTTAAAGCAGCAATTTACTGCGAACATAAAAACTTTTGCGCGATTATGGGTTACTTAAGAAAGGGATGAGGCGACCTTTTTTGACAAATTCGTTCCTTGAGCCACATTTTAAATAATTAAAACAAACAAAGGAACAAATCCTTTGTTTTAATTTTAATGAAATAACAACGACACCTGCCTTCCCCTTTGTAAATTAATTGCTTGAATCTGCTGAGCCGTCGACCAAAAGTGACTTTAATGAAAATGTCTTTGCGGTTTGGATTCTATTTTTGTGAAGATCTTATTTGAATGTAAGAAATGCTTTGTGTTTCGCCTACACTTTAAAATCCCGACTGCATTTTATATTGTCTTTTATATTTATGTTAATAACAATTGCATACTTTTTTCATTTCGTCATTTTGGCTTATGAATGAATGATATTTATTTTCCAAAGTAATCACAGAAATTGCATTGGAATCGTCAAAAATATACACAAAAAATAGGAATGAAGTCATGATAAAAATAAAAATACAACACTAAGGAGTTATCACCGTTAAGGATCGTCTTAAAAATAGCATGTAACCAAATTAGCATTAAAAAAAACATAAGTCAAAACATCAGAAATAATAAAAACAACAAACAGATTAAATCAAAACATTTTAAATAATTTACGTAAGTACCTAATTATAAAATAATTGATTTTCCAATAAAAGGTCTTTCAGCCGGCGTCCAAATGCTTCGTCGGATGATTCATTCCTAAGTTCGGAGGGTAGACGTTCGTAAAAGGTGAGACCAATGACGCGCGGGTTCTTCCCTGCAAGTGCCATGCGACGGGGAACTGTTCTCAAACGCCCCGAGTGGCGGAGCTGCTTGCCGACTGCATGCACGCGGGCGAACATGTTAATATTTTTTCTGACAAACATTACAATGTCGTGAATATAAAGTGAGTAGTGCGTCATGATACGGTGCGTCACAAAGAGATCCCTGCACGAGTGTCTAGGTTTCACTCCAACTAATGTACGTACAGCACGTTTCTGCATTAGCATAACTCTGTTGGCATCCGTGGAGTTTCTCCACATAAGAGTACAGTACGACATAAACTTAAGCTTTAAGCTTAAGCTTTAAACTAAAATACCCAGAGACACGTGTGATATGTGCTCCGCGCCAGCTTCGTTTAGCCTACGCGAGGAAACAAAGAAACATACATGCCAGCAGGTCAAAAACGTTACTCTTCTACTTTTGCAGTTGCGTAAAATAACTGATTGGCTTTTATACGATGACGGTAGTATGCGAAGCCTAGGTGCCAACCTGTCTTTAATTGAATCTATGGGATCCAGGTTCAAATACGGCATCGTAAAATTATTTGTGTGATGAACATGAATATTAATTTCTGAGTCTTAAATATTTTATACTTCTTCTCTCTGTCCTTGCTCGTTTCCTCAAGACTGAGGAGCACGACAGCGATTGTTGCCTGGTTAACCAAGACTCTCCAAACCGCTCTATCTTCAGTTCCGAGCAATAGACCTCTGCAAATTGGTTTGGCAGACTTCTTTCACTGGGTCGGTCCAACGGGTAGGTGAACTACCACAGTTCCTTTTTCCTTCGAACTGTCCTACGATAGTGAGCTTCCCCAAATCATTTGATTTACGTCCGGCCACATGACGTCATGAAGAGTTGATAGACAGGCCTTTATGCCGAGCTCTTCCAAGATGCGAAAGTTCGAGCGGTGTCCATCCATCAAAAGCGTCAATCCTGCTCCGAGGGCGTGCCTTCATTGTGCAGGTCTCAAAAGCTAAAAGGAAAATAGAGAAGATAAGAGTCCGTGTAAGATTACTTTTTTTCTATTCAATTTCTCTGTTCCTCCATTATCTTCAGAGCTGATTTAGCTATCTGTGAAGCCAGACAAGTTGCTTTACGCTAAAATAAACGATTTTCGAAAACTGACCAAATGTATGGAATTGACGTACGCGCTTGACGCGACCGTCTGACAACTTACGTCAATCCTAAGTATACATTTTTGACAACGATAACGAACGCCGAATGCACCTTGTCTAGGCTCTTTGTATTTATCAATCTTTCAAAGTATAACTTTATTTTGTTTTTATTATTATTAAGTACCTTTAGATCAAGCTAATTGAAAAATAACTTTTTTAGGGACCAATTAAATAAATTGTTTTACCTATTTACAGACAAAAATATTAAGTCTTATGAAAACAATCTCGGTTTTTTTGTCCAAAATGTCTCTGGTCCGTCCCAAAATAAATATTTCATTATCAACACCTCCATAAATTCTTTATTTCGACCCAAAACTCCCTTTTTTCCCAAAACAAAGTAATTCTTAACTCCGAGCAAAGCGTACTTAGCGAACTTTGTGATAAATAATTTACACGAAAAAAGGGACTAATTAAAAATCAAGTTAAAACGGAACCCTGTGTCCGTAATGAGTGTTCCAACTTTATAATTTACAGTTCCATGGCAAAATTCCCATGGGAAATTAAGCTGAGGACTCAATGGTGTTGAGCTTGTCAACTGGCTATTTTTTAAGCCAAGTGTGGTGGTCGTTAGAGACAAAATTGTTTAAGACGAGCAGAATTATGGCGGAATTTTGTAGCGACATTCTTTTTCAGCAACTTCTTGCTTTTACTTTGTCAGAAAAAGTGAAGCGATCTTGTCTTTTTCAGTTTTATTTTAACATTCAAGAGAATTGTCATTTGTGTTGACCTTTCGCGAATGCAATAGAACATCCATTTGATCGAGGCACTATAATTTATACTTATTACATTTCAGTGGGTTTTTTAACAAAAAAAAAACTGTTACTGCGAAATTCATCAAAAAATATTAACTAGGCTTTTTATTTTAAATTTGCCACTCGCTCGTAAATAAACTGCAATTAAGTAAGTCTGGTAAAAGTGCCACCGGGCCAACTTAAAGACAAGATTTTCATTTTTATTTTCATAGCAACAATTTTCTCGGCAGAAGCTGAGTTAATACTGAATTTAAATTGAACACTTTATATTTAAAATAGATTTAATGCTTACAAACTCAAATTATTAAGAAATATAACAAGGCCTAACAATATTCGATATCTTTTATAAAGTTAGGTACTGAAGCGTGAAGACGACGAAAGTTTTAAAGAAAGAAAAATATTACCAAGCACAAATTAAATTCTATATTTTAAGTACTTGAGCAAAATTTAATTTATACATGACTTTTTTTCACAGCTTCGATATAAGCTGACTCATGTAACAAACAGTTGAGAAAAATATTTTTTTGCATAGCTGTAAAAATAACAAAGGTTTACTCCTATCTCTTTCTAGCAAAACTGAATTTATCATGGACTTAAATAAGTTTTAATTATTTATAATAAGTTGGTCATAATAATAAGTTTTAATTATTATGGCAGACCTATCACAGTGCATATCGGATTCTGTGTAATCGCTGTATAATTAGCAGTTTAAAATGCTGGTATCATAAGTATTTGTTGGCCGATTTAATTTCGTTTTTGGTGATCTCTTTTACGGTATTTTCACATTCTGTTGATAAATGCGATTTAAAAACAATGCATATTCCCTATTAGGAGAATGGAAAAACACCATTTTGTAATACAATAGAAAAATTACTTTTCATAATAAAATGCCTTCAATTATTTTTGAAACATCCTCAAAAGAATAAACACCTCTCAAATTCCGTCACGAAGAGAGTTTATTTCAACACTGTAATCGAGTTGTTTTGTTAGCATTAGGGCCCTAATTAGGCCGGTGGCTAATCTGTCTCGTTACTCTGTGACGCGACAGTGTCAAGAATGTTAATTAAAAGGCCTTGTTTACACAGAGTAGGACAGACGGTTTACAATGTGTTTCAATTTTTCTTTTACCTTTTAGCTGGAGCTCTAATCAAGATGGAAACCATAATGAAGGTTAAACGGAAAAAAATATGTCTAGTACTAAGCAACTTTTTTAGATATCGCAATTCGAAAGTTAGAAACCATGTAATTTTGTACTTAATTTTCGTGTAGAGGTTAGTTTTTAAATAAAAAAATAAAAGCAATAAGATTTACATCTCTAACTGACATATTACTTTTAATGCCCACATAACACTAAACAACGAACACGAACATGTAGATGGGTGTTTGCCTGTTTGTGTTTGTGTTCGGTTTTTTTGCACAAATCAAAGGATGTTCGGCAAACGTGTTTGCCAATCCGGAATATACTAGCACGTTCTCCAAGCATGGGGAGGCGTGTTTGTGTTGGATGTTTGTGGTAGGTGTTCGGCATGTGTTTGGTGTTTGTGTTGTTTGCCAAGCATGTGGAGCACGCATGACATGTTATGGTATTGTTTTTTAACTCGGCCACCATTATTGTAAAGTAAATAAGAGCTATCATAAAATTGACTATACGAAAAAATGTCAAAAGCAACAACAAAGGCCCGGCTTCCTAAACGTATAATTACATTGCAATACCATTTTTTTAAAAAAACGCCTCAACGCAACACGGCTAGCCACTAATTTTGTTTCTGAGTCTATTTAAGTACCTTTATATTTCTTTAAGTTTCTTAATCGTTGCCTAGAAATTAGTTTCGGACATCAATATGTGTCAGACGGTCTCTGTTATTTATTTATATTTATTTGAACTCTCTGCCAGAATGTGTACCTATATTTTGATATTCTATGCCACATTTCTCTTTGGTCTAGGCGACGAACAGTTTGCGGACGCCCAGTACCTGCGGCTTTAGACAAAGTGCCTCAGTAACTTTACTGGGGGGTTACCATGACATACTAAAGCAGTTTAGTTTAGGTTGAATAAAAGGGACAGAGCTATAGCAGTTATACGGCTCTGTCCCTTTCTTTCAACCTAAACTGAACTGCTTAGTATGTCATGGTAACCCCCCTGTAAACATTAACACCCACAGTTGTGAGGCTACTTACAGCTGTGCTGCAACGCCGCATTTTTGCGGTTTGCTTAGTTATTAAAGCGTTCATTATAATTTTTTACATGTAATATGTTTTATGTCAAAAAGAAGCCAATCGAGCACACATGCCACCTGATGGCAAGGGGGATCTCAGATCTCAAGACTACAATCTTCAGACTGCAATCCTAAGACAGCAAATGCGTTGCTACTTAGGACTCAGACTGAATGCCTCTGCGCTAGTAATTTCGCCGGTGGTTGGCTTACCCCTAAACCGGAACATAGCAATGCGGACACTGCTGCTTGACTGTGGGTTAAAGGATAAGATGGTGGTAGCAATCCTGAAGGACTTTGCATAAGGTCCTTCTACACTTACCACTATATTTGCGACAAAATGTGGATAAAGCATCAGTCACTTTCGCTCGTACTTACGTGTCAAAAAGTGACGGATGATTTATCTACATTTTGTCACGCGATAAACGCAGCCAATTATTAGGCCCCCTAGTGTTAATTGGTCATTAATTTTACCTAGCGAATACCTTCTTTTATTCACAAAATTACCCTTTGTATGCAACATTCGAATACTTTTCATCATATTGAGTACAATAAAAAGTTGAAATATCTCAATTATCAGGAAACAAACCAAAGCTATTAATCAAAAATATTTTACAGAATTTCAAGCATTTCAATTAAAACCCATAAATTCAGCCCACGTATACCACCGTCCCCTTTTGGAGCCAACTAACCTTATACATTGGTATACTTTGGGCACCGGACTGCACAAGCCACTATTAAGGTAAATTACAATAAGTCCTCGACGAAAATCATTGGAAATTGAACCTTCCCATGCCTTTCCAAAGGCTCAAGTGGGAGTTCTCTCGATTTAGACTCGTTACTTTTTTGTGTGTCTCATACGATTTGTTAGGTTTTTTGCCCCTAACAGTGGGTCCGGGATTTATGAATTGTGATAGAGGAACGGGAAAATTGATTTATCCCTGTTTTTGGCGTTGAATTAGGTTTTGCTTTGTATATCGGAGCGCTGGAGGACGTTTTGGTAGAGAATAGTTTTTTACGTGTTTTTGATATCGAGAGCGTTCGTGGTCATAAAAGTAATATGTGAACTTATTCCACTGTTTTTTAGCCCATACTGATTATCTATCGTAATCAAATTAACGTTATTTTAGCTCTTATTAAATCAACAGTAAGAGCTATGTGAATCATTTGTTTTAAAACATTGTTTTGTTGACTTTACTATTCTAACTTAGCATTTAAAATTAATTAATTCTCGGTAAGTTTTAACAATATTCTTTATTTTTATATCAAAAGAGAACATTTCTCAATGCTCTCAGTAACATTATGAGTAGATCTCTAAATTTGGCGATGGGCTTGCAACCTGTCCTTAATACACTGGTAAACGTCCTAGCCTGTTTTTGTACTATTACTTATTCTGTGCCTATTTGTGCAAAATGTGGTTACAGAACTATCAACAAGTTTTTAAAGTTGTTTTTCTCTTTCTTTAGCTCTGCCCACCCCACTTTGGGAATGAAGGCGTGAGTTTATGTATGTGTGTATTTCCAAATTTCTGGGTTTTTTTATTCTTCAAAATGAATTAGGTAGGCAATTAATCGTCATTATATTTTACTATTTAAAAAACTGGCCAACTGCGAGTCGGACTTCCACTCCAAGGATTCCATACCATTTTTGTATCTGGGTAGCCTTGATTTTTTAAGTGTTATAGCGGTAATAAAACTACTCACTTTTTAGAAAATTCAACGTCTTAAAGAGATACAGTGATTGTTAAGGTCGAGAAAAAAACGCCATAAAATGACTTGTTTGGTGGCCCCCGTTTTATTTAAATTTAATTTTATTATTATTTAGATATTTATTTAATTTTCTGTACATTAGGTTTTTTATAACAAATATTCAAATATAAAAGTAAAATAACAATACTAATACAAAAAAATAGACATTATAAAAAACCTAACCTACGAGTGCCGCCGGCAGCGGGGCAGGGCTCAAGCTACCGGTGGTTAGGGCTGCAGAGAGAGGAACCTCCTCACAATACGTGCCGTGTCGAGGAGTACTGCCTTCTGTATCTGGCCCTTGATCCAGCCATCTAGCGAGAGTCTCTTGAGGTGTTGGTCGAGACTCTTCGCTATAAGACCGTTTGCCGAAACAACTATCGGGACAATGATAGTCGAGTCAACATCCCACATGGCGGTCACCTCGTGAGCCAAGTCAAGGTACTTGCTGAGTTTTTCCTTCTCGGCCTTCACAAGGTTCTCGTCATGCGGGATGGTGATGTCGACGAGCACTGCCCGGCGTTGAGATCGATCTGTCAACACAATATCAGGCTTATTGGCAACAATAGTCCTGTCCGTGATGACAGATCGATCCCAATAGAGCGTAGCACGACCATTTTCGAGAACTGGCGCAGGTGCGTACCTATAGTACGGCACTTCAGACTCAACAAGACCATATTAAAGAGCAAGTTGCTGATGGATGATCCTGGCTACGAGGTTATGTCTGTGCAAGTACTCGCCGTTGGCCAAATGCGAACAACCGGAAATTATATGTCTGAGGGACTCGCCGGGGCAACGGCATGCTCGACAAATGTCAACCGTGCCATCCCTCAGAATATATTTCGGGTAATTGTTCGTCATTATGACCTCGTCAGCAATTGCACAGACAAAACCTTCGGTTTCCCCAAAGAGGTCACCAAATCGTAGCCAGTTCACAGACGCTAAAAAGTCTACGTCGGGCCTTGTTAGGGCCCGGTAGAAGCGTCCGTGTAGCTCCTTGCTCTTCCATACGTTCTTGCGGTCTTCAGTGCTCAACACCGTTGGTTTGCGCCAGTGCCAAGGAAAGAGGCGTGAGGCTCTTGTCTACTGCAACCACATCACGATGCATCCCACACTCATTGCTAAGGAAATAATCCCTGAGATTGCACACCTCGCGGTTGTGGAGATTCTTAGCATTTAACATGCCTCGACCTCCACATTTCCTCGGGATGTACAATCTCATAAAAGATGAGCGTGGGTACAACATGCGATGTGATTTAAGCAGTAGACGGACCCTCCTATCCAGGGCATCCAGCTCAGTCTGAGTCCACCTTAGTATGCCAAAGGAGTATGTGAGCAGCGGCATCACCCAGCCATTGAAGGCGCGCACCTTATTGCCACCCGACAAAAGACTATTAAGAACTTTTGTCAAGCGGCAGAAGAAGCGCTCCTTCACTGACTGCTTGACATCGCCGTCCACAATACCCAAAGACTGTGACATACCAAGATATTTGTAGGTTTCAACTTCGGAGAGAGATCTGAGAGTTATTGTCTCAGAAAGCTGCAAATTCGACGAATTTACGACTTTCCCTCGTTGAACATGCATGACCGCACACTTATCTACACCGAATTCCATCTTGATCGCGTTACTGAACTCTTGTGTGATTTTCAATAATGTGATAAGATCTTGGCGCTTCGATGCAAACAGTTTGAGGTCATCCATGAACAATAAGTGAGAAATGACTTCAGCTTGTCTACGAAGTCGATAGCCAAGCCCAGAATCCGTCAGCATAGAGCTGAGGGGATTCAAGGCTAGGCAAAACCACAAAGGACTCAGACTGTCACCCTGGAAGATGCCTCTTTCAATCTTTATCAAGCTAGGCGAATTAAAATAATATTAAATTATTAATATTATTGTTAGTATAATTGGTATAGGAGTAAAGGAAATACACTCTATGTGCAAATTGCAACTCTTACATTTACTATTTATGAGATACAGCCCGCTGACAGACAGACAGCGGTGGCTTAGTAGTTGGGTCCCATTGGCACCGTTATGATACGAAATCTTAAACAGAACGAGCCAGTAAAATATTGCCAAAGTAAATATGGACAAGAATGGGCAAAACCCGCGAGCAGAAGCTAAATTTCCAAAACTCCAGCTAATCTCCCATAAAACTTCCAAAAAAACACTCAATTGTCAAACTTCCGCCATCGCTCCTAAAAATCCGGATCATTCATCCGATTTAACTCACGGATGGATTTAAATCATGCCGCAAAAATCGCTAAGCCCCTAAGTTCCCGAAGTATTTGTCAGGACTTGGGCATTTGTCACGTAAGAAGTTCGGGTTTAATCGGCAGCCGTCGGGAAACTTCGGCGGGCTATTAAGAATCTTGGTCAAGTTGCGCAATTTGTGCCCTCGCCCTTGATTCTTGGCTTGGACTAATCGGCGGATATCGTAAGTTTCATGTTTGTTCGCCGCGAAAGTATTTGAGATTAGTGATTGTTAGTAAGAAGTATCTCTTTTGAACAAGTATTGTCTTTAGGTAATAGTTGTTGATATAGAAAAATTGTCTTTCTTTTTTCTCCTAGTAGTCTCCCGTTATGGAACCTTCCTAGCCCGGCAGAACCTTAGATGGTACGTCATGTATGACATGCAAGGAAAGAAACTCCTGGGATGCTCCTCCTCTATCCTTTGGACGGGATATCAGGGTTGCTTTCGCTCAAAACCGCTACGTGTCCGCTACCCTATCTTTAGAAAAGAAGAAAAAGGGAGTCCTTCAACACGTGGCGAGCCATCCAGTACCATTCAGGGCCAGTCCAGCATCCAGGACCTTCGTTTGGTTTAGTTTAGTTTATTTATTCAACAATTTAATATTTCAATATAAATTGCATTGCAAGTCAAAAAATATGAAATTAAATTCAGATCATCAAACATAAATATTAATAAACAAAGAATACAAAAATAATTAACAATTATAACAATAATAAAAAATGGTCATTCATCCGATGTCAATGTGCAAGGATTATAAATGTACCAAAATTCAATAGTAAATTTACATTTCCACTTCCTATTCATCCTCGGAGTATAATGGATTATCCAATAAAAGGTTTCCCAGTTGATGTTTCAATATTTCGTCGGATTACCACGTTTGGCTTATACCACAGGTAATGGAACTTTCTACCCATCGTCCGCTAGTCCACATATTTCAAACACAGATAATAAGGCACACTACTAGCACTATATTCCTCTTCCTCTGCTGCCCAAATTAACAATGACTAATTACTGCATTGCACAAACAATGATATGACAATAAAACAGCCAATTGAAATCCTTTTTAACGTTTAAGGCACAGCACACATATCAACTCGGAAAGGGATCGTCACCCTATCAACTCGAGCCGTTCAGTATCATTTGTATGAAACTCCCTACTGCAACGCACACTTATCGGCATCGGAACGGCACCGCCTCACCTCGGCACGAGCTAGCAGTCGTCCTCTGAAAAATGTATCGTATTAACACAGGTCAAAGTTCCCTTTTCAATGTTTCACTTTGAGTTGATCCGGTGTCGATCCCTTTCCGAGTTGATATGACTGTGTGCTGTGACCTTTCAATAACGCTGTTTTTATTTTTGTTAAAAACTATAATAAATTAAAACAAATCTTCCTTCAAAGAAAACTTTGTTATAATCGAAAAGTTTCTCTTTTCGAGTGACGAATTGCATACACATGAAAAGTTACTATTTTTTTGTTATGATATCATGGTATGTTAGAACCAAATCGTGGCATTAACATGCCACGATTTGATTAAACGTGCCAAGATCCAATCAGTGAAAAGCACAGGTTTAGTAGCAGTCATAGATATTAGCAAGTTTTATCTCATAACAATGGCTGGCGGGCTTTTATGGTAGTATTTATCGATGTGGATAAACGTCTGTCACTTTCTCTCCAGTAAGTACGTGCGAGAGTGACGGATGCTTTATCCCCCGCGATAGAAGCAACCATAATACGGGCCCTGATCAATTATTGTTACAACTCAATTTACACTTCCAATGCTACTCCAAATTGCTAATTCTCCTGAAGTTGCCTGAATTCAGTTTAACCTCTTCAGCACGCTCTTCGTCTCGAGTGACAAGTGACACTTGCATTATAATTACGGGTACTTGCGCGTCGCAGTTCCTCGTCGCTAGATAAATAACGCTGAAGTACCGCCTCGCATGCTTAACAGTAATAAAGAGAATAGGGAGGTTATGGGTGCCACTGATGATCAGTCGGACTGACAGGCCGAGAGGGACGCAGTTATTTGTTAGAATGAGAGACGTTTATAACGCGGCTATTTGATATAATATGAAATAGCCGCGTCCCTCTCGGCCTATCAGTTTGACTGATCATCTGTGGCGGCCCTTAGACAAGTTGCTCGGCGCTAACGTAAACGATTTTCGAAAAGTGTACCATTACCATGAGTTACAATAACCGTACTCGCTAGCGAGTTGAATGCTCTGTCCCTCGCGCACTAAAATAATATTGCGAGGTCTGCGAGGGACAAAGTTTCAACTCGCTAGCGAGTACGTTAATTATAACTCATGTTAAGGGTAGTGACAAAATGGAATTGACGTAGGTGCTCGACAAGACCGTCTGACAGCTTACGTACTATACAGGGTGGAAAAAACGAACGCCACATGGACGGCAACAACCTTAAATATTGGAAATAGCAAGTTCTACGCAAGGGAGACTTTTTTTTTTAAACAAAAAAACTGCATTATTGGATTTTTGAAAAAAATACTCTTTCATAGCAGGGCATTGAAATGTTCGAATATGACAAAACAATAAAGTCGTGTTTTATGATACAGATCGAAAGGGTCATTGATAGTGATCATTTATGTCTATGATACATACACCTCTAACTTAAATAAAGAACGTAAAAAAAGCCTTCTTTATTATTTTGTCATATTCGACCAGTTCGATTCCCGGTTAAAGCAGACGAATTTTCAAAAATCCATAAAATAATGCAAGTTTTTTTTTTTCAATTAATTCTGTAACTCTACCTACCCCTCTTTCGGAACGAAAGCGATAGTTTACGTACGTATTTTTTTCAAAAAATAAAAGTCTCCTTTGCGTAGAACTTGCTATTTCCAATATTTATTGTTGTTACCGTCCACGTGGCGTTCGTTTTTTCCATCCTGTATGTTTTGAAGAATGATAGCGAATACCGAAAGCATCTTGTCTAGGGTTTTAACTCGTTAATAACTAGAATTTTCTTAACCTCGTAAGGCCCACCGTACTACAAACACCCAGTTTATTGTCAGTGGAACTTTGAATCTACTATCAAGGCAATAAAGTTCAATTACGTTTGTCCGATAATGCCATTTTCAATTTATGAAAAAAGGACAATAAACTTTATTCTCATTGCAATACGGTTCAAATGAAATTGCCTTGATAATGCACACTGGGCCTAACAAGGTTAAGTTCGCTGACATTACTGTCCTTTCTTGATAAAACTATATTTTTTTTTAAAACGGGTTCTTGCGATTGTGTCTAGTATTAAATATGGTGTAAGAAAATTTAATTAAGATTGATTGGATGATACAAAATTAAATGAATATTTTTTATATAAATTTTACTATTTTCGTAACTAACACTTTTTTGATTTTGTTGCATAAAAATCTCATTTCCTTAGACAACATTTACGATTTATTTCCCATCACTAGTCACGATAAAGACACTGGACTGCAGTTTTTAAATAGTTGTTTCAATAATTTCAAATCAAAAACTGTTTTGACATTGCAATCTTCGGACCGTAGTCTTGAGATTGCAAATTTCTATGGGCCCAGGTCCTACATACCATGTGGTGGTTCGTTTGACGTTAAAAAAAAATACGAATCACTACACGTTTCTGAAATAAAGCTAGAAAATAAATTAGGTTACTAAGGCAAGGTTAAATACATTTACTGAATCCAAAATCCACACATGAATGGCAACGTGAATTATTTCAAGGCATTAAGGTTCAAATTACATTAATAATTACCGAATCGCTCGGCTACAGATTGCGTAGACTGAATACAGGTTTATCAAACGGCACCAGGCCTCCCGATTAACGCTAAGAGCAATGCGGCCCAACTCACAGGAGTTAGCAAAAAGCGTATCATTTATCATACATTAAAAATAAACAACCGTTGTTCAAAAATAGATAATTAGAGCAATCACAAATTTTTTTAGGGTTCCGTGCCTTAAAAGGAAAAAGTGGAACCCTTACAGGATCACATTGTTGTCCGTCTGTCTCTCCGTCTGTCCGTCTGTCTGTCTGTCTGTCTGTCCCTTTGTCTCGGAAACGCGTGGAGGTATCGAATTGAACTTTAAACCATATACTCAAGTCTACAGCCCCTTGCAGTTGTGAAAATATCAAACTTCTAAGTTAATAATAAAAAAATGGTGTCATTATTTTATTATTTAAGATTTAAAAATAGTACATTTGCGGTCCGAGTATTGGATATAAAAATACGAAGCCCGCAATTGTTGTTCCTGCCGAGACAAATATAGTGTTTTTCTCACAAATCGCAAGAAAAAAATTGTGTTGGAGTCAAATCTTCATCGCTTGAACTCATTTTTTGAATTGCATACAAACAGAAACTTCATGTGAAAAAACCATCACTCCTTACCGCCTTTTTGTTTATGACAAGGAGTTAAACGCAATTCTTGTTTTTAAAAAAACATAAGCTATTCCAGGCACAAATAAAAAAGTTATGTTTCGAGTAAAATTTGGATGTATAAGACTTGTGCCCTCATTTTATTATGACCCTTTTCACTTTTTAAAAAGTTACAAGGTAGATAGTAACCACTCACGTGCTTTGTGTATCCAGAGTTGCCAGTGATAGCCCTTATTTGCTTATAAATAAGGTCGATCAAATTTGCACGGGCAATCAAGTGGGTAATGGAATTTGTATGGAACATTGCGGGCTTGTGTAGCGAGCACGCAATGTTTTTTTTTTAATTTGAGAAATGTCAGTAAGCTATGTATTTCGTGTCTCAATATGTAGATAGGAATGTCAACATTTCCGGACATTTTTGAGAAAAATACTTATTTTTTTGTCGGTGAAATTGCATCTAGTTTCTTCCCTATTAGTTTGTGCACTTTAACCAGGGACACACTGTACCTATAGATAAATATAGTCCTCTAGTGTACCGTTTGGTGAGTTGAAAGTAAGTTAAATTGATAAATAGATTAATATTTTCTCAAAATTTACGTTTTGTTTAATTTTGCTCTCCTGTAGGTAAATTAAGGTACGTTTCGTACGGCACAAACACATTCTCACCCGACAAACTGTAATAAATGAAACCATCCATTGCGATCGCCATCCCTCCTGCTAGCAAGCTAACCAATATTTATTTTCTATGCAAAGCTACAAAGATGTCATTTGGCATGAGTGTTGTTGAGTATCGAATCCCTGACCGACCTGAGAGTAGCGAGGGATTCAAATGCACAGTACTTAAATAAATAATAGGCTTCTGTGTGAAACACATTTTTCACCTTATCAAGGAAAATACTGACGGTTACAAAAAACAATTTCACGAGTACCATATCAGATTTCGTAGTCTCACTTTCGGATGCTTTCGGTGAAGAATATTGATGTGCTATTGAAGGCGTTCAAATAAGAACCTTTAATAATGAACAATATTTTGAATTGCTAGCTAGCAATAATATCGATACCTTTAGACTCAATTGGCGTAAACGCCATTTTGGCCAAAATGAGTTTTTAATGCAGTTATACTCAATTTTTGATTCTCTATCGATCTGTGTAGTTAAAGTTGAGAAATTCGCAAAAAAAAGTCGAATACGACCCAGAATATTTGCCCCAAAAAACATGATTTTTGTAATTGTTTGGGCGTATTTGCTGTATTTTTTTATTTTCTACATTTGAAGGTCGTAAATGATATTGTTTTTATAGTAAAAGGATGTATGATGATATATTATATGCAACAGTGGAATGCCGTAGGTAAAGGAATACATCGAAATTTTGAAACATTGCTGGGATGCCACAATCATTGGGGTGCCCTCTATTTCACCGAAACTTTTTACGCCGAATGTATAGTTACGCCGAATTTTGTTTTCGCATAACTTTCTCCTGCATAAACGGTTTTTTTTTTTTAATATTTTCTGTGCTCCTGGTAGAATAGAGTAGGTTAGGTTAGGTTTATATTATATTTTTTCAAAAAAGTTAAAGATATCAGTAGAATAACAATTATGCGAAATTAGTATTCTGCGAAATCATACATTCGGACAATTTAAGATTATGCGTAAACAAGGAGAACTCTATCATTGCTATCAAAACACCACACATAGAAAGCTTGTAATTTGTTTACACTGGCGAGCAAAATAAATGAATGATTTTGTAAATAATTTCAGTACAACGTGACACTGTTATTTTTGTTTGAAAAAGGAGACAGATACCGCCAAGCAGTAGTATTCGCATCGTTGTGTTCCGGTGTTGTGATAAGACAATTGGTGAAATCCCTATAATTCCTTCTTAGTCCTCAGGGTTGGCAACACATTTACAGTCTTAGGATTGCAGATTTAAGATTTTCGTCTTAAGATTTCAACTGTCTATGGGTGTGAGATCCTACTTAATATCATTTTACATGTATAGGTACTCTGTGCCATAAAAAGTTATTTATTTGTAGTAGATTTTCAAAGGAAATAACAAAAGAATACACAGGAATTACACAATATTTGGCATCAAAAAGCTTCCTCAGCATAATGCTATGGTCATTCCGCGGAGCACCATCGTTAGCATGATGCAGACTGTTTTTTTTTGCCAGATTTGCAGTCTCTGCATAACGGCATGCGCGGCAAGAAACAGAAACAAATGCACAGAAATCACCTCATTTGGCTTTTTAAAACGCTTTTCCCTCCTCCCATACGCCTTTAAGTTGTATACAAAATAACCGTTAACATAAATGTTATGGGGACTAAAATAGTGAGCAAGCGCAGTCTCCGGGAGGTAATGTCCCGGGAAATGCTTTAATTTCGACGCGAGACGGATTTGCCGGGATTTTTGCTGAGCCCGGGATTATTTTATAGAGCGTTGTGGCTGCGGTGACAGTTTCAATTAAGTCCTGGATTAGTGTACGTGATTAAGATAGTGTTTATTGTTGGCGGTTAAATGATAATGATACTTATGGTTTGAAATGACACTGCATTCTTCGACGAAGCATTAGCCTAGATGGTAGTGGCCCTGCCTACAAAAGGTAGAGTTTTTATGTTCGATTTCAGGTATGGCAAGTTTTTTTTTAGGGTTCCGTATCTCAAAAGGAAAAAACGGAACACTTATAGGATCCTCCATCTCTGTCCGTGTGTCCGTCTGTCAAGGCCCTTTATCTCTAAAACGCGTGGAGGTATCGAGTTGAAATGAAAACCATGAACTCATATATATAGTCCCTTGAAGTTGTGAAAAAAATGAAACTTCTAAGTGAACGTAAAATAAGATACGGCCGTCTTTGCCGCAAAAACGTATATTTCGACACTCTCAAGGGAATCAAAATTTATAGGGTTTTCCGTTGACCTAGATCTATGAAATTTGGCAAGTGATACCGTCTTTTACTACAAGTATAGGAAAAAATCTGTAAACTATACATTTTTATTAAAATTTTATTTAAATCACAAAAAAAAACTCATTTGCATAACCCTCGGTGGGCGAGTCCGACTCGTATATATCCGGTTTTTCTTGTAATTAGTTTCGGCCTTTGAATTGCGAGCTAGCATAACAGTGAAATACCGTAGATAAAGGGAAACATCGAAAACTCTAAGATATTGTTGTGTTGCCAGTACCACTGCTACTTAAATACAGCACACCGTAGGTTTTTGTTTTGACGATGCGTTAGTTGGTAAACTCGGATTCATAATTACCTAGATTCCATCAAATCTACCACGGTGTTGCCATTGAAATGAAACATTCCAACATTAGTAAATCTACTCTTGGCGAAAGAATGCACGTAAGTAATTAATTACTTAGTAATTTTAAGAATAAGATTCAAATGCTTTGTTTAAATAAAAATGCTTATATAAAAACCTGTTGTATAAATAAATATTTAATTGAAGCAATTTTGTGGTAGGAAAATTCTTATTGCATTGGTAAAACTTCAGGTCTCGATAACATTTGGTATCCGTTTTGATACAATAATAGTATCGTTTGAAGATGTGCGTATATTATTAATTATAAAAAAGAAAAAATAAATTAAAAAAGCCTTTTATTTCTTGCAAACTTTACAATGAAAGGTTAGTTAGTAAAATCTTAATTATTATTTGGATACTTATAATAAATGTTAGTAATCTATCCTAATGATTTTAAAAATTAGTTATAATAAATTAATTATGCAAGAACCCCGTCTTCACAGGTGAAGGCCTCCTCCAAAGCCGTCCATTTGTCCCGATCTCGGGCCGTATGTGTCCAGTTTGGACCAGCGAAGTATTTTAGGTCGTCCTCCCATCTTGTCGGGGGTCTTCCTTTACCTCTTTTCCCTAGTGGGCCTTTCCATGACGTCACTTTTCCGGTCCAACGCTGGTCTGAGAGTCTTGCTACATGACCGACCCACTTCCATTTTAATTGTTTGGCGTAGCGGAGAGCATCTATACATTTTGTCGTAATTTTTATTTTTGTAAGCCTTATTTTGTGGATTTTCCTGATAGATAGCAAGCTTCGCTCCATCCCTCGTTGGCAAGTTCTAATTTTATCCTTGATTTTTTTAGTAAACTTCCATGTTTGACAACCATAATGTCAAACATGGCAGAAGGCTCGCGTTCAAGACTTTGGTTTTTAAATATATGGGCAAGTTACTCTTAAATATTTCTTTTAGTTTCCAGTACTTGTTCCAGGTGTGTTGTGTTCGTCGATCAACTTCCAATTCATTGCTTTTCCTGTTAAAACTTATTTCTTTTCCCTAGTTATATATATTTTTCTGTGTATTTCAATGGTTCGTTTACTACTGTTATTGTTCTTTGTGTGCTGTTTGTCATCACCATAGTTTTTGATAAATTCATTTCAAGACCCACTTGTACACTGGCCATATGTAGAGATCCAATCATGTGTTGTAGTTGCGAGCTGGTTTCTGCTAATATTACCAGGTCGTCTGCAAAGCGGAGCGGAGATGGTTGATGGATGGACCTAAAATACGTAAATTCGAAAAAAATAACCCCTACCTAGTTGTGTTGGCTATACATTATCCTAACGATAGCATCCAAACTCAAGGAGGGGCGTTAAATCATCTCACTAATTAGACCGAAACAATTAGGATCCTTTTTACTTAGAATTTAGGAATATATGAATACCTATAAATGTTTACTTCGATACATAACAAACATCTAAGAATCAAAGTAGTATAGGCGACAAACTTATAACGAAACCCCTACGTTTAAGTAATGGTATAGTGACTGTGTACAGAAAATGGAGACTATATTTGAATTTGGACGTTAATTCCCTTAATTCTCTACACCACTACAAAGACTTTCGTTAAGTTTTTCACCTGCAGTAAGATAATTTATTTTTATTTTTATAATGGCTTTCACATCAGCCAATTATTGGCACGACGTATTTTGCCAACGTCAGAGTAGACATCGGTCACGTCCAGAGAATGTTGGGGTATAGAATTTGGATGCTTAAGGCAGAATCGGGCGATATTTTTTATTATTAAGAAGGGGTTGGTGGCATCTGGACCGTCATACTGACACTGACAGATGTTATTGTGACAGTGACATTTCTTGGTAGATTTGATGGAACCTAATTATGAATCCGAGTTTGGACTTGACAGAAGCGCGTGGCGCTAACCCCATGTGCTTCTGTTTAGTCCATTAGAGAAAATACTCTTTTACCGAACAATTGTCTTCGCGAGTGATATCCATGGACTTATTTCTCTATTAAGTCCATGGGAGTGTCTATAAACAACTTGACATTGGCGAAATACACCTTAACAGGAGTGAGAGCCATTAATTAAAATTAGAATTAGAGAATCCGAGTTTAGTGACCCTGCTTACGGAGCTAACGGTCTCGGGTTTGATTCCCGGTAACGCCCCGGTCACACATAATTCTGTGATGAGCCCGAGTATTTATTGCTGAGTCTTGGATGTTTTCAATGTATTTTTAAGTATTTATTTCTATGTATAAGTATGTTTATCGTTGTCTAGTACAGTCAACAGCATAAATAAGTGATCATTTATGTACCTTGTCGCTTTCAATCGTTTCACAATTTTGTATGACATTTCAAACACGACGTTAAAGTGACAAGGTACATAAATGATCACTTATTTATGCTGTTGACTGTACCTATAGTACAAACTAAGTTTTAGTTTGGAACTAGGTCAATTTGTGTAAGATTGTTCTTTGGTATTTATTTGTGTAATAATTTAACCAAACAAACAGACGAATACTTTTGGATCCGTCCACATTTCGTCTTCTACTGCCTATTTGTAATACCTTTTAGCATGTCTTCAATGTACAGTCAGTTTCCCAATTTCGTTAAAATGTATATCACAATATCACTCATCATCCTTTAACTTAAGAGCTAGGCTCTTGTCGATGGAGTGATTGCCACTTTTCTTTATTCTCTGCCAGCTTTTTCACCTCCTGATACGAAACACGACATCGGCCTTCTGTCATATTTGGCTGATGTAAGCAAGCCTAGGTACAATGCTAAGTATACTTCCCATATAGGGATAAGTTAGCCTTTGTACATTACTTTAATAACAATATTGTAATATTTATATTTTTGTGCAATAAAGAGTGTAGGGTGACGGCACCAATGATGGACACTTTTAGCTGACAGGCACCAGTAATGGACACTTCACTCTTAATTCAAATTGTAAACGGACCAAAATTGATTGTTATTCATTCGTTGCGAAAGAAATGAATAACCCTTATCTTCTGTAAAATAAGGATCAAGTGTCATTATTGGTGCCTTGTCCATTACTGGTTACATCGCCTTACATACATAAATACATACTTAAAAGATATGACTTTTAACACTTGCCAAAGTTGCCGAAGAAAACTGTTCAGAAGTGAAAAGTGCAATACCTAGTTGTAGAGAGATGAATGCCCCCAGGACTTGGCCACTTGAAAGCCCACTAGGAAATGTTTCTCACGTCCTGCGCATTGCAGTCCACTTAAAAGGTCACTTTAAATACATCATTCTTGATATGATATATTTACTCGTTGTTTTTTAGTGAATAGAATTATTGAAGTAAACAGTTTTATTAAAGTCTAAAATAAAACATGAATCGTTATAAAGTACAAACTTTAGACATATTTCATTGAAGCTAAATTTATAAGTCAATACCTACCTCGCAAAAAAACTATGGCGAGAAAAGCCTACAACGCAAAACGACTATGGCGTGAAATATCTACAAATCAAAAAGTCCATGACGTGAAAAAGCTACTACTGAAAATAACTACTTCGCATTAGGCCTTTATCGTAAAATGACTACTTTTTAAGATGTACTCCTCAAAAACCGTTTTATTGTAGTAATATCTCTATTATAAATGCAAAAAATTGTGTAAGTAGGTATATAATTTATGTTTGTCACTTCCTTCACGCCGAAACAGCTGAACAAAAATATAAAATATGCTTTTTGTTACAAAAAATATTTTACGTATTTTTCAATAATACCTATTAAGTAGTTAGATATAGAAGAAGAGCTTAATGTTTTTGTTTGTGAAGTATAAATATATTTTTTAATTTTTTTTTTTTTTTTTTGAGATGTTTATATGTGTGAATTATTTATATGTCTGAACTCATCTTACGATAAAGGCTTATAATGCAAATTCGTTATTTTCAGTAGTAGCTTTTTCACGTCATGGACTTTTTGATTAGTAGATTTTTCACGCCATAGTCGTTTTGCGTTGTAGGCTTTTCTCGCCATAGTCTTTTTGCGAGGTAGGTATTGACTTCTGGACCCTTGCTAAAGGTTTTAGCTAAGTTTTACATTCAGCCGCCCGCCTGACACCAACCCTCCTTGGTAATGCAACAGCCACCCTGCGGGCGACCCAAGGTGCTAAAAATTGTATGCACTAGGTCTCAAGCTTCCTTAGTCGCCTTTTACGACACCCACGGGAAGAAATGGGATGGTCCTATTCTTTACGTCCGACACCACACGGACATTACTTTCAACACCACACGCGATAAAGAGGCATACTTAAACGCCTTTGGAAAGAAAACCGGCACTTTTGTTTAATTAAATGAAATTTTATGCTACAGCATTAAACTAACATTATTTACATAAAATGATTATTTTAAAATACTTTCTTTATTTAATAGTATCAAATCTTATTTAGGTAAAGTATAAGTATATTTTAAATGCTTAGAAGAATGCTTATACTTTTTGACGCCCATTGTGCCGTAGTTTATTTATTGTATTTAAATCTAAAAGCACTTTAATGATTAACTAGACCATGCTTCGGACTCGTAGATTTTTTTTTTCCTTTATTTCCATTGTGGATTAAACCGTCGATTTTTTTTTGTGAGTTTTGTTAACAATTTTGATATAAATAATATTTAGTATGCCACGATCCCAGTTACAGGTACAGTTACGTACGTTGGTAGTTTAAGCTGAGGGTTGTCTAATTGTTAATATTCGGTAAAATATAAAAATATACTCAAATAATGATTCTTTACTTAATAAATTGTTAATTTGCGGTACAATATAAACAATCATTAAAATACAGTCATCAAGGCAAACTCCACTTTCTTTAAATACCATAATTGACTGGTAAAGAGTTTCTAATTACTTTATTGCGAGCTTGAACCAACTAAAGACGTTAATGGCAATAAAAAAAAAGAAATAGTTTAACCGAGATTTACTTCCCGGTTGAATAATGTATTACTGCACTTGATTCAAGGACTTGGCCTGAGTTTACAGGAAAATTTCTTGCCGCATACTAGTATGACTTTGCTAACATGCTGCTATTTAAGCACATAAATCTAATTTAATAGTGTAGTAAATTTAGTTTTACTGCCCCGCCTCTAAGTAAATTTATAAAGGGAAAACAAATTTTAAATTTGTATTTGGAACATTTAAAGTTAAAACATAAATATTTCACTACGTGCTAACGAAATTCAATTAAATATAATAAGATTATGCTATTTATGCGTTACATAATAAGTATAATAACAGTAATTTTCCGAATAATTTTATACGATTCCTTAAGAACATCAAAACCTGTAGGTAATACTAGTTAAGATGATATAACTGTGGCCCTTGAAAAAATGCATTGTGTGCATATATTTGCTTTCAAAAATTTACCTTTTTTTTATTCCTTATTAATGGTTTTTACTCCTGTTAAGGTGTATTTCGCCAATGTCGAGTTATTTATAGACACTCCCATGGACTTATTAGAGCAATAAGTCCATGGATATCACACGCGAAGGCAATTGTTCGGTAAAAGAGAATTTTCTCAAATGGACTAAACAGAAGCACATGGGGTTAGCTTCACGCTCTTCTGTCAAGTCGTACCTTTACTTAGAATTGAAGTACGCAGATGCCAGTCAGTCGTGTCAAACGCTTATGTCAAGAAGTTGTGACAGTTTTTGAAATTCGTTAGCATTGAGCATGACGCTTTATTGCAGCTGTGGCCCTGCACAAGATGTATTATAAAATAAATGTTTTAAAAAACAAAAAACCGCCTTCAAAAACGCAAAAAATAACTTCTTTAAAATCCTTAACGGTACCGATTTCAAGGGTGGCGATAAGATATCTCGATTAAGATAGTTGAGCGACTACAACGAAGAATATTTACTTGTTAACCGACTTCAAAAAAGGAGGTTATTGAAATATAACTATGACTTTCCCGCGGCGTTGCTTGCGGCGCGCTTGAAATAACTTAAAGTTTCATTTCAACTAAGAAGTGGGACTACGTAACAGCGTATTATGATCACTAAAAAGTATAAAATAAATGTTTTAAAAAACAAAAAACCGCCTTCAAAAAAGTAAATATTCTTCGTTGTAGTCGCTCAACTATCTTAATCGAGATATCTTATCGCCACCCTTGAAATCGGTACCGTTAAGGAGTTCCGGTGGCCATCTGTGGTCTTCATCATCAGTTCCACTTCACCAAATGATACTTTCTGAATGCAAATGCTGGACTTGTTACTAAAAATACTAAAATCGCTATATGTTTGCCTGCAATATTTGAGGAGTTCCCTCAATTCCTCACGGATCCTCTTATCAGATTCAGATTTGGTGACAATGGGACCACCTCGAAAGTATACTCTATCAAACCAAAAAAATATTTTGAAATCGGTCGACAATTGACGGAGTAATCGGTGAACATACATAAAAAAAAAACATACAGTGGAACGTATAACCTCCTTCTTTTTTGAAGTCGGTTAAAAATAGCATAGGCGCTCGACGCTACCGTTCGGCAACTTACGCCAATATTTTCGATAACGAAAACGTTCTAGTAATGCATCTTATCTAACTAGGGCCACTGAGACTGTAGTCTATCGAGATATCCCAAAGCCATTTTTTTTACAAGATTGACTTTCTGTCACCTGACTATGTCACTTTACAATCTCAAATAGATACAGATGTTACATCAAAGAGCCTCATCTATCTCTAACTCGTTTAAAATGAATACAGACCTTAAAATATAACAACAATTTATTAAACGTTCTTGCAAGACGTTTGAAAAGAAAAATGGCGTCCAACCGAGCTCAGATTTAAAACTCGGACACAGATACGAAATAGAACAGGCACAATTTAACTAAATCTTTTACAGAGTATGTATATTTATTTAGGTCTACCTCTACCTGCAAGAATATTATTCTTGAAGTTACTTTAAATGTATTTATTTAAATTTTATTGCGCAATGAAAAAGAGTACAAATGGCGGGCTTAAGACATTCTCTACCAGTCAAATAACTGACCAAACAGGAACAAGTTTAAGGATGGTGCTTATTTCAAAGAAACTAGCTAACTTTAAACTACAGAATAATTATAATTATCCATACACTATATACATATTATTATAATGCAATACAATTCAATGATAAGATAATGTAACATTATAAAGTACAATAACATTAATCATTTACTTACATTCGTTTAAATATAATAATAGCATACAGTACGTTTTAATTACAGTTATAGGTACAACAGGCGGTATTACCGCTAAATAGCAATCCCTTCCACACAACCTTTGTCAGAGGAACAACTAAGGAGACACAAACAAGCGGCGTAAAATAATTGTTTTAGAAGTATAGTTAAACATAATTACAAGAAGCACTATAATAGTACCTGATAGTAAATGTGATCTGAGACGCATAGACAATTGAAATCAGAAGACTGCTATCCTAAGACTGCAAACAATTTGCGTACCCTGAGGAGATAGATGGAATGCCTTTAATGATAATAATTTTACCGGTATGATAGTATACGTGACGAATGAAATATTAATTTTCACAACACTGCTCGGAAATATGGCCATAGATGGTCCTTGTTTGGGGTCACAAAACGTCACTTATAAGGACAGACCAAGAATGTTTTTGTCGGCGTGTTTGCTGATTGGTCGAGAACATTGTTGTCCAACTTTAAGTACCAATGAAAATTAATCGATCAATTTTTGTGTCATAGCTTCTTAAAATGAAAAACTGATATCAACCAATCAGAACACACCATTTTGTGAAGTAAAATATTAGGTGTATTTTTGTTAAAGGTACACAGACTGTCACTGCTTTTTTTTTAAATGTAATTCATACTTGGCCCCTAATATCGAACCACTAGAGATGAAATTACATGGGAGATATGGCGAAACAAATACAATTTATAATATGGAGTTGACATCTTCATCTCGCATGTTAGTTTATTAATCTCGAGTGCCACGAGAACAGGGGTCCAGATTAAAAAAGTGATCTATGGTAAAATTGGCGGTGATGTCACATTAACATGAATTAAAGTTTGATTTTGAATATGAATTTTTATTTTAATTCCTCTCAGTAGTTGTGAAAAGCACTATGTCTGCCTCGGTAGAAAGTGCAATTTATGGACTCGTGCACTAGAGGGCCTCAACTACGTTTCGGCCCTCTATATGACTCGTCCAAAAATCGCGTACTTTCTATCCTCTGCAACAATGTACTATTGTTACGGCGAAATAGGCCTTCAAAGTATTTATGGCCTTAAAAGTTTTTCAAGAAATGCAACAAACGAATATTCGTACTAGGTAATATCACATTATTTTCCTTTGAAATTTTAGCTTAAATTTAATTCAATTACAGGCTGCAGTCAGCAAATTCAGTCCACAGCAGAACAGTCCTCTCACTTATATTCAGTTTAAACCACAATAGCGAGACTTGAAAAGGGGGGTGGTCCAATTTTTTTCGATTACACTTTTTTAGCCTAGTTGGTAGTGACCCTACGAATATAATGGTCCCGGGTTCGATTACCGGTAAGGGAAAATATTTGTGTGATAGGTTGGAAAACAAGTGGTCAAATAGTTAATGAATTATGTAGCAACTTATAGACAAACGCGTATGAGTTTTAGTATAGACTTTCAAAAGAACATAAAAATTAAACAAAAAGCATGCTTTAGAAAACCCAATTGTTACCAACCAACTTGAAATCGGAAAAAGTCCTAAATGATCATTCAAAATTTAAAATGATTTAAAGCGACTAACATACCTTGCAGTTGCCCACATTCAGAAAAGATCAGTCTGTTTTCTCAAAACTAAGCTAAGTTTGCTTAACAAGCAATTAAGCTTATTGAGTAATTATTTTTCAAATCATTTCATTCCTATATTTAGTAAACATTGAATTTTATTTCTTTTAGCGTTGTGCTTTTTTGACTATTAATTGCCTTTCATTATATCTCAATCTCTCAAAGTTTAACTGGAAGTGACCTCTTAAAAGGATAACGTAGCCATTATTCATTTTTTGTCTATTTATGTCTATTATTTTCATTGTTACCTCTTTTTACCCGACTAGCCTATACATGTATGTTTGTTCATTTGTGGCACTATAAAAACTAAACCCGTTGTCCGATTTTGATGATTCTTATGTCAATCGATTTTTCTGAATCTGGTGTGTCACTGAAGATATGACGATAATCAAAATTCAATATGGCGGCAACCAGACGCCATAATGCGCAAATTTAAAAAAAAAATCGACCAAGTATGACAAGTGGGGTATCATTGAATAGGGATTTAAAAATGTTTTAAAAAACAAAAAACCGCCTTCAAAAACGCAAAAGAAGTTATTTTTTGCGTTTTTGAAGGCGGTTTTTTGTTTTTTAAAACATTTATTTTATTTTATACTTTTTAGTGATCATAATACGCTGTTACGTAGTCCCACTTCTTAGTTTAACTTATACTTATATCAAGCGCGCCGCAAGCAACGCCGCGGGAAAGTCATAGTCATATTTCAACAAGTAAATATTATTCGTTGTAGGTAGTCGCTCAACTATCTTAATCGAGATATCTTATCGCCACCCTTGAAATCGGTACCATTGAGGAGTTCCGGTGGCCATCTGTGGTCTTCATCATCAGTTCCACTACACCAAATGATACTTTCTGAATGCAAATGCTGGACTTGTTACTAAAAATACTAAAATCGCTATATGTTTGCCTACAATATTTGAGGAGTTCCCTCAATTCCTCACTGATCCCCTCATCAGATACAGATTTGGTGACAATGGGACCACCTCGGAAGTATACTCTATCAACCCAAAAAAAAAAATTTGAAATCGGTCGACAATTGACGGAGTAATCGGTGAACATACATAAAAAAAAAAAAATACATACAGTGGAACGTATAACCTCCTCCTTTTTTGAAGTCGGTTAAAAATCATCTTTAGGTTTCTTTCATAATTTTTCATTTTTGATGATCATTTAGGCGTTATAACGACTTAAAGGTGGTTAGCAACTGAACAGTCGGGTTTTGAAAGCTTGTTAAAGTTATGTATAAATAAAGTGTAAACACATACAAAATCATCAATTATTATATTTCATTTTGAACCGCTATGCACTTTTAACTTGCGATGCAGCCGGGGTATTGTTGCAGTCGAGCACGATTCTTGAATAAGTGCAAGCGGTCTTATTAAATGTAACCGTGCCTTGAATACCGAAGTGAATTATGAACACAATTACACGTTGGCCAATTACTTTAGTCAGTGGTTAAGATTTTGAGACTGTACCAGAATACCCGTTTCTCTTTAGCTAAGTAGGGTACGATTAAGTTAAATTATTTGGAACCCTTTAGTTTGTCATCCATAATCTTTACAGGTTAAAATGTATTTTCACATCACCAATATCGGAACGGGGACTTTTCTTCCCCGCTAGGAGGGATCAAAGTGGCACTTTTCTGTTCAAGGACATTTAGTTGCCAGTATAAAATATAAACGCAATGAAATATAAAAATAGTATGTATATAATCGATTACAATTTATTAAAACAGCTTCGAACCTAACACTCTCATAATCGATTAAGTGCCTGTTTTTTTTCAATCTGACTATTATCTTTAAGGACAATAACATTTTACTGTAAATTTATATGGAATAAGATTAATAAGTAATAAGCAAGAATAATAAGATAAAATAAATAATTTATTACTAACTACTCAAAGATTTTTTAAAATCGATACTTTAATAATGGACAGTCAAACTTAACTATCGATTTGATGTACGGATGTTGTTATCTGTGGTGTGGTGTTGTGAAAAAATTTGACGTTGCGTTGTAAATACGTTTGTTGTCTGTTATCATCATTGTTATACTTGTAACTTTTAATTTATTCTCTAAGTTTCAAAATAGTAGAAAGTAAGATGTCAAGCGATGAAAATGAAAATTTAACACCCGAATTTATAAAGGTGCATGCCACTACAGTTGTCGATAATTTATTGCCTCCAAAATCAAGAGAGAAGTATATTAAAGCTTAGGAAAACTTTTTGAAATGGAAGTCATCAAAAGGCGTTAAACGCATCTCAGAATCTGTGCTTTTAGTATATTTTGAGGAATTATCGAAACACATGCAACCTCCTACACTATGGAGTATTTACTCCATGTCAAAAGCGACGATTAACACGAAAGACAATATTAACATCAAGACTTATATAAAACTAACAACATTATTACAAAGGTTTTCTGACGGCCATCAACCGAAAAAGTCAAAAGTACTTAGTTGTAATAATATTGAAACGTTTCTAAATGAAGCCCCAGACTACAGTTTTTTGTTAATGAAAGTAGGTAAAATAACCTTATATAATGCCTAAATTATCTAGTCAGTGCATATAATACTTTTCAGTTTGTTTTACATTTAACTCTTGTTACAGGTGGTTCTTATCTTTGGGCTCAATGGTGCTTGTCGCGGAAACGAACTTTTAACTTTAACTGTTGACAATGTTCAAAAACATTCCGTAGAAATAATATTGGTAGTTTTGCCAGATACAAAAACAAAGAGAGAACGATCATTTATAATAAAAGGGGAACATAAGAAAATTGTTGAAAAGTACCAAGCACTCAGGCCTTCTGACTACAACAACAATCGCTTCTTTGTCCAATATCGCAACGGAAAATGTTTAAGACAAGTGATTGGAAAGAATAAATTAAGCTCAATTCCGGGAGATATAGCTAGATTTTTAAAATTAGACAATCCAGAAATGTACACAGGGCATTGTTTCAGAAGAACTTCAGCTACTATTCTAGCGGACTCCGGAGCTGATATAACTCTACTTAAGAGACACGGGGGCTGGAAATCCAGTTCAGTAGCAGAAGGCTACATTGAGGAGTCCCTGGAAAATAAATCTAAGATAAGCAACCAAATAACAAATAATATTAAACTAAGACCAGTTTCACCTTTGCCTGGATACTCTTATGATATAAAACCAAGACCAGTTTCACCTTCACCAGGATGCTCCAAAGATATAAAACCAAGACCAGTTTCACCTTCACCAGGATGCTCCAAAGATATAAAACCGAGACCAGTTTCACCTTCACCAGGATACTCCAAAGATATAAAATCAAGACCTGTTTCACCTTTACCGGGTTGCTCATACGATAAAAAACCAAGACCGGCTTCACCTTTACCAGATTGCTCATCCATAGAAAATAGCCAAACTACTACTCAAATAAATAGTACTAAAATATCTCTACCAAATAAAACTATACATTTAACTATTCAACACTGTAATAATTTCACCCTTAATTTTTAAAATATTGCAAAGAGTATAAATACTTAATTAAATTTGTTTCATCAGTATTATCTTTTATTTTCCTCATAGTTGATGTGAAAAGCAGTATGTGTCACACGGTAGCAAAATTATTTCCACCTTGGGCGTTAACACTTGAATCCCTCACTACGCTTATGATTCTATTTTTGAATCCCTCGCTACGCTCGTGATTCAATTATAGAATCCTTCGCTTCGTTCAGGATTCAATGTACGCCCTCGCCGTAAATATGTTATTTTGCTCCCTTGTGACACAATCTACTATTGTGTACTTACTGTGAATGTTACTTACTGCAACCCCAGTATTCCGCTCTGTCCTCCGCTCAGACGTACTGTTCTCGGCAGCAACTCACCTATTCCAAGACTATGCAAAATTCTCAATGCCAGTAGTCACGAAACGGATATACACTTCGACTCAATTAATAAATTTAAAAAAAGAGTTCGAAAGTGTCTGCTTAGCTTTTAGCGTAAACATTTAGGCTCATAAATTCATAATTTTTTTTTTAGATATTGCTGTTATTTACATCAACTTTTTTTTAATTATATAATGCATGTGGTGTTTAAGCACTTAGAGTTTTAAGTTTTTTGTTGTTTACTTCACTATTTTTCTTATCATAATGCATGTGGTGTTTACCTTTAAGTGATTGTTGCATTTAGTTAATAACTGTTAACGCAAGCTACTCATGTAATTGCAGTGTAAACAATTGTTGGTAAACCTAATAAATAAATAAATAAATAAATAAATGTCGAAGACCTGCACATCAAATACTCTTGAAAATTACAGGTAGCTGTCATGGACAGAACTAAAGAGAACCTTTTAGGATGTTGTAACAGAACCTTGTAATATTCATAAATAAATAAGCAACCACAGTTATATTGCAATGTATTTATATCGTCCCTTTACTCTCTCAACCTCGTATCTGATCGCATAGTTAGATATGAAAGTAGTCTTTATTCCTTAGAGAACATGAGTGCTTTTCCTATCTATTCGATCAGATACGAGGTTGAGAAAGTAAAGGGACGATATATTTGAAAGTAATTTTCAATATCACCTCCACCACTCCCCACAGAACATAATTATTAAGTCATAACTTTGTAATCCTAAGACCGTAAACTTTTCAGAATTGCCGAATTATCCAACGTGTATTTAAAGTTGGACAGAGGACTTATCGCCAAACAGACTCGCAATCACGATCGTTTTCATTTTGACAGTCCGAAGGCGAGTTTTCATACAAAAAGAAAACAATTGCTCTAATTTGAAGTCGATTGCGATTGCGAGTGAGTAAGGCAATAGCGACGCAGGTTAGATTCATTTCACTTACGATAACGAAACGATTAATATTTTATGACATACGATAATTATGACTTAAAACACATTGCGATCGAAAAGTCCGCTCGCTTCGCTCTATATTCAATATACCACCATTGTCGTTAATAGATCATTATGACATAATAAATACCTATATTATTATTACTAAGACTATAAACGGATAAGGCCCATTTTATTTTAGTTAAAAAACTGTATAAAAGTGTAATTTAATATTAAATGTAATTTGAATCATGATTATTAGAAATAAATAAATCAAACCGCCACGCTCCAGCAATTACATTAAAAGTCATATTTTTTTTATTTCAATTGGAATAATAAGTTATAATTTTTTGGTGGTCACAGGTCTAACCTAACTGCTCAAGATAACCTAAAAATAATTTAAGAATTCAGCAGAAATAAGCTTTCGATGAAATTAAAATTCGGCGAAGTGAAACATTTTATTAATTCAGTTTCAAGGGGATCCCCAATAATAAAATGAATTGACACACAGTGTAAGCCAACTTCGGAAAACCAGAAAAAAACGAAAGAAGAAGTTCGAAAAAACTTTACGTGTTCAATTGTTTGCGTAACCGATAAAAGTTAAGTTGTAAAACTTGCCAAGTTACAAATTCAGTAGAAAGGAACCTAATAAACTCAATTGAAACAAGCGAAGAACATTGTAAAGACAGCTTTATAAGTAGTAGCACTCTTTAGTACATTTAAGGTATAGAAGCTTTAGGCCCGAGCCAAAGCGTTTTGCGACATCTCGATCTGACTGCATCGATTTGTACCTATAATATCTATATATATAGATCGCAATACGACCAGGGGGGTTACCATGACACACTAAAGCAGTGCAGTTTAGGTTGAGAGAAAGGGACAGAGCTATAGCAATTGTATAGCTTTGTCCCTTTCTCTCAACCTAAACTGCACTGCTTTAGTGTGTCATGGTAACCGTGCAGATCGCTTTGCTTAGTCTTTGTTAGGTAACTTCAAATGCCCCAAGGGCAAATTGCGCTCCGCCATGCGGGGCTCCGTCGACATTGCTAAAACAGACATTAGATGGAAAAAGCAATATCTATGGTCATTTAGCGACTCGAACTTTTGAGGTGTAGTCGTAAAGCAATCTAGGGACACAGCGATGTAGTCAGACCGAGATCGAGTCACAAAGCGAACTGGTCGTATTAGCTACCAACTTAGTAATACGAAGTATGGACGGAAAGCTTCAATCCCGTCACTTTAACGACATCGAAAGATAAGTGGAGCAGTTCAAACATGACGTTAAAGTGACACGGCACTAAAGTGTGCAGCTACGTAACAATTCCGTCCGTAAATTCCTGCAGCTATGTAAACTGGCACAGTTTAAATGTCTATTTTAAAGACGAAGCTCGGTAAGTAGTTCACTTGTATCGAACTTGGCTTTTTTTTACCCGACTGCCGAAGGAGGAGGGCAATGTGTTTCACAGCCTATATATGTATGTTTGTTCCTTTGTGGCACTATAAAAACTAAACCCGTCCGATTTTTATGATTTTTATGTCAATCGATTTGTCTTATTCTAGTGAGTATCACTGAACATATGACAATAATCAAAATTCAAAATGGCGGCAACCAAACGCCATATTGCGCAAATTAAATAAAAACCGATTATCTTTAGGTTTCTTTCATCATTTTTCATTTTGAATGATCATTTAGGATTTATAACGATTTAAGTTGGCTAGGTTAGGTTAGTCGGGTTATGAAAGCTTGCTTTTTGTTAAAATTATTATAGTTCCGTAGTCCAACTAGGAACCCTTTTAGTTTCGCCATGTCTGTCTGTCTTTCTGTATGTCACACTCACTTTTACTCACAAATCTTGAAAGGTAAAAAGTTAAAAGTACGCTTATTACGTTTAAAATGTTCATACCTTCGGAAAATCATCTTAGATAACTAAATATCTTAAAATGAAAAAATTTGGTTGTGGTTTTTGGATAAAATTCGTTGTGTATAGTAACGGTGAAGGAACTTCACTAAGATCGTGGTCCGACATGACTTATTCCCCGGATTTTTACATTTATAAACGTACACTAACAACTAACAAACAATAGAATTAAAATTGTTAGACAAGATGTTTCCAACGGAACACTCCTCTGCCTTACTAAACTAACAAGCAGTATTCCAAATTTAATAACCAAACTAGTTTTAATTCTCTTCTGTTAGTAATAAGGTTGATAATGCTGCAGGAGTTTTATTTGATATACTGCGTATTGGATTAGCAGGGCAGTCCTGTAGAACTAACTAAAGTTCATTATAGAATGCCTAAGTTGAAAAAAAGGTACAAATTTTGCTAAAGTTTCAGTTTTGTATTGACCGAAAATGTATGGAGTTGATAAATGATAAGTGTTCGACGAAATCTGTTATACATGTGGTTGTCTTTAGAAAATCGCATACCAACGTTAGATAAAATAAAAAAACAAAAACCCGCCTTCAAAAAGCAAAAAACAACTTCTTTTTCACAATACTGCTCGGAAATATGGCCATAGATGGTCTTGTTTGGGGTCACAAAAAGTCACTTATAAGGACAGACCAAGAATGTTTTTGTCGGCGTGTTTACTGATTGGTCAAGAACATAGTTGTCCAACTTTAAGAACCAATGAAAATCAATCAATAAATTTTTGTGTCATAGCTCCTTAAAATGAAAAATTGAAATCGACCAATCAGAACACACCATTTTGTGTCGTAAAATATTAGCTGTATTTTTGCTAAAAGATACACAGACTAAAAACTATGTCACTGCTTTTTTTTAAATGTAATTCAAACTTGGCCCCTAATCTCGAACCACTAGAGATGAAATTACATGGGAGATATGGCGAAACAAATACAATTTTACATGGAGTTGACATCTTCATCTCGTATGTTAGTTTATTAATCTCGAGTGCCACGAGAATAGGGGTCCAGATTTAAAAAAAGTTATATATAGTACAATTGGCGGTGATGTCATATTAACATGAATTAAAATTTGAGTTTTGAATATGAATTTTTATTTTATTTCCTCTCTAGTTGTGAAAAGCTCTATATGACTCGTCCAAAAATCGCGTACTTTCTATCCTCTGCAACAATGTACTATAAAATGGTAGGTAAATAGGTCAGTCCAACTGAAGTCTGCTTTTGGTTAAAATATTGTTGGACGCCGACTTCAGTTGGACTGACCTATTTACCTACCATTTTAAAGAAGTTATTTTTTGCTTTTTGAAGGCGGGTTTTTGTTTTTTTTTAACTTTATTTTATTTTATACTTTTTAGTGATCATAATTATGCTGTTATTCTCCCATTTCTCAAGAAACAATAGAACATTTCAATCTCGCCGCAAGCAACGCCGTGGGAAAGTCATAGTCATATATTTAAACCTAAATATGCTTCGTCATAGTCGCTCAACTAGCTTAATCGAAATATCTTGTCGCCACCCTAGAAATATATACCGTTTAGGAGTTCCGGTGGCCAGCTGTGGTCTTCATCATCAGTTTCACTTCACCAAATAGTGCTTTCTAAGACCAAATACACGAGTTACAATGAAAAATACCAAAATCGGTATAGGTGTGCCTATAAATTTTGAAGAGTTCCGTCGATTCCTCATGGATTCCACCATCAGATCTTCATTTTGAAAAAAATGGGACCAATTTGGAAGCACCAGCTTTCAAATAAAAAAAGAATCTTCAAAATCGGTTCACCCAGTCGAAAGTTCTGAGGTATAAAATAATAAATAAATAAAAAGCCCATTTATTCCAACACCAAAAGTAATAAATTAAAGATATTGAAAAATTACATTCCTTATAAAACTAATATGGATTGGACCCCTCTCGGGTAAAGGCCTCCTCCAGCTCTTGCCATCTTTCCCTGTTTTTTGCCGTGTTGGGCCAGTCGGCGTCTATTTTATGGAGGTCATCTGACCATCTTGTGTTGGGTCTGCCAACTCTTCTTTTGCCACTTGGGCCCGTCCAGATCGTGGCGATTTTTGTCCACCTCTCCGCGTGCATCCTTGCTACATGGCCCGCCCATTTCCATTTTGACTTGAGACTATATTCCAAAGCATCAATTATTTTAGTTTTCGCTCTAATATCGCTATGCCGTATCTTTTCTTTCAGTTTTATTTTCATGATATTCCGCTCTATAGCTCTTTGACATGTCCTGATCTTATGCTTCGCTGTCTGCGTGTATTTCCAGGTTTGGCTGCCGTATGTCATGGTTGGGAGCAGGCATGAGTCTATCGCTTTCTTTTTCAGCTTAAGGGGGAGTCGACTTTTTAGAATTTCTTTCATGCTCCAAAATTTATTCCAGGTTTTCTTTATTCTTCTGTCGATCTCCTCTAAGTTGTTTGATGGGTTGAAAGATAGTTCTTTACCTAAGTACACGAAGTTTTCAACGTACTCTATTACGGTATCTTCTATAAAAATCGTTGTTTCGTTGTAGTTGGTCAAAGTTCTGAGGTAACAAACATTAAAATAAAAATAAAATAAAAATACAGACGAATTGAGAACCTCCTCCTTTTTTTGAAATCGGTTAAAAAAAGATAAAAGAAATTTATTCAGTAAGTAGGCCGCACGGGCACTTTAACACGTCAAGAATCTACCAGCGCTTCCCAAGAGAAGACCACTGCTGAGAAGAAACGCCGCAAGAAACTCAGCAGTCAGTCATTTTTTAAACATATTTCTTATTAAAATGGTACTACTTAGTCTAGCATTATATAAAGCTATAAATATTAAATTAAATATAGTATCAAATAACATGCGTAGTTCAGCAGGAAAACATGCCAATTAAGAATCTTACGGGAGAGATAAAGAGAAAAAAAAACACTTACTTACTACATCTTATATACACATACTTATGTGTATATAAGATGGTGCGAGACTACCACATAAAAGTTTCGATATGTTTTCCTACATCAACGGTGTCCCCTAGACAAGATAAAGATTTTGCATTTGAATAAATTATTATTGACTAAGTTTCGGGTTTAGGCCATGCATTTTTGTCTATTAGATAGTCCTCGATCCTACAATACGCGTTATGAATCTTGACTGGGTCCCCTGATTTCTCTGGGTTTTTTTTTTAAAAGGCCTTATCCTTCCTTATCTCCACTCAGCAGAATTATAAATGTCACTCAACTTGTTAAGGACCAGGATTATAAGTATCTTTCGCAGAAAAGTCCAGCTTTCTCACCAACCAACCTGACTCGACCCAAGCGCAAACTAGAATTGGTCGACGGTAAGTATTCTTCAAAATTGGTCAGCCTGGTCTTAGCTAACCAAGACCGTATGACACGCTTGTAGGAGCAATCTAAGTGTGTTCACAGGTCAAGTTAGTCTTGTGGCCGATGTTTTGCTAAGTATGAGTAACCCCGCAAACTTTGTGGCTTCTACAAAGGTTCGTCGCATCCAACATTCCCTTTACTCTGAATTTAAACTTTAATTACCTTTTTAAGAGAAGGGCTGCTATGAAGAGAGCTGTGGAGCTCCATTCTGGGTACTCAGGAAAACCACAATGTTTTTAACATGTACGCGCATTATCAACGTTATTGCAATAGCGTCCGAGTTAAAAACAAATACGATAACATCTACTTCTCGGTGCACTCTGTCAGACTGTGGAACAGGCTGCCACCTGATATTAGGATATCGCAATCGGTCGCATCTCTACAAGGAAAATTGAGGACATACTGGCTTAACTCCTTATAATTGTATGCTGTCCTTTGTTTTTATTATATAATATATATATGTATATACATTTTATGTATATTGTATGTACGTATATGATGTATATGTGTATATATATGTAAGTTTGTGTATTTAATTATTTTGATATTTATTTTTATTACTTTTATATGTCTCTGTTAGTATTTATTCATAAGATCTAAATTTTAGTTCGCGCAGTTTCTGTAAACGTTGTTTTGTACTAATGTCTACCAAATTCTACTTTTCTTATTTTCCTCAATCACCCAAAGGTTAGCTGGAAGAGGGGATAAGTTTCCCTTAAAGGGATAAGTTTGCTTTTGTACATTCCAATTCTGTAAATATTGTATTTGATTTGCTGTTTTTTGTACAATAAAGTGTTTACATACATACATACATAACATGTCAAAAGCGATATAGTTTAACCGAGTAAAATAGAGCCCTGCGGGCCTAGTAGGAGCGCTTATCGCGTGACAACATATCGACCCTTAAAGTATCAAATGTCGTAAAAGCCAAAATGCACTTTTTCAGGGCGAGCAAAAAACGAAAATGGTTTCTTTATTTTTGCATATATTTTTTGAAATACTCAAGCTATTATAAACCACTTGAGCTCATTATGCTTAGGTTTTCGAGACGTTTCATAATTATAAATTTAGAATCCCGTAGCTTTAATAGATCCAGAGATAGCGTGGCTATTACTACAAAAAAAATAATTGTAAATGGCTTTTAAGACGGACAACAAGAATTGAAAATGGCTTTTAAGACAACTTTTTTATAGTGTACAACTGTAACCTTTGTTGTAAAAGGAATCTACGTGGTTTTATTGGAGGTAATATTGTATTAAAAGACATTATGTAATCATAACAATATGTAATTAATAGTAGTAAAAGCAGTACCCATTTTAAGAAATATGGAGAAAGCATCCGTCACTCTCGTTCTTATATACGTGTCTGAAAGTGACAGATGTTTTATCCATTTGTCTCGCGATAAACTTAGCCATATTAGGCCCCCTGGATCTGTAATGATTAAATTTGCCTGTTTGTATCGTTTGTGAACTGATTTAAGAACTAGGCGTTATATTGTTCTCAGATTCATTTGAGTTTACCAATAAACCAATTAAATTTTTGCGCCTCCGTCCACTAGGATCCATTAAAGGGATAAAGTATACTTTTTGTACATTCGAATCCATTAATGGAGTAGAGTGAGCTTTAATGTACACTAAAATTAATTCGCTCGCAAAAATTTATGCAATCTCTTTCAACGACCTTCGTGCCATCCTGAACAGTTTAAGTAAATACTGCAACGTGCTCCATTTTAAAGTTACAATATTTCGATAATACGCGCCAAAAATAAAGTTTAGGCCAAATATTCACTCGTAGAGTCAAACAGAAGACTACCTACTGCAAGCTCTTAAAACGCTTATAGACAAAGAATCAGTGCTAATCGTATTCTTCGTCTTATTAATGCCTTACACTTAAAATGACGCGCCGAAATTAATCAAACGAACTTTAAATATTAAATAAATAAAATAAAAAAACGTGTGCGTCTCGGGACGCCCGACAGAAGTGAAAACTAATCTAAATCTCTGGGTGCATAACACGTACAAATTATTATCTAAATAATTTGTACGTGTTATGCACCCATTTTCGATCCGTGAATATGACTGTATCTGTAGAGTATAGTAACCTGTGGTTAGAGTCAGAGAGGAGGAGCCTGCCTATATGCGTGAGAGAAAGGGAAGCCAGACGGCGCCGTAACGCGTTACGTAATGAAGCGGTTTGCCCTCCCATAATAATAAGAAGTTATCACTTCAAAAAGTTCAAAACGGCGGCCACTTTTTTTATATCTGATTACTGTTTCGCATTTATTGTCCCGACGGATCCTCAGATATCGATTTTCAAGACAATCGAAGCAGTAACACAAAGTTCAAAATGGCGGCCACTTTTTTTTAAATCTGAGTACGGGTTCGGATTTGTAGTCACCACGGATCCTCAGATATAGATTTTCAAACGATCGAACCGGTAACAAAAAAGTTCAAAATGGCGGCCACTTTTTTTAAATCTGATTACGGGTTCGCATTTGTAGTCCCAAGAGGCCCTCAGATATCGATTTTCAAGACAAACGAACCAGTAACAAATAACTTAAACTAATCACTTTCAAAAACGGTGATAGTTTTAGGTTATAATTTTATGCTCACTGTCAACAGTATTTATGCTTAGAAACGCAATACGGGGTGACGTCAGCAGGTATGATCAAATACCGTTTACCATTTTCGTCCATTCCTGTAAGTTACGATTGGCTTAGCGGCTGAGAGGTAGGTCTATGACGCCATGGTTCCGCGGTTTAAATCCCACGCGATTCCAGCAATTTTTTTGTATTTAAAAAAATGTTTAAAAATTTAATACTATCGCTCTGCCGTATGCGTGCGTGAGAGAAAGGGAAGCCAGACAGGCTGTCTAGTAACGCGCGTTACGTAACGAAATGGTTTACCCTCCGTAAAGAAGTTATCACTTCAAAACATGAATTATTTTCTTATGTATTATGCTGGAATAAATGATTTGTTAATAAAAAATATATAATATGAACTTAAACTTAATGTCACATAGTGATATAACTAAGTTTTATTTAGATAATAACAGCTACCATAAAATGATTAGTTAAGAAGGTAGCTCTGACCCCTCACAAACCCTTTGTGTTTTAAGAGGATATTTTTTTTATGTTAAGTAATGAAATGAAAATACAAACCGTACATTTTGTAACTTCCAAAGAAACTTCACCGTAGTAACCGAATAATAATTACTTAATGACGACGTTAAAATACTTAAAACACCGACAGCTAGTTCACATCACAAGTAAATTGCTCTCTTGATTGCATTGCACTTACATTGCACCTTAAATTGGATTTTTCACCTATTTTTCGCTCACAGTGAAATGAAAATGAGGAAAAGAGAAAATGTGTAACGCTTGCCGTGGACCTGATTTGGTTCAGGGATCTCAAAAGCGCTTCATTAGGGAGTTCATTTTGGCAGCGCCATGTGAAATGCTTTTACAAATTTTGAACCACGTGTTCTGACTTTTATATAAGTAAATTGGACTCACTATAATGAGTTCTTCGCAATATTTAAATTCAAACAAGGTTTATATAATTAATATAAATTCAAAAATTACCAAATAAACTTTCTTTTCTTTTCTTTTTTCTTTTCTATTCGGCGGTAAGTTAGCAAGTAAGATGATAGTAATCAAATGAACATGGTTCTGAAAAAATATAAGTTTTAATTTGTGGCTGCTGTGAAGCGAACTATAAGACCTTTTATTTTGTAAGACCAAGGTAAGTACCTACAATTATAATATTAGGCAATAAACTTCAACTGACGATCAGCTATAGTTAATAGTACATTGTGCATCAAGGGTGGTAAGAAATCCTCGAGTTTGTAATCCCCTTACTGCCCGTGATACACACGATGTTTTTAATCACAGTTGCGAGGAAATAAAAATAAAATTAGAGAAAAAAAGCAACAATCAAACAAAATGAACTAAAAGCTAAAAGAGTTTGACAACTTTTTTCAATATAGTCTTCCACAGATAATACTTAGAACTGCTTTAGTTTTTAAACTTGACAGGCCATACTGCCAGATTATTCCGATTTTCAAAATGAAATGTAATAAAATAATTGCAAATGTCTCTGAAATAATGGTAAAATATAAATATAATGCAGGTAAATGTACCGAATAAGATAAATTATACAGTAAAATTGGTTCGTAGCCAAGTTTTGAATATAGGAAATAAACCTTCCCTGATTTTACACTTCCTTAGTCTGAAATGATGTACGGGTGGATTCTATATTTTAAAACTAAACTCATAACTCGCTAGGGAGGTAAATCGGCTATAACTGCCCTATAATACGCCTGCGTGTTATAAGACCCTTTCCGAGTAAGTGTGATGAAATATAACTTATACCATTAGATACTATATTATTAAATTCAATTTAATGAAGAAAAAATATTTCGTTTAAGTAAAACTGAATGTTATTTTTCGAGTGTAACAACTCATTAGCAATTAAATTACATGTCATGATGATAGAGCTGGTTTTAAGTCAAAAAGTGGTAATAGGTGGCTGTTGTTACCTTGACCTAACAAGATATCTCAGAGATATCTGATAATCTATGCCTTAGTACAGTAGGTTAAAAAAAAACTTTGCCTGAATTGAGTGAACTTTCTTCACCGCATAAGTTCTGCTTAATAAGAAACAAAGTAGTTAACTTTCGGGATCATGAATATTTTCAGCGTTTAGATTTTAGTCAGTCAACGCGTCAAAGTTTCCGAGTTCTCTTAAAACAAAACTTCCGTTGATTATGGAAAGGCTGTATAGAAATATTCCTGTCAAGGTTGCCTGCGTCTGTACATTATATTCTTCCAATTTTGTGGAACTTTCTGTATTCATCTCTGTTGGAGTTGAAATTTGAGTAAACAGAGAAAATATGGACCAGAAGTTTTTCTTCCGTATACACGTTTCAAAATTGTGCGCTTTGGAGTAAATTGAAGTTCTTTGTTTCTTGGTAATTCCTATTTTTTCAGGGTTGATTGTGTGTTTTTTTATTCAACTGTGGGAAAAATAGTTTTCGAATTGCACTAGCGAAAATTTGCTGTAATGTATAGGATTGAAACAGGTTAAGAAAATGAGCGCATTGTTACCCATTACTGGATCAACATTTTCTTTAAATCTTAATTTTGTCAGATTTTTTTTATCTAACTAGCTTGTGTCTAAAAATCATTCTAAGCGCTCGACAACAACTGTTAAATCATGATCCTCGAAATAATACTTAATCTAAGGCAAAAAGTCCAACGCAAACACTTAATTTAAAAACGCATTACAATGAATCACAAGCAATATCAATTAATTAACCGCACCAAAACACTTCCTTAACCAATTTCATTAAGGATTTTATCGGGAAAGGTATTAAACTAAATTACATGCAAGATTTACGATAAAAACAGAGTCATTCCTTAGAACATTCGCTGCCAGCGACGCGCTTGGAGTATTGCAATTGTAAACGATTATTAATTTGAGGCAGTGAACGTTTTGACTTGATTCAATGAAGGTTCTGTTGTTTAGCAAGGGAATACTTAATACAGAAACTGAACAAATATTGGAAATAGCAAAGCTAAATTAATATAAACCCTAAACCTAATTATGTACTGCTAATTTGATTAAAAATTGATTGATGCTTCGTCAGTGTTGATGAGGAATGTCAAATAAACCAGAAATTTCTATTTATTTCAGAAATCTACATCACTAGATTTATTTTTATTTGTAAAGTATGTATGTATGTTTTTTTGTAGGTTTTCTCTTCTCCAACGGTTAAGCCTCAACTGATCTACATATCTAAAATTTGGTACAACCTACCAACCTACACATCTAATATTCTATGACCTACCTCTACCCGAAGACTGACACTTAGTATATTTTATTCCAGAAAAGGAGAATGGGCAGAAATGTTTGAACACTGGTTTAGAAACCATTAACAATACTACACTATGGGTATGCACTACATCATGGGATATCCTTTTTAATTCTAGAACGATTTTTTGTAGCGGGAAACCTGTACTCCATATCTGTGTTTTTTTACAATAAAGAGTTTACATTCATACATACATACCTCAAAAAACTGTGAGAATTTTTTAAAAAATCAGGAATATCGGGACGCTTACATAGACGACGTTACCATTATTACTTCGAAACACCGCTCTCTTTGCATGGCCATAACTTTTTTCACACAAAGATTTCGAACTACCTGCCATAATCGTTTTACAACTTATAATTAAATATCCTGTGACATATCGATTGTCTTCATTGGTCATATAGGCTAATTAGCCCACCCCTTTGTCTTTTTCAGTAAGATGCGATAAAAACACCTAGGCGAACGGAGACGCAAGCCAAACCAAGCCAAACAAGTTTTGATAATATTTCTTAGTTTTAAACTTAAGAACGCCTGTCTTCCCATATTTTAGGATATACGTGTAGTTGTTCAGTTACTTAGTAAGTTAGTAACGTAATTTATCAGAACCTATTATCAGGCTTGGGTAGGCTAGCTCTCAGCTGCTCGGGCCATAAAGCAGGCTGGTAGAGGATAAGCTACCAGACTGCATTAAGATAACTGTTACCTAAGTACAATATGATACAGTGTAAGCACACTAGTAGCATATTACTTGATACGCTTATCAATTAACTCGGATGGAATAAATCACACACTGAAAAAAATAATTGGTATTGTGATTACTGTGCATAGGCGTCTTGATTCCATATGAGCCTTACAAGACGTTTGATACACCCACTGAGATGTAAGTTGAACCACTAAAGAACTTGCTGCTGTTACTATAAGTTTTGGTTGATATAACTAATATCATAACTATTGTATTCATTTTATGCCAACTAAGAGAAAATCTCTCTTGGTTGGCTCACATTTTTTTGAGTGCAATCACACAAATCACACAAATAATTTGTAGTAGGTAAGGTTGGGCGATGATTCAATGGGAAGGTTTTCAGGGTTTGAACAAGCTATTTAATTAACCGTCACAAGTTTATCTTACTATTGTCACTTTGTTTATTTATAATGGATTTGCTCTTGACTCACTCTTGCCTTTGGAGGACGAAAATTTGATCGACGATGAAGCCAACACATTTACATAAGCAGACAAGTACCTATATAAATGAGGGTGACTAGATATATTATGTCTAGTCACCTCCGTAATTTAGTCGGGGTGTTTTTCTAAAAAGTGTACTTAGTTAAGAAACGATAACATTAGTCCGATGCGTCAAGAAAATTAACCAAACTGCTATTTAGACAAAATGTTGGTATCTCAGACAAAACTCCTGTAGCAAGTGCGACTCTAATTACTAACGAGGTTATATTTAATCGGCTTCGTTTATTGAATTTGAGATACCGCCTATTGGCGTATGAGGCTAGTATATAAATGTATGACTTCTTTTAGTGTTGTTTTTAGAGTTCCGAAGTCAAACTAGGTACCCTAATAGTTTCGCTATTTCTGTCCATCTATCCGCGATCTAGCTCAAAGTCTCAATAATACAAAGTAGTAATTTGGTACACTTATACTTTTCAACTACGCCGACAAAGTTGTAAAATAAAATCTTAAAAAAAAGGGTACGGATACATGTAAAGCAAAGGTAAAAGGTTAGGTATCATTGGATAGCTCTTACTTATCCTTATGTACATAATTAGAATATTTTTTTAGATTTTGCTGACCGTTTACGTAATATTGAACTCGAAAAGTCCAATTTTCACTGGAGTTTCATTAGAAGCGTATAATCAAATTATTTTTAATTGTTAAAATGAAGATGAGTCTTTATTACTTGAACAGAAATAGCAGTTTAATAGTAAAACAGAATTATTTTCGATGCTGGAATGTGCTGCGAGCTGCAGAATACTTCATTCTCATACATAATGTACGAAGGCGCAGATGGCGCGACTTTACCTACATAGCAGATTGTTCAACAAGGGATTTAACCGAGCAATATTTCACTTTTTTAAAGAAATTTTGTTCGCATAAATAAGGTTTGGTAAATTTATTCAAAAAACATACCGGTTTTATTGATAATTTTAATGTTTCAAAGAATTTTGAGTCTTTCGTGGAATGATGGCAATGTTAAAACTTAAATTATTCGATGAGAAGCGTTTCGTTTTTCAATAACGTATTTTCTTCATTGTTAAATTCCGACATGCTTTAAAAAAAAACAACATACATGATAAGAAATTTATAAAAAGTACGTAAGGAGTATTTAAGGTAACTAAAGCGCGAACACCGATGACGAAGAATTTCGTTCATTGACCTGTACTGGACCTGTATTACTAAAGGGAGAAAGTTAACAACAGATGATGCCGGCGGTTAATGTCGCAGTTCTATCTATTCTATATCATTGTGTGCGAGTGACAGAGATAGGTAATGCTGGATAAATGTCCCGAAAAATTTGTGTTAGATTCCCGTGCTTTAGAAAACAAATTAATATTTATAGGTTTATTTATAAAAGTTTTTACAAGTTTACAGATCCAAACATGGTAACGTTTAATTTGTAACTTTGTTTGTGTTATCTCTAATAACACGTGGTTGTCTTTTTTTTACAAGTTAAACCAACTTACGTCCATCTAAAGCGTCCCAACTTACGTCCATCTAAACTCTTTTAAAATCTGATTATCAGCACTTTTACTTATATCTTTCTAACGCGTCTAAAACTTTTTCCAACATGTGATACAATTTCGAGGCCCCAGTCACGGGTGAAATGAGATTTGTTAAAAAGTTACCTACACGTGTAACAAAGTTTTGGCTTGCTAACAGGGGTAGCACCCCAAATTTCTCGACGAGCTTTGATACTAAAGCTTCATAACAACGACAAAATGAAGACATATTGAAAGTTCCTTAACGCTTTTTGTACGCATGTTTTTTTTACGCATGTATTTTTGGTGGGTGTCCCTCACAATCCCTAACAACGTTTGTCCTAACACATCGTTTGTCCGAATTTTCATTTGCCCTAAACTGGTTTTCAGATGAGTCAGGCAACTTTTTAAATTTTCCAATTATATCTGCAGTTCGGTTAGGTTAGGGTTGTATTATAACAATGCTAAAAAGTTTTATAATTAAAGCGGAAATGGCGTTAGAATAAATGAAAATTCGGACAAACGATGCATTAGGACAAATGACGATTAGGGCTTCCATAGGAGAGGGTGATTCCACGGGCGTTTCAACCGCCGTCAGTCCGCTGTCATAAATATTGAAAGAATGAGCTACACCAAGCAGCTAACATTCACACAGAGCTATACTGTTATCGTACTTCTTGCCACAATTGATCGAATTTTAAGTATATTATCGCCTTTTTCTTAAATACTTACGACAGCGGACTGACGGCGGTTGAAAAGCCTGTGGAATCACCCGAGAACCATTTTTGGTAATTCTGTATATGTCGCTCTCCACCCCCCCCCCTTTTTTTAAGTGCTGGCAGAATATCAGCGTTGTGATCTTGCGTCACAACACATGTTTAGCCAGGACCTATTCACCTGCACATATTGGTGGGCTCCGGTGCACACAAGCGTGTGCTCGGCTTTGTATAACTGCTAAGTTTTTTATTCCACAAAATTGATTTATATTATAATTGTGCTGTACAATATTGTTACTTTCGCTCTGTGTGCGCTCTTTGAATAAATTGTTTTCTTCTTCTTTTGGAAAAAAATAAGACAGGAAACTTGCAATTTCCTTGCTTTTAAGTATTGTTAGACGTACGACGTTTTTTGACTAACTTAGAATGATACGAAAGAGCGATGTTTTTTTTAACCGCTCATCTAAAAATGGAGTCAAATGGTAGAAGCAGATTCTCCGCTATACTAAACGCAGCTCCATCGAGTTGGGACTCGTTAATTTAGTCTTGAAGTATATATATACAGTTGGCAATAACACCTTGAAGCTTCTCACAAAAACTTATTTTAATTAGATTATTGAGTCATGTTGTAACACACATCTGGAAGGACATGAAACGATGCCGCATGAAAGTATTTGTGTATTAACGAGAGCAAAATTTAAAATGAGGTTGAGATTGAGAGTTATTGACATAAACAAGCGGTACTGGAAAAAGATCACGCGTATTCAAAGTTATTTCAAATTTTCTTCTAGCAATACCTCGCTGAAGTCTTATTATTATTAACCAATTGCAAACAATATTTGTTTGAAAAACATCATACTTTGTTTTCTGTAGCATCACTCAAATCTTAAAACAAGGTAGTAAAGGGTTGCAAAAACATTACAGACAAAATACACTCAGTAGCAAAAAAAAACGGGTCAGGGTGCGTTTTTCATACTAAAGAGGCTATTTCAAAGCCTTGGTTCCTCGCCAGGGGATGCTTTTAGTGAAATCTGATGATGGATACCCCAAGCATAGATACAGGACTTCCAAAGTGCCTATGATATCCAACTGATGGTATCTGCGGTTAACGCCGGAATTGTGCATGTTCAGATAAACATCTAAAATGGCAATAAAATGTAAGGAAATCCAAATACTGACCCAAACTCTCTCGCTGTGGTGTTAACTGATTGTGTGATCAGTTAGGTATCTTAAGAACTTTTGACCTCCTCTATTGAACCTCGAAGTATCCACCATTAAACCTCACTCAAAACAACCCCTTGCAAGGAACCAAGGCTTCGAAATAGCCTCGTTTGTATGAAAAACGCACTCTGACCCGTTATTTTTGCTCGTGAGAGTACAAAAATTTCAACATTTGCTCCTTTTAGAATCTCAGTACTTTTACTTCGCTCTCTTGTTAAATTTTCTTTGTAAACAATGCTTTTCCACCCAAGAAAACAGAATAAAAGCAAGACCATGTTAAATAGGATATGAGGAAGACATAATTACAAAGTATGTGCTCCAGGGACGTTCTGTTTACGTAACGCGAGAACGTCACATCTCGTCCCCACATTACTTAGGCTCCGCCGACGAGGAAGCGATTAGCTATCGACTATTTTCTTGCTCAAGAAACGAACAAAAGATTGAGATCCCGTGTTAATAAAATGTTTTAAAAAACAAAAAACCGCCTTCAAAAACGCAAAAAATAACTTTATTTTTTGCGTTTTTGGAGGCGGTTTTTTGTTTTTTAAAACATTTATTTTATTTTATACTTTTTAGGGATCATAATACGCTGCTACGTAGTCCCACTTCTTAGTTGAAATGAAACTTTAACTTATATCAAGCGCACCGCAAGCAACGCCGCGGGAAAGTCATAGTCATATTTCAACAAGTAAATATTATTCGTTGTAGGTAGTCGCTCAACTATCTTAATCAAGATATCTTATCGCCACCCTTGAAATCGGTACCATTGAGGAGTTCCGGTGGCCATCTGTGGTCTTCATCATCAGTCCCACTACACCAAATGATACTTTCTGAATGCAAATGCTAGACTTGTTACTAAAAATACTAAAATCGCTATATGTTTGCCTACAATATTTGAGGAGTTCCCTCAATTCCTCACTGATCCCCTCATCAGATATAGATTTGGTGACAATGGGACCACCTCGAAAGTATACTCTATCAAACCAAAAAAAATATTTTGAAATTGGTCGACAATTGACGGAGTAATCGGTGAACATACATAAAAAAAAAAAAAAACATACAGTGGAACGTATAACCTCCTCCTTTTTTGAAGTCGGTTAAAAAGAGACACATGCAGGAATAGTTGATCGCTGGCTTTTCACACTGCCGGCGAGAACTCTCTTAACTAGTTTGTCGAAACAAAAGATATAGATCCCGTGTCAATGAAAGAGGCACACATATTAATAGTTGATCTCGGGCCGTTCACACTGCTGGCCAGAACTCGCTTCAATAGTTAGTCGAAACAAAAGATATAGATCCCGTGGGAATAAAAGAGACACACATATTAATAGTTGATCGCGGGCTCGACTCGCTTCTCGCTCATCGTCGGCGGTGGAACAAGTACCTAAAGTCTGGGATTCACTAGAGGGACAAAATGTCCCGCAACTCGTGTCGCCAACGACGTCGGGTCTTCACCCATGCATCTTCTAGCGCAACGTTGCTGGACATCGCATGACATATAATACTCAAATACTCAAATGTTTATATCTGGCGACATCACGCGATAGGTGTCGCTAGCGACGTCAAGCGAAGTGAAGTGACTTTGCGAAACTTCGCACGACATGTTTGGCAACATCTCGTGCAATTTAGCTCACCAAATACCCTGTCGTGTGATGTCACCTCAGGTGAAGTTTTGCGATGTTGTTTGACTACGTCCAACGTCCCTGCTGACATCTGTCGCGCGATGACTCCAATACGTTTTATGGGACGTTGGTCCTCTAGTGAATCCCTGGCTTTATCGAGGTTTTACCCCGTCGTACTGCTAGTATCGTCGTACCAGGAATACAGAAAACTGCGCTATATTGCGGAAAATATAATAACCTTATAAAATTGTACAACAATGCAAATAAATATCAGTGTCGACGCGTTTGAGGTTCATATGGTTATTTTTTTCTGGTCACTCTTCATATTGCGTGTTTTTTAAAGCTGCTACGCTACGGCTACGATCGAGACTCGTTACAGTTTTACCCTCTTATACATAAACATGAAATATGATTTGTCATTGTGAAATTTCTATTTGACAGTTAGGGACAATGCATACTTTCATGAATAGAGGGTTAAACTTCAAGAACGTCATACCTCATTTTCAAGGAACGAACTAATTATAATTTTAAAATTTATATCGTTCTTAATTATAATATATTTTGTTAATTTATTTGTCTTGTTTTTGGTTTTCATCTTTATACAACGAAACCTTGCAAAGTTTTACAGTGAAACAAAAATCATTATAAAAAAAATGCTTATGCTGTGGTGTGTCCCAATTCTGTTTCCATAAAGAAAACGGGCAATCTATTTTACCATAATTATTATTTCGGTTTTGATAAACATTAAATTTTGTACAAAAACGATTTTCTTTTTCTTCAAGAATGACTGAGTTTCTTTCGGCGCTTTTTCTTAGCATTCCTCCCCCCTTTGGAAGCGTAGGTAAATTTTTGACGTGAAAAAGTACCCGTGCGGCCTATTTACTGCATTAATATCTTTCATCTTTGTTATCGTTTGAAACCACATACAATTAACTTCAGGTGTCCATTTCATTAACGCAGCTTCTATCAGATAACTCCTATCATTTCAAGAACATTCTTAGATGTTAGATAACAGTAAGCTTGTTTCCCGTCTGTGGCAGGTCAAAAGCCCCCGATAACACTTTTTGTCAAAGAAAGCTATCGCTTTATCTACCGGTGAGCTTTTATGGCGTATTTAAGAGGCATTTAAGCTTGGATGCGGAGTCATCCTTGGTTAATATGTTTTAGGAAAGCTTTCGGGGCTAATTCTGGAGTCCTGAGTGAAAAAGGGAATAAGTCTATTAAACTCGTAGTAAAGTTATACCCTTTTTTACTAGGACATCAGAAATTTGCTTGGTTTTAGAAAAGGAAAAGGAGGGAAGTAAATATTTTTAATAAAGGTTTTGTGATAATTGTGATACCAATAGGACCAACACAACACGTCGTTGACGACGCGTTGGCCTAGTTGTTATAGTGATCCTGGCTAAACGAAGCTAGCGGTTCCGGGTTCGATTCCCGGCATGGGCAAATATTTGTATGATAAGCGCGATTATTTGATTCTGAATCTTGAACGTTTTCTCTGTATTTAAGTATTTATTTCTCTATATAAGTATTGATATCGTTGTCTTCTACCCATACCTAGTACAAACCTAGAGCTTACTTTGGGACTGGCTCAATTGGTGTGATAGTCTCCTGATATTTATTTATTTATTATTTTTACGCTCTTTGGGCTAAGCATGGATGTTTTACTTAAATGCCTTTGTATGTTTTTCAATACCCATGTTTTAACAAATAAATAAACCATATGAAGAATTTAGAAGCAGCGAAAGAGATTTGTCAGGATCGTAGCAGGTGGAAAGAAGTGGTCTCTGCCTACCCCTCTGGGAAACAGGCGTGATTTAATTAATGTAAACTATATTAAAGCGAAAAAAAATCGTCGGTCTTAGGCAGGATTCGAACCTACATCTCCTCTGGCTCTCCGGGCCGATGCAGGCGCATTACCAAATATGCCACCAAGAACCTACTTAAAACCCACGAAATTAGTAATCGCTTGCTCTTTCATACTCGGAGGGTATGCTGACGCCATCTGTCGTTGTTTATTATCGTTGATTTTTTAATTAATGTATGCGAAAAATAAAAAATAAACATTTCTCAGTTTGCACGCGTGGACATTCCGGGCAAACAGCTTCGAACTACTGGACGCTTAAGAACAGTTCCCGTCGCATGGCACTTGCAGAAAAGAACCCCCGCGTCATTGGCCCGTCCTACTTCGAGCACCTACCCGTTTAGGCGTCGACTGAGAAACCTTTTGTTGGATAACCCTCTGTACTCAGTAGATGAGTACAATGGAATTAATCCTGTAGCTGTATTATATACTGTTGCCATAATTAAGTTATCCTTATTGTATTTTTTCTTATAACTATGGTACCTTTTGTTTGACTAAGACTATTGTATATTTTGACCGTATTATTTTATTTTATAATTACTTTTAAATTATTTCGACGATCTCTATTGGTGAAATGTTTTGAATTATTAATTTTATTATTTTATTATCTTATTACTCTTTTTGACAATCATGATTAGGGTACTTTTAATTTTGACATGTAATGCAAACTTATATTGTAATCTTTTTCATGAAATAACAAACTAAACTAAACTAAACTATGTAATAAATCATATTCTATTATATTCTAAGAATGCTACCCAATACAGATCATTGTATCTAAAACCACAACCAAAATGGTTCCCAAATGGACAATATCGGTGCACGGCATGAGCTCGAGTCTAGATGTACCAAAACATAACCCAGATAATTAACAAGGAACCACAAGGGACTCAAAAGCTTATTAGATACAATGTTTCCTGAAACAAAGAGCTACCAACATCCTGGTTTTAATAGGATTAGTATTACGAGATTAAGGAAGTAATTAGGATTATCTTGGTGTTGGTCCGGGTTTACAGTTAAATTGTATTAACTTTGCGAGAAATATGTGTAAGCCGTGGCTGTGTATTGTCTGCCATGATTATTTTTAGTTATAATATTTTTTCACTAACACCAGAAGTTAAAATAAAAATAAAAAAAATATCTGGACAATGTCACACTAAGTAATAACCTAGTCCCAAACTAAGCTCCAGGCTTGTACTATAAGTACTAGACAACGATACAAGTACTTAGCTATATAGAGAAACAGTCGCGAGGCGTTCATACAAGCCGATTATTTACGGCTTTACCAAAAATTCCTATGCATAGAGTAGGTATACATACAAACAAAACGTAAAACCGAAAATAACCCGGTATACTATAGCTTTACCTTGCCTTCATAATACGATGCATAACCAAAACGCAATTTATTTACTACTAAGCCGAAATCTAATAACAATATATTCGTACACACGCGCAGTTACATTTCACTGCGCGCGAACTTATCACAAAATAATTCAGGTCCTGCGGTCGCTTTTCGCCGGACTCGAACTTAACACATTGAAACATTTTGCTAGCGCTTCGAACCCACACACAGACACGGCGGCCCGTATAACGTATTAAAAATCAGAGCGAGATGGTGCATTAGTCCGCGCTCACCGAGCGGCTTATTTCATCCAATTTTAAACTTTAAGTGTATAGCACGCGTTCACTTTCTTTTCCCGAGGACGCCGTCGCTGCCTCCTACGACCTTCAAACTTTAATCATATTTCGATCCTTTTTTCATTACGCAATTACGCAATACGCGACGCCATTACTTTCTTTAGTTAGCGTCTCGTCGCGCAAAGATACACAGTGTAATTCTTGTGATAGTTTTTTTGAATTACCTATTTATTTAGTGTTTTATGATTCAAATAACTAGTAAAATTTAGCTCGCTAAGTGTTCGGTTCGTTCGGTGTTCATGTGCTGTGATGATTTGTTTGTAGTTACCTACTGTTTGGATTATTTGTTATTGTTCACGACGACGGAGGTTGGTGTTTCTATTCTATTTTACGTACGTTAGGTACCTATAGGTTTTACCCAAATCTTATTTAGGTTATATTCGTGGTTTTTAAATATTTTTGTCTGTAGGTACTCAAAGAACTAAATATGGCCGCATTGGTTCAAATTGAGTGTTGTCTTACAGATTACCTACTTAATGAGCTAACATGTTTTTCAAGGTTATCCTTTGAAAATAAAAAACATGTCATTAAGTTAGGACGCGCTCGCCCGGACCTAAAAATTGATTATAAGCGTAGAGATGGATTCTTCAAACACTTCCATAGTGAATTATATGATAAATACAATTGGCTGACTGGCAGCTGCAAATTAAACAAATTGTTTTGCTATTCGTGTTTGCTGTTTTCCGATTCTAGCAGTGTTTGGAATCGAACCGGTTTTGCAGATATCAACAATATATATAATTCAGCTAAGAAACATGTTCAAAGCGAGAAACATATACGGAGTTGTATATTATTACATGAGTTCGGTAACAGTAGAATAGAAACTTTTTTTGGTAATAATTTTGAGGCCCACAATCGTAAAGTTGAACGTAACCGAAATTTAATGAAACGTTTTATTGATACGGTCGTACTACTTGGAAAGCAAGAATTGCCTTTCCGCGGCCATGATGAGAAACACGATTCGGATAATCGTGGTAATTATATTGAGACATTGTTGTATTTGAGTAAATACGACTCCGTCATGGAATCTCATTTTGAACAGAGTTCATCTACTTCGCATCCAGTTTTTTCTGGTCTATCAAGTGACATTCAAAACGATCTCATAAACTGCGTTGCGTCGGTGGTTTTAGATGAGATTAAGAGTGAGATCAACAAGGCGAAATTCGTGTCCGTCATGATTGACGAAACTCCCGATGTTAGTCGCAGAGAGCAGTTGAGTGTTATATTTCGATATTTGACAGAGTCAGGGCTCGAGGAGAGATTTATTGGATTTTTCGACGTTAGCGAGAGGCGTACCGCGAACGTTTTAGCTTCAAAATTGCTAGATATTCTTGACCAATATCGGTGCAAAGATAAACTTATAGGTCAATCATATGACGGTGCTGCAGTCATGTCGGGCGAGCACGGCGGGGTTCAGGCACTCGTTCGTAATGAGTGCCCCCGGGCGCATTTCGTTCCGTGTTATGCACATGTTCTCAATTTGGTTTTAAGCAGATCGTTAGAGCATGTTTCTGAATTAAAATCGTTTTTCGGCCATATTAATGGGCTTGTTCGATTTTTTAACAAGTCATCAAAGCGATCAAATTTATTAAAACAGATTTCCGATCGTCGCATGCCCGGAGTGGCAGAAACGCGGTGGCATTATCACTCGCGTATTATTAATGTGATATTTAATTGCAGGTTAGAAATGATTGAGACATTCAATCATATTTTAGAGGATCCGCAATCATGGGATGTCGATTCAATTTCATTATCCGAATCCTTTGTGAGTAAGTTAGAAGACATGCAGTTTTGTTTTCTCTTGCATGTTTTTTCCGATATTTTTGCCAGGACTGATATTCTTTTTGCTTTATTGCAAAGCAAACAAGTCGACTTAGAAGTCGCAATCAGGGAAATCGATTCATTTCGATCTTGGCTTTCTGAAGAGTTTTTTAATCAATTTGATTCTATTTACGACAGTATTCAGGAGTATTGCGAGCCACCGCGACGTCGCCGGCGACTAAATACGGACATCGACTTGAAAACTCAACATAGACGTGTGTTTGTTGAAATAATTGATAACGTTATTAGTCAAATTAATTCTCGCTATGCATCATTTAGCAACTTAACTTTCTTGGATTTGATAAATAAATCGAAATACGCTCAGTACATGACATGTTTCCCCGAGGCCAAAATAACCGCCTTAATGACGGAATTTCCAAATTTGTTTGATCCAACTGCTTTGAAAAACGAATTAAAAGTTTTGTACAGTTCTTCTAGTATTAACACTTTGGACGCATACGATCTTTACTTATATTTAAGTAATTCTGCTTTGAATGGGACTTTCCCTCAGATTTTGACTTTAAGTCAGATCTTTTTGACTCTGCCTGTGTCCGTAGCTTCCGCTGAAAGGTCGTTTTCGGCCTTGAAGCGAATTCATACGTACACACGGAATAGTCAAAATGAAACAAGACTGTCTAATCTGGGGGTAATTTCCATTGAAAAACATTTACTTCTTAAAATTCAAAAGAAAAGCAATTTCCATGATAACGTTTTAGCTCATTTTGTTAAAAAACCCCGCAGAATTATTCTTGAATATAAATAAGTATCGAACTGTACCTAGCGTATTTCAATTGTATATAATTATATATTGAGTTTTCAATCGGTTTCTATATTTATTTGCATGAACTTAGTTTAGGTTTAGTTGGATTGTTTGGCGCTATATGCGTGTCATGGTTTTCTTAACAGGTACAGAAGGCGGGTACGGACGGCGCATGCCGCGGGCTGTGGGTTTTCTTTATTCGGTTGATTTTGTTGCACGAATTTGTAAATAATTTGTAATTAATTGGTTTCTGTGTGCAGACCTGCAGTGCATGTACTTAATTTGGTTTATTTTTGTTTTGTTTTTAACAAAGGACAACTTTTTATTTTGCATGATAGGTATAAGGCAAGCTAATTTTTACTGTGTTTTGATTTCTAACGTAAATTAACTTTATATATTGTCTGTGTGTTTAACGTGTGCGTAAGCAACTAACGGCTTTTTTCAAAGCCACTTTTGTCATACTTGACATACACTGTTCATGTAATACCAGTGATGTCATGTATGGCGAAGGTGGTGAACACTAACTGCAAGGATCGCACGTAGAAACAGTTACCGCACTTACTTCAGCACTGCTTTTTGGGAACTAAAAGATTTATTAAGGTAGGTATGTTTTTTTAATTAATGGAAGGGGCAAACACGTACTCACGCCATACACCTTTTTTTGCTCCGGCTTGTCTAATTATTTACGTGACGCTTCGCCACTGTAGAGAAATATATACTTAAATACAAAAAAAACATCCATGACTCAGGAACAAATATTCACGCTCATCACATAAATATTTTACCGGGATTTGAACCCAGGACCGCTAGCTTCGTAGGCAGGGTCACTACCAACTAGGCGCGCCGTCCAAACAAACAAATACAAATTATACTTATTTGTGAGAAGAAAGTGTTAGGCTGTATTCGACCAAACTGGAATAAGGTCTTATACCTAGATTAAACGCCGAATTTGTATAGACTAATCTCGGAGTAAGCCTTATTCCAAGCTTGGTGAAGTGCGGCCTTAGTGTACCAACTTAATTTAGCTGTTAACAAAATGCAAATGTTCCGAGCATCTGCTGACCGTCCAGTGGCGCCCTCATTATTATTATTGTGTTTTCCAATTTTAAGTATTTACTTATAATCGAAGGGTGGTTTGTTGTTGTACTAATGAATACGCAATTTAGAGCTCGTTCCGTTCGTTCGTTCTATGTCGTATGTCGGTCCGGATTTTAATCGGTCGTTCCAGTGGCAGAACATTTTATATGAAGCTATTCACACTCGTCCGACAACGATTTTGTGACGGATCCGATAAGAAATATCATGTGTTTTGCAAGCCCTCTCGTCCGGATAAAAATCGTGTCGGAACTGTTCACATTGGCCGCACCCCTTGTTTCGCCCGCCCGTGGCTGCCATAGCGGCCGACAGCCGACTAGTGTGAACAGAGGCGCCGACACCCGATTAAAATCGGAATCCGACATCAGACATAGTGGGAACAGAGGCGCCGACACCCGATTAAAATCGGAATCCGACATAGGACATAGTGGGAACGAGCTCTTATAGGGTATATGACATAACTTAATAACAGTTGACCAACGATTAAGTAACTTAACGGAAAATGTGGCCACCGTTTTCCGTAAAGTTGACTAACCGAAGGTTACATACATACATACACACATAATCTCACGCCTTCGTTCCCAGAGTGGGGTAGGCAGAGCTACAGAATTACAAACATCTCTAGAAACTTGTTGATAATTCTATAACCACAATGTGCACAATTAGGCTAAGATGTTTACCAGCGTATTAGTGACAGGTTGCAAGCCCATCGCCTAACAGTACTACAAGCCTTTATTCCCTTAGTCGTCTCTTACGACATCCACGGGAAGACATGGAGTGGCACTATTCTAACTCGGCAACCACACGAGGCACTCGGCAACCACACGAGGCAACACAAAGGTTAAAGGTTAAATATTAAACTTTGTCGTCCAGGGACCAGTGGTTAGTCAGAGACCAGAAGTCGATCTTATTATGAGTGCGAAGAGTGGGAAATATATGTTTCGAACTCTTCCCATTCATACAAAGTATAGGCAGAGGTCGACTACAGGGCTCTGGCTGACCACTGGTGACTTTACCCTATAATATATGTTTACATAGTATAAAATGAAGTCGCTCCCGCTGTCTGTTCGCTTAGATCTTTTAAAATACTCAACAGATTTTAATGCAGTTTTCAGCAATGGATAGAGTGATTCAAGAGGAAGGTTTTTATGTGTAATAAGTTCTGGATTATGTACGTGTGTTACGGAAAACTCACTTAAACCGCAGCGAAGCGAGGGCGGGTCGCTATTATACTATAAATTGTGTTTTTATTCAAACAGTTAAAGCCATAATATCTATACGGCCATTCGCGCCGAATATAGAATACATAGGCTTTATTATCAGTGGAATAGGGGCGTATAGATATTTTTGACGCCTTGGGAACGTTTATATTCAGGGCGTCCCAAAAATAGCACGTCACAGTGACATCAGAGTTTCCCCAGCTTAAGAACAACGCAGCCAGCCTAACATGACCTCAGTAAAAGTTGCACCGTTTTCAAGTTATGCCAATTTTAAGTTTTTTCTTATTTCCACCTCTTTTGACATTGTAATTGTCCGCATTCACTGGATAGCTTTAGATTTTAACTTTTTTTTATTTGTACTATGTCATGAATAGTTAATTAAGATTAAAGACGCATTATTATGTCAATATCTAATGCAAAAGTTGGAAAAATACTGGAATGAACTTGACTTAAATTATAAGCAAAACAGTCATTTCAATTTTGAATACCTGCCATGAAAGCTATTCAAGTAAATGCGGGCACTTACAATGTCAAAAGAGGTGAAAAAAGGTGAAATAAAAAAAAAAAAAAAAAAAAAAAAACAGGTTATTTCAGGCTATCTTGGTTCGTCTTACGGTAATCCGTTAATCCGTTATAAGTTTTTATCCGAAGTATGTTCGGGCGTCTCGTCCGAACTCGGCCGATCGAATCAACGTATGTCAAGGAACGAGAGCGCCTACACTGCTACCGTCGGTCGGTCGGTTGTCGTCGGTCGGTAGCAGTGTAGGCGCTCTCGTTCCTTTACATACGTCTGATTCGATCCCGAACCCGTTCGACGCCCGAACATACTTCGGCCGACAACGGATTAAGTGGACGCCTACCGTCAAGCTGGGGAATCTTTGGTGTCAGTGTGACGTGTTATTTTTGGGACACCCTGTATATCTATGACTTTTACTGCACAACAAAAACCCACTCTTTGGTTTCAAGGTAATTTAATTTAATAGAAAACAATAATAGCAATAAGGGCATCATCATCGTACGCTCGGCGCAGTCTTAAGCCTTAGTCTTAACCAAAAGTTTAAACTAACTAAATCCCTTAACTCCGTCTGCACAAACAGCCTAAGTAAATAGGCCGTTCAATATAATCACAAAGGCAAATAGTTGCAAAACTTTTGATTGTACAATTAGGGAAAGCGAAGCTTTAGAAGCTTATGTGCAGCTTTTAGAAGAAGGCTGTGTCCAGTGAAGAAGCTTAGCGATAAGATAACAATGAAACATTGTAAGTGGCCGGATCCGAGTCAAATATAAATACAAATTTCTATAAAAAAACTTTATTGATTTTATTTTTTAAGCTATGTGTAAAGCAACTACACGTCTACCGTTGATTCCAATCAGTAAACCATGAATGAGTGCGATCTTCTTTAATAAAACATGAAAATAAATTCCCTCTTTTACGTGGCCCGAGTTCTCGTGTGCCTTCTCCTAGCCATATAACTATATGAAAAGCAAGCTTTAAAAACCCGACTGCATTTTATATACTGTCGTCGATATACCTACATATGTTAATAATTGTCATTTTGCCATTGTTGTTATTTCAATTTTAACAGTTTAGGTATCCTATGACACCCGGGATGGTGAAAGGGTTCTAACGATACCTTACACATCTACATCGGTCAACGGATTTAGAAGTTATAGTGGAATAAAGAAACTCACATACCTACATACATACATACATAAAAACATGAACCCTGAAAACATTACACTCCTTTTTTGGGGCAGTCGTGTAAAAAAAATCGTAGTGCTCAAGTGCTGTAGAGCACCAGTTGCTCAGTGCTGCCTTTGATTGCTGGTGCAAATTTGATCGACCTTATTTATAAGCAAATAAGGGCTATCACCAGAGGTCGGAATAGGTAGTGCTTATTAACCTAAACTTGACTCATATTCATTCATGCGTGAGTGAGATGGGAATACGTTATTGAATGAAGATGCAACAAGTTTAGGTTAATAAGCACTACCTATTCCGACCTCTGGCTATCACTGGCAACTCTGGATACACAAAGCATGTGAGTGGATAAAAACAGTTGCTTTCCAAAATTTACTCTTGATTTTTAAAATATCATGCATACCATTTGTTATATAATCCAGAAACGCTATTTTTACAACGGAACCTTATCTTCCACAGAGTATGCTCAGTGTTGCACTGCAAAGCTCATAATAATATCTGCATAATACACGTGTAGGTGCTACTTAGGAATGTAAAGTGCCCGCATTCCTTGCGATATTCTACCGTCGCCTTAATACATATGTGTGTGCTTGTAAACGAGCTAATCTAAATTATTAAAGACATAATCTAGCCTAGCGGTCCCGGTTTGGATTTTCGGTGTGGGCAAATATTTGTGTGTTGATTTCGAGTATTTGTTCCTGAGTCTTGGATGGTAGGTAACCCATAGACATTTGTATGTTTTTGTTATCATAATGTATACTCATAACAACATTAATAAATTCAAACGTGTGAACATGCCCGGCAGGGTCACCCGGCAAACGGGCCGCCTCCAGCGTGTGCCGCGGCGGTTGGCGCTGCTGGTCAAAAACCCGCACGTAATACTCGTAGGGCCCGCTTTCTATGAGCGTCTACCCGCAGACAATTAAAAATGAATCTTCGGGCGAAAAATAATGCGAACACTGTTGCTTAGCGGTATCCTAAAACCCATTACTAAAATAGACAAGCCAGTTACAATTTATATGAATTTATCATATTTAATTATATTTCATACATAAGAACATGAATAACACTAAAAATACTTTTATACATCTAAAACGGTACTTAATTTTGTAAAAACATTACCACCACCACCTTTGCAACACGATCGAAACATCGAGGTATATAATGATGTTTACACCATTAATTTAAAAAAAACATGAAAAACCAAGTATTTTTCATTAAAAATCATTTCTAATCTAAATACTGAAGAATAGGGGGCTGTGACACCAAACTTATATCAATAAAAAATATGCACAAAGTATCTCTTTAGTTATTTTTACTATTGCAGAAAACGGAAATAAATAATAATTATCACTTTTATATAAAAAAATAAAAAAATGCAGACCAATTTTACTTATTTTTATGAAACGCTACAACTTAAAAACTAAACACTTTTTTATATCAGTTCTTCGGATGAAATTGATCAATTCCCTAAATGGTTTCTAAAACATTTTTTTTTGTTCAAAACCGGCCACTTTTTTTTTCTTTCCTAAAACTAGTCATAATTATGATTTTATCGCCCACCAAGATTTGTATATATTGACGAAGACATGTAAACATATTCTATTTTTTTTAAATCAAAATTCGCCGGAGTTTTGTTTCCATATATTTTCAGTGCGGTGTCCTTTAAATAAAATTAAAAAAGCCCAAGGAAATTGTGCCGAAAATTTTGGCAGAATTTTCCTTGTGAATAGCGATGCTTATGACAGCGCTTCTTCTTAGCAGGTGTCACTCATTCCAAAGCGGTGATAGAGTCAGATATGCTAAACAGACCGTGTGCCCTACTTACAAAATATCGTCCCTTTACTTTCTCAACATCGTATTTGATCGAATAGTTAGATAGGAAAGTAGTTTTTATTCTTTAAGGCACATGAGCGCTTTTCCTTTTTAACTATTCGATCAGATACGAGGCTGAGAAAGTAAAAGGACGATATTGAGTCTGTGTTTCATTTACGGAATTGCAGGAGCATATTTCGATAGCAAGTGACATGTACTTAATGTAACGTGTATTTAAAGAATCAAATGAACCGTGCCTAGCTTTTCCGGGTTCGATACTCCGTACGGCAAATATGAGATTAATATGATGTCTTGGATGTTTTCTATGTAATTCTGTTTATGAGTAAGTTTATCTTTGTCTCATACCCATAATACAAGGCTAGAGCTTAGTTTGGGACGAGGTCAATTTGTGTGAGATTGTCCTCAGATATTTAGTTATTTATTATTATTACATACATACATACATAATCTCACGCCTTCGTTCCCAGAGTGGGGTAGGCAGAGCTACAGAATTACAAACATCTCTAAAAACTTGTTGATAATTCTATAACCACAATTTGCACAATTAGGCTAAGATGTTTACCAGCGTATTAGTGACAGGTTGCAAGCCCATCGCCTAACAGTACTACAAGCCTTTATTCCCTTAGTCGTCCCTTACGACATCCACGGGAAGACATGGAGTGGCACTATTCTAACTCGGCAACCACACGAGGCAAATATTATTATTATTATTAAACATATTTAATAGCCTATAACGAGTAAGAACACGACTATAAGCACTGCAGGCACTGCAGCGCATCCGGCATGTTCGCTGAGGCGCGGACGGCTGACTTCTTTGCCATTAGGCGTAGAAGAATAGCCTCATTAATTAAACGAGTGCGCGGTAGTGGCAACAGCATGCTAAGCAATGATATAATATAGTAAAAAGAGGTAGATATGTTATACGCACTTCGATAGTGGCACCCAAAAACCAAGCCAATTGGTACACCTTTACTTAGTCTTGCGCCGTCAACGGAACCGTGAACTAGTCTGCAGAGCACCATACACTCGTCTCTGTTTCGCTCCCGGAAATTAGCATACCATCCTGCTTTCACTTGTCATTTATGAATTAGTTTGTAATTGAGATATGTACTGATTATGTGTGCGTAAGCCGGGCCATTTTTACACGCGATATACCGTATAGGTAACATATCTACCTCTTTTTATATTATATCATTGATGCTAAGGATGTTGGCCGAGCGTTGCGAGTGCCCGCTCACAAAATACTGGGTCGATGTTGTTATTGGGAGGGCCAAGTACGGCAAAAAATCACAGTGCATTACTTGCCCCTTCTATTAATAAAGTTGTTATTTTCTTTTCTTTTTTGTTTTGTTTAGTATTACTAACATAGTGTTTAAGGCTTTAAGTGTAACTAATTTAAATATGGATTGTCAGGTCCGAAAATCATTTTTATTCATTTATTTATTTTATAATATTGTTAAGCTTTTCCCGACACGTGGTCTGGTCTTCTGACCCTCTTTTCTACTGTATAAACCATATTGATATGTCATCGTATTCGTATTGTTTTTAACTAGCCTGACTGTCAAATGAATTAGAGCTGTCGTGACGTTGACAATACGATAACACCTCAAAGGCAATATCGTTTTAAGTAGTAGAATTAGAGAAACTGTTGTTAATATCAACAGGCTAAAATATATCAACCCATGGCTACGGAATATGAGGAGAGTGAATAATTTGTTCATTGTAATACTTTGCCGAACGTGAGCAGAATTATTACAATCACGTTCGTAACCAACTTCGTTTCGGGGTTTCTTGTAACTTCGTTAACTAACCCAACAGTAAACAGATCAGAGATCGTATCACGAGTTCTTAAATCCTCATCATCGCACTCAGTAAAAGGAATAGAGACCTTATTTTTTTGAAAATGAAAAAAGTATATATAAAATATAATTACCAACTGGAAAATTACACAAAATTACAAATTAAAATTAAACTCGGTTTTCAATTGCACAGTTCTCAAAATGTACAATGAGTATCGCTTCAAAAATTTTGGGTTTACAACACACTAGTAGTACAAGTAGACTCCGAAGTGTTCATGAGGATTTTCATTGTTAGTTCGACCCGATTCAACCAATCAGACAATTTTTCCCAGAGCTCAAGAATAATTGCAAAGCCGGGACAGTAATAAATTGCATCTAGCCTCAGGGTTTAGTGACGAGGAGCCGTGGTTTCGCAGTTTATCGATTGGAGCGGTCTGGCCGAGAACAAAATATTTGACAAAATAATTTTCCAACCCATCTCCGGCTTAAAATTCTCATTGTTTGTCGTCGATATAATCCAAGAATAAAAACTCGCAAACATTTTACTTAATTTAAGTTCACATACACAAATTGACTTTTTTATAAATATAAATTATTTCTAAATTATGTTTAGTAAATAATATGTTTATCTATAAATTGTACGTAAATTATTTTACTTTGCAAAATTGTATTATCCCGTACATTTTGACAGATTTTGATAATCATTCATTTTTATAAATGCATTGTGACCTTAATTATATAAAAAAGTACTATTATATTTACTCAACCAATGTTAGCATCTTCAATTTGTTGAAGATAACAAAAGTCGTGAATCGACCGTTTTCATTTTGAATCAGCATAAAAACTTAGCAACAAAAAATATATTTGGTATGTTCACTGTGATGAACACTGTTAATTTAAGGGTAAAAAATATTCGTAATACTGTTTTTAACAAACACACTGTGCCAATCTTGTTGGTAAAGGGCGTAACAGTGTTCCACTACTTTCTCCTTTGTTAGAACTTCTGTTCTGCCGACGCGTCTCGGTAAACGTATTGATAATGTAAGTTTTGTAATAGACTTAGGGACTATAGAGGGTTAGTAAGTGCCTGTAGGAATAACGTAAACAAAAATATGTTTACTGTGATTTTGGTATAGGATAATGTCAAGTAGATGATCAAGTTTACGTGGTGGCAGGACCTTGTGTAATTTATTTATTTATTCAAATTCATTTACACGGCATTACAATATGACCAAAACAGCGAGAAACTTAAGTATAAATAACAAACGGTAGAAATAATAAATTAAAAACAGAAGTCAATTAATACGAGATGGCCATTCAACCATCATCTCGCAAAATCTTATGCGGGCTCCACATGCTGGCTGCTTGCCACAAACACCGAACACGTGCCGAACACCGACTACAAACAGCCAACACAAACACGCCGGCTGTCCCAAACCAAAACCTAGTAAGAGCCATTGAGAAAATTTTACAGGAGAAACAAAACAAACGTTTTTATGTCCCTCTTAAAAACTATAAGCCCTAGGTAATTGATTGTTAGTGCTAAATTATGAAAATAAATGACTCTAATAGATTAGTAAAAAAAATTGAAAATAACACTGTAAATGCCAGTTTTATGAGACTTACTAGTAGATTTGTCGCTGGAAATGTCTCAAAAACCAAAATCAATAACCTAGCATAGTCTGTTACTGGGAATTTGATCTGATTAGTTGATCGGTTCGAGCGTTTTTCTCTTATGTAAAAACCTAGTACTTAAGTATGTGTGTTGTGATCATTGAAGTTTAAAATTAAGTGTGCAATATTTTAAGTAAAAACTTGTTACATAATTATAATCATAAATAAATTTCACCTCAAAGTTACTCAAAAATGTATCTGATTAGATGAAAATGTTGACATTTATAGTCTTATTAAATAATTAGAGGATCTACAACTGAATCGTCATCAAGGCAATCTAAATCAAAATTTTCTAATACTGGCTCCGTCCAGAAAAAAAAAACAACACACGAGAAAAAACTTATTACAAAAAAAAACGGATTAAATAATTTAACTTCACCCTCGTAAGCTGAATGTTAAAAAAGCAAAACCCAATCTCTTTAGTAAATTTAAGTTACCCATTTGATATACAAAATTAAATTAATTAATTAATTGTATAATTAATCACAAAAAAGTGTACAAAATTTGCACAGTTCTGTGTCTAAGCTTCCACGCAAAAACGAACACAAAATTAAGCCAAGAACCATTCGCTAATTTTTTTTTTCATAATTAAATTAACCCAACAAAGCTTATACGTACACAGTTTGTTTTTTATATACGTAGGTTACTCGTAACTAGGGAGCGGATTATTGAAATAGGTACCTACATATTTACCTGTAGCTGGCGAAACGTCGCGAAAGATCATGTAATTATGTTAGTGCGGAATAGGGATTTTAAAATATATTTATGATATTTTTAATTGTAGTTTCTCAGTATTACGTTTAACCCATAGTTTAAAAAAAACAAATCACAACGCAAATCTGAGCAAGTTTTTAAATAGCCAAATAAATAGTAATATGTACCGACTCGACACCAAATAGATGGAAATAACAGCAACGAAAAATAATAAAATTTAATATAAAGTCCGCATCCGGCAACTACTACCAACAACACCGCCACGAAACTACATATGTAAATATGTACCTATCCTTTCCCTACTTACCTATACTATAAGTACTATAACACAAGAACAAGTTTAAACACACATAATAGGTATGAAGCAGGTATCTGTATCTTTTTTATCGTGCATACAAACAAACAACATAAAACAAAGTAAAGCCCATAGGTACCCACATTCATTAGATGCTTATTAGTGTCCAGAAGAAAACTGCAATATAAATAGGAGAGCGTAACAATTGTTAACGCATTAATAGTATCTAACTACCTAAAACAACGCAATTTTTATTTCAAATTTTAATTCAGAGAAAAAGTTTAATAGTAAACAATAAGTTAGTACATATCTTGATAAAGCGGCTGCAAGAATAAGTTTGCTCCTATAACTATTTCGACCAATGATATAATATAGTAAAAAAATAAATGTTTAAAAAACAAAAACCCGCCTTCAAAAAGCATAAAATAACTTCTTTAAAATGGTAGGTAAATAGGTCAGTCCAACTGAAGTCTGCTTTTAGTTAAAATGTTGTTGGACGCCGACTTCAGTTGGACTGACCTATTTACCTACCATTTTAAAGAAGTTATTTTATGCTTTTTGAAGGCGGGTTTTTGTTTTTTAAACATTTATTTTTTTACTATATTATATCATGTGAGTTACAGTGAAAAATACCAAAATAGCTATAGGTGTGTATCATAATATTTGAGGAGTTCTCTTGATTTCTCCATGATCCCATCATCAGATCCTGACGTAGTGACAATGGGACCAACTAGAAAGTATACCTATTCGAACAACGAAAAAATTTTTCAAATCGGTCCTGTGGTCTTCGAGTAATCGGGGAACATACATAATAAAATAAAAAAACCCGACGAATTGAGAACCTCCTCCTTTTTTTGAAGTCGGTTAAAAAGGTGGATATGTTACACGCACTTCGATAGTGGCACCCTAAAACCAAGCCAATTGGTACACCTTTACTTAGTCTTGCGCTGTCAACGGAACCGTGAACTAGTCTGCAGACCAACATACACTCGTCTCTGTTTCGGTCCCGGAAATTAGCATACCATCCTGCTTTCACTTATCATTTATGAATTAGTGTGTAATTGCAATATTTACTGATTATGTGTGCGTAAGCCGGGCCATTTTTACACGCGGAATACCGTATAGGTAACATATCTACCTCTTTTTATATTATACTTATCATTGATTTCGACTCATTTTGGTAGAGCTTTAACAAACAGAAACACATCGTTCAGCGCCAGAGCAAACTTAGTGACGACGGTTCGGCGCGCGTTTACGACCCTTCTCCCCAAGCAACGCCGCGCACCTCACCACTCGCCCCGCAGCACTCCTTATGCATCGACTTGCTAGATTTTGTATAGGAATAAATTACAAATTCAACAATACTGAATAGTTCGTTTCGTAAATCTAAAACCAGTATGAGTAATTCATCAATCAAATTAACCTATCGAGTGCTATTTAACAAAATACAAAAACCTAGTAAGTGCAAATTCCAAAATCAAAAACCTAGTATAAGCCGTCCGTTTCATAAATCAAAAACCTAGTGTGAATAATTTCCCAATTCAAAAACCTAGTTCGCGCTTTTTAACAAATACAAAAACCTAGTAAGTGCAAATTCCAGAATCAAAAACCTAGTATAAGCCGCAGTTACTAATTGTTTGGATTTGGATATGTAACTTGCTAGGATTTTGAGTGTGGTATCGACGAGTAGCAGATGGAGTTGCTAGGTTTAGGGGGTCTCATATCTTCGAAACTAAGCTCGATAGAATTATGGGTGTTTTTGCATTACACGCAGCACTAAATTTAAAGATGTGTGGTGTAAAAAAACGAATTTTGACAAATTTGGCTCTTGCTAGGTTTTGGTTTGGGACAGCCGACGCATCCCCATGCTTGGCGAACGTAGTAGTACATTCCGGATTGGCAAACACATCCTTTGATTTGTACAAAAAACGATACTAACGCCGATCACTTCACAAACTGGCAAACACCCATCCACATGTTCGTGTTGGCTGTTTGGTGTTCGCTGTTTGCCATTGTTTGCCAAGCGTGTGGACGGCGCATTAGACATTCACGACACACAGCTGCCCATCGCCACACAAACAAATCACATTCATTTACCAGAGGCGCATTCAGCTGCGTCAAGACGCGGAGCAAGGGCGAGTTTCGCCGCCGCCGGCGCAGCCAGCAGTGGACACGTACGCGGCATAAGCGTTATTAGCGATGTGTCAGAGACAAACAACCTCACGACTCGTCCTACGAGCTCAGAGCAATCCGACTCCCCGCACAAAATTTAACAGGCAATGACCAGCAGGTGGTTGTTGCGCCTTACCTCTAGCGAATTATACATCCAAGGGTACCAAGTAAAAGATTTGTAGGGTATAAGAATTGGATGTCAATAATAATGTCCGTCCGGATAGCTACTACATCATCATCTAATCCTTCAATCTCCCGCCAAACAGCAGTGTTTGCATTTTAGTGCTTGGGTATAAGACAACCAGTGAAACTACTAGCATGAAGGCATAATATTCCATCATCAGGGTTGGTAACGCATATGCGGTCTTACCCCTACAATACATGATTTTTATTTGCGGAAAAACATATATGATATAAGTAGGTAAGGTCTGTTCACTATTACTTGTCTTATATAGTTGCCTTGCACTACCAGGCGCTCGATAGATTCGCATCCTTGTAAGTATAAATACTTAGATGTCGCTGCGTTTATTTTTTTAACAACTTGGGTTACTTAGTTACTTAGTAGGTAGTGACATTATGTGTTACTGGATGCATTGTAGGATTAAGATTGAAGTCTTGAGACTGCAAATGTCTATGAGTCACAGATCCGACTTACCATCAGGTGGTCTGAGTGCTCGTGTGCCTTCTCCAAACCATGTCAAAATTCACCTTGTCGCTTTAACTTGTCTAACGATTTATTAATTTAGTTTGTACAGTCGTCCTAATACGAGTAAGTAGCTGCTCACTTTAGTACGTTGTTGGTTTAAACCCTTTGACAGATTAATTCGGCAGTCCAAACAAGATGTTGAAGTGAGGAGGCACTTAAGTGTGCCGACCGTACTTAAGTTTTAAGTGACAGAAACTTCTTGCGAAAGAAGTTATTTTATTCATTTTTCTACTTGGTTTATAGGCCCTTATCAGATGGGTTTAGACCGGGCGAACGAGCATGCTCTACAGTAAACAGAGTACAGGGCAGCTTGGGCAGTCATCTATTCTGTAAACACTGTGCTAGGTAATACGAGGGAAACCTGAAATGTCAGAAACCAGAATGTTTTCCTAAAAGCTCGTAATAAGCCCCCACAAACAATAATGTTTTAGACCATGATTTCGCCGCATAAGATTATTTTTTTGCTATTCTTGAAATACCTGTCTGCTAGATGTAAACCGAAAAAACACGGAAACAATAAAAAAGAGAATTGTTATTTTTTTTTTAATTATAACCAGAAGCAAATTGAAAACAAAAAAAACACGGATACATCACGGCGTTTATGGGAATTTTTTAAGTCAGTTGCGATAGTCATTGATTTGATCACATTACCACACACGCACAAAACCAAATGGATCATTAATAAGTGCGCAAATAATTTGTAGAAATCAACACAACTTTGTGTGTGTGTTGTTTAACCGCTCTTATGTGCACTTAATATTTTTCTCAATAATAACACTCAAACATAACATTAAGTATTATTCCAATAAAATCCAATTTGCGTTTGTTGATAAAATAATGAGTTCCAAGGTCAGGCCAAGTAAATAAAAAAATATTTATCTATTACCATTAAGGGTCTAAAAAGGTCTCGAGCGGGATTCGGGTAAGAAAAAGGGTCTATTTGCTAAAATATTTTTGTGTTTACTTAACGATTTTAGGGTCAAGAATGTTGGGTCGTTGGTATGTAGGTAATGTTGTTTTGATGTCTTTTTCAATTTAATAAAAATGTATCAAATTATTTCTTTACAAAGCCTTTAAAACCCGTTAGTTATTGAAATACGTCGACTCTAGCAGCAATTTCATAATCTTCAGTGTTGTCATAACCAGAGGGCCCTGCCAAGTTGCATGGCGCTAATTAACGTTTCTATTCGTTTCATTTTTAAACCAATCACGTCACTGGTAGATGACGTGATACGAAAAGTCACGTGATCTACCAGTGACGCGATTGGTTTAAAAACGAAACGAATAGAAACGTTAGTAGCGCAATGCATCTTGGCAGGATCCTCAGTTACTTTATCTTTGGTCGACGTTTCATGGTGTCAAGTCATTACATAACTAATACGATTCTACTATGATAATCAAATTTCGAACATGATTAAAACACCAACAAACTTTATTCAGCATTTTTGGAATAGGGAGTCGGTAGTGGGGGGGGAATTTATTGTATGTATACATCATCATCATCATCATCATGTCAGCCGAAAGACGTCCACTGCTGGACATAGGCCTCCCCCAAGGCTCTCCACTCAGACCGATCTTGTGCTTTTCGCATCCACCGCGTTCCCGCGATCTTTACAAGGTCGTCACTCCATCTTGTTGGAGGCCTACCTACAGCTCGTCTCCCGGTCCGCGGACGCCACTCAAGAACCTTCTGACCCCATCGGCCATCAGTCCTGCGAGCAATGTGCCCCGCCCACTGCCACTTAAGTTTGGCTATTCTTCTTGTACAATAAAGAGTATGTATACATACATAAAAAGAAGAAACACAAAACACTGGCAATATAACAAAAAAAACAAGTACAAATGCGAACTTATCCCTTTAAGGCATTTCTTTCAGGTAACCCTAATACTGTACTCTACTATTATAGCGGGAATGAGGCCAATGAGCACATAGACAATATTGCTCCTTTTTAGGGATCCGTACCGTAACGTAAATTATTAGCCTCCGCTGTCCGTCTGTCCTTACGTCCGTCCGTCTGTCTGTCAGTGGCCTATATTTCGTGAACCGTAATAGGTAGACAGTCTATACATATAATAACGGAGTGGGTATTCCTATTGCTGCTAAAAGAACAAATAAAAAATATGTATCAAAAGGCGTTTTTTACTCAATCTTGTACGATGGCACGGAACCCTTCGTGAGCGAGTCCGACTCGCCCTTGGCCGGTTTTTTGCACAATTGTGCTACTCTGCCCATGTAAATAAAATGGACGCATGCCCAATTTCATAGTCAAAGCAAATTCAACCCCATAACCTAATAAATAAGGTCCCTTTTACATACGCGGTTCTATGAGACATGCGCCCTTTTTTCTAACGAGGGCAGTCTGTAAGGCACAGTTTTGATTTTATTACGGGTTTATCTTTTAGCTCGTTGGCGCAAAATAAAGAAAACCTGGTGCAATATTTCCATCGGTTTACGTTTACTTTTTTACGCTAATCTACTAGAAATTCGCACTTTTGATGCAAATAAGCGAAAAAAAATTATAAAATTATGATAAAAAGATAAAAGATAAAAGAAATTTATTCAGTAAGTAGGCCGCACGGGCACTTTTACACGTCAAGAATCTACCAGCGCTTCCCAAGAGAAGACCACTGCCGAGAAGAAACGCCGCAAGTAACTCAGCAGTCAGTCATTTTTTAAACATATTTCTTATTAAAATGGTACTACTTAGTCTAGCATTATATAAAGCTATAAATATTAAATTAAATATAGTATTAAATAACATGCGTAGTTCAGCAGGAAAACATGCCAATTAAGAATCTTACGGGAGAGATAGAGAAAAAAAAATACACATACTTATGTGTATATAAGATGGTGCGAGACGACCACATAAAAGTTTCGATATGTTTTCCTACATCAACGGTGTCCCCTAGACAAGATAAAGATTTTGCATTTGAATAAATTATTATTGACTAAGTTTCGGATTTAGGCCATGCATTTTTGTCTGTTAGATAGTCCTCGATCCTATAATACGCTTTAGACATTAACGACCTTTTCAAGTAACTTTTAAGTGCTGGAAAGGGTAACTTTAAAACTTCGTCAGGTAATTTATTATAGAAATGAATGCATTGACCAACAAATGATTTATATACTTTACGGACGCGGAATTTTCGGATAGCGATTTTATTTTTATTTCTGGTATTTAAATTATGTATATCAGAATTTTTGGTGAAAGAATCTAAATTTCTAATAACGTAAATAATATTCTCATAAATAAATTGAGACGCTACAGTCAAGATATTAATTTCTTTAAAAAGTTCTCTTAAAGAGTCACGGGAGTTTAAGTTGTAAATAGAACGAATGGCCCTTTTTTGTAACACAAATATAGTTTGTATGTCAGCTGCTTTACCCCAAACCAGAATACCGTACGACATGACACTATGGAAATAACTATAATAGACTAAGCGAGCTGTCTCAACATTGGTTAGTTGTCTAATTTTCCTAACGGCGTAAGCTGCCGAACTTAGTTTACCTGCCAGTACAGCTATATGGGGACTCCATTGCAAATATTTATCTAATGTTATGCCTAAGAAAATTGCCTTATCTACCATTTGCAAACACTCGTATGAAATTATAAAATAAGCGTAAAGTACTACAAAAAGCATTATTTTAATATACAGGCGGATGTTAATTTTCGTTTTCACACATGGTGATGTAATTTTAACAGACAGGGGATGTTTGCATCGTATTGTGATCTTAGGCAAGGGTTGAAAAGGGTTACATCTTATCTGACGTCTTAAGTAACTTTGAATATTCATAGAAGTTTTCTGGTATTTTAAATACTAAAATGTTTATGTTTGTTTTATGTCCAATAGAACTACGAGTTGCCGTGATTACATTAACCAGAAATAGTACCGGGAACCGACATGTATTTTTATTTCCACCTAGCGGATAGTTTTTTTATGTCAAACGAGCACACACGCTGCTTGATGGCCCTGCCAAGATGCACTACGTTCGTTTTTTCGTTTCATTTTTAATCCAATCGCGTCACTGGTAGATGACGTGATACGAAAAGTCACGTGATCCACCAGTGATACTAAACGAAATGAATAGAAACGCTGGTTAGCGTAATGCATCTTGGCAGGGCCTCCTGATGATAAATCCATTTGACCCATTTCCATTTCCATTTGCATTCTCAACACAATAATCTTAAAACTACATCCTAATACTGCAAATACTTTGCAACTATGCTAGTAATTTCAACCGGTAGTGTTATCCCTGATGCTGCAAAAAAAAGTATGCAAACACTGCTGTTTGGCGTCAGGTTAAAAGAGGTGTTATTCTCTTAAATACGAGTTTCGGTCGGCCGAACTAGAGGACGAGTGAACGCGGCGCAGCTTATATAAACCGGCGAGTTTAAGTAGTCCCGTCAGAGCATACAAAACACATTTTAGCGCGTGCATTCTCAATTAGGCAGACTTTTTACGTCCGATCGTTCGACACAAGCCCTGCTGGTAAGATGGTGGTAGCGACCCGGATGGACCCTGGAAAAGGTTCTATCACCACTCTAGTTCAAGAATGACAGTTAACTCCGATACATATTGTTTCAAACACGTTTAAATTCAGGTTTCATTCAGTACGAAGTCATAAAGATAACTTTATCGTCTCCTGCTTGATTAAATCTCAATTAACTCGGTTCCCGTGGCGTGCGGCACGCGACTACATGTGGTAAAGACTTTCAGAGTTATTGTTTCGCTGGTACTTCGTGTATTAAATTTACATGGGCTTAGTTTATCATTTAAACCAATAATACTTATATACGAGGTATGTTTTTTTTACTGATTTTATCGTGTGTAAATGTTTATAGCCAACGTTTGGTAACATATAGGATGGTCTCTGTATTTTTTGTCCAAAATGTTAACATGTTGGTTTGGTCTGAAACCAATTTCAAAAATTAAGTAAACATTTTTTAAATAAGTGTGACATACGGAAGCCCAAATAGATAGACAGACGGACATGAGAGATAAAGCGCACGCACTGTTACTTTACAAAAAAAACATTAAAGCTACAAAGTAAGGCAATTTTGTTATGCTTCAACGCTCGTAAATTGCAACTAGTTAAACTTTGAAGAACGCTCAATTTAAAAGTTATATTAACCCCTTTTTATAACTTTTAAAAGGACGAATTTGTAACGAAGTTTATAATTTCAAAAGAAACGGAAGACCTCGACTAGCGACTAAGTTAACAAATTCTCAACGGCTATTTACAAAAATAACTTACTGGCCATAGAATAAATAATAAAATAAAAATAAAAAAGCCTTTTATTTCATGCAAACCAAATAACGCTTAAATATAACTTAAATAAATAAATTACGTTTTTTTTTTTTCTCTAATCCTATAGTGTTACTTTTTGTACTTTGTGCTAGATATATTTTATTTAAGGAAGGAATAATTTGCTATACTGTTATATTACTTAATACTAATTTTAAAAAAAATATTTATATCAAAAAAAGTCTGCAGGAACCCCTCCGCAGGTGAAGGCCTCCTCCAAAGATGCCCAATTAACTCTATCTCTGGCTGCTTGCATCCAGCTTGGACCAGCCGTTTTTGCTATTTCATCTTCCCATCTCAAAATAGGTCTTCCTCTTCCGCGTTTCCCGCATGGGCCTTTCCACGATGTCGCCCTTATGGTCCATCGCTCATCTGTCAATCGCGCTACATGCCCCGCCCATTTCCATTTCTGTTTTTGGGCATATTTTAGAGCATCAGTAGCTTTAGTTATGCTTCTTATCTTAGTGCTTCGTATTTTATTAATTTTCTTGATTTTGAGCATGCTTCTTTCTAGACCTCTTTGGCACGTGATAATTTTTTTCTTTATTTTTGCGGAGTACTTCCAGGTCTGACATGCATATGTTAGGCACGGCAAGAGACAGCTTGTCATAACTTTAGTTTTAATTTTTACCGGCATGTTGCTTTTGAAAATCTCTTTCAGGCTCCAATATTTGTTCCAAGTATGTTGAATACGTCGCTCAATTTCTAAGTTATTGCTCTGCCTGTCAAAGCTGATCTGTTTACCCAAGTATATGTATTTATCCGTGTAGTTTAGTATTTCGTTGTCGACCGATATTGTTTTTTCTGTGCTGTTTGTCATTAACATTGTTTTTGTAAGGTTCATCTCTAAGCCGACCTCTTTACCAACCACATTCAGGGAATGGAGCATGAGTTGTAGTTGGGAGCCTGATTCTGATAGAAGCACCAAGTCATCTGCGAAGCGTAGGTGGCTCAGATATTTTCCGTCAAGGTTTAGGCCGTAACCCCTCCAATCCAGCCTCCTTATTAAAGACTCGAGGATGGCAATGAACAGTTTCGGTGAGGTCGGATCTCCTTGTCTCACTCCCCTTTGAATGGGAAAGCTTGGGCCGACTTTTTCCAATTTAACTCTACCTGTGTTGTTACTATAGATACTTTTTATTACATGTATATATTCATTATCCACCCCTTGCACTTGTAGCGTCTTCCAAATACTAGAATGCGATACGGAATCGAAGGCCTTTTTGTAATCTATATAGGCGATGTATAGAGCCCTCTGCCTTTCTTGGTATTTTTCGATGAGTAGTTCCAGAGTGTGAATATGGTCTATCGTGGAGAAGCTCTTCCTAAAACCCGCTTGTTCTATAGGTTGTTCTGCCTCTAATGTAATACTTATTCTTTGGTTTAGGAGAGATGAGAATAGCTTATACATACATGGTAGCAAGCTTATTGGCCTGTAGTTTGCAATATCATAAGGGTCACCCTTTTTATAAATCAGTATTATATCAGACTCTGACCATTGTCTCGGTGTTTTAGAAGTTTCCAGTATGCGGTTGAACAGATGGGTTATAGGCATAGCCAGTAATGAATGGGCCGATTTTATAGCTTCATTTGTGATGTTGTCTGAACCGGGGCTTTTATTTGTTTTTAGTCTTTTTATTGCTTCTACAACCTCTGTTAACAAGAATGGTGCTCTACAGCTCTTTTCATTTTCATTTTCGTCCAACAGGTGCGTGTTGCTAGGATCGAGATTTTCATGTTCCTGTGCACTGTAAAGTGTTTTGTAGAATTCAGTTGCAGTCTTTATAACATCATGACGACTATTTAGTGTTTTTCCACCGCTATTTAATCCATCGATCCATGTCTTGTTTGTTCGTAATTCTTTAAATGCTTTTTTCGAGCTACCTGCTTGTTCCATATGTTTCTCGATAGTGTCCGACCTGTACTTTGTATAGTCGTAATTTACGCGTTTGCTTATCAGCTTGTATAAAGCTGAAAGTTCATTTTTCATGGACCGAGTTTTGTTTTTGGTATTTTGCAGTAAGTGTCTTCTCTTTATAAGTGCTATAGTGCTCTCTGATAAAATTTTATGACATTTTTTTATATGTATATCTGGCAAACGAGCCTCCTGGAGGCTTTGGGTGATAGCTTTTAACATTTTATCGTGGAAGGTTTGTACTGAAATATTTCCTTGAGAGTCTTTTAGATTTGATAGATGGGATGTGATACACTGTTTGTATCGGATTAATTCTTCCTCGTTCTTTAGTGTAATGCTTTGGTGATTTTTGAATCCAGACCTTTTCATTTTTATTTTATTCAGTGTTATTGTTGCTCTAACTGGTCTGTGGTCTGAAGAGAAATTGAGATTCAAGGCCATAGAATAACGTAACATAAATGATATACCTAAGAAAACAAAATCAGCCTATAATTATATGTGCTATAGGTGTCTCCATCTTGTTGGAGGCCTACCTACAGCTCGTAAACCTCGCGACCTTGTAAAGATCGCGGGAACGCGGTGGATGCGAAAAGCACAAGATCGGTCTGAGTGGAGAGCCTTGGGGGAGGCCTATGTCCAGCAGTGGACGTCTTTCGGCTGACATGATGATGATGATGATGATGAGGTGTCTCACTAATGTACGTGCTGGCCAGGGTACATACTACAAAATTCCGAAGAGTCATAATTTAGAATTGATAAAAATTCGCAATATTTTATAATTCAAAATGCTATTTCTTTACAGAAGACTTAATTTTTTGCTATTGTATGTTAATCAAACCTACCCGAACCTACGTATGGTAATTCAGTTATGTATTTAATCTAAAACACCTCTATTATAAAATAGCTTTCGGAAAAATGAAGATTTAAAAGAATCATCCGGAATTTCAAGGTGTTCCCTGCTGGCCATTATGCCCTCTCTTGTTATTAACTCGTCCTGAGGGCCTATTATAGAAGTGTTTATCCATGTGGATAAAAACATCTGTCACTTTCTGACCAATATGTAAGAGCGAGAATGGCGGATGCTTTATCCACCGTGTTAAGGCATCTTTAGCACTAAATAAAGGAGGATATACAGGTTGATAATATTATGATCAAGTTAAGTAAAAAGTAACAAGATCCCAAATAAGGTTCTTTTTTCTTTCAGTCAAGAATACTGCCCTCCTTAGAAAAAAGGGCGTATGTCTCATAGAACCACGCATGTATTAGTGACCTTATTTCATTATAATTAAGGTTTAATTTACTTTGACTAACAAATTACGCATGCGTCCTTTTTATTTAGGAGGGCAGAATAATTCTGACATAAAAAGGCTCCTGTCGCCTTGTGATTCGCATCGCTAGTAAAAGCGGCAAATTGCTTCCATTTGAGAAGAAATATCAAGTGACACTTTGCCGAGACTGTAATAACGCTAGACTGTTGAAAAACTAGTGCAAGTAATTGGATAGTATTTTCGCCCTTTTTTCTTTATGGCAAAATGACGCCTCAATTTAGAAAATAATAAAGGTAGATTTAACGATTGCAATGGTTGCTTAACGGATTGCAATATGAATATATTTGTTGCTTAACAATTGTTTATTCTCGACAAGGTTTCTGAGTGTTCGTGTTTTGTTTTGGTTTTGCACTACTTGGTCTTAATTACGAAATACATGTTTGGCACAAAATAATATATTTTATTCTAAGTAATCTATTATAGCCTTAACTCGAAAGATAATCAACCATTTTATTTGTCGTTATATAAAAATGATTTTCAATACTTTATCACGAATGGATCTTTTATTTTAGTGCGAAACATTTTTTTTAATGTGTGTGTGAGTAACGTTAAAAAAAATTACGTATGTATAAAGATGGTTTTTTATATATATATAATATCGCCTAACATTCCCCAGTATATTCTATTAAATATTCCTAAAATATTCCGTATTCGTGGAACATAAACTCCGTCCCATCACATGCACGAGCGATAAATATCACATTTCGCAAAAATCAAGGTGGATTTCGCGTTCCAGTCTTTTCAAGAATAGTTCACCCTGTTTAAACTGTTAACAAATATGGTAGATGTACTTCAAAAAAAAATAGATGGCAGTTTTATTTTATTAAATTGTAGTTCGCTAGTTATATCGTAGGAAAACCACAGGAAGTTTTTTAAACCAGTCGTCATACAATTATAGCCACTGACATAACATGGCAGTGACATCTTTTAATTCTCTCAAAAGTAGACGGAAAAAGTACGGGCTTGCCTTTAGTTCTTTTTTTTTTTCCTTGACGACTTCACTCAGAGTCAGTTAATGATAGTTAAGTTATCCCTTAGTGACGTTTTTTCAAACACAAGTAAAAAAAAAACGAGATAAATATCTCTAAAATATCTCGAAAGTACGCAAGTTAGAATTGAAATTTCAGTTCCTTATCATCAGGAGCATCATTATTATTTTAGTGCGTGTATTTCAGTCAAGACATCTCGATTCTCGGCCAATGTGGTTGATATCTAATTCTGCCTTACATCCTAACGGGCGCGTAGGCAAACTCTTATTTACCTATTTACTTCGGCGATTAATAAGAAAGCGAATAGTATAACAGTATAACATCACAGGGGTTGTATTCTCTTAAAAACGGCGCTCGGTCGAAAGAGTGAACGAGTGAACTCGCCACACCGGCGAGTTTAAGTACGTAGTCCCGTCAGAGCGCACAAAACACATTTTAGCGCGTGCATTATCAATTAGGCAGCTCATGGCTTCTGTCGACACGATCGAACGTATATGGAGAACACCCCAGGTTCGAGCTGCCATACCAAATATTTTTTTCTAACAAGTGAAGCTAAAAAAAGTAATTATCTATTTATTACGTTGACTATGTATTTTGATAGTCGCCACGTCTTATTTGCAGGAATACTTTCCACCATTTTCCTACAATATCCGACCTGACCCTACTATTTACCCGACATTACCAACGCATGTGCCTGTAGCAGAACAAAGCAATATAGCCCTTACGACATCTACCATCCATTAGCTGCGCAAATAATGAAGCCCTTGCCGGGCCAATGAAAGCATTGCGGGGCTAATGGTTCGGTAACAATCACCAGGACCGAGGCTAATAGAGTTACCAATTTGGTAAAATATCTGGTGAAAATGGAATGGTGTTCTTTTAGAACATCCTGTATAGTCGGTGTAGAACTCATGTTCTGTGGTATCACAGTTTTTTATTTTATTAGCCCGCCCCCAGGGTGTTTCTCTTCGAATTTTACATTTTAAATACCAAATCTCTCAAAAACTATCATCCGTAGGAAAAACAAAACATACTTTACGTAAGAGTTTCCAAAATGATAGGTTAGAAATAATATATTTTTGGTTACTTTTTTTTTACATCAAATCAAAATAGTTCTGAATTCAAATTTCTAATAATGTAGCTTTGTTTGGGCTACAAACAGCCACTAAATACTGTACGAAACTCTAAAAACAAGGTAAGTACGTGACAAAATTAAACAAATAAACAATTTTGACATAGTAATTAGAAATAGCCATTATCATTCTACAAGGGATAAAAACAGAAGATTTATTTTTTCCACACAGCTGAAGTTTATCCGCTGAGGCTACATTTGTGTTTATTTCCGCAAAGAGGCTTAGAAAGGGCCCGATGCAGTCGTGCATTATGGAACCCTGGAAAGCTGATCTGACCAGAATATTATATCGAATCGGCCACTTTATACCGAAAAGAATTTAAATTATTTCCGTATTTACTTAGAAAAATAATATAAAACTATGTATAATCTCCTTATTCTTTATCTTTATCTTATATCTTAAGTCAAATCATATCTACACGAATAAAGAAGTATTTTAAATAATCTGACTAATCGCTGGACCAATTATTAACCAGCGATTTAAAGTTGCCTCGTCAGAGCATACAAACATTTTAGGGCGTGCATTCTCAATTATGTAGCTTAACTATTTTCGTTCGCTCAACCGTTAGACAAAAATACTTTTTCAAGAGGAACATTACTTGGAAATTGTCTTGCCTGCTTTTGCCTCATTCAAACCATAATATATTTTCGTGATATGTTGAACTGAAGTAATACTTCCCTGTAAATAACTCTCATTGTATTTGTTCCGTAACTTTCCTGTGAAAAATATTATATCTTTATCTTTACATAGTATAAAATGAAGTCACTTCCGCTGTCTGTTGGCTTAGAGCTTTTAAACTATGCAACGGATATATACTCGTAGATAAAAAGATATAGGTAATTAATTCTGGATTATGTAAGGGGGGTTACAGAAACCTCACATAAACCAAAGCGAAGCGAGGGCGGGTCGCTAGTGTTATACAAAGCAAAGTCAACCGAGAGTAGCAAAATGTTTTTCGAATGAATTATTATGTATGCATTCGTATATAAGTATATTGAACCATGTTTCTTTGTGACCACCTGAATAACATAATGCTTTGCTTTACGAATTTTTAAACAGGGTGATTCTGGATTGATGTTTGTCCAAAAAAGTGTTATCTAGGCCTTATTCTAACCTCGATCACAAAATTTCTAATACTGCAGATGTAACTATCTAAACTGTTCATTACATTAAATTTTAAAATTACAAAGAAATTTAATTTAATGAACTTTTCAAACTAAGTGCTTTATACAAGACGCATTTTCCGTAAACGATTATGCGCTCGACGCGATAGTCTGGTCGTTTACGTCAATTCTTTTTAATTTCGATAGCTATAACGTTCGTCGAATGCATTTTGCCAGGGTCACTGATGCTACAGAGGATTACATTCGTATTCTACAAAAAAAACAGATGAATTGAAAACTTCCTCCTTTTTTGAAATCGCTTAAACGCAGACAGGTTTTCAAAGTTTCATTTTTGTTTGCCTCACGAATATGTCTGAAACAATTTTCATGTTAGTACTTTATCCAATACCGCTGAATTCTACATCCTTTATATACCTCTTCTAGCCTACGTATCTAATTAATACAAGGTGTCCCTAAAAGAGACAAGAACGCTTATCTACAGTAATGTTCCATCGCAACAAAATGTATCACCCTTATCATCAACGACTAAGTTCTTTTCCCTTTCGAGCAAAAGTCAGCAAAACCCCAAGGCAATGGTTAATAAATAAAAATGAATGCCCACATTCCCAGCTCTTATAAGTATTGATTGCTCACGTAGGTGTTTAACGCGCGCGCTCGCCGTTAGTTTTTATGAGGGCAGACGTGATTGGGAATGCTGAGATCCGTTAGATCTGTTATCTTAAAGTTTCAGTTAAGGACTGGTCGTTATGCCTGTGTGAAAGTAGATAGTTTTACATCAACGTACCTACCTAGGGTGAAGGCACCAATGATGGACGCTTTTAGCTGACAGGCATCAGTAATGGACGCTTCACTCTTAATTCAAATTCCATACGGTCCTAAATTGATAGTTGCAAAACAAATGAATAACCCTTATCTTCTGTAAAATAAGAATCAAGTGTCCATTATTGGTGCCTTGTCTATACCGGTTCCATCACTCTGCCTAGCACTCTGTAAACTCCGACAGTTACCAGTATGCGTTTTTGCCGCGCACGACAATGTTATGGAAGCTTTTTGCAGTGGTATTTCCGGACCGCCATGAGTTGAGAACCTTAAGGAGGTGAGCATACTCTTTTTTAAGGGAGAAGGTTTTTATAATTTAGGTAAAAGTTCAGAAGATGATTTCGCGTGTTTTGTTTAATTATAGGGGATAGTTTACGATTAAATTAAACACAAAACTAAGAAAAGCGCTCTTTCTATAGGAGATTCCTTGCCAATGGACCTTTCCCGATTCACCCAAAACGTTGTGTGCGTTTTTTTTATACTAACACTCACTGGGAAGAACTACAAATAAATAAAAAACTGATAAGCGCCCCAAAAAATTGTCATGAATTCTACCAAAAAACTAAACTAATAAAACAAGCTTTTAGCTGAGTAATTCTATCTATTCAATGTATGGGAATATGTTTGTCAAAAAACATAGAACTATTTTGTTAAAACAAAACCACGCTTTAATCGGTCCGTACCGATTGAGATGTGTTTTTTAAAAAAAAACATTATTTTATCAGTTTAGTTTCTAAGTAGAATTCATTAAAATTGGTTAGGGCGCTTAGGAAATAACAGTTTTTTATTTATTTCTCGTTCTTCCCAGTATAAGTTATCAAAAAAAAACTCACACAACGTTTTGGGTGAATGGGCAAAGGTCCCTAGGCAAATTTTCTATAGAAAGAGGGCTTTCCGCAGTCTTGTGTTTAATTTAATCGTGAACTATCCTCTTTTGTTAACAAAGCACGCAGAAGACATCTTCTTTCTTATCTAAATAAAGAACCTTCTCTTTACACGATGGCCACTAGCATTGTCTAACATCTTTGGCATAAACATTGGCAACGCGAGGGGTCTTAAGTTCAATACAGATAAGGTATCTTTATGAATGTATGAGAGCATAATATTTGCATGACAATCTCAATTGACTCTTTAGCCTTTCACCCTACGGCTATGGTTGAAAATCCTTTTAGAAAACTTCGTAAAAAACCTTTTAACTGGAACACTGAAATAAAGGTAAACACATAAAAATACAAAAAAATACACGTTAAAATTGGAAATCTATAAAAAAGGCAGGTAATTTCCTCCTTAATGCCACTTTTTTGTAAGAAATATTATATTACACATATACTGAAAGCCAATTTCAAAAACCATAGAGGTAGGTCAAGTGTATTTTATCATATCTGTGCCTGGTTCTAAAGATCTTAAAAACGGGTCTCCATTGTTTTCCATATTTTTTGTTCGGAAATAATGTCGTTTTTTATATAATTATAAGTAGTCATAATTTTTATATCGCTGAAACCGTAATCTTTTTATAATTTCTTAAGGCTTGATTAGGCTAAGATTGATTTATAAAAATGCTGAAAAAGTAAAAATTACTTAAAAATACGCAATGAATTGCGATAATAATGACCTAAAAATAATTATGGCAGACAATATAGACCCATTACATACACTTCTTTAACATTTTCTCCTACAAGAGTTTCCGCTTTAACAAGCGTGTCACGTTGGCTATCTTAAGAAGCTCTATGTTCCTTAGGAGACTAATAAAGACGTACACTCTAATCTACCTTAATGTGTATTTTCCTCACACTTTTGAGTCAACATTGTAAATAATGATAATGTTTATCCTTATTTTCCGCAACCATCTTTTTATCCTTAATTTTTTCTTTTTTTCTTTCACTAAAGTTAAAACTCTGATCTGACAGGTAATAAAAAAACATTCTAAAGAGGGTGATGGGGAGTGAATTCATTGAGGGGGAAATGTGGACATATTTAGGCTACACATGGAAAAGTCCAACTGATGTCGGCTTTTTTGTTGAAACTATTGTGGTCGCCGACTTCAGTTGGACTAATCTATTAGGTGTGCCGTGTGTCCTGGAGCCCCCTGGTTTAACTCGTACGGATGGTAAAAGGCCCGACGGCCTTACGTTGATTCCATGGCGGAGGGGTCGTTGTCTGTTGTGGGATGCAACGTGTGTTAGCACTTTTGCTGCGACTCATGTAGGAGGGGCTTCGGCGTGTGCTTGTTCCGCGGCTGAAAAGGCCGCCAGGTTGAAGCATGCCAAATACTCGGCGTTGGAATTGGCGTATGAGTTTGTGCCGGTCGCGGTGGAAACGGCGGGGCCGTGGTGCTCTGCAGGTCTTGAGCTCATTAAGGAATTGGGTCGTCGCTTGAGAGACAGGGGTTGCGACCCTCGTTCTGGGTCTTATTTGGTTCAGCAGGTGTCCATTACCATTCAGCGGGGTAATGCTGCTGGAATTATGGGGACTTTTGAGCCGCGTACTTTGCGGGGTGGCGTATTTTAAGGCAACGTGTTTAAAAAAATTATTGTTTTGTTTTATTTTATGTTTGTGTTTTGCTTATAAATGTTAATTAGTGTTACGTACCTTCAATTTTAAAAGAAGTTATTTTTTCGTTTTTGAAGGCGGTTTTTTGTTTTTTGAAACATTTATTTTATTGTATACTTTTTAGTGATCATAATACGCTGTTACGTAGTCCCACTTCTTGGTTGATATGAAACTTTAAGTTATTTCAAGCGCGCCGCAAGCAACGCCGCAGGAAAGTCATATAGTCATATTTCAAGAAGTAAATATTCTTCGTTGTAGTCGCTCAACTATCTTAAACGATTTTTATTCTACTGATTTTAAGGGTGGCGATAAGATATCTTAAGCTCAAGATATCTTATCGCCACCCTTAAAATCAGTACCATTGAGGAGTTCCGGTGGCCATCCGTGGTCTTCATCATCAGTTTCACTTCACCGAATAATACTTTCTGAATGCAAATGCTGGACTTGTTACTAAAAATACTAAAATCGCTATATGTTTGCCTACAATATTTGAGGAGTTTCCTCAATTCCTCACTGATCCCCTCGTCAGATTCAGATTTGGTGACAATGAAACCATCTCGAAAGTATACTCTATCAAACTAAAAAATAATTTTAAAAATCCGTCCACGATTGACGGAGTAATCGGTAAACATACATAAAAAAAAATACATACAGTGGAACGTATAACGTCCTCCTTTTTTTTGAAGTCGGTTAATTAAAAAGTACTGCCTCCTCGAAACCAAGTCACGGATAAATGAAAATGAAATAAAAAGTATTTTATCAATCTCGCACACAGCACCATCACCAACTTAAACTTTTTTTTTTAAATCTTAACATTCAGGGTGCGGTAGTTTGACATCGATATGGTTCTTCACACAGCATTGTGTTGCGGCTCTTCCTAGTGCTGCACCGCTGGTATTCTGTAAAGCCCAGATCGTGTGCGACGGCAACCGATGTGTAACGCCTATTTCTAGAAGATACAATAGATATCTTATTACTATATTACAGTCTAAGTCTAAATTCCTCCGTTTTTGCCTAATTGTTACTGGCATACATAGGGTGTCCCAGACACCGATGTCAACTCGCCTAGGGCTGATAGAGCAGCTAAAAAGCTATCGATTTAACCCCTATAATTACGAATCAGCGAAGTTTTTAAACCTATTTGCCCCTTTTTTTTCAAGTAATCATTAAAGTTGTTTTTTCATACAAAGTGAAAAGCAAACACCGGGACACCTAGTACGGAGAAACAAACTTCATGTGATTACTTAAAAAAAATATTAAAAAAAACGGGCAAATAGGTTTAAAACTTTGCTGATTCGTAATGATTCTAATTATGTAAGACTAGAGAACGCCCGCGACTTCGTACGCGTAGAATAAGTTTCCCGCTACTCCCCCTATTTAATTCCGTTGGAGTTTATTGTCGGATAATCCTTTCTTAGTGCAAATTGCTATTTATAAACATATATAAGTACACTATTTGCATTGAAGAGAATTTCTACCAAGTTTCAAGTAAAACAGGCCATAAAAAAAACCTTAAGAAACTTTGCAACTCCCTTTCATCCCCCAAAGCGTTGAATCTTAGTAATCGCTGAAATACTTGTCTCATTATTTGCATTGAAAAGATTTCCACCAAAGGGGTTTGGGTAAAAGTGTTGTCATTTGTAAAAGTCATACATTTTCAAGGTGAGCGGCCATTCGTAAAAGTGGTATATTATGATAGAATTATTAAAACAAAACATATTTTGTTATGTAATGTAATAAATACTCTTAAGTGGATCGGAGCCGAGATATTTAAATATTCATACTTGGGCGTAATTTTGTACTAAAAACTGAATTCTTAAATCTTTAAAATCTCCGCTCCGATATTATTTAACGCCATAAATTATATATATCTATGTGTATTTAGAGGTCCTCTAAATAATTATGTAAAAATGATCCGTGGCCGCTGAAAAAAAAACGACAATATTCTTCAAACAAATTTACCCAATGCCCTTTCAATTAAATTTGATCATACATATATTTTTTCCTTGTAAATATTGCAAAATTCCCTTTCAACCCCCTAGGAGTTGAATTTTATTAATCTCTGAAATACGCGTTTCATTATTTACATTGAAGAACATTTCTACTTAGATACAATTAAATTTGACCAAAAAAATATTTTTTCGTGTACAAATTTCGAGGACATTAAGGAAACTTTCAAAAATTCAGATTAAAATGATCAATATCTCCGAAACTAGTAAAAATTGCTGAACATACATAGGGGATAAATCGACAGCTTTTAGCTGCTCTATCAGCCCTAGGCGGGTTGACGTCGGTTTCTGGGACACCCTTTATATATTATACATATACAGTGTGTGACATCCATAAGAACATACATTTTAAATAACGATACCTTTAAGTGTTGTGAACCGTTTAAAGAAGGAATTAAGTTAATAGCTCCAATGAATTTAGTGTAATTCATTTTTAAAGGGTCCATCAAGCAGCAATGTATAACATTAAGTCTAAGTTAATTTCAAGTTAATTGAGGGTTAAGTGAGCTTTTTTTGATACATTACGTGGTGAATTAGTTAGTATGAAAAAAAAGTACAACTTCTGTTAACAATACACATGTTTTTATGTTAATTAAGATGCATATTAACTGTTGTCAAAATATATGTCACACACTGTATGTAAGGGTAGACAAAGACCTCTTCTTTACGAGTTTAGTACAATTATAATTCGAGCATCACATCATAAACTTTAATCGTAGATAGTCCCTAAAGCTTCAGTAACTATGTGCTACTACCAAAAGTTTCGTATTTAATTACACATCAAATTCCCCAAATAGCGTCCGAATACTTCGAACCGGATTGTAACCCAAGAACCATAAACAATATTACAGCTTTTAATCTAGTAATTGGATTAAAACAATTGAATTGAACTTTAACATTAATGAAACTTCTCACAACATAGTTAACTCGGTCGTAAACAATACACAAAGTACCGGGGAATTAGAGATGATTATAATTGGTCAGGAATTGAGTTGCAAAAATGTTTTGTTCCAATTAGGTTAATGCGCGGTGTTTTGTTACTTTACTGTTACCAGAGTAATTTATTAGCTTTTCTCTATTCTGTAATGATGAGTAAAATGCTTAAAAGCTTAAGTTACATCCGCTATTTGTACTTATTTTCATTTCAAAGATTAATTTTGAGTGGGGACTTGTAAACATTACTTATGAGTTATGACTATTGGAATTGTTACTTAGCTATAAGAGATTAATTTTCATATAGATTTTGCATGCCAGTTGCAGGTAAAATATGTACACACACATACCTTCATGCCTACGTTTCCAGAGTAGGTTAGGCAGAGCTACAGAATTACCAACAACTCTAAAAACTTGTGGTTAATTCTATAACCACATTTTATAAAAACAGGCGAATAGTAGCACATCCCGTGGAAGTCGTAAGAGACGACGATTGGATTAAAGGCTTGTAGTATTGTTAGGCAATAGGCTTGCAAGCTGTCACTAATATACACTGGTAAACATCTTAGCCTCTAAAATATGTAAAACCACTAAATCTGTTAGCAAATAAAGATTATTTGTTTTTTTTTTGTGTTTACTTATATGTACCTATGTACAGATAAACCATGTTTATAAACTGTGCTTAAAAATTTAATGTCAATTTCGGGAAAGTTGGTTTTTCTGGTATTGTTTTTCACGAATCAATTAATAGATATTGGGACATGCAACTTAGACTTATTACAAATCGAACGATGGTCTAAAAGTTTAGGTGCGTTTATTTCCTGCCTAGTGACTACTCGTGAAAATGAATAAGATTTATAGTGAAGTTAGATATGCTAAACGAAACTGTTTTAAATGAAACATAATGCGAATCATTGTCTGCGAAACAAAAATCGGCGAAATAAAGCTCGGCAAATCGATACGACCACATTTATTAGTTGATGAACAAAATTCCCTTACACACTTCCCTGGCTCTTAATGTTTCTAAAATGTAGTTAGTGTGAAATGAAGAAGAGCTGTCATAACGTCAACATAATTACGATATAGGTGCAAGACGGGCTAAAATAAAGTAAAATAAAGGCCCTGACGTCACAATGTCACAGCTTAAATTAAAAAGGTGACTGGAAACGGTAACTGCTCGTAAAAGTGAAATTGGCGTTAATTTCGGTGGAATTAGACAGGCTTTATTGCCAAAATAAAATGTCGGCAGGTACAAAACGGTCGCGTTTATGGCCAGTGTCGCGTAGACAAGGACAGGAAGATGTTTTAGTGGGGGACGTAGACGCTTGTACTTTTTTAAAATAATAATAAAATTTACTGTGTAACAATCGTGTGAATCTTGAATTTTGAAGGTTAATTTTTACCGTTAGTTGCATGTTTATCTAAAAAAAAGTAGAAGGATATGATTTGCTTCTAGTAACATGAAACATCACACGCTCATTTTAAAAAAAAAATTTTTTTACAGCCGTTCTGTTGGAATGCGGTAAATTTAAGCTGTATGTTATGATTTTTTTATCAAATCTGTACCTACCAGAATATAGAGTTATTAAATAAATGTTCTATTCACATTAAACATGATCATTTTATAAGAATTGCTAAGTCAATCGAGATGCAGTATTTTTAAAATGTCGAGTTATCTCTTCTAACTCAAAGCGTTGAAATTCAATAACAAAACATAAGCCCCATTTAACACATACTACTCGTACCATTTTTTACAAAAGCTTATCAGCCATTAAGCTTTTGACTCGTGAAAAATACTGAAAACTTTAAAGCTTTGCTCGGCTATAAACATAAACCGCAAGCTCTTTAATTTATCTGTTTGTTTGTTTCAACTTGAATCTAGATGGGAAAATAAATAAAAATAAAATGGGGGCAACCGTTATTGAGAAATATTTTTCTTTGAAGTGTTTGGAAGAAAGTGGGTTGGAAAGACGAATTAACTGATTTTTTACCCATACACCCATTTAACGTAGAGGGTGCAGATCCCACTTATGATCAAATGTCCTGTGCGCTCAGTTGCCTTCTCCTACCATAAAATAAATAAATAATAAGCAATGGGAATTCATAACGATATTAATTTACGAAATTAAAAAAAAACGGACGGCAGAGTCGGACTCGCTCACCGGCGAGGGTGTTTAAGATGATAAGGTTGGACAAGTTTTTGAAAAGTTTTTCTAAAACTGTAAAGTTTGACAACTTAATTAAATTTTTCACGAATATTATAAGTAATTATGTTTAAATTAGGATTTTTTCAAATTTTTGGCCCATAAACTTCGGAGATAAGGGGGGGACGGTCATTTCTTGTAATTTTTTGCCTATAAATCAAAAAATACGGCACGGATTATTATAAAAAATCAGTTTTGAAATTTGAAGACAGATCTTTCATATGACACCCTGTTTACTATAATCGAATCACTTTAATTTTTCAACCCCCCATTCGAGACCCGTTTTCAAAATTTGGATTTTTTTTTTTACTAAATATAGATGCGGGCAAGCAAGTTATACAACTATGCCAAATTTTTAGTTCATAGCTTATATAGTTTCTGAGACAAACTGATATGACATACAAACAGACAGGTTCCTTTTTTACCATTTTGGTACGGAACCCTAAAAACTGGGCGAAGAGGCATCGAACTGAATTTAACTGTTTACATCGTCGGTTAACAAGTGACTAATTAGAGTGAGGTTATCAAATGTAATGTTTAATGTCATGTTTTGTAATGAACAAAATATAATAAAACTATGTAGTTACAAGGTTGTAATTGAGTAAGATCCTATTCGAAATGAATTCCAATCACTAAAGAACATTGCATTACCTACACATTCGAATACATAATACATTAAGATGGCCTTTGCTCTCTAATTACACTAGATGCACAGAGTAAATTAATTAGATCCGAGATTTATACTCTATTTGAAAATTGTACTGCACTGCAAAAATTAGCGGCCTTTACACGGCACAGTTTGGACCGCGGGAAACGAGTCCAGTCCGAACCGTAGGTTTTTTACTATTTTACTATTACAGTTGCATTTACACGTACGGTTTGGCGCGAAGATTGGAATGGCGCGTGACGTTTCCCGCGGTCCGAACTCTACGTGTGCCGCTATTGTAATTTTTAGGCATTTAAAGACGACTCTTTACTGAATAAAGACTTGTTTAAGCATTTGCATGAACCCTCTGCTGTTATATAAGCTGTACTGAAAGGTTAATAAGGTGGTTTGTTACTTTTTTTTTAATTATACCGGCGTTTTATAGCCACCGGCAGTGTAATTAGAAAAGGACTAGTTTAACTGGTCAGTTTTTCTTGTAAAGTGTTTTTTATATTTACTTTTTACTTTAAAGTAAGCAGGGACAAAGAAAGATATAACATAACATAAAATCCTCTCATGTAATAAATGGTAAATTTTGTAAGGACATAAGAAAAACTAATTTTGTTTGTATATTTGTAACTTGAGGTCTAAAAAGTTTCACGAATAAAAACGAAACTTGGCACATACGATATTGATAAATATGAGATACTTTTCATTTCGGAAATACTTAAGGGTTTTCAGAAAAAACGGTTTAAAGAGTCCTTTGCAGACAAAGTTGCGTCAAACCAAATGATTATTGAAATGAAAGCCATTATTATGTTTTGGGATGCGGTGCGGTATTTTCATAAAAATATAAAAAAGAGCAATATATTTACGACAATACATTTGAAGTACACATTATAACAACATGTCACAGCAGACATGTTTGTCGATTGTTCCATTGTCAGTTGCCGAGAACGAGATGACACTTCATAATAATAAACTTTGTGTATATACTATTGTGTAAATTAATGAGGTGCCATTTGCGTTATGTGTGAGCAGTCCTTTATGACGCGCATAAGAATATTCTATTGAATGTGGACCTTTGTAGTTGGAATATTTTCGACACATTTACTTTGTAGGGTTGCGTAGTCAACGAACGCTTAAAATTTCGCCATTTCTGTCTGTTCGTGGTTTATCTCAGAGAATCTTGGTACTAAAAAACAAGCTGTAAGTAATTTGGTATGGTTATATACATTAATCACTGAGACAAAGTTGTATATTAAAATTTAGAAATAAATGTTTTATGTTTACTCGTCTATTTTATTGTGACATTAGATACTGAAAAAAATAGTGGGGGTATGTAAATAACATTTTTCGATTCCATAACCGCTCGTCCGTCACCGGGTCAGCTCAAAGTCAGACATTGAAAAGTGAGCTTTGATCTGTGTTAGTACGATGCATTTTTCAGTGGACGACTGCTTGTGCCGAGGCGAGGCGTTGCCATTCCGATGCCGATAAGTGTGCGTTACAGTATGGAGTTTCATACAAGGAATACCGAACGGCTCGAGTTGAGGTGGTGCCGATCCGGTGCTGAGCGGTTATGTGTGCGTCAACCTTAAACCACCGGTGCCAGCCAGATCGTTGTTTATAGACGTGTATAAAAATTCACGATAGTAAGTATTTAGTATGTAAGTAAAAAACAAATACGACTAATTAGTCTACATTGGCTCTCGATTTACAGGCGGCTAAAATGTTTATATCTACCGTAAATAGCTTTAAATAGAAAATTAGCTCATACATACTCTTACTTGTGGTTTTTGGAATAGTTTTTTTGAGTTGTCTTTATAGTAATGGCGATAAAACCCTTCACTGAGCATGGTTCGTTATGCTCTTGCCTGGTTTTATATGACTGCATAATGTAAAAAAGAAAAGAAAAGTCGACAAACTATGACAAATGGGTTATCATTGAATAGGTATTTAAAAACCATCTTTAGACTTCTTCAATCATTTTTCATTCTGAAAGATAATTTAAGAATTATATGGATTTGAAGTTTTGAAGTTAGCAACAACAGTCGGGTTGTAAAGATTGCTTTTTGTTCATGTATTATTATAGCATGTAATACTTCAAAAATAGTCACCAAAAAATCCCAGATCTTATTCGAATAAGACGAGTTGGCAAATACTGCCAAGTAAATATCGACAGTAGCAGTTTGTAGAGGTCTCTTTGGCTTGCAATATCCTGCTTAGGGAATGCAAATAACCGGTTATAACCGGTTTTAACCGGTTATTTTCATACTGCTTACCGTCTTTGACCAACGACAACATAGGTATTTATCTTCAGAAAGAAAGGCAAAGCAGTAATTACCAGGTTTACCTACCTATACAGTGGTGACCACATAATTAGGCACGCTTTTTCCATTTGCCTACAAATATGACCACCAAACAAATAGTGCTTAACAAATTTTATTACTAGTTATAATTTCCTTCACATAACTAACTAAGAAAAACTGATATTCAGGTAAGTAGTGTTAAAACGTACTCTTTACTTCATTATTTCATAAGTATATAAGTATAAAGTGCTGTCACGTCCATATAATATTTTGACTTTGTATGAAGACTGAAATGTTTTTTTATCCTTACCAAATGAAAGCTAGGTTTTGAACTCAAATTAAGTGTGTATAACTTTCAACCTTGTATGTATGTATGTTTGTATGTATCTAAGCACGTTTATTGAACAAACGTTAAATCAATAAAACCTTATTTACATAATAAGGATAATTATAAAAAGGCAAACTTAGCACTTTAAGGAATCTCTTCCAGACCATTTCCCTTGTTTTATAAGTAAACGAAAAAAGTACCTAACATTTATTATCAAGTACTCTTTTATTGCTGGTCAAATTCGACAAGTACCTAATATTTGTAGGCAATTGTATAGAAAAATGCAAGCGATCCTAATTATTCAACTCAATTAGTTTATTTCGGCCTGAATCCACAATAACAATAAAAGTTATAATTAATATTATAAATAACGAATTTAACATTAAAATAAGCATAATTACATATAAGTATGCGCCTTTATGCAGGTCTATCTATCTCTGGACCAGAGGAGAGACCTCTCTATCACATAGCACTTTAAAGATACTGATGGCGCTAGTACGCCAGCAGCGTCTTAACAATGAAGAACAACGTTTCCTAATTATGGCCGCGAAGCCATCAGTTAGCGCCTCAGCGAACATACCAGAGGCACTGCAATAGCGAGGCAGCCCCATTAGCATTCAAAAAGCGTTATTGTATTGAACTTGTAGGTCGCTATATACCCGACGCGTGGAAGTGAACCCAGAGCTGCTCGTCTTAACGGACTGGCTTTAAAAAACTGGTCAATAGTGGTATCGCCATACAGTAATTATTATTATATTCCAGGTTACAAAACTAAAATTACATTTTCACTTCTCATGCTCCAAAAGTCCGTCTTTATGTCGTGCGTAGGCGACATAAAGTCGCTTTTTATGCTCTAGTGCATAAAGTAAAATCTTCGTCGAAGGCCAAGGCAATCGGTCCAACAGCCACACGAACAACTTTAACTTTATAGATAACCTATTTATTTTATTTCGTTTCGTTAGTATTCTAAGACCAAGGCAAGGATACCAACAGCCAAAGTACACAATAAAACTTCATGAAATAAACTTATAATTTTAATTTTGTCGCATTTATTATTATTATTATTATCATATTTGAGTAAATCAATATATTTAAATTATGATAATAAGTTATCGTAGATATAAAAAACAAAATGGTTTTTATAACTGAGCGGTATATAACGACCTATGTCAGATATCACGTACCTAAAGAAAAAAAAGTTAATTGACGGGAACCATACTTATTTTGTCATTGTCAATATTTGTGTTACAATAATTTACATGTTGCTGTTTAATTTCCTCGCAATCGAAGTGAAAATTAGAGTGTACAACTCGTCCATAAAACCCATTTAACACTCGACTTTATATCCATCCTCGCGTCTCGCTCGTCTCGCGTAAAATGGTGCGTTTTATGCACTTGTTGTACAATCTACTATTTTACAACTTAACTCTACATGATGCGGGGTCGTGATACAAATGATCACCTCTGTGTTCTATCCACGAATATGAACAACTTTCATTATGGCACCAACTCTGAAATCAGGAAAAGAAAACAGCTGTTTCATAGAAAAGTTCAATACGTACTCGACCAAAATGTATGAAGAAGCAGATTTTTTTTCCTGATTTCAGAGTTGGTCCCATAGTGAAAGTTGTTCATATTCATGGGTAGAACATAGAGGTGATCATTTGTATCACGACCACGCAGTCACCCTGTATATTAAAACTAAAAAGGTATATCTAAAAAAAGGGCACTACGGCATTGTCCCAAAGATTCTGGTAGCATTTCCTCGCTGGATAGTTAAACTTATGCGTTGAGCGAGGAAACTGCCAGCTCTTCGGTCTCCGGGACTTCAATGAGCCTCTTCGAAATTTGATTTTGAATCGAATCAGCGCGAGCCCAACTCTTATTTGAGCATTTTTGGTCTTTGTTATTTTTCTTCAAGGTTTGTACAGTCAAGGACTTTAATTGTTATACCACTATGGAACCCTGTCGCATAACGTTAATCTTTCATGTAAGCGTTATTTCTGTCATGTGGTTTGACGTTGTCATTATGACAGGGTTCCATAGTGGCATAACAATTAAAGTCCTTGACTGTACCATAATCATACCAAATTTGACGCTTGTATGTGTGACCGTTTTTACTATACAACCAAAATAAAAATACGGTAAAGAAAACGTTTTATGTATTGGGACACCCTTTAATTCACTTTTTTTGTTAATAAATCCGCCGTAATAACATACATATTCTGAAAAAAAAAAACAATGCACTATCTATAACGGTTCAAAAGATACGCTCTTTAAAGTTAAGACATGCGGACGGACGGACAGCGTTGTAATAGGGTCCCGTTACTACCCTTTGGGGTAGGGAACCATAAAAGCACCACCTTTACCTTATTTACGTACCGCCAAACGGGGTGAGTAGAGATTAAGGGGTGAGTAGGAACGCAACCTAAAATAAGTCATAACTTGTTACAAATAAGAACAATTAATAAATAGACAATAACGTTACGTCTATTGGAAATAATTTCAATCTTATAATTAGTAACATATACTTCATTTTAGGTTGTGTCCCTACTTACCCCTTAGTCCCTACTCACCCCGTTTTCCGGTACTTACCAGAAGAGCGTTCAAACCTGCGGGCCAGCATATTGTCATGATGACTAGCGTCCTACGTACCATTTCAATCTGGACCTTAAAGAGTGTTCATTGTTTTGAAGGTCTTGAGTTATCCAGTGTCCCGAATATTAAATCGCTCAACTCTATTAGGCATGAAATGCACAGAAGTGGAGCGGCGCAGGCATCTGCCGCGCCACAAATCTTTTTCATACAAAATGTAAGAAAGCGACAAATTGTGAAATACACACAAAAGGCTTGGCGCGCCTCCTGTAGGCGTGGAAAAAGTATGCCTTCGCCGCGTCCTCGCCTCTCCCTCGCCGCTCCCTTGTCGCGCCTATAGCAGACGCGAATAATAAAAATAAAAATGCGTGACGATTTTGAACTCAATATCAAATATAAATAAGAACAAAGTCAGCCTGTATAATAGCTCACCTCGCCTTATCGTCGCCACTTCTGTATAATTTAAAATCGCGCATGCGACTTTTCCTCGCCTTAACGCGTCCTTGCCTGCGCCGCGCCTACGCCGCGCCTCTTCTGTGTATTTCATGCCTTATATGGTCACCACTGTAGCAAAAAGCGTCATTTTCCTACTAGTTAATTTGTGACGCGTCATAATTCTCTATGCTACCCGTTTTCCGTTCAGGAGTACGGAGCACCTAATAGGTTAGTCCAACTGATGTCGGCTTTTTGTTGAAAATGTTGTGTTCGCCGACTTCAGTTGGACTAACCTATTAGGTGCCTACAATTTTAAAGAAGTTATTTTTTGCGTTTTTGAAGGCGGTTTTTTGTTTTTTAAAACATTTATTTTATTTTATACTTTTTAGTGATCATAATACGCTGTTACGTAGTCCCACTTCTTAGTTGAAATGAAACTTTAACTTAGGTATATCAAGCGCGCCGCAAGCAACGCCGCGGGAAAGTCATAGTCATATTTCAACAAGTAAATATTATTCGTTGTAGGTAGTCGCACAACTATCTTAATCGAGATATCTTATCGCCACCCTTGAAATCGGTACTATTGAGGAGTTCCGGTGGCCATCTGTGGTCTTCATCATCAGTTCCACTACACCAAATGATACTTTCTGAATGCAAATGCTAGACTTGTTACTAAAAATACTAAAATCGCTATATGTTTGCCTACAATATTTGAGGAGTTCCCTCAATTCCTCACTGATCCCCTCATCAGATACAGATTTGGTGACAATGGGACCACCTCGGAAGTATATTCTATCAAACCAAAAAAAAAAAAATTGAACTCGGTCGACAATTGACGGAGTAATCGGTGAACATACATAAAAAAAAAAAAACATACAGTGGAACGTATAACCTCCTCCTTTTTTGAAGTCGGTTAAAAATGCGTGACGATTTTGAACTCAATATCAAATATAAATAAGAACAAATTCAGCCTGTATAATAGCTCACCTCACCTTATCGTCGCCACTTCTGTATAATTTAAAATTGCGCATGCGACTTTTCCTCGCCTTAACGCGTCCTTGCCTGCGCCGCGCCTACGCCGCGCCTCTTCTGTGTATTTCATGCCTCATATGGTCACCACTGTAGCAAAAAGCGTCATTTTCCTACTAGTTAATTTGTGACGCGTCATAATTCTCTATGCTACCCGTTTTCCGTTCAGGAGCATTAGGATTCTGAATTATTCGTGTCGGGTAAATTACTAGCTTTAAGCTTAATTTATGGACCTGGAGCGCTTCAGCGTTTTAATTGCGTTGAACAGTTACTGTCGTAAGATGCTAGTTGAGGATTATGCAGCGATTGCACTACGTTAAATTTTTACATAGTTATTTAGATAACCTCTACATACACATAGATAATATATCATTTATGGCGTTAAATAATATCTGAGCAGATATTATAAAGATTTAAGTATTCCGTTTTGATTACAAAAGTACTACGCCCAAGTATGAATATTTAAATATCTCGGCTCCGATGCACTTAAAAGAGTATATTACATTTCATAACAAAATATGTTTATTTTTAATAATTCTATCATAATTTACCACTTTTACGAATGGCCGCTCACCTTGAAAATGTATGAATTTTACAAATGACAACACTTTTACAAAAACCCCTTTGCGTTGTCTGTTATGAAATACTACCGGTTTTCACCGACTAGTCATCATCATGTCAGCCGAAAAAAGTCCACTGCTGGACATAGGCCTCCCCCAAGGCTTTCCACTCAGAATGGTCTTGTGCTTTTCGCATCCACCGCGTTCCCGCGATCTTTACTAGGTCGTCACTCCATCTTGTTGGACGCCTACCTACAGCTCGTCTCCCGATCCACGGACGCCACTCAAGAACCTTCTGATCCCATCGGCCATCAGTCCTGCGAGCAATGTGCCCCGCCCACTGCCACTTAAGTCTGGCTATTCTTCGGGCTATGGCGATAACCTTAGTTCTACTGCGGATATCAACATTTCTGATTATATCACGCAGAGAAACCCCGAGCATAGCCCTCTCGATAGCCCTCTGAGTGACTTTGAGCTTCCTTCCGACTAGTGTTAACTGGTATTTTCTAGTTTACAAATCCGGTTTATGCCTTAAGAACACTGCCGCGAATGTGAAACGTCACCGGACGAAAACCGATACACTGCATTGCGATTAAGTTCAGTTTAGTCGTCAATGTAGTCGTGAAGATCCTTGGGGAGCGCATAATAATATGTCCAGCAAAGGACGTCTTTCCGCTTAAACATTAATTATTAAAAACAATGGTTGTTTATTGTGTTTATAACAACTCTGATAATTAGTAACGAGAAAGAACTCAAAGAGACACTTATTTTTAAACTTTGTAGACTTCCCATTAGTTTTAATGAGGATTCGTTGCTCGAAATGTTTTATTTAATTTTTATTGCACTTTAATAAAGATAATTAAGTTTTTCAATGATAATAAAAACCAATACCTAATTTAAATAAATAACAGGATTTTTGTACAAATAGGATTCCTTAAAACCTGATTCAGAGATATCCAATAGAACATGAAACTACGGAGAGCTCAGACCAATGTCACCTAGCACAATGGGAATGTTTTAAAACAAAAATTTAAATTATTCTTCGCATATGCATTAAGTTAACGTATTATTTATTCAATATTCTTTTCGTTTTCCGCGTCGTCATTGGTAACCTATAGCAACCTCGAAATTTTTATGACCGAGTTTCATTTGACCGAAAACGTTTCGTTTTTTAACGTTTCTCCGATGGCACGATTCGTAATTTTTTTATTTCACCACTTGACATTAAGGAGACATATCTTTAGTCCGAGCAACTTTTCTCCTATATTTCCTATATTATATCCTGTATTTTATTTCAAAGCCTATTTTTCGTTACACCAGTGCTATAACTAGCTTAGGGATCGTTTCGTATTTTGTTTCTTAACTCATTTTTCACTTCATCAATGCTACATATAGTTTTCGCTACGTTACTTCAAATATTCATTCAGGTAAAAAAATCTTGCTTGTAATTTGTTACTATCCAGAAAATGCACCGAGCAAGAAGAATTAGGGCAGAACCGATACGGATAGGTTAGGTTAGAAGGCCAAGGCGGGAGCTTTGCTCCCAGCCTTGGTCTTCGAGGTTATTTTTTTCCGTCCAAAAAATCTTGCTTGTAATTTATCCAGAAAATGCAACGATCAAGACGAATCAGGGTAGAACCGAATCGGACAGGTTAGCATAGTCGATTTAAAAATAGGTAAACTATTAATAAAACCGAGCCGTTACATTGGGCAAATGATACTAAGGTAAAATCAGAAATGGGAAATAGATAAATTGACAAACCATTACCATTGGACCACTGTTTGTACGCCGAGCCAGTATTACGGAATAGATAATTTTTCAAATCGGTACAAAACCTAAACAAGTAATAACTAAATAAAAATATTCGAAGTGAACTTTCGGGCAAACGTAAAAAAACCCAAACCATAGTTGTCGAATAAATCGAACCAAAATTCGGTCAAAAATTTTTCGGAGTTCAGATAAGTAACCGTCGTCATTATTAGTTATACCTTTAAAGACCATAATTTTGTCTCAAATAAAAATCGTGCAACTTGGATAAATATTACTTACTTTCGCAATCTCGTTTCCTCAAAAAATAAACTGTGATTGTGTTCTCTATGAACAATATTTTATAGTTGATTTTTGATCATAAGTATTTTGAAAGATACTACCTAAGTAAAGTAACTCGTGGATATCTTCGAGATTGCGTTCATTATCGCTCTACGACGTTCCCTCTAATGACGCTTCAGAAAAAAAAATAGCTTCAACTTTTTAATACTAGAAATGGATGTACAAGTTCCTTTTCACTAGCTCGGAAAGCTCTTTTTGTTTGTTTGATATTTATTGAGAATATCGCTTTTTATCCACATGTGAAGAAAGGAATTTGACATTTGAAGGCAGCTTTAGTGATAGTTGACGGCTAACAAAACGTAAAACGTTAAAACCGCTGAATTTTTAACATCATATTTAATGAAGTGTATCGAGTAAAAAATACTAAATACAGTCTTACAACTTTATTTTAATTCATAAATATCAGCATTCAACATTAACCTTCATTCTTGTTGTAAAAACGGATAAAATTTTCTGACAGTCCAAGTAAGTCGATGTGCGAACAAAACGCATCCGAAAGAATAAAAAAAACTTAAGTCAAAACTTTTAATTAAGCCGTTAACGCATCGAGGTAGTAAATCAGAGGCCCTACTTTAAAAATCAAAGTTCGAAGTTACGTTAGCTCCATCTCTATCACACGTCCTTTGAGACTAAATCGAGAGAAAGGGATGGAGCTAACGTAACTTCGAACTTCGATTTTCAAAGTAGGGCCTCTGTTTTCCTCCATCTTTGCGTCAACGTTAAATATTCGCATGTTTTTCTAGTTTGTTTTGTTATTAAAAATGAGTGATTCGAGTGACGAAAGACGTATTAACACATGTGGAATTACGGGAAACCGTGCAAAATGCGGAATTGAGCTTATTTTCCTCGCTGTAGTGAGGTGAAAAGTTTTGTGTTAAACACGGGTGAAAAGTTATTTTACGTCCCGTGTGTTGAAACACTCGCTACGCTCAGGATTTTATTTTTGAACCACTCACTTCGCTCGTGGTCAATCATAGAATCCTTTCGCTAGCTCGTGTTTCAAATGAACACTCGCAGGTAAAATACAACGTTCCCCCCTTGTGTAACAATAGTTATTTGTTATAAATCGTTTTGTTTAAACTTTGCCACAAAAAAAAGTAATAATGGCTGACTTATTGACATAACCACTAGACAAATAAGTTTCTCTCAAAAAAATCATTTTTGGGACTAGCTTTGGTTGCTGACTGTACTTTTTTTCGCACAATCGTCATCTACTCATCAAGACCATTCTAACGAGCCCTAACACGGCGGGGTTATCACGTGTAATTTAGGAGTTAATATGGCCACCCAGAGTCTCCATCATCAGACCAGCTCGATGGTACTATATTATTGTATTGTCATTGGAACTAAAGGTCGCAAATTTTCAGTTTCATCGGAAACCGGGAAGTGAGTCAAATTTTTCTTGCAAGATTTGACCCGTACATACGTACATACTTACATACATATATTGCACGTTAAATAAAAGCTTATAAAAATAGTTAAAGTTGTTGCAAGGTACAAAAAAAAAAAAAAATATACTTCAACATATTTATACCTTTTATTAAACTTATTACTTAATTACGACATCACGCTATATGCACAGAGTTAATAAATAACAGTAACCAATAATTCTATCGAATTTCACTTATCGTTTGTATCATTTCATGGAATTTAATTTCACCGAACGCTATTTTCTGCTGAAACCATGATATTTTTAGGATATCTTAAACATTAATTACGTAGGTTAGCTTAGATAAAACTTGTGACTGCCAAAAAATATTAACTCTTGCAGCGAAAAATTCCTTTCAAAATCAGCATAACTAATGATACGTTCGTTGAAAACGTTTCTCGTTAAACAAATAGGTAGCTATAAATAACACTCATCAATTTCGCTTAATATTACATTAGAATATAGAAAAACAAAAACAGAACGTTCCAGAGGGCTCAGACAAGATGCACTACGCTAACTAACGTTTCTATTCGATTCGTTTTTAAACCAATCGCGTCACTGGAAGATGACGTGATACGAAAAGTCACGTGGTCTACCAGTGACGCGATTGGTTTAAAAACGAATCGAATAGAAACGCTAGTTAGCGCAATACATCTTGGCAGGGCCCTCAGCTCAGTTTTTGTAAAAGGCGCCTTAAGAAATTGAACGTAGCTTTCCTTGCAGATTATATCGATCCTATTAACCGTAAGCCCAGCCGGCATAAGAGAGATAAAAAGATGAACCACGACAAGTCTTGTCAGATTTTTTTTTCATTTCCGCGTGTTTTTGTCATACCACATTTTCTACAGCAAATATCATCGAGATTTTAATTAGGAAGTCCCATTCAAGTGCATTTAGAGATAAAATCATTTTCTTGAAAACTTTGTCGTCACTAGGGATCAAAATGGAATGGCCGTTTTGCTCTAACTGACCATTCTAGTTTCATAAAAGTCTTATACTTTTAGAAGAGTTGGAACTCCTAAGAGGGTTATAAAAGAGTTCCATTAAGGAATAGTTTTACTGTTAGGAGATACTGACATAATTTGTATGTTGGAGATAGAATAAAATAGCCTTTGTTCTTTGTGTTCATTTCGTTTCTCAGTTTCCTTTTATTGTGCATGCAGATTAAATTTATAATTTAATTTACATTTCATTGAAATTGATGGATAAATTCATAATATTTTAAGTATCACAGCTTTGAAGAAGACCCTTCTCTCCTATGTTTTAACATAGATCTGTGGCCAAAATTCAAGTACCTTTTTGTACTTTTTCCAGCTTATTTATTCGGGCTATTATTTAATCCGAAATGACTAGAACTTGGTATTTTTTTCACCTCCGAAATCATAAATGTTTGGTTTTAGCATTTATTATTTTTCGTATATTATTTGAAACTTAGTGATAAGTACGGGTCTTCTTCAAAGCTGTGATAACTAAATTTAGATGAGTCAAAATCTATAACCCGTTTTCGTGAAAGTCACAAACAAACAAACATGTAAATATTTCTCGTATTATCAACGTTGATTATTGTTTTTTCTATTATCTTCAAGTAACTACAAACAAGTTTAAACTAAAGTAACTACAGCCAAGAATGCTAGTTAAACTGTTCGAGGTTTTAAACTTGGATTTGTTAACTTTTTGTTCCCGACCGCGTTCTGATCTTGGAGCTAAATAGTTTAACTTGAGAGCTTTCTGTGAAACTTGGATGGCATTCCAATAATATAGCGTCAGCACGTTTTAAAGGAAGCGGGGTTAACAACCATTGATATTATTGTTTCACTATCTCAAAAGAAACCTTAATCTTTAAGTGTTTGTAAGATTTAGTTCCCAATTCTAAAGTACTAATTTATTATTTATTTATTAAGACCCAGATGTGTCCCACTGGGCAAAGGCCTCCCCCCCTTTTTCCATGTTTCCCTATTCTTTGCAGTCTCTGGCCAGAACTTCAAAAAGGTATCCAAATCATCCCGCCATCGCCGACGAGGTCTACCGCGTTTCCGTCTTGAGTTGTTGGGCTTCCACTCTGTCTAAAGTAAGTATGTATTTAACACGTATTAGTTTAAAATGTGAGGTGAATTTTAAACTCAATGGGTGAATTAAATTCAAATTCAAAAGGTAAGAAAATGTTCTATTCGAAAGGTGAAGTAAATTTCACATTTCAAGTCGCGTCTTTAAACGGTTTATTCACTTTTTATACACTTTCGAATTTTATACATTAATGAAAATTTTCAATTCCAGACCCAAGGCCATAAATATGAGGTAGGTTTAGGTTATGTTAGGTCTTCAGCTGGCCCGGAGGGCCAAACCACCCAGAAATAGGAACTCCGTCGGCTTTCTGCGAAAGTGTATAAAATGCGAATAAATCATTTAAACAGACAACGCACTTAAGATGAGGGAATGTCGTATGGTCATCAATTAGTAAAGGTGAAGTATATGAAAATAATCTAAGAAAATGTTAGTTTATTTTGGGTGTTCTTGCTATGGATAGGTTCAGAACAAGCCTTCATATAGTAATGGCGATTTAAAGACGTGACGGATGATTGATATGTTTTTGCTCGAACTACTTACTTTACTTAAGTACATACATACATACATAATCTCACGCCTTCGTTCCCAGAGTGGGGTAGGCAGAGCTACAGAATTACAAACATCTCTATAAACTTGTTGATAATTCTATAACCACAATTTGCACAATTAGGCTAAGATGTTTACCAGCGTATTAGTGACAGGTTGCAAGCCCATCGCCTAACAGTACTACAAGCCTTTATTCCCTTAGTCGTCTCTTACGACATCCACGGGAAGACATGGAGTGGCACTATTCTAACTCGGCAACCACACGAGGAAAAACTTACACATACATACTTAAACATACTTAAGTATTTATTTAAATTAGTAAAATCATATCAAAATAATCGAATAAGGCCCAACGTTCTAAATTTAGGACATTTGTCAAAGTGACTTTTGACTTTAGTTGACCGACACAAGATTCTTGTTCGAACTAACGAAACTTGACTTGTGGGCTTTACGAGGTTAAGTATAAAACTTAAGTTCAGCCCCAATGGCATGTAGTTGTAACACATCTGATGCTTTAGACAAGATGCTTAATGCCATCGAAAATCGATTTTCGAAAACTGTCAAATGTGTAATGTGTAGTGAAATGTGTATGGAACTAACATAAGCGCTTGATACGACCATCCGGGCAGCTTACGTCAAGCCTATACATTTTCGATATCGATATCGATCTCGCAATACACATTGTCTAGGGCCACTGTATAGACCGTTTGACATTCTATATTTGAAATTTGTCGTAGATTCCATATTGGTTCAGAGGACCCTGCCAAGATACATTGCGCAACTAGCGTTTCTATTCGATTGGTTTAAAACTGAAACGAATAGAAACGTTAGTTAGCGCAATGCATCTTGGCGGGGCCCTCTGTACACAACTGTAATACTGCCCTCCTAAGCAAAAATTCAATAACTAAATTCAATAGCCAAAGCAGATTCAACTCTCTTCTGTTTGTAACTAGGTTGCAATTTCTACAGATGTTTTGTTTGAGATAACGCCATTATGCTTAGTAGGGCAGAATAAGAGGTTTAAGTTTTATCTACTCTCGCTCACGGTATATATGTAGCAGGTTATTTAAGGGCATGTGAATGGTTGTTTAAGGGCTTGTGGCAGGTTATTCAAGGGCTGTAGTAGCGATACGCATCGGTGACTAGCTAACGGTCTGACGTGACGCGGAAGTTTTCCCGGGCCTTAAAGCGAAGATCTTCTTTCATTTTGGTGGACTAAAAATCGGCTGAGCTAAGCTATTTTTTTTTGTTTTTTACGCCGTTAGATTCCTATTAATTCGGCGCATAATTCTACATCAAAAAAACCTCATATTTCCTTTTAATTTTAGAGCTATCGTCAAAAGAAGTACTCAAGTATCTTAAATCGAATTTAAAGCCAAAAAAACGTTTTTTCGCTCTCCTGTAAAATTTGCCGAAATAGACTTACTTGAATTTAGCTTAATACAGCCGAAATATTGCACAGACACTTTATTATGTCACAAAATAAGGTTGTCTCCGTGTTTTCTTGGTAAGTATGTTATATGTACTTATGTGCACTTTATTGTACAAAAGTAAAACAATACAATGAAGCTTATAAAAAAATAATTTACAAAGACGAAATTAGAACCCTTTAAGGGATCTCTTCCAGCTAACCCTTGAAAGATAGATAAACGTGAAAGGTTGTGCATCGAGCAGGCAAGTGGATAAATTTATTGTGTGTATTTTATTTGGTTTATTCGCGTGACACAATGTGGATAAAGCATCCGTCACTGTCGTACTTATACGTGTCAAAAAGTGACGGAATGCTTTATCCACATTTCGTCAAGCGATAAACGCAACCATACTAGGTTCGCTTGTCACACTAGCCAATAAACTGGACTGCTGTCTTTCTTTACTAACCATCTTAGAGCTATAATTTTGCTGCAAGATCCCCAGATTGTTCATCTTGCTGGGGCCCTAGTGAAAAAGGGTATCAGTCGACTCAACAAGTATAAAAAAGGGTATATACATGAACAGAGTATACTAGACTTAAACCCTTTTTCAATTGATCTTCAGGAGACTTATACCCTTTTTCACTGGGACCCTAGGTTTAAGATAAGAAGCTAGAGTAAAGACAGGAGGTTATTTCTGGAAGTGTTGTTGCTTGTCTAATTTAAACTAAGTAAACAACTAGTATAAAAGCTTTTTCACAACACTGCTCGGAAATATGGCCATAGATGGTCTTGTTTGGGGTCACAAAACGTCACTTATAAGGACAGACCCACAATGTTTTTGTCGGCGTGTTTGGTGATTGGTCGAGAACATTGTTGGCCAATTGTGCTCCTTAAAATGAAAAATTGAAATTGACCAATCAGAACACATAATTTTGTGTCGTAAATTTTTTTTTTTTTGCTAAAACAACTACAGACAGACTAAAAACTATGTCACTGCTTTTTTTTAAATGTAATTCAAACTTGGCCCCTAATCTCGAACCACTAGAGATGAAATTACATGGGAAATATGGCGAAACAAATACAATTTTATATGGAGTTGACAGCTTCTTCATCTCGCATGTTAGTTTATTAATCTCGAGTGCCACGAGAATAGGGGTCCAGATTTAAAAAAAAGTTATCTATTGTAAAATGGGCGATGATGTCACATTAACGTGAATTAAATTTTGAGTTTTGAATATGAATTTTTATTTTAATTCCTCTCAGTAGTTGTGAAAAGCACTATGTCTGCCTCGGTAGAAAGTGCAATTTATGGACTCGTACACTAGAGGGCCTCAACTACGTTTCGGCCCTGACATGACTCGTCCAAAAATCGCGTACTTTCTATCCTCTGCAACAATGTACTATTAAACACGATATCGTAATACCTAGTAAATAAGCAAAGAGTCCGATAACAATATACGTTTCTGATGCCCTTCCAGAGGTAAAAGAGAGGGAGGACTAATGCATTCCTAATACACATCCTCAATCAACTCCATGTGGTACCATCAGCAAAAAAAGGTAAAGGATACAGGTGAGAATGAAAATTAGCAATTATTTTAATCACATTAAACAAAAATGTGCCCAGTCACAAACGAAGCTCTACGATAATAGTACATTATTGCCTAGGCATGGAAGTAGGCAATTGCGGGCCGAGTATTGTTTTAAACGGACAAGCTTGCGAGTATCACTCTTTACCGCCTTTTTGTTTATGACAAGGAGAATCCATCCTATTCCAGACACAGATAACAAAGTTATGTTTTGAATAAAATTTGGATGTATAAGACTTGTGCCCTCATTTTATTATGGGATTTTTCACTTTTTAAAAAGTTAAAAGCTAGATAGTAATGGAATTTGTATGCAACATTGCGGGCTTGTGTAGCGAGCACGCAATGTTTTTTTTTTATTTGAGATCTGTCGGTAAACTATGTCCTTCGCGTCTCAATATGTAGATAGTAATGTCAACATTTCCAAAAAATTTTGAGAAAAATTACCTACTATAGAGAAATAAATACTTAAATACATGTCCAAAACTTGGGAAAAAGTACTTGCGCCCATCCGAGACCACTTGCTTCGTGAGCACGGTCACTACTAACTAGGTTTCCAGGTTCTAGGATCCACTTCGCCGAATGTAACGTAATTGTAGTGTACCTATCTGACTTGCTAAGATTCTTATCTCAAAACACGTCCGAAATGGGTTTTCGGTGATGTTAACTTTAACGTATCTTAAGACAATATAATAATATATTAATATTTTCTTGCATTTTTTTTTTCTAATGGTTAGTACAAACTTATACAGTTAGAGAAATGATCAGCAATAAGACCGTGTTTTAATCCTTAGTGTTACAGGTAGTATTTGCAATCCTTAAATTTAAAATTAACTAGGCCATACCGTAGTATAGTCTAGTCTAGGCCTCAGAAGTTACTTATCACCACATGGCTTACTTGCCTTTTTGCCACAAAACCGGGATTCCACCGCGGCGCACTCTACACACGAGCCACGTAGATACATTGTGCTAGGCATGTGTGACTGATGTCATTTCATGCGAGTGCCGCTGTAAGCAGTGTCTACATACATTTTGATACAAAGCTAATGTATCCCCACGTGTTCGTGCGCACTGCTTAGCATGCTCCGCTGTGAAATTCCAGCTTAATGCAATAAATAAGTTTTAAGGAAAAAAAAAACATTTTTGGGACAAGTTTCTGTCGCCGTTAGTACTTTTTTGCATAGTCATCAACTACGACTCTAACGAGCCCTGAAACGACGGGTTTATTATGTGTAATTTAGGAGTTCCTATGGCCACCCTAGGTCTCCATCATCAGACCAGCTCGATGGTGCCATATTGTATTGTCATCGACGTCACGTATACCAAATTTCAGTTCAATCGGTCCCCGGGAAGTGGTTCAGATCTTCCTTGCAAGATTTGATCCGAAAATACCTAAATACATCGCAAATTTATAAAAACCTTGTTAATAATACGACTAAATTGATAACCACTTCCTTTTTAGGGTTCCGTAGTCAAACTAGGAACCCTTATAGTTTCGCCATGTCCGTCGGTCCGTCCGTCCGTCCGTCCGCAGCCTCAGCTCAGAGAATCTTAGTACTAGAAAGCTGTAATTTAGAATGAATATAATATGAGTCACGCCAACAAACTGGCAAAAAAAACCTTGAAAAAATTTTTTTTTTGTGTACCTCCCGTACACGTAACGTGGGGATGTATTTTTTTTCTCGTCTACCCCATAGTGTGGGATGTCGTTAGATAGGTCTTTCAAAAATATTGCGGGTTTGTGGAAACAATTTTTCGATTAAGGTATCCGTTTATGAAATATTAAGTTTTAAAGTGCAATTTTTTGTTGGAGTCAAGTGTGCCCCCCCCTTACAGCCAAAATTACAAATACTAAAAATCTGAAATGAAAGCGCATATAATGAATTTAGTAGGAAAATTATCACGACTAAGTAGACTTCATTGGTTCGGTTTAAATGTTTATACCTACCGGAAACGTATTTGCGGTGTTGGTAAACTGACCGCGACCTATGTCGATGTATGGGGATAACAGTTTTCCAACGGCAAAGTTAAGTTTGAGGCGATGACTAATTTGTCTGTAGTAACGGCTCCGGTTCGGAACCCTACACTGAGCATGGTCCGACATGCTCTTGTCCGGTTTTTTTAAATAATTTAAACAACAATCTGACAACATTGTTCACGGCGTAAAATTTTCAATTTATTTTAATTTAAGTCTTTATTTGTTTTTTATGTACACCATACCAAGCCTCGCTAATGCGTTGAAGTGGAGCACTTCCTACGGTTTTCCTTGTTTGTAATAACACACCGATAATCGCATCACTGCGTCCCTTTCTTGCGGCGGATTTATCTGGGGACTCGATTTCGCTTTGATTGCCCCCGAGATTACTTAGTACAGATAACTACTTAATTGATTATTTAGGTACGAGAAATAAAAATAAACGGTTACGTGAAATAGTTACATCTTTTAACAAGAATAACGAAATAATGTTGTGGACTAGTTGTTTCCTGCGAATTTGTCCGCGTTATTTATTGGTCAGGAACTGTACAATGATTTAGTTTAAAATTAATGTTTTCCTTAAATTTGGATTTTAATGTGAATTTTAATGAATTTTAATATAAATGATGGCTTAGCTGTGAAAGAAGAACAAACAGCGTTTATTTCGCAATATTTTAGATAATATTATTATGTAAATGATTCAAAAATGTTTAACTACTGTCATGTATCTTTTGTTCACTAAAACAGTTGGTACAGTCGGCTTTATGCACATTTAGTACCTTATCGACTTAAAACTTTTGACAGATTAATATAGCAGTTAAAAACAGCGTTAAAGTTTTGAAGCACTTAAGTGTACAGTCAAGGACTTTAATTGTTATGCCACTATGGAACCCTGTCGCATAACGTTAATCATTCATTTAAGCGTAATTTATGTCATGTGGTTTGACGCTGTCATTATGACAGGGTTCCATAGTGGCATAACAATTAAAGTCCTTGGCTGGACAGATTCTTATAACGCCGACCGAAATATAAGCTAATATGGCCATAAGGATGCGGCTCCACTGAGGCGGAGACGAGCGGAGCGGAGCGGAATTGTGCCAATATTAACCAATAGAATCTAAACTGACGTGCGCAAGGCGCGCTTGACGTGACCGCATGCGCTTTCTATTGGTTAATATTAGCACAACTCCGCTCTGCTCCGCTCGTCTCCGCCTCAGTGGAGCCGCACCCTAATTATGTGCTGTAAAAATATGTCAAGTTCCACGGAGTGATAGAGACGAATTATTCAAACACCGGGTTGATGGGGGCAAAAATGTACCAGTGCTAGTAATTCAATAAATGTCGACTAAGGTTATCGACATCAATAAAAAGCAATTTTTTACCATCATTGTCATAAGTAATGGCCAAGTTTGAATACTTATCGCAACTATAAACAACCGGTATCTGACATTGAATCTGGATTCGAGTCAGTTTTGACAACCATTGAAATTACATTGAATAACAAATTCATTCAGTACAACAATATTCTTTAGCATTCCGACGAATTGAGAACCTTTTTGTTTTTTAAGTCGGTTAAAAATACGTTGAAAGAAAAATAATCGTTTATCTTCATGGAAATCTCATCATTCAGTTATAGAAGTTAAAAGTACGACTTACTTTTGCAATAAATGTAAGATCCATATGTCACGAAAAAAGTTGTCGTTAAACTTGGTCAATATTTAATAAATCACTAGCACTGGTAAATTTTTGCCTCCGTCGATGCAGTGTATTATAATTATGTGAGATAACCACAGCCTATCCTTATCCCTTTAACTAACTGGATCCTAGGAGGAAAGAGGTCATAATACGGTTTCTCATCTCATTAAAGTAGGAATAATACAATAACATTTTAAGAGACTAGTATAAACGTAGATGAAAGTGTGTGTTGAGGTCAAGCGCTGTTATAATGGTACCGTTCCGTTCCGTACCGACACATAGGAAAGTTCAAGGGTGATCTTGGATGACCAAGGAGCAATGAAAAAGGTTAGATATACCTAAAAATCATAACCATTCTTCTTGAAGTTAAAACACATTGCAAGATGTATAAAGAGCACTTTTACGAAACCCTAAAACATCTTGACCCTTTAATAATGATCATTTTAACACTTGTCAACATTATAGCACCGATCAAACCCTCCATCAAACTGTGACAAGTCTATACAACGACACTAACCTGAGTGACGTAAAATCGAGTTTTCTCCTCACGAATACGTGGCACCATCGTGGAACTAACGCCACGTTTCACCCATTTCAGAGAAGTGGTTTCTATTATACATTGTGCCTCCTACTTCCGCTTTCAGAAGGGAGTGAATGAAAGGGTGTGATGAATAGTTGCAACGGTGGAAATGAAAGGGGAGATAGATTATTTCGCCTTTTTGTAGTTTTTATCTGTCAGGAGGCATTGTACTTCGAGATCTTTTCGAATGAGATTTAGGTAGGTACACTAGCGAGCAAATAAAACGGGTCATTCTAAATTTATTTCCACTACAGTTTGCTTGAACTTGAGCAAGACACTTATTTTTAAAAATAGCCATCAATCATAATATAGTTACATACTGGAATGATTGTTTAAAATGAATAAATGTTGATATCTAATTTACTTGTGCTAAAATTAGTTCGGTCTTAACTCTACGAGTAAGGTAAACTAAGGACATATAAACACTTTCGTACTACCAAATTTAGTTTGTGCTGTTAAGTGCTATAATAGTTATTACAACACACTTAACACTACCTAACAACCCTATAACGGTCGTTATGAAACTTAAATGGCTTGTTAAAATAATTATCCAGGACCGCACTAAGTAAGTACCGTTTAAGGTGAAGATAAATCTGCGAATTCTAGCGAGTGTTACTCATAAGTGATAATAATCTCGTGACATAAATAAAGTAAAATAAATCATCGAAATCATTGCAAAAATAAAAAAAACCACCAAAAAATACTTCGGACGTTTTAAAGAGGTCAATTTTATTTTTCTTTCGAAGCTGCATCTTGTGGCCTATTTATTATTTATTTTTATACTTTATTACGCACGAAGTCAGACAGTTAACAGTCAAACTTTACGTGAAACAGAAAACTAAAAGTAGGTAGATGCAATAAAATTACAATTCGAACCTTCAAAACAATAGTGACGTAACTGAGAAATTTTAGTTTTCGAGTTAGGTCTCTATAATAATAAAATTATGACTTGAAGTTTAAAAGCAGAAATTTTTAATTAGGTCACTGTTGTTCTGAAGGTGCGAATTGTCCCTTGAAATAAATCTGGAAAAAGAATTTTTGAACGCATTTTTGAATGTTTCTTTTTAAAACTTCTTTCTACTTATTCCAAAAATGTATGGTCGAAAATCCGAATAGGAGACGATTTGCACCGGGCTGTTTATTCGATGAAAAGTATTTGATATCAAATTTAATACGCTTAATAATATTGTGGCGAATAGGTAGGCTGAAAATTTTCAGTCCAGTAAATATAATTATTATTAAAAAAATAAATTAAAATGAACTTTTTTAAAATTGCAAATGCTTGTTTAATAGTCAAATTACATACTAATCGAAAGTATGAAGTCTATGCAAACGTTAGGTTTGGTGCAAATTATTAATACCGACCTGTTTATACCTGCCTACCCAATAGTTTGACGGGAAAAAAATAGTCAAACTAACGTTTGCATATTCTATAGGCTTCATACTTTCGATTGGTATGTAATTTGTCTATTAAACAGGCTATTGCATTTTTTTAAAACAAAGTTAATTTTTATTTTTTTTATTACTTATGTACTGGACTGAAATTTTTCAGCCTACCTATTCGCCATATATTTCTTAGCCTATTAAATTTAGTATAAAATACTTTTTATCGAATAAACAGCCTGGTGCAAATCGTCTCCTATTCGGATTTCCTACTATTAGTAAAACGTTCAAATCCTTATTTGAGTACGTATAATCATCAATGTACATCCGAAACACGTCAACTGCTAGATATAGGCCTTCGCAAAAATCACCACGACGGTCAGTTTTACTCTACTCGTTGTTAAGTATTATTGCTTATATCAACTCCATACATTTCAAATCGATAGAAAATAGAAACATTAGCAGCGTTAGCACCTTAGCTAGGTCAACTAGGGCCCTAGCAAAGATGCATTACGCTAACTAGCGTTTCTATTCGTTTCGTTTTTAAACCAATCTCTGGTAGATCACGTGAATCCTCGTATCACGTCATCTACCAGTGACGCGATTGGTTTAAAAACAAAACGAATAGACACGCTAGTTAGCGTAATGCATAATGGCTAGCAATGTACAAGTTTCAAAACATTATCAGAAGTTAAGATATCTTCCCAGGCAATTACTGAGAATATTATCGGAAACATTTAGGAGCATTGAGAATGTTCTATTTCCATACAAAATTTTAGAATATTCTTGGAAATTTCCGAGAATTTCTCATAAGAAACTTTCACAATTTGAGAAGTTACTTTTCAGTACAATGCTAATCATGGCTAGAGCCCGTGGTTTCGCTTCGCCTTAAACGTTACAGGCGTATCCACACACTCCGAGTAGATAAGACGCTCTAATGGAGCAAAGTTCTTTTTAGCAGTTTACAACTTGCGAAATCATCGGAATTTAGCACCAATATTATAAATGCAAAGTTAGCCGGGAATTTTATTAAGTGCTAAAGAAGTTTTGATGCAGGAACTTTCTTAAGGCCATTTAGAAAAGGGAGGGACGATTTGAGGAACGTGAGGATATAATATCAATAATTCCATACTAATAATTATAATAAATGCGACAGTGACTCTTTTCCTTCGCTTCTACATCTAAACCGGTGAGCCGGTTTTAATGATTTTAAGTGTGAAGATAGCTCACCCTCGAGGGAGGACATAAGGGTACTACAATTACTTCCGAAAAAAAAAAATTGATGACGCTTTCTATAGGGAATAGCGACAAACAACTTTTACACGGATGAAGCCGCGGGCAACAACTATACTATATATATATAATAATAATATGTATACATAAAGAATATAATAGAACCTTGAACAGTGATATTGCGTATTGCGTTGTATTTGCGAAGTTGTTTTATCTTAAGGTAGTTTTTTATGGCTTGCCGGTTACATTAACGTATCTTGTGATAGACTTCTCAACCAAGATGAGTTTATTAATACGGCCTTTAGACTTCAAATGCCTTGCCAACCCTGAGGACTAAGATGAAATACAGGGGTGTTATTCTCTTAAAACTGGCGCTGGGTCGGTTGAACGAGTGAACGAGTGAACGCGCCACACCGGCGAGTTTAAGTAGTCCCGTCAGAGCGCATGAAACACTTTTAGCGCGTGCATTCTCAATTAAGCAGCTTTATACGTTTGATCTTAACGACAGAAGCCATGCTGCCAAATTGAGATTTTTTATTTATTTATTTATTTATTTATTTATTTATTAAGCCTTCTGTAACACGAATACCTTTCGCATCTTAACTTATATTTCTTATCCTATATTAAATCTAGTTTTATTTAATCTTAACATTCTATTCTAATTTATAAACATGCATTATGTAATAATAATAATATAATATGTAGGTAATATGTTTTGTTTTTCTTAAGGTTACAGATCATCCCATTGTTGGGCAAAGGCCTCCGCCATCTTTCTCCATATCCTGCGCTCGGCGGTTAGTCTAGTCCAAGTGCTCGACCATTTGTGGAGCTCGTCTCTCCATCGAGTCCGTGGCCGGCCGACCGGTCTCGTGATGTATCGCGGACACCACACAGTTGAGCCAAATTGAGAATACACGTCCTAAAATGTGTTTTGTGCACTCTGACGGACAACTTAAACTCGCCGGTGTGGCGCGTTCACTCATTCACTCGTTCGACCGACCAAGCGCCATTTTTAAGAGAACAACCCCCCCCACAGTTTTGCTAGTAATTAGTAATCTTCATGAAAGGTTGTAAAAACGAATACTCAACACGGATTAAAAAAAAACTTTTATTACTATGTTTAGGTCTCGCACACTTAATACGTATTGAAAGTTTCTTTCAAATGACGGATGTCGTAAAAGTTTACTGTCTAAATTGATTGCTTTCATTGATTGCTAGGCTTTGCGGAAAGCTTTTAGATTGTCTGAAGCCCCAATTTTATTGGAATTAAAAATAATTTGGGGTTTCAAGAAACTTAATTGGAAATGAAACTGTGCGAACGTAACGGAAGCTACATCTTTAGCATGAAATAACAAGAACATATTTTCAATAAAATTAAAACTGTGGCGATGTTCTTTGCTGCGGGAGAGGAAGAGAGCATAATTTTTCTACACTGATCCACAATTTATTTTGCTAATAATTCTTCTTCTTTTGATGCCCCTTCATTTACAGAAGGTTAACAGCTCAGCTCAGCTCTTTAAATCTGGCCTTAATAGGTACATCACCGCTTTTTCGAGTAATTATTTGCACCAGATATCAACTCTCAAAGAATATAGCAACAGAAAAGATACAAAAAAAAAAATGGCGGTTAGATTCTTGTTTCTTTTTTAATTATCCCCTTATTAGGCCAGAATAAGTAGTACGTCGCACCACTTATTCGACATTTCTTTTGTCCAACCGTAAGCCGCCTAATACTCACTTAGCATCCTCACTCACTGAGGCGGAGATGAGCAGAGCGGAGCTTAGCTGTGCCAATATTCACCAATAGAAGGCGCAGGCGGTCACGGTGAGCGCGCCCTTATCACGTTAGTTTAGATTCTATTGGTTAATATTGGCACAGCTCCGCTCCACTCTGCTCATCTCCGCCTCAGTGGAGCCGCAGCCTTATATTATTAAATCAAAAGTGTGTTTTGTTTGTTCTACTTTCACAGCAAAACGCCTCCAACCAATGATCTTGTTTGTTACAAGGATAGTAAATTGCCAAAAAACTGATGGGGAGTACTTTATATCTCAGGAAATCGGATTTTTCGTAAATAAAAGGTGATAATTGACTTCTACTCGGATACAGTAGCTGGTAAAAACTATAACGATGCTAAAAATTATTTAAAAAAAAACGTCAGTCAACAGAGGATAGAGACCCATAGAAACAGACAAACAACGGCTTTAAAATATAACGTAGGTTGTTTCAAATTTATCATTGTATTCTGGACATGATTTAAAACGGCAACAGACGCCTAGAAATTTAAAATTATGAAAGTAAAAATTTAATTCATTCTCTAATTTTAAGCAGCAATTTTATACCTGAGTGTCATTTCGCCCATTTTATCATTACGGCGTTAGAATTTGAATATTATTTAACTTGAAAATACGATGTGACGTTTCCATAATACCCCTTATTATTATAAAATGACGGATGGTGTAATACGTGTTGCGAAACCATAAATAGGCAATAAGATCATAATAATAAAATTTGTGTCATGTCAATTAGAAACAAAATAAGTTTCTCGTGATACTCGTATATGTTATGTTCGCTTTGTTTCAGTTACATATCCATAACAAACAAACAGATATCGAAATTGGACATGCATGAGTTGGTCCCTGAAATTTTAATTTTAAATCAGTTAAACAGAAGAGAGAGCTATTCCAGACAAACTTTCGAGAAATAACAAAATTATAAAAACGGTAATTTACAAGGCATTATTATAAATAGCAGTTTTTACAAAAATTGGCATTTATTTTAAAATCACAAAAATACTCTCCAATTAAAATTTTCAGCGAAGAGGATAAAACCTTTGCCTTTTGTGTTTGTTAAATCCGTCCGTCATTTTGACGGCGTGTAAAGGACACGCGCGCTGAAAGCGTCAAAACGAATGTTTTGGCAGCGGCATATCTATCCGTGATTCATGAATCATAGCGAAATGTTGCGAAAAATACGTCTCCATTTGTAAATTTCACAGCATTTTGCACTCAATGACCTAGTGATGACTTACGTAGGCTCATCGGGCAGTCCCCTAAGAAGGACATTGTGATAATGTAGACTGAATGGATATCTAATGAATCGACTTTGCTTTTTGATCTTGGTAGTGAGTCCGGCTACGAAGCTAGCCGGTACCGGGTTCAAATTCCAGTATGGGCTACTTATTTGTGTGATAACCGCGAGAATTCGTTTCTGTGTCTTGCATGTTTGCTGTGAATTTCTCTTAATAAGTACCTATGTTTATCGTTATCTTGTAATCCTAGAACACGCCTAGAGCTTAGTTTGGGACTACGTCAAATTGTGTGAGATTGTCCCATGAAAACAATAATTAAATTCGTAATACGATGTTTTATTTATATTCATCGTCATCATCATCATCAGCCCACATCTGCAGTCCACTGCTGGACATAGGCCTCTTCCATAGCACGCCACTGAGCTCGGTCTTCAGCTCTTCTTCTCCAACCGCCACCAGCTACCTTGCGAATATTTGCCAATTCCTGGTCTCCACTCTATAACTCGTCTTCCCCAACGGCCATCAGTTCTACGGAAAATATGACCAGCCCATTGCCATTTCAGCTTGCTAATTCGCAGAGCTATGTCGGTAACGGTTTTCTGCCGAAATACTTTGATCCGGATTCGATCCCTTAGATACACCAAGCATAGCTCTTTCCGTAGCCCGCTGAGCGACTTTGAACTGGTGCACTATTCGTGCCATGTGTGGGCAAGTCTCAAGTCGTGAGCGGTCAAGTTATTTGTATAACATTTTTAGAATCTACCGCGTTATCGTGGACGTTCGAAATTCGGTTAGTATTTGAATAGCGGCTCTTTCACTTAAACTGTCAGTTGCAGGGCGTAACTCTTAAATATTGTCACAGTGAGTTGAAACTTTTGCAAGTAAGGTCCAATAACCTTGCAGGGGTAAAGTCAGTTAAAATTATCAGGGCGTTGCTCTCTACGTTGGCAAGTTGACAGGGGTTGTGAAAACTTATCACTTGGCAACTATTGCGTTACAGTTCAATATGGTGCTGTACACTCGGCCAAACATGTGGTCTACCACCCTACGGTTGAAATTCATTTGCACGTCATGATAAAACAAGTTCGATTTTCCCTTGCAATAATATTATGACAGTGACAAGTGTCAACCTTAGCGATAATTAGATCTCACAGAAACTTTTGTCAAAACTGGTAGACCACTTTCTTGGCCGACCGTACAATCGTTTAGAAATCCTATCCTATCCTACTAATACATAAGAAACTCTTTCGTGAGTGTCTGACAGACAAAATACAACGAAGGAACATAAAAATTGGAAATATTCCTTTCCCTTTATAGGGGTGCACAAAAAGAAAAAAAACAGAAAGCCGGAAATTAATTAAAGGCGTACGAAGTCGCGGGAATCTTCTCGTAATATTGTAAATTAATATGAATGTTTGAATGTTTATATTTCAATCATGCCTAACGGGCTGAACGCATTGAAAACACGACTTCTAATAATTTAATATTTAAAATAGGGTGTGACATTCAGTTCACATGTTTAAACACAAAGACAGATTATTCTTGGATTACATCTTAATTCGAAACAAAGTTCATCTAATTACAGTTCGATGATTTTACCGATAGCCAGAAAAAGACGAGGTAAAAATAATTTTGAACTTTGAATTTCGCCGGCCTCAATCACAACACGAGGTTGTTTTTCTTTTGTTTGCTCCCGAAAATACAGCGAGTATTTTCGGTGGCAAAATTTCAGGAGCATTTTTTGTAAAGGTGTCATAATTAACAAACGAAAAATGTTGTTGGAATAGTTTTCATGACATTTCAAAGATGCATAAGTTTTTTTTTAAAGTAATTTAGCACATACATAGGACATTGTTTTCTCGATATCGATCATAGGATATTGTAGTTTTATCTTGTTGCAGATAAAGCCACTAGTTACAAAAAAATACAAAATACAAAAAAATTGTACACAAATACACATTCAGTTGATGGGGACTCCTATATTATTTAAATGTATTTTTTTTTCTTTTATCAACCTACTACCTATCAAGGTTCAATAGATAGATCTTTAAAGTTAGTTAGGACGGACTGACAAACGGTCCGACGCACACCGTAGGCAACTTAATAGGGCCCGTTGGGTACGGAACCCTAAAAATAACTATTGAACTGTCCTTCTTTGTAAATGGAATAAATAAAGAATTATAGAAAATGTTTAATATGAACATATAATCGTCTAAAATATAATCAAAACGTAAATAAAAACAGAAATCAGTGCGTTGTGCATTAATTTACTAATGTTCCTTAAACACTCGAAGAGATACAAAAGTAAAATATCCTTATGTTTCATCCTACTCATACATACATACATACACTCACGCCTTCATTCCTAGAGTGCGGTATGTAGACCTACAGAATTACCAGCCTCTCTAAAAACTTGTTGTTAATTCTGCAACTATATTTTACACAATCAGGCTGTTTACCAGTTTATATTAGTGACAGGACAAACAAACCAAAGTAAGTGAAAAGGTGAGTAAAGATTAAACATAGCAATAAAGAAATAATCGAAAACAATGTCCAAAAGACTCAAGTAAATAATAGCACACCATCTCATAACCCCAGTTGATAATATAAATACATACATACATAACATAATCTCTCACGCCTTCGTTCTCAGAGTGGGGTAGGCAGAGCTACAGAATTACAACATCTCTAAAAACTTGTTGATAATTCTATAACCACAATTTGCACAATTAGGCTAAGATGTTTACCAGCGTATTAGTGACAGGTTGCAAGCCCATCGCCTAACAGTACTACAAGCCTTTATTCCCTTAGTCGTCTCTTACGACATCCACGGGAAGGCATGGAGTGGCACTATTCTAACTCGGCAACCACACGATATAAATAATAAGGTGGAATAGATCCTGTAGAAAACATTACACTCCTTTTTTGGGGCAGTCGTATAAAAATAGAAGTTAATAACATTAAGTCCATAATTAAGTACCTATTAGGTTGTTTTAACGAGGTCAAAGTTTAGTATTTAGGGCATATTTAACGATCCATTAAGTAAAGAATGCGTAGGTTTATTATAAAGGGCAACAAAATTGGTGCAAAGTAAGAAACTAGACTAAAAATACCTAAATCTGTATGACTCTTAGATACCTGATAGATGACGACGGTAGATGAAGACGGATGTAGCCAAAGACCATTCTACTGGAGACCCCGAACCGAAAGCCGAAATAGAGGAAGACCACAAGTCATGGTCGGACGATATCCAGAAGACGGCAGGGCCCTGGACCTGAATCGCTGCATCAAAGGCATCATGGAAATCCATGGAAGACGCATATGTTCAGCAGTTGCTGGAAAGAAGTAGAAGAAGAAGTCATAAAAAATCTGCAATTCCTAGATGCTGATTTGCCTAGATGATGTACATCATCATCAGCCAGCAGTCCACTGCTGATCATAGCTCTCTTCATTTGCACGCCACTGAGCACACTCCAACTTCTGCCGTCCTGTGCGGCTAGAACAAATTGCCTGCGACTTGGTTGTTGCTCGGATCGCTATTTCTATCTAGTCAGTAACAATAGAGACGCACTGAGCGACAAGCGAGAAAATACTACTCGTGCTACCCGTGCTGCCGAGATCATTGTTTCACCTCGCCTGAGGCGTCCTACACACTGCATTTGCCGATTTGCGTTTCCACTCGAGAACCCGTGTACTCCTATGGCTGTACATAGCAATGAAAATTTTAGGATTAAATGTTGTTATGAATAATGTATGTATGTATGTATGTAAATACTTTATTGTACAAACGGGAAAATAACAAACAACAAAAGGTATGTACAAAGGCGAACTAATCCCTTTAAGGGATCTCTTCCAGTTAACCTTTGAGCGATTGGGAAAAGTTTGAAAAAATAAATAGCCAAACATACAACAATGAAAGGGACTAGATGTTTCATAATTACGTTAATATTCAATAACCAATTTAAATTACTAAGAATAAATAAATAAATATGAGCTAGATCTTAGTTAAATAATTTAATACCATGCCAAATAAATAGATGGATATGTTCTCCTATAAATATATCATTATATAATATATATATATATATATATATATATATATATATATATATATATATATTATGAATAGACAAAGATGAAAGTACATAAAAATGTTAGTCTACGTTCAAGGACAAGAGTCAGACCAGTGTTTTTTAGTCTTGATTTAAGCGATGCAACAGATTGAGACCGCCTTATATCAACTGGGAGTAGATTCCACAATCGCACAGAGTGCACCGAAAATGAATTAGAATAAATCTTACATTTGTTTGAAGGAAAAGCAAGGGATAGGTTAATAATATGTTATAAGATGTGTCATCTCGATATTTCCATGTGCATTAAAAAGTTAACATATAGGTACTTATTTGCATAACGTTGAACAAATATTGCATTTCATCCAAAAAAAATCGGACTGCATTTATTGCTGCGTCGAAAAGTACCGCAATTTTTTACAGCTCAGCGAAATAATTTGATATCCATTGATGTTCATATTTTGTAGCTAATTCCTTTAGGCGTCTTGTAGCCAAATCAAAAGAGCTTTTTAGGCCATAGATCTCTGGTTCATATCCGGTTGGAAGGACCATGTTTACAGCACAAACATTTAGCAGGTTCCGGGAAGTGTTTTATAAATTAAATGAAACAATAGCGTAATGTTAACTCGGTGTAATAATCAGAAGAACAAGGGGTTGTCATATAAACCTTTAAAAACTACTTTAAAAAATAATGTTGCTATAATAAAAATAAAGATTGCAACATAGTTTACTTTAGTAGTTTTGTAGTAGGTAACAGGTAATAATCTCACATTAAACCTACCTTAGTCCTCAGGGATAGCTACGCATTTGAAATCTTAGGATTACAGTCCTGAGATTGTAGTCTTGAGAATGCAAATGTCAATCTACATACCATCAGGTACGCTAGACTCATAGTCATAAAATAAATAAGTTAATTTACTAATCTAATTGTATACCTATTAACAGCGCTTTATATAATTTAATTTAAGATACGAGTATGTTGCCACTGGCAACACTACATCCGTCAAATTAACAGCTGCGCGTGAGATGGTGGGGACTTCCGCCCGCCATCTTGCCTTCTCATTCCGGACGACCAACACGTCACTCTTTCTTTACAATGTAAAACTTTAAAATTACTTTATTACCCCTAAAAGTAAAAATAACTACATTTTCAAGTTCGAAATGATTTACATAAATATTATCTTCACCCTATCGCTCCGAACAACATATAAGATTTAAGATAGTATTAGTTAAGACTACGTCCAGTCTTAAATCATTTCGGATTTCTAAAGGGCGGACGCCCTAAAAAACCTCTAACATTTTAAAGACAGAATCGTTAATTCTTTTTAAGACTCTTTTGTTGATTCCATCTAGACTCGTAAATGCTAACAAATGCTTTGCGCCCTTAAAACCTTAACAACACTTGCTGAGATTTACGCGGCCAACACGACTTAACGGCTATTCTTTGGACTCGTTAAATAGACGCCATTTTGGAGCCAGTAGCGATACAAATTATGAACATAGTTACATTGTTCTACGCAAAAACTCATATATATTGAAGAATTACCATCCTGTTCATTTGAATATTGCTTAAGAGAAATATACAGCGTGTAACCGGCATGCGGGCATTTATTAAAACTGCCGATAATAATGTTGCTTTAGCAATTGTTTGCAAGTATTATCAATCAAAAAATTATTAAAATAACTTATTAAAATACTTAATTAAAATAAAATAACCATTAATTTTCTTAGATTTTTAATGTAGTGCATGTGCTGCGTGTTCATCGTTATCAGTATCGCTGTTGCTTAGTACAAGGCATGTCGTGGTACGGGGGCAAATCGTAATAATCAAAGTATCCATCGACTGTCCTTTACACTTGTCAAATTGCTGTGCTTTACATTGCTGGCAACTAAAATTTTGTTAGAAAGTTAACAAAGCCTGAAAATTTATTTATTAATTAAATTAATGTCATGGTTACGTTACAGATATACGTTATTTTAGCCTCCTATAAAAAGCCAGGGTGGTGGTAACACACTGTATTTCAGCTTTTATGTCATAGATTTCTTGCAGGCTCGACATGATAAGGAGGTCACATGTCGCACCAACAACACCTAAAGGCGTTATTGGTCAATAAATAAATACATGAAAGGAAATTTTCAACATCACTAAGCTCATGTGCCTTCTTCCGATCCTCACCTACAGACCACAGACTTGGTCTTCGATAAATATTTAGTAATCTGCCATCATTGTACGTCAGTGAGCCATAGAGCGTAGCATTTTGGGAGTCAAATTAACAGACGGCATCAGGAATACTATATGCTACAAAACTGTAATAGCTGATGTAGCCCAAGCATCGGCCAAGCTCAAACAGGAACGGGTTGGGTGTGGGCTAAAGTGTGTACCAAATGGGCCCCACGCGATATAATTTGGCGTCGCGGCAGACCAAGGCGACGTTGGCGAGATGAGCTTGATGCCTTCCATCAAGACTGGTGATATAATTTCTGGTGTAAGTTAAAGGTAGGGAGAGAGGTCTTAACACAGCAGGGGGACATAAAAGGCTATTAAATAAAATAAAATAAATGTTCATATTATTGACCCTTTCGTTCGGCGTCATAATAATACAGGACTGTCTGTTCAATTCCCAAATAAAGAAATGAATTAACATAAAATGCAGTATTACTTACCTACTATACTTTTAAAAATTTAATTAAGTCTCCATTGAGATTAATTATTATTTTCTATCTAAAACATTTATAGGACTTTCCCTCCAAGGGGGATTGCCGCGGATTTGAGTAAGTGATTTAAATAATTATTATATTGTATTCGATGAAATCGCAGACAAATACATATTGTTAAATTAATCAAAAAACATCCTGTATAATCGTAGAGAATACGCGAGTCTTAAAAATATTTTTTTTTTAATAAGTCAAAAACTAATATTATGTACATTTAATATAAATTTCTGTGGAACACCGTTCTAAATCCGAGTCTTTAACAACACTGAGCACGGTAATGTGCAGATGAAATATTTAAGATAAATCCGTCGAATGGGCCCTTAAATTAAGAGCCCTTTTACTTATTAAATTATAATTTTATTCCTACGCTTAAACTGAGTTTTTGGATGGAAATTTTAGTGGGCAATTTTTTTATCGTTGTACTAACTTCTTTTACAGCTTTTATTGTGGAACAAGATTTGTGGTTCTTTTTGTGATTATTAAACTTGTTTACCACTAATGTTTGGACCACCCTGTATAATATAGGTACATGTGTTCAAAAAAACCAGTTCATATAGGTTAGTATAGGGAAAGTTAAAGCTATAAGAGATACTTAATTAAATTTCCAAAAAAAAAGATCCAACCTATCCCACTAATATTATAGAGTTGAAAGTTTGTTTGTGTGTTAGTTTGTTACTCCTTGATGCTGTAACGGCTAGACGGATTTGGAGTGAAATGAAGATAGCTTATACCCTGGATTAAAAAGACTAACTATACTTTTCATCACGGAATATTTAAATATTCCCAAAGGAATAACTATAATGTAAATCTACGCGGACGAAGTCGCGGGCAGAAGCTAGTACCTACTTAATAACTGTTCAAAGTTTTTTCTCTTGCCCTTTTTTGCACGTATATTCCTCAACACTTTATCAAAGAAAAACTATTTTCTTTGTAATTTAGTTAATAATTTATACAAATACACACAGACAATTCTAAAATAACATAACTAACAACATTTAGTTTTCCTAACTACGTCGTTAGTTTTAAATTTCTAACAGTAACATAATAATTATATTAACACTTTCGGGACTAGTAGTCATTTTAACAACCAACTACACTAGCACGCGAAAGTTAAAATTGGTTTCATTGTTACATTAAACAGGATTTTACTTGTGACCCTACATAAAAATTGTCTATCGCTTTATACTTTTAGGATTGAGAAAGAATAAACCGCCATGTACGTTTAATTACCAGTAAGAACGTAATGTTTCCCCAATTAATAGTTAATCGATTATCATGTTGCCGTAACAAAACATTTACGCTGCAGCACGTGCACACTTTGTTTGCATTCATATCGCAACACCTGTTTTGATATTTATAAAATTGTATAATTTATAGTAAACGCCTGAATTGCACTTTAAATCTTCAATAAATAACAAATAATGTAACTACATTTTACAAGCATTCATACAATAAAATAAAAGTTACTTAACCAAAAACGTACTCTGCACCCCATCTAACGTTACTTCACCTCGTATTTTAGGACACGCTGTGTACATACTCGTGCTACAACCACACTCCGTGTCGGCTTGAGCAAACACCGAGCGTGCGCTCGCGCCATTGATATTTGCTTTTCTCCAGGCAACCGTGTATTCTACCGTTATTGCATGGTGCAATTATAGTCGCCTCTATCGTGGTATATAAACATGGATGAAATATTCGTCGCTCTCGCACTTACATGTTGATCAAAAAGAGATAGATATTTTTTAATACAGTTGACCAAAAAGCGGTACTTTTCGTAGCTGTATATCGTGCGGAGAGTTGGGTTTTTTCGCACTAGTGCTTTTTACTTTTCCTATTTCGCACTAGTGCGTTTTACTTTTCCATTTTTTTTTAAATATTCTAAGCCGTGCATCCAACCAAAGTGTTTGCATGTTTTCATAAAGTACCAGGAGTCCAGAGGTAATTAGGGGGTGCGTAGCGCAACTTAGATCGCAGGCGATGACGTCACGGGGCGGCGCAGCGGGTGCGGCGGGCGGGCGGGCGCACCCGACACAGCGCGGATGACTTAGGTCGGTACTTCTAAAGTTTATGCACTCCTGGTATCTGACGTTATAATTTTTGTTTTAATAATTTTATTGAAATTTAAGAAATTTCGGACAGAGTGTGTTCACACATCGTTATCTCACCTCAGAGGTCCGGGGGGAAGAGGACAGACACAGATACCCACATACACACATACAATTTTTTTCGCAAATGTATTAAAAAACGTCGTTCGATACACGTGCGGAAATGTCATTCTTCACTCGCCCCGAGTCTCGATATCTCGGTACTCGTGAAGTAATGACATACATTCCGCACTAGCATCGAAATGTACTATTATCAACTCCAATAAACACGACTGTGCGACTGCGATAAAAATGCAATGTTTTAATACATCATGTTCAGATATTTGGCGAGATGTGAGTACGAACGCGTTTCAGTAAATTGACCAATTATTTATTAATTGGTAGTATTGTAATTGTTCGCTGTTCGAAATTTAAATGCCTTGTTGATATGCTTAAACTGAAAATAGAGGATGCTTCAAAATATACCTAACACTTTAAGGCTGCGGCTCCACTGAGGCGGAGACGAGCGGAGCGGAGTGGAGCGGAGCGGAGCTGTGCCAATATTAACCAATAGAAGGCGCATGCGGTCGCGTCGAGCGCGCCTTGCTCACGTTAGTTTAGATTCTATTGGTTAATATTGGCACAGCTCCGCTCCACTCCGCTCATCTCTGCTTCAGTGGAGCCGCAGCCTCAGTGCTAGCAACCCACTCGGCGGGCGGTTTTCTCTAAGTAAGAAGTTTTCGCTACAGAGTGGAATAAAAATGGAACCTACGTGCTACGTGGCAGCGAATGTGTTAAGTCTCTTACTAAAATGTATACAGTTCCTTTCCAAAGTAACTTATAACGAGGCTTAACCTGTCTGTCTGTCTGTCTGTCTGTCTATCTGTCACAGGGCTGTATCATTTCAACCCTTAGGTATATGTAGCCAGATAGAATTTAGCTAACGTACTATTATGCTTCGCAAATAGGCTGACAAATCAAACAAAATAAGAAATTTTACACCCGATACTACGTTTAGATCGAAGGTCATCGGGTAGGTTCACCGGTCTATTATGCACTGCATCTAGTGTTTATGTGGGTGTTTTTAAAATAAGATAATTTTTTTGTGCTTTATTTTTGTCACTTAAATCAACAAAATAATAAAATATTGACTCACAAAATCTGGAACGAAAGCACCGAAAGAGTGAAAAATTTGATCAGTAAAATACGGGCTGTTCACAATTTGAGCGTAGGGACAAAACACATGTCACATTAGTTTTTTTAATTTATGCCAAATTTTATCAAACAGCCCACGTCCCTTAAACTTGGTAAATCAAGTGTAAACAGCACGTCATATAGCGCATCCCCCCGGAACCCTTAGTTTTAGTGCCTGGTATAGCTAAAGTTTTTAGTGCCGAGCAATTCGGGGTTAGTGTCGCCGGCAATTTGCAACTGTTCAGTTAATTCTTGATGTCGGGCCATTTTGTATGGAGAGAGTTTAACTGGAATTTTTGGTGACCGCGAGAAGTAAATAGTATGAAGTTTTCTATTTTTTCTTGTTAATTTTGTATTAGATATTTATTAGAATTTGTCTTTCAGAATGAAATTTAAACCAGTAAAACTGATCCTTAAATGATTGAAATACAATCATAACTTTAATTCAGAATCCTTACAAGTTTAAGTCATTAAAAGCGAAAGACCTTTAAAATCCATAGAAAAAATACATTACCACTTTTCTATACCTTTATTATACACAATAATTATTAATGTAACCCGAAAAATTGCACAAGAAAATTTTACTAGTAAACACAAGAAAATTATAGAGTAACTAAAAAATACTGAGGTCAAACGCAAACCAATTATTGATAAAAAAAAACTCCGTACCAATACACAGCACTTTAAACTTCATTTTACAATATACTATTTGCACGTTTTTAAAACGTCCCTTACATTTTACGGTGTAACATAAAAACACAAACAATTAACATAAAACAAACTGTCACCGTGTAAACCCGTTGACACAAGCCCCACGAGTCGCCACTAGTTTAACGTTCTTACGTTTTACGGTCCAACTTTACAACTTACAGTAAGAGTAACTCCAATAAGAATATAACCTCAAAACGTTTGACACGTAATTTTCCCTCTCCAGTAAAAGGAGTACGTGTTTATACGTTATTTAAGTCAGCCTCGTGTGGTTGCCGAGTTAGAATAGTGCCACTCCATGTCTTCCCGTGGATGTCGTAAGAGACGACTAAGGGAATAAAGGCTTGTAGTACTGTTAGGCGATGGGCTTGCAACCTGTCACTAATACGCTGGTAAACATCTTAGCCTAATTGTGCAAATTGTGGTTATAGAATTATCAACAGGTTTTTGGAGATGTTTGTAATTCTGTAGCTCTGCCTACCCCACTCTGGGAACGAAGGCGTGAGATTGTGTGTGTAAGTCAACCTTTTTGTAGTTGATGTACAAGGTAAGGATAGTAAAGCTGTGTATGGAATGTGAAAGAGAATCTTTTGGCTGTTTTATAGTAATAGTACATTGTTGCAGAGGACAGAAAGTACGCGATTTTTGGACGAGTCACATAGAGGGCCGAAACGTAGGTAGTTGAGGCCCTCTAGTGTAGAGTCCATAAATTGCGCTTTCTACCGAGGCAGACATAGTGATTTTCACAACTACTGAGAGGATATAAAATAAAATTTCATATTCAAAACTCAAATTTTAATTCATGTTAATGTGACATCACCGCCAATTTTACCGAAGATAACTTTTTTTTAATCTGGACCCCTTTTCTCGTGGCACTCGAGATTAATAAACTAACATGCAATATGAAGATGTCAACTCCATATAAAATTGTATTTGTTTCGCCATATCTGCCATGTAATTTCATCTCTAGTGGTTCGAGATTAGGGGCCAAGTTTGAATTACATTTAAAAAAAAAGCAGTGACATAGTTTTTATTACGTGTAAAAATACAATTTAGCAAAAATACACCTAATATTTTACGACAAAAAATGGTGTATTCTGATTGCTCAATTTCAATTTTTCATTTTAAGGAGCTATGACACAAAAATTGATTGATTGATTTTCATTGGTTCTTAAAGTTGGACAACAATGTCCTGGACCAATCAGCAAACACGCCGACAAAAACATTCTTGGTCTGTCCTTATAAGTGACGTTTGTGACCCCAAACAAGACCATCTATGGCCATATTTCCGAACAGTGTTGTGAAAATGTATTTTTATTGATATATTTAAAATGTTTGACGTTAATCTTAAAAACTCTATAGTATTTCTGTCAATTGCCGAAGCAAATTCGATTCTCATTGGTGAGCATTTTGTGGTTTGAATGAATATTATACCTACCTTGTTGCGCCGAGCATTTTTTATACGAACCAGTTGGAGTTTACGCCACCCTGTATCTTAGTAAGTACCATTGTATTAGACACAATAGTAAAAAAAAAAAAAAAATTACGACTTCATAAAGTTAACTGCGTGTCTTACTCCGTGCGCCAGCATAATAAGCGCCAGCGACATCTGGTGATAAAAACATTGAGTCGACATCACTTCATCAGCTAGTTTAATCATTTTCTCTCGCTCCTTCGCATTCTTGGCGAATCGGAGATGATATCTGGTGCGGTTCAGTTCAAAATTGAAGTTCTCTTGAATGCAGCCGTCCTTGTCTATCCAACTTACGACTTTTCTGAACCAATGGCGTCGGTGGAATTCTTCGTAGCCCAGTAACCCGCAAAGAGCCACTGGAATTTATATATGTAAAATCGTATTAACCTATTTAGAACCAAATTATTTAGTAATGAAACGAAATGAAAACAATATAGGTATGCAAAGCACCAGAGAAATTTAATGTTCTCTATTCCCGGCGGTAAAAACCATATCGTATTTGACCTGTTATGGTATTGTTTTGACGTCAGCCGCCATTACTTTCAAGGAAAGAAGAGCTATTAAATGTTGACAATACGATAACCAGAGGTCGGAATAGGTAGTGCTTATTAACTTAAACTTGTTGCATCTTCATTCAATAACGTATTCCCATCTCACTCACGCATGAATGAACATGAGTCAAGTTTAGGTTAATAAGCACTACCTATTCCGACCTCTGACGATAACAGATCAAAGACGATATGGTTTTTAGCGCCTATAATACCGGCCCTGATGTGTTGCGTTGCTGAGCAAAGGCCTCCCCCCACTTTTTCCACTTTTTCGTTTTCTTAGCAGTCTCTGTAGTCAGAGACTAGACCAACGGTCAGCAACAGGCGGACCGCGGTCCGTTTGCGGACCGCGAAAGGTCGAACCTTGGACCGCCAAATATTGTTATGTATTGCATACCAAGTATAAATTAATACATAGATAAGGTATACTATACCTTTATTAATTGAAATAATATTTTTAAGCCACATAGAATCTAACTTAATACTTTTGTTTTTATCTCGACCTCGTTGAAATTTTCCGACAGTATCCGAACCCCACCTAAAACTACTTGCCGACCCCTGGACTAGACTAATGTCCTTCAAAAATGAATTCAAGGGAAAAATAATAAATAAAAAAGCAAATGTGCTTACAGGCTACGTAAATGTGATGTGATTATGGATATTCTTTGTCCGAAATAAATATTTTCATTTCATTTCAATGGTTATCTAACTCTGTGGTCTATGGACATGCACATTTCGGCGATCAAAATAAATGCACCCTTATAGCTTGCTCGTTTGCTTGGTTCTAACATTCAAATGGTCTGCTTTCACTGCTTAAATCGAATAATAATTACCGTGCTCCATAAACATATCCCTGTTGAAGTACCCCCGTCGAGCCAGGTACACAGTTTCCCGGTACATGAATGTACACAGAGTATCCATGAGTCGGTCGTCTCTTTCCTCCGAGCGCATGTAACAGCGACGGAGATGGCGCGGCATCATTATGTTCAGAAATCTGAAAACAGTCTTCAGATAATTACTCAAAGGAACTTAATCTTATCTTACAGATGGGCCCTTTTGGATAACCTTCTACCCTTTAAAAATCTTCCTGCAATTACCCTCTTACATACTCAGCTGCTCGAATGTGCAGGTTTCCTCTTGATGTGTTTCCTTCACAGAGTTAGCAAAACTCATTGGTATGATGACAGTGAGGTTTCAAATACAGTACGATCACGAGTCAACTCCCCGAGCCACTATGCCACTGACGTTCCATTAATAGGTTTGTCTAAGAGCCATCCAAGATACATATAAACCACCAACCGCCAAGCAGCAGTGCTAGCATTGTTGTGTTCCAATATGGGGATCAGACAACCGGTGAAATTACTAGCATAAAGGCATTCTATCTTAGTCGTCGAGGTTGGTAACGCATTTGAAGACTTAGGATTTCAGTGAGATTGTAGTTTTGATAATTCAAATGTGGGTCTCAGCTCCCACTTACTATCAGGTGGCCTGAGTGCTCGGGTGCCTTCTCCTTGCCTTAAAGAGAATTTGGAATGAACTTCCTACTGAGAGTTTCCTAATGCGCTACAATATGGGGCTTTAAGGGTGTCATTAAATTCCTTCGAGACCAGCAATGCATTGGTGTTGCAAATGTCCGTAGGCGGCGGTGACTTCTTCCCATAAGATGGGCCGTCTGCGTGTTTGTCTGTCGATGGTAATAAATACAAGTAACCGTAATCCAATAGTTCTGGTCCTTAAGTCCCAAATGTTACATGAATAATAATTGCAATGATGAAAAATGTACTTTAGTGGATGAAGATTGGAAGGATGTAGTGCCGAAGGACATGCAGGAGTGTCAGGCATCCAAGGACGATGTCAAGGATAGAGCGAACTGGAGAAGAAAGACCACCATTTGGGATAATAATAGCTAGGGAGAGAGAGAGAGAGTGGATGAAGAATCTTGTGATGCTTACCTGTGGCTAAGGCTATACGCGACTGAAGGTGAGCGGTACAAGATCTCAGAACAGTAGTCATGGGCCACGCATGGCACGTACTCCATATCCTGAGGTATCGGGTTGTAAATTATATGGGTTACGCATTCATCTGTGTAAGGACACAAGCATTTTATTCAAAGAATTGCAATAACTTCTCAAAGCTAAAGAGCCAGCTATAGGTAGAGCATAGCCTGGATTCAAGGCCAGACTGAAAAGTTACTACTATGTTCACGCCACAACCTAATCGCCCTATAAAGCGGGTGCTTTACTAATAACAGCAAGCATAAGCCTGTACTCGTATCGTGTTAAGCTGGCATTGGATTAAATCTTTTTAAAGAAAAAATCAATGTCATATTGTTCGCCAGAACAACTACTCGTATGTAGGAACTCCTTATCTTTGAAGCCGTCTTTATCACTTACTTTATTTTTGTTATTAAGTCTAAGCTAACCTAACTTATTAAACAAGCATAATGTATCCTATTTAATTTAATGCAATGGTTAAAGCACAAACACGTTCTAGCAAAATGAAAATTTGTAAAATGATACTTTTGTTAAACTAGTTTTGGTCAAATGATCTCTCTTTTTCAAGAAAAGCACATCTAGCGGTGCAAAATACAAAACAAGAAATGTTACATAGTGGCGGCGATCGTATCACTAACTATCGATTTCTTGCAATCCTTTTAAATAAGATATGTTTAAACATAAATAAAAGAAATACCTGACTCAGCAATGGAGATTTTGTAATAATTGTACTGCTTTCCATCAATAAATTCTAAATACTTTTCTTTAGGCAGCGTTATTTCATCCATTTCCTGAGCAAAATCATTTATCCGCAGGTCATACAAAAGCCATTTTTTTAACCGATATCTATTAAAATCAGCTATTGCATGAACTTGCAACGAGTCATCTCGAATCAATTCTGCAACTTTAAAAAGTAATTGTAAAAAAAAAACCTTTTATATTACATATATTCGGCACGAAAAATACCCCCCAGCGGGATTTGATACACTACGGACAAAATAACAATTCCATATAAATAAGACCCCCCCATATGATAGTCGTAGAAAGGGGGGGATCACCAGGGTTCCAAATCCTAACCCCGAATATCTTCGGTTTTTGATGATGCAAATTAAAAACATCAACCCGAATTTAGACGATTAAATTTAGTTTTGTAATAAATATCTATTAACCTCTGGGGGCCCCAAAGATTTTTCCACGCCACGGTTTAGCTAAGAATCATTAAACTAGCTTAAAAAAAACTGCATCCAAATTGGTCCATTATCTTTTACACCCCTCTTTTTCCCTCGGGGGTTCATAAACAGCTACCAATTAAATAACATATTATTTTAAATTTGGTTGTAAATTTACAATAATAGTATCACTTACACCTAAAAAGTAAATTCGACCATCCAAGTCCCCTATTACTGTAAAAGAAGTGTGACAAGATGTAATCGACTTCCTTTAGTATCTCAAATATATCTTTTCGATGGTTTTCTCGTATTTTCTTCTTATTTTCTAGTAAAGTTCTCTTGAGAATTGCTGAAACACATTCTCGGGTTAGGTGTTTTAATTCTTCAATATTTTTTAAAGGTATAAATAATTCGAGTAGGGTGACGGAACCAGTAATGGACAAATGGACCAATGATGGTCACTTGATTCTTATTTTAGAGAAGATAAGGGTTATTCATTAAAAGTGAAGTGTTCATTACTGGTGCATGTCAGCTAAAAGTGTCCATCATTGGTGCCTTCACCCTAGGTGTAAATAGGTGGGTACTCAATTGACTTGATGGTAAATGTATGAGGCTCTGAAACTCATCAACAATTACTATTTTAGGGTTTCAAATTCGTACCCAACGCTAAGGTTTGCAAAGATAAAATATCAAGAATAAAGATGTTAATTCAGTAAGTATTGTAGTGCGCATATTACCTACTCACAAGTTTAAATAAAATAGTAATAAACGTCAGTTGTCGTTACAAGTGGCGGTATATGATTGTTGTCTTTTAACAAGCTAAATGAGGGTAAGGTGAGAATGTCATTGAGATGACAAATCGAACAAAGGAAATTTATCACGCCGGATCGCGGCTGGTGATTATTATTGTGCAAATATGTTTGTTATGGCGTGATCATTGCGTTAAATTATTCGTGAGTTGATTGTGTAGTAACGGGGTAAGTGTTAGTGTGTAATTTGTGAATAGTGAGATGTTAATGTCTGCGCGATGCTTGGGTAATGAATGACAGGTCATATTGTCCGCAGCTTTTGGAAACGCCCTTTCGCGTGCGGTGCACACGGGGTCTGTAGAAAATTAGTATTTGGAAACCCGCTCAGATTTACATAATTCCGGGAGCGTCGAATTGATCTTAGGAATACTTACGGGAGGTCATAGCGGTCGATGGGGGAGCTTGTTTTCGACCGGAATTATAAGCGACTGATGGTCTAGCGGAAAGGACATTGGGCGAGCGCGCAGCCGAACCGAGTTCGAATCCGACATCTGTGATATCATCCATCTTTTTGTGTTTTTATTTTTGTTATTTTTATCTTGTGTTGCATGCTTTAATTTATTTTATTTTCATTTTATTAATTTTAGTCTTTCTTGATTAAATTGATTTTGCTTGAGAGATCGGTATTTGTATTTACTAATCCACGTGGTAAACTTGTCTTGCGAACCCGAGTCATTACATTGGCGCTCAACGGGTATAAGTTCATGCATGACCCATATCTCAATGTTGTAATTTTGGTGTTACGTAATCGAGCGGATTGGTTGGCCCTTCGGCTGATATTGATGTATTGAGAAGTACTTATACTGTTATTCTGATTATGTTTGTATAGATTGTTTTATTCCAAATTGTTGCCAAAAGTGCTATCCTATCCTATTGTAAGGGCATCACAAAGCTCAGAACTGTTAGCCAATTAGATTGATGATGACGGATAAAATGCAGGCTAGCGACTTGTTGAAGGATGAACTTGAGTTCGAGTTGGCCTGCAGGGGCGTGTACAATATATTAACGGTCATGCCTATGAGAAAGATTCTTAGAGAGATGATCAATTCAGAAGATAATGGAGATTCTTCTATAGGTCTCTCGGCCCCTTCTGCCAGTATAAAAGAGCCCCAGTCTGAATTAGAGGTTTGTTTGGTTAAATTAGGGGCGCTTGCACAGGCGGTGGACGAAATGCTGGATGCTCCTGATCGGGCAATAATCAGACGCGTAACTTCCCGTTTGCTTCACCTGCAAAATCGCGCTAGATGGATCAGCCCTTTGAGTGACGATATCGAGCGCCACCTAAAACTTTGCAAAGACATTGACATCCTTCTGGATCACATTAATAAGTTGCAGTCACGTAGTCAAGATAGTGAAGGAGGGCTGTCAGAGGAAGACAAAGAGATTTTACACCAGTCGTTAGGGCCGGAAGCCTTGCAAATCATAACAAAGCTAGAGCTGGAAGAGAAACTACCTTCTTTAGCTCACGGAGCCGACTCTGGTTCTTCTGATGGCATGTTACAAAAAAATAATGAGGATCAGACATGTTTAAATGGTCTCGACAGGCAGCCCTTGAGGCAAAAGGAAGCGCATTTAGAGATATATAGGGACAAAAATGTGGCTCAGGCGTGTAATCGGCAAAGTATGTTAACGCGGTCATCTACAATTGACAAGGAATTACTGCACAGGAAACTGGTTCCAATCAAAGATTGGGGAGTTAAGTTTTCCGGCAAAGGTGGCATGAGTATTAATGCGTTTTTGGAACGCATAGATGAACTAAAAGATGCTCGTAATGCCGAAGATGTGGATCTATGGAGATATGCTATCGATTTCTTTGAGGGAGATGCTCTTATCTGGTTTAGAGCCAACAAAAGTTATGTCCAGGACTGGAAAGAACTTAGGGCACTCCTTTTAGTAACTTTTCAAAGACCGTATTATCAGGACGAGTTGCTTGACGAGATTAAAAGAAGAACTCAAGGTAAAGATGAGAACGTTACGGTTTACATCTCAGTAATGCAAAATATGTTCAACAGACTCCCAGAAAACCCAAGTGAATGTCAGAAGATAACAATTTTGCTAAAGAATATACAGCCATATTACCAACAAGCGGTATGCAGGGACAAATTTGTATCGGTTTCCGAATTAATTACTGTGCTCAGAGTTGTGGAGCGCACAAAAACAAGTTGTGATCTTTTTCGAGAGCCAATAGTGACAATAAACACCTTAGAACCGGATTTGGCATATAAGGGACAGCATAGTGAAGAGGTTAATGCTTTTAATCAAAAAACGATAAGAAGGGAGTTCAGCAGGACACATAACAGAAGCGTGGAGATGAAATGTTGGAATTGTCGAGCCCCTGGACATACCTTCAGATCTTGTAAACTGCCTCGCCAAAGAATGTTTTGTTACAGGTGCGGTAAATTTGGTCAAACCACTAGCAATTGCACAAATTGTGATAATTCGGGAAACGACAAAGCGGAAGGCATAAAGACTGCCGAATGTCTTCCCAAGCAGTAAACATCGATAAGGATGAATGGCAGACATGGCTGGATACTATTTCTAACTATTTTGCAACTGGGGATATGTGCAACATATCGAAATTACACAACGATAATCGATATTACGGGAAGATAAAAGTCTTGGGGCGAGAGTTCATCGGTCTCATGGATTCTGGGGCAACCACGTCAGTCGTCTGCAAAAAACTAAGTTTGGAACTCTTTGCTTTGGGATTCTCAGCGCAAGAGGTTCCTCAAATAAAGTTGTCAACGGCGGATGGGACAGCTCATATCGTTTCTTCCATTGTGTATTTACCTGTTGAGTTCTGTCAGAGTTATAATGTTATCCAGTTTTATGTTATGGACGATTTAAAACATGACATGTTACTCGGTATGAATTTCTTTGAGGCATTTAGTCTGAATATTGGTAAAAATACGGAAATCTCTTCGGGTCTAGGAACAAACCTAGTCAAGGACAAGGAGATGTTGGCGATAAGTTCACCAGTGTCAGTGATATCACGGTGTGAGTTGACATCAACACAGACCAAGCTGTTGGATGAATTGGTGTTAAATATGAAAGATACTATTGGGATCGGTCTGGGTCGTACCGATTTGCTTGAACACAGGATAGACACCGAAAATAATGATCCGGTTAACCAGAGGCAGTATCCATTTTCTCCTCAGGTCATGAAGGAGTTGGACAAGGAAATTGACGAAATGATTAAATTAGACGTTGTAGAACCATCGTATAGTTCATGGCGTTCTCCAATATTGCTTGTAAAAAAAGCGTCGGGTAAAAACCGTCTGTGCTTGGACAGTAGGCAACTTAATAGGTGCACGAAAACAGATACTTATCCCTTGCCACGCGTTACAACTATATTAGATAATTTGAAAAACGCTCATTATTTGTCCACATTAGATCTTAAATCAGCATTTTGGCAGATACCTCTGGAAAAGTCAAGTAGGGAGAAGACCGCGTTTGGGTTGCCGGGTAAAGGTTTATTCCAATTTAAGGTAATGCCATTTGGTCTGATCAACGCGAGCCAGACACAACAGAGACTAATGGATAGACTTTTCCCAACTCAGTATGAAGGGAAAATATTCACATACTTGGATGACATTGTCATATGTACCCGGACTTTTGAGGATCATATTGCAACATTAAAGTGGGTCATCAAACAGTTGGCTAACGCTGGTCTTACAGTCAATATAGAGAAATGTCAGTTTGCTCGGGCGTCTCTTAAATATCTAGGCTATATAGTTGACAAGGAGGGGCTACGCACGGATCCGGAAAAAGTAAGTGCCATTGTTAACTACCCAAAGCCACGTACCTTTACAGAGTTGAAACGGTTTTTAGGGTTGGCTAGCTGGTACCGGCGATTCGTGGAAAACTTTGCAATGGTCGCGGCTCCGCTGCATGATCTTACTAAAGGAGGAAAGAAGGGGCGCGAGGTAATGTGGACAAAGGAAGCAGAAAGATCGTTTAGCAATTTAAAAACCGCCTTAACAACTACACCAGTCTTGAGTTGTCCCGATTACTCGTCAGAATTTATAATTCAGTGCGATGCTTCTAACAGAGGAACAGGTGCAGTCTTAATACAATTCGGTGAAAACAATACAGAGAAACCAGTTGCGTATACGAGTCGTAAACTTACTGACAGAGAAACGAAATATTCAACCTCCGAAAGAGAACTTCTAAGTGTGATTCACGCGGTGGAACACTTTCGGCCATATGTTGAAGGAACACGATTTAAAGTCATCACGGATCACAGTGCTTTACAGTGGCTGTACAAAGCAAAGGATCCACATGGAAGACTGGCTCGCTGGGCGATGAAACTGCAACAGTTCGACTACGAAATCATATTCAGGAAGGGGCGAGATAACGTTGTACCTGATGCCTTGTCAAGGTCTATAACACAACAGGAAATAAGTGTCATTGAAGTAAAGTTAGAAGACAAGGACGATTGGTACAAAGCTAAAGAAAATATGGTCAAACAAGGAAAAGAAGAGTCAGACTGGGAAATAAATAACGGCGTACTATGGAAATATTTAAAACTCAAGCAGTTTCCAGACGACAGTGATTCCTGGAAAATGGTAATTCCGGAAAAGTTAAGACTAGAGGTGTTCACTGAATGTCACGATGATCCCACTGCTGGTCACTTGGGTGTTAAAAAGACAGTTAACAGGGTGAGACAAAGGTATTATTGGCCAACATTGATTAAGGATGTTAAAGAACATGTACTTAAATGCGAAACTTGCGCAAAGCACAAGACTTCTCAAACACCTCCTCTGGGTTTAATGGGGAACCATAGAGATGTTACTAGGCCATTTCAGATTATATCTATGGACTTAATGGGACCATTTCCCAAGTCGAAAACAGGAAATACCATGCTATTAGTGATATCTTGCTGGTTCAGCAAATTTGTACTTCTATTCCCACTAAGAAATGGCAAAGCATCAAACATAGTAAAGATAGTGGAAGAACAAGTGTTCCTAATCTTTGGCACGCCTGAAGTAATCATTTGCGACAATGGGAAACAGTTTACAGCAGTTCAGTTCAAAAACATGGTTGAGAGCTACAATACCGATATTTGGTATACCCCGTATTATCACCCGCAAGCTAACCCCACCGAAAGGGTGAACCGGGTGATAGGTACTGCTGTAGCGTCCTTCATTGAAGATAATCATAAAGATTGGGACAGGTACATACCACAGATTGGCTACGCCATCAGGACCGCCGTTCATGAGGTGACAGGACTAACTCCCTCCTATTTATTCTTCGGTCGGGAGACTTCGCATCATGGTAAGTCTGCTTCCAATCGTAGTCAAGATCTCCCTTGGAAAGTTGATACATCCTCTTATAAAGAAAAGCTGGAGGAGCGAAATGAAATTTACAAAGATGTCAAAGAAAGGTTAAAAAAGGCACATGAAGTAAATAGAAGATACTACGACAAAAGAAGGCGCAAATGCACATGGGAGTTGGGAGACCTGGTTTGGAAAAAGACTAAACCGTTATCGAATGCAGGCAAGAGCTTTATGGCCAAGCTCTCACCTAAATACGAAAAAGCGGTTATTGCGGATAAATTATCAAACGACGTTTATATTCTAAAAAGCTTAAAGGGGATAAACTTGGGGAAATGGCATTCAACGGATCTGAAACGAGCGATTTGCTGCATTGACGAATCCTGCGCGGATTCTTTTTGCGGAGGGGGGATTATGTAGTGCGCATATTACCTACTCACAAGTTTAAATAAAATAGTAATAAACGTCAGTTGTCGTTACAAGTGGCGGTATATGATTGTTGTCTTTTAACAAGCTAAATGAGGGTAAGGTGAGAATGTCATGGAGATGACAAATCGAACAAAGGAAATTTATCACGCCGGATCGCGGCTGGTGATTATTATTGTGCAAATATGTTTGTTATGGCGTGATCATTGCGTTAAATTATTCGTGAGTTGATTGTGTAGTAACGGGGTAAGTGTTAGTGTGTAATTTGTGAATAGTGAGATGTTAATGTCTGCGCGATGCTTGGGTAATGAATGACAGGTCATATTGTCCGCAGCTTTTGGAAACGCCCTTTCGCGTGCGGTGCACACGGGGTCTGTAGAAAATTAGTATTTGGAAACCCGCTCAGATTTACATAATTCCGGGAGCGTCGAATTGATCTTAGGAATACTTACGGGAGGTCATAGCGGTCGATGCGGGAGCTTGTTTTCGACCGGAATTATAAGCGACTGATGGTCTAGCGGAAAGGACATTGGGCGAGCGCGCAGCCGAACCGAGTTCGAATCCGACATCTGTGATATCATCCATCTTTTTGTGTTTTTATTTTTGTTATTTTTATCTTGTGTTGCATGCTTTAATTTATTTTATTTTCATTTTATTATTTTAGGATATGTTAATAGGTAGTTAGCAGAATCCTTGTTTATGTGTTTTTTTAAATGTTTTATTTTATTGTGATGAATTTAATTTATTAATTTTAGTCTTTCTTGATTAAATTGATTTTGCTTGAGAGATCGGTATTTGTATTTACTAATCCACGTGGTAAACTTGTCTTGCGAACCCGAGTCATTACAGTATACCGAACGGGCAACATTTCTCATTAAAAATCTACCAGGGCTACCCAAGAAGGGACTGCTGAGAAAAACGGCCATACATTCTTTGACATATTACCTATGACAATAATACTTAACCTGGGGCTCTAATATGGCTGCGTTTATCGCGTGACAAAGTTTGGATAAGGCATCCGTCACCTTCTGACACGTAAATAAGTACGAGCGTGACGGATGCTTTATCCACATTTGTTATAGAACCTGCCGTACTAGGCCAGCTAGAATTAAAAAAAAAAAATAGATACATATCTCACACAAATTGACTAGTCTAGGCTTGTACTATCGCGATCGGTAATTTGTGACGCATTTCAAGAAAAATAGGCTTGAAGTCGTCAATGTCATTGGAGATGCCAAATCATTTGTAACTTATAGGAGACTCAACCTTATTGTTGTAGAATGTCAGAATAACTTTGGACCTAAGGTGGGTCCCAAATTTAAGTTCGTGACTGTATAGTCAAGGAGTTGAATTGTTACGCCACTATAGAACCCTGTCGCATAACGTTAATCATTCATTTAAGCGTCATTTCTGTCATGTGGTTTGACGCTGTCATTATGACAGGGTTCCATAGTGGCATAACAATTAAAGTCCTTGACTGTACTATGGATACTAGACAACTATATAAAATACTAATATAGAGAAATAAATACTTAAATACATAGAAAACATCCAAAACTCAGAAACAAATATTCGTACTCATCACAGAAATATTCGCCCATACCGGGGATCGAACCCGAGACCGCTAGCTTTGTAAGCAGGATCACTACTAGGCTATATACGAGTACATCATAATAAGATGGAATGCCTCTTTGCTAGTAATTTTATCACCTACACACAAAAATAGTGTCAGGGTTCAATTGGACTGATAGTACAGTCAACAGCATAAATAAGTGATAATTTATGTACCTTGTCGCTTTCAATCGTTTCACAATTTTGTATGACATTTCAAACACGACGTTAAAGTGACAAGGTACCTAAAATACATACATACATAATCTCACGCCTTCGTTCCCAGAGTGGGGTAGGCAGAGCTACAGAATTACAAACATCTCTAAAAACTTGTTGATAATTCTATAACCACAATTTGCACAATTAGGCTAAGATGTTTACCAGCGTATTAGTGACAGGTTGCCAGCCCATCGCCTAACAGTACTACAAGCCTTTATTCCCTTAGTCGTCTCTTACGACATCCACGCGAAGACATGGAGTGGCACTATTCTAACTCGGCAACCACACGAGGAGCTCGGCAACCACACGAGGAACTCGGCAACCACACGAGGAAACAGAGAGGTACATAAATGATCACTTATTTATACTGTTGACTGCACCTACTTACTTTCTCAAGGTTTATTTTCTTTTCCCTCTTCTGCTATGAACTATATTCTCCAAAGTAAAATAGACCTAATTAAATTATGTTATTACTGTGACCGCGTTTACAGGGCTCGGATACCGGTTAAATTTTCAAACCGTTATTATGTACCTACTTGACGCCAACCCTTTTCATTTCGGTTCCGCTCGCATAAACCGGTTTTTGCGGTAACTTTTATATAAAGTTCATTTCGAATTATCCGGCTTCGAACTAAAACACGGTTAATCGCCGACTCGCCGCTCGTGGAATTAACCCGTTAATTAAGGTTAACATAAACTTCTCAAAGGTTCTCGTTCTCTAGAAAAATTCGGAGCAAAACCGAAATAAACCGGTATCAACCGGTATTTTTTGAACCGGTTCCGAGCCCTGCGCGTTTAAAACAATAAAAACCTGCCAAGTTCCAGTCAATGAAAGGTATAGAGCTATAGGAGTCATTATAATTTACACTTTCTAGATATTGTCCGATTAGGCAGCTCAAAATAAATTCTCTTGCTAGAATAATGGTGTTTACAATTATGGAAAAAAAGGAAACTTACCCTTTGAATAAAACAGTCCTATAGCCCGATTATGACACGTCATATTTGGCTCCCGCGCCATAGCACCAAGTATTTTTTTTAAACCTGTCAAGTAATGGTCAAGGTCTGACTCGGTTGGTATGATATCTTCAGGCTCTAAATATTTTTTTGGAAAGCTTGTTCCCTCGTACACTGAAACACTAGAAATTGCACTAAATATACAAAATACAGTACAATAAGCGGTACTGAAAAGCATTTTACTTATGGCAACATAAGTCGTTAATTGCTGATAATTATCACAACATCGTAGGGGAAAATCGATTATGAACTTCACATGTTTTAATTAGGGACGTGTAATTCAAGGTTTAATTCTATGTAGTATTTAAGAGATTTTAATTGGTCAGTTTTTTTAAACCTGTGATGTGCGTCTACACCTGTCATTAGTAAAGCGCGGGCACTGAACACGTAGAATTTCGTACATTGACCCATCATGACTTGGGCCCTACTTTGAAAATCGAAGTTCGAAAGTTATCTCTATCCCTTTCTCTCAACTTAGTCACGAATGAGGAATGAAAGGGACGGGGACTTTTCGATATTAAGACTTCGTGGTAACCATGTCTCTGTCACTCGCGCACAAAATGATAATTCTGTGGCGCTTGCGTAAGTGATTGGAGTAATAATCCAAGACTATGCGGTTGACAATAATTACTACTACAGTGAGGATATAGGAGGATAATTTTTATTGGAAAATATCGTCAGGAAAGTTTTGAATATGAATGTGGATGGCTATAAGAGTAGGGGAAGACCAAAGAAACGATGGATGGACTGTGTGAAAGATGATATGGCTGGAAAGGGTGATATGGCTACTACCGAGATGACGACTAATAGAGGAGAATGGAAGAAAAATACATGTTGCGCCGACCACGAATAATTGGGATAAGGGCAGGAGAATGATGATCAGAGCTCGGAATAGGTAGTGCCTATTTACCTAAACTTCGCGGGAGGACGTAACTAAGAGTGGTTAAAACCACCAAAAATAATTATTTCTTATTATTGATTTGCGGATTTCCCGGGATTGACTGTATTACTCTAAAGGATTAATACATTTAGCTTTAATTATAAATCTTGCTATATTGCGTAAAAATCCCTAACTTGCAAAGCTCTTCAGGATATATAGTGGTCTTGAATAAAAGTGGACTGTAGTTTTAGCTGGTATAATTTGGCGTTAAAAATATTGAAAGAATCAGTTACAGTCGTTAAGACAAAAAGAGAAGTGGTAGAGGAATAACGGAACAATTTTTAAAGCTCACTTTTTGACCGTTGCAAAATGTTGCTATGAATAAAATTAAACACAATCCTTTTTACGTGAGTAAAAAATGAGATTATACATATTGAATTAGTTATTAAATTGATTAAGATTTGATTTGTATTAAAATTATATAAAATTAGAATTGTTGGTTTAAAATTAATTATTTTTAAACGATTCTGAACATGCTGCCGGCCTTGAAGTCTGTAGATCTTCAACAGTAGTAGGAAGCGGACAGATGTTGTTGAATGCCCGACGGATGATGCCCTTCTTCGTCCTGATGTCTGCGACCCGCGCGACGCCGTCGGCTCCTGGGATGATGTGAACGACTCGACCTAGCTGCCAGAGCAGGGGCGGTAGAGTCCTGTCCTTGACGAGAACTAAAACGCCCTCCTTGAGTTCTCCCGATGAGGTGGACCATTTGGTTTTCTGCTGAAGCCAGAGAACATATTCATTTGAAAAGCGATACCAAAACTGTTGCTTTAGCAGTTCGATGCGTTTCCAACGTTGAAGAGAAGTTACACTGGCCGTTGCTATCTGTGGATGAGGCACAAAATTGATCGACCGTCCTATAAGAAAATGGGCAGGTGTCAAAGGATACAGGTCGTTTGGATCATCGGAAATTGGAGTGAGAGGCCTTGAATTTAAAATTGCCTCTATCTGAATCAGTAGTGTAGACATTTCCTCGTACGTCAAGTGGGTTTGATCGAGTACACGTCTGAGATGATGTTTAATTGATTTTATTGCAGATTCCCACAATCCACCAAAATGTGGTGTATAAGCAGGGATAAATGAAAAGTTAATACCTTGTTCAGTCACGTCTGTTGATAAGGCTTGATTTAAAATATTAGATAGTTCATGAAAGGTACCTTGAAACGTTGAACCGTTATCTGAAAATACTGTTCGCGGTTTACCCCGGCGAGCAATGAATCTGTGTAACGCAGCAATGTAAGCCTCCTTTGTTAAATCAGTGACTAGCTCGAGGTGCACTGCCTTCGTTGCTAAACACACAAAAGCACAAATATAAGATTTGACAAGAATACTGCCTCTTCCCTTCCGGTTGGATATCATAACTGGTCCGGCATAGTCGACGCCTGTTTCGAGAAATGGAAATTCTAATTGGACGCGCTCTTTAGGGAGATTCCCCATGACAGGTTGGACAGTTTTACCTTTGAATCTACAGCACTTGACACACCTGTGAACTGTACCTTTGGCTAAATTTCTCCCCCCTAAAGTCCAGTACTTATGCCTCGTTGTAGCCAGAAGGAGCTGTGGACCAGCGTGCATAAATGTGATATGATACATTTGAAAAATTAGTTTACACAAAGGGTGTCTGGCACTGAGCAACACTGGATGTTTGACATTGTAGTCATAACTAGAATTGCTCAGTCTTCCCCCCACACGAATGAGCAAATCATCACCAATGAAAGGTGAGAGGGAAAGTAGATTACTTTTGCAGGGCAAAGGTTTGTCTGACGTGAGCAATGCTAACTCTGAATGAAATGTATCTTGTTGAGCTGTACGTAGAAGTAAATTAACTGACAACTCGAGCTCCTGAAGAGAGAGTGGTCCTTCTTGTTTGGTTTTGTTTTTACAGCTATTATGACAGAATCTTAACACAAAAGCTACTACTCGTTTAAGTTTTATGAAGCTTGATGAATCTTTAATCAAGGTGGAGAATATATTAACGTCACTGTGCTCATTGTTAGTGACAACATGTGAGTGCTGTATCATTTCTGGCAGATTGGCCTTGTGTTCTTTGTTTGGATTTTTTGGCCATACTGATGGATCTGATTGAAGAAACTGAGGACCAGTCCACCATAAGGTAGAATGGTCCAGCTGATCAGCACTAAGACCCCTTGACACTAGGTCTGCTGGATTGTCCTTAGAAGGGACATTTCCAGTCAGCAGTAAGCTCCTGAATTTCGCTAACTCTGTGACGCACGAAAGTCTTTAAATTGAGAGATGAAGAAGCGATCCAGCCCAATGCAATGGTTGAATCAGCCCAAAATACGCAATTCTTCAACTCCAAGGTAAGTGACGATAATACCTTTGAACACAATCTTGCTCCAAGAAGACATCCACTGAGTTCGAGACGTGGTATGGTTGTTTGTGGTTTAATTGGAGCCACCTTACTCTTGGAAGCTAAAAGACGGACACAAACACAACCGTCGGTGCCTACACTGCGTACATAAACGCATGCCCCGTATGCCTTCTCACTTGAATCTGTGAATGTGTGAAGTGTGACGTCAACAGGGTTGTGTACTTTGATGCATCTAGGTATAGCCAAGTTATTGAGGTACGGTAGAGTATGGGCAAAATGACGCCATGATTCTTTGATTGGTTGAGAAACTTCCTCGTCCCATGAACACTTACTGATCCACAATTGTTGCATGATGATCTTTGCCTCTACTATACACGGAGAGACCAGTCCAAGTGGATCGAACACTTGAGCAATTGTGGAGAGAATTGAACGTTTATTGATTTTATTGTCCAAGTTAACCTGTATCGAAAATGTAAGTGTGTCTTGAACACACTGCCAATCTAAACCTAAAGTTTTGGATGACTCGTCAACGCTGAGGTTAACGGACTCTGAATAGTCGTTATTATTGCAAACTGCATGCAAAATTTCTTGATTATTTGAATGCCACTTCCTAAGGTTTAATTTGGCAGAATCTAATTTGCTTGTGACATTGCGACACAATGTGATTGTGTCTTCGATTGTGTCCCTACCTGACAAAAAGTCATCGACGTAGAAGTCGTGACATATGGCGTGCTTGACATTGTCGTCTTTTGAATCTAGTCCCAATTGAGTGAGACATCTTGTTGCTAAATACGGCGCGGATGCTGTTCCGTACGTAACCGTATTTAGAGCGTATTCTGCGATAGGCTGGGAAGGGTGTGCCCTCCATAGAATTTTTTGTAGTGACCGCTGCGATTCTACAACCTGTATTTGACGGTACATTTTTTCTACGTCTGCAGTCACTACAAAATTGTGTTGACGGAAACGTAAAAGAATTGACAATAAGTCATCTTGAATAGTCGGCCCTATCATTTGAATGTCGTTGAAAGACTTGCCCGATGTAGTTGGAGAGGACCCGTTAAAAACGACTCTTAATTTAGTCGTCGTGCTAGACTCCCTAAGTACCCCATGATGGGGCAAGAAGCATGAAATTGACCCATTATTGTTCTTAATTTTGCTCATATGACCTAAATTCTCGTATTCTGTAAGAAACTCTACGTAAAGATCCTTAAGTTTGGGATTCTTTTCTAACCGGCGCTCTACCGACAAAAAAGTTGCTAAAGCGCGTTGATAAGAGTCCCCCAAGACATCAGGCGAGTCCTTCAGCGGCACAGAGACTTCAAAACCGCCCTTCAGGGTCACGTGACGTCGACTTGATAAAGTGCTCTTCACAAGCGCGTTCTTCTGCGGTCATTTTGTATTTAGGCGCAACTGAATCTAGTTCCCAGAAACGGGAAATGTCCATCTGAACATCGGAACCTACTTCACGCATAAGCATGCAAATTGACGTCTCTGGTTTGGGCTGTTTTATGCCTCCTGAGACCAACCAGCCTAACTTTGTTTCAAATAGGGTCGGTTGGTTCTTTCCTAACTGAATTCGATTAGAACCTAGCACGTTCCAAAATATGTCTGCACCTACTAATATTTGAATGCATGCAGGTGTATTGAATGTAGGATCGGCTAATTGGATGCCTGTAGGCATTTGAATGCTGTGTAAATGTATATACGTTGATGGAATGGCCGTCGTGATATTGGGAAGTACGTAACAATCTACGTCCGTCTTGAAGCTACCATCAACTGAATGAATTTGTATTGAGCAAGCTTGTGAACTGCTTGAAGTGTGACTATTGATCCCAGTTACCTTGGAGTCTACAGAAGAAGTGTGTAATTTAAGCTTACCGCATAGATCCTGCGTGATAAAATTCGCCGTGCTGCCGTTGTCGAGCAGTATACGTGCAGTCTGCAGACGACCTTGACTATCAGCGACCTTCACGAGAGCTGTGGATAGCAGTACATTGCTAGCATTAGTGTTATTTACGAACTCCTTGGCAACAATGGCTATATTTTGAGGGATCTCAACTTTAGAGTTAGAGTCAAGAGTAGGCTCACAATGAATTAACGTATTGTGCTTTTGATTGCAATATTTGCAGTGTGACAGACGACACTGAGAATCGGCGTGACCATGGCATAGGCAGTTGAGGCAAACTTTAAATAACTTGGCTTTTTGAAGACGTGCCTCATTTGGAAGTTTCCTAAACAAAGAACAGCTGTACAGATTATGATCTCTCTAGCACAATGGACACTGGTGAGAGTAAGAGGTTCTACGTTTGGTGTCAAAGGAATTTGTGACAACGAAGCTTTTGGGTTTTGGTTGACCAAATGAAGATGATGATGATTGCTGATTGATTTTATTATACTTCTTTTCCTCAAGACTCTCTAAAAAATCTGCTCTTTGAAGAAGAAACATTTTAAATGCTTCCAGAGTAACGACAGAAGATTCTGAGTTCCTGCGCTCCTCCCACTCTCTACTGGTTACCGAATCTAACTTACTTGACATCAAATGAATAATGAGAGTGTCCCAATTATCTGTCGGCTGGCCTAGTGAATGAAGAGCACGTAAATTTTTATTAGTTATGTCAAGAATGTTCCTTAAGGCCTGGCTAGACTCTTTATGAATTGGCTCAACATTGAATAAAGCACTAACGTGATTAGCGACTAATAATTTCTGATTGTCGTATCTATCAGAAAGTAATTGCCATGCAATTTCATAATTGTAGTTTGTGAGGTCCAAACTTTGAACGACTAGAGCTGCACTACCTCTGAGTGAAGCACGCAAGTAATGAAACTTGTTAATTGTATTAATTGAATCATTATTGTGAATGAGTGAGAGATAGGTATCTCTGAATGCTAACCAGTTATGATAACCACCTTCGAAGCGAGGTAAATCAATCTTGGGCAGGTTAATGAAATTTCGATTGTGTGTTTTGACAACTGTCGATACAGAGCTTACCTCAGATTCATTGCCGCAGGAATTCCGCCTCTGAGAATACTTTTGTATTAAAACTTGAGCAGACGACATGCAGGCATAGTAGCCATCCTCGAAAAGCTTGCGCTCCTCTCCGATGTCTCCACCGCTAGCAGCCTCTGACAGCATCTCAATTTCTGTCTGAAAGGCATCAAATTCATCGAATATAGGAACTATCTTATCATAGCGTAACTGAAGTTCGGCAAGCTGTAATTCACTAAGCTGAGGTTCGGCTGACAATTGATCAAGAAACTTCTGAAACGTTGTAAGCTTGCTTTTGACAGCACCGCGTTTGTAATTCAGCGATTTTAAAGTCTGCTCAGCCATAGTAAAAGAATAAAAGAAAGAACTTAATATGCAATGTTAAGTGAAAATATAAGCGCCTTGAAAAGATTAAGTAGCAATTACGCGTCAACAAAGTGATAATATTAAATCCGCGCAGTTGCCGCTAACTGCAATATAACTACTTGACTGACCGGTTTAGTTGCATACAAAACAGCTGATTGATAACCTGCGAGAAAGATTACACTTTGTTATAAATATTATAAAATAACTATTTTTGCGCTGAAATGGTGATTGTGAACACAAATGAGTTACAAGTGATTGATTTAAATAAGTGGTGGTATGAATTGATTTCAATCGACATGAATTAGTAACGTTGTAATGTATGAATTTGAACAAGTAATTAGTGAGGTTATGCTAATTACAAACTATAATATGAAAGTAATACGATTGATATCTAACTACTGATAGATGAGTGCAATGAAAACAAGCAACTAGTGAACTAGTGAACCAATGGAATGACCTTTAGGCTGTCATATAATGCCTAAATAATGAATGTAAGTTGAGGGAAATGGATGGAATGCAAAGCGACTAAGACAGAGTGAAGTGAATGATTATAAGGAAATAAAGGAACGGTCTCACGGTTTTATGTCCTGTGTCCCCAAATAAGTTTCTTTATCTGCGCAATTGCTTGAATGGCTCAACTTTGTATGATCTCTTTATCCCGTTTCTCGTATGACTTGCTGACTCCTTGTATGTGATTGCTACGATATGGGGTGACGCGACTGCCTCCTGGTCGCGGCACTTGTTTCCTATTGAAAAGGAACGCTCCGTGTGTGCTGGCCTTGTTCACCCGTCGCTGAATAATCCTGACTGCTGGGATGTGATGCGATGAGGGTCAGCTTGCAACTTGCACGTAGCTGGATGTGCCCGAAGACGCAAATCTGGATTACGGCTCACTGTAGGGAGTCCGTAGGAGTAGCTCGACCTTTTCCGACCTCTTCAATCTTCTTTCTTCCAAATCGGAGGTTCGCATAGGACCATGTAAAAATCCCTAACTTGCAAAGCTCTTCAGGATATATAGTGGTCTTGAATAAAAGTGGACTGTAGTTTTAGCTGGTATAATTTGGCGTTAAAAATATTGAAAGAATCGGTTACAGTCGTTGAGACAAAAAGAGAAGTGGTAGAGGAATAACGGAACAATTTTTAAAGCTCACTTTTTGACCGTTGCAAAATGTTGCTATGAATAAAATTAAACACAATCCTTTTTACGTGAGTAAAAAATGAGATTATACATATTGAATTAGTTATTAAATTGATTAAGATTTGATTTGTATTAAAATTATATAAAATTAGAATTGTTGGTTCAAAATTAATTATTTTTAAACGATTCTGAACACATATTATTTATTTATTTATCTTGAAATAACAATCAGTCATAAAACAATATAATATAGATCAAATTGAATCAAAGGGAGCCTTAAATTTGATATTTTGTTGATTTAAATAGAATTATAATATCATATAGAATGTATTCAACAAAACAGATGTAGCCGACACTTCAGCTGTGTACTTACTACCTGCAGTTTGCGACCCTGATTTAGAAGTGAAGTTAAATGTATTAAGCTTTTAGAGTAATACAGTCAATCCCGGGAAATCCCGCATTCAATAATAAGAAATAATTATTTTTAGTGGTTTTAACCACTCTTAGTTATGTCCTCCCGCAAAGTTTAGGTAAATAGGCACTACCTATTCCGAGCTCTGATGATGATGATGATTCTCCATTAATTTGGGTGGGGTAAATTACTGCACTTAATGAACATTTTTTTCACATCGATTGTGAGTTTTTGGTCCATAAGTTTTTGAACCATGAATTCAATGTTTTCAATGCATAATCTTCGATAATATCGGAGGGTAGTTGCCTCTCATTATGACAACACACACTTTATATAGCTCCACATTTTGAATTAATTATTAATGGACTAATAAATGATGTGTTCACCTGTTATTGGGGTACATAAATACCCAATTATATCATAATGAACATTTATACCGTACCAAATCTTTTGTACCTACTCTGTTAGTGTCCCGCATAAATAAATAAATAAATATTATCAACATGTACATAAAATAGAATATAAATAACAGGTTTGTCAACAAAGCGTCACTTAGAAAAAAAACGGGGTATTTTCCAACTCCAACCTCTCTTAAGTAATATCAATTATGTATGCATTTGCTAAAAGAAACTTCGCAACACTGAATAAATGCAAAACTAAGTTGAATCAACTTGTAAGTTCAACGGAGTCTAAGTTAAATAAGTTCTCGACTCGGTTTTGTTACGTTGAGGCGAGTTAAGTTAGTTTTTTTAATAATATCAAGTATTAGTTTTGCAGTTTGAAGTAGATGGTTTATTTCTCAGTTTAATGAATATGTTGGATGGGTTGGAAGTTAGACTCGCGCACTGAGGGTTTCATAATGAAGATTGAAGACTAGAATAAATTCAATTAAATGCTCGCATTAAAATATGATGTGTATAACGTGGTCAGATCCCGTTTTCGATTTATTACAGTATCTAAAAAAACATTTGAACGGTCCACGGAAAGAACATGACTGTCTAGTCACATTAGTAACTTTTTGAGATATCGCGATTTGAAAGTTAGGAACCATCATATTTTGTACGTAATTTTCGTGTAGAGGTTTTTTAAGAGTGAAAAAATACAAGAAATATGAAGATTTATATCTTAAACTGAAAGGTAGGTTCATTTCGTCCTCTAGCTTTTGAGATTCAAAACTCATTTTCAAAAAAAAAAGTGACTAGACATGTTCTTTCCGTGGACCCTTCATTTGTGCCTATATAAATTATTTTTACTAAATAAGTAGGTATATGCAGGCAGGTATCTATTGAGCGACTTGTGGTCCAAGGAAAAGTTGAAGGCACCCGGCCTAGGGGCAGATCCCCTATGAGATGGACAGACCAAATTAAAGCTGCTGTAGATAGCTCGTTACACCAATGTACGAGGAAGGCAGTTGTCAGATAGTAGTGGCGCCAAGTTGTGAAGCTTTCCACCAGCGCCTGATATGATGACCACGACCACTCTGTCAAGAGTGAAAAGGACTAAGAAGAATGCAGGCAAGTAAACTCGTACAACAACAATAAATTTCAAGTTAATATATTTGGAGTTACTAAGCAAAACTTCACTACTTTTAAATGCAGACAGACAGATATCCAAGTCAGAGGTAGGTACTTAAAAGGTTTTTTTTTACAATTAGGTCAAAGTCAAAGTAAAAATATTAAAAAAAATATGTAAAGATCCTTAAAAACGCTACTTAATAATTAACAAGCTTACACAACCTTATACAATTAACTTGCATGTTAAGGATTATGTTGGTACAGTCAACAGCATAAATAAGTGATTATTTATGTACCTTGTCACTTTAACGTCGTGTTTGAAATGTCATACAAAATTGTGAAACGATTGAAAGCGACAAGGTACATAAATGATCACTTATTTATGCGGTTGACTGTAGTACATACATAGGTAATGTATCTGACTCTATGTACACTAGCGTTGTATGTTTTGTGGAAATGAGGTTGAGTTCACCTCGCACCGCAAACGAACACAGGTCATTACGATCGACTAAGGTACAGGTAATTAGAGATCGCGTATTTTCTGTGAAATTGCGTATTGAATTATGCGTGGAATTTAGTCGTGGGATTTGATTATATGAGCGCGATGCTTACGTGAACTATGTGCAGGGTAGGTTGAGTTTTTTTTTTTCAAACATACTTGGAAAAGATTATTTTTTGGGCCGTTTATTAAATATCAGGGAACAATGTCACACCAATTGACCTAGGCCCAAACTAAGCTCTAGGCTTGTACTATGGGTACTAGACAACGATATACATACTTATATAGAGAAATATCAATAAATAGAAAACATCCAACACTCGGGAACAAATATTCGCGCTCATCACACAAATATCTGCCCTTACCGGGATTTGAACCCAGGACCGCTAGCTTCGTAGGGAATTTTTTTGAGGAAATGAAAGAAAACCTTAGTTATTATATTTAAACGTCTTTACTTATTCTTAAACTAATTTACAAAATAAATATCTAAATTATTCTATTTACATTTTGGGATACACAATTAAGTCACACACCTAAATCGGGTTTTTCTTTTAGCCAAGTTTAACCCATACCGCACTCAGAACCGATGACGATTAAGTCGTTCCTTAATGACGATTTTCCAAACTCAAGTTTTGAAAAAGGAACGAATCAATTTTCGCCAATTTTTTTCTGTGTAAGGTGGTTAAGCTTAACTAAAAATCATAATATGAATTTAGTTCGAACAAGAGTCTTTGGTGTGGTCTGTTTGAGCTTCGTAGGCAGGGTCACTACCAACGAGGCCAACGCGTCGTCAAATATTGCAATGTTTCACCTGTACTGGGTTGAGACTGGACGGAAAACCTTTTTGTTTTTGACGTGTTTCAGAATTATTTACTTGACTGTAATGGAGGCCGAGATAAAAGCAATACCATGACACGTCAAAAACAATAGCGGCCTTTACACTGCACAATTTGGATCGCGGGAAACGCCACGCGCCATTCCACGCGCCAGTCCGAACCGTAGGTTTTTTACTATTTTACTATTACAGTTGCATTTACACGTACGGTTTGGCGCGAAGATTGGAATGGCGCGTGACGTTTCCCGCGGTCCGAACTCTACGTGTGCAGGCCGCTATTGTAAGTTTACCGTGTTGAATAGAGACCTTGATCAAATTGCGTCTAATGACGTCTATTGACATCAATCAGACTGTCTAATTTTGGGGTCCCAGTGAAAAAGGGAATAAGTCTCCTGGAGATCAAGTGAAAAAGTTTTAAGTCTAGTATACTCCGTTCATGTATATACACTTTTTTAGTAAGAGTTAAGTCGATTTCTACACTCAAAAAAATGAGAGCCAACAAAGAGAGATTTTCACTTAGTTGACAAAAAATGATTACAATAGTTAAGATATCAGTTATATTAACCAAAGCTGATAGTTAACTACAGCAATTTCTTTAGTCATTCAACTAACATCATAGTTGATGTATCTATCGTCTTAGTTGATGTATCTATCGTCTTGTCAGGCTCGTATGGGACCAAGACGCTTATGCACAACAATCACAATCTTGTTACAAGCGACCAATTATTTTTTTCAGTGTAGCCTTCACTTCAGTTCAGTTCACTAGGTATCCAGAATTAAATTCTGAGAATTTTGAGATTCATGTGTATTTAACTGTAACTAGGTCGCTTGGAAGATAGGCAGCTGTAACTTAATTTTTTGGCCATTTATTAAGTTAGTGCTTATTGTACAATTTCCAAATTTTGATTAATTGCGCTAAGTTTTATGGCCGGCCACCATGACCTAGAATATTTTTTCAGTACTTGTAATTAAAAAACCGAGAAATGCTAAGGCGACTCAGAAAGTAAGGATTTATTTGAAATGCGATACTATTTTGGAATTACGGTGTAATTTATTACATTGCTACGTTATTCAGGATAAGAAATCGAACTTTGGAATCCAAAATTATAGCTGTTTCTAGCCAAGGGAGCCGAAAGTGTGGGTAGCGTTATTAAACCTTTAATAACTCCATAACGGATTAACACATAGCAAAGTTAAAAAAAAGAACTAAACCGGGATAAAAAGTTCTTATGCCGTAATATTTACGTCACCCACTGAATGCCAATAAAGGAATTTTATATACTTTCGCAGTTTTTATACTTATAAAACATTTCATACTTACCTACATTTTGTAGCAAATTATTAAAAAAAAACATCCCGTATTTATTCTCAAATCTATACACTTAAAGTACGGCCAATGAGACGAGATAAAGAATGTAAACAAACTGACCGTTACCGAGTTATATTGCGATAGCGAGCGATTATTATATCTGTCCTTATTTCTCTTACGCAATAATATCTGCAGTTGGTCGATGACGGCCGTCGTAGCGTGATTCGTGGTACAGGAAAGCTGACAGTACAGAAGTTGTCAACATTAGGGCCGCCATTTTGTGAAGTTCATTCCTGTTCGAACTGCGTTCGAAGTGACACGATTTATTAAAAGCTTGTTTACATTATTTATCTCATGTCTTACTTTAGCCTTACTTTAGTATAAGATTTATTAAAATTATTTTATTTTTCTCAAAAATGTCCGGAAATGTTGACATTCCTATCTACATATTGAGACGCGAAGTACATAGTTCACTGACAGTTCTCAAATTAAAAAAAAAAACATTGCGTGCTCGCTACACAAGCCCGCAATGTTGCATACAAATTCTATTACTATCTAGCTTGTAACTTTTTAAAAAGTGAAAAGGTCCATAATAAAATGAGGGCACAAGTCTTATACATCCAAATTTTACTCGAAACAACTTTTTTATTTGTGCCTGGAATAGCTTATGTTTTTTTTAAAAACAAAAATTGCGTTTCTCCTTGTCATAAATAAAAAGGCGGTAAGGAGTGATGGTTTTTTCACATGAAGTTTCTGTTTGTATGCAATTCAAAAAATGAGTTCAAGCGATGAAGATTTGGCTCCAACACAAAAAAAATCTTGCGATTTTTGAGAAAAGCACTATATTTGCCTCGGCAGGAACAGCAATACAGCAATTGCGGGGTTCGTATTTTTAAACGGACTCGCAAGCTCGTCCGTTTAATCCAATACTCGGCCCGCAATTGCCTACTTCCATGCCTGGGCAATAATGTACTATTATTTTATTTTATCATTATTTACACTTCTGTTCTCGTCAGAGGTCAATAACCGCGTCTCGTAAATGGTTTTCACATGCTTGCTTGTAATCTATGACGATTAGTAGACGTCTCTTGTGTGGAATCTACTATTTTTCAACATTACCTTGTCCCTGAGGTAGAATCCGAGTTATCGAGTGAATGCTAAGAAAAATACGTATTAATTTAAGGTCTTACAATTGCAGTACTTTGCCTTCTCCTTGAACTTTTGCTCTTAACACTAATGGTAAATCTTAGGTTTTACTAAAAAAAGGAAAGAGAATAAGGCTTCTGTTTACAACAAATAGCAAATAGAAGAGTTAAATAAATATCAAGGGACAATGTCACACCAATTGACCTAGTCCTAAACTAAACTCTAGGCTTAAAATGGGTACTAGATAACGATAAAAATACTTATAAAGAGAAATATATACCTACTTAAATACATAGAAAACATCCATGAGTCAGGAACAAATATTCGCGCTCATCACATAAATCGCTTGCCGAATGCAATAAGGGCACAACTCAAAATTTTCGAGATTTGAGATTATTGCGGAATCGTGATTTAAAGTGCTCGTTTTACCGTATGCATTAAAGACTTTAGTCAAAAGTATACTGTAACAGACCAAAGAGGGCATTTATGCCTTTACTGCACTAAGAGAAATGATCTATCCCTTTCCTGCTATATGGGCCCATCACCAGTCGGCCGCTTGCACTCGACGCAAACGCACACGGTAATTTGTGCTACAAAGGCATTTCTTAGTTGTGCCCGTATTGCATAATTTTTTAAACTCATTTTCAATTTGTGCCCGCTATTTTTTACAATAAATCGAAGAAAATATAAAAGAACTAAACGTCATTTGATTATACCACAACAGTAAGTACCTGCCTTAATATTTTATATAGGTATATATTGTAAATTATATCCGTTATGTCCGACCGCACTTGGAAATTACATACAACATAATAATAATATATTATATTAAATGATTTTAAATTTAGAGTTAATTATAGAACGAAAGTATGTTCCTATATAATATGATGTAATTATTCTTTTACAAGCAAATAATTCTGCTGAAGTCTACTTAATTCGTTGAACAATTCGACTGAACAGTGGCATATTTTTTAATGGAATTTAATGAATTCCTCTGTCATAAACTAGCGTAAAGTCACATATTGGAACTTCAGGTACACCGACCCTCACAAGAATGTGAGTCGGCGGCCCCGGTCCAGAAGGGCTTGCACCTCTGTCTCCGGGATGCTGACGATGGCGAAGGTTTCTAACTGAGCCTTGCCTGTTAGCGCTGATGAGCAGCCACCGGTCAATGCGGACTATTCCGGCCCCAGGCGCTCTGCTAATGAAGGGAGTTTGCTACCTCCCCGAAATCGTCCCAGACACCCGGGAGCAGAATACCGCAGCGAACTCTGTTTGGCACCTCATTTTCACGCTTGACCACCAACTTGTCCCCTGATGAGAGGGTGATGGTGGCCATGCACCGCTTGACCCAAGCCACCGCTGCCTGGTCTCCGCATCATATTGTCAGGGTTCCGTTAGCGTATAGCGGTTTGCCCTGAAATTGTGGTCCGGCCGCACTCTGGAGGTTCTGCATCGCCACAGCCATGACGAAGCCCTGAATCAGGTTGAAGGCCTCTTCGGCGAGTTGTGAGACGAGGTGAACCTTACTTGCAGACGTTACCGCAACCATCAGGTCAGCTTTTTCTGCGTCCGCGTATGCTGCTCGCGGGGTCCCAGCGGTGAACTCGATCCTCTGCTTCTTAGATTCGCCTCTCGGAGACAGAGTCTCGTCAAGGCGTACCATTTTCACAGAGGCCCGAGCCACTGGATTATTGGTGCTGGCTCCTTTCCCTTTCGGTGGGATACGGTTTGCTGTCAGTTGGCTAAGGCCATTGGTAGATCCCTGCATCTCCACCGTATTGGGAGCCCCTGACGGATGTGAAGAGTCTAGCTAGAGTCTAGCTGGGAGGATGTTATTGGTGTGGGCTACAACGCCGGTGTCTACCCCGTGGCTGTAGATTTCTCTGAAAACGGGACGATCTCTAGGTTGTTTGTTGTTGTCGGGTGTTCTGTGTGTGTGTGTGTGTGTGTGAGTGTGAGGTCCACGCTCGGGTTTCCGGTCCTGCTGGTTTCCCTGCAGACCTTCCTCCCCTCGCAGACTTTTTGTTTGTGTGTGGGGGGGTCCTGCAGCACCGCCCCCGTGCGGGTGAGTGTTTGTAGACTTCGAGTTCGAAGGCGTTGCCTTAAAGCCACGTGTAAAGAAAGGTAGCGGCACTTTCTTGCCACTTACCTTCTGCTGTGTTGGGTTTGTTGGGGTAGCTGGCTGGGCTTTCGCCCTACCGCTACTTTTGTGTGGTGTTTGTTTGAGGTGGGGTCCTGCGTTACTAGTACCCGCACCTAGTGTGTGGAAGAGGACGGCACACCCAGAGGAGATCTCTTGTTCAGCACCATCGAGTTTCCCCTCCGACACTCTCGGCGTTTCAGATCGTACATGTTCCAGTACATGTTCCATGTTTGTTCTGGTTTTCTCTTCATCTCTCGAGTTTCCCGCCCTCCAAGGAGCCCGCACCTTTGGGAATGTCTTATTAAGAATACACCAGGAATACTCGAGAGATACAGACATGTTGGGTTGGATATCATTGCGCGACATCGGGAGCTGCAGACGTGTGGCTGGGTTGATCGATCCGAATCTTCCCAGGTGTTCCACACGCCCTTGCCCCATTAGCATGCCTGACAACCTGCCCTCCCAGAGGACACCCTTTGGAAAGTTTACTTTAAACTGTAAACGAGAGGTTCGCAAAGGATAAGGATGTTACAAGCAATTTTGTTTTTCTTAAAAAAATACGATTTACCATGAGACTTAAACTTTTGATAACTTGATGAGAGATCTTTTTTTTAATATTTGACTTATTTTTTAAGTATTTTATAATATAAACGTTATATTAAAAGTGTTATGTAAAATTAGTGAAGTAAGTAGTACTTACATGTCATAATATATTAGTTTGGTTAATATACATTGTGCAATGGATGATTATATATATTGTGAAACAATTACAGGTTTTCATTTAATTATGTAAACCCCTTAATTAACTTAAACATGTAAAGATATTAATTTAACATTTTATTTTGTCATTACATTTTTCTCACAGTTAACAAAAAATGGCACAAATTCTTTGTGCTACAAGGGCTCAACTCTAAGTACCCATATTTAAATGCATATAATATCAAAATTATTAAACATTTAAAACAAAAAAAAAATTATACAAAGGAATATATCCTACAGAAGAGATAATACCAAATATTATATGTATAACTGCAAATTAAGAGAAAATACATTTGTTTTTGCGGACATACACCCATTTATTAAAACTTTAACAGCCAATTTCTCCAAATGTTGCTTTTTTGATTTGTGCACTTATTGCATTCGGCAAGCGAAATATCTGCCCTTATCGGGATTTGAACCCAGGACCGCTAGCTTCGTAGGGTATTTTTTTGAGAAAATGAAAGAAAACCTTAGTTATTATATATTTAAACGTCTTTAATTATTCTTAAACTAATTTACAAAATAAATATCTAAATTATTCTATTTACATTTTTGGACACACAATTAAGTCACACACCTAAATCGGGTTTTTCTTTTAGCCAACTTTAACCCATACCGCACTCAGAATCGATTACGATTAAGTCATCCCTTAATGACCACTTTCCAAACGCGAGTTTGAAAAAGGAACGAATTATTTTTCTCATTTTTTTTTCTGACTTAAGACTAAAAATCGTATGAATTTAGTTCGAACAAGGAGGCTTTGGTGTGGTCTGTTTGAGAGTCCACGCGTTAGAAATTCTTGCGGCCAGTCCTCGAATGTTTCGGTGACCATCGAAATGTTGGCTTTTGTATTTAAAACTTGTAATAGTATGGTATTTTTTCAATATTATTTCAATCGCCTGTGTGTTTTTAAACACATTAAAATTTTTTCCAATATAATACAAAAACAAGGTTAGAAAAATCAATACATTCCTTGTTGAATTGAAAAAAATTATAATTTATATGCTTGTAATTTTAGTATCTCTTTAATAATCATATCTATTGATTTTTATTTAGTAACTGTCACGTGTGTAGGTAAACCTGGCCCTTTAGTCTTCATTGTTTTTTCCCATATTGCTATCGCATTGCACTATGACAACTCTTATGAACATGAGTGTAAGGGCTGTCGATTTATAAATCATACGATTGCAATAGGGGTAAAATGATAGTGGAATAGAGGCCCTAATTAAGTTCACATTCAAGTTTTAAAAAGTACATCTCTCATCTTTTTGATTCTAACCCATCAAACATGGCACCTAAATACTATCATCACTATCACAGTTCTTGTCAAAATGACTATTAAATATAGTCTGGTAACAGTGAGGTTGTATTTAATATTTAAAAAATATTTACAGGATGTTTAATAAATAATAAATATATTATATCAATACGTCGTTTAACTTTTAAAGTTAAACACCCCTATTTAAAAACAATACGGGATCCTTCACTGAGTAAACGCACTGCGTTCAATACAGCTTTGTGATTGGTCCTTTTTTAACGACCTTTCGTTTATGAGGCGATTTGAACCACCCTGTGCGTTCGTGAGCACTGTGAGACCTCATAGTGACGTTTGTGAATACGGGTGTAAGCTATTCTGTTCTCTAAGCAAACACTGCACATTATTAAATTTAAACTGTGCCTATATTTTACTGGGTAAAACCATATCGCCTTTAACATGTTATCGTATTCTCAACGTTTTGATAGCTCTTATTTACTTGACAGTAACGGCGCAGCCCAGTTGAATACAATACGGCAACATGTCAAACTTAATATGATTTTACCTAATAAAAACCAAATTTGGAAGCGGTGTCCTTCCAAATTTGATCGTGAATGTCAACTCTTTAGTCCAAATTGTACTGATGATGACACACGAATCTCATCACCCCAATTGTTGTCACGCTATTTTGTTGTATATGAAAACCCTGTACCGTGGGCTATACCATCACGCCAAGCAGTCTGTGTATGGACGAACTGACACCCATATGAGGGTTGGTCGACCGCTAATCGAAAACTATTGGACCGCCGTAGTGAGCTAACATTTTGACGTCCTTACATATGGCTGATTACTTGTTGTCAATTTGACTCACCGTTCAGCTTTTAGAGCTGTTTTCGTCCTGCTGCTTGAGAGCTGGGTTCATCTACTTTAACTGCTAATAATGCCTTTTTGGTCTAGTAGACAGTATTAAATTCACACGTTAGTGAACTGAAACGTAACAATACCGTGACACTAAACTTTTATATACTGTATATTTTGTACAGTTAAGTAAAAAATATCGGTTGCCTTGATAATTACGTCCTTTATTTTTTTGAAACGTCGTCTTTTCGTGATTGTGCTGCTATTAGTAATAAAATAAAAATGCATAGTTTGGTTATTACTAAAAATACTTTCCAACAAAAATATAAAAGTAATATTAAAACTCGGCAGCCAAATAATAACTAAGTTTTGCCCTTTTTATAAAAATTCAACATTCCGTCAACCCATTTGAAATTTATGTTTTTAACACTTTTAATACAATCTTCTCAATACAACATTTATTTTGTAGATCGTCCTGTAGTGATCTCGAGTGAAATCTGTCATTTTGTTAAAAACTATTACTTGACTAGTTAAATAAAGTTATTGCACTTTGTTCTTAGAACTTCTCTTCTCCGTATTGGTTATTGCTGTTATATTTTTCTTTCTTCTCTTTTTTACTGTCTTTTCCATCTTCTGTAAAAAGAAATAGAAACTTAAGCTACAATAATACTATTACATTGGTTGCAAGTTGATATTAGTGATACTAGACTATGCTAAACTAAAATTAGTCGAACAGATAAAACTGACAGGTCGGGGGCTCGGCAGGCCAAGTTTCCAGGCCATTCTTATAGAGATTTATCATAGGCTGGTGGACATACAACATGACGTTTTGTCAACAGACTGCCAGGTCCCGTCTAGACAAACCAAGTTTTTAAAAGGATCTTTGTGTACTTTTTCATATTAAGTGGAGATGCTCTGCTGCCCTTATAAGCCAAAGAAGGTAGCTAACTGCATAGTAATAGTATAAGCATTTTGAATTAAATGTTTTTAGCCATAGAGTATAGAATGCTTCAACAACATTGAGCTTAGTCGCTTTGTTTGGTACGAGTATTACAGCAGGCTGAATATTTAATGACTTCTTTTCGTACTTTTCGCACTGCTAGGTCAAAACAGTATTAACTCAAAATCCTTTTTAGTTTTGTGTCAAGTTCATTGAATTTGTATTAAAGTTGTTTTTTAAATACAGTTATGTTTTGAGTTACTACTGTTTGATCTAGCAATGCGTTATGTATAAATCAGATTTTGACCCAGACTTACCGATTGTTTTGATCATTTCAGGTTCGTTCCAGTCCTGCACCTTGCCAGACATGAACAGGATGTAGAACAGGTTACTCAGGAAGTAGAAGGCGATAGAGATGAAGAACACCTTGCGCCACTCGGAGGCACTTTTCTGAAAGACAAATATTTGTCAGAGCCTAGATTCTGAGCCGGAGTCTATAATATTACTATGTTACTCTGTGAAACAATATTGAAATTGTCATTTTTTATTTTTCTAAGACAAGGAGAAGGCACACGAGCACTTAAGCCACCTGATAATGGGAACTACTACTGCCTCAAGACTGCAATCCTAAGATTTCAAATGCGTTGCCAACCCTGAGTACTCAGATGGAATGTTTTTATGTTAGTAATTTCACCAGTTATCTTATTCCAATACCGGAACACAACCATGCGAATACTCCTGCTTGGTGGTGGATGGTTAATATGGTGGTAGCGATGTTATCGTATTGCCAATGTTATTATAACTCTTATTAACTTGACTGTAATGGAGGACGCGGTAAAAGAATAAAGCGGCGTTTCTTCTCAGCAGTGGTCTCCTCCTGGGAAACACTGGTAGATTTTTGACCAGTAAAAGTGCTCATGCGGCCTACTTACTGAATTATTTTTTATGTTTTATATTTTTGTATGCTTACATATTGCTTATGATAACGAGTTGAAAAGAGCCCTTCATAACTTGACAAATTCCGAGCAGTCAAAGGGTGAGTACGAGTAGTTGGAATCTTGCTAAAATTAAACAACAGGAGTTTAATTTACCCAACCATCTGACAGTTGATTGATTATTTGTTTTTATTTCCCGGTTACCAAAAAGGATTTCGCCCGTATTTGACTTTTTGTATGAAAATAAATATTAAAGTACCTATAAAATATCCTTTATTACCACGTATCATCCACATAGATTGATGGATTAATTGAAATATTGTGAAAATCACCCTGATAGGGCTCTATTCTAGACGGTAAAGCCATGTTACTTTTGACATGTCATTGTATGAGCGACGTTATGTGAGCTCTTATTTACTTGATAGCAATGGCGATTCAGTCAATAACAATACGATACCACGATAATACGACCTTACGCCAAGTGTAAATAAAAATAGCGGCTGTAAAATGTATTTTTTACTGTTTTCTTTTTGGTCGAAATAATATATATGTTTATATGGGTATCAAAATGGGCATTCGGTTATTTTAAACTCACTTTTTTTTATATGTAAAACTTACCTCATCTTTAACGACTAGAGAGACGCTCAGAGGCGCCATGATGGAGAAGATATTCCCACAGCCGTTGGTGATACCCATCAGCGTACTGGCAAAGTTCGGGGAAATGTCGATATGCGTGATCTGCAAAGAAACAATAAGGCTAAAGCGCAACAAACACAGCTATAACTATAGTATTGATATTAATTATGGCTTGACATCTATTTTGTATAAAAGTTTAACAGAGTTTAGACCTCGCGCAAAGCAGCTTTAAGTTTGGATTGTTTTTTGAAAAAACGCACCAAGTTTCGTCTTAAATCTACGCACACGCACTAATCCACCATTCAATTAAAACCAAAAGTGCCAAAAACACGCAGCATTGCCCCGCTATATGGCCAACGAAACCTACGCGACAAGATTATGTACCGGATCGGGGTCACAGCCCCTGTCCCTTAACCTGCGCCCTAGATCTTTAATAAATCGCTTGGACAAGTGAAACAGAAACGAAAATTTGACCTTGCGACAAGTTACCCTGATCTTGATCTAACTTTCTCGGCTGAACCGCTTTACTACTACTAAATTACATAATAATACCGTGATTATAGAAGAAATACTCAATACATATTTGAAAAAGTACTTACCAGGAACCCTACGTAGTGTGCTCCATTAAGACCGACGGTGAACGTCAGAATGACCACGGCCAGGGTCAAGTGGCCGGGAGGCAGGTAGGACAGGAGGAGCAAGGCCGCCGCTGGACCCCAGAATGCTGGAAACCAGACGATTTTGGTGAATTTTTTGATCTTAATAACTAGACCGATCTAATTGTTAAGTTCCCATTGTAAGAACAACAATGATATTTTTTTTTGCAACAACGAAGCGAGGGCGAGTCATTAGTATTTACATCTAATTTAATTCATAACCTTCTTTTGGGTTTACGCCATCCAGTAAACCGAATAGTAATTAGGTACCAGTGAAATCTCGTAAAGATTAACTTACCAATAGTGTTAAAGATCTTGCGGGTCGTAGTAACAGAGAGAATGTTTCTGTTAATGAAGAAGTCTGCAGACCAGCTGAAGATGAAACTGAGGATGTACATCGCTAGGTAAGGAAGGGCTGATAATAGACCATTCTGTAAAGATACGGGAAATTTGTATAAGTAGGAAGAAATTTAATTGATTCATGCCATGAATAATGCAATGTAGACGTAATCTTCAATGAACGTTATAATAAAGAAGTTAATTAAGGTGTTTCAACAAAAATATTTGTTAATACTATATTTTAGATTATTAATTATGTGCTGCTCTGTCATGACGTGAGAAAGACTACAAACAATATTTTGAATGCACCTTTATTATGTAAATATCAGCATTTAAGCCTTGTTTTGTAAAAAAAGTCAAGTCTTTTTAACTAATGGCTTCCTTTCACTTTAACAGCATATCTTTAAAACAGCTGATGCAATATTAAATATTATTGAAACCGAATTAAAAGATACAAATAATGAGGAAGCTTACGTTTTTAATGTCGACGCCAAGGACTTTGTCCATATAGGAGGGCATTTCCGTGAGAAGGGTCCAGAAGCCGAGACTCTGCCCGCTGTGCGCCAGAAGGATAGCCCAGAAGGGAAGGGAAGTCCAGATGCTCTTCCAGGGGGTCACCATTTTCTGAAATACCAAGATTCTATCATAAAAGGTCCTGACAACGACGTTAAACATCAGGCATAGAAAGGTACCCTACTGCGTCTAAGTTTTCTCTATCGACGTCCGTCTGTAGAAACTATAATCATAGGCGAGGAATATAAAAGTTCAGTATGAACGTTTGAAAACGAGAACTAGGTAAATATATTTTACTCAGTAGTTTAGGATTAAGTATAACTTAAACTGTACTTTAGTAAGAATTTTTGTCAGTAAACTCCCCTGAACATAATTTACTTAACAAATAATTACATAATGTAAATAATATAAATACACGAACATCTCTTACGAATAGAAAGAGGTATAGGTTCCAGTTTCTACTTTCAGACTTTTTTAACTATCAATGTACAGTCGACGTCAAAGATATGTTTACATTTTTTCACCTTATTAAAGCTCACACACATAATCTCACGCCTTCGTTCCCAGAGTGGGGTAGGCAGAGCTACAGAATTACAAAGATATTTGAAGTCCACTATACATGCAAAATTAAGCTATTAATAACAAAAACTACCGACAGAAAAACAGTAAAGACATTGAACCTATGTAAATGTGTTTGAAAGTTTATTTTGCTTAGGCAAGGAGAAGGCAAACGAGCACACAGTCCATCTGGTGGTAAGTGGGATCTTAGATCCTTAGACATTTGCTTTCTCAAGACTACAATTACAAGACATCAATCCTTAGATTGCAAACGGGTGACCAACCCTGAGGGCTAAGACAAATATCACACGAGTTGCTTGTGCGTTGCGTCGTCGTCAATGCGTTGTTCTACATAATAAATTAGAACGACATGCCACACGATGCGTTGAAACACTTGCGTCGCTCTATGTTAAAATCACAGCGATGCGACGACGCATCGCACTGGCGTCGCTCGTGTGGCATTGTTCTAAGGTGAAATGCCTCTATGCTTGTAATTGCACCGGTTGTCGTATCTTAACATCGGAACAAAACACATCAATAAATAGGTAGGAGCAGAATCAGGGTGCACTAAGTATTTCCATACCTTTGCTTCACTAATATCGGCAGATCCAGCGTTCGTCTCAATATACTTCCGTTCTTCTTTCGATATCCAGCGGCTGGTGCCAGGAGTTGAGGCTCCGAAGATCAACCAGAGGATGCACCATCCGAGGCAAGTGATGCCAGTCACGTAGTAAACGGAAGGCCAACCAAACCTGCTGGCCGAGAGCACTCCAGCCGTCATCATCTCAATGATGGTGCCCAGTTGAGCTCCTGAAAGAAAGATGTGATCAGGCCTTTTAACGTTGTGGTTATCCAGTTTTGTTTCTTAAATGCTTTGTAAACTAAAGCATTTAAGATAAAATAAAAAGAGAATCTGATGAACAGTTCAAAACAGACCTATCATTTTATCAGTTAGTTTGAGCACAGCTAAATAAGAGATAACAAACAAAAGAAAATATAATGTAGCTCTTTTTTATTTCCTGTATACGAAACTTTAGAGCAAGGTTAGATCTACTTTTGTTTTTGTAACATTGACTTAAGGGGACACATTTCTCTCATTTTTAACTGCATTTAATTCGTCGTTCGTTTATTTTGATGGAATTTGCGTACCTGCATAGACTATGGTCCCCATCCTACTTCTCTCTGTGACAGGGGCCCACTGACCCAGAAGTCCATGAAGACTGGGGTAGAGCAGACCTTGGGTCAGACCCATGAGTATTCGGCAGACGCAGACGGCTATCCAGTCTCCCTGAAAAAAAAGTTAAGTAAGAAATGCGTTGAACGGTTACGCTTTTTGATATTCCTTGATCGGTATCTAGCGTTTAACGCAGTTTTCGGTTTTAAAACAGGCAGCTCGAGTATCGTGAGGTTGACGGATATCTAAAAAAAACTAAAAGCCTGAGCCAACGATGTGATTTAATTCAAGATATTATACAGAATTTTACTACTTGTAGTGTTGGCTGCAGAGGCGTTACGCGTAACTCTAGCGAAAATTATACTTTTTGAGTTCAATATTTCCTAATATAACTATATAACAGTCCAACAAATCTTAAAATTGATATTAACATACATTATATTTTTTTAAGAGCTATCCAATGATACCTCGCTAGATGTTATAATGTAAATAATATATTTTTATAAACCCGAAAAAAAACAGTTACAAATTAGTCGGCGTAATTTAAATGTATTACTATGCCAATTTACAGCTTTGTAGTACCAACAGTCTCTTAGTTAAACCACAGACAGACTACAGACGGACATAAGAGTTCCTTGTTGACTACGGAACCCTAAAAGGCAAAATTGAGTTTTAATTTATTTTTTGTATATTGAGGGTAATTTATGAACTAATTAAAAATATCATCTACTTACAAAAGGATAATACTTAATCTCTGATTAATATAATTTAAAATCCCAATCTTATAAACGAAAGCGAAGCGACAGCGCGATTAGCGAATCGCAAATAAATCCTCATTTTAGCGCCAAAACTATTCCAATGTCGGTGCTTATCTTTGTCATCAACCCGCATGACAGGAACCTCGAGGACGAGCTGAACAAAGACCTTGGCATAGCTTATGAGATAATATTTTTCCCTGTTTATTGCATAATTTTATTCATGTTTTATTATTAACAGTTAATTGATTTATAGCGTCAGATTAATGTTACAGTCCAATATTTGGTTAATACACTATTTCGCAAGATGAAAAATCTATTTGTGAAATTTCGTTTCGTATTTTTCCTCCGCGGGATTTTATATATTTAGACGGTTTTCATCTGACCTAAGTATTGTGAATTATTTGGGTTTATGAAACCTATTATGAGTGTAATTAGTTACTTGAAATAAACGATATTTAATTTATTTACGTAGTGCAACGAATAGGGAATATTAAAGCCGGTTTTACTACATACAATTTCTCGCAAAATCAAAACGTGTTAAATTAAAATTGGCCAAACGTACTTAAGACAATGAGCAAGAGTGAAGTATTCTTTTAGTTTCAACTCTGGACTTTACCTGATTTAAAAAATATATTTTTTGAAGTAACTAAAGCTTGCTGTAATATTTTTAGGCGCTCTTTATGCTCTATCTGTGACTGTTCTTACACAAACTTATATAAACACAAAAGTGACAAAGCTTTGAAGCAAAACTTTTGTTTAAGCAAATAGAAATAAAATAATTTCAACATGGACAAGAACACTAATTTCAAGAAATGTCCCCTCCTTATAAACCTTGATAGACCATGCTCAATTCATCTCGCAAATGTTCAACAAAACAAACTTAATTTGCATCTCGACAAACCAAATAGAAGTGATAATAGAATGCTATTGCTACCACGTAAGATTCAAGATCGTGTAGTTTCTGGTCTTCTAGAATTTCGTCAGCTTTCAATTGATGTTGTAGGTACATTTCTTTTGGAGAGGTTTCTTTTAACAAATTGCTCGCGATTTGTTTTCACCCGCGAGTTTAGTCAAGATAGATCCTCGTGATTACTCCCTATCCAATGTTTGTTCTTAACAATTAGAAGGACGTACACTTTCTATAACATGCTGCTGTTTAATTACGTGTTTAATTCGGGATTTATAAGGATCAATGCGATATCAAGGGTCCTGTTAATTCTTTTTCTTTTGCCAAGAGTTTTAAGCTAACTGATGATAGGTGATTTGGTAAGAATTGGGATTTAGATTTAGAATTCGTTTCTTGACCAATTAGTACGTAATTCTACCAGTTTTGGTAAAAGGAAGAATACAGTTCAATACATCAATGGATCAGTTCAATGGATCTAGAATACAGTTTCAGTGAATTTGCAGTTTTTTTTTTATGTTCCTGTTATCTTTTTACTAGCTTCTGCCCGCGACTTCATCCGTGTAAATTTAAATTACCGTTATTTCCTTGAGAATTTTTAAATTTTCAGGAATGTAAAGTAGCCTGTGTTAATCCTGGGTATAAGCTTATCCCCTTTCCAAATTTTATCCAAATCCGTCCAGTCGTTGCAGCATGTTGGAGTAACAAGCTACCACACACACAAACTTTCACATTTATAATATAATATTAAGGATTAGTAGGATATTTCTATTTGATTTATTTCATTAATTTGTATAATTTCGTGTTTTTCTGTTTCACTTAAGTACGTAGGTATATTAATTCCTAGTTAGGAACATTCTTTTCACTTGGTAATTTTAATAAATTTTATTGTGTGTTTGCTCTTGTAATATATTGAAGGTTTTTTTCTTGTTATGTATAAACATAATGAATTTTGTAATAAACAATTATTCAACGACAAGCATTTACTAACGAGTATTAAGTATTAAGTATTATGCGCAGAAGATACTCGTTACTAAATGCTATCAACTAACAATGTTCAGTCGGTATAGTCGCGCCGTTCAAAGAAGCTTAATTTGACATTTACATCATAAATACGCCTCAAACATATTATATTGAATTGACACCTGTCAGATCCGGCCTTTTAGAATGGCGCGACTATATTAACATTTTTTTTTAATTTCCTCAAATCGGTACCTAAACAGCGGACCTAACACAGTTTAACAATTAGCATGACATAGGCAGGCGTGAATAATTTTGCATCAAACACCATTAACCACTTTTACTATACAAATACTGGGATCGGGGACGATGCTGAAATTAATAAATTGGTATAAATCAATGATTATGACGAAGGTACTATTATAACTTAAGTTTTGTTTTTTTTTTTTCGTTATTTTAATTTGTTGTTGTAATTTGTGTTTAAGGGTCAAATAAGGTAAGTTTAACATTAATATATTTACAAAAACATGCAACTTTGGAATAATCAAAATGATACAAAAGATAAATAAACTAACCGACGTAATAAAAAATGTATGTATGTATGTATGTATTTTTATAAGCATTAAATATTCTAAGACAAAGCAACAGACGAAGACAATGTAATAGTGTTGAAATTTTTATTTTGTAGTTTAACTAAATATTTCCATCAGATTTTTGAAAACGATGATGACTATCGCTTTCGGCTTACAAAAGTTCAATATGAGAGAAAAAACAGTTTAAATAAAAATAAACAGGAATAAGATAACGATGTATGGATAAGTATGTATGTACACCTACCCATGGAAGTACACGCAAGCCGTATGACAGATTGGTGTCGCAAAAGACAGTTAATGTGCAGTAAACTGTCAGATGCCAAAAGTATTACCGCAATCTTATCGCCAAACCTCCACTCCCAATCAAGTAGGTAGTACTAACATTAGGAAAAAAGCAAAAAACATTTCAAAGGTAGCTAAATATAGTCGCACCAGCAAAAAAGAAAGAAAAAACGGACATAACGTGCAACCGCTGCTGCTACCATTTTATACTGCTAGATGAAAACAGTATTAACTCATAATCCTCGTTAGTTCCGTTTCAAGTTCAAAGAAGTTGTATGAAAGTTGATTTTAAAATACAGTTCTGTTGTATTTTGAGTTACTACAGTTTTGATCTAGCAGTACCATTTCTGTTTTCTATCGACTTGCGTCAATCATACATCATGACATGTAAACTTTCGAAAATCGTTAGCTAAACGTTACGCATCTTGAAAATTCAATTCTGTACAAGCATGCTTACTGCCTATCACTTATTTACTGCGACACTCAGCTAATATCCGGGTGACGTATAAGCTATACGTATAATTCCCGGTTCATCCTTTACGGCATTGGGGACATCAATCTACCCGGTTATTGGATTAAGGCAATGGATATCAGGAATATTGTTTTCGTCAGCTGCTTTCAGTCAAAGCTTTGATTGGTGAAGAAGAAAATTGGGACTGTATTTGACTTTGCCTAAACGATGTTGTGCAATATTTATTCCTTTATAGACATGTGTGATTTATTTTTCACCTCTTTTGTGACTCAAGATTTAGATAAATTATAGGGATATCGATATCGTTAATAATGGAGTAAGGTTTTGAGAAGGTCAAAAGTATTTTTAATGTTGGCAACCATAATTATAAAGGTCTTTTTTTCGCATTTTTCCGGGATAGTGTAATGCCGCGTTACTAACTACCAATAAAAGTAAGGTTGCAATACTGTATAGGTAATTAACTTAAGATGGAAAACTTCTTATTTTTCTCCTTACTAATTAATAATTCGGAAAAAGAAAGGTTCACCACGCTTAAAATAAAAATTATTATGAATTTCAATGTATTTTAAATGACCAGGAATTAATTTGGAATTCTTCGCAAGAAATTACATGCATTAAAAATGTTCTCACTCCACACAAAACTTACAAGTATTCTTAAAAAATACAGAAGTCACGAGAAACTTTCTCAAATGGAGAAGTTTCCTGTCGTTACAATGCTTATTCAGTTCATTTCCAGGTTCAAGTATTCTTAGCATCAATTTAGATTTCAACGTTTTTCCTGATCATATAATAACCGAACAAGAACTTTAGCTATGGTTTTAAAACTAGTAGCAATATAGCTAAAACAATAGTTACCTTTTCAGCAGCAAGTGGAACGAACATATTGACTATTCCATTGGCCAGCATAGCGATGAGGATCAGTGACTTGCCGCCCACCTTGCCCGCCAGCATACCAGCTGGAATCTGCAGCACAATATAACCCCAGAAGAAGGAGGACAAGATGGTGTCCTGGATGCTCCGGTCCCAGTCAAACACCTGCAAAGAACTGAGGATTAGTATATTGAAAAATTACAACAAAAAAACTTATAATAAGAATCTTAGATGACAGTTCTTTTTAACATAACTTTAGTATTCTCTTGCGTTTTACAAGCTGTTTTGCGACATGGAGAGCATAGATGGCGATACTACTTGATCTACCAGCAGAAAACAGTTACGGTAAGGAGAAAAATAAATGACTATTTTTAAAAAGTTCATGTCAATCATGAACAATAAACATTAAATAAGGTTGAATAGTTTGCTTGTACGATTAAACTCAATAAGTATGACTATTACTTAGGCTGTCGTGCCTTGATTCTTAGGGTTGAGAAGTCACTTATGTCATCAAGTACTTGTTTTAAAGAGTGCAACCAAATCACGGCTTCAACCAACGTATATGTTTTTCCCTGGTCTGCACGTCAGTTGTCCCCGTCCTGGCAGTATTTTCTACGCGACCAATTTTGTTTGTGTAATAAAATCATCAATAATTATAATATTCGTGCTAACCATATTGAATATAGTACACATTATGCACGACCAAGATTTCAATAACTGATGTCAAGTTTTCGGTTGTCTTCATGTTACTAAGATACACATATGACAAAATGTACTGGAAGAAACGGAGAATGAGTGCAAATAACGATAGACTGGCGGAAAATATGTTTTTAAAAACTTTACTATGCTGAGTTCTAGCTACCCTGTTAGCTGAGTGCTAGCAGTTTATGCTGAGTGCTAGCTAACCTGCCTGATACAGTTCAGCATATTGTTTTGTGTTGTGTTTGTTTAAACTGTTATAAATAATTGTGTGTCAAATAAAGTACCTTTTCACGCCACTGTTCGGAAATGTGGTGAAAGATGGTCTGTTCTTGGTCCCCAAAACAATCAATAGTTGTACATTGAATGAGCAGGCCATCTATGAATTTAAACTGACCAAAAATGTAACATTGTTTTTTTAATAATATTCATCCCTTCTCGTATAGGCAAATTAATCAGATTCCATACAGCCATATAATATATGTCAGTTTTTAATTATCTGAAATTGTATAGTTCTGGCACGGTCAGAGTCGTCAGTTTAAAAATAGCCTTTGAATGTCTGGCCACTAAGAACGGTATCGTTACGTCAGCTATATCACACAATATTACTTTTATGTTGTCCGGCAGCATGAGCACGTCATGCTCGCTCAAAGGTCTTTGCTTACGGCGGCGTCGTTGATCGGGTCGCCACCTTCCCGAACACATGGTTGAGGGAGGCGATGGCTGAGATATGCGTCATACTCGTGAACGGGTGCTGTTTGTGGGGTCCGGTCTGTTCACGTCTGCAAGGACTTGTTGCTCAGTTAATGATACCAGTTATGGCTTTTGACGTAGAGACCTCGTCGTGTTGTTCTCCTAGTCATTATTTTTAGTTTCATGTATTTGACATGTAATCTTGTTAATTTTTACATTTATTTGTAATGTTTTTAATTTTGAATTTGTATTTTTTTTATATGTGATAGTTCTAATAATTTATATTTGTTGCTTTATTACCTTGTAATGTAACTTACTTTTAAGTATTATTGTATTTTATGTTTGAAAAAATGACCTTCTGCTGGAGTTTCTTGCGGCGCTTCTTCTCCGCAATGATGGTCTTGTCCGAAGCGCTAGTAGATTCACTGTATATTACCGACGTGTAAAAGAGCCTGTATGTGGCCAATTTACTGAATAAATATTTTGATTTTGATTTTTTTTTTGGTTAACAAAAAAAATGAAAAATTAGCGGAAGAGCGTAAAATTTTTAGTGTGTCGTAAATTTATTATAAGAATTGATTTCTATTTCCTCGCAGTAGTCGTGAAAAGCACTGTGTTAAGCCTCGGCCGAAAGTGCAATAGATGTACTCGTACTTTCGAGAGCCTCCGCTACGCGTCGGCCCTCGAACTAACTCGTCCATCTGTTGCTTACTTTTTAGCCTCTGCAACAATGTACTATAAATTTGTAATTACCTTTAAAATAGCCTTCTTTACCTAATTCACCGAAACCTTACTCCAAAGATCTAAATCCCGAACACGGCAATTTGCTCATAAATGAAAGGTAATTGGAATAATTAACGTTTCAAATTAATTATTCGTTTTACTTTCACAACTTAGAACCAGAAGTTAAGTTAGCTTTGTTTTATAACAATCCAGCCCCTGTATTATGGTCTCTTTTATCACGGTAGATAAAGCATCCATCTCTCTCGCACTTATACAATGGTGAGAAAATGATCGATGTTTTATCCACGTTTAACGACAGGAAAGAAAAATTGTTTCTGAAAAATCTAACTAATAACGAAATAGTTGATAACTAAAATTCAACCTTGTAATTAGGTAACCCTAGGCATAATTTGTATAAAATCATCACCTGATATTATTTATTTATTTATTCACCTGCTCGTCAGCGCCTTTAATCAGTACCCTTACCATGAGTTACAATACTAAGTTACAATTACCGTCCTCGCTAGCGAGTCGAATGCTCTGTCCCTCGCACTCTATAACAATACTGCGAGGTCTGCGAGCGACAGAGCATTCGACTCGCTAGCGAGTATGGTAATTGTAACTCATGGTAAATGTACAGTCACCAGTCACACCAGTTTTATCAGCATTATGCAGATTTGAGTACTTATAAACCTCGGTAAAACTACGTTGAAACTCGACCAAAGTTGAGCAACGTAGCAACATAATAGATTTACGTACTGACAGGTCAAGTTAAGCTCACCGGTCGGTGGCTTGTTTCGTTGCCGGCGATTTATCTAGAAATAACACCCCTACTCGTTTGTATGGCGATCACGTCGTAGGAGGCAATGCAGTGTCGTGTCACGATAGAGATGAGACGGTGACAGATGAGACATGTAGTTTTTAGGGTTCCGTACCGAAAGGGTACCGATGGGACCTATTAGCCTCCGCTGTCCGTCTATCCGTCCGTCTGTCCATCGATTCGGTTGCATAACATTCTTGTATGGCCACCCTATTTAGGGTTCCATAGTAAAACTAGGCTCTCTTATAGTTTCGCAATTTCCGTATTACCGTCTATACGCGGTTTAACTCAGAGACTTTTGTCACTAAACACCTATAATTTGGCATTGTTTGTTAAATAAAATCTTGAAAAAAGTTACAAGTAAAGCAATGTATTATATTTTATAAGCAATGTATTGAAGATGTTATAATTTATTTTTAGGTTTGGGGGACCGTTTGGGAAATTTTGAACTCGAAACCTTTCACTAGAGTTGACTTGTCCCCCCTCCCTCCAAAGACAAAACTACAAGCAACAAGAATCTGTAAAATATCTTAAATGAAAGCACATGATATGAGCATGGTCCGACATGCTCACGCCCGGTTTTTTTACGATAGCGGCAATAATTAAATTAACTGTCTTCCTATTACGGTTCATGAGATACAGCCCACTTACAGATAGACAAACAGACCGACAGCGGAGGCTTAGAATAATAGTAATGGGATTCCGTTGAACCTTTTAAAGGTAAAAAACGGCCAATCTATAATAATATTATACTCTTTGCCACTTTTCCGCAAACCATAACGTATGATGCTCACAAGATAGCCCACAAACTCGTTTATCTAACAAAGAAAAATACGAAGGGTGTTATTGATTCCTTTACAGCCTGACTTATGTATTGTTTCCCTTTAACCACTAGGGCTAAAATTAATGTAAGTCGTTTATTTAAAGCACTAGAATTAATTAGGGACGGCATTAATATGAGTCTTGTGTGCAGGGACATTGTCTCGAGGCTAAAAGGTTTTTAGTGAGCCTTTGACGTATTTTGCTGGAATTTTGTGCTTGAGATTCCTTTCATACTAGTGCAAACATTGTTGGGTTAAAAGAGTTTTTAGAGGTGTTGACGAAAAAGGGGTTAAAAGATTTTGTGTTAAATGAAGTGATGTTTACGTGAAAGCACATTTTTATTTGATATTTCCAGACCATAAAATATCTCTATTTGAAAATAAAAACACAATAGAATCATGAATCAACACAAGTATTTACCATTTATTTGACCAAAATATAAAAACAATTCTCTTCGCATTTTAAAACAGCATCAAAAATTGGTAAAAAAATATACGTTTAAAATTGAAAAAACAGTTGACTCACTACGATGGATGAACAACGCCAAATAAACGGTAAAAAGTATAACAGTGAACGCCTTAACGTCTTATTAAGGCAAATCACTCAACTTTCCGACTTCTCAACAACAAAAAACTACGTGTGATTTCATGCACGAATTTCTATCTACTTTTAAAACATGTACATTTTTAATATTCCCCCCCCCCCCCCCCTAGTTATACTCCCATAGGATCACTGTAGTAACGGTAAAATAGCATCGATTTATCCTGTAACGTACTGGATATCATAGTAGATACCCTTAATCTTTGTCACTTATGACGAGTGGCTTTTGCTACAATATCTTGGTGAGTCTTCTCTAATAATTTATCAGTGACTTTGTCGGCATTAGTACATGGCACGTCTTATAATTTATATGTTTACGTGCGTGAGTTTTTTAGTTTTTACGTTAATTACCTAGTTAATTTAGCATTGGCAGGCCATTTGAGTTAAGTTGGTAAGATAATTTATAGGAAGAGTTAACTGTTACAACTTATTAAACTTGTTAGTAAAAGTTCAAAAAAAATATTTTTAAAACTAGCGCAAATTGTAAAATTTGTAAAATAAGTTTAGTTTTCGTTTTATAGAACACTTGCGACCAGCCCTCGCTTCGCTTCGCATTATGTGAATTTTCTGCAACTCCTGTACATAAACCAGAATGTATTATACATAAAAACTTCCTCTTGAATCACTCTATCTATTGCTGAAAACTGGATTTAAATCCGTTGCGTATATTAAAAGTTTTAAGCGAACAGACAGCAGGAGCGACTTTATTTTATACTATGTAAAGATTACAAGTTGCATGTTGCTTTTATAATCTTATCAGTTAATCGTTTATGTCTTTTATTAAATATTCCAAGTTAACTGGGCTTTTAAAATGATTACAAACCTAAAAACTTTAGTTCTTCTAATCACAATTTCACTATCACAACTATAAGTACGAGTAAGTAGTTATTTAAAAAAATATGTCGTGATATTTATCGAAGTTTTGATAATTTTGTTTTTAAAGAACCGTGCCCTCTAAGATAGGGTTTAACGTTTACTTTTATGACTAAGTTAGACTTATAAACAACTATTACCTTGACTTACCCTATCAATAGTTATTCATAACAGATTAACGTGGGCTGGTCATATTTGCCGTAGGACCGACAAACTACGCGGCCTTTAAGGAGTTTCTGTTATCTATTGCCGCTCGGGCCCTCCGTCGTTGGATATCATTGTCGCAAAATATGATATTCTCAAAATATCATTCATGCAAAAATTATATTCGCAATACATGACATTCGCAAATCATCATAGTAAAATATCGCATTAACAAAACATAATTATTAGTAAGACATCAATCAGACAGTGTCGACGGAGCTCCGCCGCCGCGGAGCTCCTATTTCTGGGCGGTTTGGCCCTCCGAGCGTACTGTAAATCTAACAAACTTAACCTAACTATGATTCTATAACCAAACCCGACTATTTGTTACTATCATGTTTTGCGAATATCGTGTTTTGAATTCTATATACATTACAATTCGGTATATATTGCAAAGTTAACACGCTGATACATTGCTGGGCTTCATATAAGATGCGTCATGTACACTGAAATGTCACCTGTCACCTGTCATTGTCAGGATGGTGAAATAGGGGCTGGTGGCCTGTGTGCTCGTTTACCTATTCCATGTCATAAATAAATCTGCGTGATCACTTACCGGGTACCCGTGGTCATTGTCCGTGGTCATGGCCACGATGGCCACGCTCATGCTGACCCGAGTGGCGTAGGCCACGGTGGTGGAGAGGAAGAGCAGCAGCACCATGATGTGACGCATGCCGATCATCGCATCTGGGAAGAAGATAAATATAACTATTAAATAGAAAAAAAACTGGGCAAGAGCATGTCGGACCATGCTCAGTATAGGGTTCCGAAGCCGTTACTACAAACAAATTAGACCTCGCGACAAACTTAACTTAGCCGTTGGAAAACTGTTATCCCCATACATCGATATAAGTCGCCGTCAGTTTACCAACACCGCAAATAAGTTTTCGGTATATAGGTATAAACATTTAAACCGTTTGTAACTCAAGAACCAATGAAGTCTACTTAGTCGTGATAGATTTCCTATTAAATTATGTGCTTTCATTTAAGATATTTTTCAGATTTTTTGTATTTGTAGTTTTGGCTGTACTCAAACAAAAATTAGCGCTTTAAAGCTTAATATTTCATAAACGGATATCTTAATCGAAAAATTGTTTACACAAACCCGCAATATCTTTGAAAGACCTATCCAACGACAGCCACACTATGGGGAAGACGAGAAAAAAAATACATCCCCAAGTTACGTGTAGGGGAGCTACACAAAAAAAAAACAAGATTTTATTTTATGTATTTATTTATTTATTCACAGTGTCAGTAAGAGGCTTACAGTGTTGACCAAGGCACCTCACACTTTAATTAATTAAGAACACACACCAAGATAAAAGAAAAATAGAGATAACAAAATAATAATATCTAAGTAACAAATATAGAAAAACAAAAATTAATTAATTAAGTATAAATATTAAAAAGTTAGGTGGCTAAGAATGTATAAATTTTAGCTAAAAGGGAGTGCCAATTGCCAGCTAGCACGTCGGTATCCCGCAGCTGGTGTAAAAGCGCGTTCAGCAGCTCTACCGCCCTCGCGGTCGGCGCGTTCCTGGCGCGGCGCGTGCCGAGTCCCTCCAGCGCCGCGAACAGCGGGTGGCGGCGACGCGCTCCCGCTCTTATGTACTGGTCGGGGACAAATAACCGAATTCGCTCGAGTGTGGTCTGATTTTGTACTTTGTTACGCAGAAGCAAGCAATAATGCACCAACAGATGATCCTTACGTCTGCAGCCCAATGTTTGCAATCCGACCATACCCAGCACAAATAGAGAGGGATATAAGAATGGATAATATCCATATATCCTCTTATATAAATATCTGGCGAACCTCCGCTGAACCCTTTCCAGAAGCAGTGTGTACTTGGCTTCATTTGGATCCCAGATCACGCAGTTGTACTCGAGCTTGCTCCTGACGAATGCGTTATATAGAATGATTGCAACATTCACATTTTTGAATTGAGCGGCAGTACGCATGATGAAACCTAAAGCTTTACTCGCGTCTTTGCATATCGCCATGATGTGCTGATGAAAATCAAACTTTGGGTCGATATACAGGCCGACGTCACGAATAACATGGGCGCGATCTAACGGTGCACTTCCTAAGCTGTACATGGCATCTATTGGGGTATGGGATCTTGTAAAAGTTATCACCTTACATTTAGCCGTGTTGAAGTACAACCTGTTGCTGTCTGCCCAGTCGAACACCGCATCAATATCACTCTGCAAATCGTCACAATCAGAGAGTTCGGCCACTGCCAAGAACAACTTTAGGTCATCCGCAAATAGCAGACACTCGGCTCTACGGACGACTGCCGGTAAATCGTTGACCATAATCAGGAACAAAGTTGGCCCGAGTATGCTTCCCTGGCTCACTCCAGATCGAGTGTAGTACTCTTTGGAAGTATGACCGGACACTTGGACATATTGCTTTCGATCGCCAAGGTAGCTGGCAAGCAACTTAAGAAGATCAATAGAGAAACCAAATAGAGCCAGTTTCCGGAGCAAGACATCATTATCAACTAGATCGAAGGCTTTTTGGAAATCAAAGTATGCCGCATCAACTTGTCGGCACCCGTCCATATGCACTTTGTTGGTGTGACTAATATGTATATTCATGCCAAATTACAGCTTTCTAGAACTAAGAGTTTCTGAGCTAGGTTGCGGACGGACGGATATGGCGAAACTATAAGGGTTCCTAGTTTGACTACAGAACCCTAAAAACACCGATATAATGGCGACCACTTTTTTCAGAGCTGATATCTTTTAAACGAACCAACCGATTTTAATGAAATCTAGCTTACAATCATCTCAATTAAACTAGCTTTCTTTAGAAAAATATCGTATCGTCGACCTAAATCGCAAACCTCGTAACTCAATCTGACCAAATTTTACAGGAGGCACAAAAAACGGCGGTCGACAAATGGCGGTCGGGAGTTGCGAGGTTTTCTATTTTGCTTTTTAAACGTAAACGGTTTATTTTTGGTATTTAACAGTTTTGCCGTTAGATGCGTTCAGAATAGTACTATCTAAAAGTTTCAAAACATGATTTAAAAAGAAAAATCAGTTACGAGGGATGCGATTTAGGCCGACGGTATGATATTTTGTGCCGGTTGGAAAAAACCCTCGTTAAACTTATAACCCTTTTTTCGGGGGTTGAAACGGTTTTTTTTTTGTCCTCCCTATGGGCTGAGGCGTTCTAAAGTGGATACTGGAACGTAATGTAGTCCTGCGACTAGATGCCATGACATGACCAATTACATCCGTCCCTTCCGAAGGCAATTCCTAGATAAAAATATTATTCAGGTTCTCAATAGTAATTGAAGACTTGATTGCAAGTTCGTTCGTAAACGTGACCTTTTGATTGATTATTTTTATAAAAAATCAAGGTGATTTTATATAAATATTTGATACCTAATGTTGAAACGTTAAAACACAACATATAAGATACAAAGTTGCTATAAATAGGTATTGCAGATTTATGCAAAAATCTTGGAAAATAAAATCGACTTTAAAAAAAAATAGGTATCAAAAACTATTCTTTTGAACTAGTTCAAAATCCAAACAAATAATACTAATAACCATTTTTTAACAGTATATACCACATTATTTTTGATATGTTAATAAAAATAAGTTTTTACCCGACTGCCGAAGGAGGAGGGTAATGTGTTTATCAGCCTGTATATGTATGTTTGTTACTTTGTGGCGCTCTAGAAACTAAACGCGTGGACCAATTTTGATTATTCTTATGTCAATCGATTTGTCTTAACCTTGTGAGTGTCACTAAAGATATAACAGTAATCAAAATTCAATATGGCGGCAACCAGACGCCATATAGTAAAAAAGAAAAAAAATAAAGTCGACGAACTATGATAATTGGGGTATCATTGAGTAGGTATTTAAAAATGATCTTCAGGTTTTATTCATCATTTTTCATTTTGAATGATCATTTAGGATTTATAACGATTTAAAGTTGGTTAGCAACAGTCGGGTTTTTAAAGCTCGTTTTTGATTATAGATTAGATTTGAACGACGTGAGCTAGACTCGAGTTATACATCCATTCTTATCACATACATACAACCTAAGCCTAGAGCTTAGTTTGGGACTAGGTCAATTGGTGTGACATTGTCCCCTGATATTTATTCCTAGAAGAATAGAATCTCAGTAAAGCAAAAATATATAAGACAATAACAAATCATAAGATATCACAAACCCATCTCAACTGTCATCTCGGAAACACGGTGTAGCTCAGAGTCCTAACTACATTATGATGGGTCTTCAAAAACTAGTTATTTGTTAGCCCGGGATATCAAGACAAAGTTGCTGTACGAAGTTCTGCTGAGAATGTCGTTAGTGATAGTGGTTACTCGTTGGACAAACAGACAAATGTGACTGGTTCCTACCGGATTATGATTAGTGTGGGCACTGTGGATTACAAACCGACTTCGAAAAATCATACAAACAAAACATTATGATGTTTTGCGAATATTATTATGATAATATTCGCAAAACATGACATTCGCAAATCCTCTTAGTAGTAAAATATCAAATTAGCCTAACACCATTATTAGTAAGACATGAATTAGACATGAGTGTCGACGGAGCTCCGCTGAGCGGAGCTCCTATTTCTGAGTGGAGGTTCTCAGATTGACACATATGTTAGTATGAATGTTTGTCCGCGATTATGCTGAGCCGATTTTGATGCGGTTGTTACATTCAGAAGAAGGTTTTGGTAAACAAAAAAATTGGGTATACATTTGATGAAGTGGAACTGATGATAAAAACATTAAAAACCACAGATGGCCACCGGACCTCCTCAATGGTACGTATTTCAAGGGTGGCGACAAGATATCTCGATTAAGATAGTTGAGCGACTGTAACGAAGAACATTTAATCGTTTAAATATGACTATGACTTTCCCGCTTGCGGCGAGCTTGAAATGTCTTAAAATTTCATATCAAGTAAGAAGTGGGATTATATAACAGATTATTATGATCACTAAAAAGTATATATTTTTTGTTTTTTTAAATAATATTGTAGCAATTTTTACCCGACTGTATTAGAATATATGTATGTATGGCTATTTTTTGGCACGCCCTGCAGCCTAAACGGTTTGATGGATTTTAACATATGAGGTGTCATGAGATTCGTCTTGGTTGTGAGAGTGACATAGGCCTTAATGTCTTTAATATTATAATCAAAATAATGAGAGCGGGGGTTAATTATTGAACATTTATTAATGATAATATCAAAAAATGCAGTCGGATTTTATTTAAAAGCTTGTTTAATATTAGAATTCTTATTAGGATATTGTATAACTTATTTAATTTTTAAAATCTACGCGTAGGCACAAATTTAATTTTTTATGTAGTTCTATTTGGATCTCGATTAATTTGGAAACTTTTGACGTCTCGGAATTACGTTGTAACCTTTAGTAGTCGCGGACTTCTGTTTTCCTATTTGGGTATTCCTATTTAGGGTAAAGCACACTTACATAGTTAACCGCATAAAAAAATAATGTTAATCTTTAAAAAAACAAATCTCTCAGCCGTCAAGACTGTCCCGTGGGAGGCAATTCCAACTTCCAGCCGAGAAGGATAATTCACGCTGTACACGTATCAGGGTCCTTGAGACGTAATACGTAGTCATAGTAGAAAACAAACAGTAAAGCTAATTCCAGACATAAAATAGTTACTATCCTCGCGAGTGACGTATCGCTTTTTTTAATTGACAGAGATAGTAACAGATGTGATATAAATTAGATATTTTATTGTGTGCAATTCCTAAGGGTCTCCCTAGACCTATCGACGCGGAATCGGTTTGAGCCGTTAAGAAAAAGTTTTATGTCCATGCAATAAGAGCGAAAACGACTTTGTACGGTTCGCAACGCCGAATCCAGCCGTGCCGAGCTGAGCGACGCATTTTTCACTCTTACTGCACGGACATAAAACTTTTTCTTACCGGCTCAAGCCGATTCCGCGGCGATAGGTCTGGAGAGACCCTTACTCAGAGTAAAATTAAAACCACGTCAATCCAGGGCAATACATACTGTAACCTGTGGCAACTTGACCTAACAGTGTCATCTTGCTTGTAGTTTTTTTTAATATGCATCACCACAAGAATTTCAATGGTTTATAATAAAAAAAAACCGTTTTAATAATAATACTTGTTGCCGACAATTTATACTTCTATCGTTAAAAGCTAACTAATAATAAACAGATTTTACCTGTCTCCAATGAGTGCGAAAATTTGGAGTCCAAGGCAGACCTAGTCATAGTTCTTTTTTCTTTCTTTTTTTTCGAGACAATCTCATGTTGCCGACTGTACTTAATGCGAAGTGAAAAACATAACCAAAATTCCTAACATAACCTTCAAGCTCAGTCTTGATAATTAAGTTAATTATAATTTGATTACTGTATCGCTTCTACTGTCGAAAACTCCACAGAAGAGTACAGTAATTTACATTACTTCACAGAGACGGAAACGACATTTCGAAATGCCAAGAAAGGGAGTCGAATGAGTTCATGAAAGATTCTGTTTTGCGGGCCTTTAGAACACTCGACAAATCAAATTAACGCTTAGTCATTTCATGGGCTTCATAACTTTTGCACTGCTGCCTTTTGGGTGACCCGGATGTTTTTACACGACTGCCCCAAAAAAGTGTAATGTTTTCAGGGTTCATGATTGTATGTATGTGATATTCTTTATTCCACTATAACTTCTAAATCCCTTGACCGATTTACATGTGAGAGATATCGTTAGAATCCTTACGTCATCCCAGGTGATATAGGATACCTAAACTGTTAAAATTGAAATGACAACAATGGCAAAATGACAATTATGAATATATGTAGGTATATCGACGACGGTATAAAAAATGCAGTCGGGTTTTTAAAGCTTGCTTTTTTTAAGAAGGTTTTTTAGGGTTCTGTAGTCAACAAGGAACACTTATTGTTTGGCCATGTCCGTCTGTCCGTCTGCTCGTCTATCCTCTGTTTAACTTAGAGACTCTTAGTACTACAAAACTGTAATTTGGCATAGTTACATATTTACATTACGACGACCATATTGTAAAATAAAATCAGTTTTTTTTTCGGGTACGTACCATCCCTTACGTATGTAAAGCAAAGGTTTTTTTTAAATTATAACATCATTGGGTAGCTCTAAGAAAAATCATTATTTACATACTTACTTTACTATGTATTTTTAGATTTGAGGGACAGTTTAGGAAATATTGAATTAGAAAAGTGTTATTTTCGCTAGAGTTGCGTGTCTGACATGACGATGGCAAAGAATTCTCAAAGCTAAATATTTTATTATAAACTTTCCTAAATGTCCCAATGATAAGCAATGGTCTCATCAGGAAACTCTATCCTAGAAATTATTACAAAAGTCTTGGAAACAAGTTCGTCTCACGAACGATGTTTTATTCTGCCCGGTTCTATTAACTCTGTGGTGCTCTTCCTTTTTCTACACCACCTAATTAAATTTTAAAGATAACCTTATTTAGGTCGCTTGTGATTCCTGGTACGATGCTGGTAGAGAAATTTTTACACATATTTTGAGTTAAAAGGCTGTATGTACCTACAGTCAAGGAAATAAAAGACGTACTTTTTTTACTCTTGTCACAATGTGAATAAGACATAAAATGGTACGCTTTTCAGTTCGCATAATTCCGAAGAGTCATAATTCCGATAATGATCAAAATCCCGATTTTTTATCATCAAAATATTAAGTCTATCAAAACATTGCTTTCGACTGTTTTGATATACTTAATATTTTGATATCGCTTATAAATCAAACCTAACTTAACCCTATAACAAATTAAGTTATGCATTTATTCAAAAGCAGCTCCAGCATAACAAAACATAAAAAAAACAGCTTATGAATATTCCACTTTTTTTTTAAATTAACTAATACAGAACCAAGAGTTTTATTTTTAGACAAAATCGGCCTAGAATTAAATTGAGCACACTAAAAGTCTTTAAAGGAAATTAGAACAGTAAAGAAAGATGAATCCTAAACTGTTAAAAGTAAAAATAATACGCGCCGTATAATTCGCAAAGTCAATACAATTCTACATAATCTGCCGGCAGATAATTAATTGAAGGAAAGGATTTTCATTAAAAAGAAAAAGTAAGACAGATTAATTAATCTGGCACTATACAAATAAATCCACGAGAAGCTAATTACGATCTGAAAGCTTGTCCATTCGCTGATTGTTTGGACAGGGGATGAAGACAATCTATTGAATCGAAGGGATGTCGTATTTTTAACTTTGATTGCCACTAGTGTCCATCGGATTGTTTTATTATTCAAAGGACTATTTTTAGCATAAATATATTAGTAGTAAGAGTAAAATACGTATAACTTGGATATATATATATATTTTTTGGCGCGGAATCCCTAAAAACGTTTGGTCTAACGCATCGTTTGACCGAATTATCATTTGTCCGTTTTCAGCTGAGTCAGACAACTGTTTAAGTTTTCCAAAATATCTGCGCTTAGGTTAGGTTAGGGTTGTATTTAATTATAAACAACGATAAAATGTTTTTAAATTCAGCCGGAAATGGCTTTAGGATAAACGAAAATTAGGACAAACGATACATTAGGGTAAATGACGATGAGGGATTCCATAGGGGAACGAATATTTTGCGCTCATCACATTAAAGTTACCTCAAGGCTTAACAAAATATGCACGAAATAAATATCTACAAGCATGTATTTACATATTTTTACAACAAAAAACCCATTTTTCTATTACGAGACAATGCTTTAGTTTGTTAGAAAATACAGTAATAGTACTGAGGGCACTACTGGACGCTCGACGTAATCATAAGATTGTAATTTTGAGATTTCAAATCACTATGGTCTCAGATCACAATTACCATCAGGTGGCCTGGATGCTGGTTTGACATCTCAATTAAAAAAAAGAGGTACACTATACATACAGGGTGGAAAAAACGAACGCCACATAGATGGCAACTACTTTAAATATTGGAAATAGCAAATTCTACGCAAAGGAGACTTACTTTTCCTCGTGTGGTTGCCGAGTTAGAATAGTGCCACTCCATGTCGTCCCGTTGATGTCGTAAGAGACGACTAAGGGAATAAAGGCTTGTAGTACTGTTAGGCGATGGGCTTGCAACCTGTCACTAATACGCTGGTAAACATCTTAGCCTGATTGTGCAAATTGTGGTTATAGAATTATCGACAAGTTTTTAGAGATGTTTGTAATTCTGTAGCTCTGCCTACCCCACTCTGGGAACGAAGGCGTGAGATTATGTATGTATGTAAATACTGCATTTATGGATTTATGGAAATTTGTCTCCTTTAACCGGGATTCGAACTGGTCGAATAGGTCAAAATAATAAAGAAGGGTTTTTTATGGTCTGTATTTAATTTAAAGGTGTAGGTATGTGTTGTAAATATAAATGATCAGTATAAATGACACTTTCGATCTGTATTATAAAACACCACTTTATTATTTTGTCGTATTCGACCAGTTCGATTCCCGGTTAAGGAAGAGGATTTTTTGAAAAATCCAATAATGCAGTATTTTTTGTTTTTAAAAATAAACGTTAGTCTCCTTTGCGTAGAATTTGCTATTTCCAATATTTAAGATAGTTGCCGTCCATGTCCACGTCCACGTCCAACTGAATTGATCAAAATTCCGATAGCAATGTTTTGATAGAAAACGATATTTTTTGATATCTATTATAAATCAAATCTAATCCAACCTATTATATTTTAAGGTGTTTTCTAAAAAGGTTTCTTGACCTAATTTCCCTTTGAAACGTCCCAAATTTATGGTAAGAGTTGTCTTTGTATGAAAGCGACAGTGTAAGCGTAAACACGTTTAAGATAAAACTCAAGTTAACTCGTTAATTACGACTTAGCAAAGTTTCAATGCGAAGATTCGAAACAATAAGCATTACGGGAATCCGTGCCTGGTAATATTATTGCGATTATGTGTGTGGTCTTGTTCTGCTTATGATGAAAATTGTCTTCACACCAAAAACATTATTGTACCTAACATTTTTTTTTAAATAATACTTTATTACCGATTGTGTTTTTAACTCTGAGTTCAGGAGGCCTTCCGTCTCCTTTATATCACCAGGGTGGTGATTCTCTCAACAAACAAAGGTGATAGTTCGCTCGAGTGAAGGTGCAAGCGGCGAGTTCAAGTAGTCCCAACAGAGCGAACAAAACACATTTTAGCGCGTGTACTCAATTTGGCAGCATGACTTCTCGAACGTATAAGGCTCCCTAATTGACAATGCACGCGCTTAAATGTGCTTTGTTCGGTCGGACGGGACTACTTAAACTCGCCGCTTTTATTCGCTCGTCCGTCCGACCGGCCGCCGTTTTTTGAGAGAATAACACACCAGCTCGAATTATTGTTTTGTCATTGGAGTTGCATAGGATAAGTATGCAATTTCAAATCAATTCGACAATTAAAAGTAGTTTAAAATTGACTTCCTAGATTTGATAATATTGTTTATTAGGTTATTATAAAGACATACTATCAATTTAAATTATGGTGAGTCATCATACGACCAATATAAACACTGGAAACGGTTCGACTATTTCGGAATCGGTCGTGTCCCGACATTTCTTTTTAGTGGTGTTAAGGACCTTGTGCATGAAGGGTCCATCCGGATCACTACCACCATCTTTATCCATTGACCTACCACCACGCAGCAGTGTACGCATTGTTGTGCTCAGGTGTGGAGATAAGACAACCAGTGAAATAACTAGCGTCGAGGCATTCCATCTTATTAAGCAGGGTTGGCATCGCATTTGCAGTCTTAGAATTGCGGTATTAAGATTGCAGTCTTGAGAATGCAAATTTCTATGAGACTCAGACCCCACTTATTATCTGGTGGCCTTTGTGTTCGTTTGTTTTCTCTATTTATTCATATACAAACCACTTACACTAATCAATAAATATATCTTAAATGTAATAAAAAAATTACGTTGGTAAGCCATACCAGTGTTAAAGTTACGCCCACACCAATTCTTAAAAACGGTGACGGTACGGAATCGCAATGACGCATCGTATCCGTACCGTTTTTATCGCATGCCATCCACACCGCTGCTTAAAAAACGGTGACGGTACGGAATTGCAGTGACGCGTCGTATCCGTACCGTTTTTGACGCATGCCCTCCACACCGCTGCTTAAAATACGGTGTCGTTGCGTAAACAAAAGACGGGGTCATTGTAACAACATGGCGCCGTTTTTGACGCACCGTAATATACGCACCGTTAAGCAGCGGTGTGGGGAGCGTGCGTCAAAAACACACCGCTGCTTAAAATACGGCGACGGTACGGAAACGCAGTGACGCGTCGTATCCGTACCGTCGCCGTATTTTAAGCAGCGGTGTGTGGAGCATGCGTCAAAAACAGTACTGATACGACGCGTCACTGCGATTCCGTACCGTCACCGTATTTTAAGCAGCGGTGTGGTCGCAGCTTTATTTTGTAGTAAAATACTATGTGGACGGTGTTACGCAAAAATGAGACATCCCACAATTATTTAGCAATAAAATGTCAACCCACTGGGTAAATTATTGTGGGATGACACATTTTTGCTTAACAGCGTCCATGTGTGAACATAGAATATTACAATCGTAAAAATTACCTGCTATTTTGGAGCCAATTAACAAAAAACACATGAAAATCTGTCCAAGTTCAATCACATGGAAAACCACTCCAAGCTCCGAAACGGCTTTTGAAAATAAATAATACTTCTATGAAAATAATAAATCTATCAGCAAGAACTCGTTAAGCTTTATGTCAATCGCATTCATTTTTAATCAATCAATGTGTCCAAACTATTATTTCATTCATCATATTTCTACAACACGACTCGAACACCGTATATTTTTATGAAAGTTTGTAATGTTTGGAAATTTAGATGCTTAGACGTTTGTTTTTTACTCCTTACTCATTTTGGAACTGTCTTATTTTTAAACATAAAACGTACCCTATGCCCTTCTGCGGCCCAAGTATGATTGCGTTTATAACGTGACAAAATGTGGATAAAGCATCCGTCACTCTCATATTTATATACGTGTCAGAAAGTGACAGATGCCCTATCCACACTTTGCGGCCTAATATGGCTGCGTTTATCGCGTGACAAACTTTGGATAAGGCATCCGTCACCTTTTGACACGTAAATAAGTACCAGAGTAACGGATGCGGATTTGACGCGCGATAAAAGCTACGGGTTTAAGCTATATCCATACAGTTGCTTTATCTCATGGACGCGGGTGGTTATCATCATCATCATCAGTCTATATTAGTCCACTGCTGGACATAGGCCTCTCCCATTGCACGCCAACGAGCACGATTCGTGGGCACTCTCATCCAGCTCTTGCCAGCCACCTTGCGAAGATCGTCACTCCACCTAGTCTGAGGGCGTCCTACACTACGTTTGCCGATTCGCGGTCTCCACTCAAGAATACGATAACTCCAGCAATTATTGGTTCTGCGGCACAAATGACCGGCCCACTGCCACTTCAAGCTGCTAATTCGATGGGCTATGTCGATAACTTTAGTTCTCTGTCGGACACCTCATTCCGGATTTGATCCTTCAGAGAAACTCTCAACATAACCCTCTCCATAGCTCGCTGAGCGACTTTAAATTTGTGAACCAGCCCTATCGTAAGTGTCCACGTACGGGTGGGCCATACTTGTGTGTATAGCATGTGTACGTTGTCTCTGAGTGCGTAGCTGTCGTCGCTAAGCGTCGCCGTAGTGTGCGTGTCTATACGCGTTGCAACTACATTTATGGGTACGCTTTCGTGAGATAAAACAACTGTACCATATTTCATTTAAATTGGTAAAGCGGTGTAGTGAATATCATGTCCTAGGTAAATTATAATACGTATTAAATCAGAAAATTTGACAGTTACCTAGGAAAGACGTTAAACGAGTTACTAAATTGCGAAAAACGATAGTACAGTCGAGTGCATAAAAATGTATACGCTTTACTACCCTGTATATTTAATGTCATGTTTAGACTGCCATATATGAATTATCACAGCGATTAAAGTGTCAAGGTACTAAAGTGTACATGTATTAAGAACTCAACTGTACACAAAATTAAATATCGCACATTCAATCCAACAGTGACACTGTGCTAAAAACTAATTCATACAAAAGTTAATTCTTTTAAACGCAATAATTTCACTATTTAAATAGATTTTTTTAACGAACTGTCATCTCATAAACATTTCGTTTTTCAGTATTTGGTACGGAACCCTCAAAATAAGAAGTTAAAACAATTTCGCACCACTGACTCAATATAAGGTTATGTAAATTTCCTCCTGGTATTTTTCCACCTTTATTCGTAAAAAATTCAAACAGGGTTAATCCGTGGAACACTTTCCCCACGCATATCCGGGACGAAACAAATGCACACCGCAACCCGGGCATATTTCGTTAAACCGGTGTTATCCGATCGGAACCGGTTACATCCGGATTGGGTGCTGCCATATCCAACCCTTTTAGATAATAATATTGTTCACTTTTGTATTACATGGGAAAAAAAACGGAACCTCCGCTCCAAGACGTCAACTGTATGTAAAAATTATTAAAAAAAAAACGTTATTTTTACATAGAGTTGAAAGCAGCGAGTTATCATGCAGCAGATTTAGCATTATCATAACTTGTATAATAAGTTCCTTAATGGTCATGATTATTGTATTAAACCTGGTCAGTTTCTAAATAGCTTTGTTCTGTCCCTTTTGTCTTCTTGAATGACTTAAACACTGGATCCGTTCGGATTCAATACAGTTCACAAAAAAATAAAAACATGTTCCTTTGAGCATTGCAATTGTCTGTACAAAACACTGACGTAGGGTATATCCTAAGAAATAAATCTGGTTCGTTGAGAATTATCAAAAGCAGAGTCTATATCGTCACTTAATCATTGTTTGTCCTAATGTATTGTTTGGTCAAAAACCGTTTTTAAAACAGAAACAGTTTCTTTTTAAATTAAGTTTTTAAAAAATAACCAAACCTAACTTAATTAATAACTCAATAGATGACATGTCCACTGAAAATCAGCGTTGCAACACATGCTGAGTGGACCCCTTTTGGCGTCAGGATGCAGCACCACCAATGCTTATGTTATGTTAGGTTTCTTATGATTAAGTTAATTAAGTTGGTGGAGGTGCTCTTTTGATTCCAATTTTTATTTTATTTTATTATTATTATTTATTATTTATGTGTATTAAGATCTCTTATTTCATCCTAAAAGGAAAACCAACAATACATTAGGACCCAAAATCAACTTTTGTGCAGAATTATTTACAGCCAAAGACTAGTATACTTTTAAAATAAAGTGACGTTGAATCAGACAACACCCTGTATGAGCACAATGTGCGTCGGGCCGACAACAATGGGATTGGCTCGCCGAACACCCGCTATCAGCGCAGAATAACGCGTCGCTCACTCACTGCCTGGATTTATTTTTTGTTTGTTTTTAGGCTACTTTGACATAGTACATTGACGACGGATTTGAACAATGCAGTGGTAGGAGGCAATATTACGTTCTTACAAGTAACGGTTGATTGTTTTTTTTAATGGTTGTTTTGTCAAAAGTATCGACAGGAAAAAGAACGTTACGTTAAATCCTATAGAAAACAGCTATTTCAATAATTGTTAATGTTCGCAATGCGGCTTTATCTTGGCGAAGAGGTTTAAAAAAAACACTTTTGTGCATCAAGGAAAACAACGAAGCTCAAAGGAAAATATCGTTCTAAGAGAACTCTTCCATCTAATCTTTGAGTATTTTTTTGTTAATAATTTGTGGCCTAAAAACGCTTGTCTATGGACGATAGGTACCTTGATAAATTAACCAACCTGTATTAACATCACGAAAATACAATGATGTTTAATTTTCTCAATGTCTTCCCCCGACTACTGACATAAAATAAACTTAATTAAAAGATAATCTTATCATACTTTTGTAAAATGAACATCGTCCGATTCTCGAGCCAATCAATTACTTGTTTTTATTTAAATAATTCCTCTTCTTATATGTTACCCTACATACTATTTATTTTTTATCTTTATCAACCACATAAACTATATGACAGACAGACCTACCGCCGCTTCTACCTATTACTTACCTATTTACTGTCCCAAACTCTTGCACGTCCAAGTTGTATAATGACGTTAATACGCAGTCAATACACGTTCATAATGAGCCATTATATTACTTGTTTCATTCGAGATCGGTTAAAGTGTCCATTCACCAGCTGTAGAGCTGGTATTGTTTTAAAACTTTAAGACGTCATAGCGAAACACGAGTGACCCAATTGATGTCATTATTATTTAATCTCTTCCTTTTTTGTCAAAGCTATAATCCATTCCAACATTTATTTCTACTCGACTGCGTCAAAAGGAGGGTTATTTTTTCAAGTGTATGTATGTATATTTCTCCAGCTTAATCAGCTTGATGTATTATGACATATTATATGAGGTATCGTTAGTTTTTTTTTGGTTGTGGGGGTGGGATAGGGTACAATATTATTTTCATTAAAAATAATGAAAGGGAGAATTTTAACATAATGTAGATGAGAATATCAAAAAATTCAGTAGGGTTTGTACAGCTTGCTTTTTCAATCATACATAGACGTACATACAATCACGCCTCTGTCCCGTAGGGGTAGGCAGACACCACTGCCTTCCACTTGCTACGATCCAGACAAACTTCCCTTGCTTCCTCCACACTCATAAGTCTCTTCATACACGTGCGTCGGTTTAGGGTCTCCTGACCTGGCCCTTTTTTAATACGTTTTTTACGTTTTTTTTTTTCAATCATGCAAAGTAATTACTCTTTTTTTTTACTTATAGCTAATATGTCACAAAACTCAATTTGAATGCTTCTAGGCTTAGTTACCACAAGTATCAAGCAAAATTGGTTGGTTCAATCGTGAATTTTATTATTAAAAGAAAATTAATCTCACAGAATTTTAGATTTATGCATAATGTAATGTTCAATGTACTTAATTGTATTTATACCTAAGTTAGCAGTTATTTTATTAAAACTTATATAAAGCACTTATGATATTAAAAATATTTGATGTAATATTTCTAACCTCCAGACAATTAATATACATTTTCGGAGTGGTTGAAAAATAGGCCCGCATTTGGAATTCCTCTGTGGATTTCGTCTGGAAGTTAATTTAATTTAACTAACTGATAAGCTGGATAGAATAATAATATAGGTATTACGTTGGGTATTTCAGAGTATGTTTAAAAAAATACAATTAATTAGGATTTATAGAATGCCAAAGAAAAAACTAATTCTTTTCGTTTTTGACAATGCCATTTAAAATACAATCATCATACAAAATATGTAAAATAGAGGACAGAGGTTAGTTATAGTATACACATGGATTGCGGACTTGCTTATACTGAATCTGTATTTTTATTATTATTTATAATCTCAAAATTAAGATACATCAAAGTCAGGCATAGAAACGAATTAATTGTCATAAATAGAGCTAGGAATTTTGGTGGCAAATCGTGGTTCTGGAATCCATGGAGTCGCTATTTCCTATTTATTATAATACATACCACTTTGATTTTGACCTTCAGTATTTTAATATATCAAAATTGATTTATTCATTAAACCGCTGCACTAATTTAAATGAATTTTGGTATGGAGGATATCTCTGCTGTGAAAGCGTTACAAACAAGCAAATATTAGTAGGGATGGAATAAGGTCAAAATGAAAGTGTCACGTATAATAATAATTAGGAAGTGCGACTCCTTGGATTCTAGAACCTCGATATGCCACCAAAATCCTAACCCTAGTCATAAAATCATTTCACATTTGAAAATCGATGATATGATAACATAATAGCCCGTTAAAATTGGCTCTAGTCTCTTACACACGCACACATATGAACGTATTTACAAGCCACTCCACACCAGCAATCGTGCCTAGTCAAAGCTTGCTGATTACTTACATAGTACAGTAAAACGTGGTGAGTAGGAATTAAGGGGTGAGTAGGGACACAGCGTAAAAGAAGTCATAACTTGTTACAAATAAGATCAATTATTAAATGGACAATAACGTTACGTCTTTTGGAAATAATTTCAGTCTTAAAATTAGTAACATATACTTCATTTTAGGTTGTGTCCCTACTCACCCCTTAATCCCTACTCACGCCGTTTTACGGTACCTTTCAACGAAATAAAGTAAATTTATACCAGGTACTTATGAGTATTTAATTAGATTGACATTATTTCAATCCAATATTTTTACGAACGCTTGATTTACAGAATTTAAGAACGCTTCCCTTTGTACTCCGTCACGCCTCATAAGAGCGCGCCCTCCACTTTAAGCATCTCTAGTCTAAGTGCTCTAACACTATTTAGTAGTTGAGTTGAAGTGCACGTGCTTAAACAATGATGAAGGCCATAAAAAAACTGTGTCATTTCATAAGTGCACTCCAGAGGCTTTGATATCGTATCTAACATTAAGGACAATGTTGTTATCAATCCGCGTATTAAGTAGTTGTTATATCCAACGATTTAAGAATAAAAAGCTGGCTTTTAAATCCCGATTGCATTTTTCGATGTTGCTGTCAATATAATAATAATAAACTTATTACTTTATTAAAATATTACGCCTATGTCATTCCCACACACGACACGCTGGCCTAGTTGGTAGTGACCCTGCCTACGAAGCTCGCGGTCCTTTGTTCAAATCCCGGAAAGGGCAGATATTTGAGTCTTTAACCCTTAATTTGGCAGTGTATGGTATACCATACATACCATAAGGTTCCCATTTTTTGTTTGATTTGTGTTTTTATTTTTTTTCTGATTCAAAATCAAAAAGGGTTTGAATTCCCGACTTTTTTTATTTTTGCCAAATTAAGGGCTAAGTGTATATTTATTTATATCGTTGTCTAGTTCCCATAGTACAAGCCTAGAGCTTAGTTTGGTACAGTCGACGTCATAAATATGTTTTAGTACCTTGTCTAATTAACGTCATGTTTTAACTACCATATGAAAATGTTGTAGCGGATAAAGTGACAAGGTAATAAAGTGTAAACATATCTTTGACGTCGACTGTACTAGGTCAATTGGTGTGACATCGTCCCCTGATATTTATTATTTATTTACACTCAAGATAAATCTAATGCCACCTTATCATGCTAAAATCCATCAGCCATTTAGGTGGCAGTACAAAAGAAGTAGACATACATACACTAGAAGAACATAACCCTCCTTATGACGCAGTCGGGTATAAGGCTGTTTCCTTGTTGTGTTGTTAGAGGTTGCTTGTTGATTGCAATAGTGTGTATTTTTAATCTAGCCAAATTTAAATTTTGGTAGCACTTAGACCAAAAGTCTAAGATCCGAATAGGAGACTACCTTCACCGGGCTGTTTATTCGATAAAAAGTATTTTATATCAAATTTAATATGCTAAGTAATATATGGCGAATAGGTAGGCTGAAAAATTTCAGTCCAGTCCTTATATGACTAAAAAAATCATTTTTTTTTAAAATTGCTATTGCTTGTTAAATATACCAATTACATACTAATCGAAAGCATGAAGCTTATAGAATATGCAAACGTTAGGTTTAGTGCAAATTATTAGTACAGACTTACCTACCCAATAGTTATGACGGGAAAAAATAGTCAACCCAACGTTTGCATATTCTATAGGCTTCATGTTTTCGATTAGTATGTAATTGGTATATTTAACAAGCAAGAGCAATTTAAAAAAAACTTTGTTTTTTTTTGTCATTAAAGGACTGGACTGAAATTTTTCAGTCAACCTATTCGCCATATATTACTTAGAATATTAAATTTGATATAAAATACTTTTTATCGAATAAACAGCCTGGTGAAGGTCGTCTCCTATTCGGATCCCCACCATTTGTATTGATATAACAATTGATACTATTGCGTTTGAAGTCGAAAGTTAAACAAATTGACAGAAAGTACCGACGGCAGAATAACAAACCTGCTTATGATGTAATGGATGAACGATTTACAGTTGATTACAATAGCAAAGTATTGAGGACTATAACCTCTCAGTTTTTAAATGTAACCATACAAAAAATGCCCAGCTAGTTTCATTTCATTTCCAGTGACACATAAACAGGGCCTGAATTCTACATGTTAAAAAAAACATGGACAAGTGCGAGTCAGACTCGCCCACCGAGGGTTCCGCACATGACACGGTTAACTAAATTCAAGATTTGCACCGCCGCCGTTCCTTGCATAAAGAACCTGTTTTTTTTTGTGATTTAATTAAGAATGTTGGGATTTCTGATTTTTTCCTTTACTTGTAGTATAAGACGGTATTACTTGCCAAATTTCATAGTTCTAGGTCAAGGGAATTGTTTTTTGCGGCATAAACGGCTGTAGGTACCTATCTTTTTTTTTTAACTTAGAAGTTTGATTTTTTCACAGCTTCAAGGGACTGTAGACTTGAGTATATGGTTTAAATTTGACCTCGATACCTTCACGTGTTCCCGAGATAAAGGGTCTTGACAGACAGACAGACAGACGGACAGACAGACGGACAGACAGACGGACAACAAAGTGATCCTATATGGGTTCCGTTTTAACCTTTTGAGGTTCGGAAGTCGAAGGCTCTAGGAAGGCTCGTAAATCACTCGACGTAGTAGGCACTAAGCTATATAACCCTCTCCCAACAAACATCAAAAGCGCAACCAGTGACGCAATATTTAAAAACAAATTGAAAAGCGTCTTGCTGAAGATGGCGTGTTACTCAATTGATGAATTTTTTGAAAACATCAAATCGTTGACCCCATCATAAACATAGACCTACAATTACAAATTATGTACACTAATTTAATTATAATTATAATTCACAAGCAATAATAAATATTTCAATAATTAATTATATTAAGAATATTATGACGTGTAAAATGTACCATTTTATCAATAAATGCTTGAATCTTGAATCTTGGAACCCTAAAAATATTACTTTTGACGTATCAGTTACCGTTCTTAACTCGGCCGCCATTCCTGTCAAGCAAATAAGAATTATTTAATGTTCATAATACCATCATGTCAAAGGCCAGCCAGATGTTTTTCCAAGTGGAATAGAGCCCCAGGTGTTTAGCCGAATGAGTTACAAAGATAGTCATGAGCTCGAGGCAATGCTGGTCGAGATTTGTTATCGTGATAATGGGGCACTTGACTTATCAACTATTTATTATTGACTGATTCCATGTGTATGCTCGTGTAAGAGGCGGACAAACGAGTGAACAGATCACATGATGGTTAGTGTCTATGGACCAGAGGGCCCTGCCAAGATGCACTACGCTAACGAAAGTTTCTATTCGTTTCGTTTTTAAACCAATCGCGTCACTGGTAGATGACGTGATACGAAAAGTCACGTGGTCGACCAGTGACGCGATTGGTTTCAAAACGAATCGAATAGAAACGCTATATAGTGTAGTATCTTGTCAGGGCCCTCAGGCTAAGGGCACCACAATATAGTTTACGTGCCATTGGTAAGTCTGTCAAGACACCGGATAATCTAAAATCTGTGATAAAATGTATTAAACGTTAAGAGAAACTGATGGTGTATTTTTTTATGGCAATGGGAAGGCAAACGAGCACCCATACCAGCTGACACCCTAGAACACCACCAAAAAGAGTGGAAAACTACGGTAGGCTTAGGGCATGCAAAGCTCTTCATAGAAAAAGTGGACCAGTGCTGGACCAAAAAACTTTGGAAACTCAGCAGAAGACAACTCCGATATATTATCGGAGTGTTTACTGGGCACTTTGGGGTTAAAAATCTCCTAGCAAAGATGGGCCTCTATGACAACACAGATTGTAGATTGTGCGGCGAAGAGGAGGAAACAATGAAACACTTACTGTGCGAATGTGATGCCCTCGCCGGAGTAAGAATGAAAATCCTCGGTTGTGGCTACCCAGAACCGAACGACTTCAAGGCACTGCCATTGCACTCCACTATCCGCTTTTTAGAAGGGGTGGAGGCTGCATTGGACTAATTGCTAAAAGAGGGGTAATTACACAAAAGATCCCATAGCGTCGAAGTGTATCCGTAAGGACCCCACCTACAAGATAAGATAAGACCCATGCCAGCTGAAGTGGGATCTGACACCCATAGACATTTGTATTCTCAAGACGATAATCCTAAGACTGCAATCCTGAGACTGCAAATGCGTTGCCAACCCTGAGGACTAAGATGGAATGCGGCGGCAGCGGCGGCGACAAGCGAAGAGCGAAAACAAAAAAAATGCATAAGCTAGTGGTCCAGGGTTCCATTCCCGGTATGCGCAAATATTTTTGAGACGTGCACGAGTATTTGTTCCTGAGTATTGGATGTTTTTTATGTATTTAAGTATGTATTTCGCTATACAGGGTGATTCCTAAGTCGTGATCACAATGATCACCTGTGTTCTACCCACGAATATGAACAACTTTCAATACCGGACCAACTTTGAAATCAGGAAAAAAAAAACAGCTGCTTTATACATTTTGGTCGAGTACGTATTGAACTTTTCTATGAAACAGTTAATTTATTTTTCGTGATTTCAGAGTTGGTCCCATAGTGAAAGTTGTTTCATATTCGTGGATAGAACACAGGGGTGATCATTGTGATCACGACTTAGGAATCACCCTGTATATGTATGCTTATCGTGGTTTAGTTGCCTAGTTTAGGACTAGTATCGATTTTTGTTAGATTGTCCCTCGATCTTTATTTATCCATGGTCTAGCATTTGACACAATTGCCAAAAAAGGCTTTATACAAAAAAAACCATAAAAATGTTTTCTTGAAGTTCATTGAAACTGAACGATATTTAAATACTTAAATTCGGCCTTTATCGACCTTTAATGGAATCTGGAGTTCATGTAGCGTAACTTAAATATGTGCGAATGTCGTTGACCCTGTGTAATTAAACAGAACTCGTATTAAATACGGAACTTGTGAGTAGCAAACGCAAATTGGTATATTTTCAATTAATATCTTGAATACATTGTCCCACAATTACTGTTATAATTTAAGAACAATATCCTGTATCACTACATCACTACATAATAATATGTGGCGTTATCCATGAAAAGGGACCTTATTGTCGATGGCGCTTCCGCCATTATTAAAGATGCTCCGATTTAAATACAACGTCGCGTGACGCAGTGCGGCGTAAGCGCCGGCAACAATAAGGTCCCTTAGATAACGAGAAACTAAATAGAACGCCACATATTACAAAACAAAGTCCCCGACGCGTCTGTCTATCTGCCTGTGTGTTCGCAATAGGGAATGCAATTGAACCGATTATTAACCGTTTTTGTATGAAAATAACCGGTTAAAACCGGTTATAACCGTTATTTGCATTACCTAGTTCGCAATAATGTCAAATACAACTGAACGAATGCGGTTTTCACTATCAATTAAATATTTTTTCACGGAAAGTTTTTATGTACCGAACATAAACCGAAGCGAAGCGAGGGCGGGTCGCTTGTTTTTTTTCAATGACTGACCAGGGCCAGGTTCTAAATCACATCATGTTAGTCTATCTTGCTTAGATGTCGAACAAGTATTTTATTCTACAAGGTAAAATGACATTGCCTTTGACATGATTGTTATCATAATTATTGCCAACGTTACAATAGCTCTTATTTACTCGACGTAACGAGGTCTAACGTTAGGGGTGGGGCCTTTTGTTACCCGACAGCCGAAGGAGGAGGGTAATGTGTTTTTCAGCCTGTATATACAAATTTGTTCCTTTGTGGCGCTCTAGAAACTAAATGCGTGGGCCGATTTTGATGATTCTTATGTCAATTGATTTGTCTTAATCTTGTGAGTGTCACTAAAGATATGACATTTATAATAATTCAATATAGCTGCAACACGACGCCATTTTGTTGAAAAAGAAAAATAAACGATGAATTATGCCAAGTCAAAAATCATTGTTAGGTTTCTTTCATCATTTTTCGTTTTGAATGATCATTTAGGATTTACAACGATTTAAAGTTGGTTAACAACAGACGGGTTTTTGTGCTGGTTATAACGCTAACCCTCGGAACTGATCCTTCGAAAAATTTGCGTGGCTTCTGCGCTGACCGAAAACCCTTGACCCGCTTAAATCGGTTTCGATCTAACCACGGGAAAACCAACCATCACCTATACAAGTGGGGATAGAGGGAGTCACAAAAATGTTAGTGGTGGTAGGACCTCGTGCAGGGTCACCGCCAAGCAGTGGTGTTCGCATTGCTGTGTTCCGGTGTTGGGCTGAGACAACCGGTCAAATTACTAGCATAGAGGCATTCCATCTTACTACTCAGGGTTGGCAACGCGTTTGAAGTCTTAGGCTTGCAGTTTTGAGATTGTAGTGCCTGAGTGCTCGCGTGCCTGCCCCTTTCCATAAAAAAATGCAACTGTGGAGCATCTGACCAGACCCTCTCCCATGTAGTAAATGATTGCCCACTTCGCTGTTTTTCCGGTGGCAAGGGGCTGCATAAATTTTCGCCTATCTCAGCACACTGGCTGAAACACCTGGACATCGAAGTTTGATCCATGCAGGATGAGTGCCATACGCATGATGATGACGACTCGTAATGGCGGCCGAGTTAATAACAAACGACAACACGTCTACAGCAATATGGTTTTGCCCAGTAGAATAAAGGCCCTGTGCGAGTATGAAATCAGGCAGCTCGACTTTGGAAGGACCTTCCCCTTACTATCAAGAAAGCTCCGAATATGTTTGCCTTTAAAAAGAAAGTTCGCGAATTTCTTTGCAGGTAGATTTGACATCATCTTGATTTTCTGATTGCGTTATCTTTGTTTTTTTGTGCTTACTCATATCTTCATATTTTATGTATTTATTCATTTATAAGTGCAATTTATGTAAATATTTATATTAATTTAATGTATTGATATATAGGTGTATATTACTATGTATACATAGTCAGACCCTATGTTGCACCGCCACTACAATCTCTGCTTTGCCTAAAGGTTAAGACAATTCTTTTGTGCAATAAAGATTAAATAAATAAATAAATCGAAGCAATATAGGCTAAACCAAAGTGGAACCCATCCAAATATAGTCCAAATGAAGTTCACTGGCTTCAGTATAGCAGCACTAACAACCTATTCACAGTTGCCTTTAAGAGAGCTAGGTCATTAATTCCTGGAAGTACAGATAAGGAAGCTTGATCCGCTCTTCAGCAGTTCGTGTCTAGAATGAAGTAAATGAATGAAATAGAACGTATCCTGTAATTTTGTTTCCAAGGTTAAAAAATACGGGAGAGGTACCGCACGATTCTTATTCAACTATTTTGTTAAACAACTTTAAAACTGTTTCAGATGATGCAAAATAAGTTTGTAGGTTTGTGAACAACTTTTTTGAAAATCATATTTATTTGTATGTTTTTTTCAGTTTTCTCCAACGGGACTGAATCAAAGCCGCCTAGGTTTTTAAGATTGAAAATAAATTAATAATAAACTGATTGATCAAGCTTGATAACGGCAGTCGGCAGGCAATGATTTATCATTTTTTATTAGGTACAGTCACGAACTTAAATTTGGGACCCACCTTAGGTCCAAAGTCATTCTGACATTCTAAAACAATAAGGTCTCTTATATTATAAGTTACTACAAATGATTTGGCATCTCTAATGACATTGACGACTTCAAGCCTATTTTTTTTAAATGGGTCACAAATTTACGATCGCGATAGTACGTTACATGTCACAGAATATCATTCGTGGACCTACTAAATTTTAACTTAATCGGTCCAGTAAATTCGAAACGAATTGGCTGCGACAGACAGACAAACTAATAATCCTAGGTTACGTGTTTTTCATTCAGACGTACCCTAGAAAATTATATAAAAATGAAGCTTATAACAACATTACCAAGAAAGTCCGGCGACTTCATTTCAAGTTCACATTGGAGAGTGACCGCACCAACTCCCGCGCACTTGAAAGTAACTAGTTACGCGCAAGGTCAAGCGCAAGACCGAATTCGCAACCGAATACCTATGCGAATACAATTTAAAAATCGATTATTGACTTTAATATGTTGTAAGTATGTAATAGCATGGACGCATTCCATCTAAGTCCTCAGGGTTGGCAACGCATTGGCAGTCTTAGGGCGATATTAATAACCTCGTAAGGCGCAGTGTGCTATAGGATGTCCATAATCAAGGCAATTTAATTTGAACTGTGTTGCAATAAAAATAAGGTTTATTTTCCTAAATTCATAAACTGCAAAAAGCATTATTGAACAAACGTAATTGAACTTTACTGCCTTGGTGGTAGACTCAAAGTCCCACTCACAGAAAACTCCCTGTTGGCAGTATAGTGGGCCTAACGAGGATAAAGTCATCTTGGCTGAGATGCCAGTCACAAGATACGTCATAGTAAACGTCAAGCCATAGAATACTGCCATTTTTGATGCAACTTGAGACGAGCATTACAGTCGAGATTAGTACCCTTTATAAGGCCCCGTTAAAGTAAAAATACTAGACCAAAATGAAATACATTCATGGAATCGCAAGTCTCTAAAGAGTAATAATAGATGATGTTATATTTCAGGAAAATACAATTAAAATTGTATCATAAAATGTAGGTAGTAAAGTTCAATTTCAACTTATAGTTATGTGGTAAATATTTAGCCTCTGCCTTATTAAGGTTTATTACGGCGGTCAGAATTCCAGTCTTCACATTGAAGTCTTAAGAATGCAAATGTCTATGGGGCGCAGATGCCAATTATTATCAGGTGGTCTGTGTAATCATTTGCCTTCGCTATGCCATAAAAAAATGTAACGCAAACATACATGCATACATTAAATCACGCCTATTTCCAAGAGGGGTAGGCAGAGACCGCTTTTTTCCACCTGGGGTCTATTTTATAAAACTACAAATTACAATGTTACGGGTCTAAACTGGCAACACTGCTCAAATGGCTGGTCGCCATTGGTCGAGGTTGTGTTTAATGAAAACTTGTAACCTGTAAATTGTAATTTGTAACTTTATAAAACAGGCCCCTGCTACGATCCTGACAAATCTCTTTCGCTTCTTCCACATTCATACATCGAGTCATGTACACTCGTCGGTTTCGGGTACTTAAGATTCGGCCCTTATCCAGTATTTCTCCAATTTGATTCTAAAAAGTACGTCTAGAGCGCCCTTCCGACCCATCCATTCACCTTCGCTCTGTATATCTCTTTCGTCAATCTTCTATCATCCATCCTTTCCAAATGACTTTTTGTTTTCTTGACCTATAATAACATCGCATCCACTCTCATTTGAATAAGATTTTAAAACCAAATGTCACGAATATAGACTTATAAAGATTATTAACCGACTTCAAAAAAAGGAAGAGGTTCTCAATTCGTCGGTTTTTTTTTTTTTTTTTATGTATGTTCTCCAATTACTCGAAGGCCACTGGACCGATTTGAAAAATTTTTTCGTTGTTCAAATGGGTATACTTTCTAGTTAGTCCCATTGTCACCACGTCAGGATCTGATGATGGGATCATGGAGAAATCAAGAGAACTCCTCAAATATTATAGGCACACCTATAGCGATTTTGGTATTTTTCAATGTAACTCGTGCATTTGCTTTTGAAAAGTACTATATGGTGAAGTGGAACTGATGATGAAGACCACAGATGGCCACCGGAACTCCTTAACGGTACCTATTTCAAGGGTGGCGATAAGATATTTCGATAAAGGAAGTTGAGCGACTATGACGAAGCACATTTAGGTTTAAATATGACTATGACATTCCCGCGGTGTTGTCTGCGGCGAGCTTGAAATGTTCTATAGTTTCTTATTAATATTTAGAAGTGGAGCTACGTAACAGCATAAATAGGATCACTAAAAAGTATAAAATAAAATAAATGTTTAAAAAAACAAAAACCCGCCTTCAAAAAGCAAAAAATAACTTCTTTAAAATGGTAGGTAAATAGGTCAGTCCAACTGAAGTCGGCGTCCAACAATATTTTAACCAAAAGCAGACTTCAGTTGGACTGACATATTTACCTACCATTTTAAAGAAGTTATTTTTTGCTTTTTGAAGGCGGGTTTTTGTTTTTTTTTCTAAAATTGTCTAAGGGCCTGTTGTTTGATTAGTAGTTAACTCAACTAATTAATTAATTAATTTGGACCGCGAGCGGACCTGCTAGAGGGGGTGTTCTTTTTATAGTGGTGATTATTATTCATATATTAAATATCTGAGTAGCTTAGTTTAATTTTAATTTATATACGTTTAGTTTTAATTATTACTAATTGTTAAATTTCGAAAAAGGAATAAAATAATTGACACATTTCCTTGAAATTTAACCATTAGTTACGGTTTTTAACGATTAGTTAGTTTAACTACTGATCAAACAACAGGCTCTAACTAGGTCACCTATTAAATCATGTACCCTTATCACGCCTGATAAATTCATCGATTGCTTATGTAAGATAACTAAAAAACTAACAAACCACTTGACATACTATTAGTACTTAACGTAAATTACCTTGGAAAATTCCAGAGCCTTCATCATCGTCATATCAACTGAAAGTGTTTTACTGACAATTAACCCTCAAAAAGTGGCCGTATTTATCAAATTACCTTTATATCTTTAGACATTTCAGATATTTCGTTAAAAACTGTATGTCAAAATAATAACTACCAATGCCAGAAATATAGACGAAACGATGCCAAAGTTGAAAGGCTTATTCTGCCCTACTACGGAGAAAAGGCACATGTGCAATTAATTCATAGAAGCATATTAAACTCTAGTTGGTTATAATAAGGACGGAAGTGCTATACAATTCATATAGTAGATGTGCCATTTTTCCGTAAGAGGGCAGTATTGACGAATAACTGTTCATCTATCTATAGTATATATAATATCAACGCACAGCCCAAACCGCTGGGTCTAGAGATTCCAAATTTGGCATTTAGGTTCCTTATGAGGTCTAGGGGTGCACTAAGGATTTTCCGAAATTCACCCCCTAAGGGGTTGAAATAGGGGGAGTAGCGGGAAACTAATTCTACGCATACGAAGTCATGGGCGTCCTCTAGTTAAATATATTTCTGAGATCACATATCGACCATCATCACTTTTCCCGCCTGCTGCGGCCTCCGTCAGTTGTATGATCATGATTTTTTTTTCAAAAAGTTGTCATAAACGAGTATTAACTAAATACCAACCATTTTTGATTACTGCGCCTCTATTCTAGGCGGTAAAAACGATATGATAGTTTGCCTGTTATGGTATTGTTATGACGTCAGCCGCCATTACTGTCAAGGAAAATAAAAGCTGTCAAAACGTTGACAATACGATAACAGATCAAATACGATATTGTTTTTACCGTGATGAATAGAGGCGCAGGTCTTCTAGGTAAGTAGGACCCAGAATTTAATGAATTTCATAAGTGTGAAAAATTAATCAACCTACCCCACCCGCAAACTGATAGACTGTACACCTCGCCACAGCTGCCGTCTACCAACTACGTCATCCTCCGAAAAACACCCGATTTGTCCAACCAATCTTCCCGTAATTTAAAACAATCATGGCATGCATAATCGTCGGATTGTCAACGTTTTTTTTCTATAAAAAAACATATCCGTTTTAATAAAATGTCGTGTTAACAAGCGTGGCGTGACGGACGGAGATGACAATGATTATTCTGTGAACCTTCATAAAAACTGGTCAAGAACGAGTCGGGCTATTCTCAATGTAGGGTTCCGTAGCCGTTATCTTATTATTTTTATGGCATAGAGTTCTGGCAAACGATCACAAGTCCTATTTCACCATCCTGACAATGACAGGTGACAGGTGACATTTCAGTTCACATGGCGCAGCTTATATGAAACCCAGGGATGTATCAGCGAGTTAACAGAGCAATGTATACCGAATTGTCACCTGTCACATGTCACTGTCAAGATGGTGAAATAGGGGGCTGATGGTAAGTGGGATCTGAAACACATTGACATTTGCAATCTCATGACTATAGTCATAAGACTGCGATCCTAAGACTGCTAATGTGTTGCCAACCTTAAAGACTAACCACCTTACTTATAAACGTGGAATAACCTTGGATTAGCTAAACCATGTTTTGTCCTTATCTGTCAAATTCAAATGTCACAATGACAGACAAGGACAAAACATTGTATAGCTATACCACCGTTACTTAACGTTTATTAGTAAGGGGGTAAGGTGACATGTCATTTCACCGGTTGTTTTATCCCCACACCGGAACACAACAATACGGTTAAATTAAGGATAAGAATGGTGGAAAGCCGCGATCAGGGGCGTAATTATGACATGGCTATGCAGTTCTGTTTACGGTAAGCGTAAAGGACAGAGCTATAGCAGTTATACAGGGTGGTACTCGATAAACTGTACATATTGAAAGGGATAAAATTTTAGGTTAATTTACAGGTTAAAAAAAAATTTGCCTCTTTTTTTTTCTTCTTTTTTTAATAAATTACCTCAAAAATGTCATTTTGTTTTCATAAAAACACGATTTTCTCAAAATTTTGTACATATTTTTTTTTTCTTTGCTAAATATCTGCAAAATTTTGAGAAAATCGTGTTTTTATGAAAACAAAATGATATTTTTGCAGTAATTTTCCACAAAAAAAGCAGTTACGCAGTTATTTTTTTAATTGCTCTAATACTGTTATCAATTATTATAAACCTAACTAATTTCAATACTATGCATTTTGTTTTATCTTTTTTGGGCTATTAGATCAAAAGTTACACCGTCACAAGTAAGTGTACTACCCAAACTTTATTAAAAAGTTTGGCAATCTGTAAAAAAAAACCAGTGGCAAAAAAGTTAAAAAATTAATTGTTTTATCTATAAATTAACCTAAAATTTCATCCCTTTCAATATGTACAGTTTATCGAGTACCACCCTGCACGGGTAGCACAAGTTGTATTTTCTCGCTTGTCGCTCAGTGCGTCTCTATCGGTACAGACTAGATAGAAAGGGAGATCCGAGCGACAAACATGTCGCGGACAACATGTGCTAGCCGTGCGGTATAGCTCTGTCCTTTTCTCTCAGCGTAAACAGAACTGCATAGCTATGTTAATCTCTTGATTATCAACATGGTAATCAAGAGATTAACTTATCCCAATTGAGCCAAAAACATGGCACCAGGTCAGTAGCCGCTGGTAAATATGCTGTACCCAGAGTGAGCAACTACTATGGGGACAGGCTTATTGAGAAGCGCTTGCGTTACATCCAACAGCCTACCTGCGGCTCTGAGACTGGAGCCTAACAAAAATAGGTTTAGGAGAGCCTTGTTTAAGCACTACCTTAATATTATTTAAATTTTTAAAATTACTGTTTGTTTATTCATTATTAATGTAGATTCTGATCTGTGATATATACTTATGTAAACTAAGACTCGCGGATCCCACAGTCAAACTGTGAAAACAGTTTTGCGGGACGTTGTAATAGAACTAAGTTTGTAAACATGTTATAATAAATAAATAAATAAAAGATTAAAAAAAAAATGATAAAAGAAATTTATTCAGTAAGTAGGCCGCACGGGCACTTTTACACGTCAAGAATCTACCAGCGCTTCCCAAGAGAAGACCACTGCCGAGAAGAAACGCCGCAAGAAACTCAGCAGTCAGTCATTTTTTAAACATATTTCTTATTACAATGGTACTACTTAGTCTAGCATTATATAAAGCTATAAATATTAAATTAAATATAGTATTAAATAACATGCGTAGTTCAGCAGGAAAACATGCCAATTAAGAATCTTACGGGAGAGATAGAGAAAAAAAAAACACATACTTATGTGTATATAAGATGGTGCGAGACGACCACATAAAAGTTTCGATATGTTTTCCTACATCAACGGTAATAATAATAAATGTCATAATAGCCCCCCTGGACGTCCAAAGTCCTACCACCATTTATCTTACAGATGAGCCCTCTCGAATTCATCTCGATACTTCATCACTTTTTTTGCTACTGCCCTCTTACACACTCAGCTGTTCAAATGTGCAGGTTTCCTCGCAATGTTTTTCTTTCACCGAGCGTCGATTACTTTTTACCATCTTTTAACTAACCATCTTACATACTGTGTACAGTCAAGGACTTTCATTGTTATTCCACGATAGAACCCTGTCATAATGACAGCGTCAAACCACATATGACAGAAATTAGGCTTAATGAATGATTAACGCTATGCGACAGGGTTCCATAGCGGCATAACAATTAAAGTCCTTGACCGAACGTTAATTTGTGACCCATTTCAAGAAAAATAGGCTTGAAGTCGTCAATGTCACTAATGACGAAGAAGATGCCAAATCATTTGTAACTTATAGAAAACTCAACCTTATTGTTGTAGAATGTCAGAATGACTTTGGATCTAAGGTGGGTCCCAAATTTAAGTTCGTGACTGTACATAGTGACCGAAGGACCTCGAGCTACGACCATAAGTTGACACCTTGGGCCACTAGGCCAAAAAAAAAGATAATTGCGATAGTTATTGAAATAAGTGACAAGACAAACAAACAGACATATAAAACTATAAATCTAAGTTGGACTACAAACCCTAACAAGGTTCTCAAATCGTCTGTCCTTTTCTTTCTAAGTATTATTAACACGGTGATAACCGCTTTTTAATACAAGTAATGCATTGCACTTCGTCTTCCCATAAGGGCCGTGAGGGTGACAGAGATGGATACACTTGCATTATTTATGAAGCCCCGACTGCAACGAATGATCTATGATGATATAGCGCTTATTTAAGGAGTTAAAGGGAAAATGGCGTTATACGATAATAAAACTTCTTCGGATATGAAAACAATGTTTCAATTTCAAGTAATAGAAGATAATCACGTTTTGTAATGCTTTAATATTAAACAGATAAAAATAAGTGTTTCATAATTAATATTATTACGATACGCTTTGTTGTTATATGTAGTTACATTAAATAAAAACCGGTCAGGTGCCCCTTCATGGTCAACTGAGCCCACTCACAACTCAGCCCGCGGGTTCAGTTGACTACGTTTATTTTTTCGGGGGCAACTCGGACTGGCGCGCCCAAGGTTCCTCGCGCACCCAAGATTCCGTACAGCCGCGCTGCCCTCCTAAGCAAAAATGCAATAACTAAATTCAATAGCCAAAGCAGATTGAACTCTCCTCTGTTTGTAACTAGGTTGCAATTTCTACAGATGTTTTGTTTGAGATAACGCCATTATGCTTAGTAGGGCAGCGCGCAGGAGGTATTCTTTCCGATTTGAACTCGATTTCGTATCGAATCATTTTTTTAAATATATTTTGTTGTTTTTCTTCACTATAATCATACCAAATTCAACGCTTGTACGTTTTACCGTTTTCACGATACAAGAAAAATAAAAATACTTAGAAAAACGTTTCTTGTAATGAGGACACCGTTTAATTACCTGACGACGTGCTGGCCTAGTTGGTAGTGACCCTGCCTACGAAGCTAGCGGTCCTGGGTTCAAATCCCGGTAAGGGCAGATATTTGTGTGATGAGCACGAGTATTTGTTCCCGAGTCGTGGATGTTTTCTATGTATTTAAGTATATATTTCTCTATATAAGTATTTATATCGTTGTCTGGTACCCATAGTACAAGCCTAGAGCTTAGTTTGGGACTAGGTCAATTTGTGTGAGATCGTCCCGTGATATTTTTATTTACCTATATCAGTATCTTTAAAAAAGTAAGTAAATCCGCCGTAAGAAAACAACATTTGAAGAAAAAAAAGCAACCCGCTATTAGGCATAGGGTCCCATTGGACTCCGTTCGGGTGCGGAACCCTAAAAATAGATAACTGAATCAGTACCCTTATCATGAGTTACAATTACCGTCCTCGCTAGCGAGTCGAATGCTCTGTCCCTCGCAGACCTCGCAGTATAAAGTGCGAGCGACAGAGCATTCGACGAGTACGGTAATTGTAACTCATGGTAAAGGTATTGTTGTTTCTAAAAGCTAATAAAAAAGACCGACCACGTGTGAATCCGATTCCGTACCTACCATTTTTGTACTACACCTTTAATTTTTTTTTTTTTTCGTTAAAGCGGTAATAATAATAACTAATATATTCTCTATAAAAAAATTAACCGTCTACAAACAGAGGGACGGAAAGCGGATGTTTAGTAATAGGGTTCCGTAGGCATCCTTTATACGGAACCCTAAAACTAATAATGATTGTACCTAGTTTACCTAACATAATAAGATCGAGTTGTGATTGAAATAAAAAACATTTATTTTAAGAGGATTGTGAAGCGCCGCTATAATCGCGTAAATGTCAAAAAAAAAACATACAAATTTAGCTCCGGACGATGACGTTTCTCAGCCCCTAAATTAAGTCTGATTTCCACGATTTTTGAAATGTTGTAGTTATTATAAAGAACTAGGTATGTGCGTTTCTGTTTTATGTTTTTTTTTATTTGTTTCATTCTCATAAAATTCTGGAAAAGAAAAAGTACCGACATAGTTTTTCATGATATCTACAACATATTCAAAAATCGTAAAAATCGGACGCGGTTTAAGGGGAGAGAAACTTTATCGCATTTTGTATGGATTTTTTTAGCTTCACAATCCTCTTAAGGTAATTATAAAGTTACATAATCATAAAACGAACACGTTATCTAAAATAATAAATCATTTTGAAACTCGCACCCAATTGTTCAAGGAATTTACAACTGTTATGATAAGTAGCTGTGAAATCATGCATACCTAACGCAGCAAGCATTACAAATGCAGCATCGATAAGAAATAACAAATAACAGCGCGGTGACTTTTTACACGCTTGCGAATATTACATACCTACATTAAATCACGCCTGTTTCCCAGAGGGGTAGGCAGAGACCACTTCTTTCCACCTGCTACGAGCCTGACAAATCTCTTTCGCTTCTTCCACATTCATACATCGAATCATGCACGCACGTCGGTTTCGGATACTCAAGATTCGGCCCTTTTCCAGTATTTCTCCGATTTGATTAGAAAAAGTACGCCTAGAGCGCCCTTCCGACCCTCCCACTCACTTTCGCTCTGTATATCTCTTTCGTCAATCTTCTTTCATCCATCCTTTCCAAATGACCGAACCATCGAAGCATGCCCTTTTCAATCTTAGTCACTACATCTTCTTTAAGTTCACATTTCTCTCTGATTTTTTCATTCCTTACTCTATCAATCAGGTTCACACCACACATACTAAGAATATTAGAAATATAGTTTAATGACGAATTTTTTTTTTACAACTCATCCATCTTAGTCCTCAGTCTTAGAATAGCAGTCTCGAAAGTTCAAATGTGTATAGGTCTCGATCAGGGACGTTATTATGATCTAACTATGCAGTTTACGCTGAGAGAAAAGGATAGAGTTATATAACTGCTATAGCTCTGTCCTTTACGCTCACCGTAAAATGAGCTGCATAGCCATATCATAATAGCCCCCCAGATCTATCTTACCATCAGATAGCCAATGTTTAAATGTGCCTATTCATTGCCATAAAAAAATAACTGCCAATGCAGGGTAATATTTTTAATCGGAATGTATGTATATTTAATATTGTTTATTTTATTGCCAAAAACAATTTTCATAATTTTCCTGTGTTTATAGTTCCATTTATTTGTTTTAAGGTAACCTATGTAGGTCAATATAATCTGGTCATTAGTACCCTATCCATGACTGTTCATTTTACCAAGAGCCCAATCAATCCGGCTTGGCGATGACGTTGGCAGAACGCGAACCACTTTAACTGTGACGTCAGCAAATTAGATATAAAACGATCAATCTGAAGGAATGTAATGTCTGTTTAATGTAGCGGTAAAATTTTATTTTGGTTATTTTCTGAAGGTTATTTTTAGGGTTCTATACCTAAATTATTAACAGAACCATTAAAGGATCACTTTGTAGTTCGTCTGAGGTACCTACTTCCGAACAGTCATAATTACGAATTGTTCGAGATTCCGTATTTTAATAAGACCCGTACGTAATTTTTCGTTTTTTTTGCATATTGCTCACAATTTTAACCTTACCTTATGCATATAAATTAAATTACGCATTTTATGAAAACATAGCTGCAGCATTACATAGCTTTTGTAAAATAAAAATACGGGCAAATAAATTTACTGAAAAAGTAATTCAGTGTACTAATTGTTGTATATACGGTGTAGGTGTCAGGAAAGATTTTCAGAAAAACGTAAAACATCGAAATAAAGCCACAAAGGCTTCAATGTTTAATTCTTCTTTGGCATAACACTCCTGCCAGAGTGGTCGTCACCATCACGTTCATTTTGTGGCCTGGTTCACAATGCGACGCGCGATTTTTTGCGAACCGCCGCCCTCCCTCAATTCGTGTAGAGGACCGTCTACGGCGGTCTTTATTTGGTTCGTCCACCTCATCAACGATCTGCCTCTTGGTCTGATGCCCTCGACCTTGCCTTGCACTACCAGGCGTTCGATAGATTCGCATCCGAGCCGCGATGCGTGTCCAAGGAAAGTGAGGATACGAGCTTTTACTGTGCTTGGTAGTCTCTGTTTGATATCTAGCTCTCAATTTGTTCGGAATTCCATCCACGATATACCGATCATTTTTCTCCAATACCATAACTCTAGAGAACTAATTCGTGTCTTCTTAGTTTCTCGCAGTGTCCATGTCTCGGCAGCATAAAGAAATATGGGGAATACGAGAGCCTTAACACGTTTTGTTTTGGTAACCTTGGTGATGTTTCGATCCTTCCAAATTTTCTTCAGCTTCTCCTAGCCGATCTGGAGATCGCCATGCGCCTCTTGATTTCCTTTATGCAGCTGCCGTTATTTGTTATCACTGCTCCGAGATAGATGCATCATTGTACTACCTCATAATTCGCTATTCGTGTAACCTTTGACGAGTTGCTGTTCGCACAATCAACAATCACTATCTTTGTCTTGCTACGATTTATTTTGAGATCAAAATCAAGACTCGCACGTTCATTCTGTGTAGGAGCTCCTCCATATAATACTACTTGCGAAAAGCGTGGTATCTTCATTCACATACATAATTATATCAATGTTAAATTATGTAATAAGCGGACGTTATAAGACTAATAAGCGAAACCTATCCAATAACAATACATTCACATCCGGATCAAATCCTCGCATGACATGCTCGAATTATCATGCAAACTTCAACACTGGACATTTCACACAATACCGCCGTTCGCGTTCGCCCGCCACATCCCACTAAGCATGGGAACCATTGTGAGAGGTATAATGAGCAATGACACGTTTTGTTACAATTACATTACGTCTGTTGTGGTCCTGCTGAATAGTTATATATAAGTTTAGTAAGTTTATTGTTGTCTATTACCCATAGCAACCCTAGAGCTTAGTTTGGGAGTGGTTCGGGACTAGCTCTATCTGTGTGAGATTATCCCCATTTATTGCTTTGGCTTATGGCCGTATTAATTATCTCATCCAAGCTAAAATGTAAAACGATGCGTCAAAATAAACGTTAAAACTGCAATTTGACGCATCTGGAGACGATTACGGTCATCAGTTCATTAATACGGCCTATTGTCAGTCATACCAATCGATTAGCTTATTGAGAATATTAGGCAAAAACAGCGCACCTGTGATTCCTCTGGATGATCACTGACCATCAGCCCCTATTCCAGCATCTTGACAGTGATATGTTACAGGGAACAATTCGGTATACATTGCAAAGTCAACACGCTGATACATCTCTGGGTTTCATATAAGCTATGCCATGTACACGGAAATGTCACCTGTCACGTCATGTCATTGTCAGGATGGTGAAATATGGAGCAGGTGACTCGCTTGCTCGTCCGCCTCCTTCTCACATTTTTTTTTTTCTGATAAATATGATGTAGTGGTTGTCGATGCATAACCACTACTTCTAGATTTACATACCTTCTTGTACAGTCACGAGCTTAAATTTGGGACCCACCTTAGGTCCAAAGTCATTCTGACATTCTACAACAATAAGGTTGAGTCTCCTATAAGTTACGAATGATTTGGCATCTCTAATGACATTGACGACTTCAAGCCTATTTTTCTTGAATGGGTCACAAATTAACGATCGCGATAGTACTTGAATAGGCTACATTATCATACTGGCAAAGACAAGCTGCAGTAAATCAACCAATTGTGAAACTTGTAACTTTGAAAACGATGCGCTTTAGGAATCAGATGAAAATTAGCATTAGGCAATTTTAGTTACTGGGAGCGATGCCAGCAATGCGCTCATCGGTTGAGTGCAGCTGTTGCAATCGAAATTGAGCAGCCGAAATTTTATGTATGAACCGATATTAAACACTAACAAATATGTAAATACATAGCAAACAAGGTCAATTTTTTCCCCCAAATTTGTATTTCAATAAAAAGGTTTTGTCTTCTCCGCCGCAACAGTTAACATTTTATGGTAAACAAGACTAAGTTAAACTAGCCGAGATGTAATAAGGGATCGCACTGCTAGATCTAAACAGAAGTAACTCAAAATACAACTGTATTTTAAAATCAACTTTAATATAACTTCTATGAACTTGAAACAGAACTAGCAAGGATTTTGAGTTGATGCCGTTTCGATCTAGCAGTGCGATATAGCGATGTATTTCTCATTTAACAAAATAAATATGATACAAACAGCTTTATATATATAATATCAACAAAACGTAACTCTACCAAAAGACAACATGCGACAATATTACAATAATTTAAGAGGTTTTTTCCATTTTTACACTTTTTCCTTTTATGTATATTAATACTTCAACACAATACGAAGATGCACTTTAGCAATACCGTAATATTGAACGCCCAAAAGAAGTACGAGAATAGGCAAAGTGAGATGTGGTTTACATTTTAAAGCGTAAAATGGGTGGTAGAAACCGAACTCGGCACAAGGTCCTACCAGCACTATAATTCTTAATAGATTCTGAACGTCCAGCTGTTTCTTTAAATCACTTAGGGTGACGGAACCAGTAATGGACAAGGGCCAATGGTGGACACTTGGTCCTTATTTTACAGTAGATAAGGGTTATTCATTTGTTTTACAACAATCAATTTACGACCGTATGAAATTTGAATTAAGAGTTAAGTGTCCATTACTGGTGCCTGTCAGCTAAAAGTGTCCAACACTGGTGGCATTAGGGGTACTGCGAATAAATTTTGTATAAAAAAGGTATTTACCTAAAAAAAGAAAATGAAAAAATCTTATATAAATCATGGAAACATGAACCCAGATTAATGTTGGAGATGTATGTGTTTGGTTAAATCTTGTTGGGATAAACCTGGGGAGTGTAACCTTAACAAAACAAATGAAACAAATCAAAAAGGTTTAACCATTGCGGGATGATGGTGATTAATTGCATGGCTTCGTCGTCGTTTTTTCCACGGATGTTTTTTTTTTACAATTATTGTTGTTAATCAGTAACTTGTAATTCATTTGTTTCTTTTATTAGTGACAATTAAAGTAGGAAATATTTATTTAATCATATTTAATACATTCGTTTCAAACTCCTCTATTTATTTAACAAACACTGTATATATACTATAGTTATAACATTAAATCAAACAGGGTTGTATAAGTGGTTGTATGTACGTAATTGAATAGTAGAAATAATTCTCGAAAAACATAATAAAGTTCAAAGAACTATGAGAAATTCCTTCTTAACCTCGTAAGGCCCAGCGTGCAATAGGATGTAGATCATCAAGGCAATTTAATTTGAACTGTGTTGCAATAAGAATAAGGTTTATTTTCCCATGTTCATAAACTGAAAATGGCTTTATGGAACAAACGTAATTGAACTTTATTGCCTTGCTGGTAGATTCAAAGTCCCACTTACAAAAAACTCCCTGTTTGTGGTATGATGGGCCTTACGAGGTTATAACTGAATATTAATTAATGAATACTGTCATTGACTTTTAGGATCAAATCAGATTCCGGCTAAAAACGTTTCGATTTGGTTCTAAAATTTCATTTGGTCTCTTTATAATTTAAATAATAACGCTGAGTTATGAAATTCTTGAAAAGATTTCTGCATCTTCAAAAACACCGTTCTTTGTGTCTGAAAGAAACATTTTTCCGATAATTAATTTGAAAGAAATATAAACTTATATTTATAAAATATTTAAGTTACTACATTTTTCGATAAATTTATTCGTATTTTTTACTTGCAGTAGCTGAATTACAAAATAAGACTTGCCTCGTGTGGTTGCCGAGTTAGAATAGTGCCACTCCATGTCTTCCCGTGGATGTCGTAAGAGACGACTAAGGGAATAAAGGCTTGTAGTACTGTTAGGCGATGGGCTTGCAACCTGTCACTAATACGCTGGTAAACATCTTAGCCTAATTGTGCAAATTGTGGTTATAGAGTTATCAACAAGTTTTTAGAGATGTTTGTAATTCTGTAGCTCTGCCTACCCCACTCTGGGAACGAAGGCGTGAAATTATGTATGGTAATCCATCATGTCGGTCCATTTCCCGATGTAAAATAACTTCAATTGGTAATCCGCCATAGAACCGTGTCATAATTACAGCGTCAAGTCACGAGAATGAAATTACGCTAAAATAATTTATTCGTTTTCTGCGACAGAGTTCCGGTGTAGCTTAACAATCAAAGCTAATTGTTAGATTTAAACTCAAAAACATCCTTACTTTTTACACGTGCATACTGACATATATTAATTGGTAGAACATCTTAAAAAACCTTCACACCTCGATATCGTAAAAAACGTAAACAACTTTAAGCATTGTACGATAAAAACGCTCTATTGTCATATTGTCAACGCTGGCAAAAAGAAGCCATCATCGTTTCACAATGCGTGACCTTGACATCACGTAATAAACAGAACACCTGCAAAAAGTGAAGAGTTTCAATAAGCATTATCAACGAATTACGGTGTAAAAACGATGTAAGTAAAGTAACCGGATTCCCTAATAAAGATCCAGTTTGTAATTTTACCGATTAGCCTAATCAAATTGTTTTTTCACCTCCACACCACAAAAGTAGGTTTTGCAGTTTTTAATTATTTTTCACAATTTAAATAGCCGGGTGGAAAATCGGTACATTTACATGGTTGTGATGAAATTTTTACATGTTGTATTTTTTACCTTTAGATTATGTTCTCGCTGCTGAGGTGAAAAGTTGTATATGTCATACGAGACCAAAGTTATTTGCATCAAGTATTTTTGACTCACTACGCTCGTGATTCAGGTATAGAATTCTTCACTAATTTATTCAAAATCAATACGCAGCAAAAACCAACTTTGCTCTCTTATTACACCATAAATAACTATTAAGTTCCAATTTTTTTGATTGTCCAATTGGCAAATTGGAATCCAGACCCATCAAAGATGTCACAGTAACGTTAATAAAATTCTAAAAGGTACCACAAACGAAAAGTTTACCTACAGTCCCAAGCCTACCCAAGGTCAAAAATATGTGAAGAAATATATGAATCCTTTAAAGACATTGATCGTCTGTTCTAAATCGATAAATTGATAGCCACCAGCCGGCGGACTGTTAGACTGTGTTGCCCTTAAGAATTTTCAAACACAATTTCCCTGTGACAGAGTTCTATAATGGATCAGGGTTCCCATAAACACTTACCCACACTTCAGCTATTGCGTGTTTATGAATAAGAGTCTTACAATTTTACATCGTACTACTCTTCTATTTTGGTATTAACTGAAGGAAAGATTCCTTATTACTATTTGGTATTTTCATTGATTTACTTACAGTATTCCCAGCTTCTTAATAGCTCTCGGCTGGCTATCGCTATCACGCTTGCACTCGCAACTGACAGTATACTTGTCACTCGTGTGTCATAGAAAATCGAAGATTGACGATCGCTATTAAGAAAATGGTAACACAGTACTGACTTTAAAAAAAAGTGGCACTATTAAACCGTTTCCTTTTTTCAAATTTCGAAGGATCATTGGTCTGCTTTGTTGGTTTATATTTAAAATTTCAAATTGGGGAGCAAAGTAACGTTCAATCTATAGTACGCATTTTGGATCTTCGTTTTTTTAATGCTTTTAATAAAGCATCCTACGAACGCATTAATTCTCTAGCATTCAAGTCCGTGGTTTTGCCAGCATGATTGACAAGGAAAGAATACTCGTCATCTGTCAGTGATGGTCAGCGTGCAAACCATTTTCAAAAATCCCCGACCATGACTATGCAAGGTCATACAAACACTTAACCTAGGCATTGTAAGCGTTAGGTTTTTTCATAGCAACAGGTAAAATCCTTTTTCCGACACGTGGCCCTCAAGATCATTGTCATCACAATGGATCAATTTCCAGGTTTAAGTAGGATCTAATTATTATGATTGGTCTTGTTAAGAGCGCTCTTGAGTTTTTTTTATGACTATCCTTTTGTAGAAGTTATTAGACGAAAATTTTATTACCTATTTTACAATAGGATTATTAAGAATCTTTATTATTCAAATAATTATAAGTAAGCTAGCTATTCGCGCGTGCTGTCGCCCGGGTGAATTTCTACGTTCAAACATACCTTGTCCTGATAATCACGACCACAGTAAAAAAAAACCGCGAGTCGGACTCGCGCACCGAGGGTCCCGTATTTAAAATAATATGGTTGGAAAACGCAAAAGAAAATACTTATTTTGTTATGAACTTTATTATTCTTGCAATAAGGTCCATTTTGACTAGCCTAAATTTTAATACAGATTATTGAACTTTTTTGATAATTTTTCGACAACTTCATTTTATTTTTTTCGTAATTATCTTTAAATCAGGAATTTTTCGATTTTTTGGTCCATAAACTTCGGAGATTAGGGGGGGGGGGACGGTCGATTTTGTACATTTTTGGCTATAAATCAAAAAGTTCGTCACGAAAAATTATAAAAAAATATTTTTGAAATGTGCAGGCTGAGCCCTTTCATATGACACCCCGTTTGCTATAATCAAATAACTTACATTTTTCAACCCCCGATTCTAGACCAATACTTAGAAAAATAATTTCATACTTTTTTACCAAAAACAGATGCGGGCAAGCAAGTTATACAACTACGCCAAATTTCAAGTTGATGCTAACTATAGAATATAGTTTCTGAGAAAAACTGCTGTGACATACAGACAGACAGGCAGACAGACAACGAAGTCCGGGTTCCTTTTTTAACATTTTGCTACGGAACCGTAAAAACGGTCATCCAGTCCTATTTCGTACGGAATCGGAATACGTAACAGTCCCCTGATCGTAAGGTACCTAGTTCGAACCCCCGCGGTCGCCATGTATCAATAAGTTTTTTTAACTTACGTACATTACCCGATGCTCTTACGGTGAAGGACAAACACCGTGAGGAAACCTGCACATTCGAACAGCTGAGTGTGTAAGAGGGTTGCCACAAAATACTCTAAAGGGTTCGAAATGTATCTAAAAAGACCCATCTGTATAAGATAAGACAAGATAAGATCCCTGTATTTCAAAAATAGTAAACAAATTTCAATTGAAATTAACGACTATTGAACTAAGCTATGTAAAAATCTAAAAATAGATAACAAAGGTAACAAGAGGCGTTGGCGCGTGGATGCCTTAATTTCAGCGCTCTGCCGATTATATAAACGATTGTAATCAACTACAAGTATTGAAGGCCGAATGTCAAGTGTCGACATGCTACAGTGGGTCTCAATAGATGCCACTCCAAGGGTTACAAACATTGTTGTATTGTCCAACATACAATGTTAATACTTCAAGCTACGCCCTAGCCATAATAACTATGTGGCGAGTTCTATTAGAAAAGTTGGACTGGTGACACGTGCTTGTCCGGTAAATTATTTTTTCCACGGAGTTGTGGAGCCAAAAGCGGAGTAATTTGTAATCTAGCATGAGCATGTCATGCTCACTTTAAGGTCTTTGCTTACGGCGGCATCGTTGATCGGGTCGCCACCTTCCCGAACACATGGTTGAGGGAGGCGATGGCTCAGATACGCGTCATACTCGTGAACGGGTGCTGTCTGTGGGGTCCGGTCTGTCCACGCTTGCAAGGACCTGATTTCCAGTTAGTTATTTTAAATACCGTTCCTGACGTAGAGACCTCGTCATGTTGTTCTCCTATACACTATTTTTAATTTAATTTAGCTTACATCTGTAATGATTTATGTGTTCGTTTTTAATAATTATTTATTATCTTGTAATGTTACTTTTAAGCATTATTGTATTGATTGGAAAAAATGACCTTCTGCTGGAGTTTCTTGCGGCGCTTCTTCTCCGCAATGATGGTCTTGTCCGAAGCGCTAGTAGATTCACTCCATGTTACCGACGTGTAAAAGAGCCCTCAAGTGGCCAATTTACTGAATAAATATTTTGAATTTTGAATTCTATTTACGTCTCTGTATGTCTTTGACGTTGTATAGCCTTGTTGGTAAAGACCCCGCCTACTAATCTAGCGGTCCCACCTTCGATCCTTAGGTTGTATTTCTCTATACAGGATGCCACCGAACTTGACGTAAATGTTAAAAGATATGAAAGGGCTTTCAATATTAGTTCAGAATATAGTTTTAACTTTTCAATCTGTTTATTAGTTTCGGAGTTATTAAGGTTCTAATAATCATAGAGCTATACAGTGTGTTACCGGCATGCGGGCATTTATTAAAACTGCCGATAATATGTCGCTTTTGCAATTTTTTGCAAGTATTATCAATCAAAAAATAATGAAAATAACTTAACAATTAATTTTCTTAGATACTGTCCTTTTTTAATGTAGTGCATGTGCTGCGTGTTCATCGTTATCAGTATCGCTGTTGCTTAGTACAAGGCATGTCGTGGTACGGGGGCAAATCATGATAATCAAAGTATCCGTCCACTGTCATTTAACACTTGTCAAATTGCTGTGCATTGATGGCAATTAAATTTTTGTTAGGAAGTTTACCAAGCCTGAAAATTTGTTTATTAATTAAATTAATGTCATGGTTACGTTACAGATTTTTAACCTCCTTCAAAAAAAGCCAGGGTGCTGGTAACACACTGTATAACGAAACATAATAAGGATATTTAAAAAATATCTAAATCCTCTCAATTGACGTAGGTACTCAATAATGACAGTAAGTGACGTACGTCCAATAAACATGTCACCGATTCGGATAGCTTATCTTATCGGGTTTGATATCTCTCCCTTATGTGGTTTATGATCTGTTGTCTCGCTCGCCATTGTTAAATCAGCTGGTTAGTTATATAACATAAGCATTTGGCTGTGCTGCATATATTTGACATCAAATCTATTAGAATAGATCTCATAATGGTACTAAAAAAACCCAAAGGGTTTAACCCCCGACGCAAACGGAGGGGTATTATGTGTTATTCATACGATTTAAACGTTATTTTAATTTTATCAAGTTTATGTAATTTGACTGATTTTAATAAAAATAAAAAATGGAATTCAAACTAGTAAAATCGTGTGTACTTGCATTATTGATAGTAAACTCGTATGGCGAATTTTGGTTTAAATAAACCCTATTTCTAGAGAAAAAACACCCCTTTTTAACAAGCTCTGCAGATCAGAATACAGGACAGTAAAAAAAGATAAAGGATATTTATTTAGTTAGCACGGGCACTTCTATCCGTAAAAAATCTACCAGGGCTTCATAAGAAGAGACCACAGCGGAAAAGAAGCGCCACAGGCGGTCATGCGCATAACACACGCTAAAATTAAGTAGATATAGTCAATTATTTATTTTTCTTGTAATTTTATAGTCGTATCTAATGACCCTCAGCGAGTAAAATGTTTGATGCAAATATTTTATGGAATTATTATTTATCTTGATAAGAAAATTCTTTTGCAAATGGTTTTAATTGCGCCTAGAAACTATTTGAATGCACATCATATCTACGAGGAACATAAAAGATAAATTGAATAAAAATCCAATAAGTAGGCACTTTTACACGTCAAGAATCTACTTGGGAAGCGCCAAGGGTAGACCACTGCTGAGAAGAAACGCCGCAAGAAACTCAGCAGTTAGTCATTTTTTAAACAAACTTTTAAAAATAATTTTATCTCTCTGAAAATACATTCATTATTATTAAAATTATAGATAATTTCAAGTGTCTACCTATTACGGTTCACGAGATACAGCCCGCTGACAGACAGACAGACGGACAGACGAACAGTCAAGGCTTAGTAATGGGTGTACGGAACCCTAAAAGTTTGTGAAACGCTTTTTGCAAACGAATAGTATTTCTTCAGCATAGGACCCCCTATGGTGAAGAAATCGCCGACAAATTAATTTTTTGTTTGTAGAGTAGAATTAACACCTTGACATATGTACGGTCGACCTTAGTATCTGCAAACTATAGTGCTCTGTCACTTTAAAGCCTAATTTACATTGGTCAAAGACAGTGGACAGTGGACAGTACAGTAGTGTAAACCGATCGGACAGTAGTCAAGTTGCCTTGCCAGTGGATCTAAATAGAATCGCTTTCTATTTTATCACTCCACTGTCCTTGGCACTGTACTTGACACTGACCTTGACCAATGTAAATTGGGCTTAACGTCATGTTTGAACCGCTGGACTAATCTACCAAAGGAGTTTAAGCAACGAGGTATAGTTCAAGAAATATGAATTGGCCGTCTGTAATCTTCACTAAGATCTTTTTCTTAATATCGAACAAAAGTTAGGTAATCGTAAAACTGCCCTCGTTCTTCAAACAGCTCAGTGGGTTGAAAGGTCAAGGTTAAGGTTAGGTCCGGTAAGTATTTACCCAGAAAAAAGATCGCAAAGTAAATAACAGACGGCCGAATCATATTTCGAACTATACAAAAGTGTGCAGCTATTTATAAGGCTGTATGATCGATGATGGGAAAATCGAATCAATCGATTGCGATTATTCTTGATTTTTTAAATATTTAAACTAGGAACGTTCGAATGTTTTAAAACAAAACTATTTAAATACGTAACTCTACGTGCTTTGAGCCTTTGATACGTTTGTTATCATAGCAAAACTTGTGCTGTCCATAATGTGCATAACACAGGTCAGTAACTTTGTTTAAAAAAACATTTCGTGACCCACATTGACACATCATTTTGTTATTGAAAGTACTTAATCTAAATAATATTAAACTAAACTAAACTAAGCTAAGCTCTACTTAGGGCTGATTTTTCAATCTCCAGATAACACGATCTGTCAGGTAAACTGTAGCTCTGTCCTTTTCTTTGTCATAAGAAAGATAAGGACAGAGCTACAATTTACTTGACAGATCGTGTTATCTGACGATTGAAAAATCAGCCCTTACTTATTTTACTTTTAAGGGCATGCTTCGATGGTTCGGTCATTTGGAAAGGATGGATGAAAGAAGATTGACGAAAGAGATATACAGAGCAAAAGTGAGTGGGAGGGTCGGAAGGGGCCGCCTTAGGCGTACTTTTTCGAATCAAATCGGAGAAATACTGGAAAAGGGCCGGATCTTAAGTACCCGAAACAGACGTGCATGCATGAATGTGGAAGAAGTGAAAGAGATTTGTCAGGATCGTAACAGGTGGACAGAAGTGGTCTCTGCCTACCCCTCTGAGAAACAGGCGTGATTTAATGATGTATATAGTTATGATATGCGGCCTGTTTTTTCATCGATTGTCCATTTTAACATATACAACTTGTTTTAAATTGTTGTATAACGAAAAAAATCATAGTCCTAGAAAACTGCAATTTTGCATGATAAATAAAATCTATAATCCAATTTCTACCAATGTTTCTGCTTTTCTTAAGGAAATAAATAATGTAAATAGCAAAAATTTTTTTTTTGTGTGATATCGCTTATCACAAAATTTGCACATATACCCATTCATTCCCCGAGCCCTGAAATATAACTATAGCAATACCTATTCATAATTTTACTTTAAATAATTTGAATAAAATATGTACAATTGTTCTTGACAGTTAGTGATTGTTTTAATGGAATTCCTTTTTATGGCAATGACAAAACAAACCAACACGCAGGCCACCATTTAAGGAACGGAGCCTTTAAAGGGTTTGTTGAGGTTTTTCATCCAAGTTCAATTTTTTCCGTTGACACGTATTTTTATTTTGCGTCATAACTTTGGTCCTTCGATGAACCAATAAGAATGGCTAGCGGATCGAATACGAGTAAAAATACCAAGATTTTTAATGCTGCCCTGATAAAAAGGACGCATGCGCAATTTGACAGTCAAAGCAATTTTAACCCCCTGTTTTAAGTAATACGGTCACTTATACATTCGCGGTTCTATGAGACATGCGCCCTTTTTTCTAACGAGGGCAGAATGTTTTTCTCATGTCTAGCAGACGGCGATCGAGCACAGGCCACCTGATAGTAATTGGAATCTGAGACCACCTTTGCAATCTTAAGACTACAATCGCAAGACTCCATTCCTAAAACTGAAAACGCGGTGCCAAAGCTGAGGACTACGATGGAATGCTTGTATCTCGGAACCCCGCACCGCACCGAAACGCATCAATGCGAACACTAATGCTTGGCTTAAAGGACAATAGTAGCGATCAAAATACTTATGAGATAACAATTAGTTCGTTGATCCTAAATGCATGAAATGAAATCAGATAACGAAAATCGATTCCGAAGAATCGATTTATCATTATCTTTCAAGTAATAAAGATTGTGACATTTATTGGTTTAGCTGTCATAACTGCGGCAAAAACCAATTGAAATTAGTTAATTGAATTAGTCTTATTTTGTATGTGTATTAAGCGTATTATTTTCTAAGTTGTAGGCTAGTAATTGAAACTCGGTTTTATTTGTTTTTAAATTAATATCATTATTTTTTATATTAATTTCCAAAATCAGTAAATCATCTAGTTATATTTTTGCACAACATCAGAAAATTTGTTTTTCTAGTTATTTGAAGTGTTATAAAAATCGTATATTTTGTTAATTCCCAATATAAAAAAACTTACCAGGCTTCGGCGCCCTATCCTGTTCAGCACACACCACCATTTTCAAAAAATCACGTCACTTCACAATTCGAATTTCAAAAATTAAAATTAATTTCACAATTCTAATTTCAAAAAATCATTTAATTGAATTCACAATTCAATTTCAAAATTAATTCGATTTTCGAAGTCGTTATCACTGCACAGCTGTGTAGAGACTAGTTGGTTTTGCATCGGCTCAAGGCAGTGCTAGCAGGAAGCGTGTGCCCGCGCAGGCCACTGTACCAACTGTTTTTATATTACGAACGAGTTGGCTGCGCGCGCGCGTACTATTGATAATGAAAACGGACTTCCTTTTGATGCTTATTTAAATACTTGATGGTCGAAAGGACAGGGAGCGATCTGCAATTTTTTTATGCTTTAAGAGGATTGAGAAGCTAAAAAATTCCATACAAACTGCGATACGTTTCTCTCCCCTTAAATCTAGTCCGATTTTTACGATTTTGCATTATGTTGTAAATATTATGAAAAAATAGGTATGAACGTTTTCCTTTCCAACACAATATTTCTTAGAAACAAAAAAAAGATGGAAATGTAAGACCTAGATTGACCACGCGTTGGCCTAGTTGGTAGTGACCCTGCCTACGAAGCTAGCGGTCCTGGGTTCAAATCCCGGTAAGGGCAGATATTTGTGTGATGAGCACGAATATCTGTTCCCGAGTCATGGATGTTTTCTATGTATTTAAGTATATATTTATCTATACAAGTATTTATATCGTTGTCTAGTACCCATAGTACTAGCCTACTAGAGTTTAGTTCGGGACTAGGTCATATGGTGTGACATTGTCCCGTGATGTATATATTTTTTATTTAGTTTTTCTTAATACTACAACATATTCAAAAATCGTGAAAATCGGACTTGATTTAGGAGGTGAGCAACGTTATCGCCCGGAGCTATATTAGTATATAATTTTTTTGACAGCTACGCGTTTTAAGAGTCGGTTCACGATCCTCTTAAATTTTATTTATTGATAAAGCTTTTGATATTAATTAAATTTATTTTTAAACAAAAAAAAAAACAGTATCATACAGACCTAGTTCTTTATAATAACTACAACATATTCAAAACTCGTTGAAATCTGAATTGAAATAGGGGATGAGAAACGTTATCGCCCGGAGCTAAATATGTATGGAATTTTTGACAGCTAGGTACGCGATTTTAGCGGCGCTTCACAATCCTCTTAAAGCTCAGAGGGCCCTGCAAAGAAGCACTACGCTAACTAACGTTTCTATTCGATTCGTTTTTAAACCAATCGCGTCACTGGTAGACCACGTGACTTTATGTATCACGTCATCTCCCAGTGACGCGATTGGTTTAAAAACGAATCGAATAGAAACGTTAGTTAGCGTAGTGCATCTTTGCAGGGCCCTCAGTTACGCGATAGTCCGCATGTTTTTCGTGATACATTGCGTTACTGCAATAGCACTCGGCTTAAAAAAAATAAAAAATCCGTTAATGGATTCCAACCGATGAAACCGAGTCTTTAAAGATCCCCAAGAGATAACGATCCAGAAATACCGCCGCAATAAGAAATCGCAACTGCCCTTGTTCTTTAAAATGTATTTCTAGCAAAAGTGTTCCCAAAGAGCAAGCGTGAATACGTAGCAGTTTCTTTGCAGGTGTGTTCATATCTTGTCGAGTGCACAGCGTGTTTATAAAAGGATAGCAAACATTCATATAAGGCGAAAAGATGGCGGCGAGGCGGGCGCGTCGCGGCGACGTTTCACTTCAAATACCTTCTACTCTCATAGCGCGGGATCCTATTAGAGGCAGTATAAGCTGTAAAAAAACGGGGCAAGAGCATGTCTGGCCATACTAAGTCTCGGGTTCTGAAGCTGTTACTACACAAAAACTATTTTATCTACACTCATATCATAAACCCTCTATGATGCGTTGCGAAACCGCAAATTATGACCAGCATAATAATCAACTCTGTGGTTATAGCATTTTTTTAATCTGCGGCAGTAATCTTATGGATTCATCAAAATTGATGTTCTTATGACATTCAAATTTCGAACATCTCTGAAAAACAAAGATATTTGATTTGACTCTATACTAATATCAGTCGAGATGACGTTTAGTTCGAAATGAATTGTCAATTTGCATACAAATTTGACAAATGTCGCACGTAAGTACGATATCGAACGATATGAAAATTGGAGCCGACTCTAGTTTGTCTCTGAATTAAAAAAAAACTATGACAGCTGCCAGAAAACTTATCAATCTTTTCATTACCGCCATTACCGGTTAAAATTTAATATGGGGCTCCTGAGTGCATCATGGAGGCTTATGATATGTGGGTAGATAAAGTAGTGTATGTAACTATACATAACTAGGCATTAAACACTTGTGTGATGTTATTATGAAACTCGCCTTCAGCTCGTTTCATAAACCCACACTCGTGTTTAATGCCCTTCATTATGTACAGTCACATAAACTACTATAAAAAAACAACAAGTATCAACTAATTCTCTATTTAAAGTTATTTGGTGGTGTCTTATATGACTTTACATAGTAGGTAGGTAAGGTAAACAATACTGTTACTGCGCACGACCAGTAATTACCCACTAATTTTTTTAGAGATTACAATCACAGAAAAAAATATTTGCTTACGTAGAAACATAGCTTTGTTTGCTTGTGCTTTGTTATGTGTAGCAAATATTAAAAAAAAAATGTAGTGGATAATCACTGGTAATAACAGTATGGTTTAGCCTATAAACACTTAGTCACCATCTTAGAAACCAATCAAGTCTACTTAGCCGTGATAGGTTTCCTTTACAATTCGTTGTAGGTATGTGCTTTTCTTAAGATATTTTTCAGATTTTTAGTATTTGTAGTGTTGGCTGCTCTTGACTCTAACAAAAATAAGCTTCTTGTCTACCCCACACTATGGGGTAGACAAGAAGGACGGACGGGCATGACGAAACTATCAGGGTTCCTAGTTTGACTACGGAGTTCGAGAAGTTCCTGGGAATCTTTTTAACACAGTAACACGGTAACAGATTTTCCCGTCGAAAAGTTAGAAAAGAGTGAAATGAATAGTGCTATATTAGTCATGATATCTCTGTTCTTATAACTACCAGAGCCTCTATTCAACACGGTAAAACAATATATCTTTTGAGGACAAGTTAGCATGAAAGTCGTATAAATGGAGTTGAAATGCGGTCTTTGCGTTGTATGCGTGGTGTGAAACTAATTGATAGAGTAAGGAATGAAAAGATCAGAGAGAAATATGGACTAAAAGAAGATGTAGTGACTAAGATTGAAAATGGCATGCTTCGATGATTCGGTCATTTGCAAAGGATGGATGAAAGAAGATTGACCAAAGAGATATACAGAGCGAAGGTGAGTGGAAGGGTAGGAAGGGCCGCCCTAGGCGTACTTTTTCGAATCAAATCGGAGAAATACTGGAAAAAGGCCGAATCTTAAGTACCCGAAATCGACGTTCATGCATGACTCAACGTATGAATGTAAAAGAAGCGAAAGAGATTTGTCAGGATCGTAGCAGGTGGAAAGAAGTGGTCTCTGCCTACCCCTCTGAGAAACAGGCGTGGTTTAATGTTATGTATGTATGTATGTTTTGTTTTATTATGGTACTGTTTTCAACTTGCCATTACTGTCTAGTGAATAAGGGACGTAACGTAAGAGAAGTAAGTAACGTCGACAATACGATATCACTTCAAAAGCAATATTGTTTTACCGTATTGTTTGCAATATTGTTTTAAGTATGGTTGCGTTTATCGGGTGACAAAATGTGGATAAAGCATCCGTCACTCTCGTACTTATAAACGTGTCAGAAAGTGACGGGTGTTTTATCCGCGCGACAAACGCAGCCATATTAGGCCCCCTGGTGTACCGTATTATGACTCGTATTGCACCATTAATTTCATCTCTTTCTAACTTTTCATCGGAAATTTGAAACTTGAAAGAATCAAGCTACCTAACAGATCACTAAACCTGGAGAATCTATTTGGTATAGCCATATTGATTTTGTCATTTTATCGTATTGTTAACGTTACTATAGCTGTACGGCAGTAATGGCGATCGCGTTAACAACCATACGATACCAAGTTAAAAGCAATAATGCTTATACTCTGTAGAAATGGGTTTCTACCCAAGTGGAGACTTTTTAACCGACTTCAAAAAAAAGGAGGAGGTTATACGTTCCACTGTATGTATTTTTTTTTATGTATGTTCACCGATTACTCCGTCAATTGTCGACCGATTTCAAATATTTTTTTTTGGTTTGATAGAGTATACTTCCGAGGTGGTCCCATTGTCACCAAATCTGTATCTGATGAGGGGATCAGTGAGGAATTGAGGGAACTCCTCAAATATTGTAGGCAAACATATAGCGATTTTTGTATTTTTAGTAACAAGTCCAGCATTTGCATTCAAAAAGTATCATTTGGTGTAGTGGAACTGATGATGAAGACCACAGATGGCCACCGGAACTCCTCAATGGTACCGATTTCAAGGGTGGCGATAAGATATCTCGATTAAGATAGTTGAGCGATTACCTACAACGAATAATATTTACTTGTTCAAATATGACTATGACTTTCCCGCGGCGTTGCTTGCGGCGCGCTTGATATAAGTTAAAGTTTCATTTCAACTAAGAAGTGGGACTACGTAACAGCGTATTAAGATCACTAAAAGTATAAAATAAAATAAATGTTTTAAAAAACAAAAAACGCCTTCAAAAACGCAAAAAATAACGTCTTTAAAATTGTAGGCACCTAATAGGTTAGTCCAACTGAAGTCGGCGACCACAACATTTTCAACAAAAAGCCGACATCAGTTGGACTAACCTATTAGGTGCCTACAATTTTAAAGAAGTTATTTTTTGCGTTTTTGACGGCGGTTTTTTGTTTTTTAAAACATTTTTGTATGTTATAAACAAGTGTTTGATATTGCGGGCCTATTAGAGTCGATCGTGTGTATGTGGATAAAAGTGGATAACAACTTTCTTAGGGATTGCAATCCCGCAGCTCATTCAATCCCGCGGGATTGATATGCGGGATTACTTAATCCCGCGCGGGATCCCGCATCTTAGAAATTATGTTATAAAATCAAATTTACCCTACAGATTTTTGTATAAAAATCAACTTTTATTAAACATTTCTTACATTAAGCAACGGAAATTATTTCTTTTGTATTAGTAAGCATAAATTAAATGTTTGGCATAGTTTATTAGTTTTGTTTACTTTTGCTCTTACTCCTAACAACAGTTTTATATTATTAATTCAGTCTTATTCATATAATGACTAATAATCAAATAACAACTTACTCTTAGATGCTATTACTATGATATCAACCTATGGTTTTAGCATCAAATTTTTAATTTGCGGGATCCGCGCTTTGAAGGTGCGGGATCTAGCAGATTTAAAGCAGCAGGATCCCGCGGGAATGCGTAATCCCGTTTTGCGGGATTGCAATCCCTAAACTGTCTCTTTCTGACTAGTATTAAAGTACGAAATAGACGGAGAACATAGATCGGTTACTTAACTGACTAATTCCGCAAAGCAAACTTTCCATTCGCATTTTCCCAATTTTATTTTTTCTCCAATCGTATTTCTTCTCATTGTTATTTTTACCAATTGCATATTTTCCATTTTGGATTTGCCCCACTATAATGTTTTCTCAATTCAAAATCAATTTTACTGAGTCGACGGAGCGCCGCTATCGCGGAGCTCCTATTTATGGGTGCTATGGCGCTTCGGGCCTTCTGCAAAACTAACATAACCTAAACCTACACTTAATTACAATGGGAAGTTTTGCCAGTGGAAAAATCCTTAATGGAAAATATGCGATTGCTAAAAATTCAAAATGGGAAACAATGCGATCGGAGAAAAATTAAAATGGGGAAAAATGGGACTGGAAAATTTGCTACGCGGAGTTAATCTGGGCCTCTATTTAATACGGTAAAAACCGTATTGTTTTTGACTTGTTATCGTATTATCAACGTTTCGATAGCTTTTATTTACTTGGCAGTAATGGCTACCGAGATACAAGCAATATCGTAACAGGTCAAATACGATTTGGATTATACCACCTAGAATAGAGGCACAGTTTGAGGAACCGATCTAACTATCCGACTGACGGATCCTTTATTCATCGCGATAAAGGTGACTATAACCACGTAAGATTAGATAAAACTTGTCAATCTTTTAAGGCAAACGAAGCACTTATGTCAGATAAATTATGTCAATAAAACGTTTTTATCAGCTAAATCAAAAATCAAATTTGTTTTTTGATCGATGTAAGTAAAGGTTCTAATCAAACTGCTGAGTATTGTAAGTTTGCATCTATTTCGCAGTTCTAAAGGATTGACGAAACAAACGGACAGTTCTGTGAATCATTTGTAGATTCCCTGAATGCGATTAAAATTAGGCTATGGCAGGGTTTCGCTGTCCGTCCGTCAGTCTATCCTAGTCTTAGATCCAATTTAGACGAAGCGAACGAACAAGAATTCTATGCATTATCTCTTACGTTTTCTTTGTACAAAATAAAGACAAAACATGTTCTAGAGCACTCCTTCGCTGGGTCTAAATGGACCTTTAAACAGTTGTTTCTTATGAACAGTAAGATTGTTTTTAAAAAAATACGTGTTATAACGGTGGATTTCCTAACAAATAAAAATAATGAACTAAATTTAAAAAAAAAAGGGGTACAAGGAACATTTTATTCAAAATATTTTTATTTTTCTTGTGTCTTTAAACCGGTGAAACGTACAAGTTTAAAATTTGCTATGATTATAGTACAAAAATAGTATTTTTTATTTATTATAAAGACAACATTCAACTCGATATTATAATAATTTGTAAGGCAGTATGAAACCATTGGTGAGCGAGTCCGTCAATTGACCAGTTAAATAACAAACTCTCCGGCATAACGCTTGTACCATCAAAATTAAGTAAATGTAATAATAAGAGAGGTTTGCAATTGCCAATGATCTGTGTCGGAACTTTACAAAGATGGACGCTAACCTCGCTCGAACCCGCGATGTCGTCGCTAGGCCGGCTATAACTACGCGACCATGAGGTTCGAATTAAAGAAAAACTAAAAAAACTATCATTCTAAATTTAGAATAAAGGAAGTTAGTAAAATGTTTTTCTATAAATTTACCAAGAGCGATAGTTATTTTATTTATTGGATAAAAGAATGATGGGCAAATTGGCCCATATAACCAATACAAATGTCATGTATACCACGTGAAAGCTAGTTACATAAGCTTCATTTTCTAATACTGGGACAAACTACAAAAACCCTGGAAAAGAGATTATCAGCCTGCAAATATTCACACACACACAACGTTTATAGCTGTGCCCCGCATGCGTTGCAATGCTTTTTCCCGTACATCCGAGTCACACTTGACCGATTATTTAAAACTAAACTATTACTCATGAAACTGGCTATCATGTACAAAAAGATTTATTCCAATCCAACGGGTGTATCCAGAGATTACCCCGTTTAAACAAACACACACCCGTACATCCCTCTTTTTTTCGTCGGGAGTTAAAAAAATATCTCGATTCTCCTAGCCTTCACAGTCCAATCGTCATAATAACAATTACAGCAAATGGGATCAATAAGCCTACATACGTTATGATTATATTGGTGATTGGGCTGGGTTCCATACATTTTTGCCCATCATTATTTTATTTGCAAAGGATGTGACACAAGTCACATTTGAAGCAACACCGGACATTCCGCTAAATGTCACACAGAAGGCCCTAGAATCATGAAAGCACTAGTTTAGGATAACGCCCGAAAACTGTAAATTTGTAATTTCATCATAAAACATATATTTTTTCGATTATATTCCGACAAGTGAGTCCGACTCGCTCTTGGCTGGTTTTCTGTCTTAAGATTTATTCCTAGTATCTCCTTATTTTACCCTTCATGCCCTGTCAGAATAATTAGAACGATTAACTCCCTTGAAACTAAATCCGGTGATAAATTATCCAACTTAGCCGTTTGAAATACTCGGCTTGAGCAAAGTTTAAAGGTTCTTTATAATACAGTCGAATTAACTAAGCCTTTTTGGGTTCCGTAGACAAACAAGGAATCCTTATAATTTTACTGTGTCCGTCTGTCTTTATATTAAAGTCGTTATTCAAAGGTTGTTAAGACATAGCGTCAGTAAAACTGCAAAACCGCGTTAGTAACATTTTCAATGAGGAGAAAAATGCACCTTTTCTTAAGATGTTAAGGTTTATTTTGCGCTATAATAAATTTGTTGGTTACGTGGTTTTGCAGTATCACCGACGATAGTAAACTTTTAATCGCGAAAAATTAAAAAAAAACCAATGAGGAGCGAGGAGTTCTATATAGACAAAAGCTCATTTATTAATTAATTAGTGGTGGTAGGACCTTGTCCTGTAACGTACTACCAAGCAGCAGTGTTTGATTGTTGTGTTCCGGTGTGAGAGATAAGACAACCGGTGAAACTATCATAGAGACATCCATCTTAGTCCTCAGAGTTGGCAACGCATTTACGATCTGAGGATTGCAGTCTTGTGATTTAGTCTTGAGAATTCGAATGCCTATGGGTCACAGATCCTACTTACCATCAGGTGGCCTGTGTGGTCGTTCGCCCTTTCCATTTTTTTTTTAAACGAGTGTTAAAAATTATCAGTGTGATTTAATATTTGCCTTTCAATGTATAGTTCTTTCGTCCAAATAGTTTGCGTGCTTTGATGTGCCGCTACAATTGCCGCAAGGAAGCCACCGCGGCGGTGTCGGCGACTTCAAAGGTTTGTACTGCACACTATTTGAACGAACTAACTTTAGGTGATAATAATAGGGCATACGGATAACTTGTCTTCTGGATTAAGACAACGAATACTTTTGTCCCTAAAAACTTTATATTTGACGGCGCGTGAGGTTTTAATGTGATTTTGAGAGAGGCTAGGCCCGGTAAGGGCAGATATTTGTGATGAGCACGTTCCTGAGTCATGGATGTTTTCTATGTATTTAAGTATACAAATAGTAAGTATATATATCGTTGTCTAGTAATATGTATAATACAAGCCTAGAGCTTAGTTTGGGACTAGGTCAATTTGTGTGACATTGTCCCCTGATTTATTTATTTACTTATACTGTGTAGTTGTTATGATCAGCTTGCTCTGACGTAAGCACTGGGCTACCTTAAAATCATAAGTTCGAACGTTACGCTTGCTCCGTCACTTTCCCTCAACTTCGGTACGATTGGCGAGTGAAAGGAACGGAGTATTCATTAGCACTACTGTGGTGTTTGGGAGTATGTTTGACCTCGATGGAAAGACGTGGTGGTGAAGCATGTTACGTCATGAGCGTTATAGTTTTGCATCTAGCCTTGGCTCCATGTGCCTCTGGAACGTCGGCAGGGACGATTTCTTATCAAGTCCCTGTATTTTGATATTAAACAAGGATTCGTGAAACATCTTGAAAAGTATTTTGGTTCTCCTTGCCCGACTATTCTCGTCTACACCCAAGTTCGACCATCATGACCAGTTATCGGATATTCGGATAGATATTTACCTAAAGTTGGCAAAATCCCGGAAAAAGTTAAGCAAATATGGCGTTGGCTTCTTAAAAATATTATTTTAATAATATAAGTTACGGGATTCGTATGTTGTATAAAACGTTTAATTTATTACTTTATAGAATAGGATAGAATAGAAAATACTTATTCAACACACACAGAAGAAAAACACACACTTTACACTTAGGATTAAACTTTACGTCAATTAGCTCTTGAAACTTCGTTAGTTTAATGAGTTACAAGTAAGTTACGTTGAGTTAAATTAGTATATTTATAATTATGGAAAATAACTTCAAATTGTTTATGGAAATACTTACTTAAATATGAATTTATGTTGGCGTAATTTGTTTATTAATAAAATCCCGGAAATTTTATTTATAAACTAAACTTGAGTCCGCTTCCATACAACAGAACAACAACGCCGCCGCCAAAGTTTTACGTAAATATCTATCCGAATATCCGATCCCTGATCTTGACGCTCCCTTTACCCAAAGATGGGGAGGTGCTTTATGGCTATTCATTTATTAAAATTAGAAACTGTATCCTCAGTAAAATAAATAGTCAATAATAAATGGAAAAATACTCCATTACCAATTTCATATTTGTTGTAAATTTATAATTGAGCAAAATACGTATCGTTTTTATAAACACGGCTCTCAGATAAGGAAAACATTAATTGTCTCAGTTATATTTAAGTAATCAATTCAATTGTTATAAGGAAATATTAATGTTTAATATCCTCATAACCTTAGTGCATTGTTCTACCACAAGCGTCGGTACTCTTCTCTTGAAGGCCGGCAACGCATCTGCGATTTCTCTCCTGTCCCCATTTCACCATCCCGACAATGACATGTGACAGGTGACATTTCGGTGGATAGGGTGCAACTTTTAAAGAAACCTAAACTGAGCGGCCGATAACAATTCTAATGGTACGTTTCCACCTAATCCGTTGTCGGCCGAAGTATGTTCGAGCGTCCGAACTCGGTCGATCTAATCAAGCGTATGTCGGTCGTCTTCGGTCGGTAGCAGTGAAGGCGCTCTCGTTCCTTTACATACGTTTGATTCGATCGACCGAGTTCGGACGACGACGCCCGAACATACTTCGGCCGACAACGGATTAGGTGGACGCCTACCGTTATAGTGACCGGCCGATAACAAGTCAATCCACTGGTCGCCTAACGTACTCGCAATCGCAATCGACTTCAAAGCGGAACTATTGTTTTCATTTTGTGCAGACTCGCCTTCTGACTGTAAAAATGAAAACGATTGCGATTGCGAGTGCGTTAGGCAATAGGCCTGCCGGTCACATTGCACAACCATAAAGTTTCTGAATATTGATAAGGTTGACAGAAGAAAAATAATGCTAAACTTATTTGTTGCGTGTGAAGGAAAAGTAATAAAAGTATTGTTTTACTGCTGTTAACATTGTCAATATTTCGATACTTCATGGTTGTGCAATGTGTCAGGATTAATTTCTTATCGGCCGGGCACTATAGTGATGTATCAGCGTGCTTACTTTGAAATGTATACCGAATAGGGGTGTGTCCTGGGTAAAAAAAAAAATTCTAATTAGTCCGTCAGTAAGATTCAAATCAATCAAAATTAACAAATATAACGCGCATCAAAGTTTTGGAGTGGGGGCTCGTGACGTCACAACGTGGTATAAAGTGTGCCACGGCGTGACGTCACGCGAAACTTCAACGCACTATATCTTCGTAATTTTTTGTTTAATTGACAAAAGAAAAAATATGTGTTCAATATTTTTTGATAATGTAAAAGACGGACTAATTAGATTTTTTTAGGACACGAGCCTATTGTAAACCTGTCACGTGTCATTGTCAAGATGGTGAAATAGAAAACAGGTGTTGTGTGTTCGTGGCGGTGATCACTTTACATCAGATGTGTTATCCCTAAACCGCTTCTTGAAGATCGGTCGATCAAGCGAGCGAGCTCACTCAACGGTTTAGCTACGTAAGGTCAGGTGGGGTAAGAGCGTCAACGGGGTAAGTGTGACAAACCATATATTTTTTAGGATATATTGTTGGTTAGGTAGACTTGCCCTGTAGACGCACTTTCCCGTCAGGTGGGGTTAGAGCGTCAACGGGGTAAGTGCGACAAACCATATATTTTTTAGGAGATATTGTTGGTTAGACGGACTTGCCCTGTAGACGCACTTTCCTGTCAGGTGGGGTTAGAGCGTCAACGGGGTAAATGCGACAAACCATATATTTTTTAGGAGATATTGTTGGTTACATGGACTTGCCCTGTAGACGCATTTGCCCCACTTTACCTTACCTACTAGGGAATAGGTATACATGCACTTTTTTAAATCGATTTTTTTAACAAAATATGAAAATACCGTAAAAAAGATCACAAAAAGTGAAATTTAAATTAAAATTGGCCAAGAAATACGGTTGGTACAAGCATTTTTAACTGCAAATTAGACAGAGAGATCCGATATGCATTGTGACGTCATGTAACAGGTCGACCATAATTTTATAAACTCCACATTAAATTCTGTTTTGCTAGGTTTGCTAGGAAGAGATAGGAACAAATCTTTGTTGGATTATTCTTGGTTATTTAGTAGCTATTCAAAAAATGATTTTTCTCAACTGTTCGTTACAGGAATCAGCATTTATTGAAGCTGTGAAAAAATGACATGAATATACCCTATTGTCACCTGTCACATGTCATTGTCAAAATAGTGAAATAGGGGGTAGATGTTGTATACTCGTTTATCATCTGTAAGTATTTTTGCTTCGGTCTCTAAACACCTTGCAAACCCTAGAGCAAACGGCTCTTAAGTATATGACCTCGCGTGACCGTTTACCTATCGCCAATCATAAACAATAACACACACATTTTCAATTTTTTATGTGTGCTAACAAGGTCATTCCTGTGACGTCTGCAATTCGTCAGATGACGTACAGAGCCTGTAATTTTCCTTTTTTTTTTTGGTAATCGCCTGAATGGCCAAAGACAAAAGTCCTTGCTATTGTTTGTTTTTTACTTTAAGAAAAAAGGGCGGAGGTGAAAATCCCTTCCGGAGACCGGGAATGGAGGGCCCAGGTACTGCCGGGCTCGCACCGGCTAAAAACACCAATGCCCCTATAACCAACCGTGATTTTCCTTTAAATTGTTGGTAATCACACCCCAATCTGTCCGGGCGCGGTGTATTTAACAAAAATGGTAGCCCGAACTACACACGGGCTCGGCGCGATTAGCGTTCACTTCGTTATTTAGTACGGCTAAGTAGTTAAAAAAGGTAACACATAAATGTTAGAAAGTGTTAACACTGCCATCATAAAACTGCTACTGCGTTATCAACCCTGAGGACTAACATACAATGCCTCTATGCTAATTTCACCGGTTGCCTTAGCCTCGCACCACTAGAATACAACAATTATTTTTGGTATAAAACTTAAAATTCACTTTCTTAAACTAACGCAGCTATTTATAATGACACTAATAATTATAAACAGGTTCTTGTGAACGCATTCACTGCCAGTACAGGTCGATTCACAAGAGCTGGCACGAATAGATTGAATGAGTGAACGACAGTAGGTATACAAGTGTGTAAAATAATAACAGAGGGCCCTGCAAAGATGCACTGCGCTAGCTAACGTTTCTATTCGATTCGTTTTTAAACCAATCGCGTCACTGGTAGACCACGTGACTTTTCGTATCACGTCATCTCCCAGTGACGCGATTGGTTTAAAAACGAATCGAATAGAAACGTTAGTTAGCGTAGTGCATCTTTGCAGGGCCCTCAGGTTTTCGGTTTGAAATTCGAACATCGGTTCAAAGGACGGCACTCACACAGTGATAGGTGACATTACTTTTGTTCATTCCATTCGTGCCAGCTTTAGTACCTGTACTGTTTTTTGAACTTTGGCCAGGTGCCACATCTTTTGTTTTATACGGAGCTTGCCTACTGTAAGAACGCACATATGCGTTGAGGGCACTGGGTGGAAGTCACGGTGACGCATATATGCGTCGGTGGCAGTGAATGCTTTAACCTATAAATCGGTTTAAACCGCGCGCAGTAAGAACTCGTTTATCTTTCTTTCTTTACATAGTACAAAATGAAGTCGCTTCGGCTGTCTGTTCGCGTAGATCTTTTAAACTACTCAACGGATTTTGATGCAGTTTTCAGCAATAGATAGAGTAATTCAAGAGGAAGGTTTTTATGTACAATAAATTTTGGATTATGTACTGGTGTTACAGAAAACTCACATAAACCGAAGCGAAGCTAGGGCGAGGCGCTAGTATTAGACTACAATACAAAACAGTTTATTGTACACCAAACAAAAACATTGCACAAAAACAGAACAATTAAAAATAACACAGGTTAACCACGGGCGGTCGTATTGCCGTTTAGCGATCTCTTGCAGACAACCTTAGCAGCGATATGGTGTCAAATTAAAATGTTAAGGTCTGTTCATCCTTACTTGTCTTATATATTAAACAACTTTCTAACCTCAAAATGAACCTTTTTTGGCTAAAACAGCTTATTTATCGTAAATAAAGTAAACTGAATAAACATTATGGACATCACTTGGCCAATGTATTGTCTGTGATTGCTTTATTTTGTTTAAAATCGCTGTTTTAGCCAAAAAAGGTTCATTTTGTTGTTAGAAAGTGGTTTACTATATTAGACAAGTAAGAATGAACAGACCTTAGTGTCATAATACATCATTGTTATTTATCCGAGTAATTTTAATGCTTCAACTGACAACTATTTCTTCAATGCTAACCTATTTTAACAACTTAATTAAGTCAACAGACGTGATATGTATATTTAATGTTCAGGGAAACTTCCTGACATTTGTCATCCTTCAACGTCCTTAAATGGGTATAGGCCGCAAACAGGATAATGTGATAGTCGGATGCGACAGGAAAATATTATTAGGAGCGGCATTGCTTACTTCCGGTACTTTGTTGTTTAGAAATGGAGGAAGGTAGGGCACAAAACCATGTATATTACACGTGTATTTTCTTAGCGGAAGTGACCATCATAATTTGGCTTCTGGTTTCGTTGAATATGCTTGTTATTGGAATTCGAAACATGGTGGATAACTTCTATTGGGATGTCCTGAATGCTCTTGTTCCCAATATTAATTAACATTAGGTTTAAGCCTTAACTACTTACCTGCCGAAAAAGTTAAATCTAATTTTATACTTCAATCTTGATCAGGCACTAAAATCATTATTCAGACATTCATTCTATCTTTCTCACAAGATGAGAAGCCAGTGCCGTGGAAAGAAAGTGACAGAGCTAACATATCTGCGGAAATATTCACTCTATGAAAAACAAGAGAAGTTTAATAATTACTACGTATCTTTTAAACTAAATTTTTACTTAGAGATAACGTTCATTTAATTAATTTCATAAGCGAAGAAGTGTGTATTTAATTTATAAATGTATCAGGAAGCGTATTCCTTTTGTTGAAGGAATTACAAGATGTATAACGTAAAGAGTACCTATTAAATTTTAATTAACGGCTTTTACAACCGCATTTAATTCCTATAGGTAATTGAGTTTTTTCCGATATGAAATGATATTAATATGCATTTGAATAAGAAGTTAAGAAAATATCGAAGTTAATTGCTGTTTGAAGGGGGCACGAAAAAAACCCCAAATTTTAGTCACTTTTAAAAAAAGTGATTTTATTTACAGAATAAAGAGTTTGCAATGAAATATTACTTACCTCACAGTTACAGATATAAATGTGACGTTTTTTTTTTCAAAACCAGTAGGAAAATAACGTTTGAAATGACAATTGGTTCCTTACTTTCATATGCGATAACTCAAAAAGTATCTAAGGTGACTAGACAGTCATGTTCTTACAATGTACTATCGCGATCGTTAATTTGTCCCATTTCAAGAAAAATAGGCTTGAAGTCGTCAATGTCAATACAGATGCCAAATCATTTGTAACTTATAGGAGACTCAACCTTATTGTTGTAGAAAGAATGACTTTGGACCTAAGGTGGGTCACAAATTAAAGTTCGTGACTGTACCCTTCATTTCAGCTTGCTAATTCGCAGAGCTATGTCGGTAACTTGGATTTGGTTTTGGGGGTTAAATACTCGTAAAGAATAATTGATAGTCAAGTCACAGTCGGCCTTCAGCGCACAGTGCGAATTACTAAGTAGGAGTATTGTAAACAACGTAATTCATACATAACATACATACATAATTTCACGCCTTCGTTCCCAGAGTGGGGTAGGCAGAGCTACAGAATTACAAACATCTCTAAAAACTTGTTGATAATTCTATAACCACAATTTGCACAATTAGGCTAAGATGTTTACCAGCGTATTAGTGACAGGTTGCAAGCCCATCGCCTAAGAGTACTACAAGCCTTTATTCCCTTAGTCGTCTCTTACGACATCCACGGGAAGACATGGAGTGGCACTATTCTAACTCGGCAACCACACGAGGCCACCACGTAATTCATAATGTTCACAAAACCGCGAATGGGTAATAAAACCATACAAACGTTGCTCTAACACCTGACAAGGAAAATTATGGTGAGCTAGAACTGGCTTATAGTCTTCTTTCCTCGTTTTCCCCGTTTTATTTAATTAAATGATAGAAGAGATAAAATCACATACATAAACGTAAGGAAATACACACATTTAATATGTACATAAGGATCAAAATTATCTTAAAACTAACTTCTGACCGCGGCTTCGTCCACGTAGAATTAGTCATTCGGCCATCCCATGTTGCGGGAAATTTCGATTATAGTTATTCCTCCGAGAACTTTTAAAGTTTCCAGGATATAAAGTAGTCTGGGTGCCCTTCGACTCCCATAATTTTATTGTTTCGATTTTCTAAAGTCAGAAATTGGTATCCATATTATTTTTAGTCATAATAATCAATAGTCATAATCGTCGTTAGGTATAACGCGAAATAGATATAATGATTAAGTACTATAATGTTACATATCATACAAGACAAAAGTCATAAAATTGATCGGTATACTATCAAAAGGGGAGCGCCAAAGTTCAACTCAAATTGCAACTCCTATTATCGGAACTCCGAAAATGATTTTTTTATACCGCTGGAACCGTAAACTTTTCAGAAGTTCTGAAATATTTAATGAGTAGATAAGACTAGGTTAGGTTAGGTTTGATTTATATAAATCCTGAAAAAGTAACAGTTGCAAAAAAAAACACGTTAGGAGTTGCGATGTTTAGGTCTTACAAATCGTTATGAGTAAAAATAATTAGGTGAACCAATATGGACCCTATCAAAAGGCATACCGTTTATTTTTCATAAATATTGAAGGTCATATTTACATAAACAAATCACCGGCGTAAAAAAAAATATACCCCCAGCTGTCAGAAAAGTAGGTTAGGTTAGGTTAGAACTGTGACCCGTTACAGTGACCTTGTGACAGAAAATTTTCAATATTGTAAGCATTATTTAAATTAATAATATTCCTTTCGAAATTCTACCATTCAATACAATTAGTACATTGAATGTTATGACCAATAACGGTATGGCATTCGATAGTTATGACTAATGAAAAAGGGGTTAAGGAAATTATGACTATTGAAATTATGACCAAAGACAAAATAACGAGATGATCAATATAGACCCAAGTAGTCTATGTATCCTGGGCTTAAGCTACTTATCTCCATTCCAAATTTCATCCAAATCCGTCCAGCCGTTGCAGCGTGAAGGAGTAACAAACATTATTATGCGTATACTGAGTATTAGCGAGATACTTATTTTGATTATTTTACAATAATTATGTACTGCTTTACGATACTTGCAAAATACCAAAATAATGTTAAGATATTTTTGATCCTTGGACATCGCATACCTTCTTTTTTTTCTTTTTTTTTTCTGATTCCCTGTTCAATTCAGTGATACTGATGCTTTTGAAGTTTTAGTGACGGTTAGACTTTGTGCTGTGTCCGTCTGGTTCGCTACCACCATGTTATTCTTTTACCTTTAACTTGCCGCCAAGAAGGTGTTTACTATGTTGTGTTCCGGTGTGGGGATAAGACAATCGGTGAAATGTCTAGTATAGAAGATATGTTAGTCCTCAGGGCTTGCAACGCATTGCAGTTTTGGATACTGTAGTGTGTAGAGTTGATATTAGAGTTTAAACTTAACATTTATACTTACCGCAGTGTTATTTCTCATAAGGAACTATTCAACTCGAACGGCTTATAAACCGGCAAGTTTAAGTGGTCCCGTCAGAGCGTGCAAACAAAATTTAAAGGTGTGCATTTTAAATGAGACACCTTATTTCTCTAAAGAAAGGAAAGAATTAATAAAAGAAAATTTGGTATTCGTGAGAAAAAACAACCAAAAACAGAGAATTTCTCACAAAAATAATGTAGTCACCAGGAAATGGTGGGGGCTATTAACCAAGTGGTTGACTAGTCGAGAATGCCTATAGGCATTAAGTCCACTATTTGTGTATATAATATGCATTATTTTAATGTATTGTGTTGTCTTCTTAATGGGTTCGTACTATAAGTAAGCTCGGTCGACCGAGGAATCAACAAGAAGCCGTTCTTAAGAGAATACCACCTATTTAAAGATATATGATATGATAGAAAGAGGTATAGCGAGCGATATATGGCTACTGTCCAGTGGGACAATTCTGCCAGTGTCAAGGTTGGAAGTTACACGTGATCGGTGAAAATGGTTTTCCAGAAACAGGAGAATCTAAAAATAAAATAAATTATGTACATTAACTACAACTACAAATACTAAATCTAAAATCTCAATTTACAACTTAATATTAAACTCATTAATATACTTAGCTTACAAGATAAGGTTGACTAAGGCTAGCTGGGCGAAAGATACTCAGATTGTGTCTTGATACACGCTGCACTTCAAGTGGTGGACGTTGGCACGTGTCAGCTGGTAATCTCATACTTCAGAAGTTCAGATAATGTCAAGGGCACCTTTGATTTACGTTATGTCAATTGTTTCGTACCAATTCGGTGGCGGATTTTTGTTGTATCTGTGACATGTAGCTGTCACCTTATCTGTGTCTCTGACATGATAGAACTTGAGTTATGGCTTGAAGGACTCAGCATTCAGCAGGCCTTTCGCGTAACTCACTCGCAATCGCAATCGGCTTCAAAACAAAACAATTGGTTTCATTTTGTATGCAGACAGGCCTTCGATTTTCAAAATGAAAACGATTGTGATTGCGAGTGAGTTACGCGAAAGGCCTGCTGGCCGTTGTTTTGAGTTTGACGTTTAGCGTCGGGTTGTTTTCGTCCGTATTTTCATTGTTAATAATATGATTTGTATTTTTTAATTCCTATCCATCACCCCGATTTGTGGGATAAAATGCCTGGAAGATTCTGGTCGAGATTGGTTAGTTAAAGAGGCTCTCGATCAGAGGTATATTTTGGTGGAACTTACGCCGTCCACGTTGCGCATATTTTTTATAATAATGTGTTCTCAATTAAGATATTTCTCAGATTTTTAGTAGTAGTAGTTTTGGTTAAAGGGGACACTGGACTTTAACGAAAAATAGCACTTTAAATGTTAATATTTCACAAGCGGATCCCAAACCCGAAATCTTTTTAAAAAACCTATCCAACAACACCTTACACCATGGGGTAGACAAGAAAGAAATAAAACATCCCCACTTTACGTGTAGGGGAGGTACCCTAAAAAAAGCTTTATTTAAGATTTTATTTTACCGTTTTTTCGGCGTGACTAATATGTATATTCATGCCAAATAACTAAATCTCTGAGCTAAGCTGCGGAAGGACGGAAGGACATGGCGAAGCTATAAGGGTTCCTAGTTTGAGTTCGGAACAATGAAAATGATGTTTTTGACTGGTGGCCAATGGCCGTCATTAATTTTATAAATATTCCAGTTAGTTTCGTAAATATCCTTACCCCATCACCATCAGGGATGTAGGTCGTGTTCGCGCGTTAAGCTGGGCATTCACGGACGCGCCGTTTGTCTCGGCGACAGATAGAGTGTGTACAGCTGGATGGGCGGAATATTTTGACCACATTCACGGACGCGCCACGCCGCGTATCAACGGTGCGGCATCACGCAGCAGAGTGATTAGAAAATGTCAGCCAGATAACGCATTCACGACGACGCCATTTGGCTTGTCGCGGAGGTTTGGCGTGTTCCAACGTTGAATTTCGACATTCACGATAGTTCCAGTCGGATCGCGAGTTGGCGCGTCGCGCTGACTTTCTGTCCATTTGGAAATCCAACGGACCACTCCAAGTACTTTTAAACGCTACAGTTTTGACATTCACGGATCGATTTTGGCGCGGCGCTGCTCTATTCAGCTTGTTGGAGCGGTCGTGAATGCCCAGCTTTAGATATCGGCCGCTATAATCAGCAGCTCGTTTGGTTTTATAACATTGACGTGATTCCGCGTTGGTGCGGCTATGGAGTTCCGCAGGGAAATGATTTAGGCTTAGCTTGTTCAAAGGTTTCAGGCTACTTAGGGCAGGGTACTTAGGGCACTGGGGTGCACCCAGTGGTGAATAGTCATCAGCCCACGGTGCCCCCCCTAGCAGCCCTTGGAGGTTAACACCGGAGAGGTTTTAGACGGTATGCTTCCACCTCAGCTCTCGCAGGAGACTGGGGTGGTCGAGAGTCCGTCATACCCCCCCCCCCCCATATGGCTACCCGGCCGGGTGGAACGATGCGTAACGACATTTCCTCTACGTCAAAAAAAAAGGCTACTTCAAATGATTCTGATACTACTGAGATGGTTCAAGAGTATTATGTTCAATACACAAGGACTACTTCCTTTGCAGTTGGGTAATTGTCAGTGATCGGAATAGGTAGTGCAATTTCGGGTGAATAAAAAATAATATCACGGGACGATCTCACACAAATTGACCTAGTCCCAAACTAAGCTCTAGGCTTGTACTATGGGTACTAGACAACGATATAAATACTTATATAGACAAATATATACTTAAATACATAGAAAACATCCACGACTCGGGAACAAATACTCGTGCTCATCACACAAATATCTGCCCTTACCGGGATTTGAACCCAGGACCACTAGCTTCGTAGGCAGGGTCACTACCAACTAGGCTAGCACGTCGTCAAAATCACCTCAAACCTCCAAAAAACGTCAAACGTCATAAATAATATGGATAAGAACCGGGATTCCGGGATTCGTATTATTTCTCAGTTTTTTTTCTTGACATGAATATCAATTGAAAGTGAATTGAGTGAATTGAATTGAAGTATATATGTATAAGGTTATATAAGGTTTTTTGTTTGCAAGAATGTCGAAATTAAAGAGTCTACATATTTCGTCAATACTAACTTTGTACTAGCAGTAAAATTGTCAAAATTATATATTAATAACTTTTTTGAGCTTACTTTGGGGCTAGGTCAGTTTGTGTAATGTCCCCTGATATTTATTTTAAACGAAACACAAACTTTAAAACTTTTCAAAGCGAAAAACCGGGATTACAAGTTATATCCATACTAAGCTTACGCACCGAAATCCCGTGAAATTGCACTACCTGTTCCGATCACTAGTCATTGTTAGAAAAAAAGTATAATTTTTCAAAAGTATTAAACGTTTCGTAAGCAACGGCCCCAATATCACAATTAGTAATTTGTCCCGTCTCTTATTATTACAATAATTATAGTCCATTAAAATAAGCTTCAAAAAATTCCAAATAGATAGGTATCCAATTACAATTTTTGAGCGCGGATCCGCGTCCAGGCATACAGGGTTGTTATTCCTAAAACAGTCGACTACAAAGAGATGTGTCCACTTTTTCCCCTTTTGGCATTGTTATGAACAGTGATCGGATCTAGGATGCAATTTGGGGTGAACGACCTCAAACGTTATGCTTAACATGGATGTGACTCGAGATTTCCCGGGATTTTGGGAAATGGGTTATTGTTAATAATTAATAACTTTTGTCGAGGGTTAACCTAATAAACAAATAAAACAAATAAAATACCATAAAAGACAAGACGTGCAAGTTACGTTCAGTTCTTCTATGCAGTACTGTATTTTTTTTTAGTTATTACATATTTTGTTAATTGTATAGTGTAAACTACTTAAAATTACGAGTTATTTACCTTTTTATAAAGGTAGGTAACAAAAAGATTCGCGGGATTGTAAGTCATATTCATATCCATGTTAAAATAACGGACTTAAATTGCATCCTAGATCCCATCACTGGTTATGAATGACCCTACAAAGAAAAGTTCATTCGTTTTTGATTTATCGTCAAAACGGTAAACATATAGCGAAAACCCTAAATAAAAGCAACGAAACGCTCGGTTCACGAGTCCACCGGCTTTTTTTAATACTAAGTCGTATACATATTCCCTTAAATCCTAGGAACTCTTACCGAAGACATGTATAATACATTATTATGACCGCTTTAGTCCGGAAACAGTCGCGCCACCTGCTGCTTGGAGTTTCAAACTCCGCAAGCCATTTTGTGAGGAAAAGTTTAAATTTAATGTTTTAACGTGGTTTTAGCAGTGTTAGTTGCTATTATTATTTTTGGAAATATTATAATTATCTTTAGATAGAATAAAGTCGCTAATAATAGAGTCGCTTCCCGGCGTATATGACCTTCTGTTGTGTGCTTAGATCTTTCAACATACGCAACGAATTTTTTAATTCGTTTTTCATCAGTAGATAGAATAATTCAAGAGGACGATAGGGTAGGCCATCTTATCTTATCTTATCTTACAGACGGGCCCTTTCGGATACACTTCGACCCTTTAGGATCTTTTGTACAATTACCCTCTTACACACTCAGCTGTTCGAATGTGCAGGTTTCCTCACGATGTTTTTCCTTCACCGTAAGAGCATCGGGTAATGCACAAGCTAGAAAAACTCATTGGTACATGGTGACCGCGGGGATTCGAACTCGGTACCTTACGATCACGAGTCGACCCCCTAAGCGACTAGGCCACCGACGCTCTTCAGGGTAGGCCATAATAAAATATAGTTTATCTACATCCATATCATAACTTCAATATATGGTTGAGAGAGGCGATGGCTGAGATACGCGTCATACTCGTGAACGGGTGCTGTTTGTGGGGTCCCGTCTGTTCACGTTTGCAAGGACTTGTTGTTCAATTAATTATTCTAATTATGTCTTTTGACGTAGAGACCTCTTCATGTTGTTCTCGTAGACATTATTTTTAGTTTAAGGTTTATTGACCTTACATTTGTAATAAGTTTATTTTTGATGGTTTTAAGAATTTATTACTTTATTACCTTATATTATTACTTGATGTAACTTACTTTTAAGTATTATTATGTTTTTATGATTGAAAAAATGACCTTCTGCTGGAGTTTCTTGCGGCGCTTCTTCTCCGCAATGATGGTCTTGTCCGAAGCGCTGGTAGATTCACTCTATATTACCGACATGTAAAAGAGCCCTCGTGTGGCCTTTTTGCTGAATAAATATTTCGAATTTTGTATTTTTTTTTAATTTTGAATTTTCTAATATGTCCAGAAGCGATAAGCAAATGCCCTATATTAAATAACGTAAAAGTAACTCGCCTTGCGGCTCGTTTCATAAAACCACACGTGTGTCTTAATGCCTCTCATTACGCACCATTTACAAAAATAACTATTAAAAAGGCTCTCGAAAAAAGCACGGCAAATTTCCAACTCTTAAGATGGTGTTGATGAAATGATAGTTTGGTAAGAGTTGTACGACGGTGGAATCCACGGGCTGGTATTAGTCCGATTAATTCCTCGGAGAATATCTCTATGAGAACCAATGATATAATATAGTAAAAAGGTAGATATGTTATACGCGCTTCGATAGTGGCACCCTAAAACCAAGCCAATTGGTACACCTTTACTTAGTCTTGCGCCGCCAACGGAACCGTGAACTAGTCTGCAGACCAACATACACTCGTCTCTGTTTCACTCCCGGAAATTAGCATACCATCCTGGTTTCACTTGTCATTTATGAATTAGTGTGTAATTGATTATGAACTGATTATGTGTGCGTAAGCCGGGCCATTTTACACGCGGAATACCGTATAGGTAACATTATGTACCTCTTTTTATATTATATCATTGATGAGAACGATAACTTTTAAAGTATATTATTAAACCTCATATCTATTGATAGGTGCACTTTGCATGGAAGTGTCCCACTAAGGAACTACTTACCTTATTTCATCGGCATTATTATCTCGTTTATAAAAAGGATAACCCTATTTGTACATAACCGATGTAAACTGAACCGAACAGCTGAGTCATTCTCGAATTCTTCTGACGCTTTCTCGAAATGGAGGAGTTTTGGGTATTACAGTAGGCACGTGTGGAATTTGGCGGATTTTTAAAGAAATGCAGAAACAAAAGAATCTGTGAAGGATTAGTTAACTTTAGTTAAGGTCTAGAAATAAAAAAATATTTAGTTATAGATTATAAATACTTAATTGTGGATTTATTGTTTCATTAAATAAATAATAAAATAAAATAGAATCGTACGTTCTCCTGTGTCCAAGCATTCTTGCAATGCACCTAAAGGTTGATGATAGAAAATGCTTTTAGTACTATGTCCTTCTAACGTAATTAAACTGCATTTTGTGCTATAAAGTATGTATATAAATTAATACTATACAACATATTCAGTGTCAGTAATACCTTGATTGATTTTATTGAAAGTTTTTCAGGAAAAATAAAAGGGAATGACTTTTTTTTTTAATACAATCACTGTCCACCCGATGACTAAATGTCACAAAACTAACCGATTTAATTATTTTTAATTATAAACTGTTAATACAATTTCCGTCATTTAGAGCGAAAGAATCACGCGATGCACGCCCTCCACTCTACACAGTCACGCAATTACATGTCATATATTATAAAATTAGTTTACTAAACAACTTGAATTATGCGGTAGTTAAAAAATATATTCGAGTTTATTTTGGAAAAGACATATCGCACGTGGCAATACTTGATTAAGTCACGAGTTATATTTTATCTTCGTTATTTATCGGTTTATATTCATTATATTCACATGTCATAGTATTAAAATAGCTCTATACATTTAAAAATCGGTGAATATTATGTGGGTATGTGTATAATGTTTCCCGTGGACTCCACAAAAACGGGCCCGATTTCGATGAAATTTTAAGGTAATCTTCAGATTAGTTTCTTTTGTCGTGCTACAAGTGCGAACCCGGGGCGGGTCTCTAGTGACTATTAAATTAGAATATTTTGAATGTCGAGATACCATTACTCATCCATATCTCCGAATTACCTCAGAAGTCAGGAAATATTAGGAAGTTAGGAAGACATTGAGCTACTTGAGAAAGTCCAACGCAGTTTCACCAAGATACCGAGACAACTTAAAAATAAATCCTATGAGGAAAGACTGCAGGTGCTGAAACTCACGACTCTAAAGGATCGTAGAGAGCGTGGCTATTTAATAGAAACCTATAAGATACTCACAGGACATTACGATTTACAGGAGTTTCATAAATTGTTCAAGCTAAATACCAACACTCGTCTCCGGGGCCACCAATTTAAACTACTAACTGAGCTTTCACACAACAATCCACGCAGACACTTCTTATGTAACAGAGTAGTGAAAGCATGGAACAAACTGCCAGAACGAGTAGTCTCAGCACTGAACGTCAACCAGTTTAAAAACACATAAGCAGTACAAAGAATATCATACTGATGCATCTGTCCCATACAAACTGTGTCGTGACCGGGTCAGCCACTTTACTGTGACCCATTTCCCTGCGAGACCCTCTTACCCGCGGTTTTTGTTGTCCCACAAAGCTATTGTATGGCCCATACAAATCTATTACCAGTTGATTTGGACACGGTCTCGGTATGACTATGAAGTCCGTTGGCAAAAAGATCAAACGTCGAAAGGTATTGGGATTTCTAAATAAGGATTCGAGGTTTTGTTCGAATTTTTGCTTTTGAAATATATCAACAATGAAGACTTTCGTTTTTGATGTTAGATGTTTTTTATAAATAAAGTCCGGAAATTTCTTTTTCCTGTGTCCTAAAGCTGTATCATTGAACGAATTAATTCTGCCACAATTTTATCACCATTTTGTCACCAAAACTGCTGCCAAACAATGGAGTGAATTGTCGCTTTTAACTATTTTATTGTATGTTGTTTGTGTTTATGTGTGTTTTTGTAGGTTTTGTCAGATGTCTATCTGTGATCAGAATTGGTGTATTTTATGCCGACGACGTGGCTAAGGCTGGTTTCACGCAGAGGCAGAACAGTGGACAGTAGAATACTGAGCTACTCTGTGAACGCACAAACAGTAGCGTTCACACACAGTAGCAGTACTCTGCTGTCCTCTGGTCTGCATCACTATTCTGACTCCGTGTGAAACCAGCATAACCAAAATTCCGCGTCCGTAAAGTATATATATAAAACATTTGTTTTCGCATTCATTTCGATACTAAATTACCTGACGTAGTTTAATGTTACCCTTTCCAGCACTTATAAATTACTTGAAAAAGTTGTTAATGTCTTAAGCGTATATAGGGTCGGGGACTATCTAACAGACAAAAATGCTTGGCCTAAACCCGAAACTTAGTCAATAATAATTTGTGCAAAAGTGTATCTTGTCTAGGAGTCACCGTGATGCAGGAAAACCTTTATTAGTAGGAAACTTATATTCGGTCGTCTTGCACCGTCTTACCTATATATACACATACTCGTAGTAGGTATTCTTTCTGTTTCCTTTTTCTCCCTCTATCTCTCGTAATATTTTTGGCATATTTTCCTGCTGAATAACGCACGTTTTTTAATATTATATTTAATTGAATATTTATAGCTTTATATAATGCTAGACTAAGTAGTATCACTGTAATATGAAATATGTTTAAAAAATGACTGACTGCTGAGTTTCTTGCGGCGTTTTTCTCAGCACTAGTCTCCTCTTGGGAAGCGCTGGTAGATTTTTAACGTGTAAAAGTGCCCGTGCGGCCTACTTACTGAATAAATGTCTTTTTTTTGACATTGCGAGAAGCCAATGGATGCAAGCGGTGCAGGACTGGTCCTTGTGGCAAACCTTGCGGAAGGCCCGCATTGAAGTTTTAAAAAAAAACGATGATGATGTTGATGCTGCTGCCTTTCACCAGAAATTATTTCTCATGATAAACCGCCGTAATAAGTAAGCACTCAATGACAAAAGCTTTGTCTGCTAAAGGTGATATGTGATTTGGTCAGGATGTCTGTATTGCTATCTTAAAGGTGAGTGAGGTGAGTGCGAAAATAGTCCTAACGATAATCAAAAATACGGCCTCGTTCCTTAGACATTGGTGCTAACCTAAGACTTAAAGTTCCAATTCAATCTTGATGCTGCAGAAGTAAACTGTCATATCTTGCTTCTTGTGTTATTTGTTTGCATTGTTGTTGTAAACTTATTTCTGCAGACTCCTGCTCCAGACATAAAGCTTTCTTTTAAATTTAAAATAAACTCCATTTTGTTTACAGCGAGCTGAGAACACTGGCATCGTTTACACCGAGCTAGAATAAAAATGTCCCCGTATAAATATTCAGCGGGGACACAAGTTTGCACTCCCCGACGTATGCAGGCTATATTTTTGAAAATCACCGGCTAGTGGTGAAATATTGTGCTAGAGGGAGCGATAATATCTATGACTAAAGTCTCTCGCTCTGTGATCAACGGTAGTGCACTTTAGAGCTTTTGTTTAAATCCACATGATAGTTTATTTCGTTTTTGTTACGTTTTCATGAATTCTCTTTTTATCTGTCTGTTTGGTACAAATTTGCATTTAAATTAATTTCTAGAAGAGACAGACAATTAAAAATTAAAATATATTCGTAGCTTGAAACATGATGAAAATGTAACATGGTATTATGGAAATTAAAAAAACTGGTCCGATGCGAGTGGGACTCGCGCATCGAGGGCTCCGTACCCGTACAGTAAGTATAATTAATTCCGATTTGAATTTGCTTCAGGGTTTGTACTACAATCAAATAGAAGTTGAAGCTTGGTAGTTTTGAGGTTAGGGAATCGGCGACACCAACAAACGTGCGTTCAACGACAAATGCTGTATTCGACTAACTCAAGGTGGGGTGTCGCACCGTACGGCACCGTACGGTTGCTTGCGAATGTATCCGCACCCAGTCGAATAGTTTCGTTCCTACCACGTGTTTCAGTGCACTTTCGAGAATGAGTGGGCTCGCCCGGTGACGGCCGAAAGGTTCCGAACGTACACGAATACATGCGTACGGGGCCGATCGCAAGCGAACGGAGCCGTACGCGTGTCGCAGCATACTTTCGGTGACGTTCACATGTCGCGGAAGACGCCCGCGGTCAAGCTGTTGTGCGCAGCTTGGTAATGTAGACTTAAAATTAGTATATATATGATTCAGTATCGTTTAAAGACCATACAATTCTTTCCGATCCGATCCGTTGCGGGCCGTTTGGTGGAAATAGTGCTTAACAGAGAGCTGCCGTTGAAAAGGGCATGGTTCGATGGTTTGGTCATTTGGTAAGGATGGATGAAAGAAGATTGACAAAAGAGATATAGGTACGGAGCGAAAGAGTGGAAGAGTCGGAAGGGGTCGCCCTATGCGTCCCTACTTCTTCGATTCAAATCGGAGAAATACTGGAAAAAGGCCGCTTGTACCCAAAACCGACGTGCATGCATGACTCGATGTATGTAAAGGAAGCGAAAGAGATTTGCCAGGATCATAGCAGGTGGAAAGAAGTGTTCTCTGCCTACCCTTCTGGGAAACAGGCGTGATTTAATGTATGTATGTATGTAGGCAGTCTGGTTTTTAAAGCTTACCGTTAACTTGCCTAAAATAACGCCTGCAAAAACGTCTGAGCATCTAATATGACTAAAGATTTTTTGCTTTTTTTTTTTTTAGCTAGATATAAACATAAAAGTCATAACAGATTGATGTTTCTCCTTAATAATAAAGTTTTATACGCTGACTAATTATACTATTACTTTTAAGGGATAAGTTCAAACCTTTGAACTTCCTTGTTTTTTTTAATGTTGCTTGTGTTTCGTATTTCTTTTTATGCTTGTACAATAAAGAGTAAAAGTAAATTATATACTTTTACTTAATGTAACAATTTTATTCTCTATCGTGAGTAAAATTAAAAATGTAATAGTAATTGAATAAATTATAGATAAGTATAGTAAAGATAATAAACGTCTCCCAAAGAGTCTATGCGAGTTTTTTCTATAAGAAATAGTCAGTCCAAGTTAGCCCATAAGTTATTATGTTTGCCTGTTTCTACTATCTCGGAGCTGGTCTAGACGTCAATGGAAGGACGACCTTAATACATCTCGCAGCCTGAATACTAACCGTGCAGTCGCAGACTAAAACAGCGGTACTCGTAGCAAACAAAACGCTTCAATTTTTACTAAAGGTTGTATTTTTACCAGACTGTCGAAGGAGGCAAGTCTGCAAGACATCCAAATGGAACATTCACAAAAAAATATGTAAACATTCCTTTTGTAATCGCTGATTTCATTATTGGAATCCCTTATGCCGTTTCGGAGCGTATTATAGAAAAAAACGTTTGCAGCGCGGTATCGCATTCCTGTTGCGGTTAATTTGACTCTCAAAATGCTACAGTCCACAGCTCTCTCACAAACCTTGAAGGCAGATTTCTGAATATTTGTCAAAGACCAAGCCTGCGCTCCGTAAGTGAGGATCGGAATAATTCGCATGTCCAAGAGTTTACGCTTAAGTGACATTGGAAGGTTTCCCTTAAAAATATTCCTTCTTCGACCAATAGCTCCTTCAGGCGTTCTCGGTGCGTCTTGCGACCTCCTTGTCTTGTCGAGCCCGGAAGGAGACTATTTGGCCTAAGTATCATGATATCATTAAGCAATTGCAATACCTACTGTAGCTTTAATGCTATTTGATAATGTAGTGTAGCGCCGCAGTTTTTCGTCAAAGTTGACTTTCTGTGGTAATTTTCTTGTCTCTTTACGACTTTATGCCAACCGTGATTTACGTAAAAACAATGATTCATAATTTAAAGAAAACTGCACCTTAAGCGTACACCATATACATTACATATTCGTTTACTTACGTTTTGTTCGCATGAAGAATGATTCTTGCAAATGGATTACCATCCCAAAAAGGACCTATAGATCTTTTAGGTAAACATTTAAAGTTGCAAATCGTTTGACTTTACATTAACCGACGGTATAAAACGGAAACATTCCCTAGGGTAGTTCTCAATAAATATGTGTAGTTTCGAGGAACATTAATCATTTTATTCGTGTGAGAAGTTTAATAATTTTGTAGAATGGGTCCCGTTGCCAATATACATTATGTTTGAAATATTGCAGTGATCTGTTATAAGGACATTTCTAACAGCCGTTTGTTTTTACAGAAAAAATGTTGTTGTAATAGAAATACAACTGCAGGGACAACATTCAGTTTTTAACCCCCGCCAACATCTGTGGATCTTCGTAGCTGTATGTGGCAACACAACTCCCAAATGGATGAAGCACTTTTAATTAAGTTTATAATAGATAACGTGTTTTACTACAGCGGTTCTTAGCTCCCGTCCCGTGTGCTTGCCGGGTTAGAATAGTGCCACTCCATGTCTTCCCGTGGATGTCGTAAGAGACGACTAAGTGAATAAGGGCTTGTATTACTGTTAGGCGATGGGTTTGCAACCTGTCACTAATACACTGGTAATAATCCCCCCTCCTCCCTCCTAAGGAGAAAAGGCACAAGTGCAATTAATTCAAAGAAGCATATTAAACTCTCAAGGGTTATAATATGGTTGGAAGTGAAATACAATTCATATAGTACATGTGCCTTTTGTCCGTAAGAGGGCAGAATTGTGTACAATATGGTTACAGAATTAACAACAAGTTTTTAGATAGAGTTGTTGGTAATTCTGTAGCTCTGCCTACCTCACTCTGGGAATGGAGGAGTTTGTTTATGTATGTGTATAAAATAAATAATAAATATCAGGGGACAATGTCACACCAATTGAGCTAGTCCCAAACTAAGCTCTAGGCTTGTACTATGAGTACTAGACAACGATATAAATACTTATATAGAGAAATATATACTTAAATACATAGAAAACATCCATGACTCGGGAACAAATATTCACGCTCACCACACAAATATCTGCCCTTACCGGGATTTGAACCCAGGACCTCTAGCTTCGTAGGCAGGGTCACTACCAACTAGGCCAGCGCGTCGTCATATCGTCGTCGTATGTATGGTTCTTAGCTAGTTTTAATGAAAATTGGTTGGGCTGTTTTAAAGATATCTGAGACCCCAGACAAGACGCAATCGACGATCGTCACCGTTAACCAAATTTTCTAGGATTGACGTAAGACGTAGGTAATTGACGTAAGACGGTAGCGTCAAGCGCCTACGTCAATTCAAAATGTATTGTCAATTATCGAAAATCGTTCACGATAGCGATACTTGTCTAGCCTCACAGTTCTATAAGTAGGGGTTGCCGATTTATGTCAGGATGTTTTATCTATTTATTAAAGACTTTGCTCAGAAACGCGTGAAGCGGGTGATTATTGTCCTCGCATAATATTCAAGTTTTTTTTTTTTATAATTTTCTTGCTCTCTCAATAGAAATAGATACTACCACAAGGTCTGCTATTTTTGACATCAAAAGTTGCTAGTACGAGGGGCGGCTGATAAGTAATCTCCTTGGTCAGAAATATATACAAAAATAATGCTGGCTGGTATGGATTTATATTCGTTTGTTATTCTATTTTCAAAATGTATTACATTCATTTGTTTATTGCATCACGTTTATTTGTCTCCTACAATTGTTTCAAACATGTCGGTAGAAAAAGTGAAAATGGATAAAATCGAGCAGCGTGCGGTGATTAAGTTTTTGACTAAAGAAGGGAATACGCCTTCGGAGATCAGACAGCGTATGTTACGTGTGTTTGGCAGTTTGTGTTCTTCCGAATTTGTTATAAAGTTTTGGTCAAAGCAGTTTAAGTTAGGTCGTGAGAGTCTGGAAGATGATCCTCGTAGCGGAAGACCAGTTTCGGCCGTCACCGATGAAAATGTAGCCAGGGTGAAAAAAATTATATTAGAGGACCGACGAGTGAAGCAGTGGGAGATAGCTAGAGATGTGGGCGTCAGTAAAGAGCGAGTCAATGAAATAATTCATGAGCATTTGAACATGTCCAAGGTTAGTGCACGTTGGGTCCCCAGAATGTTGACTGCATTTGACATGGAGAGGCGTGTCAAATGTTGCGAAGAGTTTTTGGAGATGAGTCGAGGGAAAGAGGAAGAAATAATTTCTAGAATTGTAACATGTGATGAGACTTGGATTCGACAATGGGACCCGGAAAGTAAGCAAGAGTCGTTACAGTGGAAATTTAAGGATGAGAAGCCGCCTCGGAAATTCAAGGTCTGTCCATCGGCAGGTAAACTTATGGCTACAATCTTTTGGGACACAGAAGGGATTTTGCTCATAGATTATTTACCGAAGAAAACTACAATGAATGCTGATTATTACTCAAACTTACTATACCAACTAAGAGAGACAATAAAAGAAAAACGGCGAGGTAAACTAAACAAAGGTATTCTGATTTTGCACGATAACGCACCAGTGCATACCGCCCGCACAACGAAGCTAGCAATTAAAGACAATGGCTTCGAAACCATTGACCACCCCCCTTATAGTCCAGATTTAGCCCCCTGTGACTATTTTCTGTTTAGACTTCTCAAGAAAGACCTCAGGGGACGAAGGTTTATGACCGATGACGAAATGAAGGCTGCGGTTACTGACTTTTTTGACGACAAACCGAAAGATTTTTTTTTTAATGGTTTAAATTCAATATTTGAAAAATTTAATAAGTGCATTTTACTAGCAGGGGACTATATAGAAAAATAAAAAAAAATTAGCCACGACAGTCTTTTGTTTCATTGTTAGGTAGATTACTTTTCAGCCGCCCCTCGTAGTTATCATTATTTTCGTCAATATATTGAAGACATCAATGACAGCGGTTGAAAAGTCCGAATATTCACCAAGTCCACAAGAGACCATACTCTTTGACTGAACGGTTATCTTCGCGTGTGATATCCATGGACTTATTAAGTTCACGCAGTTTCTGTAAAGTCTGTTCCTATTCAGACTGGCAATGACAATAATAACTATAACTGACTGTAATTGTCTTTAGATAGAGGATGAAATAGTAATGAGAATAATGTTACCTCTAATTAGTTTATTAAAAAGGTTGAATATATATTCATCACCATCATCGTATTATTATGCTGGGTGCGACAGAGACGAAAACCTAACTTATCAATCAAATCTATCAAACCTCACTACATTTTCAATTTCAGAAAAAGTTCGAAAAAAATTATCTTTATGACAAGACTCTGTCAGTGTAATGGTGTTTTCAGCGAATGTGCTTTTTATCAAAAAATACAATATTAGATAGAAATTACTACCTTAAAATGGACATGAAGATAATGATAAAGAGTGTATAAATAAATAATATGACTATAGTCCATTCGCGTTAAGAATGCAGTAAATCATAGTTTTCCGCAGGCCTAGCCACGCCCCCTAACCAATTAGGTCGCTCAAAATTAGGTTTATTTTTATTCATTAAACTTAATCTTTTTAAATATAATTTGTTTGAATTTAAACTCTACTGCGAATACACATTTACCCTCACTGATCAGACAGCATTCACTGCATTCTTAACGCGAACGGACTATAGGCTCAACCTTCAAAAGTACGCGAATATGGCGTTATAATGGTAAATTGATTTGTTTATAAGAGTGACGGAACGAATAGGAACAGACTTTAAACTTTGTTTTGTACTAGCGTCTACCACATTGTAATTTTCTTATTTTCCTAAATCACCCAAAGTTTACCTGGAACAGATCCCTTAAATTAGTTCGCCTTTTTACATTCCATCTTTGTGAATATTGTATTTTAATTTATGTTTTTTGTACAATAAAGTGTTTTTTGTACATACTTATTTCCCGATGGCGATTGTCAATAAAAAAACTTGACACTGGTGGAATGCACCTTAACAGGAGTAAAGCCATTGATTAAAATTAAAACAAAAACTCACATCAATTAAGCTAGTCCCAAACTAGGCTAGGCTTGTACTATGGGTACTAGACAACGATAAGCATACTTATACATATAAATACATGCGTAAAATAGAAATCATCCAAGACTCAAGAACAAAACACTAAGTTTTTTTTTGTTTATCTTTCTAAAACATACAAAATGTTCCATTGCCGAAACATTCAGTAAAAGATCTTCCGCAAACGTTCAGGCCCGAGATGCAAATGGACGGCGACATTGGTCGGCACAGTAAACTTAATGCATTTTAAATTTTCATGAGCGTTTGCTTGAGCAGGGCAACACCTACTAGTGGTTTAGGGTTCCGCACAGATAAAAAAGTTGGTGATGGAGTAATTATTATAACTTAACTTCCTAGCTATTTTATAAGTTGTAAATCGAAAGTAATGTTTATTTTATCGTCGTTTTGTATTTATAAAATAGCTTTAAAAGAGTACCCTACGTATAGCTACAGCTTCACTTCGAAGTGCTATAAAAAACGTTTATTTGCATCCATACCATAACTTCCATACAATACGAGTATGTTCAGAAACGATAAGCAAATGGCCTATATTAAGAGACCTGTATCTGTGGTTGTATTTTAATGTTAACATTAAAGTATTGCATGTCATTAAAGTATCAGTAATCGATGTATTTGCATCATGATGTTCACATTCAAGTATCGGTGACCGATTCATTAATGTAAACATTAAGATACAAGTTCGTTAAGATACAGGGCAACCACAGATACAGGTTTCTCACACAGTGTAGTAAACTTATGACATGCATATAGATAGTTATGTAGGTATGCGACTGTAGGTAGGTACACATAATTAGGCATTAAAACACTGGTGTAATCTTATTAGAAAACCACACCACACTCGGGTACTAAAGCACCAGTCACATTAAAATACTATAAAGTGCCAGGGTACAAAAGTACACATGATTCTGACCACACAAGAATATGTCCTCGACAACTAACTATTTACCACATATGTAAATGTCATTGAAGGCGAACGAGCACACAAACCACCTGATGGTAAGTGGGATCTGTGACATTTGCATTCTTAAGACTACAATCTTAAGAATGCAATCCTAAGACTGCAAATGCTTTGCCAACCCCAAAGATAATGGCCTCTGTGCTAGTAATTTCACCGGTTATCATAACCCCACACCGGAGCACAACGATGTGAACACTACTACTTGGCGATAGTTTAAAGAAAAAGATTGTGATAGCAATCCGAACGCGCACAAGGTCCTATAACCATCTGTCATTCATGGGTGTCCCTTAGAATCCCTAACAACGTTTGTCCTAACACATCGTTTGTCCGGATTTTCATTTGCCGTAAACTGATTTTCAGATGAGTCAGGCAACTTTTTAAGTTTTTCAATTATATCTGCGGTTCGGTAAGGTTAGGGTTGTATTATAACAACACTAAGAAGTTTTAAAATTTAAGCTGAAATGGCTTTAGGATAAACTAAAATTCGGACAAACGATGCATTAGGACAAATGACGATTAGGCATTCCATAGGGGAACCGTCATTCATACCCAAAATTCTGCACTATCAAAACTATCACGGAACCCAGCCCTTAATCTACCCGGCTCACTTCGTCACATAAATATTTAAACGTACACCTTTCCTGGCTGGGAGAATAAGGGATGCCATTATTATTTCATCCTCGGGTTAGTTTAAAAACGGTAAACGTGTCGCCTTCGCCTGTCAGTGAGATCAAACTTTACCCGCGTCGCTATTGTCTAAGGCGCTTGCAATCGCAATCGGCTTCAAAGTGGAACAATTGTTTTCATTATGTATGCAGACAAGCGTTCGATTTTCAAAATGAAAACGATTGCGATTGCGAGTGCGTTAGACAATGGCCCCTCCAGTTGTAGTATTTATTTATTTAAATATGTTATTGCACAAAATTGTATTCCGTGATAATACAACAACTTTAAGTGCGAAATAGACTGGCAACAAAAATTTATCTAAAGCAAGAAGCACAATTTTGCTGTCTTAACCTCGTAAGGCCCAGTGTACATTAGGATGTACATCATCAAGGCAATTTAATTTGAACTGTGTTGCAATAAGAATAAGGTTTATTTTCCCATGTTCATAAACTGAAAATGGCTTTATGGAACAAACGGAATTGAACTTTATTGCCTTGCTGGTAGATTCAAAGTCCCACTTACAAAAAACTCCCTGTTTGTGGTATGATGGGCCTTACGAGGATAATCTAACATAAAAGTTAGAGTAAGACAGCAGTCTACTTCTGCATTTTTTATTGCTAGTCTCGCTTTACTCATATTGTTAATGATGAAGCAAATAAAAAGCGATACTCTTAACATTATACTTAATTATTTTATTTACAAGGCAATTTGTGTTCAAGTACAAAATAAATAACATTCATCGGACTCTCAAAACTTGTTTGTTATGTTTTCTGACTTTTTCGCGGATTCCATTTCTGTAAACAAAACAAAAAAACATGATTTAATATTTCATTTTTACCAATTTGAATACTAGGGTAACATAATCATTGTATGGTGGCAAAGATGCCGTGCTTAGATGGACCGATCCTGTTAAGACTGTGAAAAGGTTTGTGAACCGATGCTTAAATCGCGTAACTGTAAAAAAAATTCCATACAAATTTTGCTCCGGTCGATAATTTTACTACCCCCTAAGTCAGATTTCCACGATTTTTGCATATCTTGTAGGTAGTTATTATGAAAAGCTAAGTTTGTAAGTAAGTTTACGTTTTTAACGTACAGACCAAGTTTTTCATAATAGTTATAACATATTGAAAACTATGTTTAAGGCTACCTGTCCACTGGAGCCGGAGCGAGGCAGCAGAGCGATGAGCGAGATAAAAATCCACTAATAGAAATACTTCATTTTCCTAGCCTCTCTCAGAGCAGCTCTCCTATTGGCAGATTTTTCCTCGCACAACGCTCCGCTGCCTTGCTCCGTTCCAGTGGACGTTAGGGACGAGAAACATTATCGCATTTTGTATAGAAATTGTTAGCTTCACAATCCCCTTAAAATTCACAGGAAACCTTTGGAAGCGAATAGTTTAGGACCGATCGTCGTACTGATCTTTATGGAAGACCTACATCCAGCAGTGGACGTCTCAGCTAACATGATGATGATGATGATATAAAATAAATGTTTTAAAAAACAAAAACCGGCCTTAAAAATGCAAAAAATAACTTCTTTTAAAATGGCAGGTAATGACGTCGAAGAAGGTGGTCAGCGCTAATGAAGTCGGCTTGTGGTTAAAATATTGTGAGTCGCTGACTTAAGTTGGACTGACCTAATTACCTGCCATTTTAAAATTAAGTTTTATATATTATTTTTTGGATCAATATTGATATTTTACTAACTACACAATAAATTATATAAATTAGCCATGTAGTTGCCGGCTTAGAATAGTACCACTCAATGTCCTGTGGAAGTCGTAAGAGGCGACTAAGGGAATAGACTTGTTGTAGTTTTAGGGGGAGCCCTTTGTTTCCCATAATTTTATTGGTCATAATATAATTGTTGACATAATTTTTGATAGTCATAATTTTTTATATCGCTGGAACTGTAAACTTTTCAGAAGTTCTGAAATATCTAACGTGTAGTTAAGGCTAGGTTAGGTTAGGTTCGATTTATAAAAATCCTGAAAAAGTAACAGTTTCTTTAAAAAAACACGTTATGACTTGCGATGATTATGACCTAAAGCACATTATGATATGACTAAAAATAATTATGTCAGTCAATATAGACCAAGTTTTAGGCAATGGGCTTGCAACCTGTCACTAATACATTGGTAAAAATCTTAGCCTGTTTGTGCAAAATGTGGTTACAGAATTAACAACAAGTTTTTAGAGTTGTTGGTAATCCTGTAGCTCTGCCTACGTGACTCCACTCTGGGAATGAAGGTGTGAAGGTATGTACAGAAGTATTAAGGACATTTAACCCCTCATAATTAATAAGTCAAGAAGTCAATGAAAATATTTATGAACATTTTAGTTATCTTACACCTACCAATATCTTTATCCTCTGGGTCGTTCCAGGGCTGTTTTTCTGAAGTGCTGAAGAGGACGAAGAACAGGTTCGTGAAGAAATATACTCCTGATGCCACGAAGAAAACTTTCCGCCACTCCATAGGATCCGTCTGTAAATTACGAAATCATTTTTATATGCTCTTTTAAGTTTACATATTTTCAAAGAAGTTTTGTCCCTTTTTATCCGACTGCAGAAAGCTAGAAAAGATATACACAGTCTAATACTGCGTATGTATGAATAACTACAGGACGCCCGCGACTTCGTACGCGTAGAATTAGTTTCCGCTTCTCACCCTATTTTAACTCCTTAGGGGATGAATTTTCAAAAATCCTTTCTTAGTGCTCACTTACATCATGTAAGGAACCCCTGTACCAAATTTCAAGTTTCTAGGTACAGTAGTTTCGGCTGTGCGTTGATATCTAAGTCAGTTAGTCAGGTTTGCCTTTTATATACAAGGAGATAGTATATAGAAGAAGATAGATAAGTGACCAATAATCGGATGTTGCCCTCGAATTCTTGAGCTTGTGAATTGATTTAAAAAATAGATTTACATTTGATAGGCTTCAAAAGAATTTATAAGGCTAGTAGGAATAGTATTAAGATAGTATTTATCGAGGAAGTAAACATGAAGTGTAGAGACATATTTATGTAGTATTTAAATCTTTAGTGATAAATTATATTTTGCTTTCATTACGTCATCTTGGATGATAAACCCGCAGACAAGGGGCGCGATGATGGAAATGATGTTCGCCAAAAAGTTGGTGATCCCCATGAGGTTCGCGCTGAAGTTAGGCGCCAAGTCAATGTGGACCAACTAGAAATAAAAATATTAATTAATACCTTTATAGTCTTACGTTCTTATTCATAAACGCACAATAGCTAAAGTGTGTTGGAAATATGCTTTGTCCTTGTCTGTCATTGTGACATTTCAATTTGACAGAAAGGGACTACGCATACTTTAACTAAAATAGGTTTATAGTGCGTTAATGAATAAGGAGGTTGCAATATGGAACAAGAATTTTCGAAGTCTACTCTCCGAAAGTAAATTTGGCTCTTGAGCATAATAAAAATCATACGAAACGAGACAGATAACCTCTCAAGTATCTGGAACCAGCTATAATGGTCTTGTTTATCGATGTAACATCTTTCTGGTCAGTATGTAAGTGCCAATCCGACGGATGCTTTATCGACATATATCAACCGAGGTAACCATATGGAGGCAGAGCATCTCTGAGAGTTACGAGCATGGGAGCACAGAACTTCTTTTCAACAGAGAGTACCCTGCATTAACTAGTGGGACATATGTAGCCTTCATATTGATGGTAAGACCTACCATGTATCCAGTATATTGGCCAGCGTTGATGCCGACTGCGACAGTCAGCATGACGACAGCCATGAGCATGTTGCCCGCGGGAACGTAGGACAGCCCAATCAGAGCTATCGCTGGTCCCCATAAACCTGGAACGTCCGCAGTTTTTTTATTCTGGACTAACCAACGATTGACCATCTGATGATAAATGATGATGAAGTCTAGGATGAAGCTCGCTGATGCAGTAGAAGCCTATTCACTCTATACTTAAATACATCTAAATGAGATCCCAGAGGAAATAACGAAGGAATTTAATTCCACTCTTTAACATTATTTTACTTTGATACATTGTCTTCCAAAAATTTCAAATGTCATTGAGCCTCAGAGTTCTTTAGCACCCAGGTTATGGATAAAGCACCCGTCACTCTCGCACTTACGTACTGGTCAGAACGTGTCAAATGTTTTATCCACATCGATAAACACCACCATATTCGCAGGTCGTTCGTTTAAAAAATCTTGCAGAGCTTATAGTAGCTAGTTCTGGGTACCTACTTATTTCATTCCCCGGTTTTTCTATAAAACACATTGGATACGGAATTTGCACAATGTGTTAAAAGGAGTAAAATAACACTTCCTCGGTCTCATTTGAACATGTAACAACCCATTATTTACTTCAGGACAGTTAAACAGGAGTGCAGCGCGACCTACCCACATATATCTGTCAACCTGTGATATATTTCCTTTAGCATTCTCGACTAGGGCATTCTGTTTTCTGCCAGTAAAATTAAATGTTCTATGTCGAAAAGCGGTATTTTTTTATTATTATTACAAGCTTTTATTTAATTTGCTTTATTTGTATGTCTGGGGTGTCCTTCGGAATCCCTAATAACCCGATTGTTTGTAATAACCTGGCTTTTAGACGAGTCTTTTCAAGTTTTCCCAAAATACCTGCAGTTAGGTTAGATTAGGGTTGTAAAATGACAATATTAAAAATGATCTAAAATTCAGGCTTTAGGATTAACGAAACTTCGGACAAACGATGCAGTAGGACAAATGAAGATTAGTGATTCCAATATTGTAGACCCGTATGTCGGTCATTTCGGTTCAAACGTTGTTAGTCAATTTTAACCACTTTCCGCTATCAGCCACTATTGGGCTGTTTGGAGTACATCAGTAAATCTAACGGCAGTGGAATATTATGGCATCAGCTGATCTGGTGATGGAGTCGGTAAGTATAGGTATCAGGGTCTCCGCTGCAACCCACCGACGTGGGATTCATTAGTTCGGCCTCGATAAGCCAATGATGACTATACAATAAAAAGTACATCTAGAGGTGGATTTCAAATTATTATTTTTATAAAAATCCTTGAAAAGAAAACGGGACAATCTTACTTTAACTGACCTTGTCCCAAACTAAGCTCTAAGCTACTTGATAGTGACCTTTACGAAGCTTACGGTTTCGGATTCGATTCCCAGTATGGGCAAATATTTGTGTGATGAGCGCGAGTATTAGTTCCTGAATGTTATCTTATGTTTATCATTGTCTAGAACCCATAGTAGGAGCCTAGAGGTTAGTTTAGGACTAGGTCAATTTGCTTGAGATTCTTTCCTGTTATACTCTTTTGTTTATTATAAAACGAGAAATATATAAATGTTCAATACTGGGAAACATTGTAAGTAAATTTTCCTCAACGGAATCCGGAAAAAACACACCTACTTAGTTATGCATGCGCTGCTGCTCTGGCCAGTGTTAGCTAAGCAATTTTTGAGGAGACAAAGTGTAGCCATTTCCGTTTTTGTGTGGACTAAGAAAAGTTAACGAGATTTTAGTCGTTCGCCAAATTTTGTCTATTTTGAATTTGAATATCCGATTCAGAGAAAAAATTACGAATGAAGCTTCATTTGGTTTGATAAAATAAGATTTAATTTTAAGTATTGATTGAACTAAGAGAAAATGAGATGATTCGATTTTGTTTGACAATCTTTTCTTATTTAATCTTCTAATATTTTCATAGACACACAAATACTCAGACACAAAGTTCACTAAGGTTTTACCAAATCATTTTACAAACTTTCATTTCGGAAAGCTGCATTTTTTTGTGGTCAAAACGAATCTTATTTAATAAGCCCATGTAACCTATGTAATATCTAGTCATTTAAGCACAAATGTTTTTGTGTAATAAAATTTTGTGATATTATACGTTTGTCAAAGTATAGGTGAAAAACTTAAGTAAATGACCTGTTGCATGTAGTTGTGTACAAAACTTATATGTAATTTTCGTCAAATTTCAAATATAGAATGTCAAATGGTCTATACAGATGTGTTACTACTATATGCAAGAGGTGATTTATTTAAGTTTTTCACCTATAACTTACTTTTGGTCAAATTAATGGACCCACACACAACAAACCTTTTTTTTCGATGTTAAAATGCTGTTAACTGTCAGTTACTTTACCTATTGAATTGGACAGTTTCCTAGTGTTGGAGACGCTCAGCCACTTCTTCCTGATGATGATGTCCGTCATTGCCCCCATGGGGAAACTCAGGATGTACATCGCTAGGTACGGCAAGGAAGACAACACGCCATTCTGAAAAAAAAGGTATTTATTAAAACTAAAATTAATCCCCATCGTCTAGATAAAACACGTGCACCATTTGCACTCAGGCTTTAAAAAAAACGGGGATAAATGTATTATAATGCCCTTCCTTTTTTAGCTCTAGCTAAAAATCTAACTTTGTCGACGTCGTTTCAGCAGTTTAGCTAACATAATCTAAAGAACAGTAGAGAAAAAAATACCAGAAAAAATCTGTCTATTCAAAGAAAAGTTTTAGAATAATGACGTCACGTAATTAAATGCATATCTCAGCGATTCTCAAACTTTATTAGTGACGGAACAATTTTGAAACAATAGGGAACCTCAAAGAGGCAAAAGCTCTAAGTTATTTATGGAAAATTGAAAAAAAAACGCCTTTTTTACACAACACTGTCATCTTGTTTTTTCGGCAGACCTTGCAGTCGCTTTACGGAGCCCCAGGGCTCTATTTATTGCTATATGCTATAGCTGGTCTATATTGGCAGTCTTATGTTCTTGTAGCTCTGCAAACTTTAGTACTTTGTCGCATTAACACCTTTAAACGATTAGTGCAGCAGTTCAAACATGACGTTAAAGTGACAAAGAAATAAAATGTGCAACTACTTATGAGATCCAACCGAGTTTACTAACATTATATTAAACAAAATATGAAGACATGGGTACAAATAAACCTGTCCCAAAATTGTACCAAACGTGATTTTACCAAAATACCAATTCATACTTCTAACCAATCCCTGAATATCGGGCCTATTCAATACACTCATTGAGCCACCTAAAAGGCCCGTGAATGGCCATAGGCGCCCGGCTTTATTAGGCTTTAGTTGCCAAAGCCCATTCACGATAATGACGTACTAGGATTAATGGTGATTTCTAATAAACGGAGTGTCAATGTTTTGTAAAGATATTTTTTCTTATAAATAAGAGCTTATGTTGTGGATAATGATGCGAAAATAAGAAGCTTACTTTTTTAATTTGCGACATCTGAATTTTGTATTTAGAAACAATACATTGCACCCTTTAAAATGAAGCGTATTCCTTTATTAGTTGGCAACACTGTCGTTGACAATATCACTTTCATGGAAAAGGCGGCAATTTTAGCTTATTAATTACCAATACGTAGACTAAGTTAATAATTTATTATTAACCCTTACCCTAGCCTTTTATGATATAATTTTAAATTCCAATTTGAATTCTTATATTTTATTTTAAAATGTAATTATTGCAGAATGTAGGTATATTTCAAATACAAAAATATGTAGACGACTTGACTGAAGCACGTGGAGCTAACCCTACGTGCTTTGGTTTAGTCTACCGAAGTAAATACTCAATAACCGGACACTTGTCCTCGCGTGTGATATCCACGAACTAGTTTCTATATTACTCTATGGTAATTGTCTTAAACTCGACATTGTCGACATACACCTTATTAAAACAAGAAGTGAAAGCCTTAAGGAAAATAAATACGTAGACATTGCCGAACCCGTGAGGTGAAAAAACAACACACACATATCATCGTGCCTGCTGGACACAGGCCCCTCCCATTGCACGCCAAACAGCATTTTTTTTATCCTGATCTCCAGTCGCTACCAACAAAACAACCCTACCTTAAAAATAAATGTTATTATCTTCCAATACTTACACTCTTTAGGTCGACTCCCAACACAGCAGCCATGTAGGTCGGCATCTCAGTCATGAGCGTGAAGAAGCCCCAGTTCTGCCCGCAGTGAGCCACAATCACGGCCCAGAACGGCAGGGAAGTCATGATCTTTAGCCAAGGTGTTGAGTATTGCTACATACAACGAAGAAGAAGAAAGTATTTAAAATTTTAAAATTAAAAGTGCAGAATCCTCTGCTGCACGACTTTGTACATACCAAATTGTACATAGAATATAGATACAGTCACGTCTAATAATATAACATTTGTACGTTCTATATTAACTATAGGCCGCTAGCCCATACATTAACACGTAAATGGATTCAAAAAGTATTTCGTCATTGCTTTGAAAAAACTTCGTATCTCGTATTTCCTGATGTACGATTTTAAACTTAAACGTGAAGAGAATTAATTTTAAACTCGTACATCTCGAAATATTAGATACGAGTTTTTTCCAAAGTAGTAACGATTTGTATCTGGGATTTGAAAAACCCATGTAGTCGCTAATTTCAGTCTTATTATCGAGTAAAGTGAGTTAACCATCAATCCATGGATAAAACAAGATGTATTGAGAGAACGGTCGTAATCAAAAATATATGGGATTGACGTAAGCTGCCGGACGGTCGCGTCAAGCGCTTATGTCAATTCCATACATTTTGACAGTTTTCGAAAATCGTTTACGTTAGCGTTACGCATCTTGTCTGGTCTCTATGTGTTGTAATTACCTTCTGTACTCCAACTCTGCCTAGCGACGCCTGGATATAACTCAGCTCTTTCTGGGATATGATTTTCGAAGTTTCTGGAGACGCGGAACCAACGAACAGGTACAGCACTGTCCATATCGCTCCGAGGGTTCCGTTCAAGTAGAAGATGGATTGCCATCCCAAGTATGTGGCAAGATACCCTCCTGCTATCAGCTGTAAGGCTATGCCGAGTTGACCTCCTGCAGAGAAAAAATATATTGTTATTAATCAAATGTCTAAGTCCCGTATTATTATATAAAACTGATCTTGAAAGAAACATCAGTTTCCAAATGCCTCAGAGATAATCTTCTTTGACTTAAAGCTGACAGAAACATTTAAAAAATGCCCCTGAAAAGAAAATAAAGACTATCTTAAAATAATTCACATTAAGATTAACCTTTTTTGATTAAAAGTACACAGGGGTTGCCATTAGATAACAATTTTTGCGTAGACAGCTCCCTATACATTTTTCACTTGCTAAGTTTTATAATATTCTAGCTTCCGTTCCCGACTTCATCCGCGTAGATTTCAATTATCGTTATTCCCTCGGGAACTTATATTTTTTCCGGGATGAAAAGTCGCCTATGTGTTAATCCAGGGTATAAGCTATCTCCATTTCAAATATCATCCAAATCCGTGAAGCCGTTGCAGCGTGGAGTATCAAACTAACACACACACTTTCACAGTAGCATTGTGTGTACTGTTTTCTTAGACTGATTGTTACTGTAATCTGGCCATAACTTCAAGTCTATGAGCTTAGTTAAAACGATTATAAGTCGTCTTTGCTCGTATTCAAAAGTTACAAATCATAGACTACGGTTCTACTAGATTTATACCCATTTTCCTTGAACCTCAGAATACATAGCCACGATACTCAACGTACCAGCATAAATAATAGTTGCTAGCAGGCCCTTCTCCTCCAATGGTACCCACTGGGAGACTAGATGGTGCATCCCAGGGTAGACAAACGCCTGCGTCAGTCCCTGGAGGACCCTGAACCCGCAGACCACCTGCCAGCCACCCTGGAAAGAAACTGAAGGTAAAAGGGTTTCGATACATCATCATATTATACCAAAGAAACGATGGATAGACTGTGAGAAAGATGATATAGCTAGAAAGGGAGTGACAACCGAGATGACGACTAATAGAGAAGCATGGAAGAAAAATACATGTTGCGCCGACCCCAAATAAGTTGGTATAAGGGCAGGAGAATGATGATGATGATGATCATAATAAGCTAAAAGACGCACAATGTTGGATAAAGGCTTCGTTAAAGAATCATCACAACAACTCAAAGTGATGATGTGTAAACAAATACAATAACACAAGTGCTCCGTATCAGCTTCGCACGGGTGTACCTTTATTATCGAAGTGTTCCTTAAGAAGTGGTCTTAGTTGTTAATTTATAAAATGCATAAATAATTGTATTTTTTCTGCTGAACAGATACGGACAGGACTTTAACACTAAACTCAATTATTTATTGCTTAAATGTTGTGTACGCAATTCAGGTGCAAGGTAACTTATATCTACTTACCTACTCGTATAGGGTATGAGATATTTTTGGACCAGGGTGCAAGAGTAGGGTACAGAAAGTTACAAACTAGTGAGGGGCTTGTTTATTAACAATATAACATATTTACTTATATAATTATGAATAAATGAGGTATTTAAATAAATACCTACATCAAAATATTTATATTGCTTTTTACTCTTTCCACGCAAAGGTATTCTTACCTCGAGAACTGTATTTTTTCCACAAAATAAAATGCTGTTATTTAGTTCCACATCTCAATTAGTAAGAAACTATAAGACATTTCAAGCTCGCAAAGTCATAGTCATATATTATATTGTTAATTTAAATGTGCTTAGTCATAGTTGCATATCTTAATAGAGATATCTTATCGCGACCCTTGAAATAGGTACCGTTGAGGAGTTCCAGTGGCCATCTGTGGTCTTCATCATCAGTTACACTTCACCAAATGACAATGAATGCAAATTTTGAACTTGTTACTGAAAATACTTGTATGTATGTCTGTAATATTTTAGAAGTTCCCTCGGTTTCTCCAAGATCCCACCATCAGTTCCTGACGTGTTGACAATGAAACCAACTAGAAAGCCCCTTTCAAACAAAAATAATACTTAAATCAAATCAGTTCAGCGGTCTTTGAGTAATCGGGGAGCATACACCAAAAAAACCCGACGAATCGAGAACCTCCTTTTTTGAAGCCAATCAAAAGTAGGTTTATTGTTCGTTTATGAATAAAGGGGTTAATTTATTTATTTCCAAAGTACCAGCGAATTTTACGTTTGTCACTGAGGATTAGTTATCAGAGACTTTGAGCCTGATCCATCCGTATCTTATATATATCCAAGAGTCTGTTTGTATGGTTTTCAAGTAGCAGATATTATTACACTTGATCTCTTATCACATTAACTATTACCGTTACATGTTGTGGTAGATAAGATTAGTTCATTGTGATGCCACAGCCAATTATCATATATTACATTGAAGTTCCTCGTGTGGTTGCCGAGTTAGAATAGTGCCACTCCATGTCTTCCCGTGGATGTCGTAAGAGACGACTAAGGAAATAAAGGCTTGTAGTACTGTTAGGCGATGGGCTTGCAACCTGTCACTAATACGCTGGTAAACATCTTAGCCTAATTGTGCAAATTGTGGTTATAGAATTATCAACAAGTTTTTAGAGATGTTTGTAATTCTGTAGCTCTGCCTACCCCACTCTGGGAACGAAGGCGTGAGATTATGTATGTATGTACATTGAAGTCATCAGAAATATTAAGTAAAATTATAAAAGTAAATAGTAAGGAAACTACTCTTTGTTTTAAATCGTCTTTCTTATTTATTTTAAACAAAAAGTTGTAAAATTGCTCCTATTTATTTAACAATGGAAAGAAACAAGATGCGCTAAAATCATAATCTTGCCATTATCTCAAGCGCATGGGGCCGGCGCAGCAAGTCTTTTTCTTTCGAACTTATCAGCCATCATCCCGGTATTCACTCCCTTGTTTTTCATATCACTCTTCATATTCCATGCATCTCTTCATAGGCCACTCTTCCATTATAACCCTGTATATTAATATTTAAAACTCTTCTCGCCACTTGACTTTAATTCCTCCTCATCTATTTTTCTCTTACTGGCACCAATATAAACTTCATCTAACAGGCGGCGATAGAATATAAAAAAAACCGGGCAAGAGCATGTCTGGCCATGCTCAGTGTAACCCTACACCGTCCGAAGCCGTTAATACACAAAAATTATCTCAAAAAACCACAAATATGAAGTAATTCTCTATTTAAAGTTGTTTGGTGCTAGGTCATTTTAGTAGGTATAAACACTTTAGTTACCTGTATCTCAAGAACCAATCAAGTCTACTTACAATTAGTCGTCATAGTTTTCCTTTAAAATTCGTTATATTATGTGCTTTCATTTAAGATATTTTTCAGATTTTTAGTATTTGTAATTTTGGCTGTTGGGGGAGGGGGACACTTGACTCTAACAAAAATTAGCGCTTTAAAGCTAAATATTTCATAAACGGATCCCTCAATCGAAATATTGTTTTACAAACCCGTAATATTTTTGAAAGACCTATCCAACGACACCCCACACTATGGGGCAGAAGAGAAAAAAAAATACATCACCACGTTACGTGTAGAGGTACAGTTTTTTTTTTCAATATTTTATTTTACCACTTTGTTGGCGTAACTAATATGTATTTCATGCCAAATTACAGCTTCTAGTACTCAAAGTCTCTGAGCGAGGCTGCGGGCGGACAGACGGACGGACGGACATGGCAAAACTATAAGGATTCGTAGTTTGACTCCGCAACCCTAAAAATAGTAAAAATCCATTAAACCACATGATAAGAAAACTTACATGGATAGCTCCAATAGGTAGCAGTAAAGACAGCGCGGCGTTGACACTGATGGATATGGACAAGAGGATTTTCCCACCAAAGCGCTTGGCCAACTCGCCAGCTGGAATCTGAAGAATAATGTAGCCCCAGAAAAAGGAGGACAGGACGACAGACTGCTCAGCCAAGCTCCAGTTGAAGTACTGCAATATGAAAAAATATAAATGTTAGACAACTTTACGTCATGCAATGGATCAATATGCATTTTATGGGTGTGTGATTTGCCCAACAACTAGTGTACTTATAACACAGCATGAATTGCATAATTTCGATCTGTATTATAATGCATAACGGCAAAATGCATAATTTCTTGAAACATAATGGTCTATAGACAAATTCTAGTCTTATGTCTTCTACTGTTAGTCACAGTTCTAACCTAACATAACCGTTGTTCTAAGAAGAAATTCTCTAAAAATTCAGAACAACAAGAAAATAATTGATACAATAAAATGAGTATCAAGTTGCTTGATAATATGCCTGATAAAATTATAGATACATTCTTTTTTTATGATAAACGTTTACAATGCCTTTTGAACGTAGTTACATTAAATTATGCTAACTTGAACTTTTTATTCAAAACAGCACCCGCATTTCATACGTTCTTCACATACGATAACCTTTTAAAGTTCCAGTATAATTCAAAGCGCAAGTACTTATTTGTGAAAAGCTTTCTTAAACAACTGCACCCAGTTTGAAGATATTTGATTATTCATTAATTCAATAACAATTAGGTTTTACTAAGTTTAGCATAAGTTTGAATCCTCTTGAGGCTGTAATAAGTTTACTATCTTAACTGAGCGGACCAGTTCAAGTTAAAGGGCTGTACCTCAGGGAACCATGTTGGGGTCCAAGTTTTAGTTGCTAACTTTTGAGGACAGTTACATGTGCTTACAAATTCAATTTCATATATCAGCATGTGCAAAGTTCTTACATAGCAAACTTTGTTATAATGTTTCGATCTGAAAACTTAATTTTGCTTAAGCTTGAGTACTGGTTGTTAAATTATGTTAACACTGTGGCGGTTGTTTAAACAGATAAATTATGCAGTTTTTGGGTCCGAGGGTGTAGTTCTTTAACCCTTCTGAAGTAATCGGGCAAACACAAGGCAAATATCACGGAAGTAAATGTTTCATAGCCAGCAAGCCAATGTAACATGTTCACCGGAAACTATATCCCTTCTGTTTTATGATCATAACAAGCTTAGATACATAATTATATCTTTTTATTTCGATTAATTTATGTAACACTTAATCAAATTACTTCCAATAGATTAGGTAACACAGGAGCGAACATTTCTTTTTCCTAGGTTTTGAAAGCCTATCTCCATGCTTATCCTCATCATCATCATAATCATCAAATGACGTCCACTGCTGCGCAGGCCTCCCCCAAGGTTTGCCACTAAAACCAGTCCTGAAATGCGTTTTTTTTTTATTATTTGCAAAAGGAGGCAGGCGAGCAAGCGAGTCACCTAATGGTAAGCGATCATCGCGACCCATAAACACCCGCAACACCAAAGGAATCGCAGTTGCAATGCCGGCCTTTGAGAACCGTATAAATACCATTTCAGCAGGTGATAGAATTTGTATCATTAGCCGACTTAAAAAAAGGAGAAGGTTCTCAATTTGCGTTTTTCTTGCAATCACCCATTATAGGGTAACGGCTCCGTTGGGCACACTATGTCGTGGTTAGGATTTGTGCTTTATTGTTCTATTCTTCTAATTCAAAATAAATTTAAATCATCAAACAATTCAGCCTATATGGATACTAAGCTCGAATAGGCTTGTGCTACCTACCTCGTGTCTAAATATTGTGTATTATATCATCATCATCATCATGTCAGCCCAAAGACGTCCACTGCTGGACATAGGCCTCCCCCAAGGCTCTCCACTCAGACCGGTCTTGTGCCCTTCGCATCCACCGCGTTCCCGCGATCTTTACAAGGTCGACACTCGATCTTGTTTGAGGCCTACCTACAGCTCGTCTCCCGGTCAGCGGATGCCACTCAAGAACCTTCTGACCCCACCGACCATCAGTCCTGCGATGAATGTGCCCCGCCCACTGCCACTTAAGTTTGTCTATTCTTCGGGCTATGTCAGTAACCTTAGTTCTACTGCGGATATCATCATTTCTGATTCTGATTCTATTTTCTATTGTGAATTATATAGGTATTGTTAAAGTACCCACTTATGGACAGTACGAACTTTTTACCTTCGATAGAATAAGTAACGTTATTGAGACAACATGACTGTGGCGATTGATATCATCGCCCTCTTGTCTCTATTAAGTAGGTACTCAAATATAATAGCGAATTGATATTGAAGATGACTTTCGTATCATCATCGAGTAGTAAGTAAAGGTACGTAAAATTATATATGACAAGGTCTAAGCTGTTTTAGGGGTTCCTGCTTCGGATAGGTTCAGAGGCAAAGCAACTAAGCAATATGCAACACTAATTAGCGTTTCTATTCGTTTCGTTTTTAAACCTATCACGTCACTGGTAGATCATCTGACTCTACGTATTACGTCATCTACCTGTGACGCGATTGATTTAAAAACGAACCTAATAGAATCGCTAAGTTAGCGGAATGTATCTTGACGTTTTCGAATAGTAAAGACGATTCGAAAACGTGTCGTACATCTGAAATGCTTGTGCTCGAGCAATAACATTTATAATTATGTACTATTGCAATTTAAAGTGGAATGACATTTAGATTTCGAGACTTTTGACATCTATAAATGTGGACAGTGACAAGGGTCCAGTGACAGAGTTGTCAGTTAAAGTTACCTATCGGTTTTTTTCATAATTATTTAAGATCATTTTGGTGTTGTCGACCTATAGCGTAAATGTCTTGTTTTTGTTAACTACTTAGTGAATTAATTCTAAACATTTCCGGACATGTCAATTTTCCTGTTACGTTACCGATTTTTCAATAAATTTAAATAAAATTTAATAGCGTTTCATGTTATTTAAGTTCCACTTAGCGCATACTTCCATAATAATCAAAAATATAATAACAATTTAATCAAAATTATAAAAAACGTGGTAACAAAATAGAAAAGATTAACGATTGTGAAAAAAATGACTTAATTGATGTACAAACTTTTTTAATGTACAACATATACTTTCTTACTCATATTATAAATGAAAATAAGTGTCTGTTGGTATGTTTGTTCTGTTTTCAGTCAAACGGCTTTACAGATTTTCATTAGTCCGTTGTATACGGAAAAAACACGGGATAAATCAGGGGACAATGTCACACCAATTAACCTAGTCCCAAACTAAGCTCTAGGCTTGTACTATGGGTACTAGACAACGATATTAATACTTATACGGAGAAATATATACTTGAAAACATAGAAAACATGCATGAATCGGGAACAAATATTCGTGCTCAACACATAAATATCTGCCCTTACCGGGTTTTGAACGCAGGACCGCTAGCTTCGTAGGCAGCACTACCAAATAGGCCAACGCCGCCAACGCGTCGTCTAAATGAGAAATGATATTCGACAACAGATTGCGCTGCAGTCGCAGGTAACAGCTTCTAATAATATTGTTATAATACATGCTGTTACCCGCGACTCCGTCCGCATACAAGCAGTTTTCTCTACTCCTTTGGGAACTACTACATTTTCCGGAATAAAATGTATCCTATGTTCTTCCCTGGGACTCAACCCATGTTTCTTTTGACATGTTATCGTATAGTTTTTAAAACGGCCGCTATTAATGTCAATTAAATAAGAACAATGATGTTAACAATAAATTAACACAGAATAAGAACATTATAGCATAGAAACCGGACTATAAGACGTACTTTGCGTCAGCTTTCTTTCTCTACTTTTTAAATTACGTATTACATGAGAAAAAATGAAACAAAAAGTAGCCTGCTTTTTCTTCTTTAACTGTCATTGTCACAAGGTTTTACACAGAGACTTCTTCGTCCTTCCTATAGGAAGGATTTGTCTTTCCTTGTCTATAGGTCCAAATACTATAGGTGCTTGTAGGTCCAAATCACGTCTTACTTGTGACGATGTACCAAATAACGAAAGAACAGCTATAGATTCATCTCTTTCCAACTCACTATGAAAACCATAAGTAAAAAGAAGTGAACCATAATGTATTTTCTGCTTATTTAGTACGGTTTCTATGCCTTATTAGTCTTTATTCTGTGTACTTTAACATGTTTAGAGCGATAAGGTTTTATCGAGGAAAATAGAACCCCTGTACTTGCTCAATAAATCCAATTACGAGTTGTTAAACTCGTAAATCTCTTTTTAACGAAGCTCCTTTAAAAAGTCCTTAATGCTTTCTAGAACTTGTTATCTTCTGTCATAGATAGATAAAATTAAAGTGTCTGTGATTTCAGAGTAGGTAAATACCAAATCTTCAGTGAAAACTGCTATTTTTTTAGAGTTTTGTCCATCTGTCTGAAAGTTTATGTTGGATTGGTTTTGAAATGGCTGAACGGATTTCAATGAAATTTTCAAGGATTAAAACAAAAACTATTACTTAGTCAATTATTTGTGTATGTTTCGTTTCGATCGGCGAATCGGCTTTAGAATAAACAAAAATTTTGATTAACGTTGCGTTAGGAGAAATGACTATTAGGACATCCCAAAATAGATCCGCATCAAAGTCTACTTGATAATTTGTTGTTATGAAGTACCTCATAGCCGTTAATTTATGATAATTGCGAAGAGATAGGGCGAAAGGTTGAACGGAATATTTCCCCGGCGATAAGTTTCCAGTTTGAACTGGTTTCAATTTGAACTTTTATCAAAGCACGTGGCAAAGTTAAAAAAGTTGTTTGTAACACGTTAATGAAACAGATAAAAATAAATTCTGCTTATTTTGGCAGTAATGTAAAATATAACAGGAGAGATAATAGTTAGTATACTATTTCGTAAAAAGTTAATTAACAAATTATATAAATTAGAGCACTGAGGGTTCCGCACCTAGGCTTTGTTTGTTTAAAAACCCAATGGAATACAATAAAGTCCTTATTAACCTTCTTCTTTTAAAAGCCCCCCCCCCACCTATTTTATCGAACTTAGTAAAAGTGACAAGTGAGTAAGAATTAGCAGTTACTCATCAAATTTAAAAAAAGTGTTAGAGCAATTATTATAACAACAAATACTAAAAACAGAATAAAATAAATATTTAAGTAGGGCTCGTATACCTACAACAAACGTGATTTTCTTGTCGCTTTTTGCTCGATATTAGTTGTACCTATATTCACTTTAAAAATAAATAATTAAATTAAAATAAAATAAATATTGAAGGGAGTCCGACTCGCACTTTATATACGAAACCCTAAAACTAATTAGATTTAATTATCTTTTGATTATAAAAAAAAGTCATATTAAGAATGAAAAAAAAACGGCCCCCTGTTTGTCAATCTCAAATTAAACACAGCTGATACTGACAGCAACATCATTGACATATAAGATAACCTTTACAAATTGTTTATGACAGAGTACCAATTTAGCTGTGAGTTATCTAGTTGGCTATCAAAGAGGCGGGGCGGGGTCATGATGTATGTCTACACAGTTAGTATTAAATCAGATGCGCATTACAAGACTCTCGTGATGTATCTAAGATAGAATATCCTTTATTGACATTGAGACTCGAGGCCACTTTTCAGGCCCAAAGGGTAAAAACGCTATTACTACGACGACGCGCTGGCCTAGTTGGTAGTGACCCTGCCTACGAAGCTAGAGGTCCTGGGTTCAAATCCCGGTAAGGGCAGATATTTGTGTGGTGAGCGTGAATATTTGTTCCCGAGTCATGGATGTTTTCTATGTATTTAAGTATATATTTCTCTATATAAGTATTTATATCGTTGTCTAGTACTCATAGTACAAGCCTAGAGCTTAGTTTGGGACTAGCTCAATTGGTGTGACATTGTCCCCTGATATTTATTATTTATTTATTATTTTTACTAAGACTCCGCGGTCCGTCTGTCTGTCACCGGCTGTAAATCATGAACCGTGATAGCTAGACAGTTGAAATATTCACAAAATGATGTATTTCTGTTGCCGCTATAACAACAAATACTAAAAACAGAATAAAATAAATATTTAAGGGGGCTCACGACAACAAACGTGTTTTTTTGCCGTTTTTTGCTCTATATTAATAACGGCAACAGGTAGACGCTAGAAATATTCACAGAATATTTAGTTGTATGTTCACTTCAGAAATAAATAATTAATTTTAAATATAATAATTATCTAAGGGGGGACCCGATACAATAAACGTATTTTTTTATAGATAATGGTACGGAACCCTTCGTGCGCGAGTCCGACTCGCACTTGGCCGGTTTTTTTTTACAACAATAATAAGACACGAGCACACAGACCAACTCATGGTAAGTAACTGGAATCTGAGACCCATTGGCATAAAATCTCAAGACTACAACCTCGAGACTCCAATCCAAATGCGTTGGCAACCCTGAGAACTAAGATGGAATGCTTCTATCTATGCCAGTAATTACACCTGGAACACAGCAACGCGAACACTGCTGCTTCATCAGGTTTAAGGATAAAATGGTGGTAGCGTTCCGGACGCATCCTACACAAGGTCTTGACACCACTTAACTACAACTTTAAGAGCTATCCATAATACTATAATGTAGGCATTACTATTGTTGCAAACGTCCCGATTTACGCGGGACGTCGCAATTTTCAGAGCTCTATGGAAAAGTCCCGATTTACCCTTAATCGGGACACCAATTTTCCCGATTTTCAGCACATCACTAGGGCGATCAAATATTAGATAACAACTGGGGCCCGTTTCTCAAAAAGTTTTAGCCTAATAATATTAGTGTTTTGTCTCATAAATAATACTAAAAAGTGAGACAAAACACTAATATTATTAGACTAATACTTTTTGAGAAACGAGCCCCTGGAGGTCAAAAACGGTGCCACATCATTGTCATTGCAAGACAGCTATAATTCTCAAATGTGTTCTTTTTTAACCGACTTCAAAAAAGGAGGAGGTTATACGTTCCGCTGTATGTATTTTATTTTTTTATGTATGTTCACCGATTACTCCGTCAATTGTGGACCGATTTTAAAAAATATTTTTTGGTTTGATAGAGTATACTTCCGAGGTGGTCCCATTGTCACCAAATCTGTATCTGATGAGGGGATCAGTGAGGAATTGAGGGAACTCCTCAAATATTGTAGGCAAACATATAGCGATTTTAGTATTTTTAGTAACAAGTCCAGCATTTGCATTCAAATCAAATCAAATCAAAATATTTATTCAGTAAATTGGCCACATACAGGCTCTTTTACACGTCGGTAATATACAGTGAATCTACTAGCGCTTCGGACAAGACCATCATTGCGGAGAAGAAGCGCCGCAAGAAACTCCAGCAGAAGGTCATTTTTTCAAACATAAAATACAATAATACTTATAAGTAAGTTACATTACAAGGTAATAAAGCAACCAATATAAATTATTAGAACTACTATCACATATAAAAAAAATACAAATTCAAAATTAAAAACATTACAAATAAATGTAAAAATTAACAAGATTACATGTCAAATTCATTCAGAAAGTATCATTTAGTGAAGTGGAACTGATGATGAAGACCATAGATGGCCACCGGAACTCCTCAATGGTACCGATTTCAAGGGTGGCGATAAGATATCTCGATTAAGATAGTTGAGCGACTAGGGACAACGAATAATATTTACTTGTTGAAATATGACTATGACTTTCCCGCGGCGTTGCTTGCGACGCGCTTGATATAAGTTAAAGTTTCATTTCAACTAAGAAGTGGGACTAATTAACAGCGTATTATGATCACTAAAAAGTATAAAATAAAATAAATGTTTTAAAAAACAAAAAACCGCCTTCAAAAACATTTTATTGTGAGACTAGGCAAGATGCCTCCAGGAGCATCCCCACTGAGACCATTCGCGGGTAATGAGCATTCGGTGTCGAACATCGAGTGGTATGTAAGCTTTGTAACGCTCGGCTCAACGTCCACACCACTCGAATATTCGACGCCGATGCTTTCAGTTTGTCAAAATGTATGGAATTGACATAAGAGCTTGACGCGACCATACAGGAGTTTACGTCAACCATTTTCGATAACGATAACGTTTTCGCAATGCATCTGTGTCTTGGTCCACTGCCCCAATTCAAACACCCAAGGGCACTAATATTATGGCTGCGTTTATCGCGCAACAAAGTGTGGATAAGGCATCTGTCACCTACTGACACGTAAATAAGTACGAGAGTGACGGATGCTTTATGTACTATTGGAAGCTCTGTCCCTCGCAGACCTCGCAAGTATTCTTATAGAGTGCGAGGGACAGAGCATTGGCCCATAGCCCGCATGCTTTTAATGGTACATTGCGTAGCTGCAATAGCTCCCGGCTGAACAATTTTAACACAACTCTTCAATGGATTACTACAAGCATGCGGGTTTTGCCCAATGAAACTGAGTTTTAGTTTGTCATATCTACATAAGTGACTAACCGTCGGTTATACTGCAAAACCGCGCAACTATTAAATTTTATACATTGCAAAATGTACCTTACTGACTTACTCGCTAAGGTGTATTTTGCACCTTTTTTAAATTGTTTGTTATGCGGTATTGAAGTATCACCGACGTAACGTCTTCTCTTGTGACGCAGATGTCATAAAGAACAGTATTTATTATCGCTCACGTGCACAGCAACGCATGCCAGGGGGTCGCGTCGAGAGAGACGATAGCGAGTGTCACTCTACAACCAGTGATCGATGGATAAATAAATTGATGATTTCAGCAGTGTTTATTGATCGAAACATGCAAATACAAATACAAATACAAATACAAATATGTTTATTTCGCATAAAATGTGGTACATAAAGATGGCAATAAAGTTGTACAAGTTTCGCACATTTAACCAGAAACTGGCATGCAAAATTTATATGTCCAATAAGATAATAATATACAAAATGGACCTGAGATCGCATAATTAAAAGTAAAGAATCAATTAAGTAGTACATAATTCACGTATCATAATTTTTATTTAAAATAGTCAAAATATTCTTCGACTGAGTAAAAACATTCCTTTATTAACCATTTCTTAAGTCTACTCTTAAATAAGTTCAGCGCTAATTTCTTCATGTCATCATGCAAACAGTTATAAATTTTAATTGACATACTATACGTGTTCCGACCATACAACTTTGTCTGTTTGACAGGAATCATGAGTTTGCTAGGGTGACGTGTATTGAATTTACAAATGTCTTTTTTTGTTTTAAAAATCGAGTTGTGTACTCTTACAAATAAACATACCTCGTATATATACATGCATGGCACTGTAAGCAGTTCTAGTTTCCTGTATAGTGGCCTGCACGAGGTAAAAGTATCGACATTGCAAATAGCTCTGATGCACTGCTTTTGTGCTATCAACACTCGTTTTGCTTGGTACGAATTTCCCCATAGGAGAATGCCGTACCGAAGTTGGGAACAAACAAAACCATGGTACGCCTGAATTGCGATTTCCTTGGATGCGACTTTTGGAAGTCGCCACAGAGCATACGCAAAAGAATTAATTTTATTGCACAATTTGGTTACGTGTTCATTCCATGAGAATTTATCATCCAAACTTATACCCAAAAACTTTATCTGTTTCGATTCATGACGTATGTTCATTCAAAAATGACATTTACGCGTGGATGAAGGCGACAAATGAACTCATTGAAGTTAACGATGCCGTTTGGCAATTAACGTTGTGCGTTAAAATTAAAATTTGGTCCTAATTATGGTTTATACATAATTACTTCCCGAACAATTTATACCATGTTCTCATTTCGGCTAATGATCATTTGGGGTCCATATTGGCTCATATAAAATTGGTCTTTAAATTTTATACAAATAACGATTTGTGTCTATACTCATCATTTCTTCGAATTTCGCTTATACTTTTTTGTTCATACATTTTTAACTCATAATCATCGCAACTCATAATACATTTTTTTAAGAAACTCTTACTTTTTGAGGATTGTTATAAATCTAACCTAACCTAACCTAATTTTATCTACACGTAAGATATTTAAGAAATTCTGAAAAGTGTACGGTTCCATGAATGTTGGCGTTATAAGTTCAGATGAGTATAAGTTCCGATCATTAGTATTAAAAAATATTACGAAGACTATGAAGAGTGATCATTATGATGTAAAATGGTATGAGAAAAAATTTCGGAGTTCCAATAATCGGAGTTGCAATTTTATATGAACTTTGGCGCACCCGATCATTTGGCATAACAAATTTTTGCACTTTAAGTTTTCGCAATTTTATTGAATGTGTTGGTAACTTATAATGAACTTAATTTAACAGTTAATTACTTGGCAATTTTTCAATACGCCATTCATCCTTTTGTCATTCTTCATTTCTTTTTAATTAATCATTTGTGCCTTTTCTATGCAATAAAGATTAAATGAATAAATTACCTTTTCGTCCAATGTGAAAAAATTAAAATGAAAATGAAAAATATTTATTACTTAAAAACTTATGAAAGGAAACAGCGGCTCTAGGGACTGAGCTAGGCTACCCTGTGTTACAGGCCCCAGTTAATACAAAACACGAGTATACAATACGAAAGGATAATTATGAACAATCAGTATTTAACTGATTAAACTTAAAAATTATATTATTCTAACTTAAGGTCTAAAATAACTTAACTGTGTTGGGTGCGTGCGCGTGAGTTGGTTGTACTTTAGTATAATATACATACATAAAATAAAAATAAAAATAAAAATAAGAGTACATAATTATGCCTTCCAGATACTAATTATTATAGGATATAATTTACCACAGGCTATCCTACAACTGACAGTAGATTCTCAGTATCTTTATAGTTGTGCTGCATGAGCCAAGTAGTATGCGAGGTTTTGATTTAACCAAATAATTTTTGGCAATAAATTATTTGATATGGTAAAATGTTTGCTAAATGGCAATTAGTCTTAAAAAAACTTTGTAGGGTTTTTTCCAAATGGAAAATGCCAAACACGTAAATAATGGTTTGCCAAATAAAAATACTGTATCATGTTAATTGGGACATGATTAGGTAAAAAATATATCGCCAAAACAGCCAAAAATACATTTTTACTTAAATTTATTATCTCGTATTAGATTAATATGTTTAGGTAAGCTCAAAACCGACCTTCGTGGAGATCCTGAGGGAAAGCCTAACGACGTCTTTCAGCACATATTTTGAAGGATGTGTGACATGTTTATGATGTAGGTACGTGTAAGTTTGTCCCCTGATATTTTTTTTGTATCATATTAAAGTTATAAATGTATCATCTTGCTTGCTTTTGGAGCCCTTTGTTTCCCATAATTTAATAAAAATGGTAAGAAAAGATAATTTTTACTTCGCTTCATTCGTAAATTTAATAAAATACTAGCGACCCGCCCTAGCTTCGCTTCGGTTTATATGAGTTTTCTGTATCACCCGTGCATAATCCAGAACTTATTGTACATAAAAACCTTCCTCTTGAATCACTCTATCTATTGCTGAAAACTGCATCAAAATCCGTTGAGTAATTTAAAAGATCTAAGCGAACAGATAGCGGGAGCGACTTCATTTTATACTATGTAAAGATCTAAAGTGTAGAAAAGATAGGAATATGGAATGCAATTTTACCGGTTATAATACGTTTCTGTATGAAAATAACCGGTTAAAACCGGTTATTTGCATTCCCTAGATAGGAAGCTAGGTTAATTAGCTTAGCATTATCACAATTCTGAAAAAATATTCATCAAACAAATACTTTGACTTGCGATATTAATCAATTAAAACACAATATTACCAAATATAATTATGGCTAACAAATATAGATCAACCGGATTTTAATGTAAAAACCGGGCAAGAGCATGTCTGACCATGCTCTTTGTAGGGTTCCGAAGCCGTTAATACACAAAATCTATCTCAAAAAACCACAAGTATGAAGTAATTCTCTATTTAAAGTTATTTGGTGCTGTCTTAGGTCATTTTAGAAGGTATAAACACTTTAGTCACCTGTATCTCAGGAACCAATCAAGTCTAAGTAGACTCGTAAGTAAGTACGTAAGTAGAGTCGTCATAGTTTTCCTTTAAAATTCGTTAAATGTGCTTTCATTTAAGATATGTTTCAGATTTTTAGTATTTGTAGTTTTGGCTGTGGGGGGGGAGACACTTGACTCTAACAAAAATTACCGCTTTAAAGCTTAATATTTCATAAACGGACCTTTTAATCGAAAAATTGATTTAACAAACCCGCAATATTTTTGAAAGACCCATCCAACGACACCTACATTATGGGGTAGACGAGAAAAAAATAATACATCCCCATGTTACGTGTAGGGGAGATAGACTAATAAATATATATTTTTAAAGATTTTATTTTACCACTTTGTTGACGTTACTAATATGTATATTTTTGCCACATTACAGCTTTCTAGTACTAAGAGTCTCTGAGCTAGGCTGCGGACGGACGGACATGGCGAAACTATAAAGGTTCCTAGTTTGACTACGGAACCCTAAAATATGTACGCGTATAATTTTAGAGCGTTCATTCATTACGGCCAACCGACGTAACATATATTGATTTCCTGGTGCAAATATAACCTTGTAAGGCCCACCATACTACTAATATGGAGTTTTTTTGAGTGGGACTTTGAATCTACCATCAAGACAATAAAGTTCAATTACGTTTATTCGATAATGCCATTTTCAGTTTATGAAGATAGGAAAATAAACCTTATTCTCATAGTAACACAGTTCAAATTAAATTGCCTTGATTACGTACGTCCCATTGCACATTGGGCCTTACAAAGATAAAACAAGACACAAGCGTTTACTTCTCGCTTGATTAAGACATGTATTATTAAAATAAAACGTGTGACAGACATTATTTTGCTTTTTTGGTCTCTTTGTTACGTAAATAAATGGTAAATAGTTTCAAGGAGTACAGTGGCAGAGATGGGCAAAATTTATTCGAATGACGAATAACGAATAAGAATAACGAAATTATTCGCGAATAACGAATAAAATTCTCGAATGATTATTCTTATTCGAATAAATTGCCACGAATAAATATTATGTACTACTTATTATACCTGCTCCATTTTTCTCTAATAAATTAATAAATTATTCGTTATTCGAAAAGTAGTCGAATGATTCATTCGTGGATAAACTATTCGCGAATAAATCATTCGCAAATAAATTATTCGAATTATTTTTTATTCGAATGATTATTCGAATAATGTCCATCTCTTAGCAGTGGGAAATCAGTAGTTTGAAGCTTATGTCGTACAGTCAACTAATTTGATTCCTAGGCCACTATGGAATTTGTCAATGTCAACAAATCGTATCGTTGACGGTACTTTTTTTATAGAATGGAGAAGGCAAACGAACACACATACCACCTGATGGTAATAGACATCATTCTAAAGACTAAAATCTAGACTGCAACCGTAAGACCGCAAATTGCCAACCCTGAGGACTAGGATGGAATGCCTCTATGCTAGTAATTTCACCGGTAGTCTTATCCCCACATGAACACAACAATTCAAACACCGCTGCTTGGTGGTAGGTTAAAGGATAAGATGTTGGAAGCGATCCGACGGACCTTACACAAGGTCCAACGACCACAATATACACAAAAAATGTAGAAGTTAAACCCAGAGGGCATTGTACCATCAAGGACTTTGTTGATCCATCACAGAACCTTATCATAATGACAACGTCAAGTGACGAGATAGAAATAAGATAGGAATTAATCGTGGGTTTTATGCGACAAGGTTCTATAGTGGTTCATCGATTAAAGACCGAGAAACAGAGTTACTATAGGAAGAACGACAGAAAGTTGCTAGGCAGATAATCTCTATGGTTCTGGCTCACCTCTTCGCTGGTTTTGTCGGTCATGCTGACGATGGCGATGCTCATGTTCACCCTCATGGTGAAGGCCAGCAGCATGCCCAGGAACAGGAGCAGCGTCTGCGCATGTCTGACGCCCAGGCCTTCTGAAACCACAGAGATTCCGGTAAAATTCAAAAATTCCAATTTCGAAATATTTTTTAGTCAATTGGCCACATGATTAATTTTACACATCGATAATATGTAGTGAATCTACTAGCGCTTCGGACCACAGATATAAATACACATAGATAACGTAAACACCTCAATCTGTATGAAAACCAACCGTGTCACTTTTATTGATTCAAAGTCGTCGCTGTTTTAGGCTATTGAAGTTTATTATCACGCAACGAGGCATTTTCTTAATTTTCACGGCCGACCGACTGCAACAACAGGCGCGCGAAAAGTCAGAAGCGACGGCCAACCCCGACGCTTAGTCACTGGAAGATGACGTGATACGAAAGGTCACGTGGTCTACCAGTGACGCGATTGGTTTAAAAACGAATCGAATAGAAACGTCAGTTAGCGTAGTGCATCTTGTCTGAGCCCTCTGTGCTTCGGGCGATACCATCATTGCGGAAAAGAAGCGCTGCAAGAAACTCCAACAGAAGGTCATTTTTTAAGGTTAATGGACTATTATGTTCTTTTTCTATGCATCTAAATCTTTTGCGTGCTGACGACGCACAACCTAAATCACTTAAGCTAGAGATCTAAAATTTAGAAGGAATATCCTTCAGTAGCTTAAGTACACATCGGGAAGAAATAGTCCCAAATTTCACCCCGAGAAGCGAGAAATTGCGGGTGTTTTCTAGTACATAATGTAGCTTCTTCTCGCGACTTCATCCGAATATCCATCCACCAACAATCCCACCTTGTCTTAGGAGACAAGGACAAAGACATCGGTGGTATTGTTAGCCTAGTTGGAAAATCCCTGCCTACGAAGCTAGGTGGTCCCGAGTTTGAATCGAGGCATGGGCAAATATTTTTGTGACGAGCGCGAGAATTTGTTTCCGAGTCTTGGATGTTTTTTATGTGTTTAAGTATTTATTTCTCTATACATATAACAACTTATATCGTTGTCTGGTGCCCATAGTAAAAGCCTAGAGTTTAGTTTAAGACTAGGTCAGTTGGTGTGACATAGTCCCCTGATATCTATTTATTTATTTTTTATTTATAGACAATATTTTTTCTAAATAAAAGGTACCCTATGTATTAATATAGGCTTTAAGCTATCTGCAATCAAATTTTTACTCCTCGCTTTGCTCATCGTCGTACTTAACTTATCGCTTAGTGGAGTTTTATTTTTAGCATAAATATCCTCGTAATTTTGCGAAAGTTCTAGTATCGAATTAGTTAATCTAGACGGTCGCAATATTCTTACATCAGCCTGAGGGTCGCGTAAAGCAATCACCTTGATGCGATTATTCATTTTATTACGCCATAGTACGGCCTCACTTGTTTTAAAAGCAGAAAAAACAATAATATACGGACTAACAACAAACATCTCCGTGTATTTTTTTATCTTTAATGTACTGGAATGATAATTTAGCTTCTTATTGGTTACAAAGCCGACGTTTACAATAATAACATCGTATCCGTACAAGAACAATGGCCTTAGACAAGATTCGTTATCGTAAACGTTCTTCGAAAACTGACAAGCACTCGACGCGACCGTCCAGCAGCTTACGTCGATCCTCAATTTCGATAATGAAAACGTTCTTGGTTAACTGAACCATAACCAATTGTTAAATCTGAACAAATGTCACATTAATGATTCGATTTTAGAATTTTAATAACTACTTACATTAAATACAGTCTACACCTTTTAAATAAGCAAAAAATTTAATTAACTATTAAATATTGTTAGCCTTGTTCGTAATTGTTTTTGGAATTAATTGGTTTTTACGGTTTCCCCCTTCATTTTTCATTCTTCAAATTTTAATTCTTAGTTCCAGATCACTGTCCATAAAGTAAAGCAGTTTTTAATAAACTACAGATATTTATTTATTGCTGTGCAGTTGGTAGTAGCTCGGCACATGACCTGCGCCTGCGACGCCACAGACCGGACTCTAAGGGTCTCCCCAGAGGGCTCAGACAAGATGCACTACGCTAACTAACGTTTCTATTCGATTCGTTTCTAAACCAATCGCGTCACTGGTAGACCACGTGACTTTTCGTATCACGTCATCTTCCAGTGACGCGATTGGTTTAAAAACGGATCGAATAGAAACGTTAGTTAGCGTAGTGCATCTTGTTTGAGCCCTCTGATCTATCGACACGGAATCGGCTTGAGCCGGTAAGAAAAAGTTTTATGTCCGTGCAATAAGAGCGAAAACGACGTCGCTTGGCTCGGCTCGGCTCGATTCGGCGTTTCGAACGGAATGACGTCGTTGTTGCTTTTATTGCATGGACATAAAACTTTTTGCTACCGGCTCAAGCCGATTCCGCGTCGATAGATCAGAGGGCTCAAACAAGATGCACTACGCTAACTAACGTTTCTGGCAGAATACCAGCGCTGCAGCCCTGCAGCATTATGCTGAGTCAGCGCCTTTTCACCCCACGACACATGGCTCATCTACATTATTTCTCTTCTGTTTTATATTTCTGATTTTTTATTTGGTGTTGGTATTTTCTTGGTTTCTTTTTGTTTTAAATTGAATCCTAAGAGCCAGTTTGTGTTGTGTTTTTATGGATGAATAAAGTTTTTATCTATCTATATATCTACTTTAATTAAACTGATCAAAAACTCCCCGTAGTCTTATATTTAACGCTCCAAAACAAATTGAGATCACAATCATAACATTTACTCAATGTGAAGTTGTCTTCACAAGTTATCCTAAACATCATTCATGCGTGACAGACAAAGAACATTAAGATAAGAAGTTATAACATAGCATTGTACCAAAACAGAGATTACGGTTCTCACACTATTTTTCACTATTTAGCAATGCGATGTTTTCAAACTCATAACTCATAACTCTTATCTTATCCCTGGATAACTACAAAGTCTTTGACTCTTCGTACTGTGACTCTAGACAATTTGCATTCAGCAGTCGTTATCATTATTAAAAATAAATAGGTATTGGAGTAAAAATAAAAGGAATATGGAAGGATTAGGTAGGTACCTCGAGTTGTCTTGATGAATTTGCGTTGCACTGGTACCGTATTTTCCATGTTATATTCACTACACTGCATTGGTGTGTCCATATATAGTATTTTGAGGTATTATTTTGAGTAGTTTGCCGTTTAATTAATTATTAAGATGATAACCGTGAGAGATGAAGTTGCGCGGGCGCGAAGCGGTTAGAAGAAGATTCAAACTTGTAGGTGGGCGAGAGCAATTCTTCGCGCAGTGTTGCCAGCGTAGAGGGTGCATTCAAGATTGTTGAAGTAGGAGTGGTTATGAGGATTGTTATTATAAAGGAGGAATAGGAAAGGATAATAAATATAATAACATTATATAAAAAATTATAAATATTTAATTACTAAAATCGGCCAAACCAGATATCTTTATTGGTTTAGCATTTAGTTAATTATATAAATAATGCTTCAATTTAATATTAATTTCAATTTTAATTTATGTATTTTTATTAGAACTGACACATTTAACTAAAATAGTTTTAAGACATTAATAACAAAATCTGTATCTTTTATCTATGGACTTTCAAGTCTGAATTAAATGATTTATTTTATTTTATTTATTTAGAGGCCACCTGGGGTGTGATTCTCTCAAAAACGGCGGTCGGTCGTCCGAACGGACGAAATCGCAACGGCGAGTTAAAGTAGTCCCGTCCAAGCGAACAAAACAAATTTTAGCGCGTGTATTTTCCATTTGGCAGCATGGCTTATCGAACGTATAAGGTTGCCTAATTGAGAATGCTCGCGCTAAATTGTGTTTTGTTCGCTCGGACGGAACTACTTAAACTCGCCGTTGCGATTTTGCTCGTTCGTCCGACCGACCGCCGTTTTTAAGAGAATACACCCCATGGAAGTCGATCTGTGACCCATAGAGGTAGACACCATTCTCAAGACTGCAAATGCGTTGCCAACCCTAAGGACTAAGATGGAATGCCTCTATGCTAGTAATTTCATAGGTTGTGTTATCCCCATACCGGAACACAACAGTGCGGACGCTGTTGCGTGGGGGAGGTACGGACCTTGCACAAGGTTGTACCACTCGGATCACTTCGTTTGCCCGAATTTCATTTGCCATAATTGTATCTCTTGCCATAACATTCATCTGCCATAAACGCATAGAAACCGTACTAAATAAGCAGAAAATACATTATGGTTCACTTCTTTTTACTTATGGTTTTCATAGTGAGTTGGAATGAGATGAATCTATAGCTGTTCTTTCGTTATTTGGTACATCGTCACAAGTAAGGCGTGATTTGGACCTATAGACAAGGGAAGACAAATCCTTCCTATAGGAAGGACAAAGAAGTCCCTGTGAAAACCTTGTGACAATGACAGTTAAAGAAGAAAAAACAGCCTACTTTTTTTTTCATTTTTTCTCATGTAATACGAAATCTAATAACCTCCTCCTTTTTTGAAGTCGGTTAAAAAGTAGAGAAAGATAGCTGACGCAAAGTACGTCTTACAGTCCGGTTTCTATGCTATATGTTCTTATTCTGTGGTCCATATAACCAGAGCTTGGAAAGGGTGAGCTATTTTGAGAGTTTGCATAACATGGACATACCCTTTCGTTTAATGGTAGTCGCCCCATGTGTAATTTAATTATAAATAAGATGATTTTAATAAAAACGAACACAAGTGAAGTAAAATAAACGGAATATGATTGGGCAATTTTTTACACTTCCGTTGCAGTCCGCTCAAATGCAAAGATAGTTTTAACTGACATTAGAGCAAACCTCTTTAGATAATTATATCCACAAGGACATGACTTTGAAGTTTTTTATCTTTAATATATACTTCAAAGTCAGTGTCAATCAAGTCTCTTATCCATTCTCAATTCGAGTGGTGGATTGGATTCGAGTTAGTTTAATTATAATTAATTGTTTTAATATTTATTTTCGGGGTGTATCCATATCAATATCGACACATGACATTAATGATATAAAAATAGCTCACCCTTTCCGAGCTCTGCACATAACCGATACTCACAAACCATATCTCTATGAAATGTCATAAATGTGGACCCACCTTAAGAGGCCGTATACGAAAGGGCATTGGGTAAATTTGTTTGAAGAATATTGTCACTTTTTTTTTTCAGCGGCCACGGATGATTCTTACATAGTTATTTAGAGGACCTCTACATACATATAGATATATATAATTTATGGCGTTAATATCGGGGCGGAGATTTTAAAAATTTAAGTGTTCAGTTTTTAGTACAAAAGTACGCCCAAGCATGAATATTTAAATATCTCAGCTCCGATGCACTTACAGTATTACATTACATAATAAAATATGTTTATTTTTAATAATTCTATCATAATTTGCCACTTTTACGAATGGCCGCTCACCTTGAAATTGTATGAATTTTACAAATTATAAATAAATAAATGACAACACGTTTACCCAAACCCCTTTTGTCGATTTCGCTGATTTACGTGATTTTATAGACGTGATTTTAAAGTTTAAATAATGTATTTCTACAAGTTTTAATGCACAACACGAAAGATAATTTCCAATTTTAACGAATGTATTAGCTACTTTTTTGTTTTTATTATTTTATTTTGATTAATCGACCTGACACCGGCGACTGTTATGTGAATTTTGCTGGAAGAGGTTTAGAATATCACATATTCATGAATCGTTTTGACGTCTTAACGGTATGAAAAATTTACAATGTATTGCTGCGAAAGTCGTCTAAAAATATATGAATTATTTTTTACCACTTTCATATAAATTTTTCGAGTAAAAAAAATAATAAACTTGGTATTTTTTTATAGAAAACGGGCAAAAAATATTTTTGATTTCGGCTACTGAGAACTCTCGTTCATAAAATTAAAACAACAGAAATAAACTTTAGTTCAAAATCAATCTATTACCTAAAAAAATATCCAAAATTTTCTAAAAGAATTGGCAATAAATAATGATTTAAAACAACCTAAATCTCGCATTATAATACTGTACAAAAATAAAAAAGTGGCTCATTTATTCGTAGCTCATTTATTCGATCATAACTAAACTGACATTAGCAGTATTTTAACTGTAAAATCACAAAAATAATCAAAACCGGAAAAATTTCGTATACGGCCTCTTAAGCTAGCAGCTGGCCGCGTCAACAAACATTTAACAAGCACTTTTTAATCTTGCTATGGTAGCTATTTGGTGGAATAAAACTTGTTTAACATACGTATTGACATTTGCAATATTCCAAGGTGAAACTATTGTTTTAATTGCTAAATACAACTGAGCATATTATTTAATTACGTAAAGCAATCAAAAGTATTATTGTTGCAAAACACTTACTATCAAATACTTATTTGGTTTATCGCAGGAACAGATTTCGAAAATTTAAAGAAAAAATACTCGCACTCGACACACAAATATTTACCCTAACCGCGAAACGAACCCGAGACCGCTAGCTTCAAGGTTTAGGCAAGGCCATTAAGGCTAGGTTAGAACCAGCCCAGAAAGCTAGGCAAGAGAGAGAAAGGCTATCGCCTGGGATGGTTCAATCCCGCGCAGCTAATAAAACAAATAAGGTGCAATATCGCATAACTTAACTTAACCTCGTAAGACTCGGTGTGGGAGGTACACCAAGACAATTTAGTTTAAACTATACTTTAATGAGTATAATGTTCATTTCAATTTGTATCAAAATTGAAAATTGCATTTAGGAGAAAGAATATTGAACTTTATTTACTAGCTGGTAGATTCAAATTCCCACTCACAACAATCTCAAGCTAAAAAAATCCCATGAAAAAATCCCAATCCCAATCCCAACTACATGCTTAAATATTGTCATCTTTAATAGGTATTTTAAATGTTTTTTTTAAATTTAGACACCACTAATGTAACGACTTGGGCTTTAATCTGTTGTCTTTTACCCTATTGCTATAGTATTGTCAGCATTATGATAACTATTATTACCTTGACAGTAAAGGCGGTTGCGTTAAAAACAATACAATAACAATAGGTATAAAAACAATGTAGAATGAGGCCCCTACACGAACTTCAATCGTATTTGGTTTTATAATAATATTAATATGAAAAAAATAATGGTTTTAAAATAAATCCTTCAAATAAAACGATAAAAAAATATTCATAAATCATACATCATAAGTCCGTCCACTCTGCATTTTTTATTACTAAATAATTGCTAAACCGAAAAAATAAAAAATAAACTTACTGGGTCTAACATTCTCATTTTGCACAACGCCCATGGTTCAGCCGAATAAGTGGGTAACTCAACCTTGCAGTCCTGATAGCGTTTACCATAATCTACCACACAAGTGTCAGGCGCCAGCGCTATATCACTTATGTCCGTTTACATGTGTATTGACACTTCTCACGAGGCACAGAGGAATACGCGGAGTTGTCTGTTGATAAACATTGTTTTATTTTAGTATGCAAAGAGTTTGCGTATTTATGCTGTAGGTCTTTAGGATAACTAAAAGTCATAAAAATCAACAGTTAGGGAAAAGAAATACTTTTTATTTTTAGTGGACTAGAATTTTTTATTAGAGATTTTGTTCACAAATCATGTAAACATTATTTATAATAAACCCTTTATATTTTTAAAATTACTACCTTATAGACAACATTAATTTTGGATCTAAAAAAATACTTATATTTTTATAAAAGTAACTTTGTTCTGGCCACTTGAAGTCTAAACCTGTTTTTTGTGATACTCGTTTTGAACATTCACTTTTAGATATCGTTTTTTTATACAAGGAAAACGTAACAATAACATTATCATAACCCCCTTACTAATAAACGTTGAGTAACGGTGGTATAGCTATACAATGTTTTGTCCTTATCTGTCAAATTCAAATGTCACAATGACAGATAAAGACAAAACATTGTATAGCAATACCACCGTTACTCAACGTTTATTAGTAAGGGGGTAACAATATAACTAGTGACGAGAACATAACGGATGTCATTGCACTTAAATACTAACTACCCGTCTGCCAATTCCAAATCAGAAAAAAAAAAGAATTATGTTCATACCTTAGCCATATCTTAAGGGGCCTTTAAAACTTTGATGACGGTCTACAGTTTTATTCGTAGCCAAAATTTATAACGTAATTTTAAAGAACTAAAGCGCCAAAACATACATACAAAAAAAGTAAACTTTTTTTAGGGTTCTGAAGTCAACAAGGAACCCTTATAGTTTCGCCAAGTCCGTCTGTCCGTCTGTCCGCAGTTCAACTTAGAAACTCTTCTTTCTACAAAGCTGTAATTTGGCTTAGGTATACATTTAAATTACGACGATAAAATTGTAGAATTTTAGAAAAAAAAATCGTGTACCATACATGTATACCAAAGATTTTACTTTTTACATTAAAACATCGAGTGAGGTATCTTGGGTGACCGTATGAGAAATATAGAACTCAAAACCCTACAAGTAATATAAAATTTGAAAAAAATCTTAAATTAATGTATATAGGTAATTATAATTAGTTGAAAAGAAAAAAATATCACGATTATGTACACTGATTGGTTCTTGAGATACAGGTGACTAAAGTATTTATAACTACTAAAAATCAAAAATTCGTACTTGTTGTTTTTCTTTTTTTCGTGTTTTTAGTAACAACATTCTCTTGCCCGGTTTTTATTATTTAGACAAGATCACAAAAAATATAGCGTTAATTGCGTCTTTGGTTTGAAGTCGATTAAAAAAAGTACAACCTCTATTCTATGGTCGGCAACGTGTTTATGAATGCAGATGACATAACGCCAAGAGCGCTGCTACGTTTATGTAATTTCCTTACAATTAAAGAAAAGAAAGAGTCACATAATCAGTGGTTGGTAATTATTATTTGTACTATAATGCAACCTAAGTTAATGTATCTTATCATAATACTAATGTTAATGTTAAATTTTGACCTTTTTGTAGACCTAGACCTAGGCAAATCGCAGATGTAAAACTTTTTTTTCTGTATTTGGCTTTTACTGCAATTAGACTAGTCTAATTACAAATATTTGCATTAGGCTATCAGTAAGCGTCTATTATGTACTATTTAAAATAAAAGTCATAGTTTTTTTTTTATAAACTATCGTTGACACTAAAAGAACTAAATAAATGCGGAACCCTTATGGGACTCGTAACTCCGTCCGTCTGTCTGTGCTGAGATTCTACAAGGTAAAATTGGTTTTTGACCTGTTATCGTATTGTCAACGTTTTAATAGCTCTTATTTACTTGACAGTAATGGCGGACGAGTGAGAAACAATACCATAACACATCAAAGACAATAGGCTTTACCGGGTTGAATAGAGGCCCTGTTTATCTGTCCGTCTGCCACAGCTGCATTATTTAAGCAACTGTACATAGTCGTACAAATGCTACCAATCTGAGAGGGTGATGATTTTGTATGAACTTCGTCCCCACCCTACAGCAGTCACGGGATGCATATCATGTTCATAAGAAGTCAAAAAAAGACAAAATAGAGTGACGGCGCCAATGATGAACACTTCTAGCTGACAGGCACCAGTAGCGGACACTGCACTCTTAATTAAAATTTCACGGTCCTAAATAAGATTGATTGTTGCAAAACAAATGAATAACCCTTATCTTCTGTAAAATAAGAAGCATGTTTCTATCATTGATCATTGTCCATTACTGGTTCCGTCACCCTTCCTATTTTAGTTTATTTATTGAAAAAAAAACCTTTGAAGAGCATACAAGAAAGTTTGTGTGTTTATTTTTAAACTAGTATGTACGATTATGATTTTCCAAGAAAACCCCATACATAGGGTAATCGTCGTTGTAGTAAAAAAACATCGTGTTACCAAGATCTATTAACTGAGACATGTTTCATTTCTGTTGGTTGGTAGGGACATTTTTGCCAATTGTCCTTTGGAATAGATAGTTTTGAATACTGCTTACCCAATTCAATGTAAAGTTATAAAAAATTGTAGTTTCTATGCTCACTTAACCAAAAAAATCTCTTCTCAAAACGTTATACCTACTGAATATGCCCTTTTAACAAGAGACAAGCTACAAAAGTAATAAAAACAAAACCGGCCAAGTGCGAGTCGGACTCGCGCACGAAGGGTTCTGTACCATTATCTGACAACATTAGACATATACCAGTCGCCGTTATTAATATCGAGCAAAAAACGATAAAAAAAAACACGTTTGAAGTACGGGAGCCCCACATAAATATTTATTTTATTCTGCTTTTAGTATTTTTTGTTATAGCGGCAACAGAAATACATCATCTGTGATAATTTCAACTGTATAGCTATCACGGTTCATGAGATTCAGCCTGGTGACAGATGGACAGACAGACAGACAGACGGACGGACAGTGGAGTCTTAATAATAGGATCGCGTTTTTACCCTTTAGGTACGGACCCTAAAAAACAGTGCATTCAAATACAAAAGTATAACGTTGTGCACTCCTATGTAAAACAATAGAAGTTTTTAAACAAACATCCAAAGGGGTTTGGGTAAAAGTGTTGTCATTTGTAAAATTCATACATTTTCAAGGTGAGCGGCCATTCGTAAAAGTGGTAAATTATGATAGAATTATTAAAAATAAACATATTTTGTTATGTAATGTAATACTCTTAAGTGCATCGGAGCCGAGATATTTAAATATTCATACTTAGGCGTGCTTTTGTACTAAAAACTGAATACTTAAATCTTTAAAATCTCCGCTCCGATATTATTTACCGCCATAAATTATATATAACTATGTGTATTTAGAGGTCCTCTAAATAACTATGTAAAAAATCATCCGGGGCCGCTGAAAAAAAATGACAATATTCTTCAAACAAATTTACCCAATGCCCTTTGCATCCGCTTCGCTTGCACGCGGTTTTCAATGCATTTTCACAACGGTAAATATTTGAGACTGGCCACTCACATCCAGTACTAAATCATTGTAAACCAACTCAAATATTTACCGTTGTGAAAATGCAATGAAAACCGTGCAAACAAAATGGATGGTAATTTGGACGGCAATACCACATGTGTTAACAGATAATTAACAATGTGTTAACGGAATATTAACATGTTTTTATTTATTTTATATTATTGTGTAATGTCTCAATAACTAGTGGTTGTTTGTCGCCGTCCTAATAACAGTAGACTTAGGGCCTGTTGTTTGATCAGTAGTTAAACTAACTAATTGTTAAAATTCGAAAAAGGAATGGAAAATTTGACACATTTCCTTGAGATTTTAACCATTAGTAACGTTTTTTGACCATCAGTTAGTTTAACTACCGATCAAACAACAGGCCATAAGTGAATCAAGTATATGAATAGACTTAGAGCGTTCTTTGCTTTTAGGGTACTCTCTTCTGTCAACTTGGAGCGTGCGGACGCATTTATATACTCAGTACTGTTATTCGTGGTTTAACTGTTTCGAACCCGCCGTGTCGGTGGCTCTTAAGACGTTGAAATATGAACACTAGTTGACTGGTTTAAAAAGCAATATGATTTTGCCCAGTGGAATAGAATCCCTGATTCTTATGACACCTAGCTAAGAACCGTCCCGATTAATCCAATGTGGCAGTCGGCATAAAACAGTTATGTACAATACAATCTTGACAATTACACATGGCTGATCACATGCGTGTGTGCGCCGGAGTCCATCAAAGTCAAAATCAAAGCGGATGAACAGGTTCTGGCTCAGCATGTGTTATTCTGCCAGCACCTCACATGAGGGGAAGGGGGTACATATTCAAATTCACTAAAAACATGCATAAAAAGTATGGCGCCGTGATTAGATAGCAAAAAAACAAAAAACCGCCTTCAAAAACGCAAAAAATAACTTCTTTAAAATTGTAGGCACCTAATAGGTTAGTCCAACTGATGTCGGCTTTTTGTTGAAAATGTTGTGGTCGCCGACTTCAGTTGGACTAACCTATTAGGTGCCTACAATTTTAAAGAAGTTATTTTTTGCGTTTTTGAAGGCGGTTTTTTGTTTTTTAAATCATTTATTTTATTTTATACTTTTTAGTGATCATAATACGCTGTTACGTAGTCCCACTTCTTAGTTGAAATGAAACTTTAACTTATATCAAGCGCGCCGCAAACAACGCCGCGGGAAAGTCATAGTCATATTGGAACAAGTAAATATTATTCGTTGTAGGTAGTCGCACAACTATCTTAATCGAGATATCTTATCGCCACCCTTGAAATCGGTACCATTGAGGAGTTCCGGTGGCCATCTGTGGTCTTCATCATCAGTTCCACTACACCAAAGGATACTTTCTGAATGTAAATGCTGGACTTGTTACTAAAAATACTAAAATCGCTATATGTTTGCCTACAATATTTGAGGAGTTCCCTCAATTCCTCACTGATCCCCTCATCAGATACAGATCAGATCACGGTATATTTTTCAAAACCGTTTCGTCTTTAATACCTAAGAAACTATTTATTTCGATTTCGTTCAAACGGAACGTTATGAAAAACGTTTTTGATCAGGATCAAAATTTTAATCGTTTTTGATTGATAAAACGTTTTTAACCGTATTTTTCCGTTTTCTTGGGTGTTCGGTACGAAGCTACGAACGAATATTACGAATAGTTTCATGCTTGTCGCCACACGCGGGGTGCGCTGCGCGTCCGGTGGATTAAACCGGTTTTTGAAAACGTTCCCGTTTCGTTTTCGTTCTGAACAAAATGTTGTATAAAGAAGAATGTTGACGACGTGCTAGCCTAGTTGGCAGTGACCCTGCCTACGAAGCTAGCGGTCCTGGGTTCAAATCCGGGTAAGGGCAGATATTTGAGTGATGAGCACGAGTAATTGTTCCCGAGTCGTGGATGTTTTCTATGTATTTAAGTATATATTTCTCTATATAAGTATTTATATCGTTGTCTAGTACCCATAGTACAAGCCTAGAGCTTAGTTTGGGACTAGGTCAATTTGTGTGAGATCGTCCCTTGATATTTATTTATTTATTTAAGAACAGTTCGAAACGTTTTAAAAACGTTTCCGAGTCCTGCCCTGGATTACCCCTTAGCCTGGCGTTTTTTATAATCGATTTTCTGTGTATAATTATACACACAGAAATATTAATCATCTATCGTGCGGTTGCCGAGTTAGAATAGTGCCACTCCATGTCTTCCCGTGGATGTCGTAAGAGACGACTAAGGGAATAAAGGCTTGTAGTACTGTTAGGCGATGGGCTTGCAAACTGTCACTAATACGCTGGTAGACATCTTAGCCTAATTATGCAAATTGTGGTTATAGAATTATCAACAAGTTTTTAGAGATTTTTGTAATTCTTTAGCTCTGCCTACCCCACTCTGGGAACGAAGGCGTGAGATTATGTGTGATTGATAGATTGATACTATTTTATTACATAAACGAAATCTGTGTTAAAGAAACCTTACAGGGCTCAATTCAGGGTAAAGCCTTACTGATTTTGACATTTTATCGTATCGTCAACGTTATGATAGCTCACAGAATAAGAACATATAGCATATAATCCGGACTATAAGACGTACTTTGCGTCACTATCTTTCTCTACTTTTTAGATTACGTATTACATGAGAAAAAATTAAACAAAAAGTAGGCTGTTTTTTCTTCTTTAACTGTCATTGTCACAAGGTTTTACACAGGGACTTCTTTGTCCTTCCTATAGGAAGGATTTGTCTTTCCTTGTCTATAGGTCCAAATACTATAGGTGCTTATAGGTACAAATCACGCCTTACTTGTGACGATGTACCAAATAACGAAAGAACAGCTATAGATTCATCTCTTTCCAACTCACTATGAAAACCATAAGTAAAAAGAAGTGAACCATAATGTATTTTCTGCTTATTTAGTACGGTTTCTATGCCTTTAGTCTTTATTCTGTGTGATAGCTCTTATTTACTTAACAGTAATGACGGCCGAGTACTACTAACTGTACTAAACTCATGTAAACTCTAAAACAGAATGTTACAACTTTTCTGTACAACTGTTTAAATTTCAGGAACATAGCTCCATTCTAGTAACATTACAGAGTTGCACCGAAGCGCAATTAGTATGCAACGATATGAACAGGCGAACTGCATATTAAAAAGATTAGTAGAACCAAGTTACACGTGCATATTTGGCAGTAAAACTTTGGTAGTTAAATGAAAACGAATATCCTTAGCGGTGATTTTCTTTTAAAAATCTCACTATTATTTCACGAACGAAGTATTTCACCCGGAAAACTAAAGTTTGTTTCGCGCGTATGTACTTAGGCAAAACAATTACAATACACAAATAATTAAATTACCCTACCCCCTCCTCCCTGCCCCTCCTTCGCCTTTGTACTAATTTTATTTCTGTAATTCCTATACTACTTTGGACTGTGTCAAAGTGACGCAATCAATCAAAACGTAAGAGACTTCGTACACAGAAGAAACGTAAGAGATTTACAGTGTCACTTTGACATAGTCCAAAGTAGTATAGGAATCAAAGGGGTTTGGGTAAAAGTGTTGTCATTTGTAAAATTCATACATTTTCAAGGTGAGCGGCCATTCGTAAAAGTGGCAAATTATGATAGAATTATTAAAAATAAACATATTTGATTATGTAATATAATACTCTTAAGTGCATCGGAGCCGAGATATTTAAATAATCATACTTGGGCGTACTTTTGTACTAAAAACTGAACACTATAATCTTTAAAATCTCCGCTCCGATATTATTTACCGCCATAAATTATATATATCTATATGTATTTAGAGGTCCTCTAAATAACGAAGTAAGAATCATCCGTGGCCGCCGAAAAAAAAAATGACAATATTCTTCAAACAAATTTACCCAATGCCCTTTCCTAGACTGTACTATCGAGGAATTTAAATGTTTAGCAAGTTTATACCATACGTTTTGCCAGGTTATAGTACATACTGGGGTCCTAGTGAAAAAGGGTACAAAATGAATTAACTCGTAATAAAAAAGAGTATATACGAGTACATGAACGGAGTATACTAGACTTAAACTCTTTTGCACTTGATCAATCAATCAATCAATCAATATCATTTATTTGCAGAATACAGTACATAAGATGTTACAGTCAATTTTAAATAATAATAATGTCCAGTGTATCCAGCTTGCAAGCAAGCGCGCAAATATTAATTTTATGCAATATAGAAATAACAAAATACATTTAAAATTACAAATAAGAGTGTTAAAATTTATAAAATATACTAAATGTCAAAGATCACAAATTATTAAAAATTATTACATTTTATTAGATTGCTCGAGGAAGTCCTTAACACTATAAAAACACCTATCTAGGAGCCAGTTCGACAATTTGTTCTTAAATCTATTTCCCTGGAGTAGCTGTATGTCCTCAGGTACGGCATTATAGATTTGAATGCACATGTTGTATACATTTTTGGTGTATATAGCCTTGTGACAAGCAGGGTTATAAAGGCGTTTCATAATTTTGGCCCTTGTATGCCGTTGGAAAACTACACCACGCCGTTTAAACAATGAATGTTGCGAATTAACAAAAATACATATTTCCTGTATATACAGACACGGCAGTGGCAAAATATGGAGTCCCTTAAAAAGTGGAACACATGTTTCATCGACCTGAGCACCACAAATGACTCTGACACATCTGATCTTCAGAAGACTTATTCCCTTTTACACTAGGACCCCAAGCTCTTCCACGTGTCGTTAGTCGTGTAATAGCAGGAAATGCATAACGCGGGCAATTTAGGTATTATGTCAAACTACTAAATATTCAAATTCCTCGATGGTACCTACCGCTTTAGCCGAGCTGCTTCTTTGACGAAAACTGCGACCAAATTAAAAATACGAGTAGACACACTTTTTTTAACTTGAATGTCCAATGTATACTAACAAGGTATCGTCTTGTTCCGGAACACTTATGATGTGTGTATGTCCCTATGGAGTCTAAACCGACTGTACCAATTTTGATGAAATTTTCGGGCAGTCTTCAGTGATCACAGCACAGGCGGGTGATCTTATAAAGTTTGGTAGCTATCGCATCAATATTTTTTTATTTAGTTTTTTTTTACTAATGCCTAGAAGTGGTGGAAGGATGCAGCAGTGTTCGCATTGTCGTGTTCCGGTAATCTGCTTCCGTGAGATAAAACAACTGTTATATCTTTGTACATTTTATTAGACAACGAAATAAAAGTTAGCCAATAATTACTTAGACACAGAATGCACTAAGCCAAGTTTTTATTACGTTAGTTTGTAAACATCCAATTAAGATAAAATTACTCGCTAATTCTTTTACCACTTAAAATAAACCCGCTGTTGCTTTTGTTTGTTTTGTTATTGCCGACTGAAGAGGTACCTGCACGGCAGTGCCTACGCCAAGTACATGGGGACAAACTAACACAAACTGACCTAGTCCCGAACTAAGATCTAGACTGACACTATTGATACGATAAACTTAAACACTATTTCCACCAAACGGCCCTTCGGATCGGAACGGAAAGAATTTTATGGTCTTTAAACGATATTAAATCATATTCACAGTATTTTAAAGGTATTTTTCTGCCCTCTTACAGAAAAAAGGCACACCTACTATATGAATTGTATTGCACTTCCAACCTTATTATAACCCTTGAGAGTTTAATATGCTTCTATGAATTAATTGCACTTGTGCTATTTCTCCTTGGGAGGGCAGTACAAAATTAATTAAAAGTTTAAAAAAACAAAAACCCGCCTTCAAAAAGCAAAAAATAACTTCTTTAAAATGGTAGGTAAATAGGTCAGTCCAACTGAAGTCGGCGTCCAACAATATTTTAACCAAAAGCAGACTTCAGTTGGACTGACCTATTTACCTACCATTTTAAAATAGTTATTTTTTGCTTTTTGAAGGCGGGTTTTTGTTTTTTAAACTTTTATTTTATTTTATACTTTTTAGTGATCATAATTATGCTGTTATTCTCCCACTTCTCAATGAATAAGAAACAATAGAACATTTCAATCTCGCCGCAAGCAACGCCGTGGGAAAGTCATAGTCATATATTTAAACCTAAATATGCTTCGTCATAGTCGCTCAACTATCTTAATCGAAATATCTTGGCGCCACCCTCGAAATATATACCGTTTAGGAGTTCCGGTGGCCATCTGTGGTCTTCATCATCAGTTCCACTTCACCAAATAGTACTTTCCAAGACCAAATGCACGAGTTACAATGAAAAATACCAAAATCGCTATAGGTGTGCCTATAAATTTTGAAGATTTCCGTCGATTCCTCATGGATTCCACCATCAGATCTACATTTTGATAAAAATGGGACCAATCGAGAAGCACCAGCTTTCAAATAAAAAAAGAATCATCATTATCGGTTCACCCAGTGGAAAGTTCAGAGGTAACAAACATTAAAAAAAAAACAGACGAATTGAGAACCTCCTCCTTTTTTTGAAGTCGGTTAAAAAGTCAATATCCCATACTAAAACAAATTATGCTTAAGTTTTACTTTAACGAAACGAATGGAATGACTCGAATCATAATTTTAGTTGAGGCAGTTCTTACCTAAGTTTGATCGTATTCGGGCCTTTTATTCTTCTATGATTTAGCCCATATTGCTTAAATATGGTAATTACACTTATCATCTCCTCGCCCCTATCCCAATCACCTGAGGGCTCAGACAAGATGCACTACGCTAACTAACGTTTCTATTCGATTCGTTTTTAAACCAATCGCGTCACTGGTAGACCACGTGACTTTTCGTATCACGTCATCTTCCAGTGACGCGATTGGTTTAAAAACGAATCGAATAGAAACGTTAGTTAGCGTAGTGCATCTTGTCTGAGCCCTCTGGGGTCGACGCAGCAGGTTTTTTCTTCCACACATCCCTGTTAGCCGTGTCATCTCAGCATTCACTCCCTTCTTTCTCATATCACTCTTCAGACAATCCATCCATCTCTTTTTAGTTCTGAATAATAATAATGTTGTTATTACACTGTTGTATAAACAATCTTCCTGTCAAGTGAATAGGAAATTTCATAACGTCGACAATCTGGGTCTCTATTGTACCTACTGGGTAAAGGCATACGAGTATTGCCTTTAGGGTTGCCACCCGTACTTTTTTTTTATTTTATTGATTTATTTGGTTTACCAACAATTGTTTACATTCTTACATCAACAATATTATTTTATTAGCTAAGTAGGTAGTCTTTAACTAAATGTAACAATCACTTACAGGTAAACACTGCATGCGTTATAATTTTAACAGTAAACATTAATTTAGGTTTAAAAAGTACTATAATAATGCAACAGTAATTTAAATTATATTGGAGAAATTGGAAAAAGGGTAAGAACTGCATGCGTCACAAAACAGTAAAAAAATTATATTATGTCCAAACGAAACAGTTCAATAAGGATGCTACAGTAAATTAAATTAAATTGTTTTGGAAAAGCAGTTTCGTACGCATTTATGAAATGTATGTACCGAGTCGGAGTACATGTCTACCTCATGACTACAACTATTAAGCACCTTGCACAGCCTTGCTATAGGTGAAAAATCAGTGGAGTTTGATAGAGTATTCAAAATTCAAAAAAAGTGCATAAGGGTGATGAGTAATGCTCGGTTAGATGACAGCTGTGTCCCATTATTTAGAAAACGGAATATTTTACCACTACCGTGTGTGTACATAAGAGACGTATGTGTGTTTGTCAACTCCCACCCAGAATATTTTATGAAACGGAGTCAAGTCATTAAAAGGCAGACAAGAGCACGTATTATGTCTCTTTTGTACAAACCTCTCTGTCGCAAGGATATATGTACAAAAGAAATATATTTAATATGAGCATTGTAGTTTTTAATCACTTACCGGATGAATTAAGAATGTTGTCGGGAAAAATGTTTAAACGTAACTTGACAAAATAGCTGATGGAGAAATGTTTTTATAGTGTCAAGGAATATTTAGGGGTTTAAATTTGTATTATCATTGACTAGAATTTATGTAATTGGGAAAGTATTATGAAAATTTGTAGATTATTTACCATATTTGTACGCTTGCTTGCATGCTGAATACAAGTGCTTTAATTTTATAACTAAGATCGTGTATTACTGTATTCTGACAAATAAATGGATTTGAATTTTGGATTTGAATTTGAATTTCGTCCCAGGACGGTTCGTCTGAGCGGAGGACAAAGAGGCGTGATAGGATGACGGGGTAATCGAGAAGGTGCACGAAAGGACAGAAGTTCTAACAGCTGTGGACAGTCAATTTTATTTCTGACAACTTTATATAAAAAAACTGCATCCAGGATATTCCTACGTAGTTCTAAAGAGTCCATGTAAAAGTGTTGTAACCGACTCTTGTAAGAAATCGTTTGCCTGGCTACCCCGAGTGAGAATGACAGATGTCGCAGAAAACGTTTCTGTACTCGCTCTAGGCGTAGTGAGTGAGTTTAGAATTATAAAGTATTGTACTCTATTTTAGCTTCCCGTACGTTATATTTTACACAACACATAAAGTACGCGAACGTACTTTATTTATGACATTCGGTTCTTAACGGATATTTTTTTCTAATATCTAATATATTTTTATTGATTTGTACCTCAACGCAACCGTTTCTGAACGGAACTGTCAAAAACCATCGCAAAAAACTTTACAAATGGTTTAATTTTAAAAATGATAACAGGTTGACCATTAATTTTAAAAATAACTGAACTATTAAACTTGAACCCTTGACTTACATACATACATAATCTCACGCCTTCGTTCCCAGAGTGGGGTAGGCAGAGCTACAGAATTACAAACATCTCTAAAAACTTGTTGATAATTCTATAACCACAATTTGCACAATTAGGCTAAGATGTTTACCAGCGTATTAGTGACAGGTTGCAAGCCCATCGCCTAACAGTACTACAAACCTTTATTCCCTTAGTCGTCTCTTACGACATCCACGGGAAGACATGGAGTGGCACTATTCTAACTCAGCAACCACACGAGGCACTCGGCAACCACACGAGGCTTCACGAGTCTTAAATAGCTTTTCTCGCACTTCGCTGTTCTCGTTCGTCGTCTAATTAGGATTGCAAGTTTAATAGTTCAGTTATTTTTAAAATTAATGGTCAACCAGTTATCATTTTCAAAATTATACCGCTTGTAAAGTTTTTTGCGATGGATAAATTTTAAAACTTTAAACACTGCTTGTTATTATAAGTATTTTTTCCTGGGAAACAAGTCATTTATAAAATTTATTTTAAATAGTATCAGTATTGCTCTGTTTCGGGTCTTCTCTGTGATGAAAGAAATGAAGCTGCACATAACTTCATTAAAATTTTGCTTAAATATGATAATGTACCTTAACCTGTGCATAACATCTATGAACGCGATTGATATTAAAAAAATGGAGAAATCACTGTTAGATAAAGCAAGGTCTGATAACAAATATGTATTTATAGGGAATAAAAAAAATACTTTTCATTTATGCTGTGTACTTTATGTTTCTTCCTCTTCTGGGAAGAAATAATTTATTGTGTAAAAAAAAGTAGCAACCGTAATTGCCTTTGACGTGGTATTGTACCAATTATTTTTAACTCGGCCGTAATTACTGTCAGGTTAATTAGAGCTATCGTATTGACCATACTATAACGTTTCAAAGGCAATATGGTTCTACCCGGTAGAATAGACAGAGATTATGATTTCGAAGCAAGATGGATTTATTTAGGTATTTAAACTCTGCACATTAACAATTACAATCGAGTTCATATATATGTATACACTTTAGTACCTTGTCTATTTAATGTCATGTTCAAACTGCCATACACAAATTATCACAGCGATTAAAGTGACAAGGTTCATAAATATGTACATACATACATACATAATCTCACGCCTTCGTTCCCAGAGTGGGGTAGGCAGAGCTACAGAATTACAAACATCTCTAAAAACCTGTTGATAATTCTATAACCACAATTTGCACAATTAGGCTAAGATGTTTACCAGCGTATTAGTGACAGGTTGCAAGCCCATCGCCTAACAGTACTACAAGCCTTTATTCCCTTAGTCGTCTCTTACGACATCCACGGGAAGACATGGAGTGGCACTATTCTAACTCGGCAACCACACGAGTTCATAAATATGTATGCACTATATTTATGAACTCAACTGTACAAAACATAGCTCATACGTGAGTGGTGGTGGGTCAACAAATTATATTCGAACAGTTTAAGAACCACTTATAACTTACACAAGAACTAAGTTTTGAATAGTAAATATTTGATATATGTGCCGCATGGCCCAATATTTACTATGCAAAATTTGACCTCACACAACGTGGTATACAAATTCAACGTATTTTAATGTTATTTGCAATAGCATCTTAAAATAACGTTAGCTTGACAACGTGGCTAGCGTAGTTGGTAGTGACCCTGCCTACGAGGCTTTAGTGGCTTTGACTTTGACTTTGAGTGGTCCCAGATACCTATTTGAGTGATGAGCGCGAGTATTTGTTTCGTATTTGTAATTTATATGTATTTCTTTATTTAAGTAAGTTTATCGTTGTGTTTTAAAGGGTGATTTCCACCAAACGGCTCGCATCGCATCGGATCAGAAAGGATACGAACGGATGCGGCGACAGCGGATCGCGTCTATTAAAATAAATGTTTTAAAAAACAAAAAACCGCCTTCAAAAACGCAAAAAATAACTTCTTTAAAATTGTAGGCACCTAATAGGTTAGTCCAACTGAAGTCGGCGACCACAACATTTTCAACAAAAAGCCGACATCAGTTGGACTACTCTATTAGGTGCCTACAATTTTAAAGAAGTTATTTTTTGCGTTTTTGAAGACGGTTTTTTGTTTTTTAAAACATTTATTTTATTTTAAAAAAACCCTCGCCTGGCCTCGTGTGGTTGCCGAGTTAGAATAGTGCCACTCCATGTCTTCCCGTGGATGTCGTAAGAGACGACTAAGGGAATAAAGGGTTGTAGTATTGTTAGGCGATGGGCTTGCAACCTGTCACTAATACGCTGGTAAACATCTTAGCCTAACTGTGCAAATTGTGGTTATAGAATTATCAACAAGTTTTTAGAGATGTTTGTAATTCTGTAGCTCTGCCTACCCCACTCTGGGAACGAAGGCGTGAGATTATGTTATGTTATGTTATTTTATTTTATACTTTTTAGTGATCATAATACGCTGTTACGTAGTCCCACTTCTTAGTTGAAATGAAACTTTAAGTTATTTCAAGCGCGCCGCAAGCAACGCCGCGGGAAAGTCATAGTCATATTTTAATAACCTCCTTTTTTGAAGTCGGTTAACAAGTAAATATTCTTCGTTGTAGTCGCTCAACTATCTTAATCGAGATATCTTATCGCCACCCTTGAAATCGGTACCGTTAAGGAGTTCCGGTGGCCATCTGTGGTCTTCATCATCAGTTCCACTTCACCAAATGATACTTTCTGAATGCAAATGCTGGACTTGTTACTAAAAATACTAAAATCGCTATATGTTTGCCTACAATATTTGAGGAGTTCCCTCAATTCCTCACGGATCCTCTTATCAGATTCAGATTTGGTGACAATAGGACCACCTCGAAAGTATACTCTATCAAACCAAAAAAATAATATTTGAAATCGGTCGACAATTAACGGAGTAACCGGTGAACATACATAAAAAAAACATACAGTGGAACGTATAACTTCCTCCTTTTTTGAAGTCGGTTAAAAATGATTACTGTCTATTTATGACGGTTCTATCGCGCGTGGCAGCATACTCTCGGCTACGATCGCGTGTCGCGGAAGACGCCCGCGGCCAAGCTGCTGTGCGCGGCTTGGTAAGGGTGAAGACACATCTATCAGCACCGATTCGCATTTTGCGAAAATGCAAAATGCGAATCGGTGCTGATAAATTTCACCCTAATACAGACTTTAACCTATAACTAGTGTAAAATATAAAGCTTTTTTGATTTAAATAGGTATTAATTTCGCACTGCCAGATCAATACAGCATTAACTCAAAATACGACTACATTTTAAAATCGACTCTATTACATTTCCTATGAACTTGAAACAAAACAAGCTAGTTTTTTGAAATGATACTGTGTTGATCTGGCAGTGCGATTTGTTAATACCGTCCATATATTTTATTCCTTGCTAGAACTGCATTTACTCATCTTAAATGACCCGTCACAATTAGTAATAAACTATTCTAATAAGCTCGATCCGTTAGTTTTCCTTATTACACAACAAAATGCAATGATAGATGAAACTATCAGTTATAATTATAAAAGGTTATCTTAAAGAGTTTATTATCTTGTACCCTCGAGATATTAAGACAAACAAAATAACATGGACAACTGAAAACGAACCTTATTACCAGAACTCAAAGGTTATTTAAACAGTGTAGTAGTTTTTGCAAGTGGCATTGTAATTGATGATACTTTAAACATAACTGTTTTTAAACAAAACTACATTGTGTTAAATTTTTATTGCGGTTATCGTTTGTTGATTGGGATTCGTGTCGCCTCGCCCTTCCAACTCATGTGACCTCACAAGAACTTGCATGATTTTATCACTGTTTTAAGAGATATATTTGAGAACTAGCGCCCCGACCTCGCTTCGCTTCGGTTTATGTGAGTTTTCTGTAACACCCGTACATAGACCAGAATTTACACACACACACACACATAAACTCACGCCTTTATTCCCAGAGTGGGGTAGGCAGAACTACAGAATTACCAACAACTCTAAAAACTTGGATTGAATATACATTAAAACTTTACTCTTGAATTACTCAGTATATTGATGAAAACAACATTAAAATCCGGCGGGAAGAAACTTTGTTTAAAGCCCGATTTACATTGGTCAAGGACAGTGGACAGTGGACAGTGGACAGTGTACAGTGGACAGTGGACAGTGGACAGTGGACAGCGGACAGTGGACTGCGGTTAGGGGACAGTGGACAGTGGACAGTCGACAGTGGACAGTCGACAGTCGACAGTGGACTGCGGACAGGGGACAGTGGACAGTGGACAGTGGACAGTGGACAGTGGACAGTGGACAGTGGACAGTGGACAGTGGACAGTGGACAGTGACAGTGGACAGTTCAGTAGTGTAAACCGATTGGACAGTAGCGAGTCAAGTTGCCTTGCCAGTGGATCCAAATAGAATCGCTTTCTATTTTGTCACTCCACTGTCCTTGCCACTGTACAGTCAACGAATTTAATTGTTATGCCACTATGGAACCCTCTCATAATGACAGCGTCAAACCACATGACAGAAATTACGCTTAAATGAATAATTGACGTTATGCGACAGGGTTCCATAGTGGCATAACAATTAAAGTCCTTGACTGTACCTCCCACTGTCCTTGACCAATGTAAATCGGGATTTATACTATGTAGAGATAAAACCGGGCAAAAGCATGTCGGACCATGCTCAGCGTAGGATTCCGACGCCCCGCCCGTTACTAAAAAATAAAAATAAAAACTCGAAAAAACAATACGTATTAAACAAGTCTCTAAAGTTATTTGGTGCTATCTTATAATTTTAACTTGGTAAAACCATGTAAACACTTGTCGCCTGTATCTCAAGAACCAATCAAGTCTACTTATACTCTGATTTTTCCAAGTTGATGCTTGTGACAGCTCATATAAACACTTATTACAGTTATTTCTTTAACTTTACATAAATACTACATCGGTACAAACCTGGCGACGCCGTCCAGGAATTTAAGTACTTAATCGCCTAAATATTTTTAAACACATCGCTTGTGAGTTGTGTAAGTGATTGAAATTACGAAATACGGCTGTCATAGGCATAATCTTAGAATAATCAGAGTATAGTTGTAAGTTTTCTTTTTAAATTAGTTATTGTAAGAGCATTCATTTGAACGTGTCGCGTGTGCAACATTTATCTTTTACAATTTTAATGTCTAATAAATAATTTTAATGCTTATTATTATCATATTTAATTTTAATGTAAATTAATTTAATTATTTTATTGCCATGTCACCTATTAGATTAAAAGGTTTGGGTCTCTCCCTACCACTTTAAAACCGTTTGAGTAGGTACTTCAAATTATGCAAATCACCCTCCTTACCAACCTGCTTAGGCACTATTTCTTTAATACCTAATCAGTATTAAATACAGTATATTCATATCGAATTTTATTTCAAGAAGCTGTTAGGAAATCCTCTCGTGATATTGTATCCTAAACGTCTCAAATCTTAAAATTGATAACGACATACACATAATGGTTTAATAGCTATCCAACAATATATCACAAGACTCTGTAAAAAAAGGAATGTTTCTTGAAAAAAAAACATTGATAACGGTGCGCGGTATAAATATCTACCATCAAAAATATAAATGTGTAAATGGGAGCTAAGTTCAATATTAAGAATATGCAATGCGTGATTATCGAATTCACCGATAAAAGAATTCTGATTTAAATGGGTGCCGAGTTCCATAGATAATCCTGATATTTATTTATTAAGAACATATAGCATTCTCGCTCGCTAAAGTCGCTTACAGGAAACCTTTTCAAGCGCATATTGACGAAATGGCTCATGGATAAATGTTTTTACAGTGTTCAAGATTATTTTAAATTTAATGTTAGTGTATTGTGACACGTATTTTTATTTGAATTGTATATTATTATATTTTTTTTGACATATTAAGTAGATTTAAAATGAACAAAATATTTGCACGCTTGCATGCGGGCTGAATACACTGTGAACATTATTTTGTAACACCTTAATTTATAACTGTATTCTAGCAAATAAACTTATTTGATTTGATTTGATTTGATTCTAAAATAAATTAAAAACACAATTTCTTATTTTTTCTGCTACAACAATGTTTGCTATTTAAAATTATAACTTCTTAAATTTGAACACTCGAATTATTTACACAAAGCAGATAACTTAGGATAAACTGAAGCTCAAAATTTGACTCCGCTCCGCATCCAGCATAGGTTGTAGAGAACTTACTATCTACATGTCTCACTCAGTTTTTTTTATCAGGAGCCACATTGCATGATGTAACATCCAACTCATCAAGTTATTAACGTCAGGCCAGGCCCAAGAGAGATGCCTAACGCTAGCGTAAACGATTTTCGAAAACTGTCAAAATTTATGAAATTATCTCAAGCGTTAGACCATCCGGCAACTTACGTCAATCCTATACATTTTCGTTAACGATAACGTTCGCCGAATAAAATATTGTCTAGAGTCACTGACCCCTATACCGCCGTGATACTACCGACTAACGACAAGTAAAGCATATTTGACATATACATTTAGCCATTTCTCTTTCTTATACTTAAAAATAGACAAGGAGAGAGCCAACTTTAAAACTACACAAAGGAAGGGAACGACTTGTTGTTTGTTCGTTTGCATTGAATTGGCTCCTACTGGACCGATCTGAAAAATTCTTTCGCCATAAGAATCCTAAATTATACCTGGGGCACGTTTTATAAAGCTACAAGTTCCAATTTTACAGGTCTAAACTGGCAACACTGCTCAAATGGCTGGTCGTCATTGGTCGAGGTTGTGTCAAATGGAAACTTGTAAATTGCAATTTGTAGTTTTATAAAACAGGCCCCTGATGAACATTGATAGGCTATATATATGATAGGCTATATTTTATTTATCTGCACGGACGGAGTCGCGGGCAACAGCTAGTGTCAAATAAATTTACTCGTCAATTGTGAAACAGGCCCTTAGTATTTTAAATCTAATAAGGTTATTAATAGAGTATAGAATGCTTTGACTATTACAGATGTAGTGAATAATGTTTTGCCATCATTTTTCGTCGGAAAAGTTCGTTTTTATCTTGCTGTCTCAGTCAACTTTAGTACCCACCGATAAGCCAATTGAGAGAGCAAGATCAATAAGAACTTATCAGGCAAAAAACGAAGGCAAAACATTATTCACTACATCTGTATGTAAATTTAAGTTAGACGCCTTCTTTGGTATTAAGACAGCACAGATTGTCGTTTATTTTTCTTAATAAACAGCACTTTTTTACAACTTTTTATTATAACAACAAATAATAACATATAAATAACTTAATTACAACTTAATAAATATTTTTATTTACATGACTTTCTCTTCTCTCTTTTCAAGATCTGAAACAAATAAAACATACGTATATTACATACATACATACATACATAATCTCACGCCTTCGTTCCCAGAGTGGGGTAGGCAGAGCTACAGAATTACAAACATCTCTAAAAACTTGTTGATAATTCTATAACCACAATTTGCACAATTAGGCTAAAATGTTTACCAGTGTATTAGTGACAGGTTGCAAGCCCATCGCCTAACAGTACTACAAGCCTTTATTCCCTTAGTCGTCTCTTACGACATCCACGGGAAGACATGGAGTGGCACTATTCTAACTCGGCAACCACACGAGGACACGTATATTAAACATAAAAAATAAGTACACCAGTAAGCAATAAAATCAACTAAACAACTAGGTTTTGACAGATCCTAAAGAACAACTGAGTTAGATAAATGTTTTTTCACAATCTTATAATCACGCTTAGCATAATATCTATCGAGGCATGACTCCGTACCTATAGTTTAAACATGAAAACCATCTCAACCCATCCGACTATGAATATTTCAGTAAATGGCGTCTCATTTAATAAAGCTGTGTGCGCATAAGTGCGTTTCCACGTAAAGCTCGTTACACAAATGTTCGAGGTTGTAGTCTAGGCTTTACAATGTTACAGGGTGTGGTGTTACTTAGAGCGAATTTTAATAATGAAAGAAAATAAAATAAATAAATATCGGGGAACAATCTCTTTCAGATTGAACTAGTCCCAAACTAAGCTCTAGGCTTGCAAGACAACGATAAACATACTTATATAGATAAATAAATTAAATCAAGACTTTTAAGCATTGAAAACACCCAAGACTCAGAAACAAATACTCGTGCTAATCACACGATATTTTTCCCTGACCGGGAATCGAGCTCGGGACAGTTAGTTCATCATTACAGGTATATCCAAATCAAACTTGCATAGCCCTGTTAGCATAGCGCAACCAACTGAACCCGGCAACTAAGTGCGTAATAGAATACTTTAGGTGCCACAAACTCAAAATGGACTCCATTATTGTATCGGAATAGAAAGCACAGGCACTGAACTGCACTGCACTGTGTTTAGAGTTGATATATGTAAGGCAAGCAAGTCTAGTACGTTCGACCAGTATTTGGTCATGGGTTAAAAGGACAGCTTAAGTTGCCAAGAAAACTTTAAGCAGCTCGATGGTTAAATACCACGATTTTTCTTTAATTGTCATTTTTTGTGCTAGATCAAAGGGTAATGATACCTTTTGAGGGTCGGTCCAGACCACTGGTAGTAGTAAGGTATCTTATTCTTGAACTTGCTTCCAAGCAGCAGTGTTCGCATGGTTGTGATCTGATGAAGGGATAAGACAACCAAATAACTAGGATAGAGGAATCCCGTGTTAGACCTCGGGGTTGGCAACACATTCTTCGAAGAATTCAAATATCAATGAATCTTTTATGTGCTCGTTTGCTTTCTCCTCCCCTTGCTTTAAAAACGTAATTTAAATTCCTTTATCTACATCCATATTATCATAACTTCCCAATAATGTGTTCAGACATGATAAGCAAATGACCTATATTAAGATCACCTGTATCTGTGGTTGTATTTTAATGTTATCATTAAAGTAGTGCATGTCATTAAAGTATCGGTGACCGATACTTTAATGTAAACATTAAGATACAGGACAAACTCAGATACGGATTTCTCACATATTGTAGAAAATTTATGAAATGCATGTAGATAAAGTTATGTATGCGACTGTAAGTAGACATAATTACGCATTATATACCAGTCACATTAACTACTATTAATAATTTTAAAAGCGCAGCCACTGCAATTTAAGTACCTTTTCATCGCTTGATAAATCTTACAGTGACTGTACTATCGCGATCGTTAATTTGTGACCCATTTCAAGAAAAATAGGCTTGAAGTCGTCAATGTCATTAGAGATGCCAAATCATTTGTAACTTATAGAAGACTCAACCTTATTGTTGTAGAATGTCAGAATGACTTTGGACCTAAGGTGGGTCCCAAGTTTAAGTTCGTGTACATCACAGGGTGTTATAATTTACCAACGTTATTTATCCCCGCTAGAACTACAACCCTCTAAGTTCAATCGTGTTCAAAGCCCTAATCAAGCGATAACCTATGAGCCATTGAAGCGGGGTACGGTGGTCCGATAAACACGCAAAACAGGGATAATTGATGCTTGAGTATTGGGTAAGACATGTGAATTAATGGATGTGGTCGCGCGGCAGAAAATTGCCCTAGGCAAGGGCAAATTCGATGTTTAAAGCAGTCAGTTTTAATTATAGCTCAAGTACCCAAACAATGCCAATTAGTATTTAACTATTTGCGATACAGGGTGTTCAAGTTGGATCATTTTTATCTTTAAATATTTCAGTCTATTCCATGGATTTCTTTGGTAGATTATAATCTTAGTTTTGATTACAGATGTGTATAAAAACGTGTTGACTCATGAAAAACACGTCAATTCAAGGTTTTATAATATTATTGTTTAACAACTGATTCCTAATTTTATCACATCAGAATATAGGTCGTAAACTGTGGTATTGACGCAGTGGTTAGCGATCTTTCAAATGCCAAGTAAGTGCCAATAAAATTTTACCGTAATTAGCACTTTGTGCTGTTTGATTTAAAGTGCAAATTTAGGTAAGCCATCGTCAGAGTTACGTTTGCTTTTGAGGTATGGTAACAAAATAAGGAAAATTTAAACATTGGAGTACGTTGATTTTGCGTGGGAAATACGCGACTTATAAATGTTGTGGCAATAACCAATAATTATGTTTATTGAGGTAAAATTATGAAATCGAAGTATGTAGCTAGATAATTTCTGAATATTATTTTCAATTTATTTTACTCGCGTGAATAATCTATGGTGCTTATAATAATTGCTTTGACCATTTGGGACAATCAAAAATGCTCAATTTTGTACGGTCGATTTAATTGTAATTTTTAAAATATTAACCGCCGCAATTACTTCGAGTTGTCAAATGTATGAAAAAGTCATTAAGCATGAACGTGCGATAGTAACCCATTAAAGTTAAACAATCATTTGAAGTGTTGACTAGGTACATATTCAGTTGTGATTCGAACACGAATAACTTTTAACATATTTTTACTTATAATATAATATTCAAATATAAATAAACAAGTTTTAGTAGGTAATAAATTGATAAGTTCTTGATATATTGATGATATTGCAATCATCGTCATGATCACAGGATAACCCTGCACCTGCAGGCCTTTTACGTAACCCACTCGCAATCGCGATCGGCTTCAAAGCGGAACAATTGCTTTCATTTCGTATGCAGACAAGCCTTCGAATTTCAAAATGAAAACGATTGAGATTGCGAGTGCGTTAGGTAATAGCCCCTCGGTTTCAAACTTTGCCGACGAGTGACATCCCTTAGCATTAAGGACATCCCTGAGCATTAAGCACTCTTAGACTAAAACTTTACCTTTGGTATTTTCTACGGCGCCTTGTTCGGCTTGTTCCTCAAAATCATTCCAGGGCTGCTTTACGCTGGTACCGAATATCAGGTAGAAGCAATTGGACACGACGTAGATGAGCGACGACAAGTAAAACACTTTCCGCCATCCCGCCGCATCAGTCTGGAAAACAAAAAGTTCAAGATCAATTGCTTTAGCTTTGAGTTGCATAGTGTAAGCAAACATATACAGAAATAATTATTATAGCAAATGAAGTTCACTTTAAGGGTGAATTTCACTTATATCAGAATTTCAAACATCATATTACACTTTTACCTTGGACAAACATTTTTTTGTGCCCTTGTCTTTATCGCACTGCTTGGCAAAAGCCTTCCTCAACTGTCTCCACAATTCCCTGTCCAGTTACTCTAGAACCCAGTTTTTGCAGAACTACTCCAGTTCGTTCCACCAAATCCTACTTATTCGGCCTCTTTTCTTGCGCCCTGTTTTCCACAGCGTAACTAAAGCTGACTTAGTATGAGGCGGCCATGACCGCCCAATACCAATTCAGGTTGACTTCGCTTCAGTGGGGCATAAGTTATTAAGGATGACATGGATACCGGTGAAATTACTAGCATAGAGGCATTCCCGTCTTGGTTCTCAGAATTTGCAGCGTATTTGCAGTCTTTGAGATTGTAGTAGTCTCAGATGCCACTTACCATCACGTGACCTGTATGTTCATTTTCCTTCTCTATGGCGTAAAAAAAGGAAAGTTCATGCTGAGAAGAAAGTAAGAAAGACAGAGGAAGAAAAGAGAAGATGGGGAGAATATTACAAAAACGGTTTAGTTTTTTACCTGGTCCTGGATGATGGCCCCGGCGATTAGAGGAGCCAAGATGGCCATGAGGGTCGCGAGGCTGTTGGTGATGCCGAGCATGGTGCCAGCAAAGTTCGGAGACATGTCCAAGTGCACCAACTGGAAGTAAAGTCATAAATATCTAGACTCTAAGGGATTTCTTACTCTTTTTTTTTTGATCATAATTATTGATAGTCATATTTTATTTTATCGCTCGAACCATAAACTTATTATATACTGGAACCATAAACTTATTATAAACTTATTATATCCAACGTGTAGATAAGGTTAGATAGGGTTAGGTTTAATTTATGAAAAGTAGCTTGTGATGATTATGATTTGATTATGAGTAAAATTAACTATGGCAGAATATCTAGACCCATTTCTTGGACATGGAAATTTCAATTACACTGGCTGTGAAAATCTAAAAAATAACGGGTGGCTTTTCAGTAAATACCAGTGCAACATGGTCAATGATATCATAGCCTAGTATGAAAATGAATGTTCTATAATTACTCTCCTAGTTATTAATATCTAAAACGGCTTATTTTGTACTAACTGACTAACTGACTCACTCATCAAAACCTAAAGGGTACTTCCCGATGACCTAGAGCTTTGAAATTTGCCATGGGGGTAGGTCTTACTTACGAAAACACAAATGTAAAAAATAGGCCAAGTTTTCAGGAGCCACCAAAAGTTGCGATACCTATCTAAAAAGGGGCCAGGTTTGGCACTAGATTGTTAACAGCCAGACCAATTTATTCATGTTGCGCCCTAACTTGGCAGTTTTCTATACAGTATGTTGGCAATATCGTATTGTAATCTGTTGGATATTTAAGAAGACTGACAAGTTAAGGCTCAAAATGCATTGGCCTATTTTTTACATTTATGTTTTTGGTGGGTAGATATTACAAATAGATTTTTACCAAGAAGCCAGTGTAATGTCCGGCGTTGAGCCCGACCACCATGGTCAGTAGACCCACGGCCAGCGTGATATTCCCAGCCGGCACGAAACCCAGGCCGATCAGAGAGAGCGCAGGCCCGAAGTAACCTATTATAAAATTCAGTAAACATCATATTCTCCAATATGCTCGGAAATGTCCACCTTACTGTTGCAAAAGCAGTCCACGAACTTATTGGAAGTAGGACCACGTCATTACTGTCCTGTAGCAGCGCAAAGCGGCCAGGAAATATGTATGAAATATCATTATGTCACAGCTTTTTTACTTTTTAAAACCATGGAAACCAACTCGAAACACCCAAATACTCTTACTAAGTTCTTCCAAGTTTATTTTTCGTTTTAAAATTTCATTGACCAACCGGCGTTCATAACCGAAATAAAACTGAAAATTAACTTAAATGTGTTATAAAAGTAATAGTTTAAATTTCTAATTATTTTATGTAAATGTATTTTTTTTTAATGGTATATTATTCACATAAATTTGCCAGTGGCAAATGGAATATGGCATTATTAGTGATTTCATGTAGGTACTTTAAAAAAAGGCGGCAAAATAAAATATTTTTTTAAGGGATTGATTTAAGGCGGTACAGATACAATATTATTTTACGAAAATACAAAAATATAATTTTCTTGCATCGTTTGAGAAAACACACACAACATAACAACAAATACACTACACAAGCCTTGGCCGTGAAAAATGGTTGCAGGAGTCGTATATAGCGCGGCTCGGATGTTTCTCGGCCGCGCTAAATCATACTCGTCCTGCAGACGCTTTCTTCCCGGTCTCTGCAGTAATGTACAATTTTATTTTATGACTCGATCACCAGAGCGACGGATCGACAACTCATCACCAAAAAAATAAATTAAATAGCGTGCGCCGAGGTGAGTCGAGCTCTATGTCGTAGTAAATCTGCTTAATTGAGAATGCATGCTCTAAAATATGTTTATGTATTCCAGTGTGAATCGCGTAGCTTTTACAACCCAGTGATTTATCAGCGTTAACTTCGCAATATATACCAAATAAATTGTCACCTGTCACGTGTCATTATCGGGATGGTGGAATATGGAGAAGGTGGCTTGTGTGTTCATCTACCTTCAGTATGATGGCCCTACTTTACAATCGGCTATACCATACACGCGAACACGATCGTGTGGAGGGCATATTCTTCTCTATTCCCCTATGTTTGCCCATGATTTCAGTACACATCAAAGTGATGTTGGCCCATGATTGTGCGCGTGCCCACACAATCGTCCTTCATTCAGTTGGTATTTGGTAGTGAAGACTGATATATTGATTTATTCCAAAATGAGCCCGCTATTTGGAACCCAACGCTGTGCTTCGACGTTCATGATGAACGGAAGACAAATATCAAATGGGGAAAGCACGATCGTGTGGTCAGTGGACACAATGATTGCAGCGATATTGGCCGAATAGTGCTCGCCCAACATGGCCGACCCAGTGGGGCCATTAAAGACTTACCAATACTGTTGCTTATTTTCCTGGTGGCAGTAGTGCTGAGCCAGTTCTTGGCGAGGACGTAGTCGGACACGAAGCCGAAGGGGAAGCTGAGCGCGTACATAGCGATGTAGGGAAGCGCTGACATCACGCCGTTCTATCAAGTAAATTATGATATTTTCATATCTTATTGGACCTGTGACAGATGTCATTTGACAAATTTAGTGTTGCTGTTAATTAAAATTGCATTTTTTTTTCGATTATCGATAAGGTTTATAAAGGAAATGTTATCGATTTAGTATTCTGTTATAAATTTGGTAACTTAATTTAATTTACCTACTTACTATAAATAAGGTATCTAAAATCACGCTAGAACTATTGCCAACGTATGGATAGATGATTTTATATAGTAAAATAAAACTCAATGACATTAAATGGTTAAAATCGTATCGGCAAAACGATTTGGTCGAAGAACGAGGTTATTGTCAAACACTATTAACTCCCCGTTTCGCATTTAGGAAGTCGAAGTAGTAATTTTTTAATGATATAATTATGTGACATATATATATACATAATTTTTCATAATTAGTTTTTAAGAAATGCGTAAATTGTAGTATTTTATAACGAATTTACTATAGATACGTGTTTTTGAAAGTTAGTTGACTGCTCAATTGTTTGGTAAAATTTAAATCCGTCACAGGCCCAGTAAGATATGAAAAATTATACAAAGCAATTTCTCAATTAACAACGGAACTTTTTTCTCTAAAAAAGTCTAACGGCTGCACTCAAAGTCAATAAAGACGATTAAGTCTTTGGCGGTAAAGGATAAGATGGTGGAAACAATTGGGCCGACCTTCCACAAGGTCCTACCACCATATAACTAATTATGTTTCACCCTTGTAACAGAACGAGTATTTAAATTCAATTAAATACTTCCTACCCGTTAAATATTCATGACATCGTATTACATCGCGAATATCAAGAGTGAGGATAGTTTAAGATGAAAACACGTATCTGAAACTATATCAAAATTCAAAGTGAAGTTAGCCGTGTGCCTTTCCCGATATTGTCACTTAGCTGAAGTTTAGGAGGGTATAATATCGGACGATTAGAATTTAGAACTTCCAAAATAATAATTTGATTCAGTGCATGGAAACTGTTCCATACTTTGACGACGTATTGGCCTAGTGGGTAGTGACCCTGCCTACGAAGCTAGCGGTCCTGGGTTCAAATCCCGGTAAGGGCAGAATTGTGTGATGAGCGCGAATATTTTTTCCTGAGTCATGGATGTTTTCTATGTATTTATGTAAGTATATATTTCTCTACATAAGTATTTACATCGTTGTCTCCCATAGTACGAGCTTAGACCTTAGTTTGGGACTAGGTCAATTGGTGTGACATTGTCCCCTTATTTATTTTATTTACTTGTCAATTAATAGTTTGTTTACCATTTATTTTTATTTTAAAGTCCTGAACAACTTTCTATAGTAAAATATATAAATGCAAATTTTAAAGTTTGACTTTTATATGAAAAACGCATGAGTGCACAACACCTTTGGCCAAGGCTTGTACATGTTAATAGTACATTACTTAACAAGGGCTGTAAAAGAAAGAAAGCCCGAAATCGCAGGTATTTGAGACCCGAGCCGTAGGCGAGGGTTGTAAATATGCGATAGAGGGCTTTCTTTTTTACTGCCCGTGATGAGTACACAATTTTACGTCTTCACCTGGCCACAATGCGAGTTTTACCGTGCGCGCAGCGTGTGATAAAACTCACATTATGGCCAGGTGTTACGTAAATATTTTTTTACATTCGTTATTGTAGCCTAGTTGTTTGTTGTTTTATTTTTAATAAATAATTACTAGCATAAAGGCATATTGGCGACGCATCTGCAGTCTTGGATTATCTTCGTAACATAATGTCCAATGTACACATTGGGCCAAGGTAATGGGCCGAAATATGGAATCACGTTTACACATTGACCTGTTGATCATTCTGCATTGGCGCTTTTATAAAAGATCCTTTGATGTGTGCACGACAAACTGACACCAGCTGTTTGGCCGGCCAGGGTTGGTCGCCAACTACGAACAAGCCAATAGCGGAGCCACGTAGTTCTTTACACGTTGGCCCAATACCGTGGTCAAACGCATTGGCCCAATGGTTACAGGGGCCATTACAAATGTCAGGTTTCAACGTCTACTTACCATCAGGAGACTTGTTGTGTGTTTGTTTGTCTTCTATATACCATAAAAACAACATTAAATTTTGTAAGAAAAATATGGTATAACATACTGCTTTGATGTCCACATCGAGGACTTGACTCATGTAGCTCGGGATCTCAGTCATGAGGGTCCAGAAGCCCCAGTGGAAGCCGCAGTGCGCCACGATCAGACTCACGAACGAAATGGACGTGAATAAAGACTTCCACGGAGTCTTGTAAGTCTGGAAGGAAATGGAAGAAAAAAATATTTTCATGTAAAGAAGTTTATAAAAACTTTATAAAAAGATAAAAATCCCCAACATAATGGCAATGCTTTCTTTGGGAACTGATATATATTGAACGATTCAATCAATTTCCAGGAAACCTAGCTAATAACCATCCCGATTTAAATAGCTTTCCTCCAAATCGGTCCAGCTTTTTAATAGCTATGAAGCTACAGACAGACATATACACATACGAGGGCTGTTTGATAAGTACCCGTTTTCTAAATATATTAATATCACTGGCTGAAAATAAGTATACCACCTTTTTAAGCCATTTTTCAGAGGCAGGAAAATTAAAAAAAAATGGCATTCTTTTGTTTTTTTTTTTCATTTGACAGCGATTCAGTGAAAGCGTGAACTTAAAATTGTTAAAATGGAGAAAGAACAGTATCGGTCTGTAATTCGATTCTTGTTTTTGGATGGAAAAACATGTGATGAAATAAAAGTAAGAATGCAAGCGGTGTACCATGAATGTGCTCCTTCTATGACAACCGTCAGATATTGGTATAACGAGTTTAAGCGGGGGAGAACAACCGTCTTTGATGAGGATCGCCCAGGCCGGCCGATTGAGGTGACTACAGACGATATGGTTAGGAAAATTGAAAATATCGTTTTAGCCGACCGCTGAATTAAACTTCGAGAAATCGTTGATGCTGTAAACGTTTCAATCGAGAGGGTTCAACACATATTAGAAGTAAAATTGGGTATGAAGAAAGTATCGGCGAGGTGGGTGCCGCGTTTACTCACGGATGAGCAAAAACGGAACCGACTGACTACTTCGGAGCAGACTTTGGCCGTGTTCAAACGTAACCCGAAGGAGTTTCTGCGTCGTTTCGTGACCGTGGACGAAACGTGGGTTCACCACTACACCCCGGAAATGAAAGAGCAGTCGAAGCAGTGGATTTTACCGGGTGAACCTGCTCCAAAGACAGTAAAAACCGTCCCATCGGCTGGAAAGGCCATGGCGACTGTTTTTTGGGATTCCCAGGGTATTATACATATTGACTACTTAGAAAGGGGGAAAACGATAACAGGGCAGTACTATGCCAATTTATTGGATGAATTTGACACCGTGTTGAAGGAAAAACGATCCCATTTAAAAAAGAAAAAAGTACTGTTTCATCACGACAACGCCCCGGCTCATTCGTCCAGAGTTGTGATGGCTAAATTACCACAGTTACGCTACGAACTATTGCCTCACCACCCATATTCTCCGGATTTGGCCCCATGTGATTTCTTTTTGTTTCCCAACCTAAAAAAATGGCTCGGTGGTAAGCGATTTGGATCAAATGACGAAGTCATTGCCGCCACAGAGGCCTATTTTAATGACTTTCCAAAATCATACTTTTTGGATGATTTATTGAAGCTTGAGTATAGGTGGAACAAATGTATAGACTTAAAAGGTGACTACGTAGAAAAATAAATGCATTATATACAAAAAAAAAGTTTTTTTTTTTCCAAAAACTGGTACTTATCAAACAGCCCTCGTACACTGATACACACGTTATACTTTTAACCTCCCCGTATTTTTGTCAAGGGGTTAAACGCGACTGTTTTTCTGCAATTATGGATGTTGACATCTCCAGCAAAGACCTGAGAAGTTGTTGCTTGAAACTTAGTCGAGAAGTCTTTTCATAATGGATGCGTCTCACGAGATATAAATACAAAGTCAATATTTTCATGTTAATAACTTTTACAAGATATAGTAAACGTTAGCTATAATAATAAAAACAATATTTTTAAAAGGAATAGGTCAATTTAAATAATATTAATTGTATATAATGTTTTTTTTCTATAACACTCACATTGTCTAATTTCAGTTCGTATAACAACCATGACATAGCGATCATTATACATATTATACTTTAGTATAAGGATAATAAGATCTTATATCGTATGCTATACTCAAAACTTGCAGTACAGTCAAGAACTTTAATTGTTATGCCACTATGGAACCCTGTCGCATAACGTTAATCATTCATTTTAGCGTAATTTCTGTCATCTGGTTTGATGCTGTCATTATGACAGAGTTCCATAGTGGCATAACAATTAAAGTCCTTGACTGTACCTACTAAAAGGATCGGCTGCCAGAAAAGGGAAAATTGTTAGGTTTCCCAAGAGTTTATTGTCGTCTAAATAGTACCCATAGTAAAAGACTAAAGCTTAGTTTGCGACTAGGTCGATTTATGTGAGATTGTCTCCTGATATTTATTTATAATTTTAAATACTTAAATCACCTTATGACCACCAATATGTCCTAAAGACTTCTGAATGTACAATTTCTCCTCATCGCTGATCATGCTGGAAGCTTGAGGAGAGGCAGCACCAACGATGAAGTAGACGATCGTCCAGATGACACCAAGTAGGCCAACGACGTAGAAGATGTAGGGCCAGCCCCAGTAGTCCGCGAGGAAGCCGGAGGACATCAAGGATGCTGCTGTTCCTAGCTGGGCGCCTGGTGGAATTATGTTAGCTGTTATGGTGGTAAGTAATTTTGATATGAACTTAGTGGTAATCTCACGTTTCTCGATTCGATCTCACTCAAATTGACCTAGTCCGAGTCAGACTAGGTTATGAATGATTGAATAATATTTATTTTCCAAAGTAAGTCACAGACTGGAAACGTCAAAAATATACAAAAATTTATAATCAAAAATAGAAATAAGAAGTCAGGATAACAATAAAAATACAAAACTAAAGAGTTATCACCGTTAAGGATCGTCTTAAAAATAGCGTGCAACCAAATTAGCATTTTTTTTAACATATGTTATGTTATTTGATCGTATGCCTGATAAAATTATACAATTCGTTTTTATGCTAACATCATGCTTTTTGTAGGTGTTAAATGAAATTATGCAAAATGTTCTTAGCCTGATCGAAGCGCACCCTCAATATTGACTTGCAAAACTAGTAGGAGCCAACGTCACGGAGCCAGGTGGCTTTTTTATAAGATAACGGATGTATTTATGTCTATTACTTGACCTATAATTTGTACGCCTATTATTATACCTGTCAGTATAAAGTGGATGAAACTATTTTATTATTTAAGACCTACTTGGTATACATACCCACTTTTAGCATATAAATATTTTGATTTTGATTTTTGATTTTTACTGATAATATACAGACATACATACCTACATACATACATACAAACGAACAGTGCAGGTTAAATTAGAAAATGTAAAAATTCTTCCTTACATACCTCCAAAAATAATTGTGCCGAGTCGACTCTTTTCCTCCAGAGGTACCCACTTCCCTATCAAGTTGTGGATGCACGGTAACAGTATACCTTGGGTAAGCCCCTGCAGAACTCGACATGTACATACAGCCAGCCAGCCACCCTGGAACACATTAAACATTTTGTACCATTCATTGATAACATTGAAATTTTTCCTCTCAAGTGAATCCACAAATAGGATACCTAGTTTTTTTTTTAATGATAGACAAACGAGCTGTCGGTTCACCTGATGTGAAGGGATCACCGCCGCCCTTGGACACCTGCGACACCAGGAGAGGAATTGCAGCTGCGTTGCTGGCCTTTGAGAAAAGATTATGCTCATCTCTTGAAGGCCCCTAACTCGTAGCGGTCCTCAAATACTGCCGCAGTCAGCTGATTCCATAACACTGTGATGCGCGGCAAAAAGTTTCGTTTAAACCCTACAATGGTAGACTGCCATTCATCAAGATGGCGATGATGATAGGACAGCCGCTTGTGAGTGGGACGATAAAGGAATTTAGCTGCAGGCAGTATTCCAAACAGTTCTTCGGACATAGATTGCAACTTTTATTTAACTTGTCATGTGTGTTTGGGTCCAATCTTGCAAGTTATATAAGCCTAATTGAACCTTGACCCACCATAGAACTATGTCACAGTAATTTTATGATCCAAGTTGTAAGATTGTCAAACAAATTGTCATAAAATATCACTGGGACACCGTTCTATGGTGGGTCGGGGTTTCATTAGGCTGATAGTACATTTCGAACCACTTCCCGTTATTGTTAAGAAATTTGGAATACCTACATGCAATGTTGACCCGTTAAGAATGCAATATTATGGTGTCTAAAGCTCAAAATAGACTGGCAATAAAAACGGCAGTTGATTGCTGTCTTACTTTTACTACTGGTGGGAATGTTGGTGGCATTGAGGCTTACATTATGAGGCGTCAACTTCGGTGATGTGGTCATGTGTCCAGGATGCCGGAGCAGAGAGTGGTGAAGCGCATCTTCTATTCAGAGCTCAGGGAGGGCAAGCGAAAGCATGACGGACAACTCCTTAGGTACAAGGATGTGCTGAAACGGCATATGAAAAGATGCGACAATGAGCCGTCTCGCTGGTTGAAGCAGGCTGCCAAAAGACCCGAGTTGCGGACTCTGTTGCAAACCAAAGTCCACGATTTTGAAAATCAACGGCCCTCTGAGCTTGACGCCAAGCGCGACGAACTGAAAGCCCGTCCCCCTATGGCAATTTCTTTAATATTGTCAGTGGTGAGCTCACATGCCCGCAATGCACAAGAACATTCACAAAGAATATTGGGTACATAAGTCATATGCGAGCTCAACAGCGACAACAGGGTCTTCTTTAAAACGGTCGCCGTGACCGAGATCGGTCGGACCAATCATCACTTTTACTACAGTTTTGGAGCAAAAATCACAATTTTCGCTGCCTTTTCTAAAAAAAAATATTGCTAGTCTAAATCTTGCTTAAAAACTGATCTGAGGATAAAGTTGGAAATTATTAACGTAATTATGCTCACCGTGTTGGGGTTTCGACTCGTTATCATTACTCTCGACTAACGACCCGCTCTAGCTACGCTTCGGTTATAATTTTCTGTAACACCCGAACATAATCCATAATTTGTTACACATAAAAACCTTCCTCTTGAATCACTCTATCTATCGATGAAAAACTGCATTCAAATCTGTTGTAAATACATACAGAGGTACAGACGGCGGGAAGTGACATGGTTTACTATGTAAAGATGCAAAGATAAATAGATGATGACCACGTTATAACAGTCAGTTGCGACAGCAACTTTTTTGACCGGAACCCTATATTCATATTCTCTCACAGCGTCGCTATCCCTAGTGAAGTACCAAGTTTCTTCCTCACGCACTACAATCTGCTCTCCGAAGCCAATAAGCACTATCACAAAATGGATTATCAAAGTAGATTCAATTTTCTTCTGTCAGTAATAAGGTTCTTATTGCTACAGGACGTTTATTCGAGATGCTGCTTTTGGCTAAGCAGGGCAGACTGCCTTACACAGCTTTAGTACAAACGCCGCCATATAATTACTCGTCACAAATTTAATGCTTAATCGTCTGCATATTAATTCCATTTTGTACGGAAATCCAATAAGGGTATTTCTTGCCTTTATACATTTTGCTATTTAAAGCAGGTTCTTCCTTAGATAGTATAATTCTCTAAAGAAACAAAAGCTTGTCGACATTGTGACGTCCAGTTTAACTTGAAACTAGTGATCATGAGAAACGTATAGCGAGCGAAAACCTTGCTGGCTGGTTGATCCCTGCACTTGGACAAAAGGCTTATAACGTAGAGGGTACGAATCTGGAATATTAGATTCCACCAAAAGGATGAATGATGTTAAAGTGTAGCCAAGTTCTCTTTCGGTAATCGTTAGACAAGATGCATTCAACGAACGTTAATCATCGGAACTGTCGCGTCGAGCGATAATCATTTAAAAGCGTTAAGCGTTTTGTCTAGGACCCGAGGGTCGACTCTAAACGCTAAGTCCAAAAGAAATACTCTTCCTTATTTGCTTAATCCTTCCCGTAAATTTTATTAACAATATTTTTTTTGTATAATTGTTGCTACACTGTGATTATATTTCAAGAATGGTAGCTATAATGCGAAATAAATATCTTTAATCATTAAAAAATAGACGTGTCTCGAAATTCTAACTTAATACCTGTGGCACTACTGCGGTTTTCGTGGGTCTCCAATAAAATATTAAAACCTATGACAGTTAGTGTGCCGGCGCTTCTTCTTAGCAGTGATCTCTTCTTAGCAAGCGCTGCTAGATTTTGACGTGTAAAAGTGCCCATGTGGCCTATTTACTGAATAAACATTTTTAATTGTTTATTTACATGGATCATGTAATCAATCCTTGGCATGCGCGCCGGTTTTTGTAACTTGGCCTGCGCACTACCATACACCCAATTCACTCTCCGAGGCGAATTCAAGGAAACAACTAAAATTTCCTTCGTCAAAGGTTTCTATAGATTCTCTTTGTTAGAATTTCAGATAAGCTTCAGTAATGCCGCTGGAGTAATTTTAGATACGACGTATTGTATTTACGTATATTGATTACTAGGGGACGCTTGCGACTTCGTACTCGTAGAATTAGTTACCCGCTACTCTTTCCGTTAAGGGGTAAATTTCAAAAAATATTTTCCTATTCCTCGTCTACGTCTTAAAAACAACACCTGGGGCCTGTTTTATAAAGCTACAAATTTACAATTTACAGGTGACAAGTTTCCATTTGACACAACCTCGACCAATGACGACCAGCCATTTGAGCAGTGTTGCCAGTTTATACCTGTAAAATTGTTACTTGTAGCTTTATAAAACGTGCCCCTGGAAAAAACTATAAGTTTCCAAATTTTCCAAATACTAATAAGTAAACTCAGAGACAAATAAATAATGGATAATAATACAAATAATGAATAATAATATAATGGAGTAGGTCAGAGATAAATGTGGACTAAAAGAAGATGTAGTGACTGAGATTAAAAAGGGCATGCTTCGATGGTTCGGTCATTTGGAAAGGATGGATGAAAGAAGATTGACGAAAGAGATATACAGAGCAAAAGTGCGTGGGAGGGTCGGAAGGGGCCGCCTTAGGTGTACTTTTTCAAATCAAATCGGAGAAATATTGGAAAAGGGCCGGGTCTTAAGTACCCGAAACCGACCAGCATGCGAGATTTATGAATGTGGAAGAAGCGAAAGAGATTTGTCAGGATCGTAGCAGGTGGAAAGAAGTGGTCTCTGCCTACCCCTCTGGGAAACAGGCGTGATTTAATGAATTTAATGTATTTAATAAGTAAACTAAAAATATAGTGCAACTTACATAAGTAGCAGCAAATGGCAGAAGAAGGGTGATGATGGAGTTGCACCCAATGCCGATGGTGATGGGGATGCTGCCACCGAAACGGTCAGCCAGGAGACCACCAGGCACCTGTAGCACCACGTAGCCCCACAGGAAGGAGGACAGGATCACGCTCTGTGTTTTCATGCTCCAATCAAATGTCTGGAAAAGAAAAAAGTAGTAACTAAATATCAAGGGACAATCTCAGTCTCAGTATTAGGTAATGATAAACATACTTACCTAACGGTGTGTTTTTTTTAACTAGGATATTAAGGGGAAATCCGAAACGATAGGAGATACTAGTTAACTATCTTAGCACTCTTAGCAAACATTAGGTCTTTTTTGTTAAAACATTTTTGGCATAGTATTTTTTGGTCAAGAGCGAGAATGAATACAAAAAATAATGCTTTCGTCTCAGGATATATAAGGATCATTTTATATTATGCGAAAAAGAACCCGCTATCAATTACAGTTCAAAAGATACATCTCTACAAATTTAAGACGAACGGACAGCATAGCCCGTTGGGCTCCCTTATAGTACGGAACCGTAAAAAGGATGGAATTAAACCTAGTAAGACCCACGTCAAATTTCGTTAATTCGAAAAAGAATCTTATGTCAGTCAACTAAAGTCAAAAGTCACTTTGACAAATGTCCTAAATTTAGGACGTTGGGGCTTACGAGGTTTAAAAGAGTCAAGAACCTGTACTCACGTCCTCACTCGCATTGTCGGTCATGGCGACGATGGCCATGCTCATGTTGACCCTCATGGCGAAGCCAAGCAGCAGCGCAAAGAATAGCATCACACATTGCAAGTGTCTGACGCCCAGGAGTGCATCTAAGGAGAAAAGATTTTTAGAGGAAGCAAACGAGCACACGGAGTTGGTTAGATAATTTCACAAAATCATAATTTCCGTGAAGCGATATTTCTTTTCGAATTTTTCCCATGCTTAATTTGACCCAATTTCATTTTCCCTCTTCGGTTTCATTACCATCGCTTTGTTCCTCTTTTTTTCCAGTCGCATTTGAAACCGTCGGGAACTGGTAATATCGCATTCGGGAAAAAATACGAAAAGAAAAATAGCTCCAAATAAAAAATGCGTTTGGGAAAGTCATCTAACAAATCGCAATCGCCGTGAAGACTCCAATTTAAGGCTACAAATGCCAGAGCGCTGATTCCGCTGATTCCCATAAACCACGATGATAATTCTGCAAGGTATAAAACGGCGAACTCAAAATGCATTTTTTATGTTACTGACTTCAATGACACCCACATCGTAATAAATTAAATTAAATATCGGTTGACACAAATTGACCTCGTCCCAAATTAAGCTCTGGGCTTTTGCTATGGGTACTAGGTAACGATAAACATACTTACATAGAGAAATATATATTTATAAATAGAAAACACCCAAGACTTATAATGTTGTACCTGCGTTCCTGGGTTTCTTGTCCCATTCCTCTCGACTATCTTGCGCGCGCGGTTCAAATGTCGGTTGGACCGACTAACTTTAGAGACGTATAATTCTTGATTTTTTGAAGCTGTACGGTGTATTGGTTTTCCATGGCTCTTGCGTACCTTTTTCCTTCGAATAATTGCTATTCTTTTTAACGATATTACTTTTGTAGCCGAAAATATTCACTTTTTGTTTATATTTTTTCATCTGACAGTGTTTGTTATTGTCGTTGTCTAGACAACGGGCAGAGACGATATCCTAGGTTTATACTGGACCATGGAATTAAAACGACGGTTATATTAATCTGGCATGTATAACTTTGAAATTTTATGAATTTAGAATTTGTAAATTAAAAAGCTAGATCACCAGGGTATATAAACGGCGGCTCGGACTAGAGCGATCAGTTCTCCCTCAGCCTCTAAAGTGGAAACTTGAAACTCTGAAGATAGGGTCAAGGCGGACCCCTAGAAGCCTCTATCTTCCTCATACTAAAAGTCGACTTTGAGTGTGGCCAAGTCGGGCCCTACGCTTCAAGAATCCTTCATCTATGAGGTTCCTGCTTTCCTCGGGGACCGCTACTCTCTCTGACAGTTCCCACCTCGGGCCCACCTACCTTCGTGTGCTACCAGGGCCGCTGCCTCTAGCGCCCCTCATTACAGCGCCAGCGGTGTTCCTGGTCCGACTCCGGGACGCGAACTAAATGAAGTCCCGGAGTAACTACCTTCACTCTCACCACCAAATCTTTAACTTTACCCTGGTGATATTAGGCACTTGTTATTTTTTTTAATGTGTAATAATTATTTTATCTGTGTTAAGAAAGCCTTTAAGTGTTAAATAAATACCCAGACCCTGATTTACTATTGCTGTCCTTTTCTCTGTAATCTACCTCTCTTTTTCTCTGATCTTTCATTAACGTCTGGTACCTGGTCTTCCGAATTATCGGAAGATCACGTAACACGACAGACTCAGAAACAAATACTCGAGCTCATATCTGAACATTATGACACACTGGACATTCTGACACTTGGCCCAACATACCCCGGAGGGACACAAATATTTGCCCTGACCGGGATTCGAATACGGGACCGCAAGCTTCATAGGCAGGGTCACTACCAACTAGATTAACCGCATCGTCTTGAAGTTATCAATTTGTACGCCTATTTGCAGGAAGTTCCTTTTATAATATAAGATCTGGTATCCTAACTTTTTACCAAATAATCATTTGACAAACTATATCACTTTACAAACTTTCGTTTCGCAAAAATAAAATTGTGCTTAAACCATTACATAGGTTACATGGGCTTATTAAATAAGTGAGGTTATATTAGATTAACGACAGCAAAAAAATATGTGGCGGGAAGTACGTCTTTGCGAATTGAAAGCTTGTAAAATGATATAGGTAGTTTGTCAAATGATGATTTGGTAAAACATTAGTGAACCATAAGATCTATTTATGTTATATACCCGCTTTTAATAAATAAATATTTTCAATTGAATTGAAAAAATGATGACCTACGATGACACAGACAGGCACGGATAAACAACTCAGCTCTTCACATAGTATAATCTGCATCGACACGTATCTCTTAAACGACAGGAGTAGATTACATCTCGTCAACTGTACCTCCGCCGTCCATTATCTTATCATCTTAAATCTCATAATAAGTTGATGTTTTTAGTCTCGTTTGTTGTGCCTCCCTACGAAGATGCAGGTGGTCTTATTCTATATAACTTTGAACCTCTTGCTATCGTATATTATTTCATTGACGAATGTCTTAAGTAGGTATTACATATGTCATCTCAGGGTCCAGGTTAAACGTCATACAAACCATTTAAGACTTACACTCGTGAAGTATGTGTTGTAATTCAATTCACTGCGATATAAACGAAGCCTCCTGTATTCATATTGGCGCTTTAGTAATATGGATATCATCATCATCATGTCAGCCGAAAGACGTCCACTGTTGGACATGGGTCATTATTTGGGCGTTTGTTCCGAATCACTTTCGTGGTCACATTTTTGTAGAAGTGAGTGCAGATTTCGTTTTCGTTTCTGGTTAGGTATCTAAGTTTACCGGACATCTAACAAATATCCAAAAAGGGCATCAAAATATCAGGCGAATTCTTCAAAAATATGTCCACAAAAGTGAGGCGGTTGAAATGCTCGAATAATGACCCACATAGGCCTATGTCCAGCAATATGGATATGCTAAGAAAATATTTTAATTTAGAACTCAGCCTCGCAAATATATTTTTTGATTTGGAACCATTGTAAAACTAAGTCGAAATCACCATATTTAGAAAAAACATTTTAAAAGGAAAGAGTACCATTCGTTTTATAGGTTCAAATCTTTGTACAAAGATTCAAAAAAAAAACTGGAAAGTACCTATGCATATTTAACTATTAAAAGCAAATTTTAACTGTGTGAAATGAAAACACAAAAACATAAGAATATTAAGGTCAAACGAGATAAACGTTTTACACAGAGGTTACAAATATAGATTTAATAAAGATCATTTCGGCATAAAAAATATACTTAACAAATTTTAATTAGCACCCACTTATTAAAAAACATAATGTTAGTTATGTTATTTGTTACATTAATTATATTTAATATTAAATTAAAACTTACTTGGCTTTTTAACATCTTGCAAGGTCACAGTCATGTTTTTTTATTAAGATCTGTTAAACTTTTTTCTTTAATATTCGCACGTGTTATCATCCATCGTCAGCTGTCCAATACGGTCTCAATGCAGTTTTCGAACGCTTAAATAGAAATGACACAATCTGTGACTACTTACCACGATCACGGATAATAATTCTTTAAGATTTATAATAATTTATAGACATACATACATACTTTCACGCCTTTATTCCCAGAGTGGGGTAGGCAGAGCTACACAATTACCAACAAACAACTGTAAAAACTTGTGGACAATTCTGTAACCACATTTTGCACAATGTTTACCAGTGTACTCGTATTAGTGACAGGTTGCAAGCCCATCGCCTGACAGTACTACAAGCCTTTATTCCCTTAGTCGCCTCTTACCATCCACGGGAACACATGGGGCACGTTTAATAAAGCTACAAGTTACAATTTTACAGGTCTAAACTGGCAACACTGCTCAAATGGCTGGTCGTCATTGGTCGAGGTTGTGTCAAATGGAAACTTGTAACCTGTTAATTGTAATTTGTAGCTTTATAAAACAGGCCCATGGAGTGGCACTATTCTAACCCGGCAACCACACGACAATTGACAATTTAGATTATTTAGGGAGAGCATTTCAAACGTACGTCACGTTTTCAAATCACCTTTAATGCCCTGCTAAATTAAATGGCGGTATGTCAGACAAAACTCCTGTAGCAAAAGCAACCTTATTACTAACAATAGAGAATTAAATCTGCTTTGGCAATTGAATTTGAGATACCACCTACTGGTTTATGAGGGCAGTTTACCTTTCAAAAACGTGTTCAGAACATATTCTCCTCTATCCTTCTGTTACTTGCTGTCGTAAAATTGCAAATGTCTTGATGGGCTTGAGACTCCACTTACCATCGGGATCACCTAGTCAAAATGCGTAACGACAAGTTAAACGATTTTCGAAAATCGATAAAAATGTATAGCATTAACGTAAGGCCGGGATTACACCTGTAAGTTATTACGTAAGTTTTGAAACAAAGCTATATGCAAGAGAGAGATGCAGATATTTGCCACTCACTCTTACCCATAGTTGCGTCTCAAAACTTACATAATAACTTACAGGTGTAATCCCGGCCTAAGCTGAAGTCAGATCGCGTAGATCGCTTATGTCCATAGAAAATATAAACGTAAGCACTAAAGCAGTGTTTCTATCTTGGCTACGGAGGGCCCTGCCAAGATGCATTGCGCTAACTAGCGTTTCTATTCGATTCGTTTTTAAACCAATCGTGTCACTGGTAGATGACGTGATATGAAAAGTCACGTCATCTACCAGTGACGCGATTGGTTTAAAAACGAAACGAATAGAAACGTTAGTTAGCGCAATGCATCTTGGTAGGGCCCTCAGGTGTGGGGTACTGGGCCCTATTTATTAAACGTTACAATCCGACAAAATTGTAAAAAAGTGACATATTTGTAGAATTGTACGGTAAAAACCCGTTTAATAAAGATACAAAGTTATAAAAGTAACACTGCTAAATATTTGTAAATTGTAAGACTTAAACTCTGATAACCTCTGTTTAATAAAACTTTAAAATTGTAAAAAACGCCTGTAGTTTTCGTCTTCAATTTTGTTTTACTAATAAGTCATGGTAAGATGCACAAGTAATTGTATTTTTTTTGTTAAAGAATAATATAATAACAAGACTAGAAAATAATTTAGTCACTGTCTAGTCTATTTTAATACTTTCATTTAACGTTTCTTTATGAAATAGACAACAACAACAAAATTGGGTCCATATTGGCTTATATAAAATTGGTCTTTAGATTTTTTATACAAATAACGACACCACTCACTCACATTCCTTCGAAAATTTTTGCTTACACTTTTTTTTTCATACTTTTGTAAGTCATAATCATCGCAACTCATAATGCATTTTTTTCAAAAACTGTTACTTTTTTTAGATTGTTATAAATCTAACCTAACCTAACCTAAATTTATCTACACGTAAGATATTTAAGAAATTCTGAAAAGTATACGGTTCCATGAATATTGGCGTTATAAGTTCAGATGAGTATAAGTTCCGATCATTAGTATTAAAAAATATTATGAAGATTATGAAGAGTGATCATTAGGTTGTAAAATTATATGAGATACATTTTCGGAGTTCCAATAATCTAATTTGCAATTTTATATGAACTTTTGCGCACCCAACAAAATTACTATTCTAAGGCTGCGGCTCCACTGAGGCGGAGGCGGAGATGAGCGGAGTGAAGCGGGGCTGTGCCAATATTAACCAATAGAATCTAAACTAACGTGCGCGAGGCGCGCTCGACGTGACCGCATGCGCTTTCTATTGGTTAATATTGGCACGGCTCCGCTCGTCTCCGCCTCAGTGGAGCCGCAGCCTTACGCTCACATACGAAAGTAAAGATGTGCTATTTGGTCAATTTAATGATATAGTCATGAAATTAAAATAAATAAGTGGAAACAAATTAAGATATAGTTACATAAACAGAGCTTCGGACTGGCGAGCAGAGCTATTCTGCCCTACTAAGCATAATGGCGTTATCTCAAACAAAACATCTGTAGAAATTGCAACCTAGTTACAAACAGAAGAGAGTTGAATCTGCTTTGGCTATTGAATTTAGTTATTGCATTTTTGCTTAGGAGGGCAGTATTCTAGGTAAGTACTATCGCGATCGTTAATTTGTGACCCATTTCAAGAAAAATAGGCTTGAAGTCGTCAATGTCATTAGACATGCCAAATCATGTGTAACTTATAGGAGACTCAACCTTATTGTTGTAGAATGTCAGAATGACTTTGGACCTAAGGTGGGTCCCACATTAAAGTTCGTGACTGTACATCAAAAATAATGTAAGACCCTCAATAGTTACTATTTTCAGGCCAACCGACTTCTTCACCAAAAATTTACTAAAAATTGAACATTGAATGTACAGTCCGTTTACATATACCGTGCGCATCTGCTATTACCTCTATACCTTTGGTACACATAGTACAAGCCTAGACCTTAATTTGGGACTAGGTCAATTTGTGTGAGACTGACCCTTGTTTTTTTAACAGATCTAGGTGGTGTGTGAATGAATAGTATCATACATTCTAGTTGATATAGCTACCCCGCTCGTTCGAGAGTTATCTTGATAAGTACTTGATAAACTGATTATAACCGTACGAAAATCATGTCAAATGCAACGATATACCTACCCTGTCAAGACTTTAACGAAATCTTTACTTTATCACTGCGATCGTTATTTATGTTTACTTGTATTTTCAGTACTTACGTACTAACCACTAATGTTTATATCGGTACGATGCTACTTATAGCGTAACCAAAGCAAAGTCATGGGTGGTTCTATAATGAGCGTTGCCATGGTAATAATAGTTCCATAATTAACCATTATATTTCGTTCTGGCCCGTATGTCATGTGCATTAAAGTATATAATATAATACCTAATTCAATTACAGACATACAAAATGTAAATCGTTTTAAAAATAAGCTTCTAAGTTATTTAACAAAAAAATGCTACTATACGATGCAAGAGTTTTTTGATGACAGGAGCAATAATAATAAAGTCTAAAATTAATGTGAGAAATAAATAAATATTTTTTTAATACGGACTTAGAATTATATTGTATAAAAAATAAAAGTGTACACGATGTCAGTTTTAGGTTTTAGTTTATTTCTAGTTTTTAGTTTTGTAAGTGTTTATTTTGCAGTGCCCTTGCAGGGCTCATAAATTGTACCTTCTTATATTTATTATTAAGTAATTGTTTTATGAAAGCAATAAAAGTTTGAGTTTGAGTTTATAACTTTTTTTTAATTGATTTAAAAGCCATTTCAGTTGTTAACTGTTAACACTTTACGAAAATAAGAAATTAAAAAAGAAACAGACATTAAAAGTATGAACTAATCCGACCCGCGGAAAGAAAGTGGGAGAGCCCACGGTCCGGCCCGCTATAGCGGGTTCGATTTTATAAAGCTCCAAGTAACTACTTATTAGTTTTATCTACATCCATATCATAACTTCCCTACAATATGTTCAGAAGCGGTAAGCAAATCGCCTATATTAAGAAACCTGTATCTGTGGTTGCATTTTAATGTTTACATTAAAGTGTAGTACATCGTAATGTTTACATTAAAGTGTCGGTATCTAATCATTAAAGTATCGGTAATACTGTACCACTAACTTGAAAATGCAAGCCACATCTGTGCATTATAAATAAAGTTTGTTTTTTATTATTTGTTTTTTTTTTTTAATTTTATTTAAGCTTTGGTACTACTACACAAACAAGTTAACAGTAACACTAACTTACCTAATAAAAATCCAGGCCATATCTGAACATATTATATAAAACTTATGATATGCATGTAGATAAAGTTATGTATGCGGCTATACATAATTAGGCATTAAATACTTGTGTGAAAACCACACTCGTGCTTTAATGCCTCTTATTATGCACCAGCCACATAAACTACTATTAAAAAACCCGCCCCTGACGGTAATTGGTCATAATCATAGCCACTCATGAACATACCTAATCAACACCAAGTGCGTTCCTTATGCATTATCTAGGTAACCCCTGAAGCCTAAGACTACGTAACTAATACTAATATATTACAGGGTAATAATTACCCCATGACCAGCCATGAAACCAAAGTCTTGGCCCGCACCAATTTATATTAAGTGCAGTGTGGCCCTTGAGTAGTGATGGGCGACTTCTGAAACATTGCAAAACTTTCCTTAACTGCGAATATTACAGCGTATGAAAGTTACATAATTAGTAGATGGAAATTATTCTGACACAGATACATTTGATTTAACTATCATGTAAAGTTTCCGTTTCTTACGTTACATGTCAAAACTATAGTAATTTTCCGAAAAATACCGATTTCACTTTGGTAACTTTCAGAATATTGCATGAAATTTTAGGTGAAAGTTTCAATTTTGCAACTTTCACATTATTGCAGAAATTTAAGTGACAGTTTCTCTTTTGAAACTTACATGCTGCCCATCACTATCCTTGAGTCAAAAAGTTTGAAGACCCCTACTCTAAGGCATCTATTCCAGTTAATTTATTTATTTTAATTTAAATTGCACGAAACACAATAAAGTACAAATGGCGGACTTAACTTTACCAGTCAACCAATTTAATAAGTGGGCATTATAGAGCCACTTATTAGGTATATAATTTAATCATTGTGAAAAGATAAATAATAGGAATTAAGTCATGTTCGTTACCATGGTTACGCTCATTATGAAAATCGGTAGTGGTATAGCAATTACATATAAGTATAATACTTAGAAATCCGTGACATTCAGCATTTAAACTGATTAACTATTAACGCTACTCTAAATAGGTAACAGAGTTTTAACGGCTTAAGTAGCGACTAAAAACAGTTAGGGCGTAAATTGTTTGTCGTAAGTGAGTATGTGAGGAAGTTATGTACCCATAAGGTCTTAAAATGTTGATTCACCAAAAGAACCTTGTCATAATGACAGCGTCAAGTGACGAGTAGTAATTACATAGGAATTAATCGTTGGTTTTATGCGACAAGGTTCTATAGTGGTTCATCAATTTAAGTCCGTGACCGTACAGTCAGTTTCAAAAGTAGATCCGAAATGTCATACAACAAATAATAAATAGTCCCAAACTAAACTCTAGGCTTGTACTTGTGTACAAAACTAATATGGAATTTACGTCAAATTTCAAATATAGAATGTCAAACGGTCTATACAGATGTGTCACAACTACATGCTCTTGCACATGGACATTGGACATTTACTTAAGTTTTTCACCTTAGGCATGGGGGCATAACACGTACAAATTATAATTCGTGCTTATAATTTGTACTAGATGGCACCACCAGTATCATCAGGAATATTATTTTCTTCATTTCCGTTAATCAAGGAAAAGTTAAGCTTTTATTAATCAGATATACCTTAATTTAAATGCAAACATCATTCTTTACATAAATTTAAGGCTTTATTTTAGAAACTAAGAATGGCATTTTTTTGCGGTACACTGAACGGCCATCATTAGCTATTGAACTTGCTACGTGATACTCATTAGATCCGCTAGATGGTGCTTATACGAGGACGTTAGCGCCGACTTGTGTCGTCGCGGTCAATCCCGGTATAGATATTCAATGGAACAACATTTAATTAAAGCGTTTGTTATTTCTTATTCCAAAAATACGAAAGTTTATTTATTTTAACACCACAATAAATAACTTCCCAAGTATTTTTCACTATGCGTTTGACACAAACAAAACTAAAAGTTATCTTTCTTACTCTCGTGTTTTTCGTATCTGTCCATCATTCATTAGTGAAACAAGTGAACATAATTGTAGTTTGTATAGCTATCTATATGCAACTGCGACTATTTTTAACCGACTTCAAAAAAAAAGGAGGTTCTCATCTCAATTTGTCCTGTATGTATGTATGTTCGCGATTATCTCGCGTTTGGCTGAACCGATTTTGATGTAGTTTTCATAAAAGTATTTGTTACACTAAGGAGGTTTTAGTTATTTAACCGACTTAAAAAAAAAAGTTTCTCAGTTAGAACTTTTTACAGAGTTACATTTTTTTTTGGTTTGATAGAGTATACTTCCTAGGTAATCCCATTGTCACCAATCATGAGTCTAAATCTGAATCTGATGAGGGGATCCGTGAGGAATTGAGGGAACTTCTCAAATATCATAGGCATAGGTACATACAGCGATTTTAGTATTTTTAGTAACAAGTCCAGCATTTGCATTCAGCAAGTATCATTTGGTGAAGTGGAACTGATGATGAAGACCACAAATGGCCTCCTGAACTCCTCAACGGTAGGTACCTATTTCAAGGGTGGCGATAAGATACCTCGATTAAGATAGTTCAGGTTCAGCAATTGTAACGTGAATGTTTAATTGTTTAAATATTACTATGACTTTCCCGAGGCGTTGCTTGTTTAATTAAAGGTCCAGCCACACCGGATGCGTGCGCGTAGACGTGACGTGCGCTTGCGATTTACACTGCGTTGTATAGTGACATAGGTGGTCACATTTGCCTACAAATACCTACCTATGACTTCGATTTAGACAGTCAAAAGTCCTTAAACATTTTTATTGTTAGTTACCTACATTTATTGTTACCTACCTACTTAAAAGTAAGATATAAATTAAGGACAATTTTATTGACTATTTTAGATGAGTAAAAATAAAATATATTTAGTGCACGGACCTAAAAAAAAGGACGTAACGTTGCCTTAGACAGGAATGAAGCTTGCAAGGTCGGCAATTTCGTTCGTTATAGGTAGGTACACGAGTTACCGCATGCACACAGATACCTACACTAAAAACGCACGCAGTTTACGTGTATGCCAATTTGCATTCTTGACTCATGATAAGACGAGGAAACACGTCCGTATTTTTTTAGGTACGTACTTTAATAGTGTTCATAAAAGTTGTTGGTACAATGTTGTATGGACGCGTGACGCGTCATCACTTAGGTTCTTTAGCTTTTAAATCCCAATATAAACCTACTAGCTGTCCGCGCCCGGGCCGCCAATACTTAATCGATTACAATTTTTTCACAATCGATTATACATGTGCATCCTATTTTATTAGCATGATGATGATGATGATGACGATGGTGATTGTGATGGTGATGATGCTGATGGTTATGGTGATGAATTGATGATGATGATGGTGATGACGATGATGATGATGATGGTGATGAATTGATGATGAAGATGATGATGATGATGATGATGATGATGATGATGATCAAGATGATGATGATGATGATGACGATGGGAATTGTGATGATGATGATGCTGATGGTTATGGTGATGAATTGATGATGATGATGGTGATGCCGATGATGGTGATGATGGTGATGAATTGATGATGATGATGATGATGATGATGATGATGATGATGATGATGACGATGGTGATTGTGATGGTGATGATGCTGATGGTTATGGTGATGAATTGATGATGATGATGCCGATGATGGTGATGATGGTGATGATGGTGATGAATTGATGATGATGATGATGATGATGATGATGATGATGATGATGATGATGATGATGATGATGATGATGATGATGATGATGATGATGATGATGATGATGATGATGATGATGGTGGTATCGATGATGTTTATGATGACGATGATGATGATGATGATGATGATGATGATGATGATGATGATGATGATGATGATGATGATGATGATCTTTTATTTTCCTTATAGGTGATGTGAAAAGCAGTATGTGTCACACAGTAGCAAAATTATTTCCACCTTGGGCGTTAACACTTGAATCCCTCACTACGCTCAGGATTCTATTTTAGAATCCCTCGCTACGCTCGGGATTCATTTATAGAATCCTTCGCTTCGTCACGCTTCGTTCAGGATTCAATGTACGCCCTCGCCATAAATATGTCATTTTGCTTCCTTGATACACAAATAACTAATACGACCTACCAAATTCCTATAAGTACCTATCTATCTATATAAATAAAAATAAAAAATTATACAAATCGGTCGAGCCCTTTTTGAGGAGTTCAACCACAAACACCGTGACACGAGATTTTTATATAAGTAAATAGATCAGTTCGTTTTTAACGGAGGTTCAAACCGCATCAGTTTAGAGCTAAAGTACTTACGTAAATTATATATGTACATATATGTAATTATATATATATATATAATTACATATATGTACAATAAATATATAATAAATATATAATAATAAATATATAAATATATAAGTATAATAAATAATTATTCTGTTCTTTCACTTACTAGTCTAACTACGGCGATGCGCATCGTTTGCAAATCACTAAGAAAGTGAATAAATAGATAGGCAAACAAAAGGTAGTTCACGCCAAAACTTGATCACAAGGACCCAATATTTTTGCAAAGATATGCTTAAAGAATGTAGAATCAACGTTTAGTTTTATATGACGGCGCGCTGCGGTGGCGGCAATTCATAAAGCTTTGACAAAACTGCCATCTGTCGAACTGATTGCGAGGTTACGTGCCGTTCATAGCTTAGCAGACATGTCGATTGTGCTGCCACTGCGGGCGAAACCACAGAAACTTATAGTGGCGGCGGCTATCGACTTTAGGACGGCAACCATTTTCGATTCGCGACTGAGTATCTGTAGAGTATAGTAATCTGTGCCTTAGGCTAACTGCGTCGTCTGATATTTACGTCAAGTTCTAGGACATTCTGTAGACAGTTACAAAAATAGTTTTGTAACTAATTTCTAAAGAAATCGACTGTGATACTCGTAATTAAGTAAACAAAAAGGATGGTTTCAAACCAACTTTTAATCGTTATAAATCCTAAATGATCATTCAAAATGAAAAATGATGAAATAAATGTAAATATGTTTTTAAATACCTATTCAATGATACTCCACCTGTATTTTTCCAATATAGTGTCTGGTTGCCGCCATATTGTATTTTTATTACTATTGTATATTTAGGGACACTCCCAAGATTAAGACATTAAGATTGATATATTAAGAATAATCGAATTTGGTCCACGCGTTTCGTTTCTAGTGCGCCACTAAGGAACAAACATACATACAACTATATATAGGCTGATAAACACATTACTCTCCCTTGCGTCGCGCAATCCGGTAAGCCCCATATTGTAGCGCATTGGAAAAAAAGTACTGTCTCGAGATTTACATTTACAAATACACAGACACACAAATACACAGACACACAGATACACAAACACTGAGATACACAGATACGTAGATGCACATACACACAAATACACAGACACAGATAGACAGACACACAGATACACAGATACGTACATACACAGACACACAAAAACACGTTACAGACACTCAGATACACAGATACATAGATGCACAGATACACAAATACACGGACACAGAAATACACAGACACAGAAATACACAGAAACACAGATGCACAGACACAGATACACAGATACTTAGATACGCAGCCACACAAATACATAGACACATAAATACACAGACACACAGATACACAAACACTTAGATGCACAGATACGTAGATGCACAGACACACAAACACACAGACGCACAAATACATAGACATGTGGCGGCTATTCAGCTCCACCCGTGACACACGCCTGCGCGCGAGGCCTTCAGATTTCGCGCCGCCGCCTTACCGACGTGGTTGCTAGGAGATTTGTAAATAGAAAAAATGATATGTAATTTTCAATATTTTTAACATTACAACACAGACACACAGACACACAGATACACAGATACACAGATACACAGCACAGGTACACAGATACACAGACACACAGATAAACAGATCCACCCCTCTTTTTTGTCGGCGCTCAAAAATGTAATGGGCATAGTCGGCTTAAAATAATGTGTAATGTTTATAATAAAAACAACTCCAATGAATAACAAGAGTTTAATTCAACAATTTAACTCTTAAGTTAACTTAAATACATTTTCTTACAACTACCTACATTATGGCGATACTAAATAAGGTGGCTTAAACAAAAGGGTACAAGCTTGGTACAAGTCACATAATTATAGATAGATGTTGACTTCTATCCTTTTTTATCACGAGTTAAGTCGACTTTGGTATCTCGGTCACTAGAGCCACAGAAATATTTGATTGTGAATGTCACTTAGCTGTTATGGGATAGAAGCTTTAGATCAGTGATTCCCAAAGTGGTCTATATCGACCCCCAGGGGTCGACGACGACCTGCAAGGGGTCCATGTGAGCGGAAAGAGCGGTGTAGTTTTTACGTAGTAAAAAATATTTTTCCGCGCTAAATTGTCAGTGTAGCCTTTGCCAATTTATAGCCAGTTAAACCTCCAAAGTTAACCGTGCAAAAAATCCCGAAGATTTTTTCTTAGCATTTACGTGATAACGTAAATATTAGGTAAGCAGGGGGGGGTCCACCAAAAACCAAAACAAATACCAAGTGGTCTGTGAGACAAAAAAGTTTGGGGACCTCTGCTTTAGATCCACATTTCGATAGTTAGGACTAGGGTGCAAATACGACCAGGGGGCCAATATTTCACTTTCGAGCGCTCGAAAGTTTCACTTAAAAGTGAGTAAAATGAGTGAAACCGTTTTTTGAAATACGAGCGGGAGAATTGAAAACGAACCACTTGTCTTTAAATTTTCTATCGCTCGTAATTTCAAAATACAGTTTCACCGATTTTGCTCACTTTCGAGCGCTCGAAAGTCAAAAGTCGGCCCCCAGATCGCTTTGTGACCAAATCTCATAAAGTCCGAGTCACTAAATGACCACATTGTTTTTTTCATCTTATTTCTAACTTAGCAATGTCGACGGAGCCCCGCATGGCATGCCATTTTGCATTTCTGACTTTTTGAGATGTAGTCGCAAAGCGATCTGATCGTATTGCGATCTAGGCACAAACTGATGTAGTCAGATCGAGATGTAGATGCAAATTAAGCGATCTGGTTGTATTCGCTTCTATACCGCTTTCCTTAACTGGCTACGCCTGGGATACACATATTACATAAACGAGTTACCCCATATTTTTTTAGTTATTGGACCATTTGTTTAGGCTTCCTATTTAATGTCTTTTTATTCTAGTCCTTAGTTCTAGTAAATATTTTGCAAATTACAAAAGCGTTGACGTCTTTTATATAATAAAAAACGTAAATACCAATAATTTTCTGAAAAAAACAATATTTTCAAATCACCGGGCAATTAAATGTGCTTTTTCTCAAAAAAAATATTAAAATAGTTAAAATGTGGTACATCATAAATGGATTGGCATCGCAGTCACAATATTAACAGTAGTCCATTTAAAATTATCACTATAATATCTGGACCTGCCTCTTCAGAGATCGTCGTCAGCTAACCCCGAAAACTGAGAAAAAGTGTAGGCAGAAGACCCTTATATTACTTTTTCCGTTATTTCTGATTCTGAAACAAGAGACACGATTATTAGTACAGTAAAATTCCACATTTAAGTATGCCAAAAATCGGGAATCTCAATTTTTTGATTTTTTTTACAGCCTTTATTGCCTACGACCTTGGGGTGCTGCCGGGTTGCTCCGTCCTATCCATAGAACAACGAGAATTTTGACCTTTTTAACCGACTTCAAAAAAGGAGGAGGTTATACGTTCCACTGTATGTTTTTTTTTTTATGTATGTTCACCGATTACTCCGTCAATTGTCGACCGATTTCAATTTTTTTTGATAGAGTATACTTCCGAGGTGGTCCCATTGTCACCAAATCTGTATCTGATGAGGGGATCAGTGAGGAATTGAGGGAACTCCTCAAATATTGTAGGCAAACATATAGCGATTTTAGTGTTTTTAGTAACAAGTTCAGCATTTGCATTCAGAAAGTATCATTTGGTGTAGTGGAACTGATGATGAAGACCACAGATGGCCACCGGAACTCCTCAATGGTACCGATTTCAAGGGTGGCGATAAGATATCTCGATTAAGATAATTGAGCGACTACCTACAATGAATAATATTTACTTGTTGAAATATGACTATGACTTTCCCGCGGCGTTGCTTGCGGCGCGCTTGATATAAGTTAAAGTTTCATTTTAACTAAGAAGTGAGACTACGTAACAGCGTATTATGATCACTAAAAAGTATAAAATAAAATAAATGTTTTAAAAAACAAAAAACCGCCTTCAAAAACGCAAAAAATAACTTCTTTAAAATTGTAGGCACCTAATAGGTTAGTCCAACTGAAGTCGGCGACCACAACATTTTCAACAAAAAGCCGACATCAGTTGGACTAACCTATTAGGTGCCTACAATTTTAAAGAAGTTATTTTTTGCGTTTTTGAAGGCGGTTTTTTGTTTTTTAAAACATTTATTTTGCATTATGTAGATTAGATACAGGTTGTCCGGGAGATGGTGGTCAATCCTTTAGGGCTGGCTTTCAGTCTTGTTGGGTTGAACACTATCTCCCAAACACCCTGTATATCCTAACCTCTGCGTATTACAGCAATGTTGTATTTTACAAAATTGACAAAACTAAATAACTACCTACCTACACTACAAAATTCCGAATTCATTAAAATCGCGAATGTTCATAATTTCGAATGCAATATTTTGATAGAACACTTCATTCAGGTCAAAATACGTTTATATCTTTTTTGATCAATTGACGGTTTGTAAACGTTGCTAGAAAAATGAAGGTTACATGGAAAGAACATGTCCTTGAAAGAGCCTTAGTCACTTTTTGAGATATCATGATTAGAAACCAGGGAATGCAATTTAACCGGTTATTAACCGTTTTTGTATGAAAATAACCGGTTAAAACCGGTTATAACCGGTTATTTGCATTCCCTATTAGAAACTTAGTAACCATATCTAACTACTCCATACATTATTTTCAAGTAGAGATTTTTTAAAGTAAAAAAATAAAGGTTATTTTATGATTTCTTTCTGTAACTGAATGGAAAATAATTCATGGCGCACTCTACATTTTCAGATTAAAAGCTCACTTAAAAAAGTGACCAGGCATGTTCTTTTCGTGCGCTCTTCAAATGGTTTTGAAAGACATACAAAGAACAAACTGATCTACTAAAGGTTCCATAGTTGCTTTTAAGGTGGAACTCTATAAAACACAAAAACACAGTCTTACCAGTAGCATTCTCTATCGACTCTTCTTTCGGCGTACTCTCGTCCCACGACTGGCGCTCGCTGGTACCGAAACACAAGTAAATGGTGTTGCAGAAGATGTAGATGAAAGAAGACAGATAGAAGACTTTACGCCATTCGTATGCATCCGTCTGAAACAAAACATACACCGTGCTAGATTATTTTGGGCTGAATTGATCCTAAGTGAAAATCAAACAAACAACGTTACTCTACTTCAGCGGTACTATTCCACTCAGGAAATCGAAATTGCTTTTGATATGTTAACGTATTGTTTTTAGCTCAGCCGGCATACTAGTAAATAATAAGCGCTATCGTAACATGGATAATACGATAACACATCAAAAGCATATAGTAATGTCAACATTATGATATCTCTTACAAGTCTCTCTTATTTACCTACTTAATGCATGGTGGCCAAGTTAAAAACAAACTAGTTCTGGAATATCCCAGAAGCGGTTCTGATGATTGAATGAAAATAATGGAATAGAGATCCAGAAATCGATCTGTCAAGTTGTCATGTTCAGGAAAACTTCTTTTTGTCACGATCTAAAGTAATTTAAAACACTTAGCTTTATATTGTGTAACAAATTAAATAAATAAAAATCAGGAAGCAATCTCACACAAATTGACTTACTCCCAAACTAAGCTCTAGGATTGTAATATGGATAAGTCCTAGACAACAATATAAATAAATAAAAAATAAAATAAACAATATAAATTATATATAGATAAATGAATACTTAAATAAAAAGAAACCATCCAAGACTCAGAAACAAATATCATGCTTGTCACACAAATATTTACCCATACGGCATTATTTTTTAGTTTTGGGTACTTATTTTCCTACATTTTACTATAGTTCCCAAGAAAAAAGCAATAAACGAGATCGACGTAGTCGCGATCAAAGGTTTTATTTTTACCTCGTCCTTGATAATAGCGCCCGCTGCCAGCGGAGCGATGATGGAAATGATGTTAGCAGTTCCATTAGTGATACCCAGCATGATGCCGGCGAAGTTAGGAGACATGTCCAAGTGCACCAACTGGAAAAATAGAATTTATCTTATACCATCTAGTCACCCGGCCGTCCCAATCGAAGACCAGCTCTGGCACAGCCGGCACATGCTGAGTTACCGTTTCAGAACCACTGTCAAACTTTGTGTAGTGTTTTTATTCTTAATTTGTAGGTACCTACGCATTGTTGTAAATAAATGTATTTTCTTTTCTCTCTTTATTTCTTTCTTTTAATAAATCAACAGCGGGACTAAAGATAAAGACAATACACTGAAGAAGGCCGGTGCATATACTTATTTCTAAGCTCTCTAGGCTTATACCAAAGTACTTATACGTACTATGGCTGCTAAACCACGATACACAACTATATAGGGAAATACATACTTAAATACATAAAAAACATCCAAGAAAGGAACAAAATACTCGCACTCCACCAGCTTCGTAGACCAGTGGCCCAGCAGCTTCGTAGGCAGGATCACTACCACCTAGGCTAACGTACTTACCAAGTATCCGGTGTAGTGAAACCCGTTTAGTCCCACCACTACGCACAGTAGTCCCACCGCCAAGTGAATGTTGCCAGCCGGGACGTACGCCAGGCCGATCAGGAATATAGCGGGCCCGTAGTGACCTGGGAATTTATGAAATAAAGTCGATTGTTATAAGGGTTGTCCAGGAGATAGCGGCCAACCTTACAGGGCTGGATAGCTCAGCTAAGGAGACTCCAAATTATTATAAATCATGTTTATTAAAAGATGCACGGAAAACGAGATATTTCAACTTTTTAAAAATTAATAACTTATCTTAAATTAATGGAGTCCTGTACCCCATTATGAGCAGAAGGGGTATTCACAAAAAGCCCGACTGGCTGTTCACAATGGAGTGTTGGCCCCTACTCTGATATATTGTAGTGAATGTTGAGTGTGACAGGATAATCATGAAAGTGGTGTAAATGCAGTTGAAATGCGCTCTTTGCGTAGTATGTGTGGTGTGAAACTGATTGATAGAGTAAGGAATGAAAAGGTCAGAGAAAAATATGGACTAAAAGAAGATGTAGTGACTAAGATTGAAAAGGGCATGCTTCGATGGTTCGGTCATTTAGAAAGGATTTAGAAGGAGGAGGACTTTTTCGAATCAAATCGGAGAAATACTGGAAAAGGGCCATATCTTAAGTACCCAAAACCAACGTGCATGCATGACTCGATGTATGAATGTGGAAGAAGCGAAAGAGATTAATTGTCAGGATCGTAGCAGGTGGAAAATAGTGGTCTCTTCTTACCCCTCTGGGAAACAGGCGTGATTTAATGTATGTGTATATACGTTTAAACTTTGGAAATGCGGTACCCTGACCGGAAGACCGATCGATTGCCCGCCATATCCGGCCGAGCGTCCCCACTCATCATCATCATACATAATATGTAAGTGCCTCGACCGTACAAGCCGCGGTCGGTTTAGTCGGGAACTGCGCCATCGCCGCGGTTGGTTGCGTGAGCATTAAGTATCAAGCGACGCGCGTCGACGAAACCCTAGCGCCCGATCGGAAATAGGTAACAGAAACTCGTATAGTTCCAGAGACTATTTATCTATTTATACTGTGTTATTATTATTAATAACGGGTATGAAACAAGACGCGAAATGCAGATTCTATAAGGAAACAGGAGACAGCAATGCTCATGCGGAACACCAATACGCAACAGCTTCCTGTAATAACCCCTGATTTGATTTGATTTGAATTGACATAAGTATCTACCTAGGGCGACATAACTTAGACCCACAAGAGATACAACTCCTCACTGCCCAAAGCATCTGAAAATTCCTGGACGCAACAAAAGATCAGCAATGGTCGAAGTTGCATACAAGGCCTATCCAACCCCCCAATAATAATAATAATGTTAACACCAACCAATGCTGTTGCTTATTTTCCTGGCAGCGGTGATGCTAAGCCAGCCCTTGGCGAGAACGTAGTCGGACAAGATCCCGACGGGGAAGCTGAGGAGGTATATGCAGATGTAGGGAAGCGCTGACAAAACACCATTCTGAAAATGAACAAAATCATCCTCGTAGATATGGCTCCCACGAGCACCACAGGTTCTAACTTTGTTTACGAGGTCAGTGACAAATAACTCCAGGGCCTTTTTTTATATATAAAAACCACCTGAAGCTATTGTTTTTATGGAAATCAGTTGCACTATAAAAGATAACGTCGCCTTTGTACTTGTTAAGCTTTTTTTGATTCTGTGTTGTATTTCCTTTGTAGGGATCCGAAGTCAAATATAGGTGTCCCAGTGTTTGCTTTTCACTTTGTATGGAAAAAACCACTTTAAATTAGATTACTTAAAAAAATATTTAAAAAAACAGGCAAATAGGTTTAAAAACTTTGCTGGTTTGTAATGATTCTAATTATGTAAGATACCACTGAAACACTTATGAATCAAATCATGAAATTAATGATTTTTCGTAACATGGACATAAGAAAAAAATTACAAAAATTGAAATTAAAATGATCAATATCTCCGAAACTAGTAAAAATCGCTCAACATATTTAGGGGTTGTATCGATATCGATATCGAGCTTGTTAGCTGCTCTATCAGCCCTAGGCGGGTTGACGTCAGTGTCTGGGACACCCTGTCAGTATAGTTAATCGTAGTACCGTTTTGATGTCGACTCCGAGAACTTGGCTCATGTAGCTCGGCATCTCGGTCATCAGAGTCCAGAAGCCCCAGTTCTGGCCACAATGCGCGAAGATCAGGCTGATGAAGGGGATGGAGGTCAGGAGAGCCTTCCACGGAGTTGCGAATGTCTGGAAATAAAGAGAATTTTAGAGGTTCCAGGTGTTGATCACATTATCATGACCTCAAGAACAAAACCTGTATTAGATTGACGATGCGCTTAGGGTTGTTTTTTGTATAGCAAGGGCACATGAGCAGTCATGCCATCTGATGGTAAGTGCGATCTAAGACCCATAGAAATTTGACTTCCCAAGACTACAATCCTAAGACTAAATGCGTTGCCAACCTTGAGGACTAACATACAATACCTCTACGCCAAATACTTCACGCTGGAAGTTTAAAGAAGCAAATTATTGGTATGCATGTCCGACTTCTCGCCTTTAAGTCACGAAACACCTCATCTAAAGATCATCTTACCTTATGCCCACCAACATGGCCCAACGAATTCTGAATGTACAGCCTCTCTTCCTTACTGATCATTTTCGAGGTTTGAGGGTTGGAAGAGCCGATGAGCAAGTAGATAATGGTCCACAGGGCCCCGCAGCCACCGTTGACGTAGAAGATGTACTCCCAGCCCAAAGAGTCGGCCAGGAATCCAGCAGACAACAGCTCAACAGCTGTTCCAAGTTGAGCTCCTGCCAACGTTAATAAAAATAAATAGGATCGGTCTCACGCAAACTCCTTGTGATATGAAGGTTTATGTGACCAGCTTAAGCCGATGCTGCCTCAATGTATGTCGACCCTAAAACTAGGAGTTACCAGCATAGATCAGTGTTCCCAGTCGACTCTTCTCCTCCAAAGGCACCCATTTTCCTATGAGGTTGTGCATGCTTGGGTAAATAAAGCCTTGGGCCAGACCCTGCAATACCCTGCAAGCGCAGACCGCTTGCCAGCCACCCTAGAAAAAAAAAACAAGAAATAACAAATACCACTACTAGTAGAGCTAGAGTTAGGGTCGTATTATTAATCACCTAGGAATCTTTTATTTTCTTTTTCTGTGATAAATATTTTTGAATTAAATTAAAATCTACTGCGTCACAAGGAACCAACATTATCCAAGCCGATATACCCCACGTTGGGCGACAATATGGCTTTGATGCAGTATAAACCACACACGTGAATGATCTGTACAGAATTCCGGCAATCTTGAAAATCTTGAAAATCTTCCGCCTTCAATACTAAGAATCCTCCGCTTTCTGGGTCCGTTGTCACCTGCTACTAAGCGGGATCGGGGGTCAGTTGCCTCAGCGGGCCGGGCAACTATTGCGTGTTAGGCATTATTTGCTTAATACTTGACTTCTTTAAAAAATCAATTCGGGGTCACCAATAAATAAAATGAATAAATAAATATCAGGGGTCAATGTCACACAAATTTACCTAGTTTAAAACTAAGCTCTAGGCTTGTACTATGGGTACTAGGCAACGATAAACTTATTTATATAGAAAAATACATGCTTAAATACATAGAGAACGTATTTGACTCAGGAACAAATATTCGCGCTCATAACACAAATATCTGCCATTACCGGGATTTGAACGCGGGACGATTTTTCATAGATAAGTTTAAAAAATAAATGAGATAATTGACTCTACAATGTCTTTGAGTATGGAGGTTATCGTTTTTTTTTTCAAAACTATTACTCACATATTTAGCAGCAGTCGGTAGAATCAAGCAGACGAGAGAGTTGCAGCTAACGCTTATGGTGACCAGTATACTTCCGCCGTACTTGTTAGCCAGGAGACCGCCAGGCACCTGTAGCACCATGTAGCCCCAGAAGAAGGAGGACAGGATCACGCTCTGCGTCTGCATGCTCCAGTCAAAACTCTGGAATAAAGTGGTTGTTCGTGAGGAAGAGGAAACTAAGTTTTTTGTGTATTCCCGAAAACTTGTGTAACATTTTTGAATTTCCTTTGTCAGCAAGGAACGTTTGTCTTTCCCCGGTTTAATTCTTAACACTAGAAAACTGCGATTTGGCATGGTTATACATATTAATCACTACGACAAAGTTAAGAAACAAAATTAATAAAAAAAGGGGATCTTCCATACACATAATAGCTGGTTTGATAGTGCAATCCGTTGTATGGGAACCTTGCAGTTTTAACCAGAATATTGCATATCATTATTATTATTTCAGATCAGCTTCACGTATCAGTAAATGAGTGCCGTAACTAAGCTAAGTCTCTTAGTAAGTCAGTCAGTTATTCAGGATAAGACCAGAGACTCCTAAGACTTGTCCAACTACAGACCAATCCTACTAGCCTTTGTAATCGCTAAGGTACTGCACTGTTTGTTTGACCGGTAAATGGAAAAGCACTTGACAAGTAACGATGCACAATTTGGTCTTAGGACGATGTTTTCCACGGAAAGTGCTTTTCTTTACAGATAGTGCAGTAGGGCACCGACTAAAGCTGCTTTATATCAGCATTTTTTAAGAGGCATATATGAATGGGTGCATGTTTGGGGCCAGTTAGCAGTGTTAGCACCAGCTCAAAATTTGCTCTATCTGTCTACTTGGGGTTGGACGAATGTCAAAAGCAACTGGGAGCCTACATGGACGAACTTCCCTGTTGCTGCAGAAGCATGTCTAGAAATTGTCAGGTGCAAATGCAAAAAACAGTGCCGTGGCTGGTGCAATTGTAAAAGAAAGGCCGCTTAAATGGTCAGACCTCTGTCTGTGCAGTGGATCTTGTAATATATAAACTGAATTTGCATTGCGTTACCTTTCATGTTTTAAAACAGTACCTAAACCCTACTTTCACGGATGATCATGCATTGAGATCACCCTGACCCACGCTTAATATTATTTTTTCTCTCCCATGTGTTAACATACATACATAATCTCACGCCTTCGTTCCCAGAGTGGGGTAGGCAGAGCTACAGAATTACAAACATCTATAAAAACTTGTTGATAATTCTATAACCACAATTAACCATGTGTTAACAGATATATATAATAAAATATATATTTTTAAAAACTACATAAGTGTAGCTTTACGACTATATTTTTAATCTGAGATTTCTGTTATTATTTTTAAGCACAATTAGGTAATTATAAAAAAATAACAAATTATGTTTTTTAGTCTTTTCTACTTTATTCATTTTTTTTGTTAAGAAGTGCATTTTTTTTGTTCGAAAAATAGATTCCTCGTCCTTTATTTATCTGAAAATGATATATTGCTTGCCATAATAAGTATAGTTTTAGAGAAAAGTTGCTTCAATTAAAGTGCGGTAGCGTCATGGCTCACGGTCTGAATCTACTCAAGACCAGCTAAGAATCAACTGTGCCAAGTTTCAGCGCATAGTCACAAAGTGCAGGGTGTCGTGCAGTAATACCCTAGCTATAAAGCGGAATGATTTTTTCTACTTATATATTATATCACTGTTAGCTGTGTGGTTGCCGTAGCTGTATGGTTGCCTGCTTAGCTGTGTGGTTGCCGGCTTAGAATAGTGCCACTCCATGCCTTCCCGTGGATGTCGTAAGAGTCGACTAAGGGAATAAAGGCTTGAGTACTATTAGGCGATGGGCTTGCAACCTGTCACTAATACGCTGGTAAACATCTTAGCCTGATTATGCAAAATGTGGTTACAGAATTATCAACAAGCTTTTAGAGTTGTTGGCAATTCTGTAGCTCTGCCTACCCCAAACTGGGAATAAAGGCGTGAGTTTATGTATGTATGTATGTATATATCACTGTGTGGGGCGTTGTCCTTTACCAAAAATATTGGGGGATTTAAAATATTTCGGATTTGAGACCAGTGAAAAGGAGAGTCCCACAGGGGTCTATTTTGGGACCTCCGCTATTAAATAGATTGAGTAACGTACTTTCGATATCACTTTAAAGTTTTCTGATATCTGTTATATTTACGGAATAATCGCCTGGCTACACTTACCTAACGATTACACCTTGTATATGCGGTAATATTAAATTATTTTATTTTAGTTGAGAACATGCACAATATTTAATTGTGCTGTTTCTCTGTAATGTTTCTGTACGGTGTACAATATTGTATTGTGTAGGAATTTTGCCTCAATTTTTATGTTTTTATACATTGTTTTTTTTTTACATTTGATCACATTTTAGAAACCTTATCAACAACTTTAGATAGTCACAACGTTCAATCGTATCTTACATAATACATGATAAATTGATAAAATCATCATCTCAACATTTTGATCCGTCCGTGTCCAACAGAATGAAGGTAAGGTTTGTTGTAGATTGTATCGTTTAGTTGAGATTAAGTCACGTGCCAGCTCTGTCCGTAATAATAGTGTAGATGTCGATACAACGTGTTTGTATATTTGTCATTTGAAATAGGGATTGGTAGCGGGAGATATTTACAGCCAATACGTAGAGCAGGGTATCCCAACATTTCTCTAATGCGGACCCCCAACGCCACGTGGTTATGATCCGTCGACTCCCGTAAAATCGTTCTTATACTTTTATTTGCACAATCTGTTTACTTACATATGTGTATCTAGTTTATTTTTATTTTATTGGGATGGTTGGTGTTGCCTTCTTGCGACCGAAGTCTGTGCAACCCCTGGGGTAGGTGCGCGGACCCCAGGGTGGGAAACACTGACCTAGAGCATGAACTTTATCATTCTATCGAGTAAATAATTCCTAATTAAATATTCCTATTCGAATGATGAAATAAATTTTGAAATAAGTCCAGTTTTATTATGCATAAAAACCTACGTCTTGAATAAATTACTCTATCTATTTATGAAAATTGCATTTAAACCCTTTGCGTAGTTTAAAGGATTTAAGCGTACAAACGGGGAAAACCACTTTGTAACGACTGTTTTATACTAAATACGTAAAGAAGATAACGATTGGTGTACACTACAAGTACTGACAGAAGGCGGTTTCGTAAGAAAACAGTGCTTAGGTAGCTTGCCTACTCTATGCTATCCTTTCTATTCCATAGTGGCATTTCACTTGGTTGTTATTTGTCTAGTATATTCATTGCATCTCTTTCAGTCGGTATGTTATATGACAAATATTTGACAAAGTACTAGCCCATATAGTGAATCGATGTACAGTCGAGTACAAGATGTATACAATTGTTTAATGTTCCTGTATTGTTTTGTTTTGAATGTTTGAAACGTCTGATTGTGAGATCGGTGAATGTGAAATACCTGTATAGTGTAATTTTGTTCTTTATCGTCTGTATTTTAAACTATAAGTAATTTTATCTACACTCATATAAGTCCTCTATTATGCGTTCAAAACCCGTAGGTAATGACCAGCATTACCTGTGGTAGGTGACAGCGATGACAGCTGTTAATATTGGAAGATGTTCCAAATCCGGATCTCATTACCTTACAATATTCGATAACGTAATTACAAAATTACGTTACAGCTGTCATCGCTGTCACCTACTACCACAGGTAAGGTAATGCTGGTCATTTACCTTTCGGCTTCTGAACCCATCTTAGAGTACTTATAATATGTGTGTAGATAAAGTATTGTACGAGACTCATAAAACAACCGTCATTACACAACCGTCACGTAAACTACTATAGTGTACCCATATGTTCATGTCATGTGGCAATAAATACTGATTTTTAAATTGGAACTTACGTTTTCGTAGGAGCTGTCGGTCATCGCGACGACCGCCAAGCTCATGTTGACTCTCATGGCGAGAGCCAGGAGTAGGGCGAAGAACAGCATCAAACACTGCACATGCCTGATGCCCAGCGCTTCTGAGGAGGTAAGGGTTAAGGAGCGATGAGGATGCAAGATATGAAGAGGCCACATATTATTAAGTCGGTAGTGTTCCGCGATCTATATCTCAATAACCATAACGCCTATGTATCTGTTCTTTGGACATATCAAACTTGGTCATATTTCCTTAAGACTGGTAAACGTGAAGAACAATTAGAAACGAAAGCCTCGATAGTTTTACTTTTCAAACATACACCCTTTTCGCATATTTTTGGTTAGATCTTCGAAATCCTACCATCTTCAACGATGATTTTTGATTCAATAATTGAGAACTGATAACTTCTTAATCCTGGTTAACCAGTTTTGTTATATATGTTGTAAGTTTTAAAGAAAACAGAAATCATTCGAATTTTGGCTTACTATTTGAATTTTTCGCGACAGTGATTGGCGGATACTCATCATAAGATATAAGTCGCGTAAACGCAAGTCTTTAATTTATCTTCATCCGATATAAGGATTTTATTAATGTCTTTCACACGTGTACGTACAGTCAACAGCATAAATAAGTGATCATTTATGTACCTTGTCACTTTAACGTCGTGTTTGAAATGTCATACAAAATTGTGAAACGATTGAAAGCGACAAGGTACGTAAATGATCACTTATTTATGCTGTTGACTGTACAGTCCGAGGATAGCTCGCCGCGCCTCTTGCTTCGATTTTTAATAGTTTGATATTTTATTGTTATTTATAGGTACTTCTCATCGGAGTATGAGCAGAGTCCGTGGAAGTGCAGATTAGTTCTAGTTTTTTATTTTTATTCATATTGAATATGAATAAAAATGATATTTTCTGATAGCAGAGATTAAATTTCTATTTCGGGTGAGTTATATTTTTGTTGAATATCAAGTAGTTTACATTCAAGTTCTTCCATTATTACAATGAGTTTTTATGTTTAATTCGGGGCAGTTTCTATGTAACAAAGATGGGTCCATATTGGCTCATATAAAATTGGTCTTTAGATTTTTTATACAAATAACGATTTGTGTCTAAACTCATCATTTCTTCGAAAAATTTTGCTTATACTTTTTTGTTCATACTTTTTTAAGTCATAATCATCGCAACTCATAATGCATTTTTTTCAAAAACTGTTACTTTTTTTAGATTGTTATAAATTTAACCTAACCTAACCTAAATTTATCTACACGTAAGATATTTAAGAAATTCTGAAAAGTGTACGGTTCCATGAAAATTGGCGTTATAAGTTCAGATGATTATAAGTTCCGATCATTAGTATTAAAAAATATTATGAAGAGTATGAAGAGTGATCATTAGGTTGTAAAATTATATGAGATACATTTTCGGAGTTCCAATAATCTAATTTACAATTTTATATGAATTTTGGCGCACCCAACAAAGATATTTGGGTTATGGGATCTGTAGATTCGTCATCCTCATACAATTCCTCATCTTCCGATTCGTGTATATTCGACAGCAATTAGTTAAGTAAAGGAGTTGTCTTTCGGAATATTCATTACAAACCTTTTCCTTTGAGTCACATTATCAGGTTTTGGGCTTGATTTTTGTGGTGAACTTGGGGTATCAGATATTTTCTTGGTCGTGCTAGTCTCCTCAGGGTGAGACACAGAAAATTGCTTCGGCGTTGTTTTGGAAGCCCCAGCATCAGTATTTGTGTTTTTGTGCTCGACATTTTGCTACTCCAGGTTTCTTTACAAGATTTTGACAAAACTTTTTAGGCTGACACCGGCACAATCCAAATGAAAGTCGCGTCCACATACAGAACATTTCATAAATTCTTTTATATTTATTTCAAAATCAAACTTAAAGCATTTTGCAAGTTAATTCTTAGTACGCGACGAGGCCATCGTTTATGATTATGATTATTATTATCTGAAGTTGATATTGGGTGATGTTCACTTTTTAGTGGTGCCCTCTAGCTAGATTTTTTCAGTATAATTGCGGTTGATCTTTACCACATTTAATAACATGTCCTTGAACTTCTGGAAAACATACAAAAAGCAACTCATGGAACGGGATTTATTGAACTTTGTTCTTCAAGCTTAGTACTCCGGTCCCGTTGCCACTAGACCACTAGAGGCTTGCAATTGACGGACGACATAAGTTATGTGAAGGCGCCAATGCCCGCGTGGGCGTGTAGATGAGGTAAGAAACTGTGCTCCTATTGGTCAATCGCTTTACGCGTTTGGTGAAATGTGTTGTTGTGAGTGTTATTTGAACCAAATAACGTTCTGCACTGTTTGTATTTGCAAAATTGTTTGTATTCACGTTTTCACTTTTGTGAATAAATAAATTTCATTTCAAGATTTATTATTGCGGAGCAAACTGACAGCGGTTTGGTTCCGTCTAAGTGCGCGTGCAGCTAACTATCCACATCGATAAGCGACCATAATAGGCCCGCAGGATTTTCAGCTTCACCGATAAAATAATCTTTAGATTTGAATGGCTGGTTTAAAAATGAGTATTGCACACTGCCTGTCTAGATAAATTGTTGGGGATTGTCAAAAATTTGATGCTTAGCTTAAGCTTGTCCGTAATGTCCGTAATGCAACAGGTAATGGGTATTATCATTTCATAGATTACTTGGATTATTTACCACTAAGGTCCTGCTTGAGGGATTATATTCTTGTCTTGTTGCCTTAGAAGTGCATGATAATGGTGATTTGAGCAACTGACACAAGATAATGCCTCTTGAGATACGAGAGATCGCTTTCATGTTCTAAACCCCCAGTATTATGAGCTGATTATATAACGTTGCATACATAACTCTTTTAACAAGCTTAAACATGATTTTGACAATTATTAAACAAAGGCTTACTTTTCTTTCCTACTTTCTCTGTTTTTTTGTGCTAAAGTGTGTCGTAATTTAGTTCTGTCACTTCTGTCATACGTATTATTACTACATATGGACCGATTAAAGCGCCGGCAAGATCTCCAGCTCTTAACCGTAGATTCATGACTCATGCATGATTAAATGTTACGATAAGAATACGTTTAAAACAGAATTAAACTGTAAGTATTACAACAGGATAAGATATTCAACAGACAACTTAATTATTTAATAATTTAATTAACAATATTCAAAATACATTGTCAAAATTTAGGTATTTTTATTTCAACTCAATTACATAATAAAACTTTTTATCGGTTTATCATCAAATTGTCGACACTTATTTCGTCGAATTTCACTTCAAAGTCAACATTTCATGTATTTTCATTTCATCGAGAATTCAGTTCGTAGAATGGTCATTGCAAGTAATTTTAAATCGTGTATTTTTACTTGTCGGATGATTCATTAAATAGTTTAATTATGTCATGGAAAACGTTTCGTGATTTATTGTTTCAAGTATTTTTAATTAACATACAAATTATTACAAGGAATATTATTTAATTACTTCACGTAATATCATTTCAATAGACCGTGAGACGAAGTCGACGGAGCTCCGCTTAGCGGAGCTTCTATTCCGCGTAGTTGTAGCGCTTCGCGCCTTGACACAATTCTAACCTAACCTAACCTATAGATTAGTTGAGACCTAGCAGATGATCCGCGTAGTTTGGCGCTATGTGTATTCGATTATTTAAAAACAAATGTTATGAAACGTCGAACAAATGAAATTCGTTGTTTTGTTGTTCTGCCATTTAAAAATCATACAAAATGAATAATTTGCCAAATAATATTCCCTGAACAGTTATTCTATGACATAATAAAAATTGGAATGATCTGCTCATGAAATAAAATTACACCAAACAATCATTCGTGAACTAAATTTTACTTGAAACGTTTTCGATGAAATAAAATTTGACGAAACGTTTTTCGACAAAACAAGGGACACCCCTTTTTATCATTTTACGTTTGTATATTTTTTTATTTAGTTTTTGAGCAAAATTTCTACCTTAAACATTAAAAGTAATAAGTACTGCGTGTGGTATTTCCGTGGGACACCTTACATATTCAAAAACTATTTAGAAGGGAACCAACCCTAATATTACAAATACCTAAAACACAAAGTTAAATGAATAACTACTCTTAAAAAGTATCGCAATAGTAGGAGATCCGAATAGGAGACGATTTGCACCGGGCTGTTTATTCGATAATTTTGAATTTTCATACATTGTAAAAAATATGTGTATTCCAATTAGGGAATGCAAATTAACCGGTTATTAACCGTTTTTGTATGAAAATAACCGGTTAAAATCGGTTAAAACCGGTTATTTGCATTCCCTAATTCCAATTATCCTTTCAAATAAATAATAGACAATTAGAATCTCAAATTAAACTTGAAACTACTTACGAGGCTTAACAACATTGCTCACTTCAGGGACCTTCATCTTGTTTTTTTTACTTTATTTTATTGTTTTTTGTCTGTGCGCAAGAGTCGAGCTCGCGTCGCTCTGAGCGTCGACTGATACCATATTTTATTGCCGCTCGATTTTCCACAGATTATTTTAATACAGATGAGACACTTCAGATTAACTCGCTACTCATATCAATCAATCTGGCTAAACTTATCAAGTTTCACACGTGTAGTACGAGTAGGTATGGTCACTCACTTACGGACTTATTTACTAGGTAAATATAGGTAAATAAAACATTCCTGATATATTGGCGACCCTTTCTTTCAAAGCTGATATTTCTTTAACGGCGTTAGGGCCGCTTTCTTTAAAAAAACTCGTCTTACTCGGACAATCCGTTTAGGATCTACGATGCCACAGACAGATACACATATACGCGGATACATAGACACACAGATACACAGACACACTCATACACAGTTACACATGTTTAACTTGTAACACCCCTCTTTTTGTTGGGGGTTAAGAATGTAATAAAACAAACTCCAATTAATAACAAGAATTTAATTCAACAATTTACAAACAATAAGTTAACTTAAATACATTTTCTTACAACTACCTACATTATACTAGATACTAGTTAAGGAGGCTTGAACTTATCTATAAAGCAAGCGACATGTATTTTTGGTCTGCTCATTCTCTTAGAAAAATCTGTGGACCTAGGGTAAAAGGACATAAGTACTCCGAGGTTCATGTGGAAAAGAGTACAAGTCACATACAGACAGATGTGACTTCTACCTTATTTTTATCACGAGTTAAGTCGACTTAGGTATGTCGGTCACTAGAGCCACAGAAATATTAGATAGTTAAGATCACTTATCTGTTACACAACCTTATAATATTTTTCATATCTTATCGTGCCTGAGTTAGTGATGCTGCTAATTAAAATCGCATTTTTGTTTTTCGATTATCGATAAGGTTAACAAAAGAATTGTAATCGATTCGTATTCTGTTATATTTTTTTAATTTAATTTACCTACCTACTATAGAATAATACGTCAACATAGGTGTTTTTATGTGGTAAAATGTTATAATAAATGATTAGAATCGTATCGGCAAATCGATTCAGTCGAAGAACGATGTTTTTGTCAAACGGTCTTATTAGTCTGTTTCCCAAAAAGGAAGTAAAAGTAGTTTAATTATTTTATTTTTAGTTCTGAAATATGTCCTTAGTTTTTCATAATTTGTTTTTAAAAATTCGTAAAACAATAATTTTTGAAACGGATTTACCATAGATTCGTATTCTAGCAACGTTCGCGTGAAATATAAAATTTCAATCTGACACAGGCACAATAAGATATTATGAAAAATATTAGAACTGCAGCCTGGGATACACAAAACGAATTACCCCCCTTTTTTTTAATGAGCCATTTTTTAAGCTTTCTATTTAATGTTTTTTTTTTATTTTAGTCTTTACCTCTAGTAAATATTTTGCAAATTACAAAAGCGTTGACGTCTTTTATATAATAAAAAACGTAAATTTCATTAATTTTCTGAAAGAAACAATATTTCAAAAACACTGGCAATTAGTGCTATTTGTCAAAATATTTTTTTAATGACAATGCGTTGTTAAAATATGGTATATCATAATATCACAAATGATTTGGTTTCGCTGTCACAAGGTCAACAGTATTAACAATTATCACTTTAATCTGGACCTGCCTCTTCAGGGATCGTCGTCAGCTAACCCCGAAAACTGAGGAAAAGTGTAGGCAGCTGAAGACCCTTATATTACTTTTTCCGTTTTTTCTGATACTGAAACAAAAGACACGAATTAGCACAGTAAAATTCTACATTTTACCTCTCGGGTCGATCGTATCTCCAATTTATGTATCTGTTGGGGTGATGCCGCGGGCATCCACCATGACCATAAAATAACAAAAATTTTGAAATGCCTTTATTAAATATATTCTTAACATTTAGTTTTATAGCAATGTTGTATTTAAGAAATCAACAAGACAGAATACGATACGATTTGGTTTACGATTTATTTGTATATAAGTACCGAATAGTTACTGAGACATTTCAAATCTATGAGCAGTTAAGACTAATTGCGCAAAATTTTAAACGTTTATTAGTTGCTGTGCACTACAATGGGTACACTAATTAACAGTGATCGGAATAGGTAGAGCTAATTTGCCTAAACTTGACGCATATTCATTCATGCGTGAGAGAGATGGGAATACATTATTGAATGAACATGCATCAAGTTTAGGCAAATTAGCTCACCTATTTCCGATCACTGCTAATTAATTCCGAGGAGTCATTCGAAATTATGAAAATTCGGGATTTTAATGAATTCGAACTTATGAATTCATTAAAATCCAGATATTTTATGATTTCGAATGCAATATTTTGATAGAAGAATCTATTTTTCGACATTGCTTATAAATCAAACCTAACCTTACCTACGTATAGCATTTAAATTATGCATTCTCTCTAGTCTTAAATAGCTCAGGCATAGACTACACTTCATCCTGATACTAAAGACCTTAACCTTTGAAATGCATACGGAGAACAAAAATCTATAAAGGTTTTTATGGTTTCTTTTAAGGTAAATGTAGAAACCTACAAAACACAGTCTTACCAGTAGCATTCTCTATCGACTCTTCTTTCGGCGTACTCTCGTCCCACGACTGGCGCTCGCTGGTACCGAAAACCACATAAATGGTGTTGCAGAAGATGTAGATGAACGAAGACAGGTAGAAGACCTTACGCCATTCGTATGCATCCGTCTGAAACAAAACATACACCGTGGTAGATTATTTTGGGCTGAATTGATCCTAACTGAGAATCAAACAAACGACTGGCCAAGTTAAAAACAAAACCATTACATATCACAAGCAATAGAGTTTTACCCGGCAGAATAGAGGCTCGGTTTCAGCGTGTGTTTTTGTGGACATTAATATAGCGTTCAGTTTGCTCAATAGACCTCTGAGGGCTCAGACAAGATGCACTACGCTAACTAACGTTTCTATTTGATTCGTTTTTAAACCAATCGCGTCACTGGTAGACCACGTGACTTTTCGTATCACGTCATCTTCCAGTGACGCGATTGGTTTAAAAACGAATCGAATAGAAACGTTAGTTAGCGTAGTGCATCTTGTCTGAGCCCTCTGGTGTACAGTCAAAATCAATCAAAATCAAAATATTTATTCAGTAAATTGGCCACATACGGGCTCTTTTACACGTCGGTAATATACAGTGAATCTACTAGCGCTTCGGACAAGACCATCATTGCGGAGAAGAAGCGCCGCAAGAAACTCCAGCAGAAGGTCATTTTTTCAAACATAAAATACAATAATACTTAAAAGTAAGTTACATTACAAGGTAATAAAGCAACAAATATAAATTATTAGAACTATCACATATAAAAAAAATACAAATTCAAAATTAAAAACATTACAAATAAATGTAAAAATTATCAAGATTACATGTCAAATACATGAAACTAAAAATAATGACTAGGAGAACAACACGACGAGGTCTCTACGTCAAAAGCCATAACTGGAATCATTAACTGAGCAAAAAGTCCTTGCAGACGTGAACAGACCGGACCCCACAAACAGCACCCGTTCACGAGTATGACGCATATCTCAGCCATCGCCTCCCTCAACCATGTGTTCGGGAAGGTGGCGACCCGATCAACGACGCCGCCGTAAGCAAAGACCTTTGAGCGAGCATGACGTGCTCATGCTGCCGGACAGCATAAAAGTAATATTGTGTGATATAGCTGTCCGGCGAGAAACATCACAGTGTGCTCTCATTTAAAAGCGTCTTGTACAGTGGTATCTAACAAGGAAAGGTACCCAACTGTCCGGCTCCGATTTGTCTTATTTTGATATAATTATGTGTGTCTTAAATAACAGACACGTATTTTTTTTAGCTGCCCAATCTCAACCTGTTGGGAAAAATTGTCCTCCAAAGTACTGAAAAGTGACCAACTTCAGTAGACAATTTGTTAAAAAAATATTGCTTATTACTGGTTTGATTATATGTTTAAAAACATGAAAAAATAATGAGCAAGTGTTTTGTTATATCGGCTCAAACTCATATTTAAAAAAAATTACCCTTCAAAGTTATATATTTCTCATCAAAGATACACTTTATTTGTTTTTTTTTTGAACTCTTTGATCCGTTATTAGTTAGTTACAAGTGAAGTTAATAAAAGTGTTTTAAATACGCATCCATATCACAATATAAGTAAGAACATGAAAGAAGTAATGGTGCGTTCCTATATTTAAAACAATGGATAGAGATGTGACGTCTCGTTAAAATTTGACACATTTGTACGCATCAAATGTCAAATTTTAACGAGACGTCACTACTCTATCCACGGATTTGAATATTAAGTTATAATTTCTCATCAAAGATACACTTTATTTGGGTTTTTATTAGAACTCTTTGATCCGCTATTAGTTAGTTACAAGTGAAGTTAATAAAAGTGTCTTAAATACGCATCTATATCATAATATAAGTAAGAACATGAAAGAAGTAATAGTTCGTTCTTATATTCAAAACCGTGGATAGAGTTGTGACGTCTCGTTAAAATTTGACACATTTTGTACGTAGTAAATGTCAAAATTTAACGAGACGTCACAACTGTATCCACGGTTTTGAATATAGGAACGCACCATGCACCATAAGGCGGACTTGCGCGAACCAGAGTTAACCCTTAACCCAGAGTTAAGCGTCTACTTTTGTACGTGGTTTGCCGCCTAACCTCGGGTTAAGACGCTAACTCCGGTCCGCGCAAGTGGGCCTAAGTAGTTAACAACAAATTTTAGTCAGAAGATTAATTACCTAGCTAGAATAGTAAAAAAAATTGCAGGCTGTATATAATAGCAAATATTTTACTATTCGACATCTAGCGCTGTGACAAAACTTGATTACTTAAAGATTTGCTCATTACGATCTATCAGGCGCAAATTTATTACTTTTTTAAGAGCAATAAGAAAACTATTTCTTGAATGCCCCAGAAGCGGTTCTGATGATTGAATAAAAATAACGGAATAGAGGTTTGTGGGTCCAGAAACCGATCTATCAAGTTGTCATGTTCAGGAAAATTCATTTTCGTCACGATTTACGTGGTGCTTTTTGATTAATACAAAATAGAGTACATACATACATACATAATCTCACGCCTTCGTTCCCAGAGTGGGGTAGGCAGAGCTACAGAATTACAAACTTCTCTAAAAACTTGTTGATAATTCTATAACCACAATTTGCACAATTAGGCTAAGATGTTTACCAGCGTATTAGTGACAGGTTGCAAGCCCATCGCCTAACAGTACTACAAGCCTTTATTCCCTTAGTCGTCTCTTACGACATCCACGGGAAGACATGGAGTGGCACTATTCTAACTCGGCAACCACACAAAATAGAGTAGTATATTATAAATATCATATATATATAATTATGTATTATATATATTATAAATTAATAAATATCAGGGGACAATTTCACACAAATTGACCAGGTTCCAAGCTGAGGTCCAGGCTTGTATTATGGGTAGACAACGATATAAATACTTATATACAGAAATAAATACTTAAATACAAAGAAAACATCCAGAGCGCCCTGCCAAGATGCATTGCGCTAACTAACGTTTCTATGCGATTCGTTTTTAAACCAATCGCGTCACTGGTAGATCACGTGATACGAAAAGTCGTGTGATCTATCAGTGACGCGATTGGTTTAAAAAGGGAACCAATAGAAACGCTAGTTAGCGCAATGCATCTTGGCAGGGCTCTCTGGATTGAATAACAAATACTCGGGCTCATCACACAAATATTTTCCCATACCGGGAATCGAACCCGAGACCGCTAGCTTCGTAGGCAGGTTCACTACCAACTGGGCCAACGTATCGTCAAATATGGGATAACAGTTTAATGGTAGTAGGAACCTGTGCGAGGTCCTTCCGGATCTCTACCACCATCTTTTTTCCTTTAAGCTACTGCCAAGACACTTTATTTTGTGGGTTCTTTTAAGTTCTTTAGAAAAAAGCAATAAACAAGATCGACGAAGTCGCGAGCAAATACTTTTTTTTACCTCGTCCTTGATAATAGCGCCCGCCGCCAGAGGAGCGATGATGGAGATGATGTTGGCGGTTCCGTTGGTGATGCCCAGCATGGTGCCGGCGAAGTTAGGAGACATGTCCAAGTGCACCAGCTGGAAAGATACAATTTGTCTTATACCATACTACTCACCCAGTCCCAACGGAAGACCAGCGCTGGCTTAACAGAGATACCAATATTTGTTGTTACAATGGATTTACTTAAGGTCTGTTCATTCTTACATGTCTTATATAGTAAACAACTTTCTAACCTCAAAATGAACCTTTTTTGGCAAAAACAGCTGCTATTTTAAACAAAATAAAGCAATCACCGACAATACATTAGCCAAGTGATGTCCATAATGTTTATTCAGTTTACTTTATTTACGATCAAAGAGCTGCTTTAGCCGAAAATGGTTCATTTTGAGGTTAGAAAGTTGTTTACTATACTCGTATAAGACAAGTAAGAATGAACAGACCTTACATTTATCATAATTATTTACGCAATATATTACTGATACTCAATACTTTATTGCATTATGAATTGCAATAAAGTATTGAGTATTGAGTATTAAATAGTGTGGACCTATAGAAAAAGAAACGTTTTTTAACGTTTTTTTTATTTTTGTTGTATACACTATAACATACATACATAATCTCACGCCTTCGTTCCCAGAGTGGGGTAGGCAGAGCTACAGAATTACAAACATCTCTAAAAACTTGTTGATAATTCTATAACCACAATTTGCACAATCAGGCTAAGATGTTTACCAGCGTATTAGTGACAGGTTGCAAGCCCATCGCCTAACAGTACTACAAGCCTTTATTCCCTTAGTCGTCTCTTACGACATCCACGGGAAGACATGGAGTGGCACTATTCTAACTCGGCAACCACACGAGGAACATACAAGCGTTAAATTTGGTATGATTATTTAACAATACAAACCCTGAAGAAAAACCACAATATATACAAAAAATGGTCAAGTGTGAGTTGGGCTCGCGCTGATTCGACTCAAAATGGAATTCAAATTGGAATAAAATAATTCACTACTTTGCGGCAGTTTGGAACCCTCGGTGCGTGATTCAGACTCGCGCTTGACCGTTTTTTTTTACTCCATTTGTACTTATGCGTTGTTGTGAATAAATTTTCTTTTCTTTCTTCATTTCTTTACGTAATAAATCAGAACCAAAAACTCTCGCTCATCCAAAAATATCCGCCGTTACCGGGATTTGAACCCGTGACCGCCAGCTTCGTAGGCAGGGTCACTACCAACTAGGCTAACGAGTCCTCTAAATGCCAACGAAGAGTTACCATGTATCCGGTGTAGTATCCCGCGTTTAGTCCCACCACTAGGGACAGTAGTCCCACCGCTAAGTAAATGTTGCCAGCCGGGACGTACGCCAGGCCGATCAGGAATATAGCGGGCCCGTAGTGACCTGGGAATCAATTAAATTAATTTTAATATCATTGGAGCGAAGCTCCATTCTTCCCCGATTCGGATTTTCGTTTGTCCGCATACTCCTCCCAAACTATTAAAGATATTAGGATCAAATTTAGCCCGTAATACGACATCTAGTCAAGAAATACTAAATAAATGAAATTCGGTGAAATGACACATTCGACGAAATGTTTGTCGATATTTCAAGGGGATTCCCATTAGGAGGATTTAAACACATTTTTTTTCGCACCACAAGCAAACTCAACAGGACCCACCAAGTCGGTTTAGTCAGGAACCGTGCCATTATTGCCACGTTTGGTTACGTGTGTATCGGGCGACGCGCATTGGCGCAAGCCTAGTGACCGAGCGGCAATAACAGAAACTCCTAAAGGGCTGGAGAATACCTACTAATATATTTATACTTTGTTAATACTAACCAATGCTGTTGCTTATTTTCCGGGTAGCGGTGATGCTAAGCCAGCCCTTGGCTAGAACGTAGTCCGATAAGATCCCCACGGGGAAGCTGAGGAGGTATATACAGATGTAAGGAAGCGCTGATAAAACTCCGTTCTGGAAACAAATATAAGTAATATAGCCTACTATCTGATTGTAATTGAATTTGCTTAAATAAATGATTATGATTATTATTATAGTAGGTTTATTTCAAACATGTAAATAATTAGGTACATGGGGCCATGCATTAAAATGGGCCCAATGTTGCTAAAACAATATTGGGTCACGTCACGTAAAAAACGTCTACATCATTGCGAAATTGGGAAATGAAATACGTGACGTGAAAGCCAATCACTGCTGCATTCGCTCGAATGCATAGAATCAGGGAATCAGTTAAATCAGAGTCAACAGTACCCTAATTGCTCTTCCAATCCCGTTTTTTCAACGTGTATAAAAAAAACATTATAGAGTTTGCGATGTGAATAGTTTCTAATGATGTGAAATTTATCCTATAGTACCTACACGAACTTTTTATGAAACAAGCATTTAGTTAATATTACTAATGGCTTGGTGAAAAGAAAAACGTTCAGGTGCCATAAAATTGTACGATTTAGAGTGTGCACCAAAGGCCTTTCTTACGAAGGCCGTTTGCTGTATTAACTTAGATTTTATTTTTCAACCTACAATATTCGACCTTATTCCCAGTAGCTATGAATTAGTTTTTAATCCATTTTACCTCAGATAGATCCATTCAAGAAAGCAAGTTATACAACTATGCCAAATTTGAACTTGATACTCGTAGCTTCTGCAGTTCTGCTGCTGAGAAAAACAGCTGTGACATAAAGAGTACAAGCCGGGTCCCGTACCCAAAGGGTGCCAACGCGACCCTATTACTAAGCCTCCCCTATCCGTTCATCCATCCGTCTGTCTGTCAGCGGGCTGTATCTCATCATAAACCGTACTAAGTAGACAGCTGAAATTTTCACAAAGTGTGTACTTCTATTATTGCCTCTACAAATAATAACAAATAATAAACATTAAATTAAATTTAAAATTAAAGGAATGACACGGAACCCTTCAAGTGCAAGTCCGACTCACACTTGGTTGATTTTTGCATTGTGATACGGAACCCTTAAAACGGGTGTCATGCCTAGATGTCGAGCCCACGTCGATCCTTTAAATGATGTTTTAAATTGACTGCGAACCTTAATTTGTAAGTAATTAAAATATTAGGTACAAGCGCCCCGCTTTCGCTTTGCTTCGGCTTAAACAGGCCCTAATGTACTTTTCAAATGTTGAAAAAAATATCAAATAGGTTCCGTGGTTCCGAAGATTATCTGTCAGAATAATACAAACTCACAAAATTCGCACTCTCTCTTTATAAGGCTGCATTTCCACCAGAGCTGTGCGAGGAAGCTAAGCGGTGTGCGACGAAAAATCCACCAATAGGAGTAAGGCTAGTAAAACAAAATAATCCTATTGGTTGTTTTTTGTCGCATTACCGCTTTGCTGCCTCACGCAGCTCTGGTGGAAACGCAGCCTAATATTAGTATAGAAGTATAGGTAATATCGTAGGTACCGTTTTGATGTCGACTCCGAGGACTTGGCTCATGTAGCTCGGCATCTCGGTCATCAGAGTCCAGAAGCCCCAGTTCTGGCCGCAATGCGCGAAGATCAGGCTGATGAAGGGGATGGAGGTCAGGAGGGCCTTCCACGGAGTTGCGAATGTCTGGAATTAAAGTCAGTATGAGAGGTAGCTGGAGATTCTCTGGAGACCTCAGTAACAATCTGAATTTAAATTGTTATAATTGTTATTGCGAACACTTGATCGTAGGTAAGGTCTGAGACCCATAAATTTGAATTCTCGAGACTCAAGAGATTGTATCAAGACTGCAATCCTGAGATATCAAATGCGTTGCCAATACTGAAGACAACATAGAATGCCTCTATGCTGGTAATGCCACCGGTTGTCTGTCGGTTTGCTGTGCCTGTCCAAGTTCTCGCCTTTATATATCAAAAAACAATTATGAAACACCTCATCTAAAGATGATCTTACCTTATGCCCACCAACATGGCCCAATGAATTCTGAATGTACAGCCTCTCTTCATTACTGATCATCTTCGAGCTTTGAGGGTTGGAGGAGCCGATGAGCAGGTAGATGATGGTCCACAGGGCCCCGCAGCCGCCGTTGACGTAGAAGATGTACTCCCAGCCCAAGGAGTCGGCCAGGAATCCAGCAGACATCAGCTCAACAGCTGTTCCAAGTTGAGCTCCTGCCAGCATTACGCAAATTACTTTAGTCCTTCACTGAGCTCTAGTTTTTGTATACTATTTAACTAAATAAATACTTATGAAAATATCTAAAACATAGGAACAAATTATTTACCGGGGTCGAACCCACGACTGCTAGCTACCAACCAGGCGCACCACGTCGTCAAATATGTTGATATGTTTTTTAAATAAATATATACGAGTATGTAATTCAAATACTTTTATGTAACTGTCTATTGTAAATAGAATTTAAAAGTGCATATCAGTCAAAAGATTTTTTTTTTTTGAAACAACTAGCGCAATATCATAGGTTTGGTCATGGTCACCAGAAACACTACTAGCACGGGCGCACGGGAGCATTGGGAGCTCACCAAGACCCGGGACATCGGCGGGTGTGTGCGCTCAGCAAGCGGCCACGGAACCACGGCCGTACATTCCGCTGCGACAACCGATCCCGCGACAAGACCAAGACGACCCGACAGCAATAGGACGGGGACGAGGCTGGCGGCGCCGACAGGTGATAGAGTTATAAAACAATTCTAGCTCCCCATTTATAATTCCTTGTTTTGCCATTATTATTATTATTATTATGTCATTACCAATCACGGGACTATGGGAGTCCCGGACCTTTGGAAGGCGTACATGGAGCCGAAGCCAACACGCAGAGGCCTTTTATACAAGTTTAATTTAGTAAAGCGTTGGGACACCAACCGGCGATGGTCCCTGAGTTCAAACTATATAAGTATGCTCCCACGGACAACCACCGGTTAGTCTAAGACTATTTAGGAAAGGTGGGAACATTAATAATAGGCTCTATGAATGAACTGATATGGATTGGTGAACTAGGCTATTGATGAAACTACGGCGCCTGCCTGGCCAATGCTAATTACTTTGGTTTAAATGGCAGGCGGTGACTCGCCAACTCTGGAATGGGCCTCCCGAAATAGCCGCACATGCATAACAGCAGGGAGGCAACAAGTTCCAGAGGGGCTAAGGGTGGAGAGGCGCTTCTGGACTTTAAACGACCATAAGGTGCCCACTCGCCACTTATGCAACACATACGCCCGTCGAGCATTTAGCTCTTGCGACTCCAGTCTAACCGGCCAATAAAGGCAAGCCAGAGGTGAGGGTCTGTTCCTCGTCATTGTAAACCACAGCCGGCCGGTGAAGGCAAGCGTGAGGTAAAGAACAGGACCTACCCTCGGAAGCACTCAGGTCCGTGGTGTTGCCACTGACCAACAGATCGCCACTAGCTGCCCTGCAGCCTTATTATTATTTATACCATTACTACCATTATAAAGTTTCAAAATTCTCTTTTTCTAATTTTGTAGACGTTGTAGCTAATAATTTAAACAATTCAAAAAGTATTATTTCTATATTCCTTTGTATATCTAAAATCATAAATTATAAATTCCAGTATCACTAAACTTTTCTTAGAGGCGTAACCAGGTTACGTGGATGGCGCAATAGATGCAATATCCAGCGCGCGTCGCGACAGGCGCGCGTACTCAGCAAATTTTTCAAGTAGGTCGAGCGTAGTCGCCGACAATTAATTACAGAATTAACAGTGAATGCAATTTTATATCACATGACGAAATTGTCATGATAAAGGGCATTGGGTAAATTTATTTGAAGAATATTGTAATTTTTTTTTCAGCGGCCACGGATGATTTTTACGTAGTTATTTAGAGGACCTCTAAGCAAACATAGATATGTTATGTTATGGCGTTAAATAATATCGGAGCGGAGATTTTAAAGATTTAAGTATTCAGTTTTTAGTACAAAAGTACGCCCAGGTATGAATATTTAAATATCTCGGCATTACATAACAAAATATGTTACATAACAAAATATGTTTATTTTTAATAATTATATCATAATTTACCACTTTTACGAATGGCCTTGAAAATGTATGGAAATGTATTTACAAATGACAACACTTTTACCCAAACCCCTTTGGATTAACAACAATATTATTAACAATAATAATTATCATGAATAGATAAATACGTGAGTATTAACTCCGCAATATTATTTGAATTTATAATGATTAGTTATAGACTATACTATACCAAAAAGTTAGAAAGGAACGGTACATATTTATTGGAAAGTTAGAACGCTAGTCCTTTCTTGATCATGGTGAGGCCGAACCGTAGCCCTCTGTGAAATTATTTGGAGACTTATAGTCTTACCCCCTTACTTATAAATGTGGAATAACCATGGAGTAGCTAAACCATGTTTTGTCCTTATCCGTCATTGTGACATTTGAATTTGACAGATAAGGACGTAACATGGTTTAGCTAATCCAAGGTTATTCCACGTTTATAAGTAAGGGGGTATATGTATTTGTGATTCTAACTATTACAGGCGCACCGAGATGTGCGACCTGATATGCCATGTCCGTGTTAATGGATGCCCATGTTTATGGATGTATATTGAGAATAGGGTGACCATGCCCAAAACTATGATATTGCGCTAGTATTATTTTTTTGCGGAGCAGTAGACTCCACGCGCTATTACGGCAGTAGAATTATAAAGGAAGATGTACCGATACCGCACTACTGATGCATTGGATATTATATAAAGAAAAAAAAGCACGGGGAAATACCCAGTAAAATATGCATTGAGTTTAATGGTCCAAATTTAATTAATTACCTTTTTTATTTTATTTATTTTTTCATGCAGAGCAGTTAACAGTGACACTAGGAAAACATTACAGAAGAACAGATATCTACTTTTTTATTTCTTTTTAGTGAATTGTATAAACTTACATATACTAAGTAAATAGTTACAAATTCTCCTGCCCTCTGAATATTTATATTTCAGATATCAAAAAAATATGTAAACAAGTAAAATGCATTTTTTTTTCTGTTACCCCCGGTGTGAAGGGAACTTTCGGGGGAGTTGAAGTATGGCAGTTAGCCACTTTCAGTGTTGTACAGTAACACAATAGCTTACTGTAACATAAACGCATATTGCTTGTCTCAGCGTCAACCTAATCTGTATATATATAGCCATACATTATATGTAATAGACATAATACGCACTACCAACTAGCGTCGCTCATTGTCCCTGCCAGGACCTACACCCAAGACCCTCTTCCATTACAGAGGTAAGCTTAGGTAAATCGTGAAAGTTTTATATTTTTTATAACACTTAACTATACTTTACTAATTATTTACTAACGCACAAATCGCATTAACTTATAATATAATAGCGACCCGCCTTCGCTTCGCTTCGGTTTATGTGAGTTTTCTGACACCAGATAAACCTAAACTACATTCATGAAAACTTTCTTCTTGAATCACTTTATCTATAGGTGAAAACTACATTAAAATCCATTGAGTAGTTTGAAAGATCTAAGCGTACAGTCAACAACATAAATAAGTGATCATTTATGTACCTTGTCACTTTAACGTCGTGTTTGAAATGTCATACAAAATTGTGAAACGTTTGAAAGTGACAAGGTACATAAATGAGTATTCCCTTGGTTGATATAACAACTTTTCAGCTATTTTCGGTTTGCCTAATATCGTTTAGAATATTTAACCATTTGTCTAACAACACTTTTCATATTTTTTATTTAGTTGAATGATTTGTTGAACGAACCTCGTTAAGTCTAATAGACTTTTTGCACCATTTTTGTATAGTCTAATATTCTTATACCTAACGATTAAGTTACCTAACTGTCGTTTAGTATAACTTATATTTAATCTAAATGATTGTACTGATCATTTGATCGAAATTCATTTAGCCTAATTGACGTTCTGCAATATTATTATTTAGTCTAATATTCGTATATCTAACGATCATGTCGTCAAATTAAATGCAGATAAATAAGAGTGATCCCTTTTTCATAGACATTCGATATTCTTGGATTCGAATATTTTGTTTTTAAGTTAGTTTCTTCAATCCATAGTCTAATATTTTTTATTTCATGGGTTATATATAAACCGATATTTTATTTCAACTATCATGCAAGTTAGGTCGAATACTATTTAAAAACCGAATTCAGGGCACCCCAAATCTACGTGGTCTTGTCTGCCCTACCCCTAGAGTGTTTTTGCAAAATGCGGAGCCAGAAGCACGCGAGGAGGGCCCGCGGAGCGAGCATGCGGAGGCTGGAGCGTAGCTCGCGAAGCTCTCGAAGCGAAGGTCTCGCATGCGAGTGTAGGGTGGGTCCCTCGAGCGAGAGTTCTGGCGAGAGCCCGCTGATTTTAATATCTGCCCCGTTGATTCATTTTTAGATTGAATTAGGTATATACTTATGTGAAAAAAATGTAAATAAATTGTGTCTATACCGAATGAATGATGAATTATGGTTTTTAATTTACCTACTAATTAAAAGAAATAATTACAGTGTAATGCGACTGAATGAACGAGGTTTGGATTTATTATAACTATGCCGTACAACTAGTGGACAACTTTAACGAGTAGGGTTATACTGTAATCGGTATTCTTGCGAAACTATACAACTAGATGGCGTTAATTACTGCTTACAAATATTTGCAGCAAATAAAAAAAACTATTTATTATAACCTCGTGCCACCTAAGAAAAAAAGGCAAGATCAGCCAAACACCCAATATGCAATATATTGGCTAAATATTTTTATGTCGAAACTGTCCCTAAACATAACACATTTTTTTTAATGAACATTTCGACAAGGATTGCCGCGAAACTTTAAACGTGATATGTTATTTGTTACTGTATGTACATCGTATCCATGGGCTCAGCTAATAATTTTATTTCTTATATATGGCCCGGAATGCCAAGTGTTACCTACTTTGTATAACATAAGGTAACTACATACATTGAGCCTCACGAGGGTAATGATTCTTTTTTAAATTCCACTGAATAATCAAATATAAAATATTGCCTAATAGTCAATAATAGGCGATATGAGTATCTGAGAATTATTTATACTGATATTATGCACTATGAATAAAACAAAATTCATTCATTTGACAAAATTATATCAAATGAATGATTATTTAAAAAATATTATTTGGTCAAATTATTATTAGGCAATAAGAAAGCAATATTATACAAACTGATATTAAGCACTTCAAAAATTATACAAACCGAAATTATATAGTTTGAGGGTTTATGAAAAATAATATTATATTAAACGATTATAAGGCTAAGTGAATGTTTATGACAAGTGATTTTAGACAAACTGAAATTATGCCAATGGCAAATAGATAAAACGTTGTTATACCAATCATTAGACAACCACATAAATGATCACTTATTTATGCTATTGACTGTACATATAGAGGGACATACGGCGGGAAGCGACTTTATTTTTAACTGACTTCAAAAAAGGAGGAGGTTATACGTTCCACTGTTTTTTTTAAAATGTATGTTCAATGGGTACTCCGTCAATTGTGGACCGATTTAAAAAAAAAAAATAGTTTGGTCGAATATACTTTCGGGGTGGTCTTATTGTCACCAAATCTGAATCTGATGAGGGAATCAGTGAGGAATTGAGGGAACTCCTCAAATATTGTAGGCAAACATATAGTGATTTTAGTATTTTTAGTAACAAGTCCAGCATTTGCATTCAGAAAGTATCATTTGGTGAAGTGGAACTGATGATGAAGACAACGGATGGCCACCGGAACTCCTCAACGGTACTGATTTCAAAGGTGGTGATAAGATATATCGATTAAGATAGTTGAGCGACTACAACGAAGAATATTTACTTGTTGAAATATGACTATGACTTTCCCGCGGCGTTGCTTGCTTGAAATAACTTAAAGTTTCATATTAACCAAGAAGTGGGACTACGTAACAGCGTATTATGATCACAAAAAAGTATAAAATAAAATAAATGTTTTAAAAAACAAAAAAGTCGACATCAGTTGGACTAAGTTATTAGGTACCTGCAATTTTAAAAGAAGTTCTTTGTGGCGCTTTTGAAGGCGGTTTTTTGTTTTTTTAATATTCTATATTTTGTAAAGATAATGTTCGGATAAATAGTATAATAAATAAGATAGTAAAATGACATACTTAGGACTTATTTATGATTTTTTAATACTTGCAACATATTTTTACAAAGGCATAAACTCATCCACGTTATTGCTTCTCCACATTTATTACATATTATTTTTTGACGACTGCCAATATCTTTATCTACAAGACCATCACGTTGTTCGCGACGCCACAACAAAAAGCGGTGAATGAAGATCGTATAAATGTTATGTCAGTCAATTTTCATTCCGCATCACCACGCGTAACGTAATTTAAAAGATTACGAGTTTCTGTTTACCACGGAACATAAACATTTAACGAGGGCCCTTGTCATTCTAATCACTTATCTTTATGCTGTTTCAAATGAATGTTATTTACGTTAGCACTGTTAACCGACTTCAAAAAAGCAGGTTCTATGTTCCGATGGGTTCTTTTTATGTATTTTCACCGAATTGAGGACCGATTTCGAATTATTATTATTTTGTTTCATAGGTTATACTTTTGACGTAGTCCCATTTTTACCAAATTGGTATCTGATAAGGGTTTCCTTGAAGAATTGAGGGAATTCCACAGATTTTGGTATTTTCAGTAACAAGTCCAGCATTTTCGTTTAGAAGGTATCATTTGGTGTCGTGGAACTAATAATGAAGACCGCAAATGGCCACTGAAACTTCTCAACGGTCCAATTTCAAGGGTGGTGATAAGATATCTCGATTAGGATAGTTGAGCAAGTAAGATGAAGCACATTTAAATGGTTTAAATATATAATTATGACTTTCCCGCGGCGTTACTTGCGGCGAGCTTGAAATTATGTCCTACAGTTTCGTAAGTGGGACTACATAACAGCATTATTATAATCGGTATAAAATTGCATTTTTGAAGGCGGTTTTTTGTTTTTTAATCTTTTACAGTATAATGCAGATAAGATGTCAATCCTGAGTAGGGTTGCCAGATGATAATTTGGCAAAGGACGACTGATAGGTCTAAAAAGGAGGATTTTCTGTAAAAAAAAAGGAGGACATTCATAATAAAAGATTTTTTTGCATAATTTACTTTATTTTAGTCGTCATATTTAGCTGAGCTGCCAAATTTTGCAAGAAGGTCTTGGTTTTTCAACACATAATTATGGAAAAGTTCACACGTCTTATTTTTAAAGTTATATTGAGTTACAATTAAAGATTTAACTGACTCCACGCTTAGTCTGTTTCTCTCTTTTTGTTTAAGAAATAGAAATAGAAATGCTTTATTCGGTGCTAAAATAAATTAAGAATGTACATAAACAACAGCAAAACATAAAAAAGTAGAGTAACACAAACTTAGAGTACTTAATCTAAAATTAACACCGAAAAGGTCGCCACTCAGCATGGTGTCAGGCTTAATAGCCTTGACGCTGGTTTTCAGGGCCGCCGGATTGAAGAGAGATTGTTTCGATTCGCATGGGGCATTTTCAGCACGAATTAATGACAATATAGCAAAAGGAGGACATACGGTAAGTAAATGAGGACGGGAGGACAAAATGTGAAAAAGGGGGACATTAGTTGGAGTGAAACCTAAACACTCGTGCAGGGGTCTTTTTGTGACGCACCGCATCATGACGCACTACTCACTTTATATTCACGACATTGTAATGTTTGTCAGAAAAATATTAACATGTTCGCCCGCGTGCATGCAGTCGGCAAGCAGCTCCGCCACTCGGGGCGTTTGAGAACAGTTCCCCGTCGCATGGCACTTGCAGGGAAGAACCCGCGCGTCATTGGTCCCACCTTTTACGAGCGTCTACCCTCCGAACTTAGGAATGAACCATCCGACGAAGCATTTGGACGCCGGCTGAAAGACCTTTTATTGGAAAATCCATTATACTCAGTCAAAGAGTATAAGGACCTTAATTTATAATTAGGTACATAAATTATTTAAAATGTTTTGATTTGATCTGTGTTGTTGTTTTTATTATTTCTGATGTTTTGACTTATTATGTCATTTATTTAAAAAAATATATGCTAATTTGGTTGCATGTAATTTTTAAGACGATCCTTAACGGTGATAACTCCTTAGTTTTGTATTTTTACTATCCTGACTTCTTATTTCTATTTTTGATTATAAATTTGTGTATATTTTTGACGATTCCAATGTAATTTCTTGTACTTTTGACATAACATGCAATGTATACTGTGACTTACTTTGGAAAATAAATATCATTCATTCATGTCCTCCTTTTGGATACCGTCTGGAAACCCTAATCCTGAGCCATTGCACCACCACGCAATTTCAGTAAAACAATGCTAAAGATATTTGTTGCGTATCATGTATAGTAATAACAGCACTGTTTTACTGCTGTCTACGTTATCAATATTCAGAAACTTCCTGGTTGTGCAATTTGTCAGCATTGACTTCTTATCTGCCTAGTACTGTAGTTATGACGGGTTCGGTCCCGTTGGCCTTACTTGCATTTAGCCTTGGCGAGCAGAGCACCTTAGTTGTATTTTGTCCTGGTGGCAAAATGCCTTGGTCTGTAAAACGCCCCCATTGCTTTAAGGCAGAGTATAGACGGAATGACTTGGCTGTAAAACGACTTAATGTCATAATGTTTTAATAGGTAAATGGTCTGGATAATCTTCACTTATCAAGACAATACAATCAAGACCTTACACAATTGAGTCATTCTGCCTACTTGTGCATTTCACGACCTAGACGTTTTGCTAACTAAGTCTTACTGAAACTAAGACAATTTTGTAACCCTGGCATTAGATAAACAAATCATTTTGCATACTTGGTCAGTGTACTACTGAGACGTTTTGCTCGCCAAGATTTAATGCAAGTAAGGCCGACGGGACCGAACCCGTTATGACGTAAGCCGTCAATAATAATTGGGTGAATATTCGGGCGTTTCAACCGCCGTCATTGTTGTCTTCGATATATTGACTAAAATAATTATAACTACCAGCAACTTTTGATGTCAAAATCAACGTACCCGGGGGTAGTGTCTATTCCATTTAAAAGAACAAGAAATTTATAAAGTTTATCTTGAATAATATGCGAAGACAATAATGACGGCGGTTAAAACGCCGAATAATCACCCAATTACCCAACTGCTGAAGAAGAAGTATTGTTTTTAACGACGTATTATGATAACACCTCAATAACAGACATTTCAGGAGCATCGCGTAGTATTTTAAGCCTGCTTACATCTATGGACGCGGAATCGAAATCGAGTTGTATCGAACTGAGCCGTACCAAACCACTTCTTTTTCGCTTTTTTTTCATTGGCAAGGCGTTGGCAAACTAGCACACAGGCCATCTGATGGCAAGCGGGATCTGAGACCCCTACACATTTAAAGACTACGATCACAAGACTACAAATGCGTTGCCAGCCTTGAAGCCTATGGGCATAAAGGCTTTTCTGACTAGCTTAAGCCTTTGCGTTGATAGATGTGGTCCCTAAAACTAGGAGTTACCTGCATAGATCAGTGTTCCCAGTCGACTCTTCTCCTCCAAAGGCACCCATTTTCCTATGAGGTTGTGCATGCTCGGGTAAATAAAGCCTTGGGCCAGACCCTGCAAGACTCTGCAAGCGCAGACCGCTTGCCAGCCACCCTACAACAACAACAAAAACTAGAAATTTCAAACCACTAAATACTAGTAAAGCTAGAGGTAGCTATAGAGCTAGGGCTCTTTTCTACTCGGTAAATTCAGATTGCTTTTGATATGTTTAGTACTGTTTTTAAATCACCTGCCATTAATGTCAAGTAAATAAGAGGGGGGGATGATCGTTGCTCGCGTCCGTAGGTTTTACCCACGAAACCCTACACGTGTCCCCTGGGTGGTGCTAAACGAGCAGCAACGCCGAGCATCAGGCGGCGGCGGTAAATAACCTGACCCCCTCCGATCCCCAGTCGGAGGCCGGCTATTTCAAGCCGCGAGGGTGTAAATGCCCTCAAAAGATGAAGGTACGCCAACCCGCAATGGCCAGCGTGGCGTTACAAGGCCAATTAACCTGCATGCAGATACAACCAAAACCACGGCCCTCAGTTCCCAGTAGTCCTACTAGGCCTGGCTACGGCAGTGGTCGGGGAACCAGTAGGACAGAGGGTGCTAAGAATCCCTGGGAGAATGGATACGGCTGCCAACACGTTTACTTGGCTACATATAATGTCAGAACACTGTTAACGGAAGAACGCTACCAGGAACTGGAATCCGAGGTCCTCAACAAAATAAAATGGGACATTATTGGTCTTAGCGAGACAAGAAGAAGAGGTGAAAGCCTGGTTAAGCTTACGTCAGGACACTTACTTTTCCACAAAGGCTACGAAGATAAGTCACAAGGTGGAGTTGGACTAATCATCAATACCTCGATGGCAAATAAAATGCGTAACATTAGAGCGGTGTCACCACGTGTCATCTACGCCACTTTTGATTTAAATAAACGTTACTCACTCAAAGTCATCCAAGTCTACGCATCAACATCCGCACACCCAGATGAGGAGATTATGGAATTTTATGACGTCATAAGTACCGCATTAAGTGAGAATCCTAGCTTCTACACCGCTGTTATTGGGGATTTCAACGCCAAGTTAGGGAAACCCCGAGAAAATGAAGAGTACGTGGGCAAATTTAGATTAGGGGAAAGGAACTCAAGAGGGCATGACCTAGCTAGTTATCTCGGCCAGAAAAAACTTTTTGCCATGAATACGTTTTTCCGCAAGAAACCACAAAAACTATGGACCTGGAGAAGCCCAGACGGGAAAACTAAGAATCAGATAGATTATATTCTTAGCTCAAAAAGGTATATCTTCGAAGACGTAGACGTCATCAACATGGTGGGTGCGGGTAGTGACCACCGCATAGTGAGAGCCCGATTAGCCTTCAACCTCAAGCTCGAGCGGCGGCGGCTAGTCGAAACGAACGGACCACCTGAAGACAGAAGATACATAGGGATACAGCGAGAATACTACCAGGGCAAACTTGCAGAGAAACTGACAGCTGAAGAAACTTGGGACATAAACGCAATAAACGGCCAACTAGTCAGCTCTATCAACGAAACGCTAAAGGAGATAAGACCTAAATCCAGATTAACACAGGCACCAAAGTCACAAGAGCTAGCTACGCTATTAGAGGAACGCAAGAAAATCCTGGCCACCTCATGTCAGACTGGCATCTCTATAGTCAACAAGCAAATAAGGCACCTCCTTCGAAAGCAGCTTAGGCAGAGAAAACACAAGCTAATTTTGGAGACTATAGAGAAGCACAAAGGACCGAAGGTGTTTAGGAAACAGCTAAAAAGGGGCAGTCAGCAGATTCATAGGCTGACGACGGAAGAGGGTTCCATAACAACGGATCGAACGAAAATTCTGGAAGTAGTTGAAAACTATTATTCAGAATTATACAGTTGCAAAAATCCGGAAAAGACTACAGCCCCCAAGGATCCGCGAGCTCCATTAAGGAAACATCTTACCACGGATCTTCCCGAGATCAGCTTATATGAGATAAAACGAGCCCTTAAACTCATGAAAGCTGGAAAGTCGCCAGGTGAAGATAAGGTCACATACGAAAGTCTGCAACATGGCGGAAGAGCAGTATTGAAGCAGTTGCAGATACTGTTCAACAAGGTGCTGTTCGAGGGTGTGCCACCAGAGGAATGGAGAAATGCAATAGTAATTATGCTGCACAAAAAAGGCGATGTCACCAAACTCTCTAACTATCGGCCTATTTCCTTGTTAAGCCATGTCTACAAGCTCTTCACCAAGGTGATCACACTGCGTTTAACTAGCCGACTCGACGCAGACTAACCAGTGGAACAAGCAGGCTTCAGGGGTGGCTTCTCAACAATCGACCACGTACACACTGTTCGCCAAGTGGTAGAGAAGTGCAACGAATATAACCAGCCCCTAGTCGTAGCCTTCATAGACTACGAGAAGGCATTTGACACTGTGGAACACTGGGCAGTTATGCACTCTTTACAAAGACGCCAGGTGGACAGTAGGTACATAGAAGCTATCAAAGCGGTATATTCCTCAGCTACTCTGCAAGTTAGGTTACACGAGCTGACGAACCCAGTTCAGGTGAAGAGGGGTGTGAGGCAGGGAGACATCATTTCCCCTAAATTGTTTACGTCTTGCCTGGAGGATGTTTTTAGGCTTCTCGATTGGTCAAATAGAGGCATCAACATCAACGGGAAACAATTAACACACCTACGATTCGCTGATGACATCATACTCTTCGCAGAGAGCCTGGAAGATGTGGAAGCCATGGTCGCTGAACTGTACGACGTATCTGTAATGGTGGGTCTTAAAATGAACATGGCAAAAACAAAGATAATGTGCAAGAACACCGATGCCACCCACATTACAGTTCATCGTCAGGTGCTGGAGAGGGTGGAAGAGTATGTCTACCTCGGTCAATTGTTAAGCCTAGGAAAAAGTGGACAAGACCTGGAAGTCCAGCGCCGAATCCGCTTAGGCTGGGCGGCTTTCGGTAGATTGTCCGACGTGCTTAAAGGGGACATTCCTCTGAATCTCAAGCGCAGATGCTTCGAACAGTGTGTCCTTCCCGTCCTGGTATATGGAGCCGAAACTTGGACGCTCACGCAGAAGGTGATCAACAAGCTGCAAGTCACGCAAAGGGCGATGGAACGGGCGATGTTGGGCTTCTCTCTCCGCGACAGAGTCCGAAATACGGAGATCCGGAGACGAACAAGGCTCACCGATATAGCCAAAGTAATCACAATAAGGAAGTGGAAGTGGGCTGGACACATATGTCGCAGAGATGATGGAAGATGGGGAAAGGCTGTGGTTGAGTGGAGACCCAGAACCGGGCGAAGAAACGTTGGCAGACAGGAGATGAGGTGGACCGACGATCTGGTCAAGGTGGCAGGAAGGTGCTGGATGAGGAGAGCACTGGACCGAGATGGGTGGCGAGCAATGCAGGATGCCTACACTCAGCATTGGGTGGCTATAGGCTGAAGAAGAAGAAGAGAAATAAGAGGTATCATAACGTTGACAATACAATAACATGTCAAGAGCAATATGGCTTTACCGTATAGAATAGAGCCTCTGAACAAGTACGGTCCAGTGCAGGTCGTAAACATCTTCTTTAGCCTTACTGTTTTATAAATTAGATGACGTATCCGTTAAACATTTAAATTCCATTTCAGAACCACAAAGTTCTGAAAATAAGCTTACTCAGGATCCACCTCTTTGAATAACAGTTATTTATTGCTGATGTAATGATACAATAAATGTATCTTTTTGCCTAAACTACTGCCTTAGACCCTACGAACAAGAATGCCATTGTAAAATTTCTAGTCGTGCATAAAATGCTTCATACATAAGTTATGTTATGAAACATGGAATAATTATTTTTTTGGCATAATTTAATCACCCAATTTGCCCCACCTTGCAAATATAGCCTCGAAATGTATGAACCACACACGAGGTGGATCTATCAAAAATTCCGGCAATTTTGAGGATAGTGATATGGCCAGGTCATAACATCTAGTCTTAGGTCGAAGTTCGGATACACCTTTCTTTGGATAGTGATTATTTGTTCCAATGTAATGATATGATTAATTTATGTTTTGCTTAAACTACAACATTACGATTTTGTTACATTAGTAATTATTAAACTCCCAAACTTAGTTCCAAAAACAATCAAATTGTGCATAAAATTCATTACCAAATTGCACATTACCAAAAATACCAAAGCCAATGTGCCCCACGTTGGGCGCCAAAATGGTTTCGACACGTATGAACCAAACACGCAGTTGACCTGTCCAGAATTCCGGTAAACTTGAGAATAGTGATATGGCCGTAACGTCTGGTTAGGTTACATAAGGTCTGCACCTCCTTGCTAATCTTCCGCCTTCAATGCCGAGGGTCCTCTGGTTTCTGCGTCCGTTGTCATCTGTGCCTAAACGGGATCGGGGGCCAGTTGCCTCAGCGGTGCGAGCAACTATTGCGTGTTAGCCAATAATTGCTTATTACTCGGCTTCTTTAAAAAATAGCTAATGTGAAACCTTCTGTTAATGGGAGGAGGCGCTTCAAATTAAATAATAGCCAAGACTAAGTTGAAATTAATATAATTTGTAATATCACTAGATAGTAGTGTTTAAATTGTAGGGCGGTGGGCAACTGTGTTCCCATCGCCGCTGAACTACGATCTCCGCGTCCCCGACGCGGTAGAATGAATTCATTTTGTCAACGGGAACGCTGGCGAGGATGTTCCTACAAGACTACAATTGTTTTGTAATGAAGGAACACAACGAATCATACATTGGTATTTGTCAACGTCATCATAACACAGGTTATCTCAACGCCAATCATCGAGACTTGCGGAAAATCTTAGATGATAAGAATATGGTTGTTTTTCGATAACATCTCTAAAATCTTTCCACCTGTGACTGATGCATGATTTGATGATAACCTGCGATTGTAAAATTGCACTTGGCTTTGATAGCTGAGATTACTGTCATTTTATGATCCTCTTGAATTATGCATGAGATTTGAAGCCGTAGTCTAAATCATTGCAACAAAGTATTGAATGTGTAAATAATTCGTACCTTCGGTAAAACAAGGGCACGATTGCACTTGTGTCATATTGTACATTGTGCCCTTGTTCTACCGAATGTGCGAATTATTAACTGGAGCTGTATTCTACTTGGTAAGTACACATTGCTTTTAACATGTCATCGTATTGTTTTTACTCAGCCGTCATTACTGCCAAGGTAATAAGAGCTTTCATGAAGTTGGCAATACGATAACATATCAAAAGCTATAGCCTCGTAAAGCCCAGTGTGCAATAGAATGTACATAATTAAGGCAATTTAATTTGAACTGAGTTGCAATGGGAATAAGGTTTATTTCCCTATGTTCATAAACAGAAAATGGCATTATCGAACAAACGTAATTGAACTTTATTTCTTCGATGTTAGACTCAAAGTCCCGCTCACAATAAACTCCCTTTTTGTAGTATAGCAGAATATAATAGCCTCAGACATCGGGTTATTTGGAGAAAACTCTTATTTACTTGATAAGAATGGCGGCTGGGTTGAAAACAGTACGAGAACATGCCAAACGCATATCATGCACCAAAAAAGGCATGGTATCCGAAAAAAATATGTTGATGTCTTAACGACGCGCTAATTTTTTTTTGTGACGAAGTGATTAATGGTACGAGACACTTTGAGATAATGGCCTAGAAACCCATTTGATTATCTTTAACGTAAATCAAAGTAGTTTTGGACTAAGTTCTAGGCTGTAATCGTATTAAGACAACGAAAAACATACTCACAAAGAGAAATAAATACATATGTGCATAGAAAAACATCCAAGACTCACGAATACCGACTAGGTTAGCCGCATCTTCGGCTATGGTTATACTGTTTATTAGGTAATCTATGTATGTAAAACTCTTCGTGACCTTTTCTAAAATACTATAACATCATAAGACTTACTTTTAGGGCCGTATTAATAAACTAATCTTGGTTAAGATGATGTCTCAAGACAAGACCGAAATGAGAGTTGTCAATGACTTGACGTTCACTTTGATGTATCTTGAGTGAGACGAGCAACTCAGACAAGATGACCTTTTTTATCGAGGTCGCATTTAGAGTCAGTACACAAGTTTAAAAAAGGTGGTAATACTTTGTAAAAAACTAATACTTACATATTTAGCGGCAGTCGGTAGAATCAAGCAGACGAGAGAGTTGCAGCCAACACCGATGGTGACCAGTATATTCCCGCCGTACTTGTTAGCCAGGAGACCACCAGGCACCTGTAGCACCAAGTAGCCCCAGAAGAAGGAGGACAGGATCACGCTCTGCGTCTGCATGCTCCAGTCAAATCTCTGGAATGAAGTGGTTGTTCGTGAGGAAGAGGAAACTAAGTTTTTTGTGTATTCTAGAAAAGTTGTGTTACATTTTTAGGCTTTCTTTTGTCAGCAAGGAACGTCTGTTTTCGCCGGTTTAACTCTTAATACTAGAAAACTGCTATATGGCATGGTTTTACATATTAATCACCCTGACAAAGCTATATAGAAATATTTCGGACTTGAGACCTGTGACTAGGGGAGTCCCACAGGGGTCTATGTTGGGACCTCTGCTATTTATTAGATAAATAGATAAAAATCTTTCTTCAAATATAACGAAGTGACACAATGAAACACCTTTACATAATTATTAATTTTTCTGTACGGTGTAGAATAAAGTGTGTAATTTTTCTTGACGTTGCCTCTATTTTCATGTTTTTTTTTCATTTAAGTTTTTTTTTATATTTTAGTATATTTTACAAACAACTTTATATAGTGAAAAGGTTTAATCGTATCTTACATAATCTATATATATGTAAGCTCCTCCTCATCTTTAGGTAAAGGGAGCGTCACGATGGTCGAACTTAGGTGTAGGCGAGGATAGTCGGGCAAGGAGAACCAAAAGCCTTTTCTGGATGTTTCACAATGTCTCGTTTAATTATCAAAATACAGTCAGTTAATAAGAAATCCGCCTGACGACGTTCCAGGGGCACGGGGTGCCAAGGTCAGATCAGAACTATCACGCTCGCGGCGTATTTACCATGTTTCACGACCCAGTTTTACCAGCGAAGTCTAGAACAAGAGTGTCAAACATGGCGACGCACGTCCGGGATCCTACTCACAACACCATAGTAGTGCTAATGGATACTCCGTTCCTTTCACTCGCCCATCGTACTGAAGTCGAGGGAAAGTGACGGAGCAAGCGTAACGTTCGAACTATGAAAGTAGAGGCCCAGTGCCCGAGTTACGTCAGAGTGAGCAGGACCGTAACTAAACAGTATGTCTATTCGCTCTCAAACCACACGCGCCGTCATATATAAAAGGCAAACCTGACTGACTGACTTAGATATCAACGCACAGCCGAAACTACTGTACCTAGAAACTTGAAATTTGGTACAGGGGTTCCTTTCATGATGTAAGTGAGCACTAAGAAAGGATTTTTGAAAATTCATCCCCTAAGGGGTTAAAATAGAGGGAGTAGCGGGAAACTAATTCTACGCGTACGAAGTCGCGGGAGTCCTCTAGTACATGATAAAATTGATAAAATCATCATTTCAACATTTAGATCTGTCTGTGTCCAGTAGAGTGAAGGTAAGGTTAGGTTGTAGATTGTATCGTCTGGTTGAGATTAGGTCACGTGCCAGCTCTGTCCGTAATCATAGTGTAGATGTCGATACAACGTGTTTGTCTATTTGTAATGTGAAATAGGGATTGGTTGGCGGGCGATATTTACACTTTATCCTTCTATCGAGTAAATAACGTTAATGTACCGTATTAAATATCAAAATTTCGTAGCACTTTTTTTTTTGTAATCGCCTGATGGGCCTAAGACAAAAGTCCTTGATTTTGTTTGCTTTTTGCTTTAATTACTTTAAGAAAAAAGGGCAGAGGTGAAAATCCCTTCCGGAGACCTGGGAATTGAGGGCCCAGGTACTGCCGGGCTCGCACCGGCTAAAAATACCAATGCCCCTATTACCAACTACAATTTAGTCTCCCGCGGATACTACCCCAGCCAGTACTGAAAGGCCGGAGGAGAAAGTCTTTCCTCCGTTTACATATCCGCGGGGTTTTTCCAAAAAGGGGGGATAGGAATGGGGGTTGGGATGGGGGGGAGACTTATAGCTATGTGAGTCGCGGAGTGGGAATCCTGACGCATGCATGCTTACAGACCAGACGTAGCACGTTGTCAATGACATTGACTTTCGTATCGTCGTCACCGAGTAGTAAAGGTGAAGTATACATAAAATAAGGTATGGAAACGTGAGTCGGTTTTAGGGGTTCGTGCTACGGATAGCTTCCGTAAAATTATAGTCCACGCTTTCGAATGGGCGAACTCCTACAGATTCTCTGATAGTGCAAGGTCAGTCGGAATTTCAAAGCTTTTATTATTTATCCGAATGACAATAAAAGTGAATAATAATGGAAAAAATATCCAGTAGCACACTCGTACAATCTCAGATCGATATACCTGATCGATAACAATGATCGATAGATCAATTTAGTAAACGATCTCGTGCGTTGACAGTGATGACTGATAACACTTACGAGTGTTTTGTGCTCCGATATTCTCACAGCGATTAACGAGATTTCACCTTGGATTATTGTGAATCTCAAATCACTAAACACAAAAATTTAGATTTTAGATGGTATTAAAAGTAAATTAAACTATGGCCGCTATAATAGTCAGTAGATGACAATTAAGTAGTTCCTTAGTGACAATTAAGTAGTTTCTTAGTGTCATAAAAAGAAAAGCCGAAAGAAGAATATCAACTGAAAAGCGAAAAACGAGCTATATAAATAATCTATAGAAAATTGTAAGAGCAATGTATTTATATTAACCTAAATATTGGATCAGGTGTATTTTTCAAGAAGTATGTTTTGTAATTCATAGCTTGTCCCCAAATACCTTTCGAATATTCAACCTTACCATTATACCTCATAACAACCAACCCAACCTCCAACCAACAACAACCTTTCATATAAGTTACGTAAGTACAATGGCTCGTACAATATTCTATAGATTTTAGAGCTATGTTTTTTGCTTTACAGTTGATGTTCTTATGGCGGTCGGGTTTTTCGTTTTTAAATCATTTAAGTTTATTTGTCATTTTTCAGTTTTATTTTAATCTTAACATTAACGTATTTTTTTATTCCAAAAATGTATAATTTGTCCTGTCAAATGTATCCTGTCAATATGGTATCATCAAAGCGTTGTAATGTAAGTATAATATATTTGGAATGGGCTATTTATTAGCTTTCATTTCAAACCCAGATTGTTATAATCAAAAAACCCTCCATTTTTTTGCGGATGCCATTTTGAAATTTTATATACCCTATGTCACATCGACAATTAAGACAAATCGAATGACACCCTCATATGTTAAAATTAGACATGGGCCGACTAGTCGACGATTAGTCGGGAAAGCCGACTATTCGGCATCATTTCTAGTCAATGATTAGTCGGCGACTAGTCGGCAAAAAATGCTGAATATTCGGCACTTTATTCTGCCCTCCTAAGCAAAAATGCAATAACTAAATTCAATAGCCAAAGCAGATTCAACTCTCTTCTGTTTGTAACTAGGTTGCAATTTCTACAGATGTTTTGTCTGAGATATCGCCATTATGCTTAGTAGGGCAGTATTGCCTATAGGAAATATCGTCAAAAAATTGCCACACATGCGATTTTCTTTTCGCACTAGGTAGTTCATTTAATACTATAATTAGGGTTCTAATTGTATTTTTTGTCGTGCAGAAAAAACGTAAACAAATAGGTAACAAAGCGCGACGGACAAAGCGAAACGAACGTTTCCGAGTTCACCCGAACTTAGCAAAATTCTATGATCGGCATTGCCGACTAGTCGGCCGATTAATCGGCCAATTGAAAACCGATTAGTCGGACGACTGGCCAGTCGGCAAAATCCGTAGTCGGCCCATCTATAGTTAAAATCCGTCAAGCCGTTTAGGCTGGAGAGCACGTCCAGAAATAGACATACATATAGGTACATACATACATCCTTCGGCAGTCGGGTAAAAAGGAAGCAGACGAGCAAGCGGGTCATCTAATGGTAAGTGATAACCGCGATACATAAACACCCAATTTATACGCATTTTTTTTTTCATGCACTTGTATCAAAATGGAAATGGTTCAGGGAGGTTGTAGGTAGGTTTTTATTCTCATAAACGCACTTAAGCTATATAATGCTGACCTTCTCTTTCATCGTGACCTCTTGACATAACTAAAAGTGACACAAGAGTATTATCATTAAAATAAGTATAATTACGACGTACGTCTATGAATAAGGTAATTAATTATACTCAGCCTCCCTTTTTTTAATTTTGAATAATGTTCAAATGAATGTCTGTGTTGGTAACTTCTTTACATCCTGTCTTTTGAATAATAAATTATCCAAACAACGATGTCTCAAAACTAACTGCCAGCCGGAAGTTACTTTGTAACTTTTGCTCGGACTCCCTATTTTAAAATAAACTGGGTTGTTTTACCTGTTTACCGAATAAGAGAGTATACTTTTTAATATTTTATCTACTCTCATATCGTAAAGTTCGAATTATAAACTTCAAAACGAATTTATATTGTCATACTTTATAAACACACAACCGATATTAAAAAAAAAAACACTTTATAACATTATTTCTCTAACAAATTAATGTTATAAAGTAATTTTTTTACCATTATGATAAAAGTTAGTTGAGTACTTATGATATGTGTGTAGATGAAGTAGTGTATGTAACTCTCATTATGTATCAGTTGCATAAACTACTATTATTTTATATATTACACGACTTCAACGAACACGATGCCGTTAGATAGATCCACCTTAACATCACTGGTTAATTTCGAGTCGGTTTGGCCAATGATATTTTATATTTAGATACGTTATGCTCATATTAAACGCATTCGAAAACCGTCGCCAATTACTGACAGTTGCTACGTTGCCATATCTACGGCAATTCGTAGCGAACGCTATTGTTAGAAAGAGATAAATAGTTGTTTCAAATTGCGTACCCGAATGACGCGGCGCGGCGTGCCAGCTCATGGCTGCCATATAGCAACCCGACTTTATCGCACTCATGCGATATCTAATTTTGTATCTCATGTTTCACAGGTGACAGTGACGCCACCGATGCAAATTAAACAAAGTATGGCGATGTAAAACGTCAGATTCATACAAAAACTGTCATTTTAATTCGGATTAGTGTCTTAACCCAGTGTTAAATTTTTGGTGCAAGTGGCCGTTATAGTGTTATTTAGCTGTCTTCGTTTGTGTTTTAAACTGTCATGTCATGTGGTGAAACATAATGATTTTTTGAATTTGTACTCACGTTTTCGTAGGAGGCGTCGGTCATGGCGACGATCCCCATGCTCATGTTGACCCTCATGGCGAAAGCCAGGAGTAGGGCGAAGAACAGCATCACACACTGAACATGCCTGATGCCCAGCGCTTCTGAGGAGGCAAGAATTAAGGAGCGTGATGAGGATACTAGATATTAAGGCGCTAACATTGCCCATAACAGACGTTTTTGATGAAGTAAGTTCTTATAACTCAGTCAAAATTGAATGTAAATATATGAAAAAATATAGTATAATTATCCATATACCTATTCATCTTTGATTCTGTCGACCCGAATTTCATGACTATAAAAACACAAAATTGGATATAACTTTTTCACCTTGGCGTCAATTGGTATGGAAACTACATCTAAATATTCTTCATTAATATATCTAATAAATCATCGAAGGTTTTTTTTTATAAAATGAAAAATATGGAAATAAAGGCCAAAAAGCTACTTTTTTGGAGTAAAAATGTCAAACTTTGATAGCATAAATCTCGATATCAGTGATTTGTAAAAAGTGAGATGGCAGCTAGTTTAGAACAGCAGTGTTAATGCAAATAGGTTTTAACAACAACTGAAAGCTTACAGCTTCAGATCGGAGGTCATGTGCCTATGGTAGTCCCTTAAGAGGCCACATATTATTATGATAAAGTAATGACGTTTATCATTTTTCCCTCGATAACTGTCCCATTTTCCGAGATAAAAGTTCTCTATACCTGTCTCTTAGCTATAACTACGCTGCCGAATACGTTGATCAGTTGAGGCGTTGGTCCGTAAATACGAAACAAACAAACAGTTTCATTTTTTAAATATTGTATTATACTAGCTAGTACTTGTGATCCCGTCCGCGTAGAAAAATAAAACAAAGACCATATTATATATACTCAATGACAATATATAGCATTCTATTGAAGAAATAACTTTCAAAAACAGTCGAATATTTTTGAGTGTATTGGTAAGTAACAAAGAAAAATACAAATATTTTCTTTCTATTTTCTTTATCATATTTTTATTAGCTTCTGCCCGCGACTTTGTCCGCGCTGGTTTCAATTAGGTAGGTACCGTTATTCCCACGGGAACTTTTAAAATTTGTATTATGATCTCCATTCCAATTTCGTCCAAATCCAGTCGTTGCAGCGTGTAAGAGTAACAAACTAACACACACACACACACACACACACACACACACACACACACACACACACACACACACACACACACACACACACAAACTTTCGCATTTATAATATAAGTGAGATGAGGTGAGATAGTACATATTCACGTCGTTTTCATTTCGTCATAACATAAGGTAAACATATTAAATAGTAAAATACGTTAATAGTTAGAATCATTGCCTACATTTTCTGTCAGAAAATTCCACTGTATTACTTTTCCTCATAGCGTTTCACATAGTAATTCAAGGTAACGTAGCAATTGATAACAAAATATAAGTCGATAATAGAAGCATTGCAATAGTTGGTAATGTTAACAAGGTATAGTTTATTGTGCAATTAAATAGCTTCTTAACTAATTTAGTTACAGCTAATTCTTTAACATAGCCCTTTCATTTTAATCTTTTTGCAAAGAGCATGGAGCAATGTTTCGAGAATTTTTAATATGATGTAAGGAAATGAGAGTATATGCTACTTCATTAAATAGTTAAACTATAATATAATTCATAATTTACTTCGGATTTTGTATAAAAAAAATATGGTGGAAAATAACGGTCTGATTTTTTATCAGAATAAAACTAAGTACACCTACTACAGAGTGTGTTGGTTGTTATTTTACATAATTATACTAGTGTTTGCGGAAATAAATTAGTTACGGATGGTCTAAATGCATCTGATAACATCAGCAAGTAGAATCGAACCAAAGATTTAAATGTTTATTTTTTTCCTCGTCAGCCGTCCTAGTATGGTTCCGTTTATCGCGTAACAAAATGTGGATAAAGCGTCCGTCACTCTCGTACTTATATACTTGTTAGAAAGTGACGTATGTTTAATCTCATTTTGCCACACGATACAGGCAGCCATATTAGGCCCCCTGAAGTATTTTTACAAAATATTAAGCAGGATTAAATAATATTTAGTTTTAACTAGCTTTTTCCCGTGACTTCATCCACATAGATTTTGTTATAGCTTTTGAAACTATAAAAAAAATAAGCTACGCATATTGTATCCCACCAAAAACATCATTAAAATAAACTAAAGCTAACTAGTTAAGGTTTTAAAGCGTCACTTAATATTGTTTTTATTTAATTTTTATTTTTCATCTTAATACTGTACAAAATTGTCGCTAGTCTTTGTAATGTTACTTGATATTTTTTTACTGTTACCCGTTTTATGTTTAATTTAGGTTAGTTTTTTTAAGTCAGGGTCCCTCTGAAAATCAGCGCCGCAGTTCCACTGCGGCACAATGCTGAGAGGGGTCCTGTTCAACATAATGTCTTCCTTTTACTTTATATTTTTCTATTGTTTTTCTTCTGTGTGTGTTGAATAAATATTTTCTATTATATTCTATTCTATTCTAAACCAACTAAATTATCTTACAGACCGGATTATTATTATCAAACCCGGCTTAAGACCTTCCCGATAAATATAGCTACCAATTAAAAAAAAATGCGTTCATTTCGGTCCATCCCTTTGGAAGCTGCGGATAGACAGACGCACAGATACACGTTAAAGTTATTTGCGCTAGTGGTAAAAAAGGGGCAAACGCAATACAGGTTAACTAGAGGATTTTCAGCTTTACCGATAAAATAATATTTAGATCTGAATGGGTGCCAAATTGGAGATTCTTTAAAGCATAGCTTATACTGGTTATAGCTGGTTTAAAAGAGAGTGCGCGAGGCGCGCACATACGAGTATATTCGCAATTTTCGTATGTTACTTTGAACACTCAAACTTCTTATAGGTTTTCCTGTAATCTATAGGTGAAGAACTATTTTCCATATTTTTACAAAATTTTAGGCCCAGCAGTTTCGGAGATAAGGGGGCGCGGTGGTCAATTATCGCCTATTTTCTTAAATGAACTAAAAACTGTTTATATTAAAATTATACAAAAACTTATTTGAGATGCTCACAACAGTCCCTTTCATTTGACATATCACACAATAAGGTTTGCGAAACTCTTTTTTTTAATTTCCTAATTTACCCCCCGAAAGTGGCCCCCTTGTCCAAAATTCATTTATTTACGTTACAAGTCCGTCTTTGGGACACTGACTTACATATGTGTACCAAATTTCAACTCGATCGGTTCAGTAGTTTTGGAGCAAATCGGCTGTGACAGACGGACAGACAGACAGACGCACGAGTGATCCTATAAGGGTTCCTTTTTTCCTTTTGAGGTACGGAACCCTAAAAACGTCCCGTCATCTTAAGGATCAATTATAAGGAACACGATATAGTTATACTTACATTTAGGTTAAGGAAAATTAATTATAATGCAAAATGCAAATAGCTATTATCATTTACCAATAATGTCCGACTTGACGAATTATAGTCGTGTATTGTTTCCTTATAAATAAGTGCATGTTAATGGTGATTTGAGCAACTGTCACAAAACCAAGCCTCTTGAGATATGAAGGCTTCGTCTCAATTCTAAACCCAAGCACGAGTTTTATGAGCTGATTATATAACGTTGCATAAATAACTCTTTTACCAAGCTTAAACATGATGTTGAAAATTAAACAATGTCTAACTTTTATTTTCTAGTTTTCCTGGTTTTTTTTCTAAAGTCTGTCGTAATTTAATTCTGTCACGTCTGTCGTACCTTACTACACATGGACCGATTAAGGGCCAGCAAGATCTCCAGATCTTAACCGTAGATTCACATGACTCATGCATGATTATTACGATAAGAATACGTTTAAAACTGAATTAAACTGAAGTATAATATTACAAGAGTTCATCACAAGCATCACAACAAGATAGGATATTCAAAAGACAGCTTAATTATTTAATAATGTACTTAACAATATTCAAAATACATTGTCAAAAATAGGTGGTTTTATTTAAACTTAAGTACTTAATTAAACATTTTGTTTACTTTTTTTCTTAAGTTGTTAAATTGTATGTCGTTTGTTGGTGCTGCTCTAATTTAAGATATTATATTACTTAGGACGGTTTTTTTTACTTTCAGACTGTTTAATTCCTAGATGAGGTAGGAAACTATTTTTCTCAAAAATGTCCGGAAATGTTGACATTCCTATCTACATATTGAGATGCGAAGTACATAGTTTACTGACAGTTCTCAAATAAAAAAAAAAACATTGCGTGCTCGCTACACAAGCCCGCAATGTTGCATACAAATTCCATTACTATCTACCTTGTAACTTTTTAAAAAGTGAAAAGGGCCATAATAAAATGAGGGCACAAGTCTTATACATCCAAATTTTACTCGAAACATAACTTTTTTATTTGTGCCTGGAATAGCTTACGTTTTTTTTAAAACAAGAATTGCGTTTCTCCTAGTCATAAACAAAAAGGCGGTAAGGAGTGATGGTTTTTTTGAAGTTTCTGTTTGTATGCAATTCAAAAAATGAGTTCAAGCGATGAAGATTTGACTCCAACACAAAAATTTTCTTGCGATTTTTAAGAAAAACACTATATTTGCCTCGGCAAGAACAGCAATTGCGGGCTTCGTATTTTTAAACGGACTCGCAAGCTCGTCCGTTTAATCCAATACTCAGCCCGCAATTGCCTACTTCCATGCCTAGGCAATAATGTACTATTACATAATCTTTCAATGAATTGTTGCTTATACAAAAAAAGTCTCCATGAAGTAAAATTTTCTACGTTCAATATTAAAAATCAAAAAAGAACTCGGTGCGGCATTTCCATAGGACACCTTACTTTTTCAAAAACTATTTAACAAAATATTACACATACCCAAAATGCAAATTTAAATATAAAAACTACTCTTGAAAAGCATCGCAACTGAATGGGGCAAATAATTGTCAGTAACTAATTACATCAAGTAATTATCCTAACCAGTCAAATAAATAATTAACAATTACCATCTTAAATTAAACTTGAAACTACTTACGAGGCTTAACAACATTGCTCACTTCAGGGACCTTCATCTTGTTTTTTTTTCCTTTTTTACTTATTTTTCATCCGTGCGCAAGAGTCGAGCTCGCATCGCTCGGAGCGTCGACTGATTGCATATTTTATTGCCACTCGATTTCCCACAGATTACTTAAATACAGATGAGACACTTCAGATTAACTCGCTACTCATATCTTGATGTAATGTCAATCTGACTAAAGTTATCAAGTTTGACATGTGACACGTGAAGTATGGTCACATATTCAATCAGTTACTGTACGTCATTAAAAGATAAACGCGTACTTTATTGATAATAATAGTGATTTTGACAAAGCTTACACTTAGACTTTGGTTGACGTGTCAGTGATAACTAGTGATAAGAGTATTTTTTTTGCAAATAAATGTTTGCCGGAGAACCATATAAGTTTTTCTGTAACACATGGATTTTTTTCTCGTTTTATCGCATGTAAGGGTGAAGCCAATCGTATTTTTTTGAGTCGCGTATAGTTGGTTGCGTAATTTCTACTACATTGGGTTTCATACAAAAGTCCTCTTTAGCTTGCTGGTGAATCAATATGAGTTGGGCTTTTGCAATCAGCAGAAAATACGCGAATTACAATTCAAAAAATTACACTCGCTTGGATTCATCCTAATAAATAAACAGTATTTTATCTCGTTTTGGACCACTCACATGACCTCTATTACACATTTTTTTTGCCCATCTTGGTTCTAATATAGTCGTCATGTTAACATTATGGTAGCTGTTTTTCCACGGACAAGCAATGAATTAAAAACATATTACTTGAAAATATATCGTTTACACTGTTAGCTTGTCCTCGCCTGGAAGTCCTGGAACACCTGTTCCAATATTCAAGTTATATATATAATTATGTTAGCTTCTGTCCTCCCGACTCATAGAATCCTCCGGAGATCCTAGAGCTGGTGCTTACCTCTGCCAAAGGATTGGGCTAGCTATCTAGAGAGGTAATGCAGCCAGTGTCATGGGGACCATGCCGCGAGCGGACCTGCTAGAGGGGGTGTTCTTTTTATAGTGGTGATTATTATTTATATCTTTAATATTCGAGTAGCTTAGTTTAATTTTAATTAAAATACGTTTAGTTTTCATTTTTAATTGTACCTAATGTTGAAATCTGTACATTACTCTAACAATTTTATGATTTTATTGATATTTTTATTGCATTCGGGTTTTTTTTTTAATAATTTTTACTTGGCAATAAGAGTACTTATCTATTTTAATTAATCTGTGGCCCTAGACAAGTTGCAATTTGCGGTTGTTAAAACTACAGCAGAATTCAAAGAATGTGTATAGAATTGATTTAAGCTGTCACTCGGTTACTTATGTCAAATCCATACATTTGACAGCTGTCAGACTTCTTCAGTCTCTAGTGTTCGCAGAACGCATCAATGCTAGCCCTATTCCATTGCCACTACATCCACGTTTTTTTAAACCCCCAACGAAAAAAGAGGGGTTCTTCATGTTCATCGTGTGTCCGTGGCATCGAAGCTCCAAAACGGATAGACCAATTTGGATGAAGTCAACAAAGAACCCTTTCACTCTTATAGTTTCGCCATGTCCGTCTGTCTGTATGTCTGTCTTTCCGCGGCTTAACTCAGAGACTCTTGTTACTTACTACAAAGATATAATTTGGCTTTTATTTTTAGAAACCATTTTTGCAATGTTGTAGAATAATATAAATAAATAAATACTAAAATACTAGTGGACAGTCGCACAAATTGACCTATACTCGAAATTCTAATTTAATACCAAAAAAACTACGACAGATACGTCACTGTCATAAGTGTCAAAGTCACTTATGTCAGTGTCCATCGAACATTTCAGAGTTAGCCAACCTTTTTGCATTGATAATCAAATTGTTGTAAATATTTGTAGATAATTCTAACATTTTCAATATCAAAAGTTATATTTAACAATAGGGAATATGCATTCAATGTTTTTTCTACCCGATATTCAAAACATTAAAATATCCCCAAAACAAATATTTTCTCATATAGTGCGTTAAGTCATTAAATGGCGGGTGTGTGTGCTCAATGGCGATTTAATTTTTCAGCTAAAACAAAATGACAAGCTAAATTCGGATGCCTTACACTTATGCTTGATTTAAACTTGACAGTTACCCATGGACCCCATGGTGTCATGGCTGGTAAAATGCCCGATGATTATCATTATAAAGTCAGCTACACACTTTTATCCTGTTATTTTGTCGAATAGCTAAACGTATGTAATATTTAAATTGCATCTAACGTTGTTTACATCTATTGTTTATTTATCGTACCAAATGTTTTTAATACCTGAAGTATTACAAGTGCAATAACAGTTTTGCTACCAAAAATCTTCTATGGTTAAATATTTAATAGGCCATCTTGTATTTGTGTAAGTAACTTGAATTATCTTGTTTATTTAAATCCAAGGTTTAAAACTACCTACAAATAAAGATTCTTAGTGCGGTCTTTTAAAAAGTGGAAATATACTAAGGCATTTCTTGTTTTAGTGGAAACCCATGTTGGTCTTTAATTACATTTTGGAGTATAGTCCCAAACTAAGCTCCAGGCTTGGACTACGGGTAGGTACGGTCACGGAAGTTAATTTGCTACCCATTTCAAAGAAAATCTGCTTGAAGATGTCATTGTCAATAGAAATGCCAAGTCATTTGTAATTGATAGGAAACTCAACCTTATTGCTGTAGAATGTCAGATTGACTGTGGACCTCAGGTGCGTCACAAATTAAATTCCTTGACTGTACTAGAAAAATAACTTACTTATATAGAGAAATACATGCTTACGAGTAAATACATAGAAAACATCCAAGACTCGGGAATAAATACTCGCGCTCGTCACACAAATATCTGCCCTTACCGGGATTTGAACCCAGGGCCGCTTGCTTCATAGGCAGGGTTACCAAAAAAAGCTAATGTGTCTAATGTAAAGTTATATTTAAGCTATTAACTACGTTTTAGCACCTTGGTTCTAAACAAGATGCTATGCAATGTAAAAGTATTGTCAAAATCAGTCAAAATGTATGTATTGTACATAAACGTTCGACGCGACCATCCGATCACGTCAATTCTATACGTTTTCGATAACAATAACGATCTCGCAAAGCATCTAGGGCCACAACTGTAGTTCTATCACCTCACCACCTTCCAAAAACTGACAAAATTTATATAGTTGCCAAAAGCGGCCTACGGCGATGCACAAAGTGTTAACTTTGAAATTCGCTAACGATAGATAGCGTTATGCCTCAGACCCTAGACAAGTGCTTAATGCTATCGTAAACGATTTTCGAAAACGCTCATAGTGTATGGAATTGTCATAAGCGCTTTATGCGACCATTCGGTAGCTTACGTAAATCCTATACATTTTCAATACCTAACGATTTCGCAAAGAATCTTCTCTAGGGCCAATCGGGTTCCAACGCTTCACAACTTTCCAAAAACTTATAGGGTTAACATAAGCAGCCGACGCGATGTATCTTCAGCTTCAAATTCGAATCAAAATAAAATATTTATTCATAAAAAACAGTGATGGTTTGTAGTAACATAGGGATTATGTTACGTGTACAATAATGTACACTGTGTAAGGATGAGCAGATAAATGCTTGCTTGTGACACATATACTAGGCAAAGCCTTGTAGCCTCGTAAGCCCCGGGTTCAATATGATGTACATAATCAAGGCAATTTAATTTGAACTGTGTTGCAATGGGAATAAGGTTCATTTTCCAATCTACATAAACTGAAAATGGCATTATCGAACAAACGTAATTGAACTTTATTGCTTCGACGGTAGATTCAAAATCCCACTCACAAAAAACTCCCTGATTGTAGTATGGTGGGTCTTACGAGGTTAAAGCTACACTACACACGATTACTTAAATAGATGTGCGAGCGTTAAAGTAAAACACAAGTATTAGTAAAACATATCGTCTGCGCCAATTGAAATTGGAAAAGATGTAAACACAACTAAATGAACAAATTTACCGTGATTACTCGATAATCACGAGCTTTTAAAGATCAAGTGAGGTCTTGGCAATGATTGATACACTTGATCTTTACTTTTACATTCAGTGATTAAATAACTATTAATTATACGTATATGACGGCGCGTGTGGTTTGAGAGCGAGTAGACATACTATTTAGTTATGTTATGGTCCTGCTCACTCTGACGTAACTCGGGCACTGGGCCTCTCCTTTCATAGTTCGAACGTTACGCTTGCTCCGTCACTTTCCCTCGACTTCAGTACGATGGGCGAGTGAAAGGAACGGAGTATCCATTAGCACTACTGTGGTGTTGGAAGTAGGATCCCGGACGTGCGTCGCCATGTTTGACACTCTTGTTCTAGACTTCGCTGGTAAAACTGGGTCGTGAAACATGGTACGCCGCGAGCGCGATAGTTTTGCATTTGGCCTTGGCACCCCGTGCCCCTGGAACGTCGTCAGGCGGATTTCTTATTAAATGACTGTATTTTGATAATTAAACAAGAAATATGTGAAACATCTAGAAAAGGCTTTTGGTTCTCCTTGCCCGACTGTCCTCGCCTACACCTAAGTTCGACCATCGTGACGCTCCCTTTACCTAAAGATGAGGAGGAGCTTACATATATAAACAAAACTCAGTAGATGAATATTTGAGGATATGTATCAAACAGTACTAATTTGTTTACATCTTTGGCAATTTCAATTGAAACAGACTATAGGTACATGCAGAAACACAAAATAAAAGAAGGTAAATTAACGTTAAGATAGGAAGATAATGTTAGTGATAATGTGTATAGAAGTGTGTGTGTGTGTACATGTAAGCTTACATCGATATATATTGCCTTAACTTTCGAAAATCGTCAACGATAGCGTTTTGTATCTGCGGGCCTAGTATCGTTGCGTTTCTGTCCGTCACTCTCGTACTGACATACGTGTCAGAAAGTGACGGATGTTTTATCCACATTTTATCACACGATAAGCGCACCCATACCAGGCCCCCTATAGGCTCCGTAGTATGCACATGATTTAGAGACATTTGTGGCCCTCCCTGTCCCCTTAATTGTACAAATGAGCGGTCCAAACCGCTGGCCCGCCTCGAACTCGCATTAGGGACACTAATACCCTCATTTATCCACATTTAGGTGGCCTAGCGTGCCTAGAAGTTCTGTGTAATAGCCCATTTTTCAGAAATAATTAGTAACTTTAGCATGATTATTTTACTCTTGGTACAGATAGTTTGCAAGATATAAATTACAAATAACGGGAATACATTTTAAATTATTTTCATGTATGTGCGGTGGACCAAGAAAGTGGTATACCAGTTTTGACAATAGTTTCTGTGAAATATAATTATCGCTAAGGCTGACACTTGTCACTGTCATAATATTATTGCAAGGGAAAATCGGACTTGTTGTATCATGACGTGAAAACTAATTTCAACCGTAGGGTGGTAGATCATATTTTTGGCCGACTGTACAGTTGTTTTATCACATGAAAGTGGGTTCGTCATACTAGTGTGTGTAGATGCACGTGCACGTTGTCTCTGAGTGCGTAGCTGTCGTCGCTAAGCGTCGCCGTAGTGTGCGTGTCTATACGCGTTACAACTACAAGTATGTCAAACCCGCTTTCGTGAGAAAGAACGAATATACTCGTATGTAAACTATATACATATTTAGCCTATTTGGTAGTGACCTTTGCCTACCAATTTTAATTCCCGGGTAAATATGTGTATGACGAGCGCGAGTATTTTGTTCCTGAGTCTTGATTATTTTTAATGTACCTATTTAAGTATGTATTTTTCTATAAAAGTAACGTAAACGTGAAGTTCGATAAACATGTTATCTGAACCTACTCACAGTATGTACAAGCCTAGATAGAGCTTAGTTTGAAACTAAAACAAAATAGCGTGATATTGCAATGTTTTATAACTTTGTCTAATATTATTGTTGCTTAAAGGGGTATATTCATCTACTTTGAATTTCGCTACTACACACTATGAAGACAAAATGTTACATCCGCTGTTTTATGATTGATTGAAATTAAAGTATTTATCAATACTCGTGAATTAACACACACCTAACGACTTCTCTTTTGTCAAAATTAGGCCTCCCATTCAAACTCCACACATACCTACCAAACAAATAGAGGTGAAAAAAATCCCCCTCCCTTTTTTTGAATAAGCAGTTTAATTTAAGGAATAACTGAATACTGTCCTAGTTATACAGCTAAAAAATGTATTGGCGTATGACCGATAAAAAATATAGAAATGAAATCGAAGAGAGACAACCGAGTGCGAGAAATAGGTACCTAGTAGTTTTTTATACTTTATCTACACTCATATCATAAACCCTCTATGATGCGTTCAGAAACCGCAAATTATGACCAGCATAATAATCAACTCTGTTGTTAGAGCAATTTTTTTATCTGCGGCAGTAATCTTATGGATTCAAATTTCGAACATCTCTCAAAAACAAAGAAATTTGATTTGACCGCTATTCTAATATCAGTCGAGATGATGTTTAGTTCGAAATGAATTGTCAATTTGCATACGAAATTGGACAATATCGCACGTAAGTAAGATATCGAACGATATGATAGTTGGAGCCGACTCTAGTTTGTCTCTAAATTAAAAAAAAACTATGACAGCTGCCAGAAAACTTTTCAATCTTTTCAGTACCGCCATTACCGGTTAAAATTTAATATGCGGCTCCTGAATGCATCATGGAGGCTTATTATATGTGGGTAGATAAAGTAGTGTATGTAACGGTACATAATTAGGCATTAAACACTTGTGTGATGTTATTATGAAACGAGCCGAAGGCCACCACCCACACTCGTGTTTAATGCCCTTCATTATGTACAGTCACATAAACTACTATTATTTCTTCAGTCAATGCAGCTGAGTCTACACTCCAGTAATTTCATATCCATCAGCCTGTCACAACCAACTTATAATGAAAAATTTTGCGTATTCAACTTTGGTTATCAATTTGGCTTTTGATTAAATCACAAGAAAATATTTAATGCATTAAAAACGTTTTCATTTTTGCACAATCACAATTGAAATCTAACTTCAAAAACCTTTAGAAAAGGAAAAATGGCTACGTTTACCATAAATGAAAATATCCCAACCCACATAAGAATGTGTGCCTTTACGATATCAAGGGTTGCTGACAAAGGCGAAGAGCCTTCTACCCAATTACTATTATTATAAAATGAACGCTTAGAGATCCATAAGAAGAGTATTTGAAGAAATACATAATGGTTTTAAGGTGATTATAGGTGAAAAACTTAAGTAAATTACCTGTTGCATGTAGTTACACATCTGTATAGACCGTTTGACATTCTAAGTATGTTTGTAATTTGACGTAAATTCCATATTAGTTTTGTACACAACTACATGCAAGAGGTCATTTAATTAAGTTTTTCAACTATAGTGGTCTTAATTTGAAAAAAACTTGTCTTTAAAGGCCGACTCCTGACGATGTTGATGATGATGATGATGAGGTCCTCCTTGACGTTTCCGTCAACGGGGACCAGCTAAATCAAAATTATTCTGGTGATTCTGCTGTTCTTAAAGATACGGTAAGGCGAAATATATTTACAACTGATCTGACGAGTTGTACGTGTACGTATAGGAGTGCTGTGGACGGTTCTTTTTAGTAGGGCGTTTTACTTCAAGGTCTTCAACACGAAACTTTTCAAAAGTTACTACAGCCTTATGAACAAGCTACGCCATTGTTATGTCCAAAGCAAAAACAAAAACAGTGAAAAAGCAAGGTTTCATCGGCACCAAGGTACAATGCCCACATAATATTTCCATGTCGACATTCACACTATAAATGCGAAAGCTTGTGTGTGTTTATGTGTGTGAGTAAGTAGGTTTGTTAGTCCTTCACGCTGAAATGGGTGGAAGAATTTGGAGCATAGATAGCTAATAACCTAAATTATCAGATGGGCCACCTTTTATCGCGAAAAAAAAGAACTGTTCCCGTAGAATGATCCGCATAATCCAATGTTATGTGATTTACTAATTCTACGCGGATAAAGTTGTTTGTAGAAGCTACATTGCATAACATTATATATTAAAGAGGAGTCGATTCCATTCCATTAGTAATATAAAGCAGGGTTTCCACGGCTCGTGTAATACAGGCCAGGCCGGATCGCGCGCCGCTACAGGCCGCGACAGGCAACGTCGCACAGCGCCGCACCGCGACTTTGAACTTACCGACTCACGACGGATCGAACGGGCGACGACAGGCGACCATAGGCCTCATCAGATGCGACCATTCCCACGATCTGTCGGCCTGTAACGGCGCGATCAGATCTGCGAAACAATAGGCCGTGGGATATCAGAATAACTCTTAGACACTATTTCATTGTATTTTCATCCATGTACCTATTCCAAATTTCTGCCCATTTCAATCACGAAAACTGGGCAAAAATTGTCTTGCAACATTAATATAATTAACTGAGTCATGCTCAAACAGGTATAATTAATAATAAAACCTTATTAAACGACGGAACTCTGTGTCTTGTAATGAAACGATATATTCTTCACGTAATTCTTCCTACCAAAGATCCCTTTGTATAAAAGGGGTAGCTGTAATGATATTTAGCGAATGTGTCTCAATCAATGGCTTCTTTCGAAATTACCTTTGATCTATAGACGCTTACGAACAAGTGCGATTTGTTCGCCCTCTTCAATTTCAGTTTATTTCCCAAGAGTTTCTACAATTCTAGTTATTTTTATGGTAGAAAAAGCAAAGCCAGCACGGGTCTTCTCATGGAAAGTGATCACGGCCACCCATGGACACCAGAAAAAATTATCGCAGATGCATTGCCGTACTTTGAGGAAATACTTAATATGCTAATCAAGAGCGAGTCGATAAAGATCACCACAGGCCAATATAGAGTACGGTCACGGAAGTTAATTTGCTACCCATTTCAAAGAAAATCTGCTTGAAGATATCATTGTCAATAGAGATGCCAAGTCATTTGTAATTGATACGAAACTCAACCTTATTGCTGTAGAATGTCAGATTGACTTTAGACCTAAGATGGGTCACAAATTAAATTTCTTGACTGAACCTGCAATCCCAAATCCTAGGCTACTTTAAACTATGTTATCATATGTGTTATCATTTCCAGCACTTAAAAATTACTTGAAAAAGTCGTTGATGTCGAAAGCTTATTATAGGGTCGAGGACTATCTAACAGATAAAAATGCTTGGCCTAAATTAAACACCTAAATAACTTAGTAATAGCTTAGTGAGGAAAATATCTAAACATTGTAGGTATAATTATTGTCTAGGGGACACGGTTTCTGTAGGAGAATGTATCAAAACTATGTGGTTGTTTTGCACCGTCATGGGTAAGTATATGTATACTATTATTATTACAATTTAAGAGTTCATCTGAACATACTGAGTTTTGACACATTTTCCTGCTCAACTACGCATGATATATATATTTTAATGTTAAATTCATTGTTTTATATAATGCTAGGTTAAGTTCTATAATTGTATAAGTAATTATTAAAAAAAACGACTGACTGTTGAGTTTCTTGCGGCGTTTCTTCTCAGCAGTGGTCTCTTGCGAAGCGCTGGTAGATTTTTGACGTGTAAAAGTGCCCGTGCGGCCTACTTACTGAATAAACATCTTTTATCTTTTTATCTTTTTATCTTTTATGTTAAAGTAACGTTATCAACCCAAAGTTAAAAACTTCTTATGATTTGGTTTACAATGTCACGTTGACATTGTCTTTAGTGGCCTTGGAATCAAATTAGCTGTCTTTACGCCACGCTTAAAATTCAATTCACCTTTTTCTACCTTATGGCACAATCTCTATGCTCCAGGTAGATAATTTTGCTGCAGTAGTAATGTTTGTGAAACAAATCAACACAAAAGGAGATCCTTTAAGATTTTTAGCAGTAAAAAGTTAGTTCTTTGCAACATTTACTAAAAACTCATAATGGGAATGCCCATTACGCGTTCTTAATTAAAAAGCCCATTTCTCATTTGACTAATGGTAACATACGATGCACCATTAGAGGTGCCCACACTAAAGTAGACTGTATCTCATGAGCTTTAGAACTCAAATTTGCACAGAAAAAGCTGAATTATTAAAAATGTAAGTTTCTTTCAGAATGAGGTCTAGGTTGACGCGTAACATCGTTACAGTGACATAAAGTATTATCCCTTTTATTCATAAACGCGCAATAGCTAAAGTGTGCTTGAAATATGCTCTGTCCTTATCTGTCATTATTACATTTGAATTCGACGGAAAGGGACAAAGAATACTTCAACTAAAATGGGTTTATTATGCGTTTATGGATAAGGGTTACCCTATATTATAAAAACTTCAGATATATTGACGATCCCTTTTTTGAGACCTGATATCCTTTAAACGGCCCAACCAATTTTGATGAAACCTGTCTAAGAATCACTCCAATTGACCAAGCTTTCTTAAAAATATCTGCAGTAGTCAAGTAATTAGTAATTACTGCTCGACGTTTTTCCGAATCACTTTGGCAATGACTTCACCAGCAAAATGACTTCGCCATTAGTCATTATTTGTGCTTTTTTGGTGTTATATCCTGTATCACGGTCTTTTTAGGGTTCCGTACCTACGTCCGAATGCAAAACAGATCTCATGTAGGCTACCAAAATAAAACCCGGAATCAAAAGCACCCGAAACCGACGTACGAGCATGAAGAGGTTGATGAAAGTAGAGGAAGCGAAAGTTGTATGTTTAGACCGATGCACCTGGCGTTCCATAGTCTCCGCCTACCCCATTGGGAGTCAGGCGCGAAGGTATGTATGTATGTATGCCAGTCGAACTCGCGCACGAAGGGTTCCATACCATTACAAAAATTACATTTGTTGTATGGCCCCCTTAAATATTTATGTTATTTCAATTTATTATTTATTTTTAAAGTTAATATACAATTAAATATTCTGTGAATATTTCAAGCGTCTACCTGATGCCGTTATTAATATTGACCAAAAAACATCAAAACAATCACGTTTGTTGTATGGGAACCGCTCTTAACCCTTAATTTGGCAAAAATAAAAAAAGTCGGGAATTCAAACCCTTTTTGATTTTGAATCAGAAAAAAAATAAAAACACAAATCAAACAAAAAATGTGAACCTTATGGTATGTATGGTATACCATACACTGCCAAATTAAGGGTTAATATTATTTTATTCCGTTTTTAGTATTATTTTGTTATAGCGGCAACAGAAATACATCATCAGTGAAAATTTCAACTGTCTACCTGTCACGGTTCATGAGATACAGCCTGGTGACAGACAGACAGACGGGACAGGACAGTGGAGTCTTAGTAATAGGGTCCCGTTTTTAACCTTTAGGTACGGAACACTAAATATTACAATTGCAGCTGTTTATTTAAATCAAGACAATTTTTTAGTTTGCTTAACATATGATCTTAATTTTTTTTTTGAAATTGCTTTATTTCTTTAAAAAAAAATGTTCTTAAACTCCTCTGTCCATCTGTAACAACCAATTTGCTCCGAATTTACTGAACCGATTTAGTAGAGGGTTGATACGCATATTAATCTCTGTGACCTAAATACGGAGCGTAAGCGTAAAGTAATGAATTTGAAATCATTTTTCATTCATTAATTATTTATCATTTACTTTTGGGCGATAAATTAGGAAAAATAAAACTTTTCGAGTCCCTCACAACAAGCCTATTGATAAAATCCATTTTTTATAAGTTATTTAAGAAAATAATTGGATCATTTTGATCATCCGCCCACAATTTTGCAAAAACTCGAACAAGAAAATCTATAAAACATCTTACGGAACTCTCTCCACGCGACTTCAACTCGCATTTGTCCGGTTTTCATAACATCGCTTAAGCAAATGTCACATTAGACAAATGTCACACGTGCCTTAAATCAATATTAGAATTATAATTATTATTTATTTTGACGACACTTCAGCCTAGTTAGTCATGACCCTGCCCACGAAACTATCTATTCCGAGTTCAAATCCCGGTAAGGGCAGGTATTTGTGTAATGAGTATGAGTAGTATAGCTATTTGTTCCCTGAATCTTGGAAGTTTTCTACGTATTTAAGTACATATACAGAATTGGCCAAAGGTGTTGAGCACCCATGCGTTTTTCATACAAAAGTCAAACTTTAAAAGGAGGATTTATATCTTTTATTATTGAAACTTGTATATGTTAAGGGAAATTCCGTGAAAAAATTTACATCGATCATTTTATTATAAAGCCCGACTTTTAATAGCTTCAGTTTTCACACGCAAATAGCTACTTCGTAACGATATCTACTAATGATTTGCACATGTTCAAACACTTTTTTTTATATTTTATGTCTTAGTGTATTTTTAAATTGAAAAATAATACTTTATTTATAAATTACGAAGGAAAACGTGGGTTGCTAACACCTTTGGCCAAGGCTGTATATTACATATTTCTGTATTTTTATCGTTGTCAGGTCCCATAGTAATAGCTATCCAACGAGGGCATGCAGCCAGCATTATGGGCACCATTCCCGGTGGCTGTGGCCTAGGGGACATTTGTACATATTTATTATTTGTCTGTATTGTTTGTCTTTATAAAAAAAAAAATTAAAAAAATATATATTTGAAATCAGGTTTATCAAGGTCTTAATTGGACAGTCAAACTTTCATTATTTCACCAAAAAGGTATGCAATAGAACCCGAATGGTATAAAAGATAAAAGATAAAAAAGATAAATATGTTTATATAGTCTATAATTCTAAATAAACATCTACTTATAGCATTGGCACTTTTACACGTCTATAATCTACCTATAATTTGTTGAGTTAGTTAATTCTCGTGTAACCCGCCACTGTTGGGGCGTGGTGGCTATATCTCGCCGGTAAACCTAGTGATTATGGAAAGACTTTGATCTTATAGAAACAACTAGATAGGTGCGCATTTTTTTATTTTAGGCACTGCGTTGTCTATTGTACAGTCTCAGCAATAACATACAGAGTTATTTGTAATTTGACACATGTCTATCGAGGGAAAAGTACTGGTCTATTAGGGTAATGGAACCAGTAATGAACAAGAACCAATGATGGACACTTGCATCTTGTAACTATCCTACCTACACTCCGGTCAACGCTTCCCAAATCCTGGTGAACGTGTACCAATTGTAACCTACCTACCTGTCTATCCTAAAGTTTTCACGAATAAAGCTCCTAAACTGATCTACGCAGAACTAATTGTAAAGGCCCGGGCCAATACTCCTACTTTACAATCCTAGACTCGGAGACACTAATAGTAGTAATACCTTTCCTTTGGCTGGATTTATATTTATTTATATGATGATGATATTTATAGTATCTAAAGTCCCTAATACTCTGCTCTACCTAACTATATTTCTCTACAATTTAAATTTCATACTTAAACATTCTTAGTTCTTAATACTTTTAATATCTGTCTTCCCTACATCTAACCAAATGTAATTTCTATGTCCTACCTTTACTAGCCTTATATTTTTAAACCTAATTAGTTCAGTATAATTTACCTAACTCTCTTACTATCCCTACCAATTCATTATAATGTAAATTAGTTTTGGCACGTGAGCATCAAGTAATTTAAAAGAACCCATTAGTTGTACCCATAAGTAACCCCAGAATTCTTTAAGTCTTTGTTTTAATTCCTAACTTTACCTACCTAATACACCCTAGAAATATACCTAAATAATTTCAACAACCTATTATTTATAATTTAGTTATCCTAACTGAATTAATGATTCCTTTCCAGTTGAAAGCCATCCTACTAAAAATATAATTCCTAAAGATATTATTATTATGTTTCTATAGTATAACTTATGTGACCTAAGTCTAAAATAAAGCAGATCTAAGAATTTATGTTTTGTGGCCCCCGTAGGGAAGGAAGGCTCCACCATACGCCTTAGGATTGCTATCCCAGGACCTTTGTCCTCCTCAATAGACATCCACCATAGACAGGACAGTCTCCTTGCCAAATAAGTCCTATTAGTCAGTCAGTTGTATAATAAGGGAAGATTTGGGATATGAGCATTCTTTACTCAAATATTCAGTAGATTATTTTATCCTTCATTAGAGTGATTTTCTCAAAATAATATATTTATATTATATTTATTAAAGTGACTCAAGATTGATATTGCTTAATTCACTTATAAGTCATTATATGACTAGAGTTTTATATAACTAAATGAGATGTTCAATTTCACCAAGTATCCATGTTTATCTTATATAGTAAACAGTGGGACACAGAAGTCATTTTGTCTTCTAGCTAGATTGAATCCTCATGTTAGTCTAGGATAGTAAAGAAAGTGATCAGACAATTCTCACTATTGTCACTCCAATATATTTACTGGTATATTTGCTTTATATCTTATAAAATATTCACTCTAAAAAAAGGACTTATCTCTTTTAGCTAACTATTGATATTCTAGATTTGCTTTATACTCATATAATACTCTCTATAGTATTTAGGTTATTTTATAGTATAGTTAACTTAGATGTTATTAAATATTCATTCTAATTAAGGACTTATTTCTGTCAGTTAACTATTGATGTTATAGTTTGGCATTATATATTTTCCTATAAATATCAAGTTTATATATATTTTCCTCATGAATTACTATATCAAAATCAGTTTATTACTTAGTATTTATTTATAGTTATATTTCTTTAGAACAGTTAAATACTAAAAGTTACTTTTAGTTTCATAAGTTAACTATTAGTTAAATTTATACTTCAGTTTATTTATGAAGTTAAGGTAATTTAATTCCTATTTTCTATTATCCCTATCCAATGAAGATAACCTAACACTACTTTCAAGGCCTAAACTAAAAATCTAAACTATGGGCTTACCTCTCCCAGTAATTAGCTAAGTCCCTAGATAAACTGTAAAGTTCAGCTGAGTCGGCTGATAAAAGCAACCTAACACTCGTGTTCTTGTCCCCCTCCATACTTTTGATAAGCCGCAGCTCTCAGGGATAGTATGAATAGGACGCCCTATTGTGTGGTTTAGTATATATAAATAATAATAGATTTATCGGGACCCATTCTCAACTCCAAAAAGGCTTCCATGGGTGCGCGCCGGCATGCCAACTATGTGGACCCCACTTGTTCCTCTAAGGCTGACATTGAGGATAAGTAGGCTTTGTTGTAAATATCTGTGCCGATTTAAAAGATATTTAGGCTTGCCCAAGGCTTCTTTTTGACTCTAATAGTTCCAAATCAGAGGCTCCGTTAGGCTTCCTCGGACTTGTCAGACACTTACTAGTGGTAGCCTGACCTCTCGCTCTGATACAATCAAGTGCTAATCTAGCTGAATTCAAAACACATTTCCCCACCATAGTATTAATTACCACTTAAGCCCCAAATAATTAATGCAATGTATCAGACGCAAGCGATAACCAACCCAAAATTTCCTAAAGGAAGTACACAGAAAATAATGATTAGTTAAACAAACAATTAATATCACAAATAAGCAAATGAAACCTCATTATTGCAACTCCGGCTATATGAACCGGAATTATCAACAACGAGAGAAAATAAATCCAACAAAGATCAAATCTCACCAAGTTATTGGCAAAACCTGATACCCTCAACGATTGTTATCGTCCCCTTCCTTCTATTTGATCTGTAACAGAAATAAAAATTAATACATCCTAAACACTAGGTATTCGGTACCTAGACCTAAAGGCTCCCGATTCCTAAACAAGAATTACTGTTATCTAATCCCCCTTACAATATTTAGAATTTAAAATTATCGAATTAATTTAATTTTCCAACTAATAATTTAATTATCTAAAACTCAATACAATAAACTAGAATTATTGCGCGAATTAAAACAAATATTACTCTCAAAACAACCCCAGCGAGCCACACGTCCGTACGTGACAAGCGACAAAAGTCAAAAAGCCCCTTCCTCTACGCGTCATTGTATATATAGAATAACCTCCCTCATTTGCTTCGTTAGCCTCATTGGCTTCTTTTGCTTCTTTAGCCTCTTTTGCCTCACTTGCCTCACGGCACCTGTACAGAGCAGGCATGTGTCACATTTTGGCAGCCATTTTTAAAATTGAATTTTGTATGCAAATGTTCTTATATTTTAGTTTTAGCTTTATTTGATTATTTTAAACGACTACATATTAATTTTTAACATATCTGATAATAGCTTAATGACTCTTTATTCTCAAATCTACTAAAGTTTACACATTGTTTACCAAACAAAGAAATATGCTATCATAAATAATTGATATATGTCTAACTTTTCATTTCTACATATAAGTCCACCTGGAATCGAACCCTGGACCACCAGCTACACTGACTATGCCATTAAAAATTAATTAAACGTTGTTAGTTTATTCTCTTATCTAGATATCTTACTTCTTCTTAGCTATGTAAATGATATTATTTTGTTTATTATAAGACATTTCTAATTTCCTTTGTACTTTAGTTAAACTAAAAATCTCCTATTAATATAAATTTAATTATAAACATTCTAATTGATAATTTTGTTTGTTCTAAAGCCATTTATTTATATTACTTTTAAATTTCTTAGACGTTATATTAGATTTTGTAGGAATTAACTGAACAGACATCGTTTGTTCCGTTACACCCTGCCTTTAGATTTATCGCAAAATGTCAAATCTTTCTAGTTGGCATTTGAAGAGAAATCTACCCTAACCAATAACATAACAAGATGCCTTCAAATAAACTACTTTAATGATTCTAATAATTTATCAACACTTAGCCTTTCCTGATCAGAAATTCTGATAATTATGTGGTGTGTTTTTTAACCAATTCTAATTGATAACATAACATGAATACTAATAGTCAACAATAAATGTCCAGACATAACAATGCAGTTACAATTATCAGATCATCCTTTTGTCTGTGGAAAAATCAAAAGTTGTGCTAGACTTTTAATCAGCTCTAATAGCACTCAACCAGTTAAATATAACGAATCTTTTGTATTTATGATCTGTATATAATTCACCGATTAAGTTTCCCAGAACAAAATACAATCCTTAAAGATAAAGCTTCTGTCACCGTTAAACTTTTCATTAAATCCACTATTTGCTTCAAATCTAGTTAAACAATTAAAAATTGGAGAATGTAAAGTTGTCGATTGCTAAGTATCTCCTGCCGGTACAGTAATGTCTCGCCAAAAAAATGCATACAAGCTACCCTATTAATCTCATATTCACCATAATATGAAATTTTAATCTAACCTATCACAAATGGGTCTATTTAATTAACGAAACATTTGTATTGTGTTGTGTCTCCAGGCTAAATTTTGACAAACATGGCCGGATGCTTAGGTGTATGGTCTCGATTGTACCCCTTCATAACTTAATAAAACTAAAACTTACAAAGATCTGCTTACAAACATCTGTTTCACAAATTCTTTCATATTCAAAATAAATTTCATCAGAACCCCTCATTGGTTTTTCACACTAGTACAACCAAGAACACAACCTTTCTCACATCAAACCATTATATAAAAGTTAATTTCACAAACTATGAAGTTTTCTCTTTTAAAACCAACCACAAGTTCAAAAGTAAACAAACAATGATAAACTTCAACTTAATTCAACTGTCACTTGACGTCCGTCCAATTGATTCCGTTCAAACAACCAAAAAGTCGTTTGGTTTAATATAACTCTAATCAAACTTTTAGCGCGATTTTTCCAATAACTCAAACATTCCTAGATGTGCTATTTGTTTATAAATTTAATTTGGCTCTAAAAAAATTTAAAGTTTCTAATGTAAAATTTTATGGTTTATATTATATTCTCTACTCATATCTAAAGACTTTGTCCCTTAGTGTAAATAATTTCCTTCCTGAACAGTACACAACGTAAGGTCCCAACCACCAGACGATCACAGCCCAATGTCTATTGCTAAGTTTTTCCGAAACCTATTAATTAATTCCAAAGCTAAATTAATAAGCATACGTTCATACATGTATACTTTTTTTTTTACTTTAATTGTATTATCAAACCGATTTTTTTAATTCAAGAAAATTCGTCAAAGATATTAACTAGCTCACTGCACTAAAGTTACTATAATACATTATCGGCGAAATATTTCCGTATTCCTAATTATTTGCAAATCTTTTTTACATACGCACATACAACTTGACAAACATACATAACATACATATAAATATAACACGTTTTGTATTGCAAAAATGGTCCCTATTTGTATGACTATGATACCTAATTATTCCCAACCTTTAACAATCAAGGCATGTACATAGCAATAAATATAAAATAATTCAGTTCAAAGATGTTAGATACTCAAATTGAAATTGGCAACACGGTCCTATTTTCACTCAAAAGTTTCTTTTTGTATTTTTATTCACTAACATTTGATTATCCCTAATTAATTAAGATTATTGTAATTGAAATCCGATTATTATGAAATAATATTATCAATGTTTAATTAACCGCGCCTCTCACTCGTATTTAGTCTTATAAAACTTTTCTCTTTTCCCTGTCTCCTTAAACGCATTTGAATTATGAACGGAACGTACGCCATAAACACCTTTCATTGGAAGCAATGATTTGACAGCTACCTTATTGTTTATTTTCTAATTTTATATGGTTATTGTTGGTCAAAAACAAAACAGAAGAGCTTCAGAGCTACCTATGTTTAACAAATTAGTTTTTAGTTATGCAGTATTCAATATGTTAAACACTTAATCAGTTAATCATATTTTATGAAATTCCTATGTTCCCGCCTAACAACAACTTGTCTATCTTACTAGCAAAGAGAACCATTCATAATACGTAAGTAAACAAACGATTTCTTTTATTATTTTAACCTGTTTTAAATGTTTGTGAGTTAAAACTTATAGTATTAACCTTAATATATAAAATCGTGCGCAACTTTGCTATCTAGTATTACTCAATGACTTAAATTACCTAATAAAAATATCTAACCTATCTAACTTACCTAATGGTATATTTTGGTTTTGTTTCAGCTTTTGCAACCTGTATCCTAGTGAAATGATACCCCTTGCTGATATTATAAGAGAGATTTATCGTGCTGACATAATGATGATGTTTTTCTGACTACAAGTTATAATCGAACTAGCATGAACATTTTGCCTGAGAAACCATTGCAAGCTAAAATATTTGGTTTTCTACTTGTGTTTGAACTACTTAGTAAAGTGATGTTATAAGTGTTTTATTGCATTTGTACCATACAAATTGTGTTATCTACCTTTCTTTTTGCACTACTTTATTTTCTTTGTACTATTCTTGGATTAAACAATTCATACTTAAGCTTTTAAATTATTTTTCTCCTAATATACCTAACATAGCATGATTGTTTTCCTTTACTCTATGCATTGGTGTGCAATTTTATTTGATAGAATTTGTTCACTGCTATGTTTCCTATTATGTAAGTGCCTGGTGTTAACTAACTTTGTTCAACATACATACTAGTTTTAAGTGAATGTTCTAGCAATCCCTGGCTTTACTGTATGTAATAAGTTTCAATTTATGACTGCGGTACTAAGTACTCCTAAAGTATTCTAACCTTGCTAATCAACGTCAAAGATCTATTTATACCTATTTTAAATATTATGATGATTATAATTAACTGTAAGGTCATAGTTCTTTTCTAATATACAATTTACTAACCTGCTAGTTACCAAACTTTGTAAGAATTTATTAATTGGTTTCTTAGCAGTTAAAAATAAAGAATTTCATTCTTATCTATTAAACTTCTTAATTTATCCTAACCCAAAGCAAAACATACATACATCTGTTCATCTAAGTTATAACTAAACAAACCCCTGACTTTTAAACCAGCGAAATAGTCTCTAAGTACTATAATATTGCTTATTAAATCCTATTAAGAAAGTGTTATCTATCAATTCATAAAATATTCTATCATCAGACCACTACTTTGTTAATTTCAGCTAACTTTTGTTTCTTATCCTTAAATGATCATCTAACAGCTGTTTTTACTATAAACCAAACTAATCTACTACCTATCTCTTTCCTTTTTAGTCTATAGGCTTACTCTCCTAATATATTTAAAATAAGAGAATCACACAAGTGATATCCTGATTAATTAAAATGGTAAATTTACTTTATTAAATTGAAATTGAAAAGTATATCTTATATGTTTTTAATGTTTGTTTATAATGTAGGTTTGTTTTTAAATTCCATTTCAAAAACTAAACATTCATAATTCGAAAAGACCTCTCCTGACCTAACCCTGTTATAATCTGTGTCTCTTATTTTTTAATTCCACAGAAAATACAACTTGTCAAAACAAACTTCGTCCGTTTACTGACCGGCTACTCTAAACAAAGTAAACAATAATTGTTGTTTCCCGTTTTAAAGATAAACCTATAATATTTCGTAATGTAATTGTGTTTTACCTAATCATATTTATGATATAAATAGTTGACTCTATCTTTGCCTAATCAATGACTACATTTTGATTGTTTACAAACTCAATCACACCGGCTAACTTTTACTAAGGATTCAAAAGCTGATTCAAGGTAATGGTGAATACTGTTTCTATCCCACTTTCTTGTACTTTAATTATTTTATAAGTACCTAGAATATCTTACTATTTAAAGTAACTATATGTTGTGAAACTATAAGAACTTTTAACCTAGTTTATTGTTTCCAACAATTTACTAGCTAAACATATCTTTTATAGAGATAATTTATGTCACTTTAACTGAATCTACATAATTAAACAACAAGTTTTACAAACTATTTGAAATAAACCCTTTTATTTATCTTATTGTTTGATTTTATAAAAGGTTTTAATGTTGTTTTGTTCTTTTTTAGGTTGTAACAACATTAGTCTGACTAACTCAGCAAATGACAAGTGATTTGATCTCTAACAATTGAAGTCTGATCAGCTGTCCTATCTAACCACCTAGACTATGGCAACAGGAACAACAATAACCATATGCCTCAGAAGAAAATGAATCCTTAAGCTAGTTGTACCTACTACTTTCAGGTAAAATAAATTTAAGCAAATATTTTTCTTAGCTCAAGTTTTAGTTCTAATAAATTTGTAAACTAACTTATTTTAATGGAAAAAATTGTAATTACTATTACAAGATTTCTGTTTTTTGAGTGACACCTAACTAGAAACACTAGCTCTCTAGGTTCCCTGACATTTGAACTAATGAATATACTGAATAATCCTTATTTACTTTTCCAGTTTTGCAAGAAATACAAAGGAAGGAACGTAGAAACTTATATGAAAGATCAACAACTAACCAAGAATATTGTTTCACATCAATAATTGATAATTATATCATACTGTTACCATTTTTAGTAAAGCTACTCTACGGAACTAGTTTAAATGACTATAATTAAATTTACAAAATCTAATTGTATCTACAACAAACCCCTTTTTAACTTGTTATTTCATTACCTGCCTTCGATTTAACAAATATTAACATCTAAAAAAAATATAAAAACTTATGTAAGTTTATATATTTCTAGACTTTTCCTTTATGCCATTTTAAAAGATAGGATATTTTGTCTTTATTTAAATTTTATTGTTGAATGACAATAAATCCACTACAAGATACTATTTATCTTTGGCTGACTTCATCTATAAAAATCAAACTACCTGCCTTCTAGTTTAAAACTAAAGATTAACTTTAGCTTCCTATCTTCACCTGTATGGTTCACAAACCACAATTAAAGAATTAACTGCTATTACTTAATAAAATTCCTACATAAATGAATAAAAATTAAAACAAAGACTTCCAATTTCACAGGCAACAATTGGACTTCAGTCAGAAGTCACTTACTTAAATTAAATAATTATCCCTAACTTAATCTCATAGAATCCTAAACTTAGGTAACCAAAGGATCCTGGTCACCCGGCTCCAATTGTAACTAGACAACCAGTTACAATTGAACGGTTGAAGTACTATAAAATCCTGGTAAACGGCAACAATTGTAACTAGACAACCAGTTACAATTGAACAGTTGAATTACTATAAAATTCTGGTCACGACGCGCCAATTGTAACCGTCGAGACCATTTTTACTCAATATCTAAGTCTAATTACTATTAAAATTTGTGCAATAACTCAAAGTTCAAAATCCTGGTCACGGCACCAATTGTAACCGTCCTACCTACACTCCGGTCAACGCTTCCCAAATCCTGGTGAACGTGTACCAATTGTAACCTACCTACCTGTCTATCCTAAAGTTTTCACGAATAAAGCTCCTAAACTGATCTACGCAGAACTAATTGTAAAGGCCCGGGCCAATACTCCTACTTTACAATCCTAGACTCGGAGACACTAATAGTAGTAATACCTTTCCTTTGGCTGGATTTATATTTATTTATATGATGATGATATTTATAGTATCTAAAGTCCCTAATACTCTGCTCTACCTAACTATATTTCTCTACAATTTAAATTTCATACTTAAACATTCTTAGTTCTTAATACTTTTAATATCTGTCTTCCCTACATCTAACCAAATGTAATTTCTATGTCCTACCTTTACTAGCCTTATATTTTTAAACCTAATTAGTTCAGTATAATTTACCTAACTCTCTTACTATCCCTACCAATTCATTATAATGTAAATTAGTTTTGGCACGTGAGCATCAAGTAATTTAAAAGAACCCATTAGTTGTACCCATAAGTAACCCCAGAATTCTTTAAGTCTTTGTTTTAATTCCTAACTTTACCTACCTAATACACCCTAGAAATATACCTAAATAATTTCAACAACCTATTATTTATAATTTAGTTATCCTAACTGAATTAATGATTCCTTTCCAGTTGAAAGCCATCCTACTAAAAATATAATTCCTAAAGATATTATTATTATGTTTCTATAGTATAACTTATGTGACCTAAGTCTAAAATAAAGCAGATCTAAGAATTTATGTTTTGTGGCCCCCGTAGGGAAGGAAGGCTCCACCATACGCCTTAGGATTGCTATCCCAGGACCTTTGTCCTCCTCAATAGACATCCACCATAGACAGGACAGTCTCCTTGCCAAATAAGTCCTATTAGTCAGTCAGTTGTATAATAAGGGAAGATTTGGGATATGAGCATTCTTTACTCAAATATTCAGTAGATTATTTTATCCTTCATTAGAGTGATTTTCTCAAAATAATATATTTATATTATATTTATTAAAGTGACTCAAGATTGATATTGCTTAATTCACTTATAAGTCATTATATGACTAGAGTTTTATATAACTAAATGAGATGTTCAATTTCACCAAGTATCCATGTTTATCTTATATAGTAAACAGTGGGACACAGAAGTCATTTTGTCTTCTAGCTAGATTGAATCCTCATGTTAGTCTAGGATAGTAAAGAAAGTGATCAGACAATTCTCACTATTGTCACTCCAATATATTTACTGGTATATTTGCTTTATATCTTATAAAATATTCACTCTAAAAAAAGGACTTATCTCTTTTAGCTAACTATTGATATTCTAGATTTGCTTTATACTCATATAATACTCTCTATAGTATTTAGGTTATTTTATAGTATAGTTAACTTAGATGTTATTAAATATTCATTCTAATTAAGGACTTATTTCTGTCAGTTAACTATTGATGTTATAGTTTGGCATTATATATTTTCCTATAAATATCAAGTTTATATATATTTTCCTCATGAATTACTATATCAAAATCAGTTTATTACTTAGTATTTATTTATAGTTATATTTCTTTAGAACAGTTAAATACTAAAAGTTACTTTTAGTTTCATAAGTTAACTATTAGTTAAATTTATACTTCAGTTTATTTATGAAGTTAAGGTAATTTAATTCCTATTTTCTATTATCCCTATCCAATGAAGATAACCTAACACTACTTTCAAGGCCTAAACTAAAAATCTAAACTATGGGCTTACCTCTCCCAGTAATTAGCTAAGTCCCTAGATAAACTGTAAAGTTCAGCTGAGTCGGCTGATAAAAGCAACCTAACACTCGTGTTCTTGTCCCCCTCCATACTTTTGATAAGCCGCAGCTCTCAGGGATAGTATGAATAGGACGCCCTATTGTGTGGTTTAGTATATATAAATAATAATAGATTTATCGGGACCCATTCTCAACTCCAAAAAGGCTTCCATGGGTGCGCGCCGGCATGCCAACTATGTGGACCCCACTTGTTCCTCTAAGGCTGACATTGAGGATAAGTAGGCTTTGTTGTAAATATCTGTGCCGATTTAAAAGATATTTAGGCTTGCCCAAGGCTTCTTTTTGACTCTAATAGTTCCAAATCAGAGGCTCCGTTAGGCTTCCTCGGACTTGTCAGACACTTACTAGTGGTAGCCTGACCTCTCGCTCTGATACAATCAAGTGCTAATCTAGCTGAATTCAAAACACATTTCCCCACCATAGTATTAATTACCACTTAAGCCCCAAATAATTAATGCAATGTATCAGACGCAAGCGATAACCAACCCAAAATTTCCTAAAGGAAGTACACAGAAAATAATGATTAGTTAAACAAACAATTAATATCACAAATAAGCAAATGAAACCTCATTATTGCAACTCCGGCTATATGAACCGGAATTATCAACAACGAGAGAAAATAAATCCAACAAAGATCAAATCTCACCAAGTTATTGGCAAAACCTGATACCCTCAACGATTGTTATCGTCCCCTTCCTTCTATTTGATCTGTAACAGAAATAAAAATTAATACATCCTAAACACTAGGTATTCGGTACCTAGACCTAAAGGCTCCCGATTCCTAAACAAGAATTACTGTTATCTAATCCCCCTTACAATATTTAGAATTTAAAATTATCGAATTAATTTAATTTTCCAACTAATAATTTAATTATCTAAAACTCAATACAATAAACTAGAATTATTGCGCGAATTAAAACAAATATTACTCTCAAAACAACCCCAGCGAGCCACACGTCCGTACGTGACAAGCGACAAAAGTCAAAAAGCCCCTTCCTCTACGCGTCATTGTATATATAGAATAACCTCCCTCATTTGCTTCGTTAGCCTCATTGGCTTCTTTTGCTTCTTTAGCCTCTTTTGCCTCACTTGCCTCACGGCACCTGTACAGAGCAGGCATGTGTCACATTTTGGCAGCCATTTTTAAAATTGAATTTTGTATGCAAATGTTCTTATATTTTAGTTTTAGCTTTATTTGATTATTTTAAACGACTACATATTAATTTTTAACATATCTGATAATAGCTTAATGACTCTTTATTCTCAAATCTACTAAAGTTTACACATTGTTTACCAAACAAAGAAATATGCTATCATAAATAATTGATATATGTCTAACTTTTCATTTCTACATATAAGTCCACCTGGAATCGAACCCTGGACCACCAGCTACACTGACTATGCCATTAAAAATTAATTAAACGTTGTTAGTTTATTCTCTTATCTAGATATCTTACTTCTTCTTAGCTATGTAAATGATATTATTTTGTTTATTATAAGACATTTCTAATTTCCTTTGTACTTTAGTTAAACTAAAAATCTCCTATTAATATAAATTTAATTATAAACATTCTAATTGATAATTTTGTTTGTTCTAAAGCCATTTATTTATATTACTTTTAAATTTCTTAGACGTTATATTAGATTTTGTAGGAATTAACTGAACAGACATCGTTTGTTCCGTTACAATCTTATTATTGTTACAGAAGATAAGCGTTATTCATTTATTTTGAGACAATCAATTTAGATCCTTATAATCTTTGCATTAAGAGTTAAGTGTCCATTATTGGTGCCTTCAGCTAAAAGTGCCCAATATTGGTGCCGTCACCCTACAATCAAACGGTAAGTAAGTAACCTATCCTTTTCAGTATATTTTTTTGCATAATGCAAGGGCACAAGTCACCTGATGGTTAGTGGGATCTGAGAGCCATAGACATTTGCATTCTCAATACTACAACATTAAGACTGTAATCCTAAGACTGGTATTAAGTTGCCAACCCTGCAGACTCAGGTGGAATGCATCTATGCTAGTTATTTCACCGGATTTTATCATCACAACGGAAAACAACAATGCGAACTAAATACTGCTTTGTGGTATGTTACAGGGTTCTATTTCTAACCCTTTACCTACGGGGCCTTGAATCACTCAGTCACCGCTCAATACGGGCATGTTTTGGCGAGAGTGAGCGGTTAAGCATAATTTGACTTACTTGAAACTTTTGAACTATTACAGCTACACACTTGAAATGTCGCTCACACATTAAGTATAATGCGCTTAATCAATAAATAATCGCTTGAAGTAATAATATTCACATTTTTTTCTGATATCAAGCAATATATCGGTCACGAAGAAATTGAAGATTTTTAAGTTACTACTCGCGGATTTCGCAAGTTTAAGTTTAAAAACATTAGTTTATAGTATGTTTAACACAAATAAACACTTAAATGACGATAATTCTTAAAATAATGCATAAATATCAATCACTTAAAACGTTGCATAAAAACAATTAGCCACTTATGAAATATAGTGATGTGCCTATATCGACACAGTTCTCGAAATGTCGATAACCTAGTACACCATCGATTATGGGGGAAAATTCGAGCAATAATTCGCTATTGTGTATAAATTATAAAAACCTTTATTTATTACAAGTTATGATTGTAGTGTAAATATTTATTAGGTATTATAATACCTAATAATGATTTCATACCATGTTAAATTAGGTACAATATTTGAACTAAAAACGGTGAAATAAACTAAAAATAACACTCAAAACACTCTCACAAGAAGTCGATGAAATAAAGTCGAGTCGATGAACAACACTATTGTCCGCCATATTGAGTTCAATTATTTGCACTTCTGCAGTACGGGCGTCAACCCCAGTTGACAGCAAAAAAGCGGTAATTTTAAAAATATTTTTATGTCAGTGCCATCTACCGACACATTATGATATTTTTTCCTTTGCATCTATACTAATCCCAATACATAATGTGACCGCTATTACCAAGATACAAGGTCTCGTTTTGTTTATTTTTTTTATTAAACATGACCCTCGATTCGATCAACTATAGTTGACACCCGTACTGCAGTGGTGTTGCCTTACTGGCAACTCTGGTTGACACCCATAGGGCTAGGGTTTTACTTTGTCAAATGATAACATCCAATGATATAATATTCTTACGGATTTATATCTACAAATAAAATATACAAACGCAATCAACGATTTTAATCCAAAATGTAACACAAATCACAACTCCTTATTCCTACTTAACTCTAATACCCAAACCTAGCTATAGGAACCTAGTTATAACGGAACGTTGAGCCTAACTAGTCTGGAATATGGTCCGATCCCTATCAAGCGCGCCGCCGAAGTGGAGTGTTGTCCTCGGGCCTCCCATCCCCGTCAGCCTGCTGCACGGTGACAGCTCGTGACGTATACTCTGACGTTGGCGTAGCGAGAAGAAGAAACGATCGTGTCGTCTCCCTCTTTCCTTAGTGATCCGGTAATACGGCCGTTCCTGACTGCGAGACGCCCTCGTCCGCTCGATCTTCCTTGCTGCTCTCGTCATCAGGGCGCTCGTCAGCTGTAGGCAGAGAAAACAAAATCCATTTATGACCAACCAATAACTGAGCACCTCCTCACACAAACCGCTCAAAGTTCTTGCAAGATAAAAACCGTGCGCACTAAGTCAATAAAATGCAAGATAACCTTTCACATGAGTCATACACATCAAAACGATCATTTTAATTTAAGCTTTCAACGTTCATACTTCAACTCAAACAGCAACTGACACATTCCTATATCCATTGGTGTTAAACTTACTATGGCCAACAAAAAGACTGCTTGAACTGTAGTACAGTCAGTGTAACATATCAACAAACACCACAGAGAACCAAATGTCACCATGGTCTGCCGCAATTGCATTATTGCACTGTCACCCGTAAGGATGCAGTCTGCCGCGATTACATATTGCACTGTCATCCGTTACGATGCAGTCTGCCGCGAATACATATTGCATTATCAACCTTAAAGATGCAATCTGCCGGCCATAAGCCGCACTACGACCATCGTAGTCCGCCGCGAGCACAGATCGCACTGCCACCCATAGGGATGCAGTCTGCCGGACATTAGTCCCACTACGAATGTCGTAGTCTGCCGGACATTAGTCCCACTACGAATGTCGTAGTCTGCCGAACATTAGTTCCACTACGAATGTCGTAGTCTGCCGGACATTAGTCCCACTACGAATGGCGTAGTCTGCCGCGACTGAAGTCGCTACCTCTTTCAGGTGGTAAGCTGACGAATATTACTCACTTTCAAAAAACGTTGCGCACGTCTCAGGGGTCCACTCTCCTCGCCACGGTACCATGTACTCCGCGGCGGCTCGTGTACGTTTCCCGTACGAACCAGACAATAATTCTAGTTCGTAGCGATCATGAGGTAAAACTGAGGTTATTTTGTACGGGCCCCTCATACCGGAATCTAATTTACCGGTACTCTGCGCTTGTTTAATTACAAATGCAAAATCACCGACTTTATAAGCACGTGGTTGCTTGCGATCCTCATTAGTGATCTCGTCTTGCCGCTTTTGCCTAGCAGCCAGTCGCTCGCTTGCGCGCTGCCTCCTAAGCACTACTAGTGCCTCGCGATTTCCACTAGTGTTGTCGAGAGCAACGTCACGCACTAAAGAGCGCAATACAGGCGTCATTGCATCAATACCCACGAGCAATTGGAGAGGGGATGCATTAATGGCTGCATTCTTGGTCATATTCAAAATAAGTTGAACCCGCCAAAGAGTATCGGACCACTCAGCCCCCCTATTATTCGCCTCTACTCGAATCAAGTTATGAACTGTACGACAATATCGTTCAGCCTGACCATTTTCGTGGTGCATTTCAGGTGTTATAAAATGCGTTTTACTGCCTAACTCAGATACCCAGCTTTGAAAACTGTTACTTTCGAACATTCTTCCGCGGTCAGTAACTATAAGAGATGGTATGCCAAACAAAGATATCGTATTTGCAAACGCTCGTTTAAGCTCGTCAGCATCTTGTCGATACAAGGAATACAAAAGGCAGTACTTTGAGAATGCGTCTACAACTATAAGGGCGTATTTGAATCCTTTCGACTCCGGTAACGGACCTAGCACGTCCATATGCACGGTTGAGAATGGGACATTTGGCTTAGCCCACGACTCTATGGGCTGATGAGGTGCACGGGGAATCTTCTTACAAGTTAAACAAACTAGACAATGCCCAACATATTTCCGAACGAATTGCCTAAGCCCGGGAAACCAAAAATGCCTTAAAATGAGTTCTGTCGTTTTGTCAACTCCAATGTGGTCATGTTCATCATGGAATACTCTAAGTAAGCTAAGCCTGTAACCTTTTGGGATATAACAAAGTGAACGAGAATCTTTGTCAGTAGGATTGGATTTGTAATACAACAAGTTATTACGGACTTCATAACGCGTAGAGTCCAGGCGTCCTTCTTTCAAACTATCAATAAGGTCTTGGGTCTCAGCATCTGCTGTTTGAGCCTGCTGTGCCCAGTTTGTGGGTTTACGGATATGCAGGATATCTACTGGATTTCTACTTAAGTAGTCTGCATGAGGCATGAGAACACCTTTGCGATATTCAATGCTAAACTGGAAATCCTGCATGTAAACCCACCAACGGGCAACGCGAGGAACAAGATCTTTTTTTCTTTCCGTCAATTTTAGGGAGTTACAGTCCGTAACTATTTTGAAGGCAATACCTATAAGATAGTGACGAAAGTGTTGAAGAGACTTTACGATAGCCAACGTCTCCAACTCGTAGCTATGATATTTGGTTTCGGCGCCTTGTGTTGCCTTACTAAAATACGCAACTACCCTCTTTTGCTTTCCTTCGTGTTCTTGTAACAAGATTCCACCATATCCGCTCGCGCTTGCATCTGTATGCAGTTCCGTGGGAAGAGTCGGGTCGAATATAGCGAGGACAGGCTCGTCAGTGAGGCATTTGATAATATATGACCGCGCATCTTCCTGTTCGTGCCCCCAAATGAATGGTACACCGCGTCGCGTAAGCCTAGCAATGCACGCAGTCCTTTGTGAGTAACCGGCAATATAACGGCGGAAGTAACCCGCAAGGCCTAGAAACTGGCGTATCTGTTTTACGTTCGATGGAAGGGGTGCTTCACTTAATGCTTGGACTTTTCGTGGGCTCGGTCGAACCTGACCCTGACTAATCAGCCTTCCTAAATACTCTACCTCTGTCGCTAGAAAGTTACATTTCTTTAAATTTATAGAAAATCCAGAGGAGGTTAGGGTATTTAAGACTTGGCGTAGAATTTGTAAACCCTCATCTATCGTTTCCGACAAAATTAAAACATCGTCGATATATACGAGGACTTTACCACTCTCGATCAATGGCTTCAGGGTTTCCGTAATAATCTTTTGGTACACGACTGGAGCGTTCGCTAAACCATAGGGCATTTTTAAATATTCAAAATGTCCCTCTGGCGTCACGAACGCCGTCTTACTAATGGAGTCAAGATCCATCTTTATCTGGTGGAACCCTGTAGCCATGTCTAGGCTCGAGAAGTATCGCGCTTTACCTAGCCGGTCGATATGATCGTCTATGAGAGGCAACGGGAACCTATCTTTGACTGTAATCGCGTTTAAAGCGCGATAGTCGACGCACAAACGGTCCGTGCCGTCTTTCTTTTTAACGAGTATGATGGGGCTCGCAAAATCAGAGTTAGATTCCCGGATAACGCCCTTGTCTTTCAAATCCGATATTATGCCGCGAACACGCAGTTTTTCATCGTGAGATAGCTTATATGGCCTATAGTTGACAGGACTATTGCTACTTAACTTAATAGCCATCGTACCGGTGGTAACCGTCGAGGAGGCAGTGCCACTGATAAAGGATTGAGAGAACTCATTAATGACCGCGAGTAACCGCTGTTTGTCATCGCCAGTTAATGGCGTCTTGATATCGGAGTCTAATTCACTTAAGAACTGCACAACTGGAGAGCTCTCAATACGTGTCAGTCGCTGCACGCCGCCTACCCTAATGTAGGTAACGCCGTCACGATTTAAAACGTCTGTTCCTATCAGGACTGACGCGTTCATACACGATTCAGGCACGATATACAAATCAACCTCAACGGATATATCGGAAAACTCGACTACTAGTGTTACGAACGACGTACATTCGATTTCCTGACTCCCTATGCCTCGTAGTACTCGATAAGTAGGAACCTTGTTGCTGTTAAAGTGTTTTAGAACAGATTCGGATATAAGCGAAACACTCGACCCACTATCAATCAGGACGTCTAAGGAAACACCTTCTATCACAGCCGTCATTACGTCATTGTTAGCTACAGACTCTTGTTTGCGACACAAATTAACATTATTAGGGCGTTTATTATTTGTTTCTACCCGCTGCTTTGCGAAACAGGACTCCACGCTATGACCGATCTTATGGCAGTACGAACAAGTCACCGAAGGCCTATTATTCGATGTAGTTCTAATTGGAGCCGATGTACTAGTACTTGTACTATTCGTACTCGCGGGTACGTTACGATCACCGCTGTAAGAATTGTTTTCTACTCGTGGTCTTTTAGAGCAATTAAAACGCTTGTGACCTACACCACCACAATTAAAACATTTAAGTCTATAATCCGGCCTGCTCAGCTCACGTTTTCGTGGATTTGGTACGACGGCGGGTCTACTATTGGAACGGTCAGGATCATGGGAGGAAACACGCGGTTCACTTTTAGGTTTTACAAATACCGATAAAAATTCAACTATTTGCTGTGGTTTAAGTTTTGCATTTGTGGCAGCCGCTTTAATCTGCGAATCCGTAATGCCTCGAAGAACTATCGCCGTTCGAAGGTCGTCTGACAAACCAGTCACTATATTTAAACGCAGCAGCGCACGACGCGCGTACTCCGCGTATGTGGCGAAACTCCTCGAGTCAGTACGCATCACTTCATAAAGCACGGTAGCCATATCTATGTTTCGTGGGCAGAGGGAACGGAACTCAATTTTAAAATTACTCCATGTGCGGTCATTGGTGAACGAACAGCCAACTAAAATCTAATTCATAAATCTAAATAAGTAGGTACGCCAGCAAATTTAAGCACAGTAACTAAGTTAAATTAATTACATAAATTTTAAAGCACAATCATTCAAAGCGCACTGTATTATAAAATAGCGGAAGCATTAAAGCAAGTCGCAACACGTTACGTAATTTAAAGATACTTAGCACTCAGAATATCCAACGGAATTTATTTGAATTCAATAACGGAAAGAATTTGTCTGGATGCCACTCGCGTAAATTCAATATCCCACGTACTGATCTTACGGATTTATATCTACAAATAAAATATACAAACGCAATCAACGATTTTAATCCAAAATGTAACACAAATCACAACTCCTTATTCCTACTTAACTCTAATACCCAAACCTAGCTATAGGAACCTAGTTATAACGGAACGTTGAGCCTAACTAGTCTGGAATATGGTCCGATCCCTATCAAGCGCGCCGCCGAAGTGGAGTGTTGTCCTCGGGCCTCCCATCCCCGTCAGCCTGCTGCACGGTGACAGCTCGTGACGTATACTCTGACGTTGGCGTAGCGAGAAGAAGAAACGATCGTGTCGTCTCCCTCTTTCCTTAGTGATCCGGTAATACGGCCGTTCCTGACTGCGAGACGCCCTCGTCCGCTCGATCTTCCTTGCTGCTCTCGTCATCAGGGCGCTCGTCAGCTGTAGGCAGAGAAAACAAAATCCATTTATGACCAACCAATAACTGAGCACCTCCTCACACAAACCGCTCAAAGTTCTTGCAAGATAAAAACCGTGCGCACTAAGTCAATAAAATGCAAGATAACCTTTCACATGAGTCATACACATCAAAACGATCATTTTAATTTAAGCTTTCAACGTTCATACTTCAACTCAAACAGCAACTGACACATTCCTATATCCATTGGTGTTAAACTTACTATGGCCAACAAAAAGACTGCTTGAACTGTAGTACAGTCAGTGTAACATATCAACAAACACCACAGAGAACCAAATGTCACCATGGTCTGCCGCAATTGCATTATTGCACTGTCACCCGTAAGGATGCAGTCTGCCGCGATTACATATTGCACTGTCATCCGTTACGATGCAGTCTGCCGCGAATACATATTGCATTATCAACCTTAAAGATGCAATCTGCCGGCCATAAGCCGCACTACGACCATCGTAGTCCGCCGCGAGCACAGATCGCACTGCCACCCATAGGGATGCAGTCTGCCAGACATTAGTCCCACTACGAATGTCGTAGTCTGCCGGACATTAGTCCCACTACGAATGTCGTAGTCTGCCGAACATTAGTTCCACTACGAATGTCGTAGTCTGCCGGACATTAGTCCCACTACGAATGGCGTAGTCTGCCGCGACTGAAGTCGCTACCTCTTTCAGGTGGTAAGCTGACGAATATTACTCACTTTCAAAAAACGTTGCGCACGTCTCAGGGGTCCACTCTCCTCGCCACGGTACCATGTACTCCGCGGCGGCTCGTGTACGTTTCCCGTACGAACCAGACAATAATTCTAGTTCGTAGCGATCATGAGGTAAAACTGAGGTTATTTTGTACGGGCCCCTCATACCGGAATCTAATTTACCGGTACTCTGCGCTTGTTTAATTACAAATGCAAAATCACCGACTTTATAAGCACGTGGTTGCTTGCGATCCTCATTAGTGATCTCGTCTTGCCGCTTTTGCCTAGCAGCCAGTCGCTCGCTTGCGCGCTGCCTCCTAAGCACTACTAGTGCCTCGCGATTTCCACTAGTGTTGTCGAGAGCAACGTCACGCACTAAAGAGCGCAATACAGGCGTCATTGCATCAATACCCACGAGCAATTGGAGAGGGGATGCATTAATGGCTGCATTCTTGGTCATATTCAAAATAAGTTGAACCCGCCAAAGAGTATCGGACCACTCAGCCCCCCTATTATTCGCCTCTACTCGAATCAAGTTATGAACTGTACGACAATATCGTTCAGCCTGACCATTTTCGTGGTGCATTTCAGGTGTTATAAAATGCGTTTTACTGCCTAACTCAGATACCCAGCTTTGAAAACTGTTACTTTCGAACATTCTTCCGCGGTCAGTAACTATAAGAGATGGTATGCCAAACAAAGATATCGTATTTGCAAACGCTCGTTTAAGCTCGTCAGCATCTTGTCGATACAAGGAATACAAAAGGCAGTACTTTGAGAATGCGTCTACAACTATAAGGGCGTATTTGAATCCTTTCGACTCCGGTAACGGACCTAGCACGTCCATATGCACGGTTGAGAATGGGACATTTGGCTTAGCCCACGACTCTATGGGCTGATGAGGTGCACGGGGAATCTTCTTACAAGTTAAACAAACTAGACAATGCCCAACATATTTCCGAACGAATTGCCTAAGCCCGGGAAACCAAAAATGCCTTAAAATGAGTTCTGTCGTTTTGTCAACTCCAATGTGGTCATGTTCATCATGGAATACTCTAAGTAAGCTAAGCCTGTAACCTTTTGGGATATAACAAAGTGAACGAGAATCTTTGTCAGTAGGATTGGATTTGTAATACAACAAGTTATTACGGACTTCATAACGCGTAGAGTCCAGGCGTCCTTCTTTCAAACTATCAATAAGGTCTTGGGTCTCAGCATCTGCTGTTTGAGCCTGCTGTGCCCAGTTTGTGGGTTTACGGATATGCAGGATATCTACTGGATTTCTACTTAAGTAGTCTGCATGAGGCATGAGAACACCTTTGCGATATTCAATGCTAAACTGGAAATCCTGCATGTAAACCCACCAACGGGCAACGCGAGGAACAAGATCTTTTTTTCTTTCCGTCAATTTTAGGGAGTTACAGTCCGTAACTATTTTGAAGGCAATACCTATAAGATAGTGACGAAAGTGTTGAAGAGACTTTACGATAGCCAACGTCTCCAACTCGTAGCTATGATATTTGGTTTCGGCGCCTTGTGTTGCCTTACTAAAATACGCAACTACCCTCTTTTGCTTTCCTTCGTGTTCTTGTAACAAGATTCCACCATATCCGCTCGCGCTTGCATCTGTATGCAGTTCCGTGGGAAGAGTCGGGTCGAATATAGCGAGGACAGGCTCGTCAGTGAGGCATTTGATAATATATGACCGCGCATCTTCCTGTTCGTGCCCCCAAATGAATGGTACACCGCGTCGCGTAAGCCTAGCAATGCACGCAGTCCTTTGTGAGTAACCGGCAATATAACGGCGGAAGTAACCCGCAAGGCCTAGAAACTGGCGTATCTGTTTTACGTTCGATGGAAGGGGTGCTTCACTTAATGCTTGGACTTTTCGTGGGCTCGGTCGAACCTGACCCTGACTAATCAGCCTTCCTAAATACTCTACCTCTGTCGCTAGAAAGTTACATTTCTTTAAATTTATAGAAAATCCAGAGGAGGTTAGGGTATTTAAGACTTGGCGTAGAATTTGTAAACCCTCATCTATCGTTTCCGACAAAATTAAAACATCGTCGATATATACGAGGACTTTACCACTCTCGATCAATGGCTTCAGGGTTTCCGTAATAATCTTTTGGTACACGACTGGAGCGTTCGCTAAACCATAGGGCATTTTTAAATATTCAAAATGTCCCTCTGGCGTCACGAACGCCGTCTTACTAATGGAGTCAAGATCCATCTTTATCTGGTGGAACCCTGTAGCCATGTCTAGGCTCGAGAAGTAACGCGCTTTACCTAGCCGGTCGATATGATCGTCTATGAGAGGCAACGGGAACCTATCTTTGACTGTAATCGCGTTTAAAGCGCGATAGTCGACGCACAAACGGTCCGTGCCGTCTTTCTTTTTAACGAGTATGATGGGGCTCGCAAAATCAGAGTTAGATTCCCGGATAACGCCCTTGTCTTTCAAATCCGATATTATGCCGCGAACACGCAGTTTTTCATCGTGAGATAGCTTATATGGCCTATAGTTGACAGGACTATTGCTACTTAACTTAATAGCCATCGTACCGGTGGTAACCGTCGAGGAGGCAGTGCCACTGATAAAGGATTGAGAGAACTCATTAATGACCGCGAGTAACCGCTGTTTGTCATCGCCAGTTAATGGCGTCTTGATATCGGAGTCTAATTCACTTAAGAACTGCACAACTGGAGAGCTCTCAATACGTGTCAGTCGCTGCACGCCGCCTACCCTAATGTAGGTAACGCCGTCACGATTTAAAACGTCTGTTCCTATCAGGACTGACGCGTTCATACACGATTCAGGCACGATATACAAATCAACCTCAACGGATATATCGGAAAACTCGACTACTAGTGTTACGAACGACGTACATTCGATTTCCTGACTCCCTATGCCTCGTAGTACTCGATAAGTAGGAACCTTGTTGCTGTTAAAGTGTTTTAGAACAGATTCGGATATAAGCGAAACACTCGACCCACTATCAATCAGGACGTCTAAGGAAACACCTTCTATCACAGCCGTCATTACGTCATTGTTAGCTACAGACTCTTGTTTGCGACACAAATTAACATTATTAGGGCGTTTATTATTTGTTTCTACCCGCTGCTTTGCGAAACAGGACTCCACGCTATGACCGATCTTATGGCAGTACGAACAAGTCACCGAAGGCCTATTATTCGATGTAGTTCTAATTGGAGCCGATGTACTAGTACTTGTACTATTCGTACTCGCGGGTACGTTACGATCACCGCTGTAAGAATTGTTTTCTACTCGTGGTCTTTTAGAGCAATTAAAACGCTTGTGACCTACACCACCACAATTAAAACATTTAAGTCTATAATCCGGCCTGCTCAGCTCACGTTTTCGTGGATTTGGTACGACGGCGGGTCTACTATTGGAACGGTCAGGATCATGGGAGGAAACACGCGGTTCACTTTTAGGTTTTACAAATACCGATAAAAATTCAACTATTTGCTGTGGTTTAAGTTTTGCATTTGTGGCAGCCGCTTTAATCTGCGAATCCGTAATGCCTCGAAGAACTATCGCCGTTCGAAGGTCGTCTGACAAACCAGTCACTATATTTAAACGCAGCAGCGCACGACGCGCGTACTCCGCGTATGTGGCGAAACTCCTCGAGTCAGTACGCATCACTTCATAAAGCACGGTAGCCATATCTATGTTTCGTGGGCAGAGGGAACGGAACTCAATTTTAAAATTACTCCATGTGCGGTCATTGGTGACCCATTCAGTGAGCCACGAACGCGCGTCACCCTTTAAACAATTAGCAACACGTGACAAACACTCATTATCAGCCCAACGATTTAATACACGCGCGTGGTCCACCTCTGCGCACCAAACATCAAAGTCGTGCAATTGCGGGTCAAAAGAAGAGATGTAGTAATGCGTCGACCTTACTTGGATTAACGACGAAAGCGCTCCCACGATCCTCTCCGTTACCTCGTCGGCCGGGGCCTCACTACACGGTGTCGCAGCGACGCTCTGAGGCTGCTCGGGCGCCGACTGGGTGCCGCTGACTATCGAGCCATCACCAAGGGCAAACTCGCTTGCCGATGGCGCAATAGTGGAGGAGTCGTTGATCGGTGTGGAACAGGAATAGAAACAGTACAAGCGCCCAACACAGGGGATGGCGGCGGCAACGTTGGTCCTAATCTATCCTCAATCGTCCTCAATTTATTTAAAATCGTACTTAGCACAGCGTCGGTTTCAGCTTTTTTACTACGACGCTTACTACTGGATGAGCCTTCAGACATTTTAAATGAACAGCCAACTAAAATCTAATTCATAAATCTAAATAAGTAGGTACGCCAGCAAATTTAAGCACAGTAACTAAGTTAAATTAATTACATAAATTTTAAAGCACAATCATTCAAAGCGCACTGTATTATAAAATAGCGGAAGCATTAAAGCAAGTCGCAACACGTTACGTAATTTAAAGATACTTAGCACTCAGAATATCCAACGGAATTTATTTGAATTCAATAACGGAAAGAATTTGTCTGGATGCCACTCGCGTAAATTCAATATCCCACGTACTGATCTTACGGATTTATATCTACAAATAAAATATACAAACGCAATCAACGATTTTAATCCAAAATGTAACACAAATCACAACTCCTTATTCCTACTTAACTCTAATACCCAAACCTAGCTATAGGAACCTAGTTATAACGGAACGTTGAGCCTAACTAGTCTGGAATATGGTCCGATCCCTATCAAGCGCGCCGCCGAAGTGGAGTGTTGTCCTCGGGCCTCCCATCCCCGTCAGCCTGCTGCACGGTGACAGCTCGTGACGTATACTCTGACGTTGGCGTAGCGAGAAGAAGAAACGATCGTGTCGTCTCCCTCTTTCCTTAGTGATCCGGTAATAATATAAAAAGAGGTAGATATGTTACCTATACGGAATTCCGCGTGTAAAAATGGCCCGAGTTACGCACACATAATCAGTAAATATTGCAATTACGCAATAATTCATAAATGACAAGTGAAAGCAGGATGGTATGCTAATTTCCGGGAGCGAAACAAAACGAGTGTATGTTGCTCTGCAGACTAGTTCACGGTTCCGTTGACGGCGCAAGACTAAGCAAAGGTGTACCAATTGGCTTGGTTTTAGGGTGCCACTATCGAAGTGCTCATGTGCGTGCCCATCTACCTCTTTTTACTATATTATATCAATGGGTGTTTCCCGTTCGTCCGATCGGCCGACCGGTCAATCGGCCCAATGGGATTTCTTTTTCCCTTTTAACCGACAGTGTTAGATTAGTATGGCGAACGGAAAAAAATAGTCGAACTAGAGGGTTAGGTTCGTAAGGACTAGATTGCAAAACGACCAACTAAACAAAACGCCTTTTTTGTACAATGCCCTAGTAAGCAAAATTTCTATGTTGTAAGTAATGCCTAATTAAGCATAACGTCATGGTTGTAAAATGACAAAGTAGCATTGGATCCAAATTGTAGCAAAGTGTCTGGATAGTAGGTATAAGGTCTTGGTTTTAAATCGTCTAGGTAGCAAAACGTCGTGATTGCATAACGACTAGGTTATATTCGATTAATTTTAATATTATTGGCCAGATACTCACCTTTTTCAACCATCTAGTCGTTTTGCTACTTGGACGTTACGACTTTTTGACGATATGCCTACCTAGTCGTTTTACTATCAGAACGTTCTGCATACGTTGGCGTTTTGCAACTGGGACATTTTGTTATTTTGGGCGTTATACAAACAAAACGTTATAGAACTACGTCCAGTCTTCAACTCAGGAGTTCTACTATTAAGACGATTTACACAAGTAGACATTTTGCAACCAATATCTTATGAAACTACGTCGTTTTGCTTACATTGTCGTTTTGCAATCTAGTCCGTTCGAACCTAACCCGGACTAGATCGATTGATCAGTCGGCCTATCGGACAAACGGGAAACACGATTTCCCATTTGTTAGACTAGTACGGCGAACCGGAAAAAAACGTCGCACAGGATCGATTGATCAGTCAAACGATCGGACAAACGGGAACACCCCTTATCATCAGGGGAAAAACTCAGGCCTATAAATTTCATCGTCTGTTGACGATTTATATACAAAGGAAACTTTTTATCTTTGTATAAGTTAGAAAACCACAAACGATCTGAAGCAAATTAATTCACAACAAACTTTAGTAAAGTACGGTCAATTAAGTACCTATTCATAAAAAGTAACCGTTGTCTACGATATTAATTTCGTCAGTTTAATATCAATACGCTATATTTTTCAGCTGTTGTTATAAATTTCAATGGACATTAACTTGTTCAATGATGTCTATGGCCAAAACAAGACGAATCGCAACGTCGATGCCCCGCGCCATTTTGAATAACGTGTTACTGTTGATGCAGTAGTGTTGTAACTTACCTAGGTGAAGTCACCAGCCAGTGGTCAGCCAGAGACCAGTAGTCGACCTTATGTGAGTGCGAAGAGTGGGAAATATATATTTCGTACTCTTCCCACTCATACAAAGTATAGGCAGAGGCCGACTACGGTCTCTGGCTGACCACTGGTGACTTTATTAGTAGAGTCGTAAGTTCTTGTTCATCTCCTAGAGTTTTATTCTCGTAAGGCTCTGTTTGCCCGAATCTCATTTGCCATAATTGTATCACTTGCCATAGTATTGCCATAAAGGCATTTTCTCTGAAACCGTAAACTTTTCAGAGGGCCCTGCCAAGATGCACTACGCTATCTAGCGTTTCTATTTGTTTCATTTTTAAACCATTTGCGTCACTGGCAGATGACGTGATACGAAAAGTCACGTGATCTACCAGTGACGCGATTGGTTGAAAACGAAACGAATAGAAACGCTAGTTAACGTAGTGCATCTTGGCAGGGCCCTCAGATAATTTTTACATGCCATCGTACAGAGCCCAATAGGTTAGGTTAGGTTCGTTTTATAGTAATTCTGAATAGTTCAAAATTTCAGAAAAATGCCTTTATGGCAAATGAATATTATGGCAAGTGATACAATTATGGCAATTGAAATTCGGACACATGATAAATATTATTATGTTTATACTGTTCTCATGTGCTAAACTCACCTTCAAATTTTCCTTCAGGTTTTTGTAAAACGATTACGATAAGGAGGCAATTAGTTAATAATGTTCTACAAAAACATAAGTCAGTTTTTTTACTAATTAGACTACACTCCAAAGGAGCACATGACGCAACTGTTCAGAGTTCAATTTCTTCTGTTCTTGGCAAGTTATTCTCCGAACGTCGACAAAGATAAATTGGTTGATCCTTTAGTGCGTTAAATACTCTGAACGAACATGTCTCAACCTTGTTCGAATTTCGACACAGCAGCGTTTGAATTCAAAAAAAGCTACGAGGGGTGATCCATAACTTTGCAGAGCACAGACAGAGCTGGAGATAAAAAATCCACTGCGATGATAACTTATTTATCCTTTAAATCATAATGAATCAAGGTTTCATTTTCAAGTGTCCTCATCATCAGTGTACCAGAATTTTCTCCACTCCGCTCCAAATTATTACAAAACTAACTCTTATATTTGCCGTCTTGTAAAATTGTTCATACAGATGTTTTTTGTTTAGCTATCACAGAAACAATTATTTTTTTCTCTAATCTAAGTTTGATTATTACCATGGTATATTCCACGTTAAAAGAATATCATTATGTGGATGGTTCATACTGATTCTCAAAACTTATGGATCACCCCTCGTATAGTGAATCTAGTGCTTATTAGAGGTCTATGTGTAATTGTTAGCTGTCCAAACGTACGATACGGGCTTTAAGTACATGTACTCATGTAACTTTAAATGCCTTGTCTTATCGTAGTTGCAGGCGGCAATAATCGTTTGTTTCACGTTTGTTTTAAAAAGAAGTTTTACGAAACTGCACATAGCTACTTTACGTTTCCGCAAAGAAAACAGGTACTTAAGAACATTAATAATGGATCCTTTATAGCGTGCTTCCAGGACTTTAAAAAGAGTAAGAAATACTGACAAAGTTGGGGTACAAACCTTGAAATAAATACTTACTTATAAATGTAGAATCCTTACTTCCTTACTAATATTATAAACGCGAATGTTTGTATGTATGGATGTTTGGATGTTTGTTACTATTTCACGCTGCAATGGCTGGACGGAATTGGATGAAATTTGGCATGGAGATAGCTTATACACTGGATTAAAACATAGGTTACTTTTTATCCCGGAAAACTAAAAAGTTGCCGAGGGAATAACTATAATCGAAATCTACGCAGACCAAGTCGTGGGCAGAAGCTAGTCAGCAATAAATACTCGCGCTCAGTAAACAAATATTAGTATAAATTCGAATAAACTTAACTTATGTATTCCATCTTAAGGGCGCTGCATACGTAACGTGATCAGGACGTGGACGGGACGGGGACGGGACGGGGACGGGACGTGGTTGCATACATTTTTGGTTTTCCCGTCCCGTACGTACAATCGTTACGTATGCACATTCCGATACATTTTCTATGAAACGATATTGACGTCTCGTCCCGTCCCCGTCCCGTCCGTGTAAAATCACGATACGTATGCAGCGCCCTTTAGTCCTCAGTGTTGACACCGCATTTGTGGTCATAGGATTGCAGTCTTAAGATTGTAGTTTCGAGAATGCGTGTCAGATCCCATTTTACCACCAGGTGGCCCGTGTGCACGTTTGCCTTCTCCATGCCATTAAAAAAACTTAGCTTAATAGCCCAGAATACAACAGAATGTACTTCAAGGCAATTTAATTTGAACTATGTTGCAATGGGAATAAGGTTAATTTTCCTATCTTCATAAACTGAAACTAGCATTATCGAACAAACGTAATTCAACTTTATTGCCTTGATGGTAGATTCAAAGTCCCACTCACAAAAAACTCCGTTTGTAGTATGGGGGCTTTACTAGGTTAAAATTAGCTTTGTACACACAGTTCTTCTCTGCATAGTATAAAAACCGGTCAAGTGCGAGTCGGACCGCAAACCGCATCAAAATCCATTGCGTGGTTTAGGAGTTAGCGGATACAGACAGACGGAAAGACATAAAGCGACTTTGTTTTATACTATTTAAAGCCCGCCCAAGAAACTTAACATATTTAGTTATACAATCAAATTAATTATTTAAGTTTATAGGTTTCCTTTGTCCTGTAGGTAAAAGCTCGAATATTTGACTAATTCCACTTAGTCCCTTAGCAACGTCTTATCACAACTTTGTTAATACAGTCAAAGTAAACCAGGGCAACTTTATTAGTGTACCCTAATAAATAAGAGAAATAAAACTTTCTCGAAACAATGAGCTTCGGCTGGAGCTTTCGGTGAACTATAAATCATTTAAAGGGTTTTGGCTGTTGGCGGTCACCATACAAATGTTGGAGCTAGTGCTAGGTATATAAGATGATAACTACTACTACTCTAACTCGTTAACTTACCCTCACATCGAAACACAACAGTGAAACACTGCTGCTTTGCTGCTGAGTTGGTGGTAGCGCTTCTGACGTAACCCTGCTCCATGTCCGACTTTCCATAAATATTTGAGGAGATAAAACCATGAAAGTTTAAAAAAAAAAAAACATTTAAAAAAATCGTCGTTCACGAGCATGTGTAATAAGTAATAAATTTATTCGTTGAGCGAGAATCTTTCTCATCTACCCAAACACCGAAACTGGAATCATGACTATTTTCGCTCGAATTTGTATGGAACGCTGTACGTACGAATTCGAAACTGTTTGACCCTTCGCACAATAAAAAGAGAATAAATGAATAATTAAACCGAAAGTTACGGAATCTAAACTTAAGATCCAATTACGAGTAAAAGAAAAGTTATAAAACGAAAAGAAACTTGTATTATTATTATAGAAATTGGGTCTATTTCGTTTGGCCAAAATTATTACCCACGACGGTACGGAGACGGTATATGCGTTTGGGGTGAAAGGAAGTTTGTTTGTTTGTTTGTTTGTGCAAACCAATGTTTTTTCGTCAAATGTATCATGTCCCAAATTTTCATTTCCCAAAGAGTTGTTTCCCGTCGTAGATGATTTATTTTTAATGTAAAAGATGTAGCAAGCGGTTCCGATATCCCGGATATTAAACAAAAATAGTACAAAATATTTTTTGGGAAATGAAAATTTCAGAAATGATACATTTGACCAAACATATTTTGTAGTCAACTCGGATCAATTAATGTAAATGTACCAGACTGTGTATTTTTTTTGTTGTACTAGCTTTAGTGGTAGATTCATACTGTTGTCAGCTAGTAGAAACAAACTAATAAATAATAATAATAATAATGATTTATTTATTAACATTTTACAATAAACGTCTTACAGAAACAGTATACAAAAACTAATAGTACAAGTTTATCCGTACACTGTTGATTCGAAGCGCTTCTTAATTATTTTAACAAACTGCGAACATAATTATGTAATGACAACAAATATTAGTGCATGCAAAGCGGCCGCGCCGCGCGACCGGCGGCTGCAGAGGCGCGAGCGCCCAGAACCGGTTACAACTTAACTACAGGATGCACCTGTTTAAAACATAAATAAACAATAAAAACCTTAAATTATATATGAGATCTAAGTTTACATTTAGTGAAGTTGTCTTTACAATTAATGAGAATCTAAACTGGCCAAAAAGTACTGTTTTAATTTTCGTTTTATATTATTTTCCTTTAAACTCACCCGCAGGGCTCTCGGCAACTCATTGATTAGAATAGGAACCTTATGATCCAAACGCAAAGACCCGTACATATTATTGTACCGCGGAACGCAGAGCTCCTCCCTTTGCGCACGACGCGTATTGCTGTCATTTGTGTAAACTTTTTTAACTACATTGTCATTATAATAATTCTCGACCAATAGTAAATATTTAACTTGTTCATGTATTGGTAGGACCTTACAATAATTGAATAAATCTCTGTAGTTATTTCTGTATTTTGCCCGAATTTTTATGGGAACAATGTTTTTAAGCACCCTCAATTGTAACTCGTATATCCTATTTAGGTGAGACTTACACGTAAGTCCGTAACTACTTAATCCGAATGATACAATTGAATCACCGAGAGATCTATACAATAATAACAATATTTTGTATGGTACCTTACTCCTCATTATACAAAACTTGGATAATAACGCCCTAAGCTTGTTACAAACGACTTCTATATGCTCTGTCCATTTCATGCGATCATCTATCACCAGTCCTAGATATTTGTGCTTGTCAACAATTTGTATAGAAGGACATGTGCACGTCAGTGAACGGCTGCTGTCTACGGAATGTAGACAGGCGTGCGCATGCCCGATCAGATGGAGTTCTTTAGAGCTTCTGTTTTGGCTGGAACTCACATACAAAAGCTTGGTTTTAGAATTGTTGAAAACCAAACCGGCGTCGTGAGACCACTTCATTAGATTGGTGAAATCATGTTGCAAGTGCTGCAAGGCTACGTCGATATCCCTATGTGCAGATACCAGGCATGTGTCGTCAGCGTATTGGAAAATACTACATTCATCGACGACACATACCACACTATTTACATAAGAGATATAGTGGAGCGGTCCGACTACCGAGCCTTGTGCTGTGCCCTCACCGACCAAAACCTGATCACTTAGAGCACTTCCAACCTTCACAAAATAAGAGCGATTTTTGAGGTAGTATCACTATTATCACTATTATTAGTAGTGGTCGCAAGATGAATAACCGAGCTTATATTGAGTAGCACGTTATGCTCACATGTAGTCAGGTCACCAATGTAACAGCTAATAAAGCTGATACTTCTTATCAGATTATTAATGTAACGATGCTATAAAGTTAATAGTATAAACCTTGACATTTACAATACATTAATATTACAATCCATTATCGTAAATTCCACACCATTAACCCTAAGCCTAGATAATGAATAGAAACCCTAGTATATAAGGAGAACGTTATTCCAATAAAGGATTCAGTATTCTCCAAGATTCTTGAGATGTCATTTCAACCTAGTCACCTTCACACACAACGCTTTTGTTTGTTAAAGATTCTAATTCTGCTCTAATCTTTTTTTCTCAAAAATGTTCGGAAATGTTGACATTACTATCTACATAATGAGACGCGAAGTACATAGTTTACTGAGAGTTCTCAAATTAAAAAAAAAAAAAAATTAATGCAAATTCCATTACTATCTAGCTTGTAACTTTTTAAAAAGTGAAAAAGCCCATTATAAAATGATGGCACAAGTCTTATACATCCAAATATTATTCCAAACATAACTTTTTTATCTGTGTCTGGAATAGCTTGTCTTTTTAAAAACAAAGCTTGCGTTTCTCCTTGTCATAAACAAAAAGGCGGTAAAGAGTGATGGTTTTTTCACATGAAGTTTCTGTTTGAATGCAATTTAAAAAGCGGCCAAGTGCGAGTCGGACTCGCCCATGAAGGGTTCCGTGAAAGGTAAATTGCGGTTTACGGTTTATAACGTATTAAAAAAAAACTAATTATTAGATCTCGTTCAAACCAATTTTCGGTGGAAGTTTGCATGGTAATGTACATCATATATTATTTTTACATTTATCATTCCCTTATTTTAGAAGTTACGGGGGGGGGGACACACATTTTTCCACTTTGGAAGCGTCTCTCGCGCAAACTATTCAGTTTAGAAAAAAATTATAATAGAAACCTCAATATCATTTTTGAATACCTATCCATAGATACCCCACACGTATGAGTTTGATGAAAAAAAAATTTTTGAGTTTCAGTTCTAAGTATGGGGAACCCCAAAAATTTATTGTTTTTTTTCTATTTTTGTATGAAAATCTTAATGCGGTTCACCGAATACATCTACTTACCAAGTTTCCACAGTATAGCTCTTATAGTTACGGAATAAAGTGGCTGTGACATACGGACGGACAGACGGACAGACATGACGAATCTATAAGGGTTCCGTTTTTTGCCATTTGGCTACGGAACCCTAAAAATGAGTTCAAGCGATGAAGATTTTACTCCAACACAATTTTTTTTTGGCGATTTTTGAGAGAAGCACTATATTTCGATGGGTCCTACGTAAGTTATCGTAACCCACAAAATGGCAAAATTCGGTTTATAGCAAAAATGCATTGTATTATTCCATTATTATTAGTATCTAAAACAAAAATAAACAAATTCGTAGTTTAAACCAGTTTTTAGAAACGTAAACTGTGGTATGTTTCAAACGGCTCCGACGTTTTCTATCGTAAGTACCTTGGCGACAAAGTACGCGGGACGGCGCGGGGAGCGCCGCGCGCGCTTACTCATCGCATGTGTCACTTGCGACCGGCTACGCGGGGCGGCGCCAGTGTTCATGTTTTAGTTTGGTAATAACAAAATTTGTGGTTTAGATGCTCCATGTGAAACGTAATATTAACAAAAACTCTGGTTATGCAAATAAAGTACCGAACGTTTCGTCGAAAACGAAATTATTATACGAAAAAGCCATAGCCCAAAAACGAAAAACAGTTGTAATTCAAACGATGAGGCTGTGGGAGGAGAAACTCCCAAAGAACAAAGACGTAGAAATAACACTGCATCGGATACATCTACGAAATCAGGTAAGTGCATTTAGATTTCAATTTTTTTATTCTATATTAATTTAATTGTAGGTTCCAGCGTACAATATGGTAACTATTACTAACGGTCATTTACGTTGGAGCCTAGCATCTAAAAGCTATTGTATGTATGACTTACGATTATTTACGATGAGTTTTTTGTTAAAAAAACATGTGGTACAATTACTTACAATAGTATACTTCGGATTGTGATTCATTTTATTTGTTGTATGTCTTACTTGCTATAGTTTACTCCGGGTGAGAAATAAACATACGATATTATACCGATTACCAGTTACAAATTTTGCCTTCATTTTTATTTTTCTTACAGAATATTCACTTCCATTTGGACCTGATAACCGGTCAATGCATCTACCTACTTGGAAAAGTGTATTCAGCGAAAGTGACAAGGAAATCCGTGACGATCCTCAAGACAAGGATGATGAGGCTTTGCTTTACAACGCACCGCATGTGCAAAAGCATGTTATTATGTTCTAATGATACTAACTTGGCGCAGAGTAAGCTTATTGGTTTTATTAGAATCGCTGACTTGGGTATGATTTTGGGTTATAAGAGGCACGATTTTTTCTTTAAGTACACATCTATATTGAAACCCCCTTACTAAACGTTGAGTAACGGTGGTATAGCTATACTATTTTTTGTCGTTATCTGTCATTGTGACATTTTAATTTGACAAATAAGGACAAAACATTGTATAGCTATACTACCGTTACTCAACGTTTACTAGTAAGGGGGTAAGTGTTTTTAGCCTTTTATCACATTGCGCTACGATACCTCTTATAGTGGCGTGCTCGTAACCAGGCCGTTACTAGTAACAATTTGCTACTCAATGCTAAGAAAATTAATTATATTAAGTTTGCTTTGCCTAATGTTAGACCGGTAGAATCTAGAGGTATAGGTCGGAATATTTCTAAATGGTTGGAGATAAGGTGCTTTTCTTAGGGATAACTATAGACAAAAACTTGCAATGAAGTGGAATATTGCAGTACCACCGGTAAATTAAGTTCGGCAGCTTACGAGTTTGCTGCCAGGGAAATCAGGCAACTCACCAATGTTGAGACAGCTCCCTTTTTATGTTATTTTCGTAGTGTTATGTCGTACAGTATTCCGGTTTGGGGAAAAGCTGTTGAAATACAGACTATATAGCAAATAAATCAGCTCCATCATCTCGCACTCCGTTTTATTCAAATCGTTTGTCTATTTCGAAAGCAAACATTGATGATTTCTAATTTTAATTTATGGCCTTCAGTCCTGTTAGAATGTATTTTGCCAATGTCAAGTTATTTATAGACACTTCCAAGGACTTATTAGAGAAACAAATCCATGGATATCACACGCGAGGACAATTGTTCGGTAAAAGAGTATTTTCTCTAGTGGACTAAACAGAAGCACATGGGGTTAGCTCCACGCGCTTCTGTCAAGTCCAAATGATGATTTATTAAGTTTAGAGGTATGCAGTAACAAGTTCAATCTTAAGGACTCAAAGTGTTTTTTTTAAGACTTTTATAAATTAAACATAAATTAGTACAAATACATAAGTCCTAACGTTTACCAGTGTTTATCGCCAAATTAGATTAATGTACAAATTAAGACTCATTTATTTTGTCTAGAATTGTTTAGAATTTTTGTTTGTTCATAATATGATTATTGTTGTTTTATTATTGTTCTTATATTCGTTTGACCTCGAAATAACTGCGGATTTTGTTTCGGTATTAAACTGATCTCATTAAATTTATGATGATATTATGATTTAAGAACTGGGGGTTTCCATGACATACTAAAGCAGTTCAGCTTAGGTTGAGAGAAAGGAACAGAGCTGTATAACTGCTATAGCTCTGTCACTTTCTTTCATCCTAATTTGAACTGCTGTAGTAGTCATAGTAACCCCTCTGGATATAAATTCGGGGTCAATAGAAATGATAAAACAAAACAAAACCAAACGGGTCTGTTTACCATTATTACACCATGATCACGTACTTTTGAACGTCGCGTGAGGTATACGATGCACACGCTTGATTGTTACTTTTACATTCAGCTTAAGATTGAATAACTATTAACCATACGTTTTTTTAAATCATATCTTATTTGCAGAAATATTGTGGTTATGTGTCAAACAATACTAATTTGTTTACATCTGTTATCATCCAACCCCGACTTCAAAGGTATTATATTGTCCTATTCGTGTGGCATCAAAATAAGTGTGGATTTTGTTATGGTATTAAATTGATCTCATTAAAACTGCGGTTAAGGTTAAGCGCATTTAGTACATAATTCGGTGCTTATCAACATTTAAAACCATCTCAAAAAATACTATTAGTAGGTAGGTACTTTAACAAAGAGAGATAATCTATTCACCGAAGAATACAAAATATTTTGTCAATATAAATAAACGTTTTTTAACTGAAGTAATGTGTTTTAATACTTATCCATCTTAAAATAACAATTAAAGTATTTTTTTTTAAGATTCTATACATTTTTGGTTTAACTTCCCGTAGTACATTGTGGTATGTTCTACATTAGTATAGCACTATTGCCACGTAAGTTATGGTTTGTTGTACTTACGATATTTTATGCGCAAGCTATTCCGACGTACAACATGGTTAGTATCACAAACAATACTTATCGAAACCTTTAATCCACTTAAAAGTATCGTAAGAACAATTGCAGCTAAACCAAGGGCTTTTTTAAAATATTAGTACGATAAGTTTAAACACTAAATTATTGTCGACATTCGTACCAAATTTTAACAGGATCCATTAAAAAATGGATCAACGGCATCAATTTTCAACTTTAAACTGCTCTGCTGTAAAGTTGCATATTTCAAGTTACCATAACTTACGTAGGACCCATCGATTTGCCTCGGCAGGAACAGCAATTGCGGGCTTCGTATTTTTTTTACTCGCAAGCTCGTCCGTTTAAACCAATACTCGGCCCGCAATTGCCTACTTCCATGCCTAGGCAATAATGTACTATTTTTACTATATCTCTTATGGTGTAGTATGTTTTTTGCAAATGAATGTTATGAGTTTGAGTTTAAAAGTGTCACCCTTGCATCTCGTTTAGTTAGTAAGACAGTCGAAGTTTGATCCACCTTTTATCCATAACTAGCGACCCACCCTCGCTTCGCTTCGGTTTATGCGAGTTTTCTATAACACCCGAACATAAACCAGAATCACTCTATCTATTTCTGAAAACTGCATTAAAATCCGTTGAGTAGTTTGAGAGATCTAAGCGAACAGACAGCGGAAGCGACTTCATTTTATTCTATGGAAAGATTTTATTAGCGGCCTGCACACGTAAAGTTCGGACTGCGGGAAATGCCACGCGCCATTCCAATCTTCGCCTCGAACCGTACGTGTAAATGCAACTGCAATAGTAAAAAAAAAAAAAAAAAAACCCGACGAATTGAGAACCTCCTCCTTTTTTTGAAGTCGGTTAAAAATAGTAAAAAACCTACGGTTCGGACTGGCGCGTGGAATGGCGTGTGGCTTTTCCCGCGGTCCGAACTGTGCCGTGTAAAGGCGGCCGCTATTTTCTCAGTACTCTCTCGAGGCTGGCAATTTATTTGCAAATAATCTTCTTTTTAATGTTAAAGTTAACGCAACGTAAGGAGGATTAATTCCTTTTACCCAATTTGATGACTCACCCTGTATAGCAAGCCATTTCTTACAGTCGATCAATCAATGTCTTCGCTTGAATTCAGAATCGATTATTTGTAAGAGCCAGCAAATAATTTTAATTTAAAGCTATGAATAATGGGAAATATGATTGGCCAACAGGGAAATGAATCCATTCTCCCTTCACTGTTAAGACGTCATAAGCAATCAATATTAGAGTTTAAGGAAAACACTAGTTTCTCGTGTTTTATTTTGTTATTAAAACAATAAGTTAACATTATATTTTTTTTTAAATCATTTATTTGACAGCAGATTTATAGAAATCACGTCTCTTATTTTTCGGTCCGTCTGCTCGTTTTGCCTTTACGGCTAAAAAAAAACAAGGCAGACGGGGCCTCTATTCAACACGGTTAGATCAAATTGCTTTTGACGTGTTTTCGTATTGTTTTCAACTCGTCCACCATTACTGTCAAGTAAATTAGAGCTATCAAAACGTTGACAATAAGGAAACACGTCAAAAACAATAAAGTGTTGTGTGTGAGAATATCAGCCCTGTTTCAAAAATTAGGTCATGAAAATGTATAAATCGTAAAGTACATGCCAAATTACAAAAAAAGGATTACACCTATTAACAAATACGAGTACACACATTTAGTTGACATTTAAAAAAAAAAAAAAAAAAAAAAAAAAATGTTTTTATTTCAATTGTTGTAGTTTTACAAAAGTATGTGGTTGATGCCCCTTTTTAAGTATGTAAACATACTTGTGTTAAGGAACATTTAGTCAACAATCACAAATGATTACATTGCTCGGGTAACTCCTTAACATTATAGAAACACTTATCTAGGAGTCAATTCGATAATTTGACTCTAAATCTATTTCCCTAGAGAACATACCTATTTTTTACAATAGCAATAGCTTTTTTGTATTTATCCTACTTAATATTATAAATGCGAAAGTTTGTGTGTGTGTGTGTGAGTGTGTTTGTGTGTGTGTGAGTGTGTTTGTGTGTGTGAGTGTGTTTGTGTGAGTGTGAGTGTGTGTGTGTGTGTGTGTGTGTGTGTGTGTATGTGTGTTAGTTTGTTAGTTTGTTACTACTTCACGCTGCAACGGCTAGACGAAATTAGATGAAATTTCGAATGGAGATTCCTTATACCCTGGATGAACACAGAAAATTTAAAAGTTCCCAAAAAAATAACGATACTTGAAATCTACACGGACGAAGTCGCAAGCAGCAGCTAGTATCTAATTAATATTGCTGACTTTGTATGAAACAGCCTTCGTTTAGCCTAAATTAAAGGCCCAAGGTTTTATTGCTAAGTTTACTAAACGATTCCCCAAACGCCAAAATTTAATGACGGATTCGATTCCAAGCCAATTATAGACCCTCGGTTGATTAAGAAAATACCGATTAAGAGGGTTAATGGATAATTATTTATATAACCGGCTTAACTTGATTTAATAAACTTGCGGATTATGTACGGGTCGATCAATTTACACATTTCATTTACAAATTTAAATGTACTTAATTAGTTATAATTGAATAAGGTTGTTGAACTCGTATAGCGTTTTCCTTTGAATATATCAAAGGAACGGATTATGAAATCGGGTGTAGAAACAAGACTTCAAATTCGTGTTGACGGCTGAAGAATTTAATATTTTTTATTTTAAGTTGATAATAGGTTACATTAGTTCTTACTTATTCTAATTATTATTTTCTGTACCTGTTATAAAGTGTATATTTTTATGTATATTCATTTCATACTGTAAATGGTAGTTTATGCATTACTAGCAACCCGCCCTCGCTTCGCTTCGGTTAGATAATTCAAAATTTATTATACATGAAAACCTTCCCTTGAATTACTTTATCCATTGCTGAGAACTGCATCAAAATACGTTGAGTAGTTTAAAAGATCTAAGCGTACAGACAGCTGAGGGCCCTGCCAAGATGCATTGCGCTAACTAACGTTTCTATTCGTTTCGTTTTTAAACCAATCGCGTCACTGGTAGATCCCGTGACTTTTCGTATCACGTCATCTACCAGTGACGCGATTGGTTTAAAAACGAAACGAATAGAAACGCTAGTTAGCGTAATGCATCTTCGCAGGGCCCTCAGGGGCCCGAATATTGCTGCGTTTATCGCGTGACAAAGTGTGGATAAGGCATCCGTCACCTTCTGACACGTAAATAAGTACGAGAGTGACGGATGCTTTATCCATATTCGACACGCGATGTAGACGCAGCTATATTAGGCCCGCTTTTTGTATTACTCGAGAAATAAATATTAGCGATATCATAATAGTTAAAAACAATATGATAACATGTCAACAGCAATATGGTTCTACCGAGTAAAATAGAGCCTTTGCTGTGCTTTTCTTGCGAGATAGAATAATCCAAACGTCCTTGCTAACAATATACCAGTCAAATTTTTTAATTAAATGCAACAATTCAAAAGATGAAAATTACAAGTATTTTGGAAAGCTACTCCCGCCAGATAAACGCGTCAGTCGCCCTGCTTTGTCAGCTGACATTCAAATTTAAATTTAATATTAAAAGCCCCACAAGCTAGCGTTTTCACTGTCTCGAAAACAATGGCTATTCAACCCATTTACATAAAGCTTTCTTAAGATATTTATAAGGCTTATGTAAAGCTGAATCAGGAAGAAGATACTTTGCTTATGTAAGATTAGTGTCCTGTTATTCGAATTTCAGACAGTAACAAAAGAGATTTCCTGATATGGCCTCCAACATACCTACCATCGAAATTAGAATTATAAGCATATTATGAATAGAAAAGTCGTTCGTCTCCGGCCCTTTAGAAGTTTCTATTACCTATTTCCATTTGAGCGGTAAGGTAAGGATCAACATTGTCAACGATCGTACAAATTCAGACCGTTTAGAGATGCTTAGCCTCTGAAGAGACTTTGCATCTCTCTGCATTTTCCACCGTCTTTATAATTGGGATTGTTCCGAGGAACTGTTCAGACTGGTGCCAACGGCCTCGTTCTACCATCGCACTTCTCGTCATCGGCAGGGTGTTCATGCCCATTGTCCTGAGTCACTGCGCTTTACCACGCGCCGATTCTTTAGAACGTTTCTGGCGCGTCCTAAAGGAATTTGGAATGAGCTTCCTGCTGGGCTTTCCTAATGAGCTACACAATATGGTGCTTTTTAAAAAGGCTATCATTAAATTTCTTCGAGACCGGCAACGCATTGGTGACGCCTCCGGCGTTGCAAATATCCATAGGCGGCGGTGACCACTTCCCCTCAGGTGGGCTGTCTGCCTGTTTGCCCGTCGATGGCAATAAAAAAGGTAGCGTCGATGCGCGTCGCTCGATACTTAATACGCACGCAACCAAACAAGGCGACGGCGCAGCCCCATTTAAACCGGCTCGGTCGGTCCTGGTGAATTCGCTTGTGGTGGCTCGCGGCGCGTACGGTTGAGGCACGCACACAAGCACGCCGAGCGATATACTTTTGTTTGAAGACGAATTACTGTTTATACTGTGGCATAAGCATTTAAAAAAATAATTCCAGCCCCTTTTCCGGCATCACAGTACTTATTCCGATGCATGTAACACTTCTATGTTTATTATGTTACCTATTAATTAATTCGCTATTGTGTATCACCATGCTCAATTTGTGATGTCGAATAAATATTTTTTCATAAAGAGTTTGTTATATCCGCTATGTTATATTAATTTAGTCCCACTAGTTCAGTTGTCCAGCTCAGTTGACTGAACCTGGCCAAAATGTGTATCATACAAGAGAGGTTATTTTAGGTTATGTTAGTTGTTCAGCAGGCCTGAAGCGCCAAAATCACCCAGAAATAGGAGCTCCGCGGTCTACACTATAATGCCGGGTTGTTTCTCAGATCTGATCGCGCCAGGCCAGGCCGACTGACAGTGGGAACGGTCGCATCCGATGAGGCCTGTGGTCGGCTGTCGTCACCCGTTCGATCCGTCGTGAGTCGGTAAGTTCAAAGGCGCGGCGCGGTCCGGCGAGGCGCGGCCCGACGGTGCCTGTCGCGGCCTGTAGGGGCGCGTCTGCGTTGGTTCATTTCAGCCTGGGACAGCGCGTGCACGTACACGCACAGGTCTCGACAGGGGCGGCCGATCCGGCCTGGCCTGTAATAACACGGGCCGTGGGAACCTGGCTTAAGGATCCCACCTTCGTCCACATTAGTAAATAAGATTTCACAACTGAACAAACGAGAAAAAGAATCGCACTAGTTCAGTCAACTGAACTGGACTACTGAACTAGTGGGAATAGAGAGTTATATTTATCATCGCATACCAATCCCAAATGCTGGCTGCACTTCTATACCGATTGCGATATTTAGCAGCGAATTATATCCTTAATTCAGAGTGAAACTGGACCAATCCCGAGCACTGCTTGCTGCAGAAATACAGATAGAAAGATATCGCAGCGCGACGTGACTCAGATACTAAGACGCGGTTGTGGTCAGTACCCTTCCCATGAGTTACAATTAACGTATTCACTAGCGAGTCGAATGCTCTATCTCTCGCAGTCCTCGCCGTATTCTTATAGAGTGCGAGGGACAGAGTATTCGACTCGCTAGCGAGTACGGTGATTGTAACTCATGGTAGGGGTACAGGAATATGATATCTAGGCGGCAAGCTGAGAACATCTTGTAATATCTCGCCTGTCACTCAGCGCGTCTTTGTCTTAACTGAGTATACTTGGTTAGCTACTATGTACTTAACTAAGTGTAAAAACCCAGTCTAGAGCGAGTCGAGGTCGCGCACCGAGAGTTCCGTACCGCCGCACAGTGGGTATTATTTATATTCCAACTGGAATTCGATTTCGAATCGAATCGGCCCGAGCCCAACTCACGCTTGACCATTTTTAGTATTTGTTGTTTTTCTTCAAGGTTTGTTACATAATCATACTTGACGCATATGTTTTTATTATGTTATGTTAAGAGACAACAAAAATAAAAATACGTTGAAAAAAACCTACTTAAGTAACATTGTTACATAACAACGGTGTTACAAAACCGGCATTGAAACGGAATCGGAAGACAACAACGCATGAAGGAGGAGGAAAAAAAAGAGGAAAAGAAAAAGGAAGCACCAGGAAACAACCTGCCGGAGTAATTAGTAAAACGCAGTCCTAACTTCCTCTTCGTATTTATTACACACCAATTATAGTATCTATCTTCCCTCATTCGGACCACGATGCTAGTATTCGGGTCTGATCTATCCTCCCCACACCCTATCCGACTACAAAAGCCCCAAACACTCCCTACCTGTAACTCCGGCTCCCCGGTGTCTCGGACAGGAGTGGCAGTTGCTGACATCGGGTGGCAAGCGACAGCGAGGCTGTACGAGAGGGCCTATGTACCCACGAGGTCCCTATGGGACCTGGTCCCTGGACAGGGGATGTTAAGGTTCCTATACACCCTCGTCCTACAGTTCGCGTAGTGACACTGTGGGCACCTGAGCCCCCCTGTTAAACCGACCTGTTCCTACCTCTTTGATGGTGGTAAACGACTCTGCGTCCTTGCAGCAGAACTGCTGGCTGGGTGTAGTCATCGGAACGGAACGGAACGGAAGTAACATTGTTACATAACAATAAAAGTGGCCAGGGGTTCCCAAACTAGGCTAAGCTTATATCTGGAGTAACCATGGGAAAATTAGAATATGAAAATAATTGAACTTAAAATAAACATTGCATTTAAATAAAAAATAGTCTCTACATACATAACCTTCGCAGAACATTTGCATCCAGGATATTAAATTGACGAACATAGTTATTAAACAGCATTATTAAATATTGTTATTAAACAGTACAGGGGTTTAACAACATTATATACTAAAGCAGTTCCGTTTAGGTTGAGAAAAACACACACACAACAATCAGACGGAATCAAGAGACTTCGTTTACTAATTCGTTAACGATTTAAAAAGCGAGTACTTGTGCCAATGCGCCTGTTTTTGCCCAATTTTAATTTGTCTAGCAATCTGCATCTTGAGCCGATGCTGAGCGTTCAAAACGCCAGCATGTGAGAAATTCTACATGACATTCACCTCGTAAGGCCCACCATACTAAAAACAGGTAGTTTTTTGTGAGTGGGACTTTGAATCTACCGTCAAGGCAATAAAGTTCAATTACGTTTGTTCGATAATGCCATTTTCAGTATATGAATATAGGAAAATAAACCTATTCCCATTGGAACACAGTTCAAATTAAATTGTCTTGATTATGGACATCGTATTGCACACTGGGCCTTACGAGGTTATCACCCACGCCTGTACTGTACTGCTCACAAAAGAACTATTATCCGCTTTCTAATTAGCGAATTTACGATTGTTTCGTCCCAGCTGTGTGGTAAGTCGTAGCGTCGTTCATTTCAATTTCTGCGCAGCAGTACTCAGCGTTGTTACTTAAAGGTCACAAATTTGAAGGTCACAAATTTGAAGGTCACAAATTTGAATGTCACAAATATGAAGGTCACAAATTTGAAGGTGAAGGTCGATTAGTATTAAGGCTATTTTCCTACTTTGTACACAATTTTTTAATAAGTTCTGTTTTGACCTTTGAAAGTTCAACTTGCAAGATTTTATTGCAAATTTAATGTTACCAGTAACAGTAATCTCAGCGTGAAGTGACAAACTGTTTTTGTCACTTCACGCTGAGATTCGATTCGAGTCGAAATCGAATTCCAGAAGGCCACGATGCATTGCGCTAACTAGCGTTTCTATTGTTTCATTTTTAAACCAATCTCGTCACTGGTAGACCACGTGACTTTTCGTATCACGTCATCTACCAGTGTTCATTTTTTAACCCTATATTTTTTAGGGTTCCATATCCAAAGGGTGCCAACTAGTACTAAGCACCCGCTGTCCCTCCGACTGTCTCTGTATCTCATGAAACGTTATAATTTTTGACGAGTGTTTTATTCTATCGTCATTACAACTAGAAAAAATAATAATTCAATTATATTAAAAATTAATACAAGAATAGTATGGAACCAATCGGCCGGATAAAAAAGATTTTTGTATAGGTAAAAATTCTTTGGAAAGAAACAATTCGTAAAGTGGTCTCGCTGTACAGTAATAAGTTAAGCTTGTGGTTTAGCAATTATGTACCTTTTCGACTTCGTTACTAAGTTTGGAAGCCAATTAATATTGTCATTGGTTTCTCTCTTCGATAAATTACTTGAATGTTTAAATTAAAACTTGTTTATAAATACAGTATAATTTAAGTAAAACGTTTGGAAAATTTTCATTTCACTACAAAATATTACCAATAGGTAACAATATTAAATAAAAGTAAGAAGTGACAGTTGATACAATTTCGGCTACCATAGCTTAACAGTTTTAAGACTAAATATATTTTTACACATGTAATACCTATATGGTACTTAAGAGAAACAGGGTGTTTACGTTTGTAATCAACTTTAAAGTGGATCCAAAATATACAAATAAAGCGAGGAGCTAACCTCATGTGCTTCGTGGACAAGAGTATATATTTTCCGAAAAATTGTCCTTGCGTGTGATATCCATGGACTTGTTTCTCTAATAAGTCCATGGTGATTGTCTAAAACTCGACATTGGCGAAATATACCTACTAGAAAGCCGTTAATTAAGAACAGAAAAGCTTAGCGTAGTTTATTTTAGTTTATTTATTCGTCAATTATTCCAATGTTAATTGCATTTCATGTCAAAAAATACGAAATTACATTTAGACCGTCAACATTACTAATAATGAAATTTAGTTTATTTGTGTATTCGTTTGAAACGCTACAATGAACTGTGGAAATCGACCTTGAAGGTCATAGCCAGCTCTTTCCGCCTCAACGGATTTACATTAAGCCAACTAAAGTAATCTATAACCAGTCTTAGAGGTCTTTCCCAAGAGGTCAGTGCTGGAAACGTCGCATGTTTTCGAATTTTTTTTAAATTATTGAAATTATGAAAAACAATCAGTTAACTCTGCATGTATTTAAATGTGAAACAACGCAATATTTCGTCTTATTTTTATTTTATTTTTGTAACCTAGGGGCCCCATTACTAAGGCTCCTCTCTCCGTTCGTCTGTCTGTTTGTCTGTCTGTCACGTTGCTGTATCCTTTAAACCGAGACAGCCGTGATGAAAAATTAAAGGGGATCCCTGTATAAGAAACGTGGTATTTTCGGCGTTTTTTGTTGTATCTTAATACTGTACGGTGGTACGGAACCCTTCGTGTGCGGGTCGGTCTCGCACTTGGCTTATACAAAATGTTGCATTACTTAGATATTAATACGCCATCTAGCAGAGTTAATAGAATACATTTTAGAATGTCATTCAATTTTATTACAACACATTTGACGACACGTTAGCCTAGTTGATAGTGACCCTGCCTACGAAGCTAGCGGTCCTGGGTTCAAATCCCGGTAAGGGCAAATATTTGCGTGATGAGTGCGAGTTTTTGTTCTTGAGTCTTGGATGTTTTCTACGTATTTAAGTATGTATTTATATATATAAGTAAGTTTAACGAAGTCTTATCTTATCTTATCTTATCTTACAGATGGGCCCTTTCGGATACACTTCGACCCTTTAGCATCTTTTGTGCAATTACCCTCTTACACACTCAGCTGTTCGAATGTGCAGGTTTCCTCACGATGTTTTTCCTTCACCGTAAGAGCATCGGGTAATGCACTTAAGTTAGAAAAACTCATTGGTACTTGGTGACCGCGGGGGTTCGAACTCGGTACCTTACGATCACGAGTCGACCCTCTAAGCCACTAGGCCACCGACGCTCTAAAACGAACGATGTCTAGTACTTAAAGTCTACGCCTAGAACTCGGTTTAGGACTACCTAGATCAATTTGTGTGACATAGTCCCCTGATATTCATTTTTTATAATCAAGAAAAAAAAAGACGTTTCTAGCGTACCTTTTGTAAAAGGCCTCTTAATTCTCACGTTTAATTACCAATAACCTCGTAAGGCCCACCATACTGCAAACAGGGAGTTTTTTGTAAGTGCGACTTTGAATCTAGCATCAATGCAATAAAGTTCAATAACGTTTGTTCGATAATGCCATTTTCAGTTTACGAACATAGAAAAATAGACCATATTGTTATTGCAGCACAGTCCAAATTAAATTGCCTTGATTATGTACATCCTATTGTACACTGGGCCTTACGAGGATAAACTGCAAATTCCTTTAAAGATAACCAAGGGATAACGAACGCTCGGATAAACGTCTTTGAAACAGCAACAAGCCACGATCCGAAATTGTCATTAAGAACTTAATTAAGCTGCCTTTGCTTTGTCCCTTTCCCTGAGATGTTCTGCAACTATTGAGTGAAAGAGACGAGATGGAGGTATTGAAATTGGGTCTTAGTGAAGTGTTGGTTCGTTTAAATTTGAATGTAATGCACTGACCCAGATTGAACGATGCTAATTGATTGAGAAACGAACGAAGAATTTAGTTTAACGGTTAGAGGGTAACTACAGGACGAGCTTAAATAAAATCATGATCAGGGAGCGTAAAATGCGAGCAATTCATTGAAGTCACTTATAATATAATCGAATAAATTATATATGTATGGAGGAATGTGTTTATACTTGTTATCATTATGGTAAAAAATTGCCCCTATCAGGGTTCATGGTTTATCTATAATGTTAAACTAAAACTTATTAGAATTGATAAGTACATAGATAATAGTCTATAGATTTACGAGTAATATCTTGTCACGATTGTCAATCTGATTGTATTATAATTAGATTGTCTCGCCATCGTACTTTCGAAAATTATTACTTAATATCCCAAGTCTAATCGGGAATTATTTGATTTGAAATTGTAAATATAATAAAATAATATACCAGCCAGTAAACTGAGTTTCGGATTGTGTTCAATTTCATCGGTAAAAAAAAAAATTGTATTATTTTAGTACCTTATATTTTAGTTCATCAATTTGGAACCATCGCCAACCCTAACAGGTTTTTTTTTGTGGTAATCGCCTGAAGGGCCAAAGACAAAAGTCCTTGCTTTTGTTTGCTTTTTGCTTTAATTACTTTAAGAAAAAAGGGCAGAGGTGAAAATCCCTTCCGGAGACCTGAGAATGGAGGGCCCAGGTACTGCCGGGCTCGCACCGGCTAAAAACACCAATGCCCCTATTACCAAAAAGAATTTAGACTCCCGCGGATACTACCCCAGCCAGTGCTGAAAGGCCGGAGGAGAAAGTCCTTCCTCCGTTTACATATCCGCGGGGTTTTTCCAAAAAGGGGCGAACCCTAACTGGTTGTCATACGTCATTTCAATGGATTTTGCTCGCATTTTACTATCCCTGATCATGACACAAGTATTGTGCACTCACAACACGGGATTGTTGAGCCACTTGCCACTGTACGTATTTTGACCGTGTAATACAAATCGGGTTTAGTCGGGTGTACTCGTATATCTAAATAAGGAAAGACGCAGGAAAGTATTCCATCTTTTTCATCGTATTTGACAGGCGAGAAGTGTCATTTAGGTTAGAATCACTTAATTAATGTCATATTTTGATGCAATTTAACTGTTGGCTAACCTGAAGACCAAATCTGCCAACCTGACAATGGAGTGACTACACCCAAAGCCAACCAATTACAGGTTTGGCGTTTGGAAACAGTAAGTGTTGGCAATCGCCGGGCGCCTGCAGACACCACGTCACGTTGGCAGTTGCAGCGCCATTTACCGACGGTGACGTCACAGTGTCCCGCCAAGGCAGATCGAAGGGAGGGATACGGTGGGGATCCCGAGCTGATAAAAGGCGCGACATCACCTTCGTGGCGGGGTTTTTGTGATTAGCAGCGAATATTATAATTATCTTGTAATTATTGTAAAATTAATAATACCGTTTAAAAGTTCAGTCGACTTGTTATTCCCTTCCTATACCCATCGCTTACATAAGCTAGCGACAATTGTTATAACGTAACGATAGCAGCGGAAAAATCATGATTGGTCATACGACATCGGGAAAACTCGGAATCCACGACTTCATCCGAACGTTGTTTACGAGTGTAATAATTTTATAAATTACCGATGTTCTCTCTAATTATTTTTGACAGCTGATTTGATTGAAATACCGAATGACATAGATAGAATACTCCTTCTGTTACACGAATATAGACATGTCATCATTCGTTATCAGTCGTTCACGTCGATGTCACACGAGTATGCCCGATTTGCATTACACGGCTAAATTATGAACAGTGGCAAGTGGCTCATCAATCCCGTGTGGTGACTGTACTTACCACCAATGTAGATACAGTATCATCGTCATCATTTCAGCCCACATCCACCCACTGCAGGGTAAAGGCCTCTTCATCTTTTCCCAACTGCCTTCCATGTCATCAGACCAACGAGCTGATGGTCTGCCCGCCGATCTATGACCTAATCTCGGCCACCACTCTGTAACCGCCCTTGACCTTCTACCATCGTCTCGCATTATACAGTATCATATATTTAACCGACTTCAAAAAAGGAGGAGGTTATACGTTCCACTGTATGTATTTTTTTTGTAATGTATGTTCACCGATTACTCCGTCAATTGTCGACCGATTTCAATTATTTTTTTTGGTTTGGTAGAATATACTTTCGAGGTGGTCCCATTGTCACCAAATCTGAATCTGATGAGAGGATCCGTGAGGAATTGAGGGAACTCCTCAAATATTGTAGGCAAACATACAGCGATTTTAGTATTTTTAGTAACAAATCCAGCATTTGCATTCAGAAAGTATCATTTGGTGAAGTGGAACTGATGATGAAGACCACAGATGGCCACCGGAACTCCTTAACGGTACCTATTTCAAGGGTGGCGATAAGATATTTCGATAAAGGAAGTTGAGCGACTATGACGAAGCACATTTAGGTTTAAATATGACTATGACATTCCCGCGGCGTTGTCTGCGGCGAGCTTGAAATGTTCTATAGTTTCTTATTAATATTTAGAAGTGGAGCTACGTAACAGCATAAATAGGATCACTCAAAAGTAAAAAATAAAATAAATGTTTAAAAAAAACAAAAAAACCGCCTTCAAAAAGCAAAAAATAACTTCTTTGAAATGGTAGGTAAATAGGTCAGTCCAACTGAAGTCGGCGTCCAACAATATTTTAACCAAAAGCAGACTTCAGTTGGACTGACCTATTTACCTACCATTTCAAAGAAGTTATTTTTTGCTTTTTGAAGGCGGTTTTTTTGTTTTTTTTTGTTGAAAATATTGTGGTCGCCGACTTCAAAAGCCGAAATCAGTTGGACTAACCTATTAGGTGCCTACAATTTAAAAGAAGTTATTTTTTTGCGTTTTTGAAGGCGGTTTTTTGTTTTTTAAAACATTTTTTAATTTATGTACGTGTGGGTTTACTTCATTTGAAGTATTTTTTTATGATGGGTCCTTGTGCTTGGGATAAACATCTATGTGTGTATTAAACAGCGTTGTGGCATTGGTAGTTTTTTCAAGAACAATGGCCATGGCGTTATTATAAAACATCCTTGAAAGTAATATTTTTTCCATTAAAAGTGAAACCTGAAATTAATGTTAAACTATTCCGTACGTCCTATTTCTACATTAACATATAAACTAAAAGTAATTATTATTTCACATTCACCTTATTATGTAGATATTTGCCTACGTTAACATAACCCAATTGGAAGGGTTCTAAAAGCCTTTTGTTTTCGCATCACGCTGTGAATACGAAACGAGTGCCTGTCAATAATGGTAAAACAATAACACCCTGTATGTAATATCAATCAAGTGAACGGAGTATAGGTAAACTGAGAAAACTTTGGGCTCTAAGCTTATTTGTTTTCGCCTATATTACTTCTATTTTTTAATCTTATTAATGTCGTTATAGTGTTAGTGGTCAAGTTAATAAGATTTATTTTAGTTCTTATATACTTGACTATTATGACTTTATGGCTATTGTGACTAAAGTAAATAAAAACGCCATTTGTTGTTAACTAGCATTTCTCATATATCCAGATTTATAAGAATTCGGAAAATATACGTTACGAATCAATAATCTTAAAATATTACTTTCCTTTCCTTTCCTTTATTAACGTAGTGTAGGATACCCTCAGGCCAGGTGGGATGACGATCTGCGAAAGACTGCAGGCAGATGCTGGATGCGGCAAGCTGAAGAGAAGGCGCTATGGCGCTTATTAGGGGAGGCCTATGTCCAGCAGTGGACTAATATCGGCTGATGATGATGATGATGATGATGACTTTCCTTAGACTGGCGATCTACCTCATTTAAGACGGGCCCTTGCCTAGATGAGTTACGTTAACTAGCGTTTCTATTCGTTTCGTTTTTAAACCAATCGCGTCACTGGTAGACGACGTGATGCGAAAAGTCACGTGATCTACCAGTGACGTGATTGGTTTAAAAACGAATAGAAACGCTAGTTAGTGTAATGCATCTTGGCTAGGTTCTCAGGTAATGCTATTAGAACCTTCACCTTAGCGTCGCTGGTTTTTAAGGGATTTGCCGTGAACTTTGAAGGTAGCATTAAGCTTAAAAGCTAGTTGGGTGCTTTATGTTCAGCTGACGTCTGATGTGAAAGGAGCTTTAGTAAAGCTCACTCACAAGCCTTAGAATGGCTATTATACGTACTCTTGTTAAAGTACATAAATTACTCATTATTATAAAGTTAGGGTATCTAGCTAATATTACAAATGGGAAGGTGTTTAAATATAAGTATTAGGGAATTGACTACATCCAAAACTAAGCTTTTACTATCTTATCTGAGTTTTAAAAACAAAAACAGAGATAAGCACACACAGGAAAACATAACTAAATACAGAGAAACATCCTGACTGAGAAACAAATGTTCGCGTTCATCACACAAATATTTGCCCTTACCTAGAATTAAATCCGGAATCCAACCTGTGACCGCAAGCTTTGTAGCCAGGGTCACTACTAACTGAGTTAACAGCCTGTTATAATATTTTCCCACTTCACGTGATCAGAGAAAGGAACTTAAATTTACAAAAGGAACTTTAATAAAAATTGCTTATACAGTTTGTCACAAAATTATACTTTATTTGTTCATTATTTACTCAGAATAAACAAATTTCTGCTAATGGCTAAAGAGCTTAAACGCCACATGGTCCTTTCTACGTCACAGCTACTACTAGACTTAAAAAAAATGACGTCATTTCGACCACGACTCCAAAGCGGACATACCAAACACTGATAATATTCAATATTTTATTATCTCATTATCAAAACTTTTCTGATTTGGAGACAAACTTTTATAAGGATGATTTTTATCAGAACTCCTTGTTGAAAAAAAAAACCTTTTTCAATTCTCTTGAATTTTAGAGATCAAGTAAATATACTAGTCCTACATTCAAACAGACATTGTCATTTTTAAACGTAAGTAAATTTTCATATTGGAAGGCTTAAAGCCGTGCTTTATATATTCCGAAGTAAACAGCCTCATCCCAATTCCATCTTACCTTCTATCAAACGTATAAAAGAGAATTTCTAAGTCGATTGTAAATTACAAATTAACAAAGATAATCCTTCCAAGTTTGAAAGCGTCGGTATTGGCGTTGTACACTCCGCACTGTTAGATCAAAACAGTATCAACTCAAAATCCTTGCTAGTTTGGTTTCAAGTTCATAGAAGTTGCATTAAAGTTGATTTTTGAATACAGTTGTATTCTAAGTTACTACAGAGGGCCCTGACAAGATGCACTACGCTAACTAACGATTCTATTCGATTCATTTTTAAACCAATCGCGTCACTGGTAGATGAGGTGATACGAAAAGTCACGTGATCTACCAGTGCGGCGATTGGTTAAAAACGAAACGAATAGGATCGTTAGTTAGCGTAGTGCATCTTGGCAGGGCCCTCTGTTTTGATCTAGCAGTGCGAGTCGAGTTCATAAATACGTGTACACTTTAGTACCTTATCACTTTAATCGCTGTGCCAATTCATATATGGCAGTCTAAACATGACATTAAATAGACAAGGTACTAAAGTGTACACATATTATGAACTCGCCGCTACAACTTCAAGAACTCTAATTTATTGAATGAAACCATATTGCCCGTTGTCCTGTTGACAAACCTTTGGGTGCGAAACACTAAAAAACTTTCATTAGACCAAAAGTATGTTGATAAACCTATCATTTTACAAACTTCATTTCGCAAAAATGTGGCATTATCTATGTAAAGGGACCTTATTGTCGATGGCTCTTAGGCCGCACTGCGTCACGCGACGTTTTATTTCTATCGGAGCATCTCTTATAATGGCGGAAGCGCCATCGACAATAAGTTCCCTTTTCATAGATAACGTCACAAATGTATTTGTGCTTTAACCATTATTTATTACTTAATTTTATGTAATATATTGTTATTTATGGAAGTCTGTAAGGTATTTGTAAATATGACCTTGTAGCCAGAGGGCCCTGCCAAGATGCATTGCGCTAACTAACGTTTCTATTCGTTTTGTTTTTAAACCAATCGCGTCACTGATAGATCACGTGACTTTTCGTGTCACGTCATCTACCAGTGACGCGATTGGTTTAAAAACGAATCGAATAGAAACGCCAGTTAGCGCAATGCATCTTGGCAGAGCCCTCTGAAATGAAGTTTATATATAACCAATTTTATTTCTAGGCAATTATGAACTATGTTTAAATGACGTAGTAAACCAAAACGTAAGATACTTCGTATGATTTGGCGTCACGTTGACATAGTCCGTAGTGGTAAAGGTGAAAAACTTAAGTACATGACCTTTTGCATGTATGTAGTTATGTACAAAACTAATATGGAATTTACGTCAAATTACAAATATATAGAATGTCGAACGGTCTATACAGACGTGTTACAACTACATGCAAGAGTTCATTTACTTAAATTTTTCACGGTTCCCCTATGGAATCTCTAATCGTCACTTGTCCTAATGCATCGTTTGTCCGAATTTTCGTTTATCCTAAAGCCATTTTCGCTTAAATTTTAAAACTTTTGAGTATTGTTATAATACAACCCTAACCTAACCGAACCGCAGACATAATTGGAAATCTTAAAAAGTTGCCTGACTCATCTGAAAATCAGTTTAGGGCAAATAAAAATTCGGACAAACGATGTGTTAGGACAAACGTTGTTAGGGATTCCGAGGGACATCCATTTTTCACCTATAGATGACTGAAGAAACCAAGCAAGAGCTTAGGATGGGACTATGTCAATTTGTGCCAGATTGACCTCTGATTTTGTTTTATTCTAGAGGTTAACATCCCAAATACCCGTTTGTGTAGCAATCTAGTAGATGTAGTGGAACAATCAGGCGCGTGGTCCGGACGGGAACATATCGGCGACCGGCCGCTGCCTACTCATTTATTTTGCTTTTTACTGCAAGTCATGAACTCTTAGCGGGAATTCTTTTAGTATCTTAACCTACACGAGCGTCCCCACTGACAGCATTTGCGTCAATATTCGACTGGTGTGGACGTTGAGCCGAGCGTTGCAAAGGTTACACACCACTCGATGTTCAAAATCAAAATCAAAATATTTATTCAGTAAATTGGCCACATACGGGCTCTTTTACACGTCGGTAATATAAAGTGAATCTACTTCACCGGTGAAATTACTAGCATAGAGGCATTCCATCTTAGTCCTCAGGGTTTGCATTGACAGTCTTAATATTTTAGTCTTGGGACTGCATATACCTATGGGTCACAGATCCCAATGAATATCAGATGTCCTGTGTGCTCGTTTGCCTTATTCACGTAAAAAAAAAATTAGAAGGGTTTTTTTTAGCTGTTATTAAACTTTTTACAGTAAGTTTATTTGTTGGTTTGGTTATGTTTTAAGCCAGTACACGTTGAATGCTCTGTCCCTCGCAGACCTCGCAGTATTGTCATAGAGTGCGAGGGATAGAGCATTCGACTCGCTAGCGAGTACGGTAATTGTAACTCATGGTAAGGGTACAGAGGGCCCTGCAAAGATGCATTACGCTAACTAACGTTTCTATTCGATTCGTTTTTAAACCAATCGCGTCACTGGGAGATGACGTGATACGAAAAGTCACGTGGTCTACCAGTGACGCGATTGGTTTAAAAACGAATCGAATAGAAACGTTAGTTAGCGTAGTGCATCGTTGCAGGGCCCTCTGTTCTCGTCATTGGTAATTGCTGGGAATACGAGTACGCACATAATTATGTAAACCCGATGACGATGCAATGTTATTGTGTCTTAGAGCTGATCTGATGATGGAGGATGAGGCGGCAACACGATACTTAGTTCAGTCTCGATATGCAACTGACACGTGCAATTAAAGTACAGTCAACAGCATAAATAAGTGATCATTTATGTACCTTGTCGCTTTCAATCGTTTCACAATTTCGTATGACATTTCAAACACGACGTTAAAGTGACGAGGTACATAAATGATCACTTATTTATGCTGTTGACTGTACTTACAGTCAGCCACAAAATCTTGTCTCAAAAAGTTAATTTTTGACAAATGTTTATTTATCCTCTAGGTAATTATTTGAATGAAATATCGATATTAAACGTTGTCAGCACGTGTAGAGTTCTATTCCATCAACTTTTTGGTACGTTCCTTTTTGGTTAAAAAAGCATAGAAATTTTGAATTGCGTTGGAATGAAATAATTCCATGACAATTAATTAGTCTTATTTACTAATGAAGACATGGGGACATACTGAGACCAGTTACCTCACATCCTGTTATTCAATCAGACTACGTGCTTACCCTGCAGTAAATATATATAAATTAAATATTAAATAAATAGTTAAAACAACAGACAAAATTGTGACTCCTTGATTTAGAGGATTATTTTATATCTCCTAAGCGGCCCAACCAATTTTCATAATCCAAGCTAAGAACTATCACGATTAACTTATCTTTCTTTTAATAAGTTTCTGACAAGGTTTCGTTGCCGACTGTACTTATTTTTATTTACCCGACTGCCGATGGAGGAGGTTAATGTGTTTCACAGCCTATATATGTATGTTTGTTCCTTTGTGTCACTATAAAAACTAAACCCGTTGTCCGATTTTGATGATTCTTATGTCAATCGAGTTGCCTTAATCTGGTAAGTGTCACTGAAGATACGACAGTAATCAAAATTCAATATGGAGGCAACCAAATTAAAAAAAAAGTCGACCTATTATGACCAACGGGGTATCATTGAATAGGGATTTAAAAATCATCTTTAGGTTTCTTTAATTTTGATTGATCATTTAGGATTTAGAACGGTTTAAAGTTGGTTAGCAACAGTCGGGTTTTGAAAGTTTGCTTTTTGTTAAAGTTATTGGCAAAGTCATTATCGGCTTATCGAGACCAAACTAACGAGATCATCAGATCAGCTCTTTGATAAAACTTTGTCACGGAAACTGGTTGTAAAAATAACTGCGTTCCAAACGGTTCATCTGTTTGGGAGCTACATTTTTACAAACAGACAAACAGAAACTTAAAATACAGGAGTCAAAAAAGTACCTTATTCCTGTTTTTCTTGACTTGGACCACACAAGGCGTGCGTACAAAAAATAATAAGGATTACTAGTCGCTGACAGCTGCTGAGCGATCGCAGTCGTCTGCGCCTCGACGACGGATGACGACACGACAGCGTATATTGAGATTGGTACAGACAAAGTAGCTGTACACATTAGTACCTTGTCACAGTAACGTATTAAAGTGAGCGTTATAGCTGCGACAAAGTACTTAAATGTTCAGCCACTTTAATTCACGGTACCATAGTATTAACAGTAGTTAGTCTTCAAAAAATAGTATACCGCGCGGCTTACATGTGTGGCGTGGCTTGAGCATACGCGCTGCTAGCCACCACAAGCAAACTCAATAGGACGAACCGAGCCGGTTTAGCCGGAGCCACGCCGCACAGTGGTGCACGTTGTATGGAGCCGCGGAATTAATTGTTTTTTTTAGGTTAATGGATAAAAAAACACATTTTAAATATATTTATAAGTGTAATAAAATCATTCCAACTAATATTTTAAATAAAACCTACATTGATTGAACTTAAAATAAAATGTACAATTAGGTGTTGCTTTATTGAATTCACAAAAGTAAATGATGCACAATGTTGTAAATACCCTTTTTATACTATTTTATAATTTAATAGTCTTTGTAATTGCCCTCATTACCATCGATAACGCATTTAAGTATTTTTCTTAGAAAAATAAGCTCATTCACTTAATGAGGTAGTAATAAAAAGTTTGCAAATTATTGCAGCTAAAACCAATTAAATAATGATCTAGATTAAATAATGTGTAAATATTGTTGTATTAGAGCTTGAGGGTCGTTGTAGCTAAAAGGTTATAGCCAATGAAATGTAATATTTAGGGGAGAAATGCTATCAAATTCTTACAGCCCTAAAATTACTCATAATTTAAGAGAAACCATAAATGTTATTTCATTTACAATAGTAGGAATAATGTTTCTTGTATATAAATGAAACATGTTAAACAAAATCAATAACCTGAGAGGAATACACCGTTTGCAAATGCAAGGTATTTTTAACGTTTATTTCATGCGAGTTCATTTGTACGAGTTTGGCGGCCTAATTTCTTTATAAAAATAACATATATGCAATATTTTATTAGATCATAGGTATTTGAAATGTTTTATATACATATCAGATAAAAAATGTGACTACTGATGACCATCCCAAAATTGAATTAATTCCGCCGTTGCCCCGTCGGCGCGTTTAGTAGCGCGCGTGTTAAATATCGAGCGACGCGCATCGACCCTTTAGTCACATCTCGTAGCTTCCAATTGAGATTATTTTTCCCATTTCGAAGCTGGCTTGGTACATGGCTACGAGATGGGAAAATCATTACCATTTCATATCTGGCTACGAGACGGGAAAATGCATTTCCCAATTTGAAGCTGGCTACCAAACCTGGCTACGAGATGGGAAAATCATTACCATTTCATATCTGGCTACGAGACGGGAAAATGCATTTCCCAATTTGAAGCTGGCTACCACACCTGGCTACGAGATGGGAAAATCATTCCCATTTCATTTCTGGCTACGAGACGGGAAAATGCATTTCCCATTTCGAAGCTGACTAGGTACCAAACCTGGCTAAGAGATTGGAAAATCATTCCCATTTCATGTCTGGCTACGAGACGGGAAAATGCGCTCCCCATATCGAAGCTGGCTATCAAATCTGGCAACGACATGGGACTAAAGGGCATCGACACAACCCTTGTGCCCGAGCGGCAATAGGTAACAGAAACTGCTAAAGGGGCAAAGACGACCTACTTTGCCTTTTATACCGGATCGTACGATCACTTCATGAGTCACTATAGAACACTGTCACAGAAAACTAATATTTTTTTAGAAATGCAATTTCTTAGTTGTGACGTAAACTTTTATTATGACTGGGTTCTGTGTTGGCTAAACAATTAAAATCGTGATGTTACACGCTTGATATTGAGTCTTTGACACACCCCGGGTGTAGGTGTCGGGTATGATCCGTAAAGAACTTACAAATGTCATTATTCCAAACCAGAATTCATAATTCAACAGACTAATTTGATAGACAGTGTGGCTAGATACGCATCAAATCGCTCATTTAGTGGTAGTTAGAACCTTGTGCAAGGTCCGCCCGGATCGCTACCACCATCTTATGCTTAACCTACCGGTAAGCAGCACTGTTCGCATTATTGCGTTCCCGTGTGGGGATAAGACACCCGGTGAAATTACTAGCATAGAGGCATTCCATCTTGAGCCTCAGGGTTGGCAACGCATTTGCGGTTTTAGGATTGCAGTCTTTAGATTGTAGTCTCGAGAATGCACTTACAATCAGGTGGTTTGTGTGCTCATTCGCGTTCTCCATGTAGTAAAAAAAATTGTTACTAGCTACTACAGCAGGGGGCCGATTTTTGACTTTCGAGCGCTCGAAAGTTTCACTCGGAAGTGAGCAAAATCTAGGAAACCGTTTGTTGAAATACGAGCGGTAGAATTGAAAACGAATGGTGTGGACCACTCGTCTTTAAATTTTCTATCGCTCGTAATTTCAAAAATACGGTTTCACTGATTTTGCTCACTTCCGAGTGAAACTTTCGAGCGCTCGAAAGTCAAAAACCAGCCCCCAGATACTTAGCTACTAGGCTAATGCTACGTTTTGTAACAAAATAACTATTTATAAAGTTCCCAGGATATAAACACATCAAAAAAGTCTTGGGATACTCAGTATCCGTAGACAAATTTGTGTTTTGACTCATAGTAGGAGATCCGAATAGGAGACGATTTGCACCGGGCTGTTTATTCGATTAAAATTATACCAAATTTAATATGCTAAGTAATATATGGCGAATAGGTAGGCTGAAAATTTTCAGTCCAGTATATAATTAAATAAAAATTTAAAAATACTTTGTTTTAAAAAATTGCAATAGCTTGTTTAATAGACAAAGTACATACCAATCGAAAGTATGAAGCCTATAGAATATGCAAACGTTAGGTTGACTATTATTTTCCCGTCAAACTATTGGGTAGGCAGGTAGAAACAAGTAAGTCGGTACTAATAATTTGCACCAAACTTAACGTTTGCATATTATATAGGCTTCATGCTTTCGATTAGTATTTAATTGGTGTATTTAAAAACTAAAAGCAATTTATAAAAAAAGTTCATTTTTTATATATTTTTTAATGATATAAGTACTGGACTCAAAATTTTCAGCCTACCTATTCGCCACATATTATTTAGCATATTAAATTTGATAGAAAATACTTTTCATCGAATAAACAGCCCGGTGCAAATCGTCTCCTATTCGGATTTTAGACCATCAATAGTAATATGCCTATATTGAATCGTTCATAAAGGCTTGTAGTACTGTTAGGCGATGGGCTTGCAACCTGTCACTAATACGCTGGTAAACATCTTAGCCTAATTGTGCAAATTGTGGTTATAGAATTATCAACAAGTTTTTAGAGATGTTTGTAATTCTGTAGCTCTGCCTACCCCACTCTGGGAACGAAGGCGTGAGATTATGTATGTATGTATGTGAAACGTTCAAAACTGTCTAGGGATAAAAAATATCCTTAGGCACTTTTGATGTGTGTAGTTACTCGTACACTTTACTACGCAGTTGATACAAAAACCCAAACTTACTTCAACCAACCGGGAACCACATCTGCGCTTTACACAAGACAATATTTAAACAACAAGCAAACTTTCGAGTGCAGATTCTTTCACATATTTTATGCATTCCTTGCCAAACACCCACATTTTATAAAAAATCGACCCGATATGGAGGTTCTAGGCATTGAAACAAGCGCACCACACTTTCTGTTGTTCTGGAGCCAAATTTTCTTCCGATTTCAAGTTGTATTTATTTGACAGGATGCCGTGAGCATCTGTGGCCCCTTGTGTCAAGTTTAAAGATTAAAACAAAAAAGTTACTGTTGGAAAAACGCTAAGCAGTAAGGCCACCATCATCGTCGCGTGATTAAAAAAATGATTGGAAAAAATGACCTTCTGCTGGAGTTTCTTGCGGCGCGGCGCTTCTTCTCCGCAATGATGGTCTTGTCCGAAGCGCTAGTAGTATTCACTCCATATTACCGACGTGTAAAAGAGCCCTCATGTGGCCCATTTACTGAATAATATTTTTGAATTTTGAATTTCGTATGACTGTCATCCTGCATGGATCAAAATGTCGATAATTAAGTGTTTCAGACACTGCTGGCCATCAGGAAACAGCGAAGTGGGCATTAGTTTACGACGTGGGACAGAGTCTGATGAAGTGCTCCATTGTCGCATTGTGGTGACTCTCACAGTCCTCATTAATGTTAGGTAATGTTCGCTGAATCTATTTGAAATAATTCAATTAAATTTCAAACTAGAAAATTTCATAAGATGATTATCGTAAAGCTATAGTTAGGAAAATGATAAACAAAAAATACTTATACTCGGAAATTGAATTCGAGATCATAATCTGACAATTCCCATCTTGATTATTTAGTTATTTTAACATTATTTCAAACATGAATGATAACTCGTGTAACTAGTAATAATAGGGTAAATTTTACTGATAAAAATAACTACACTTAAACCAAAATGCAGTAGGTACTCACAGAGTGAGAGAGAGAGAGAGAATGTGCGCCCGTTGAGGTTAGGATTTTGATCTCGAATTCCATTTCCGGGTTTAGTGGAATTCACGCCCGGAAATTAACAGTTTCTGTTAGTTCACAATTTGGCCTCTTACTGCCGAAGTTTGAAAATATCTAAATATCTTTTAGAATATCTATAAAACTTAACTTGGTTCCGTGATCGTGTCAGTAACGCGTGTTAGTACCGGTAATGAGGACGGTATTTATTTATCATGTTACGACTGTCACGAGGCGATCCAGCCCGAGTGTATTATTTACACTGTCCACGTTTAGCGTAACAAATCCTGTAGATCCAATTGAACACCAAACAAAAACAGAATTAAAAAAAGACAGGTAAACAACAGGCTCTCTTACAACCGATCAGCGATCTCTTCCAGACAACCTTAGTAGTCATATGTTGTCAAATAAAATCATTTTACACCGTACCTACTAACCTAATTTACAAGATCATTTTGATTAGATAAAAAATGCACTCTTACAAGTAACTACACAAAATTTAAAACACATCATGCATCGTTTTATCACTCTAACAAACTCGCTGCTTTTTTCAATTCTGTACCCAAGCACAGTATAAGATATTTAACGGAGATGCACCGCTTTGCGCCGGGAGTCGAACCCGGAATAGCTGATGAGCTGAACATGTGTCCCCAGCGATTTATTCTGAGACGTGTTGAAACATGTTACAATATACAAAACGTTTTTGGGAAGACGGGAACTCTTTCTTTATTCAGGGTCTCATGAGAGAAATGACTCGACTAGGGAAGTAACATATACTCGTACACTGATCATAAAACACAAAATTCTATCGAGATTGAATAAAGCGGTTTACACAAAGCCGCTGAAACAATTCAACAAAAAGTTAAAAAAACCTGGGCTAGAGCATGTCTGACCATGATCTCAAAAAACCACAAGTGTGAACTAATTCTCTATTTAAAGTTATTAGGTGCTGTCTTACATGATTTTAGTAGGTATAATAAACACTTTTCCCTTTTCTCAATCTCTCAAGGGTTAGATGGACGAGATCCCTTAATTTTTTTTTGAATAGAATAGATTCGAATAACCTTATTTCAGGCAACAAGGCCCATATTTACAAATACAGACTAAAATACATTAGAAAATATAACATAAAATTGACGTAACTACTAATACACTTTCGCGGTGTCAGATAGGCTGCCACCACGAAATCGCCGAAATATGACACGCCTCGTCCATACGCACAATAGTAGATTGTTGCCTAGGCGCGGAAAGTAAGGGATTTCCTGACTAGGTGGTTAGCAGGCCGAGCAATAGCGAGGCCTGCTAAAATACGAGTCAGGAAATCCTTGTTTCCGCCGAGGCATACATAATGATTTTCTCAAACAATGCGAGGAAATTATACAAATACATGATTATAAGTATTTTTAAAAACCTTTGACAAATTCGGAGAGACTGCTGGTTTGCGTCATACGAGTATTAGTAGCGATAGTTTCACGCACAACGAGCCGCCGCCCGCGGCCGCCGCTCCGCAGAGCCCCGCCGCGCCGCCGCCCCTCACTGCGTCCCCACAAGTTGGGTGTACTGGATTTTTCTCATGGTCCTTTCGATTTTATACGCAATAGAGAGCACTTTTAAAAAACAATATGAACATGGACGGAAAATGTTTTCATATGGTTTTTTTACTCAGGAGTAAAAAGAGGCATTTTCCGTCCTTGTATTTCAATCGGAAAACCGTTCTTTCCGAGCATGTTTCAGAAAAATGACTTTCTTTGTGCTATCTTTTATCCGTACCTAACTCGATGCAAAAAAAAACAGATGCGTGCAATTTTTGCTGACGTATGCCAAATTACAGCTTTGTAGTACCACAGAGTGTCTGAGTTAAACCGCTGACAGACAGACGGACAGATGGACATGGCAAAACTATAAGAGTTCCTTGTTGACCGTGGAACCTTAAAAAGAAAAACATTAACCTTTTCCATCCTGTATATATAACCAGCTCATTCTTATTCTGTATTTCACCTAGTGCCACAACTCATTCTTTAAAATGAATAGAGTTTTAAAACATAGTAATAACAGCATATAAATCTTAGGACGCGTGCAGGCGTGCTTAAAGGTCGTATCACAAGAAAAGCCCGTTTTAAAAACTACAAGATAAATCCATTTTAAAATGCTTCGCTGAATTTATGCTCAAGGATTTGTAATGTAATATGAAAGAAAATTAGAATTTAGTTTATACTTTATGCATTTTAGATAAGAATAAAATAAATTATGAAATTAGCAAATAAATATACCAGGGATAGTCACACAAATTGACCTAGTCCCAAACTAAGCTTTAGGCTTTAACTATGAGTACTAGACAACGCTGAACTTACGGCAACAGGTAGACGGTTGAAATATTCACAGAATATTTAGTTGTATGTTCATTTTAAAAATAAATAATCAAATTAAAATGGAAATAAATATTTAAGGGTCCCATACAACAAACGTGATTTTTTATAGATATTGGTACGAAACCCCTCGTACGCGAGTCCGACTCGCACTTGGCCGGTTTTTTGTTTTGGTTATGAGCTGTAACTTTTTTACACAAAGACATTAGGGCTTGTTTACGGAGACGCGGAGCGTCGCGCGTGGCGTGCGGCTTGGCGTTGCGCGGCGCGTCGGGCGTTTTTTCCGTTTACAGAGAGGCGGCGCGTGCAGCGGACCGCGTCATCACACGCGCAAACACAAACATATGGCAATGTACGGTGTTGTTTATAAAGATGCGGGGCGTGATGCGGCGCGTGATGCGGGGCGTAGAGAGTTGCGGTGTCCGCTACGTCCGCGGCGGACTCTCGAGCGTGTAGTGGAGCGCGCGCACAAGACTGTCAGAAGGTTCGGCCGCGTGCCCCGCTGCGGGCGCAGTGGCGGGAACCGCCGTTATTGACGCGGCGATGCCATGCGCGGGCTCCGCCGCAAGTAACGCTGTATTTGAAGCAAACGCGCGTAAAACCGCTTCTCCGTAAACGCTTTTATACAACGCCATATGTTTGAATTTAGTGCAGACCGCGCCGCCCAACGCTACGCGCGACGCCCCGCATCTCCGTAAACAAGCACTTAATCCTTTATTCTACCGCATTGAATTACTCGAGTTACAACAATATTCATTCATCGCCAATATAAAAAAAAAAAAAAAAAATAACAGGAATTCGGAATTAATATATTGAACCGTTTTTCATCGCTTTGTTAGGAAAGCCCAAACTTTCCTGATTAAAGCGAAGTAATAATTTATTAACGTAGTAAAACTGCATTATAAAAAAATGCTCCCTTTAATTACACTGTGGGAGTATCTAGCACGAATCGCGCCGTTTTTTATTCGAAAGTTTATACTGAATGAAAAAGGTTCGTGGTTTAAATAAAGCCTAATTTCGTTTTGAATTTATGCAATTCAAAAATTATGCTACAGTCGAGTTCATAAATATGTATACACTTTAGTACCTTGTCACTTTAATCACTGACAATTCATATATGTATGTAAAAAATAAATGTATTTTTTTAATGTAGCCACATTTAGCTGGACTGACATGTCATCACGGTGTCAAAGTACGGTCGTTGGAAAATATGATTTAATATTATAAATGTTATTAATAATTTAAGATTGAAGAAAAGATCGACAAATGGAAGGATAAACTTTAAATATCGTTTCTTTGTTTACAGGTAGAATTGTAGTTTAGTTTGATTGAAAGATTTATGCGTCGTTGGACTAAAAGTAAATATGGCGATGTATAAAAATGTCTACATATAAAATAAAAATTGGTCCGAGTATTAGAAAGCCAATACTTCAAAATGTCTAAGTCTTATCAAGTCGGAATATAAAAATGACTACTTTCAAAGTATACAAATGTCTAAGTCTTATCTTAGTGCCGCAACATATTTATATTTGGTCTAATATACAGGTGGACATTTCTATACTTCGTCGAAATTATATACGCACGAACTTATGCAAGTAGACATTTTTATACATCGCCATATTTACTTTTAGTCCAACGACGCATAAATCACTCAGGTTACAACAATAACCATGCATGATTATTGATTAATGAAATAAAACTTTGTTTACAGAGCAACACGTTGATTTATTCAATGGCCGATCTTATATGTATAATAGCAGGGCATTAAATAGACAAGGTACTAAAGTGTACACATATTTATGAACTCGACTGTACATAGGTTGGCACAAAAAAATTAACACGTGATTTTAACGATATGTCTCTCCTATTCTTTTTCTTTTTTAATGGGATTTTATATTATTTGGCATGATTTTTTATGTGAAGGCACACGAGCACTCAGGCTTCCTGATGGTAAGTGGGATCTGAGACCCAGAGACATTTGAATTCTCAGGAGCACAATCTCAAGACTGCAATCCTAAGGGCCGTATTAATAAATTCGTCTTGACTCAGATGCCCATCATAAGGTACGTCGAAGCAAACTTCAAACCATAGAGAACTGTCATTTTAGACGCATCTTGAGACGAGCATAAGACTCCAAATATGTTGCCACCCCTGAGGACTAAGATGGAATGCTTGTATCTTTTTCGGGCGTTACACAAGGACTCAGGCCACCTGATGATAAAAATAAAAAATAAAAATAAAACTTTTGCTCCAAAATTATCAAAGATTAATTATTTAGTACTAAATAATGAATTGTCCAACATTTTTAATGACTACAGCCGTATTGAGTAAAGTAGAGTTGTTTGAAAAGCGATCGTTTAAAATTTATCAAAAGGCATCGAATAGCTATTCAACAGTTAACGAGGTAAGTTTAACGGAAATATCAAATATCTGGGACTCAAAGCAATACCGAGATTTTGTCTTTGATCCTTGTTTACTTTATTTAATTATCTATTAGGGATGAATAAAATAAATCAATATTTTGACCATTCCATTTTTTAGACGACGCGTTAGCCTAGTTGTTAGATTTGTGTTAGTAACGAAGCTAGCTGTCCTGGGTTTGATTCCCGTTAATGAAAGCTATTTGTGTGATGAGCGCAAAATTTTTAACCGACTTCAAAAATGAACGAGGTTCTATGTTCGGCTGTATGTATGTCCACCGATTTCTCCCTCAATTATGGACCGTTTTAAAAGAAGATATGTTTGATAGGGTATACCCCTGAGGTGGTCCCATCCAAGTCTGTATCTCATGAGGGAATTTGTAAGGAATTGATGGAACTCTTCAAATATTATAGGCATAAAAATGGCGATTTTGGTAATTTGAGAATCAAGTCCATCGTTTGCATTCAGAAAGTAAATAATCATTTGTTGAAGTGGAACTGATGATGAGACCACACATCCCTTATCTTGTAGGTGGGGTTCTTACGGATACACTTCAACCCTATGGGATCTTTTGCGTAATTACGCCTCTTTCAGCGCATAATCCAATGCAGCCTCCACCCCTTTTAAAAAAGACCACACATGCCAACCGGAACTCCGCATCAGTACCTATTTCAAGGGTGGCGATAAGACATCTCGATTAAGATAGGTGAGCGACTATAACGAAGCACATTTAAATGGACACACTATGACCTTTCTGCGTTGCTTGCGGTAACCTTAAAATATACGATAGTTTCGTGGGACTACATTAACTACAGCATATTATGATCAATAAAAACTGTAAAATAAAAATTAAATGTATAAAAAATTAAATTATTAAGAATAAACAAAAAACCCGACTGCAATAAAAAAAACAACTGAAAAGCGAAAAACAAGCTATAAAATCTATAGAAAATTGTAAGAGCATTGTACTTATTGATATTTATAACAATTTAAATTTAACTTGAATATTGGTAAAGGTGTTCCAGGCGGGAACAAGCTAGTCCAAATGTTAATTTTTTTCAAGATATAGGTTTTGAAATTCATTGCTTGTTCGCGCCTGCAATACCTTAACCAATATTCAAGTTAAATTTAAATTGTTATAAATAAGTACATACATGCTCTTACAATTTTCTATAGATTTTATAGCTTGTTTTTCGCTTTTCAGTTGTTTTTTTTATTGCAGTCGGGTTTTTTGTTTATTTTTAATAGGTAATTTAATTTATTTAACTCTTTTTGGCTTTTATTAATAAAATAGTGGTTTAATTAATTATTACCAAGCAATATATGAGCTCTGGAGCTTAAATTTTTAATGTCGCGAAGCTACAAGTGATTTCGCTTGTAATTTGAAGCGAAACTCTCTTTCTAGCAAAGGAGTTTATTACTTAACATTTACGTATTTTTTGACTTTCCTGTCAAAATAGTAGCATAAAAGTCGATATAATGTATATATATTTGGAATGGGCTATTTAATAGCTTTCACTTGATACCCATATTGTTATAATAAAAAAATAAAAAATCCCCCTCCATTTTTTTTCCGCGGACGCCATATTGAAATATTATATACCCTATGTCACTTTGGCAATTAAGACAAATCGAATAACACCTCGTATGTCAAAATCCTTCAAGCCGTTTAAACTGCAGAGCGTGCCCAGAAATAGACATACATATGTATAATACCAATTGCTATAACTATTAAAACGTATAACGTTCATGACGACACCTAAGATTTAAAACATATAGAAATCAATTAATCTAATATCAAAAAACATAATGCACCTATAATATAAACGCCCATAGAACGACTTTAATACTTACTTTACTGGCAGCAGTTTTCTGGATGTTCGGGGCAAAAAAAAAACCATTTAATATATCTTTTTAACCGAATTTAAAAAAAGGAGGAGGTTCTCAATTCGTCGGGTTTTTTTTTTTTTTTATGTTCCCCTATTACTCGAAGACCACTGGACCGATTTGAAAAATTTTTTCGTTGTTCGAATGGGTATACTTTCTAGTTGGTCCCATTGTCACCACGTCAGGATCTGATGATGGGATCATGGAGAAATCAAGAGAACTCCTCAAATATTATAGGCACACCTATAGCGATTTTGGTATTTTTCACTGTAACTCATGCATTTGCTTTTGAAAAGTACTATATGGTGAAGTGGAACTGATGATGAAGACCACAGATGGCCACCGGAACTCCTTAACGGTACCTATTTCAAGGGTGGCGATAAGATATTTCGATAAAGGAAGTTGAGCGACTATGACGAAGCACATTTAGGTTTAAATATGACTATGACATTCCCGCGGCGTTGTCTGCGGCGAGCTTGAAATGTTCTATAGTTTCTTATTAATATTTAGAAGTGGAGCTACGTAACAGCATAAATAGAATCACTAAAAAGTATAAAATAAAATAAATGTTTAAAAAAACAAAAAACCGCCTTCAAAAAGCAAAAAATAACTTCTTTAAAATGGTAGGTAAATAGGTCAGTCCAACTGAAGTCGGCGTCCAACAATATTTTAACCAAAAGCAGACTTCAGTTGGACTGACCTATTTACCTACCATTTTAAAGAAGTTATTTTTTGCTTTTTGAAGGCGGTTTTTTGTTTTTTTAAACATTTATTTTTAAACGTTATTAACATGAAATTATAGATTTTGTAGTTATATCTCGTGAGACGCACCCAATAGAAATAGGCTGGAAATACCTGACAATTATAACAAAACATAAAACGATACTAATACAGTGACCTGGGTTTACTTACAAACGAGGAGAACGAAATATGCCTCTAGCAACACCGAGTGCATGTGCCACAGATGCAGCAGCTTTTTGGTAAAGGTCCACTGGTAGTTGAATTGACCATAGATTATAAGATTAATGTAAAATACCAACATAACAAGTTGATAAGAAATGGGATAAATGGTGCATCTCTGAGGTGTTATTTCACGCCTGAAAGATATACATTACAATGGCCAAAATGGTCAAAGTATGGCCAAGTAGGTTGCTAAAATAGAAAAACAAGTTTGAACAACCCTAGCGCCCGAGTGGCAATAGGTATCAGAATCTCCCAAGGGGCTGGAGACGAACTAATTTATTTTCTTATACTTACTATGGTAGTTGTGTACGCTCTGACGGGACAACCTAAACTCGCCAATTTACGCTGTTAATAATTCGTCCGTCGAGTTGAAAAGTGAGTTCCTGAAGAGTATAGCATGGCTGATGAAGTGAAGACTTAACTTTTTCCAAACTGTTTACATTTAAGTAAAGGGAAGCAATTGAATGGTCAGCCGTTATTAAAATTTATCCGCAGAAAAAATAAGCATTAACTCAATTGGGCAGCATACAAAGATTTCGCTAAATAAATAAAAATCGGGCTAGAACTCTTGTTCAGCAAACAATTTACAAACGGTTATCATTTTAACCAATATCAATCTGCTTTTTTTATCATGTGTCTGCCTAATAAACAGTCGAGCTGCAATATAATTACTTGGGTTAGGCAGCAAGATTTTACAACTGAGGGCTCTGACAAGATGCACTACGCCATCTAACGTTTCTATTCGATTCGTTTTTAAACCAATCGCGTCACGTGATACGAAAAGTCACGTGGTCTACCAGTGACGCGATTGGTTTAAAAACGAATCGAATAGAAACGTTAGTTAGCGTAGTGCATCTTGTCTGAGCCCTCTGGTCTGCAGAGAAGACATGTCTGTAAGCAGTTTAATTGAGAGGTGTGCATATTAAAATAATGGTTATCTATATAAATAAGTGGATTGCGTTTAGTTTGAAAAATCATCAGACCACGTGACGCGAGCACCCAAGCGTTGGTATTTTTGAAGCTAGTAGTAATTACAAGTTAAGTTTTGTCATACAAATTTAGTAATCACAATCACACCCTAGATTAACCAAAATTTGTATCATATATATGAGGTAGGTTAGGTTAGGTTCGTATTTATATCAGGCCCGGAGGGCCAGAACAAGCCAGAAATAGCTTACGCGGAGCTCCGTCGACTCTGTTAAATTTGTAAATTTGATGGTGGGTTTGGCATATGTCCGTTGCCGGCACGGCAGTAAATTTGCCCCCTTTTTTTGATGGACATTTTGCTGATCGATTAAATGATACCCTTAAGTAAATGACTAAGTTAATCGATTACTAAATACATACATTAAATCGCGCCTGTTTCCGAGAGGGGTAGGCGGAGACCACTTCTTTCGGCCTGCTACGATCCTGACAAATCTCTTTCTAAATAGCATAGAATTATCAGCATGTGCCCACCTCCCGTGTTCCGCAGTGATATTGGCGGCGTTGTTGGCAATGACCGCGGCGGCGTCGGCGGCCCCGCGCAAACACCCGGACCCCAAAACTGACCCCCTTATGTTCATCGCGAACCCTGTGGAAGCCAACATGCCGGGCCACTGGATCCCGCTGAGTATCGTCAAAGTCATGCTAGAACCGAAGAGCCCCTTCCCACCCCTAAAACCTCCTAAGAAACCAGCACCAACACTCGCCCCTTCCTCGAAGCTAAGGCCCAAACCTCCCGCGGCTCCGAAAGATGTCAAAGGTAACGGTAACGGCACAGCGGGGCTAGATAAGTTGCCATCGAATACAAACGCTAGCGTTAGGTGATCACCTGTCCCTTTGAAAAATGTATGGAATTGACGTAAGATAGTCACTCGTTACAACTGACACGCTGTAATGTGATCACTATCACTCGCGCTAATCAAATAGTGATAGTTTTGACGACTACGGTAGGTACGCGGTACTATCGTGACAGAATTCAACAAGAGCACTACGAGCACTATCACAAGTTAAACGTCGGTATCCAAGGGCGGTAATTATACGAAGAAACTGTCAACTGAGTCAGTGTCATCACAAGTGATCACCTAACGCTAGCGTTCGTATTCGATGGCAACTTGTCTAGCCCTGCAGATTAAATAAGAGTTACTACATAACGACGGCATGGAGCCCACAATAAGATTGTTTCAAATGTCATAATGTTATTTACCAGCATCATTAAAACTTAAATTAATTACTCCTAAACTCATTAACACATTTCAAAGTTAAAAGTATATTCTTGACCAGGTAGGGGTTTTCGTATTTTGCTCTAATATTTACTTCAAGTTCTTCTGTATAATAGTTATATAACATTGTAGTAGCATATATCAGTGTTCGACAAGAACGTGACCGGTATAATTTACATTTTAATAATGCGGCGCAGAAAATAAAGTACTAGCCAGGGCAGTCCAAACGCCGGCTCTATTTGCTCATGACACAATTGTTGCAATACCTTCGAGATGTGGAGGTAATTTCAACATACTTGCATTTGTTAAGGCATTCCATGTCTTACGCTTTGGCATCAAATTGTTAGTCAGATATGTTCTTTGAAAACCTTATAAAAAAATACGTTCTGAATGGCAACGACGCGCTGGCCTAGTTGGTAGTGACCCTGCCTACGAAGCTAGCGGTTCCGGGTTCAATTCCCGGTATGGGCAAATATTTGTGTGATGAGCACGAGTATTTGTTTCTGAGTCGTGGATGTTTTCTATGTATTTAAGTATTTATTTCTCTATATAAGTATTTATATCGTTGTCTAGTACCCATAGTACAAGCCTAGAGCTTAGTTTGGGACTAGGTCAATTTGTGTGAGATCGTCCCGTGATATTATTATTATTATTATTATTATTATTAATCTTCCCCCAGGTCCTCCTGCCGCCCCTACCCCGAAGCTAAGGCCCCAACCTCCCGCGGCTCCGAAAGATGTCAAAGGTAACGGTAACGGCGGCATCGAGCCCATAATAAGATTGTTTCATTCATTAACACATTGCAAAGTTAAACGTATATTCTTGACTGGTATAAAGGGGCTTTGGTATTTTGCTGTAATATTTACTTCAAGTTCTGGGACATCCTGTATAATAGTTATAATAAAAATAAATAAATATAAAGATGTAATCTATTATATAAAATGCTAAGCTGATTGTTGATATATCAACGCACAGCCCAGACCGCTGGACCTAGAGACTTGAAATTTTGCACATAGATACCTTATATAGTGTAGAGATCCACTAAGGAAGGATTTTTGGAAATTCCACTCCTAAGGGGGTAAAATAGGGGAAAAACATTTGTATGAAAGTCCGTCAGTTTTGAAGTTAGACGCTTCAAATTTTGCGTTTAGGTTGGCGATTGAATTTCAACTTATACGTGTCTCAGCGTTTTTGATAATTTCAACCCCGAAGGGATGAAAAGGGGTAAAACTGATTGTTGATATATCAACGCACAGCCCAAACCGCTGGACCTAGAGACTTGAAATTTTACACATAGATACCTTATATAGTGTTAAGATCCACTAAGGAAGGATTTTTGGAAATTCCACCCCTAAGGGGATGAAAATTTGTATGTAGTCCGTCAATTTTAGTTTAAGTTAGACTATTCAAATTTTGTGTTTAGGTTGAAAATTGAAAATTAATTTATACGTGTCTCAGCGTTTTTGATTATTTCATCAACGAAGGGATGAAAAGGGGTAAAACTGACTGACTGATCGATCAACGCACAGCGTAAACCGCTGAACCTACGGACTTGAAATTTGAAGGGAATATTCCTTGGGTACCCTAGGGGTGCACTAACAAAGGATTTTTGGAAATTCATCCCCTAAAGGGTTAAAATAGGGAGTAGAAATTTGTATGGGAGATTAGTTATTTTTAAAATAAGCTATTTAGACATTGGTATTTAGGCTACTGTTTATAAATAAAAAATACTACCTACTTTCAGCGATTTAGAAAAAACAACCCTAAGGGGGGTAAAAGGGAATTTTAGTTTGTTCCTCCTTCACGCTGCATTGGCGCTGGATGGATTTGGATGAAATTTAGAATGGAGATAGCTTATACCCTGGATTAACACATTGGAAAATCCTATCCCGGAAAATTTAAAAGTTCCAGAGGGAATAACGACGTTTGTTGTTTTTTGAAAAAGTCATCATGGGTGTCATTTTCTTAGGTTGCGTTGACGTAGATTTCGAAAATGATATTAAATTTGGAATTCAAAATGGCCGCCATGATGTTTATTGAAAAAATCGTCTATGTTATCATTTTCTTACATTTTGGGGGCGCAGATTATGAAAATGATGTCAAATTTAGAATTCAAGCTGGCGGCAATGATGTTTTTTAAAAAAGTTGTCACGGGTAATTAGTTTTTGGGGATGCATGCATTGTGAAATTGATTAATTTATTTCTTCTATGGCTTTTGCCACCCAGTGTGACAATGGGACAGGCTTTGTACTTTCAGTTTTATTAGTCTATATCAAAAGGAGCGGTGTCAAATTGACGTTGACAGTTTTGACATATCCAGATTTTAACTTTCTTTTCCGCCGTTTAAAATACTTATTCTTTGGCTATTATTAAATATTAGGGCGGTTATTATGATCACTTAAAAAAAATACGGACAGTCATTTTATTTCTTGGCGGAAATTGGTCGATTATTTAATTCTAAAATGTCAGTTCAAACAATACTCAATGAGTAAAAAATCTATACATCGATAGGTACCTACATAATTATAATATTGCTGAAAATCCATACTAAATTATAAATGTGAAACTAATCCTGTCTGTCGTCTGTCTGTTTGTTACGCTTTCACGGATTAACCGCGGAACCGAATTAGATTAAATTTATACTTATTACCTATCTCGAAAATCACCCCTAGGGGTAATGGTAGTTTGTATGAGAATTCGGTCATTTATGTTTAGGAGTTCGGCCATTTATAACGATAGATACATTAATATTTGTATTAAGACTCATAATATAATATAAGTAATATTGAACTATGATGGATATTTTAAGAGCAACCAAACTATCATGGGAGGGATGGTGCTTTGAGACGGCGAATTTAGACAGATTCTCTTCTACCGGTGATAACTAGAGGCACACCAGCGGATAAAATAAATGCATTTCGGCATCTACGATATGGGTATACAACGTGTCCCAAAACTCAACGATAAGCCGGCACCAGAGGATGGAGCTGCTTACGATTAGTCGAGAAAAAATAAAAAAGATAAAAAAGATAAAAGAAATTTATTTAGTAAGTAGGCCGCTCGGGCACTTTTACACGTCAAGATACTACCAATACCAATACCAATAAGGAAAAGATATATTTTTTTCCTTATTTTTTCTCGACTAATCATAAGCAGCTCCATCCTCTGGTGCCGGCTTATCGTTGAGTTTTGGGACACGTGGTATATAAAAAATAAAAAAATCCTCACTACAAATATGCCAGGAACTACGAGAACACAATGATATACAGTCGGGGCAATATATGCGGCAGCTCTACTAAAAATTGGCGAAGATCGTATGGCGAGAGATAGTAATGATTTAACGATACATTAAACCGCGAATTCTGTTATTTTGTACAAATCACAGATGATCTGAAAAATAACGTGTACCCCGATCTAAAAAACAATATAAAGAATAGAGAATGTTTGTGCGAGAGGGCGATATTAGCACCACCGACAAACGAAATTGTCGGGCGGATAAATAAAAAAATATGTCTCGCGTAGAAGGTGTTAGATTATAATTTATAATGTTATTACTTGTTATATTCTAAATAGATAATTTTGCTATTTTAACAACAATTAAAAATGTGCATAACTTAATAAAAATTAATCCAGATTACCGGATATCCTCTTGTGAATGTAGTTCGAATGGAGGCGGGGATTTTAGCATAAAAAGGGATGTCTGCTGGTGGAGGGGACATTTGCCCTATCGCTCGGACAAGAATAGTTGCTACTCCTAAACTCCACACCTCCATGTCGTCTTTATACTTGCTGTGAAAATATTATAAGTGTTATATGATTTACGAGTGAACAATAAAGTGTACCTTTGGTATAGCGACCACAGACTATGTAAGTAGATAAAATAAATATTTGTTAGTAAAATATTAACTATTATGTTTTATTCCATTTAAATCAAGTGCCATAGTGCCATCCACAGCATACCCTCACTTATTTTGACTTGATCTCGTAATATATCACCTTCAAACCTTACTTGTAGTAAATTCTCGAGAGCTTAACTCTTACTGCTGGGTACCTTTGCCTTACATCAGAAGTGGGATTGCACACACACACACCTTTCATATATTTTTTGTTTTTGTTTGTTTACAAGTCATGGAGTCGACTCCAATTTTGGACAACCTCGTGAAAGCTATTCGTGAGGCAGTGACGTCAAATCAGCGGCACGATGACGTCGCACTTCCCTTGTACAACCCCGAGAAGAACGACAACGGCGCAGAGGCGTGGTGCAGATCGATTGAGAAGCTTGGCGCCGAATTGAGATGGAGCAGCATCCAGCAAGCTGCTAAAGCCGGTAAGGCCCTTCGGGGCTCTGCTTTACTATGGTTTGAGACATGGGAGCCGGAGACCGAACGGTCTTGGGAAGTGTTGCGTAAAGATATTTGTGATTTGTATCCTGAGAAAAAGAACCTCTCTGAAAGATTGTCAAAGGCTGTAATATTTACTTCAGACTCAGCTGACACCTACTGTGAATACGCTAGGGAAAAAATAAGGTTGTTACGTAGTACTAAGGTAGCATTTACGGAATCTCAATTAATCGAGCTTGTGTGTGGGGGTATAAGTGAAGTGAACGTTAGAATATCGAGTCTAAACAGCGCGGTCGGTTCGACACAGGAATTGATATCTTTGCTTTCTTCTTACGAAAAGGTAGCTAGAAAAAGACCGTTAGAAAACGTCTCGCAAACAGCAAATTCAAATAACTTCAAACGTTTTAAACCAAATACCGATTTGCGTAGGGATGAGAAAATGTGTTTTGTTTGTGGGAAGAATGGACACCTAATGGCTCGTTGCCCTAAAAATGTTTTACAATCCAGTACCAAAGAGTTAGTACATAGCAACAATCAGACTGCTAAAGGAATTTGCTCTTTTTGTAACAAAGTGGGCCACTCGTTTGAAAAATGTTTTCACCGCGTCCCATGTACAGTTTGCAAAAAAATGGGACATTCTCCAGACAAATGTTTTCAGCGTTTCCAACAACGTGACCATGACAAAAACGTTAATAGTACTGAATCAAAATGACTAGACAGCAAGTTAACAAACATTTGCATTAATAACATTAATATACCCTCATTATTGGATTCTGGAGCGGATTGTAGTATTATTAAAGAATCGGTTGCGAAGAGCCTTGGGTGTCCCTTCTTACCATGTTCTTTATATCTTGACGGAATTGGCGATGGAAAACTTCACGTTTTTGCTAAAATAGCAGTACCGGTTCAGTTTCGTGACATATGTATTGAACTAGAATTATACGTAGCTAAGGATGACGATTTCCATTATGATTGCTTGATCGGACGTAATGCAGTTCAGTATTGCGATATAGCCATAGTTATAAATTCAACCGGTAGTAATTTAGTACGAGTTCAAAATAACAAGTTTCAGTCCCAGGTTTGCTCAGTACATATTGAAACTGCAATGAATGACCTTGTACAGTGTCTTGATCATTTAGAAAAATCTTTGCAAGATAGCGTGGTCGATATTTTTAAGAAATATCCCTCTATCTTACCTACCGATGACCATATTAGTACGGTGAAGACAGGGCAACTCAATATTCGATTAAAAAGCAACAAGATAATAAACTATCGACCCTATCGTTTGGCCCCTGTTGAGAGGGAGAAGGTGCAAGATATTGTCAATGATTTATTACAAAAGAACATTATACGAGAAAGCGATTCTGAATTTGCAAGTCCAGTGTTACTAGTGAAAAAAGCTGATGGCACCAATAGATTATGTATAGACTACCGAGCATTAAATCAAAATATTGAAAAAGAACGGTACCCTCTCCCCCTCATTGAAGACCAAATAGATCGTTTAGGAAATGCACAATACTATATTTCCATTGATATGAAAAACGGCTTTTATCAGATACCTGTGGCACCCGATGCCATAAAATACACCGCTTTTGTCACGCCGGATAATCATTATGAATTTTTAAAAATGCCGTTTGGTATATGCAATGGTCCTTCAGTTTTTCAAAAAGCTATTACAAAAGCAGTTAAGGGGCTTAAATTTCTGTTGGTCTACATGGACGACCTGTTAATACCTTTTACTACAATACCGGAAGGACTTGACTTTCTGGACCAAACGCTTAAAGCCTTGAGTGATGCAGGGTTTAACATCAATTTAAAAAAATGTACATTTTTTGAAACTAGTGTTGATTACTTGGGGAGAACCATATCACATCAAGGCGTTAAGCCGAGTCAAAAAAAAGTGTCTGCTTTAGTTAACTCCCCAATACCGGCAACGGTAAAGCAGGTGAGACAATTCATGGGGCTCGCGAGTTACTTCAGGCGGTTCATACCAGAGTTTGCGTATCGTACGGCCTGTATTACTAAACTATTAAAAAGTGACCAAAAGTGGGAGTGGGGATCGGAACAACAGGAGGCTCGTAGTTATGTGATTAACTTTTTGACAAAAGAACCTTTACTTTCAATCTTTAATCCGGACTTACCGACTGAATTGCACAGTGACGCAAGCTCAATAGGTTATGGTGCTATTCTCCTACAAAAATCTGACGGTATAAATAAAGTTGTAGCCTATTTTAGTAAAAGAACGAGCCCCTGTGAGTCCCGCTACCACTCCTACGAATTGGAAACTCTCGCTATATACAACGCATTAAAACATTTTCGCGTCTACTTGTTGGGGATTAAATTCAAAATAATTACCGATTGCAATGCAATAAAATCAACAGTTAATAAAAAAGATCTATCCCCACGAGTGGCACGATGGTGGAGCTATATGCAAGATTTTACGTTTGACGTTGAATATAGGAAAGGGCAATATGTTAATCACGTAGACTACTTAAGCCGAAACCCGGAGTTTAATAAAGAAACTGCGGCTGCTACTCAAGTCATAACTATTAAAACTAACGCTATCAATTTAATAGACTCTCCTCGTTCTTGGTTAGAAACTGCTCAGGATCAGGATTTAGAGACTCAAGGTTTAATAGAAAGGGTGCGGTCGGGAGACTTAGATAATAACCAGTACATGATTCAAAATAATTTATTACATTACAAATCACAATCGACAGCCACACCAAAATTATATGTCCCTAAAGGAAGTAGACTGAGCATTCTTCGTTTGTTCCATGATGACAACTGCCACGTTGGTCCCGAAAAAACTCTTCAAAAAATATCCGAGTACTTTTGGTTTCCTGGAATTTCTAATTTTGTAAAGAAATATATAACCCACTGTCGTGTTTGCGTCGAAAAAAAAAGTCATTGTGGACCAAAACAAGGCATGCTACATCCAATTGATAAAACTCCAATCCCATTTCATACAGTCCATTTGGATTGTACCGGGCCGTTCCCACAATCTAGTGAGGGATATAAATACTTACTAATAATCATTGACGGGTTCACCAAATTTTGTATTTTGCTTCCGCTCAAAACAATGGGTGCTCAAGAACTAGTCGACAGAGTACGTAATTCCATCATGTTCGGACAACCTTCCTTAATCATAACTGATCGCGGTACAAATTTTAACTCGAGGCAAATGAGAGAATTATTTGAAGAATGGCAAGCTAGGCATCACTTGATTTCTACTGGCACCCCTCGTGGGAATGGGCAGGTTGAACGTTACGTAGCAACAATTACTAACATGTTAAGTACTACCTGTGTTGACGTGTCAGACTGGCCGAGCGTGTTGAGTAAAGTTCAGCTCTCCTTAAACACGACAGTGCAAAAATCGACGGGATTTGCACCACTGCGATTGCTTATTGGCAGAAACTCTAATATTCCCACTGTACAGGCTCGATTGGATGAGATTATAGACAATAATGATGAAATAATAGATGTTAGGTCTGATAGGTTACTGGCACAACAGCGCCTAAAAGTTGTAGCCGAAAAATCAAAGGAGCGATTCGATTTAACCCGTAGGGACAATATTCAATACAATGTAGGAGATACTGTGTATGTTAATCAGGACCATAGGCGACATAATAAGTTAAGTGCTAAATATAAAGGTCCTTATGAGATTATTAACATAGAGGATAATGATAGGTATTCGTTAAGAGGCATTGGCTATCTAAGAAACATAACCGTGGCAAAAGAAAAACTTCGGCTATGGCCAGGTGATTTTGTTGAATAAAAATTGATGAACTAAAAATGGTTTGTTTCTTAGATAACTATAATTTAGGCTATACTTGTGATAAAATGTAATAAATGTAAGTATATACCTACCATGATTCTTAGGTAGAGTAAGATGGTTTATTGCCCTGATTATATTATGGAGGCAGATGTATGTAAGTGGAAACGATGATTAAATATTTCCTTAGCTGGTGTCCGGCATCACTGTCTGCGGGTGATTAAGCTTCACTGACGGCGGGTGTTTGGCCGCACACAGTAAGGAATGATTACGTATTATCGAGAATTCCTATTACAATGATTTTTAGACTGATTATTATGTGCAATTATTATTTATATCTTGTGCAAAACCCTACCGTAAACCCTACCGGTATTAACAAGTTATTAAGAAAAAAATGTTTAGTTAAATAAAGATCAACATAATTGAAATGTAAATAATTTTATATAAAAAATAGATTAGGTAATAATTATCAGTATGTAGAGTTGATACTTCGAGAGCGAAGTATCTATCAGAATGGCCGTGTTAGATTATAATTTATAATGTTATTACTTGTTATATTCTAAATAGATAATTTTGCTATTTTAACAACAATTAAAAATGTGCATAACTTAATAAAAATTAATCCAGATTACCGGATATCCTCTTGTGAATGTAGTTCGAATGGAGGCGGGGATTTTAGCATAAAAAGGGATGTCTGCTGGTGGAGGGGACATTTGCCCTATCGCTCGGACAAGAATAGTTGCTACTCCTAAACTCCACACCTCCATGTCGTCTTTATACTTGCTGTGAAAATATTATAAGTGTTATATGATTTACGAGTGAACAATAAAGTGTACCTTTGGTATAGCGACCACAGACTATGTAAGTAGATAAAATAAATATTTGTTAGTAAAATATTAACTATTATGTTTTATTCCATTTAAATCAAGTGCCATAGTGCCATCCACAGCATACCCTCACTTATTTTGACTTGATCTCGTAATATATCACCTTCAAACCTTACTTGTAGTAAATTCTCGAGAGCTTAACTCTTACTGCTGGGTACCTTTGCCTTACAAAGGCGATGTTGTGGAGTATCTCTCGGAAGACAATATCATAGACACAGAGCAAGTCACGTCCTACCCTTAGAGTTCCTGAACTATTTGGAGGTATCGGGAGTGCCCTCCCGTTAGTTCATGGTTAAAGTTGGTGTCCCGGTAAATTTCTAGCTCAATATTACATGTGTTTGAAAGATCATTCTTGCCAGGGAGGACGTCAAACTATAGAATTACTTAAAACTATTAATTTACTTAACTGCGATAAACAAGTTCCACGCGGACGAAGTCGCGGGCAAAAGCTAGTATATCTATATAATACCGAATAAGTTACTTACAAATAAATTATTGACATAAATATTTGAATGTCAGGCTAATTTGATTAATCCGAAAGTCGCCGACGCATTCGCTCAGCGACTGTGTAAACAGGCCAAATGGGTTAAGAATTCGTTAAGTTCGTCCGATTGCAGTAAACACCATATAAATATGCAGCTGGTTAATTAAATTTAAATGTTCTTCTTGTGGATAAACTTCTACACTTGTGTACTCGATAAACTAACACTTTTCCCTGATTTTTTAAGGGTTAAAAAAACATCCCTTATAGAGAAAAGTTCGCCTTTATACCGGTACATTGTTTTCTGTTTTGTACAATAAACACTTGACTTACATACAAGATTTAGCTAGGGTAGTCCAAAACCGGCTCTCTTTGCTTATGACCATAATTAAATAAATAAATAAATATCAGGGACAAAGTCACACCAATTGACCTAATCCCAAACTAAGCTTTAGGCTGGTACTAAGTTCGCCTTTATACTTACATTGTTTTCTGTTTTTAACCGACTTCAAAAAAGGAGGAGGTTATACGTTATATACTGTATGTATTTTTTTTTTAATGTACGAGGGCTGCCTTTTAAGTTCTGTCGTTTGCAAAACTCCCGTGATTATTAAAAAAAAACTAGTATCATCTTAAAATATTTGAATTTAGAATTCAAAAACAAAATAATGTCTCGAGATCGGCCGATTCGTTTTAGTACAGCGTCGGTTCAAAGTTGACAAGTCGGTTGTGAAAATGGAAATTTCGAAGGAAAATTTACGTGCGATAATATTTTACAACTTTAAAAGGGGTTTAACGCGTCTTCAGTGCTTTGAAGAGCTGACTACGGTTTTTAAAAATGAAGCACCATGCATCCGGACTGTGGAACGTTGGTATTTGGAATTTCAACGTGGTTGCTCTAGTCTTAGTGATAGGCATCGTGAAGGCCGACCAAAAACAGCTGTAACCCAGGAAAACATTGATGCTGTACGGCAACTGATCGTCGAAGATCGATAATTAATGTGTATTTAGAGGTCCTCTAAATAACTACGTAAAAATCATCTATGGCCGCTGAAAAAAAAATGACAATTTTAAAAGAAGTTATTTTTTGCGTTTTTGATGGCGGTTTTTTGTTTTTTTTAAACATTTATTTTATTTTATACTTTTTAGTGATCATAATACGCTGTTACGTAGTCCCACTTCTTGGTTCATATGAAACTGTAAGTTATTTCAAGCGCGCCGCAAGCAACGCCGCGGGAAAGTCATAGTCATATTTCAACAAGTAAATATTCATCGTTGTAGTCGCTCAACTATCTTAATCGAGATATCTTATCGCCACCCTTGAAATCGGTACCATTAAGGAGTTCCGGTGGCCATCTGTGGTTTTCATCATCAGTTCCACTTCACCAAATGATATTTTCTGAATGCAAATGCTGGACTTGTTACTAATAATACTAAAATCGCTATATGTTTGCCTACAATATTTGAGGAGTTCCCTCAATTCCTCACGGATCCTCTCATCAGATTCAGATTTGGTGACAATGGGACCACCTCGAAAGTATACTCTATCAAACCAAAAAAAAATTTTTGGAATCGGTCGACATTTGACCGAGTAATCGGTGAACATACGAGGGGTGCCTTTTAAGTTCTGTCGTTTGAAAAAACTAAAGACAATTTAAGTGTTAAATGGTATTTATTGTTTTTCAAAGTAATCACCGTAATATGTAATACACTTTTTCATTCGATCGAACCAGTTTTCGAAACACTTATTCCATTCCAAAGTCGGGGTCTCCAAAATGGCCGTTTTGTATGCCTCAACCGCTTCTTCAGGCGTCCGGTACCGTTGGCCACGAAGTCGTTGCTTGATATTTGGAAAAGTGAAGAAGTCATTAGGGCTTAAGTCTGGACTGTACGGCGAGTGATCCAAATTTTCGACGTTTTGTTCTTTTAAAAACGCAATTGTCTGCCGGGCGGTGTGCGAGCTAGCATTATCGTGGTGCAGTACTATACGACGTCTTGGGTTATTTTTTCGGAACTCGCCGATAACTTCTGGTAAAAAAACAGTGGTATACCAGTCAGCATTAACTGTTTTACGATCTTCGAGCACGATGGTCGCAACGTGGCCACTTTTCGCTACAAACGTGGCGACCATTTTTTTCGAAGTGCTCCGTGAGCGTATTACTTTGGTCGGTTTTGGCTCATCTTGAAACACCCAAACAGTCTACTGCTGTTTAGAATCCGGATCGTAGGCATATATATATCCAAGATTCGTCACCACTGATAATGTCATAAACGTGTTTAGAGTCTCCTCGGTTGAATTGCCGCAGAGTTTTGCGGCACCATCTAACGCGAGCCGTTTTTTGGTCTTCACTAAGTAAATGTGGTATCCAGCGTGAGATCAAGTTTTTTACACCTAAGTGATCATGCAATATATTTTGAACACTGGTCCCTAAAATGCTTAATGAAGCTTCTATCTCGCGGTATGTCGCATGGCGATCTTCGACGATCAGTTGCCGTACAGCATCAATGTTTTCCTGGGTTACAGCTGTTTTTGGTCGGCCTTCACGATGCCTATCACTAAGACTAGAGCAACCACGTTGAAATTCCAAATACCAACGTTCCACAGTCCGGATGCATGGTGCTTCATTTTTAAAAACCGTAGTCAGCTCTTCAAAGCACTGAAGACGCGTTAAACCCCTTTTAAAGTTGTAAAATATTATCGCACGTAAATTTTCCTTCGAAATTTCCATTTTCACAACCGACTTGTCAACTTTGAACCGACGCTGTACTAAAACGAATCGGCCGATCTCGAGACATTATTTTGTTTTTAAATTCTAAATTCAAATATTTTAAGATGATACTAGTTTTTTTTTAATAATCACGGGAGTTTTGCAAACGACAGAACTTAAAAGGCAGCCCTCGTACATTAAAAAAAAATACATACATTATATATAACGTATAACCTCCTCCTTTTTTGAAGTCGGTTAAAAACAGAAAACAATGTAAGTATAAAGGCGTCAAAACCTATTTCTTGAAAAAAATTAACATTTGGACTAGCTTGTTCCCGCCTGGAACACCTTTACCAATATTCAAGTTAAATTTAAATTGTTATAAATACCAATAAGTACATGCTGTTACAATTTTCTATAGATAGCTTGTTTTTCGCTTTTCAGTTGTTTTTTATTGCAGTCGGGTTTTTTGTTTATTTTTAATAATTTTATAATATGTAGTGATTAAAGTAATAGTAGTTTATGTTACTGTACATAATGAGGGGCATTAAACATGAGTGTGGGTTTATGAAACGAGCCGAAGGCGAGTTTCATAATAAAATCCATCACACAAGTGTTTAATGCCCAATTATGTACAGTTACATACACTACTTTATCTACCCACATATCATAAGCCTCCATGATGCATTCAGGAGCCGCATATTAAATTTTTACCGGTAATGGCGGTAACGAAAAGATTGAAAAATTTTCTGGCAGCTGAACATTGAAATTGATGTTCTTATGAATCCATAAGATTACTGCCGCTGATAAAAAATTTGCTCTAACAACAGAGTTAATTATTATGCTGGTCGTAATTTGCGGTTTCTGAACGCATCAGAGGGTTTATGATATGAGTGTAGATAAATAATATAACTTAATCATAACTTCAATAACATTACAGCAATTGCCTTTCATAAAATCATTCAACGCTATCATATATATATTATCTGGGATAAACCTTAATAAGATACAACCTCGGTACCCTGCAACCACGAACCAATTCCCTTATCATTGGGTTCTATCAAAATATCAATAAAACATTATTTAAAGGTAGGTACCTACTTAGTAAAACCATGACCACAAAAATGATTGCCATTTATAATTAACCCATTACAAAGTTGATTAATTTCCATAATTATTTTGCCCTTTTATTATACTTACGTCGTTAACTTGTAGGTAATTTTTTTTATTGCCTTTAATAATACTTTGAGTCGCAATTTCACCTATGGGTCGTAAGTACGTATTATTTTCTATTATTAGGTATCGTATTCACAAAGTCCCGACAAAAATCCATATGTACCTATGTACCTAGGTCTCCGTAATGTAAGGTGTATTTTTAAAGCTTTTGTTTAAAATAATGAAAATCCGTAATTGGCCCAAGATTTATAATTATGTCTGCAATAAGCCTTTTCCGTAATTTGTGCTGTGGATTTATTGTTGCAATAAAATAAAATAAATAAATAAAATGCCAGACGAAAGAAGGTTTTTTTTTAAACGTTTCATATCTTCGTAGACGTCTCCTTGTGTGAATTTAATGTTGTTGGTTTACTCTCAGTAGATTGGCACTATTTTTATACAATGTACTTATCAATTTGTAACTTTTTCTTCTCCACCGCGGGAGCTAAAATTTCGCGTTCCGCGCGTGACCCGCGCCGCGCGTTGACGCGCTTTCATGTGAACCTTTTTTTTTGTCAGGGAGGAAAATGCTTTATGCACTCCCATGGTGGGGGGATATGTGGGACTCACCCCGTCGCCCCCTCTCCGAATGAGAGGGGGCAAGGGAGCGCAACCCACTAAAAACCACCCTGGCGTACCCTCCTGCCGGTTTGGTAGGACGACGTGAAACCTGCCGAAGCATTCCCCACGCCGTCCGCCGGCTGCCCCGGCCGTTGCCGGGGCTATATACCTGCGCCAAGGGAGAGGGGGGCCGAGTATGCTTGGCCCCCCTCCCAGACTGCCTAGTGGCTAGCCTACAGCAGGTAGGGGACTCCCATCCTCCACCTGCAGCCACTAAGGGTTAAGGCGCGCGGCAAATTGCTGCCGTCTGCGCCGGAGGGTGATCGCGAGAGGAGACTCCTCGCGCTCCTGCTCCACAGCCTCCTTCTGCGCAAAAGGAGGCCACCGCCTGCCTGGACCTCTCGCTCGAGACTCGTGAGGTCCTCCCGCTGTATGGCGAGTGCCATGGCGCCGCCCTCCGAACTCCAAGAACGGCACACCTCGAGGGTGTGCTGAGCTGTGTCGTCCGGATCGCCGCACTCGTGGCACTGCGGGCCAGGCTCTCTCCCAATTTTGTGCAGGTAATGACCAAGGCATCCGTGTCGGGTCATAACCTGCACAAGCCGGAACGACGTAGCGCCGACCGCTCTTTCCAACCTTAGGTCAACCGACGGGAGGATCGCCCCAATGGTACGTCTACCGTAGGGGGCGTCCTCCAGGTCGGCTTCCCGTCGGTCTCGCACTCCGTCATGCGGCGCATCTCCTCTAACTCCTCAGGGTCCGGGTCTTCACCCCTCGCACGGGCCCTGGACCTAACTTTGTAGATCTCCGCCTGCACCTCTGCGTCCAACTCCCAGGGCGGAGTGCAGGCGAGGAGGCAGGCCACTGCGTGGGCCACCGTCACGTAGACCCTCACTATTCGGAGGGCCACTACCTTCTGGGGCCTCCGCAGCAGGGCCCTGTTCCGGGCGGACTGCTTGTCCGCCCAGATTGGGGCCCCGTAGAGGGCCATACTCCGCGTAACGCCGGCATATAGCCGCCGGTACAAGGAGCCCGGGTCCCCCATGTTGGTAGGAGTCTGCCCAAAGCCGATGCGGCGCCCACGATCCGGGGAGCAAGTCTCACAAAGTGCTCCCCGAAATCCCACTTGCGGTCCAGCGTAAGCCCCAGATATTTTATGTGGGGGTTTATCTGGACCGCTTCCGCCGGCAGCCTCCACCCTGGCCCCCCGAAGACTATGCCTTCAGTCTTCGTTCAGGGCTTCGTTCTATACGGTATATAGCTTGCTCGGCCGCCACCTCCGCCCTCCTCGAGGCCTCCCTCTTGTCGCTTCCTCGCGCAGCCACCATCGTGTCGTCTGCATAACAGATGGTGAGTGTGCAAGGAAGCAACTCCCCTGTTATGGCCCAGTCGTGCCCCAGGTTCCAAAGTAATGAACCGAGCACGGAACTCTGGAGCACGCCACAGGCCACCCCCCTCTCCCCCTACGACCCTCTTTTCCCTCATAGAGCACTACCCTCTCAGTAAGGTAGTGCTCTATGATCCGCCGCAGGTAGTGAGGCACTTCGTGGTACCGAAGTGCCTCACTAATCACCCCATGGGGGAGGGTGCCGAAAGCGTTCGCGATGTCGAGGGACACCGCCACGACACCCTCCCCTCTGCTGGACGCGTCCTCGCAGAAGTCCCTCAGGGACTTCAACGCGTCGAGCGTGGACCGCCCCTCCCGGAACCCGAACTGTCTTTCCGAGACGTTCGGGCCGGCCGTCTCCAGGTGCTGCAGGATCCGGGAGGCCAGGATACGCTCGATCATTTTCCCGGCCTCACCTAGCAGCACGATGGGGCGGTAGGCGGATGGGCAGTCGGTAAAGAAGGACCACCCTTCTTTACGAAGGAGGCACAGCCTCCCCTCCTTCCAGACCCTCCGGAACCTCCCGTCCCTCAGGCAGTCCTCCTTTAAGGAGGAGGACTCGACCAGGGACTCCACCAGGGCCCGGGGCTTTTTTGCAGCCCCGGAATCGGTCGACCACCCGTTCGAACTCGTCATCGCTGATGACGAGTTCTTCTTCCGGCTCCTCTCGAGGCTCGGCCATAACTGGGGGAGAGATAGAAGGGGCTGGCGGAAACAGCCCCTCTATAACCCTTTGTAGGACGGGGGGCTCGAGGGAGTCCATGGGGGGGGGGGCGCATTTTGTTGCGCACCACCCTGTAGGGCCTCCCCCACGGATCCCTGTCCAAGGTGTCCAAGAACGAGGCATACGCGTCATCCTTGGCCCTGGCGATAGCCACCTGGAACCCTCCTCCCCTTCGCCTCTTTGAGAGCCTGATGTAGGCCCTCTTCATCCTCGGGGTGTGCCGCCTACGCCTACAATGCTGGTAGGCGTGGCGGGCACTGTTGCTGGTGATCCACAGGGCAATTTCTGCGGACCACCAGTACACCCTCCTTCGGCCAAAGAGGCGCTTCGCCCGGGGCATGGACATGGACACGGGCGTCCCGGTTCCGCATCGCACTGCAGGCGGTGTGCGATGCGGAACCGGGACGCCCGTTCGTCAACTTCGAGGGCGGCGGTCGAGATTGGGCAGTGACCATTTGGGGAACCCTCCTGCCTCCCTTCTCCCTTTTGCCCTCCCCCCGGGATGGGTGGCGGCTGCGACCCTCATCCTTATATAAAAATTATCGGAGAGGGGTCTCCACGTCCTCCAGTACGCGCCACTCAACGACGTGTGCGGCAATGGCAGGGGTCGCGAACGTTATGTCCAAAATGGACGCCCCCTGCCGCCGCACACAAGTGTTGGTGGCGCCTTGGTTGAGGACCTCGAGTCCCGTCACCACCACCCAATCCCTAAGGACCTCTCCGCGTGGGTCCGTAATGGGGGAACCCCATGCCGAGCTCTTGGCATTGAGGTCCCCCAGGACAGCACCATTACCTGTCTCGGGGCAGCCCTCCTAACGGCCCCCCCCCAGGACCCCCAGGAATCCGAATTCGAACAGCGGCCTGTTGGGGGAGAAGTACACCGCAATCAATACGGTGTCACTCCCCCATTTGGCCGCCGCGTATCCTGGGCCACCTTCAGTCCTGGACAGAGGGGGGAAGTCTCCCACCGCGGGAACCACGATGCCCACTCTTTCGTCCGTCGACCCAGTTAGGTAGGGGAGGGACGAAATAGGGCTCCGCGACCACCGCAACGCCAATTTCCCATCTCCATCATTCTTTCTCCGCCATCGTCTGCATGAGCAGATCTTGAGCTCTGGCGGAGTATTTGACGTTGACTTGCAGGACATCTAAATATCGGTGTACAGACATTTAGAGGTCCATGTGGTCGCTCTCCTGTCGTTCATGTGAACCTAGCCTAAGAGTTACAAGTCTAAACTGACCTAATAAGGGGAACAGGGCGGAATGAATGGAGAGCCACTCGACCGCCCGCCTGCCTCGGCGGCGTCCCCACTCATCATCATCAACCTGACCTAATCAACCGTACGATGTTTTTTTAACAGCCTATAATGTCCCACTGCTGAGCAAAGGCCTTCCTCCTTTCTTGGCCAGTCTCCCACCAGCCTTGATTAAAGGCATCACCGATGTTTAGGATATAAAAAAAACTTCAGATAATAAAACTTTTGGTGTAATTGAGTTCGGTGAAAAGATACATATAGGTTCAAAATGTTTTTCGATCATTTAAGCGGTTCTCGATTGTACATTCTTACTATTAACAATCCTGATCCTGACGAAAATGGCACATTCAAGATAACTGCTACTAACCTACTTTGCTTTGGCCCATCTTTCATCCATATCGAAATCAAAATGAATGAATGAATGGAGAGGTGGTAGGACCTTGTGCAATGTCCGGCCGGATCGCTACCACCACCTTATCCATTAAACCACCGCCAAGCAGCAGTGTTCGAATTGCTGCGTGTTCCGGTGTGGGGATAAGACAACCGGTGAAATTACTAACCTAAAGGCATTCCATCTTAGTCCTCAGGGTTTTGTTGTTCCCTCGTGTCGCGGGGTATCCGAATCACCCCCATGTATGTTCCGCGATTTTTAGTATTTTCGGAGATATGGATCATTTTATTCAGAATTTTGGTAAGTTTTCCTTATGTCCATGTTATGAAAAACACTTAAGTTCATGTATTACTATAATATTTTTTCAGTGGTTTCTTGGTATAGGTGAGGTGAATGATAAAAGCAAAAAATAACTTCTTTAAAATGGTAGGTAAATAGGTCAGTCCAACTGAAGTCTGCTTTTGGTTAAAATATTGTTGGACGCCGACTTCAGTTGGACTGACCTATTTACCTACCATTTTAAAGAAGTTATTTTTTGCTTTTTGAAGGCGGGTTTTTGTTTTTTTAAACATTTATTTTATTTTATACATTTTAGTGATCCTATTTATGCTGTTACGTAGCTCCACTTCTAAATATTAATGAGAAACTATAGAACATTTCAAGCTCGCCGCAGACAACGCCGCGGGAATATCATAGTCATATTTAAACCTAAATGTGCTTCGGCATAGTCGCTCAACTACCTTAATCGAAATATCTTATCGCCACCCTTGAAATAGGTACCGTTAAGGAGTTCCGGTGGCCATCTGTGGTCTTCATCATCAGTTCCACTTCACCATATAGTACTTTTCAAAAGCAAATGCACGAGTTACAGTGAAAAATACCGAAATCGCTATAGGTGTACCTGTGTAACCTATAATATTTGAGGAAAAAGTATACCCATTCAAACAACGAAAAAATTTTTCAAGTCGGTCCAGTGGTCTTCGAGTAATCGGGGAACAAACATAAAAAAATAAAAAAAACCCGACGAATTGAGAACCTCCTCCTTTTTTTGAAGTCGGTTAAAAATAACTTTATCGAAATTAATTGTCACCCTACTACCTAATTGTTTAGAAATTCTTAGGTATGCACGACATTAAGGTTAAAGAAATTAGGTTCATTGACATTATTTTATTAAATTGACACTGGCAAAATATTCTACGAGACAGATGCTACTTAATCAAGAAAAAGAAGAAAATAATTTTCTGTTATAACGTAAACGTCAATTAAAATTGGTAGTTTTGTTGAAACGTGGCCATAGCAACCCTATAAAACGACCAATAACGACTGTGTTCAGTAAGAATAGCTGATTGGGCGTTGTATGTCCAATAGTAGCTGTTGTTTAAACGTGGCCGTAGCAACTATCAGCGTTCGGATAAAATCGTGGGTTTTTCGTTTTTTCGATGTCGAAATTACCAATCATAATTTCTCCGTATGCTAACAATGGTCGCTAGGTTACGGTTTCAAGACCTACAATTGACAACATTTGAAAAAAACAAGTATTTCTGTTTTTTCGCGTTTATAATAGCTGGTTAAAAATTAGACTACCCGTGTTTCTCGGTTTTTCTTTATTTAACTTAAATTTGTCGTTAATAATTTATTAAAGATATAGTCATTAAAAAGACCGTATATACAAAGTTAGGAATACTGATGCAGTGATCTTAGCATGATATAAAATAAAATAAAGTAACTTTAAACAGAAACAGAACTGACTGTCATGTCATGTCACTTGTCAACCATAACAACTGTAACAACATGAATTCGTCGACTTTGGGCAGATTGCGGCTATCCGCTTTTACAAATCCGTTAGTCACTTTCATTTTAAATAGCGTATATCAAAACAATAGTATTACGAGAATTGAAAGCGTGTCGTTAGAATCAAGTAATCCGTCAGACAGATGAAAAATGGACATGACAGTTGTATATTTTTTTCATTTCCTATGGTAATAAATAGACTTATAAGTGTATTCCTAACATTTTCAATCCAACTTTTTTTACTGTTATTCCTAAATATAAAAAAAAACTACTGCATAAAAAAAATTAAAAATATTTTTACTGTAATCAGCAGTGTAAAATCTACAAACGGTATTTTTATTTTACTACCTTAGCACATATGAATTGTTGTCAATTGGTTGACTTTGGGTGAAGTAATTTTATTGTCATGTCAGGTTGGTAGACCTGGCTCTCAAAAGTTAAAGTTTATTGACGTAAGATCTGTCAAATTCCCCGCCAAAGCGATGGCACTTGACGTGTCGTATCCAGTTCACTTCAATAATGAATGTAGGTTGACCATGTCTTCAGTGGTTATTGGTTTTAACAATATCATTAATTGTCATTAATTAAACAGTGAGGTAATTGCGTGAGACATCACCCATTGAATTCAATTTTGGTTGGTAATTAATATTTTTCAACTCCTGATCACCGATTAAAAATCACCGTGTATATATACTAAAGAAAATATCAAGACCAGGAACTTACACAAATATTTGTCGGAAAACTGGGAATACTAACTTAGTAGGCAGGGTCAATTTCAACAATACTATAGAGTTTTCAGTCAACGACGCAACAACCGTGCAATATCAATTTGGCCGGTGTGGTGCTGCGTCATGTATTGAAAACACTATAGCCGGGAATTACGGGTGGGATATAATTGGTTTCTAGCTGCTCGATTATTTTAATCTCTTGCAGTGATGTCGGCCGTGTTCTTCGCAATGACGGTGACGATCGTGACCTCGAGCCGGTATTACCCGGACATAAAAAACGACCCACTCGTCTTTATAGCAAACCCCGTGGAAGCCAACATGCCGGGCCACTGGCTCCCCTTGAGCATCGTTAAAGCCATTATGAGCCCAACTTCTGCACCTAAAATAAAACCTCATCAGGATCTTAAACTCAAACATCCGAAATCCTCACCATCCCCACCACCTCCTCCCAACAAACCAACAACTGAACCTGAACCGGAACCTGAACCGGAACCTGAACCTGAACCGGAACCGGAACCGGAACCTGAACCGGAACCTGAACCGGAACCTGAACCTGAACCTGAACCTGAACCTGAACCGGAACCTGAACCGGAACCTGAACCGGAACCTGAACCGGAACCTGAACCTGAACCGGAACCGGAACCGGAACCGGAACCTGAACCGGAACCGGAACCTGAACCTGAACCGGAACCGGAACCTGAACCTGAAACAAATAAAAAAAGAAAAAAAAAACCTAGGGATTATTCTCTAGACAGGCCTGTCTAATGCATAGGAAGAGCGAACTCAGCAATAAAATAGCTATTAACCGAAAAAAATACGCGATTTGTGCAAAACCTGAAATAAGCCTTTATGAGTATACCTACTCGTACCTACTTAGACGATAAGGACACTGCGAACCCCATAGACCGGCAGGAGAACCAACAAGACAATCCTCGACGGACTGCGCGTAACAACTCATTGTCTACCACTTGCTACCTGAAACTCTTGACTTATTTTGGTCATATAGCACGCAGAGACCCAAACAATATAGAGAAACTAGTGATAGTCGAAAAAGTGGAAGGGAAACGACCCTGCGGACGATCAACTACCCGCTGGTCAGACCAAGTCGGTTCTGGCCTACCAATCACATCAGCCCCGAGACAAGCCGAGGACAGAAACATGTGGAGGTTAACCAACATGGCAACAAAGGCTAATTCAGGATCGACACAACTTTCAGTTATTTTATTGTAAGTATTCGTGTAATAATAAAATATATGCGAGAACTCAATAATGTATAATCATTTCGCCGCCTGAAATAAATGATGAATGTTCGACTTTCGACTGTCTCTCTAGACATCTGTTCGACTCGGTAAAACAATTTTACTTTTGACATGCTATCGTATTGTTTTTAACTCGGTCACCATTAATGTCAAGTAAATAAGAGTTGTCACGTTGATGATACGATAAAATGTCAAAAGTAATACTGTTTTACCGCGTAGAATAGAAAAGCCCCGTACGACTTTGTATTAACCCTTCGTCTGTGGAAGGGTAAAAAAATACTGAATTCAAGTCTCTTCTAATTTTGGAATAATCCACAAAAAGAAGTCGAAAAAAAGTACAAAAAGTGATACCAAAATTTGGTCAGGATCCTTATCAAACACAGACGAAAGGTTAACTATAGAAAAACAAACGTCACACGTGACAGACGTCAGTCAATCAGTTTTATAGATTCTTAAGCTGAACTAGGAACCCTTTATAGTTTCGCCATGGCCTTCTGTCTCCCTGTATATGGGCGTTTCTTTAAAAGTTTGTACCTAGTTAAGGACTAAAATTAAGAAACGTTAACTTTTCCGCTGAGTTACGAAAATTAGCTATACTTGTTATGGGACAAATGGTGGTATCTCTGACAAAACTCCTGCAGCAAGTGCAAGCATATTACTAACGGGTGAGGATTGAATCTATTTCATTTATTGAATTTGAGATACGGCTAATTGGCGCTGAGAGGTAGTATATAAATGTACGACTAATTTTCGTAACTCAGCGGAAAAGTTAACTTTTCTTAATTTTAGTCCTTAACTAGGTACAAACTTTTAAAGAAACGCCCATATCACTGTCACTTTTCTTAAAAAACGATCAGACACAAAACTGCGTGCATATAAGTAGGTACTAGTATTATACCAGTGATCCCCATTGATCTATATCGACCCCCAGGGGTCGACGACCTGTGAGGGGTCCATGTGAGTGTAAACCATGAAAATGGGAGTCCGCGATAGTAGACTTAAATTATGGCTTTCCATTAATGGAATAATCTATATTCCTACACAGATAGTAGGTAATACATACTACGTAATACTTTCTTATGAATATATAAATAACTAGCTTTTGCCCGCGATTTCGTCAGCGTAAAACTCGTTTATCCCAGTTAAATTAATTAATAGTTTTAGTAGGTATATTGCATATTATTGCATTGGGAACTGTAGCATACGCTACTGTTTTTCTATGTAATAGTACATTATTGCCTAGGCATGGAAGTAGGCAATTGCGGGCCGAGTATTGGATTAAACGGACGAGCTTGCGAGTCCGTTTAAAAATACGAAGCCCGCAATTGCTGTTCCTGCCGAGGCAAATATAGTGCTTTTCTCAAAAATCGCAAGAAAAAATTGTGTTGGAGTCAAATCTTCATCGCTTGAACTCACTTTTTGGATTGCATACAAACAGAAACATCATGTGAAAAAACCATCACTCCTTACCGCCTTTTTGTTTATGACAAGGAGAACGCAATTTTTGTTTTTAAAAAAAACATAAGCTATTCCAGGCACAGATAAAAAAGTTATGTTTCGAGTAAAATTTGGATGTATAAGACTTGTGCCCTCATTTTATTATGGTCCTTTTCACTTTTTAAAAAGTTACAAGCTAGATAGTAATGGAATTTGTATGCAACATTGCGGGCTTGTGCAGCGAGCACGCAATGTTTTTTTTTTTAATTTGAGAGCTGTCAGTAAACTATGTACTTCGCGTCTTAATATATAGATAGGAATGTCAACATTTCCGGACATTTTTGAGAAAAAACATAACCTTTCGTACGTCACATTTTACGATGCTTATATTTTCAAAACTAACATGTTTTGCTAGGAACTACCTATATAGGGAGCTTGCTTACCTCCTGAACATTAGAATTAAAGGCATTCCTGAAGCTTTTGAGCAATCGAAGTAGATGTTTTTGACGAAAGTAAATACGTGATAAACACAAACTTTCGAGGCACTTTGTAACTTATCTACAAGTCCGAAACATACGTTAGGTATGTCAAATTGATCGTCACGATGTGTACTACCTTTCTATTACACATCTAACACTCATATGTATGTATTTTCGAGAATTTACATCACGTTATTTACAAATATTAAAAATACTTTACGCCGGGTACGTTTCTGTTTTAAAACGATATGACAACTGAATGTCAAAGGGGTGCGTTCTGAATAGCCGATTTATTTGAGATATGTCATGAGTTAATAATCGAGATATTATTGGCCATGGCCAGAAATAGCCTATGAGCTAGTTTTCAGTAATAGTTGTTAGAAACGTAATTAGCCATGACCTAGGTATACATTCGGTAAAATATTAATTAAATCCTAGGAACTTTTATAACATTTCGGGACGGAACGTTACGATACCTAACTCTTGAAGAGCATTTGACTTGACAAGAAGTTGTCACCGAACCCTTGACCAGTAAGAACGTGTCGCGCATTGCCGCCGGCATTTTGACAGCTGACGATTTCGCGGGGTCGGCGCACAGTGTTGCCGCGCCATAGTAGGTAGCGGACTAAATTATTTCTAACGTTTTTTATTGACCTATTATTTTTATATGGTACAGAATGAAGTATTATAGATAAATAAACTAAATTAATATATATTAGGCACTATATTTTGGGAAATTTAAGAAAATATAATAAACAACAATTAATAAATAAATAAAAAAATAATAATTTATATATTTGTATATTTTCTGTCCAAACTTTTCGATGGGTTTCGAAATATAACCGCTACAAGCTCGTCACGGCTTGATTCCACAATGTGCCGTGCAGTAAACAATTATTATTACAATTAAAGTTAGCAAAAAGTAGCAACTTTGGTTTTTATATTCCAGTAATAGAAGGTTCATACTTCACTGTCATTAACATTTTATCGCGGCACGAAATGGAATATTAAAAGTCAATAGAAGAAAACTTTCCACCTGCATTTAAGCTGTGCATTTAAATATGTTAATTATTATATAAAATTATAGTGATATTTTAATTAGATAATACATTTTTACAAGACAATACCTTGGTCTACAGAATCCATATTGCAAATTTGGTAACAAGTATAGTTTGTATCACAAAATCGTAATTTGAAACACGCAACTCGAAATCACTTAAACGTCTTGTAAATAAACTGTAAAACTTTGACAAGTGTCTTGATAATGTTTCTGTGAGAAAGTACCCTCGTTTTGGCATTATGTGATATATTATTAAAGCAAGTTCAATAAATAATGTTTTTATTTGATCTACCTACAATTTCTTTTTTTCGTTTTTTTCCTACCGCGGCAACACTGTGCGGCGTCCGCGCCGTTCCCTCGGCGGTCCTGAGTGATGTCGGCCCGGCCTGCATGTTAACTCGGACGAACAAACGCCCGATGTAATTTAATGTGAAACAGATGAAGTGAAAGTGCAGTGTTCGCGGTTCTTTGCGTTACGCCCGCGGCGTTTATGCGCTCATGGCGCTGTCGAACAATCTCCCCGTAGGCGTAGGGTGTCGAGAAGCGAGGCCCTACTGCCGAAGTCTCCGGCGTCTGCAGGTGTTGGGTGACGCCAAGCGGGGGCGACGTTCGCCCCTCGCGTAGGACGGAACTCCGTGCCCGGCCCCTGCGGGCCCGGCGCCTTTCGTGATGCCAAGGGGCTTCACGCTTCTCCCATAGAGGAGTCCACGCTGTCCACGAGTTCCTTCGGTTTGCCTCGCCCTGGTAGCCTTACCGGGATCGATGGCCCGAAGGCTTTCTTCACTGCTGTTCGAGCCAGGCCCATGGCCCGTCTACGTCATCAGCTTACCATCTCCGTGTCGCCTGGTAATCCGGTCCGGAGATCTGCTGTAAGTGCACAGACTTTTCTAATAATGTTGGCCAGCATCTTTTAGAGACAGTGCGCGTCCCGCGATTCCGAACGTAGTGAGACAACCGCGTCTCCTCGCGACACAGCACCGCCGCTGGTGCTTGTTTAATGTAAATTGTCCTACCAATTTTGCATGTTCATATTATACATGAAGTTTATGTGACATTTGGCCTTTTCATTCACTCTCCCTTAGTTACACCAGTATAGGATTCCACGACAAGAGGACCCTTGACAACAAAGGTTCGTTGCGATACCGCTGAATCCTGTCCGTGCATTCAACAAAATATTCTGTCATTAACGACTGCACCCATTATTCAGGACAGAATCGTGGATGTGGTCGTTCTATTCACGACAGAACGTTTGAGTTTCATGCAGGGAATTTGACAACACAAACTTATCCTAATTACCCCTGTAATTAGGATAAGTTTGTGTTATCAAATTTGTTTTGTTAGTGTTGCCGATGAATGATCATACCTATGCAAAATGTCTTGACAAAGCCTGTTGCTGATAATATATTAAAGTGTTATTTTTTTATTTTTACTCGTTTTATAGTTTAACGTCCTCCCTGGCTTGAATGATCTTTTAAACACTCATGTAATATTGAGCTCGAAATTTAAAAAGAAGTTGGAATGGATAAAGACATATACGAGTAGGTTAATACATTTAAGTATACACCATTTTTTGTTTTGCCGACTTTCGCTAAAACATGAAGATTTCGTGGGCTAGATACTCGTGAGCATGCTACATACAGTTGCCCATGGGAAAAACAGTTTTCTTCTAAATGTTCACCGCTCACTTTTAGTGTTTGTCCTTGCGCTTTGTTTATGGTCATGGCAAAACTGTTTTAGAGGGAATATGCTAATTCTGTCGGAATTATAGGAAAGCGGGAAATTAACACATTTTCTCCTTTAACAATTCCAGACATAATAATGGCCCTTATGATATACAGAGGCCCTACTTTGAAAATCGAAGTTCGAAGTAACGTTATCTCCATCCCTTTCTCTCGATCTAGTCTCGAGTGACGAGTGACAGGGATGGAGCTAACGTAACTTCGAACTTCGACTTTCAAAGTAGGACCTCAGACCTAGGTGCGTAATTTGCAACCGTGTACCATTACATAATCAAGATTGCACAAATCGTGAAAAAGTGTTTAAAAGCCAAAAGAGGTGCGTTAGGGCAATGATCGGTCTTAAACCAGCAAATAGTACTAGTAAGCCATATTTTGTGAAACATAAATTATTAACGTTCCCTTCAATTTACATCTATCAAGTGGCAATATTCGTTAAATGTAACCCCGAAAAATATAAACGAAATGAAAATGTGAATATTGGACACATAAGACCCCGTGATGTCGATAAAGTAAATGTTCAACGAACGAAAACGGCACTATTAAGGAAAAGCATATTTCGACGGGTTAATAGAACAAAGGCCTATCTGCAAAATGTCTGGTTTTCAGGAGAGGAGTACAAAGATTCAATCGTTTATATTTAATAAAGTATATAAGTTAGCTTTTTAAATTTTCACAAATGCAAAGCACTCTCAGGCTGAAGTATTGGACCTCGGTCTATCCGATCATACATGTCAAATTATCAAAATACCAACAGAGTTAGGTTTCAAAGAACAGTATTGGTACACATATAGTCGAAACCCAGACAAATATGTAGACGTTTTCTTGAAATACATCTCAAAAATCAACTTTTCTGATGTGTACTCTTCAATTGATTCTAATTGTGCTTATAAGTTGTTTATTGACACTTATAGACTTATTTTCGACCTTTGCATACCGAATAAAAAAATTAAATTAACACATAAAAAGAGACCTAATTGGAAGACCAAAGGTATTGTAACAGCTAGTAAGAGGAAAAGGCAATTATACTTACAAACTCTAAAATCAAGTAATGCAATGGTCAAAAATGAGTACAAACAATATTGTCGGGTCATGAAATTAGTGACGAAGCAATCTAAACGCAAAACAAATATAAACTTCATTAACCAGAGTAGTAACAAGAGTAAAGCCACATGGCAAGTAATAAAACAAAACACAACCAAAGTAAACGTTATAAAAGATACAGTAGAATCAATAAAACTAGATAATATTTTAATAGAGAATTCTCGAGACATTGCTGAGACAATGAATAACTTCTTTATAAATTTAAATAATAATCGTACACTTAACAACTCTCAATATAAATCACTTTCCCAACCAATCTTGACCAGCATCTATTTGACTCCAGTGACCGCTGAAGAGTTAGTAAAAATAGTTAAAAAATTAAAAAATAAGAAAAGCACCGGCCATGATCAAATACCTATGACATTGATTAAGTCAAGTATTGAGCACATAGCTGGACCCTTAACTCACATTATCAATTTAACTTTGGAAAATGGAATTTTTCCTGACGACCTTAAAAAGGCATTGATAAAGCCTTTACATAAAAAAGGGTCGAAACAGGACATAAATAACTATAGACCTATTGCACTGTTGTCTAATTTTTCAAAAATATTCGAGAAGGTTATACTGAGTCGCTTAATTTCGTTTTTTGACAAATTTAAAATTCTCAATATAAATCAGTTTGGTTTTCAAAAAGGTAAGAACACAACATTAGCTATATTCAAAATTTTACAGCAAATCTGGACAGACATGGATAAGAAAAAAACTTCTATTGGACTATTTATAGACATGTCAAAGGCGTTTGACTGCGTGTCTCACAAAATTTTACTGAAACAGTTAGAGCGTGTTGGGATTCGAGGAGTGGCCTTGAAACTAGTGGAGACATATCTTACAAATAGGACTCAAGCTACAATATTAGACACTTACGACAGGACTACAAAAACAATTACAAGAGTACAATCAAAATATGATTTGAATCTGCAAGGGGTACCACAAGGCAGTGTTTTGGGGCCTTTTTTGTTTTTGGTATACGTTAATGAGTTCCCCTTGACAATTAACCACCTGTGTGTTTTGTTCGCTGATGATGCCACTATTTTTGTATCTGAAGAAAAGGGCTCCGATATAGCTAACGAGTTACAAAATACCTTGAAAATTGTAATAAATTGGTTGTCCACGTTACATTTAAGTGTAAATCTAGATAAGACTAAAATTGTACAATTTATTAACAATAAGCAGATACAAAAAAGCTTAAATGTTGTTGTAAACAGTAAAATAATTGAAAAAGTGAATAATACAAACTTCTTAGGAGTAACAATTGATAGCAACCTTAATTGGAAGTCCCACATAGATATCATAAATAAAAAACTAGCCAAATCCTGCTATGCACTATCCATATTGACTAACATAGTTCCGATTGATGTTGCGATGAAGGCGTACTATGGAAATGTTTACCCCGTACTTATGTACGGTATAATATTTTGGGGAAATTCCGTAAATGTTGAATCCACATTTCGTCTTCAAAAAAGATGTATGCGAATTATTTTTAAGCTCAGACATATGCAATCCCTAAGAGACATTTTTAAAGATAACGAAATATTAACTTTGACATGTATATATATACTACAAATTTGTTTATTTGTTAAAGACCGAAATGATATTTTTATTAAAAAAAGTGACTCTAAAAATAATATCCGATCCCAATATAAATACGATGTTTGTACAGTTAGACCTTCCAGCTTTATACTTGGTAAGAGCGCATATGTATATGGAATTAAAATATTTAACCATTTGCCTGAACATATTAAATCGCTAGATGGGATTAGATTTAAAACAAAGCTCAAAAAATGGCTTTTAACTGAAAGTTTCTACAATTTAAATGAATATTTCAGATGTATACCTGGTTAAGACTTTTTTAATATAATATATTTACTTGTTATTGTACGCCCGAAATGGGCAAACTGTTGGACCTTTTATATGATGTGACCTAATTGTACACAGTTTCTGACAATAAATGAATCTTATCTTATCTTATCTTATCTTAAAATTCTAAGAGGTGTTTAATAGCAAGACAAATATTTTATAAAAGTAATAAAATATTTAATTTCTTTATTATTTTCCGAGTTACTGGATTACATGTATACATGGCCCGTTTTATTACGGAACTGCAGACGGCAAATGGTAACATAGCACGTTATTCGACGGAACAATGTGTGTAATATTTTGACATAGCTCGTTGTTCCATGAAATTTCGTTAAAAAAGTAGTGTCCTAAGTAAATAAAATAAGGATATTTATTGAAAAATCAACTTCTTTATTAAAAATACCTATATGTACTCGTATTCCTCTAAAACTTACATTCTCGTGAATATGTTATTTATAGGAACTTGGTAATCATCAATCAACTATGAGATTGTCATTTATCTTAATCAGTAAACTATAATAAAAATGAAAGAAAAATAACAACACTTTTTAAATAAAAATATTTTAAAGATTTCGTCTAATAGGTAACATAAAACACTAGCCTTTATATTACTCTCTATAATGATGATGAGGATGAGTGGGTAAATCCGGCCGGATCAGGCGGACGGTCGATCGGTGTCCCGGTCATTCCGCCCAGTTCCCCTTGGTTGAGCCGTTGGTTACTGGCCCGGCGACGCTTCCATCCAACATTGATCCCATCTTCTGTTTTCTTACAGAACAGAAGTGCGTCCCGTAGTTTATGCTTTTCAGTGCTTCATTGGTTAACACGTCCTCCCCGAATGTGCGGTAACTAAGTGACGAGTACATGACACACTTGGCTAGGACGTGCTGGCTTGTTTCCTCTTTACCATAATGTGGGCAGAGGGGATATTGTCTGATGCCGCTAGGCGTCTGTTGAGCAGGCAGTGTTCAGTCAACACTCCTGTTAGTATACTAAGATTGTACATACCTTGTTCTGTTTTTGTTTACCCTTCCAATCATGAGTTTAGATTGTCTACACCCTTGTGTTGTTCTCTACGCCTCATTTGGTCTTTGTTTCTATTCTTCTAGATATAACTCCCTTCGTGACAGTTACTTAATATCGGGAGTACTAGCTCCGGGCCTAAGTACTGCTGGTTTGCTCCTGCTCTAGCCAGTTCATCAGCCTTCTCGTTACCCGTCGCTCCGGTGTGTCCCGGTACCTACGCCAGCGTGACTTGTGATGTGTCGCAAAGGGTATTCAGTACATTTCTGCATTCTTGGACTAACGAGGATTTGACTTCCGGGTTGTCTAGTGCTTTGAGTTCTGCTTGACTGTTTGAGTATATTATGTCGTTGCTTTCCGTTATATCGCTTCTTTCCTTGAGGGTCCGTGCACACTCCGTTATGGGCGTTATGGCATAATACTTCTGCCTGGAAAACACTTGTGTAGCCACCTACTCGTAGCGGTATTGTTGTGTACTCGTACTCATTCGATTCCTGGTTGTAGCTTTCCTGCATTGCCATAGAGATATAACGGCTTTTCTGAATTGCTCTTTTATGTGTGTCTTGTACATCAGTTTGCCGTCTAGTACTACGCCTTTTTCTTGTTGGTGAACAGTAGTATTTTCATCTTGTTTGGGTTCAGGTCTAGCCCTCTGTGTTGGAATCAGTTTAGTATATGTCGGATCCCTTTTATCATGACTTCTCTCATTACACTTAGGGTATTACTCCTAACTAGCAGTGCCCCGTCGTCTGAGTAAGCGTGCATGCGTGCACCTCCCCTGTTGGTTTCTTTGATGAGCGAATCTAGTAGGAGACACCATAGGAGTGGTAACAGGTAACCCCCTTGCGGGAAGCTTCTACATGTCTTTATCCTTATCGATTCCCCACCCAGTTGTGCTGTGATTGCCCTTCCTGTAAGCATGGCCGTTATCCATTTCCTTATTGCGGGGTCTATGTCGCCCCTTCGTAGACATTTATCTATATCATGTTTCTATCATTTATCATTATAACTAATCTAAATAATAGATACACATATGTACAGATACACACATTAGATTTATTGTCGCCCCTCTTTTTGCGTCGGGGGTTAAAAAGAAACGAGTATAATGTAGTTAATTATCATGGAATACGATTCAATTTATTAATTCACAACAAAATCACAAGTTAAAAACGATAATTAAAAGATTATATACACTATTTACACTGTATTATTTATTATAATTAGAATAATTAAGAACTAATGTAACCTATTATCTACTTAAAACTAGAATTATTAAATATATTTGTGTACACAATTACAAAAAGAATACCCCTCCAATAAATCCGGTCGCGGCATTGTACCCATGATGCTAGCTGCGTTACCTCTCTGTATACCTACTTAAAATACGTATAATTACATTAAATAATTAATGGAAAGTCATGGAATTGTTCTAAATAACACACATTTTAAATCTTAAATCATGAAAAGTTAAACTAACCGTAAAAAGGTGCGATTATACATATATGCACAAAAACACAGACCTTTAAGGTCTGTGCTAAATACTCACACGGTCAGTGGCGTTTATTTGCGGTATCTATATTTTGTATCTGTGTTAAAGTACTTTTGAAAAAAAACATGCCGCTAAATTAAAACAATATTTTCGCCGTAGAATATGTGGTGCTATTTTTGCTAATTTTTTACCTTTGTATAGGTAATGTTTCTATTTTCTCGCAATCGAAGTGAAAAGTAAATAGAGTGTATTACTCTTGTCTAAAAGCCATATTATATTAGGTACCCCTCGAACAATTTTCCCTCGCTTTGCTCGGGAAAATAACCATCTCGTGGTACTAAGTATGGCTTATTTTAGACCCTAGTTGTACAATCTACTATTATTTATACTTATCTAAAATAGGCAATAAAATTGTCCTTACTTTATATCTTACTTTTAAGTAGGTAGGTAACAATAAATGTAGGTAACTAACAATAAAAATGTTTAAGGACTTTTGACTGTCTAAATCGAAGTCATAGGTAGGTATTTGTAGGCAAATGTGACCACCTATGTCACTATACAACGCAGTGTAAAGCGCAAGCGCACGTCACGTCTACGTGCACGCATCCGGTGTGGCTGGGCTTTAAATAAACAAGCAACGCCTCGGGAAAGTCATAGTCATATTTAAACAATTAAACATTCTCGTTACAATTGCTGAACTATCTTAATCGTGGTATCTTATCGCCACCCTTGAAACCGATACCTACCGTTGAGGAGTTCAGGAGGCCATTTGTGGTCTTCATCATCTCATCAGTTCCACTTCACCAAGTGATACTTGCTGAATGCAAATGCTGGACTTGTTACTAAAAATACTAAAAACGCTGTATTTACCTATGCCTATAATATTTGAGGACTTCCCTCAATTCCTCACGGATCCCCTCATCAGATTCAGATTTAGACTCATGATTGGTGACAATGGGATTACCTCGGAAGTATACTCATTCAAACCAAAAAAATTTTTTAAAACTCGGACAACTCTGTAAAAAGTTCAAACTGAGAAACTCCTTTTTTAAGTCGGTTAAATAACTAAAACCTCCTTAGTGTAACAAATACTTTTCTGAAAACCACATCAAAATCGGTTCAGCCAAAAGCGAGATAATCGCGAACAAACATACATACATACAGGACAAATTGAGATGAGAACCTCCTTTTTTTTGAAGTCAGTTAAAAATAGTCGCAGTTGCATATAGATAGCTATACAAACTACAATTATGTTCACTTGTTTCACTAATGAATGATGGACATATACGAAAAACACGAGAGTAAGAAAGATAAACAAACACAGTGGACTATAGAAAATTATAGAAGTCTTGCATGCATCTCTTACCTTGTGGTGGCTTAATTCGACTTTACCTAGGGCCCTGGTTATATCCTGGCTTCTGGCACACAATCAGCTCAGGAGTACTCCAACCACAAACAACAGCACTTAGACGCTTGCAAGTAATTAAGAATATGGAATTGATGAGAGCAGATCTTGAGAACGTGACCTAACTCAATCATTCAAAAAACGGAAGTCCCATTACGGAAATACGTCATATGGTAACACGATTGAAAAGCGTTCCTAACCACGCATACAAAACTACCTATATATATACATACATACATACATACATACATACATACGCTCGAAAAACATAACCCTCCTTCTGACGCAGTCGGGTAAAAACAGTGAATCGCGTCACGGCGTCCCACAATATTTTTAACCAAAAGCCAACTTCAGTTACTGACCTATTACCAAATATTTATCTACTTGTATCTTTCTTTCTTAAGCTTATCGATGGATATTGAAGTCGACGGAGAAACAATGATAAATACCGACCAAAAACTATCCCGTATGATTGTTAACTACATACAGTATGTCTATCTAATACTCACTCTCAAAGCCGACTTTTAATACCCTAGACATACCAAACTTTATATTCTTTTTTCAATCACGATTTTCATTTTCCCGTAGGCTTTACGACTGCGGCCTTAATGATAATAAAATTCTCTTCCAGTCATTTGGCATGCAATCAATCCGGCATATAAAGTTCTTACATCGCATTTACGAATCTTATTATCTAGGATAGCCTGTAGATCCTTCGCAAGCATCGTCAAATGAGAAACCTAATTATATGCTCTGATTTGTGGTGGGGGACTATGGACCTTAAATGAAGGGTGTAGGGTCTGGATTGAGACGTCTTAGAGTGGCATTCCATCTGTTTTATTAAGGTAGCTTTGTGTTGTATCTTTTTGTTTTTCTGAAGCAGTTGCTGCATACGGACAAGAAGGAATAGAAATAAGGTTGACACGTGAGAATTGTAATTGTTAATGAGGAAGCAAAGATCTGGTTCAGAGCAAATGCCAGAGACGGCCATACCATTTCCCAGCGCATATCCCTAACACAGCTAGGAACTTCTGACTGGTCTAGCAAGCATGTTTTATAAAATTTAGCAGCTTTTATAAAATAACGTAAGTACATTTATAATTTATTATTTTACCAACAAATAATAATAAAATTAAGTTAAAATTAAATACGAGGTATCTACGTGTGCTACTCACCTACTTAGTGTATGTACACTTAATCATCATCATCATCATCATTGCAGACGAAAGACGACCACAGCTTAACACAAGAACCGGTCCCGCGCCGCTTCCATTCATCGGTTTCCCACAACCTTAGCCTAGTCGTCAGTCCACCTTGTTTGAGGCCTACCCACGCTGTGTCTTCCAGTACGACCATTTCAAATACATATATACATATATAGTAGCATTAATAAACGAGTTTACCTGTAAAACGTGATAAATAATAGACAAGTTCAAGACACTAAAAAGAACAAAAATAAGTATTATTTTCGAATAGAACGGAAAAAGTTTTTGTTAGTAGTTATATTTTTTTAATGCAGTCCGGGGAACACTCAACAACGGGGCCAACGGGGGTCATTCAGTCATCCGTGAGTAAGATGGAAAAATAGATGCAATTTAATTTGTACCTTATAACTATTACGTAAAAGTCTGATCGTTGTTTTAATCGTGCTTTCGGAAATCATCGGAATCGTTGTTCGTGTCTGTGCGACACGCCATATAAATTGTGTTCTACTGTATATTAGCCATCTTTGTCAACCATGAGTCTCAAGACTACGGACGGCTTAGTCGTAAAACAAGCCGAGGGTTTTAATGAGCGTAAGACGTTCCTGGGCCTATGTAACATATCCGGAGATGAAATTCAGTACCAACTCGGTAACTGAGAAAGGTTTACAGTGATTTTACAACTATTATAATAATATAATAAACCTACCGACGCGATAGCCTAGTTGGTAGTGACCCTGCCTACGAAGCTAGCGGTCCCGGGTTCAATTCCCGGTATGGGCAAATATTTGTGTGATGAGCGCGAGTATTTTTTTATGAGTTTTGGATGTTTTTTATTATATTTAAGTATTTATTTCTCTATTTTTATATTTATATCGTTGTCTAGTACCCATAGTTCAAGCCTAGAGCTTAGTTTGGGACTAGGTCAATTTGTTTGAGATATTCCCTTGTATTTTTAAAAAATCATGGACGTTTAAATGTCCTGACTTACTTGTTTTTTTGTTTTAAAAGTTCCTTATTTCAAAATATAAATAGGTTGACAGAGTTTTCTTTACTCTTAAAACAATATTAAACAAATAAATATTATTGACTAAAAATTAATTCAGACTGGAGCGCCTATGTAAGTTTACACAATTTTAAGTAAGTATACTTAATTATAACGGGGCTAAACAATAGTCCTTTTCACCAGCCCCCTATTTAACCATCGTGACGATGACAGGTGACAGGTGACAATTCGGTATACATTGCAAAGATGACAACTTTCGCATCAGTTGGATTCATATCAGCTGCGCCATGTACACTGAAATGTCACCTGTCACCTATTACTGTCAGGATGGTGAAATAGGGGTCTGGTCCTATCGTCTTGGACCTGTTATCATATTGTCAACGTTTTGATAGCTCTTATTTACTTGACAGTAATGGCGGCTGAGTTAAGAACAATAAGATGACAGGTAGATGGTTTATACCGCCTAGAAAAGAGGCCCTAATATACAAACTGATGACTAGGGTGTGTCATTTATCAAACTTTGGATTTTTTCCCTACTTATCTAAAATACCAGCTCCCTTACCATGAGTTACAAATACCGTACTCGCTAGCGAGTCGAATCCTCTGTCCTTCGCATTCTAAGGCCCTGTTTTTTAATCAGTAGACTAACTAATTGTTAAAATTCGAAAAAGGAATGGAAAATTTGACACATTTCCTTTAGATTTTAACCATTAGTAACGTTTTTTGACCATTGGTTAGTTTAACTACCGATTAAACAACAGGCCGTAAGAATCCGTTGTTTGATAAGTAGTTAAACATACAAATAGTTAAAAACAGTAACCAATTGTTAAATCTGAACCAAATGTGTCAAATTTTCGATTCGATTTTCCAATTTTAACTATTAGTTCAGTTAACTTCTGATCAAACAACGGGCCCTAAAAGAATACTGTGAGGGACAGAGCATTCAACTCGCTAGCGAGAACGGTAATCTCATGTTAAGGGTACAGTATTCAAAATAGCACACTGTCAAGTTTTTGAATCAATTTTCATGGTAATTATGATCTGGGAAGTAAATTGTTGTTTGTTGATTTCGAAAAATCAAAATGTGAAAATGAAGAATATAAGATAGATGTTATAAACTAGATGACAGTCCAAAACAATACACAGCATGGTCAGTGACAGTTGCATAGATTAAAAATGACTAAAACTAAGTAAAAATATTCCAACAATTAAGTACAGAAAAAAAAACCTTATTGAAGCTAATTGTTCTGCTTAACAATCGAGTTAAAGGACAAAAGACATCAAGATCGCGATTGACAATTTTCCACCTTATTTCTTATCGAGTAGGTTTTAAATGGCCTAACAGGAAAAAAGCGTATGTATCCAGTATTCTTTATCTACAGAGTAAGTTCTTGTCGAGTGTCTGGCGGTTGTAAAATGCAAAAAAAAATGCTTGCCCTTATTCTATTACTGTATTTTGCAGTCTATTGTATTAAGAAATAGAGTCGATAATCCATGTTGACCTTCCAAGGCGGTTATAATCTGCTTTTACTGCGAGCTCGTGATCCTAATTTGTGGTTAACTGCACAATGACTTTGTATTCTTAAGTGGATAAGCTCAGGCGAAAAAGTTTAAACAATACCAGGCTGTTATTATACCGCCGCTAAATGTCAAAGTCATGTAACAACGCTTCCTTTGTGTCACATCGTATGTCTCTTAAACTGTGCTCTTAAATCCCCTGTCGCCTATGCCACCTGTCAGTTTCCTGTCATCCAGTTAATTACACAGCTGCTCGCTCGAGCTGAGGACACAATCGCGAACGATCGTCCTACGACGTGCTAGTCTGGAACGACTCTTATTGATGGATTAAATAAAAAGTTTGAGTTTGTTTTTTTTTACTCGAAGCAGTAATTAAATGTAGCTTTACAATTATATGTTAATCTGTAGCTCTTTAAGTTTGAGTTTTGCCGAGATTCCGGGCGGTAAAAAGCATATCGTCTTTGATCTGTTATCTTGTTAATTTGGCACCATGTAATTACTATAACCCCGTATTTTGTTTACGCAACGGCATCGTATTTTACGCGTCGGTGTGGGCGCTCCTTAACCCGCTATTTTTATTATCTTATCTGGTAAAAAAAGAAAATCAGCCATGAGGGCTACAAATGGAAGATGTATCTCTCTCTAGACTTAGTAATAATTATATAAAATATTTGGTTGATCTTACATCACAGTCACGTAAGGTTAGATTAAAGCTAATATTAAAGCTGAGACCGCGAGCTCAAGTGCAAAAGACAGCCTCCGTCGACGCGACCGATTGAATCCAGAGCACAGGCGACAGCGGATTTGTTGGTGGTCCATTGCAGTAAATCTCATTGTAACATGGTTCCGTGACCGTGACAGTAACGCGTGAGGACGGTAATTGTCATGTTACGACGTACTGTCGTACCCATCCTGAGGGCATGATTTAGAGGGATGCCACACGAGCGTTACGTAGCCAGTGCGTTACGTCGTCACCGCGCTGTGGAAGACCAGCGCTGGTTTTACTACTGGCAACATGCGGAGCTGGGACCATTTCATGGCATCTGGCATTATTAGGTCAGCCATAATATTCTTTGTATTTTTTGTTTAGTACTTGTTTTGTCCTTTTGTAAGATGTCTGAATAATCATTTTTCTTTCTTTTCTTTTGAATTGATAACTTCTCGGAGGGTAAACTATTTTGTTACGTAACGCATGCTGCTAGACAGCCTGTCTGGCTTCCCTTTCTCTCACGCATACGGCAGCGGTATAGTACAGTCGCCATCAGATATATTGTAGCGCGCGAGGTACTCAAATATTTCGGAGCAGCATTACTTTTCAATAAATTCGTTACACTAGTTATGGTCAATAACACCAGAACATGCAATTTGTCATAAATATAAGAGCAGCGACTTTTCAAATACAAAAAGACCCTGGTATCGGATGGAATTTGAACCGCGGCACCATGGGGTCATAGACCTACCTCCCAGCCGCTAGGCCAATCGTTAGTTACACGCATGGTCGAAAATGGCAAACGGTATTTGATCTTAACTGCTGAAGTCTTAACCCCGTATGGCGTTTCTAAGCATAAAATAAAAATGCGAACCCGAAATCAGATTTAAAAAAGTGGTCGCCATTTTGAACTTTTTTGTTACTGGTTCGATTGTCTTGAAAATCGATATCTGAGGATCCGTGGGGACTACAAATGCGAACCCGTAATCAGATTTTAAAAAAGTGGCCGCCATTTTGAACTTTTTTGTTACTGGTTCGATTGTCTTGAAAATCGATATCCGAGGGCCCCTTAGGACTACAAATGGGAACCCGTAATCAGATTTTAAAAAAGTGGACGCCATTTTGAACTTTTTTGTTACTGGTTCGATTGTCTTGAAAATCGATATCTGAGGATCCATGGGGACTACAAATGAGAACTCGTACTCAGATTTAAAAAAGGGGCCGCCATTTTGAACTTTTTTGTTAGGTACTGGTTCGATTGTCTTGAAAATCGATATCTGAGGATCCGTCGGGACTACAAACGCGAACCCGTACTCAGATTAAAAAGAGTGGAGGCCATTTTGAACTTTTTTGTTACTGGTTCGATTGTCTTGAAAATCGATATCTGAGAGCCACTTGGGAGTACAAATGCGAACCGGTAATCAGATTTTAAAAAAATGACTGCCATTTTGAACTTTTTGAAGTGATAACTTCTTATATGGGAGGGTATAGTTCAACTTAGATTAGTTTAAGTTATCACTTCTGTCGGGTGTGTGGACGCACACGTTTTTTTTTTCTTTCTTTCACCGCTACGTTGTTCTACATATAAATTGGAACGACATGCCACATGTGCAGCTTTGGAACTTGAAATTAAACGTAAATGTAGGGATTTCCTTGATATGTTCAATACGAAATTTAAATCAACAAACTTAAACTCCGCGGTTTACGTGGGCAGTACCTCCACAGCATCACAATTTAAAGACCAAGCGTTAAAAATAGCCTATGACACTCTTTGCATAAAGAACAATCCAACGACATCAGGCATTATAAAATGGAGAACGACTAGTTAGCTTTTGTGCGGGAGGGGCCCCTGACCTAGTTAAAAATTAAAATTGTTACCAATGTGTTTTTATGTTAAAATAACCTACGAGGTAAAATTAAAAAATAAAACTAACATCAGGGGACAATGTCGAAAAATTGACTTCGTAGACAATGCTACACTTCATCATCATCATCATCATGTCAGCCGAAAGACGTCCACTGCTGGACATAGGCCTCCGATAAACTTACTTAAATAGATATATAGAACACACTTAAATATATAGAAAACAGCCAAGACTCATCGCAAACATATCTACCGCTACCGGGATTGAACCCTGGACCGCTAGCTTCGTAGGCAGGGTTACTAACCTACCAAATAGGCGAACATGTCGTCGTTTAATTTCAAAACGCTGTCCTCTTGCAACTTACAGAAAATTCTGCCGAAACTTTATCTCGCGACCGCGCAATGACACGCCGAGACAAAATCCTTTAATACAAGCATTAAGCTCACCAAAGCCCTCATTTATTTAAAAAAACTAAATTGCTTTCTTTCTCAGCATTAATGAAATTATTCAAATGACTAGGATTTTTCACAATTTCGTCCTAGACATTTGCTCTTTACTAAATGCGTGCGTCTGTCTCGAAATTTTTCATTGGTTTGAGAATTCGATTTAGTTCTATACAAAAGGTATTTTAACTATTAAATCGGCATGATACAAAAATAAAACGTATTTTTCATTCGGTCTTGTCGTCAATTTGACGATTCATATTCGAACGCATATTTCATGCATATTTTCAATTAAGCGTCATGTATTGCGTGATGTGAAAGGCTTTAATGCAGAAGGCAAGGGGAAACCACTGCATAACAAATTCCCAAGAAAGTCATCATGAAGGTACAGTCAAATACACAGAGGAGGCCATGCGATCTGCTTAGCAACCGGCGCCGTGCTGCGTCCGGGGCAGACGGTGGGAAATTGGCTACCGGCCATACGGTTGTAGGGGACCAGGCAGCGTATGGAAAACATGCTACTGGAGACCCCATGACGATGCGACATATCCAAAGGATCGGGACATGGAATGTTCGCGGTTTGCTTCAACCAGGCAAGCTAAACATCCTAGAGAAGGAGTTAACGAGGTGTGGCATTAATATCTGCGGCATTAGTGAAACTCACTGGAAGAGCAACGGTCATTTTCTCACAGAGACTCATGCCATATACTTCTCTGGAAATGACGATAACAGCAGGAATGGAGTTGCCTTCCTTATTCCAAAAAATCTAAGGAATAGTGTAATGGAGTATGAACCTATTAGCGACAGGATAATAAGGATAAAGCTTAAAGCGGCTGTGAATTTTAACCTCATTCAGGTTTATGCACCGACTAGTGCTGCACGTGATGATGAGATAGAGAGCTTTTACACAGAACTGGAAAATACCATCGAAAAAATCTCCAATAGAGAAGTTTTGATCGTCTTGGGTGATCTCAACGCAAAAGTGGGAGCAGATGCTCATCAGCTGAGTCACTGTGTAGGTAAATTTGGCTTAGGCCAACGCAACGAGCGAGGGGACCGGCTCATTCAATTCGCGGCTGATAACGGCTTGGTGATATCCAATACATTCTTTGAGCATCACCGACGCAGATTATATACTTGGATATCGCCAGACGGTAAACACCGCAATCAAATTGATTATATCCTGATTAGATCGCGGTGGAAAACATCTATTAAGAATGCTCATACTCTACCAGGAGCAGACTGCGGGTCAGATCATCAGTTGCTGATAGCGAAAGTGCAATTAAAGTTAAGAGCAGTTAGGAAACTCGAGATACGACAAAAGGTTGAAGTAACTGACAATGCGAAGTTTTTAAGTGCACTGGAGCAAGCGATGATACCGTGGACGAACGTGGACTCCAACGCAGAGACTCCAGATCAGTTGTGGGATCGGGCTAAAAGCGTTATGGTGAGTTCGGTCAAAGAGTCTAGCGTAAACGTACGGAAACGGAAACGGCAGCATTGGATGAGCGATGCAACGTTAAGTCTTGTGGAGGAAAGGCGAAACATGAAGGCATCTGGAGCTGATATAAGATCTCTCAACGAAAAGTCCGCCAGAATTCAGGAAGCTTGTAGGCGGGACCAGAACGACCAACTTCGGGACATTTGTGCAGAAGTGGAAGTCCATGCAAATAAGCATGAATCTAGGGACCTGCACCAAAAAATCCGCGCTATCACAAAAACTCTGAGTTGCAAGACCTGGGCCATCGAAAGCTCTACTGGAGAAACGGTGACGAACGTAGTGACAATAGCTGAAACGTGGAGACAATACTGCGAGTCCCTCTTTCAAGACCCGCAATCAGAGTGTTACGCCCCTACGGAACCCGGAAACGAAGATCTTGAGCCCGATATTCTGAAGGATGAAGTACGAGCCGCAATTAAACATCTGAAGAACGGCAAAGCCACAGGGGCAAATGCCATACCGATCGAGACGATCAAGGCATCGGGCGAACATGGTGTCCAGATCTTCCACACCCTGTGCAATAAGATATGGCTCACGGGGCACTGGCCGAAAGAATGGGCTCACACTGTTCTTGTCCCCTTGCACAAGAAGGGTTCCACCAAGACGTGCAGTAATTACCGACTTATTGCCCTTATCTCTCACGCGAGCAAGATTTTACTGCACGTACTGAACCAGCGTCTAAAGCCCTACTTAAGCAAAGAAATTGCTCCTGAACAGGCTGGTTTTGTTAAGGGGAGGGGAACCCGGGAGCAGATTTTGACAGTTCGACAAATTATAGAGAAAGCCAGAGAATTCAACAAGCCCGCCTACATATGCTTTGTGGACTTCTCTAAGGCGTTCGACTCTGTCAAGTGGCCCAAACTCTGAAAAACGCTGACGGCGATGGGTGTTCCAAAACACCTGGTACACCTCCTGCGAAGACTGTATGAGGATGGCACAGCCTCAGTACGCGCAGATGACGTACAATCCAATCACTTCCACCCCAGCGCCGGAGTCCGTCAGGGATGCATTATTTCTCCACTACTGTTCAATGTGTACACAGAGCTCATAATGAGGATTGTACTTGAAAACTGGACAGATGGCATCTCGATCGGTGGCTTGACGATCTCCAACCTGCGATATGCAGACGATACCACTTTGTTCGCCACCAGTACCCAGCACATGGAAGAACTTCTCGGCAAGATGGAACGCGTTAGCCTTGAGTTCGGTCTTAAGATAAACCGGAATAAAACAAAAATGATGATTGTCGACCGCATGAATAACAATTCTCCAGAAACTACACAAATTGCTAATTGTGATGTGGTGCAATCATACATTTATCTGGGAGCCTTAATTACGAACAACGGTGGATGTATCGACGAAGTGAAGAGGCGTATGGCAATTTCTAGGTCTGCAATGGACAAGTTGAGGAAAATATGGAGGAATCGCAACATATATAAAGACACAAAAATCCGTCTAGTTCGGGCACTTGTATTCCCCATATTCCTGTACGCCACAGAAACGTGGACCCTGCGGGAAGTAGAGAAGAAGAGGATAGACGCCCTAGAGATGTGGTGCTGGAGGAGAATGCTCGGAGTATCATGGACTGAATTCCGTACCAACGAGTCTATACTTCGAGAACTCGGCATCAAGCAGCGTTTATCGTCTTTGGTACAGTCTCGCATCCTCACCTTTTTTAGCCACGTATGCCGCCGAGGAGAGGTGGCTATTGAGCGACTTGTGGTCCAGGGAAAGGTTGAGGGTACCAGGTCACGAGGAAGATCGCCTATGAGGTGGACTGACCAGATAAAAGCGGCAGTGAATGGCTCATCATCACTGCATCAATGCACGAGGAAGGCGGCCATCAGAGAAGAGTGGCGGCGTGTTGTGAAGCTTGCCACCAACACCTGAAGTGATGACCACGACCACTCTGTCAAAGAAGAAGATTGCGTGATGTAAAGCACTTTTTTTGTGTGTAATGAAGAGTAACATTTATGCCATTTATGCCATGGGCATGAGGAATTCTTTGAAATATTTATTCCGATACGAATATCAAAATAAACACGCCTCAACTCATCGCTTATATACAGGGTGAAATCTAAGTCGTAGTACAAATGATTACCTCTGTGTTCTACCCACGAATAAGAACAACTTTCACTATGGGACCAACTCTGAAATCTCGAAAAAAAAATCAGCTGCTTCATACATTTTGGTCGAGTACGTATTGAACTTTTCTATGAAACAGCTGTTTTTTTTTCGAGATTTCAGAGTTGGTCCCATAATGAAAGTTGTTCTTATTCGTGGGTAGAACAATATTGAATTTATGAAATTTAAAAAAAAGTTCAACAAAAGACGTAATTAATGCCGGTTTACACTACAATACTCGTACAAAAACTCTTGAAGGACCAATTGGTGAACTCCTAGATAAGTATTTCTATAATATTAAGGACTTCCTCGAGCAATGCAATAATTTGTGACTGTTGACACTTACGATATTCATATTATACAATACAATACCCTTTTTGTTTTTAACCGACTTCATAAAAAGGAGAAGGTTCTCAATTCGTCTGTTTTTTTTTTTAAATGTTTGTTACCTCAGAACTTTTGACTGGGTGAACCGATTTTGAAGATTCTTTTTTTATTCGAAAGCTGGTGCTTCCCAATTGGTCCCATTGGATCTTCAAAATGAAGATCTGATGGTGGAATCCATGAGGAATCGACGGAACTCTTCAAAATTGATAGGCACACCTATAGCGATTTTGGTATTTTTCATTGTAACTCGTGTATTTGGTCTTGGAAAGCACTATTTGGTAAAGTGGAACTGATGATAAAGACCACAGATGGCCACCGGAACTCCTAAACGGTATATATTTCGAGGGTGGCGACAAGATATTTCAATTAAGATAGTTGAGCGACTATGACGAAGCATATTTAGGTTTAAATATATGACTATGACTTTCCCACGGCGTTGCTTGCGGCGAGATTGAAATGTTCTATTGTTTCTTGAGAAGTGGGAGAATAACAGCATAATTATGATCACTAAAAAGTATAAAATAAAAAAATAAAGTAAAAAAAAAACAAAAACCCGCCTTCAAAAAGCAAAAAATAACTTCTTTATAAAATGGTAGGTAAATAGGTCAGTCCAACTGAAGTCGGCGTCCAACAATATTTTAACCAAAAGCAGACTTCAGTTGGACTGACCTATTTACCTACCATTTTATAAAGAAGTTATTTTTTGCTTTTTGAAGGCGGGTTTTTGTTTTTTTTACCTTTTTTTTTATTATTTTGGGAATGAAGGTGTGAGTTTATGTATGTGCAGTACTCTTTATTGCACACCACAGAGAGTTACAATTTGAAACAAGACGTTTCGTATGTATTATTCTTGTCTATTTTATTCATCAACATTTTAATTTAAGATTAAGAAGAAATTTAAGATTAAGAACTTATAAGAACTCAACTATTGAGTCATACATTATCCTAAGAAGGGTTTCCAAGTGTCACGGTTGAAAAGTAAAACTATCGATATTTTTGATTTCCAATAGTGTTTTAACGTTTAACAGTCTCAAGGAAATATGACTAAGTTTTATATATCCAAAGAACAGATACATTAGCGTTATAAATTTTGCGATTCAGATCGAGATCGATGTCCAAGTTGCGAAAACTTTCCAAAAAGTTGGAAATGTCCTAAGAAAATTTCGGAAACTTTCACTATAAATATAGAAAATTTAAATTTGAGAAACGGAAAGTAATCCCCATACAAAATTGTGAGAAGTTTCCGAAATTTTCCTACATTAAATGTTTCGCAATTTTGGAAAGTTTCCTTTGGCACATCAGTACTACCGACCTTATCATATATGTGGCCTCTTAACAACTGGAATATACAGGGTGTATTCGTTAAGTGTAGCCAGGCGATTATTCCGTAAATATAACAGATAACAGAAAACTTTAAACTGATATTGAAACTACGTACGTAATACGTACCCAATGAGTAAAATCACATCAATTTTTTTTTTTTATAAAACCAGAAATATCCCATACGCTCCCATACATTTAGTAGGCCGTTCGTTTAGAGGCTTAAATTTAAAATCCAATCCCAATTAATCGCTTGACAATCTTTCACCATTATCATTATGATTCATGAATTGTTTTATTTATTACAGTTTATTCGTGTAAAGTAGGAATCTTAAACAGTTTTATCTCTTACGGTAGGGAAATTACAGCCTCAAGGATCGTCGTATTAAATATACGGAAGCATTTAAATTTAATATTTTTAGTAAGGTCAGGTGGGGTAAGAGCGTCAACGGGGTAAGTACGACAAACCATATATTTTTAGGAGATATTATTCGTTAGATGGACTTGCCCCGTAAACGCACTTCCCCGTCAGGTGGGGTAAGAGCATCAACGGGGTAAGGGCAATAAACCATAATATTTTTAGAAGATATTGTTGGTTAGACGGACTTGCCCCGTAGACACACTTGCCCCACCTTACCTTATTACTGTTTTTATTTAAAAAAGTTATTAATTAGGTTTTACTCATTGGGTAACGTACTTTCGACATAAGTTTAAAGTTTTCTGATATCTGTTATATTTACGGAATAATCGCCTGGCTACACTTAACGACTACCACCCTGCAGATCGCTAGCATATACCACCTACAAGTGACCGTAACCAAACTGACCAATGATGAATTATCACAGATATCAGAACATCATTAGTAGATTGATGTCGCGCTAATTACGATTGTTTAACGACCTTCTCTGATTGATGATCCGCGACTAAACTAGGATTATTGTGATGAATTGACCTTTTATATGTTATTTGTTTTTTATATAGGGCAGATTTTGTTACAGAGTGTGGGATGTTTTCTATATTTACGATAAGTTTATGTATATTATATAGGTATTTAAGTATTTTTATCGTTAGGACAGAGCTTAAGTTTGGGACTAGGTTTAGTGTGATATTGTCCCTAGATATGTATTTCTTTATTTATACTTGTGCTATTTACGATCATTTGAACTTGTTGGAAGTTGACCTACACAATTTAGAAAAATAATATGGTTCTTCTTTTTCAAATATATCCTAATAAACGGTATAAGTATCTAATTGTCAAAATACACTGGCCCGCAAAACTAAGTATCACTCAAGTGTACTCAGTTTTGCGGGCCAGTGTAAATTTCTCAACAATTAAAAACAAATGTAAGAGCACCTCTATAAGTCGTATTATACAAATAACGTTTCCTTTGTTTTAAATATAGAAATAATAACAATAAGTCTAATAATTTTAATCAGGTAACTAACGACAAGCTTCTTCTCTCAATTTATTTTCAATCAGTAAAAAACTAACAATTCCTTGATTCCGAGTTAGCAACAACTGGACAAAATTCCGTGAAAGTATTGATTATTTAATTCCAGATATTTTTCGTACTCTCCTAAATCCACTTAGGGGTAAGAGGAACTTAATGTAATATAACGTCTGTAAAAGTCCTCGATATAACAGAAATAGCATTCTTCAAGGTATCCCAAGATCAATAAAGAATAGAGGCGACACCTGACTGCAGACCGTAACTTATGGTTGTATGAAACTGACAGAAAAGCAACTATGCCAAATTTCAAGTTGATAGCGTCTCTGCTACATGAGAAGAACTGCTGTAAAATACAGTCAAACACCGAAGTGTCGCTATAAGGGTTCATTTTTACCATTTTTCTACGTAACCCTAAAAATAACGCACTGTTTATTGTACGTTTTGACTTTATTACTCAAAATATACACAAACAAAAATAAAGTAAATAGTTACAGAGATTCATGTTCTATCTTTGATAGTATGCAAACAGACGCAACGGGCCTTTGCGGTGCCTAAACAAAGGGCTGCCACACAAGATTTGCAATGATCGAAGTGGCACGCAAAGGCCCATCTCAACCCCCCAATAATAATGCAACAGAAATAGTCACAGTACCTTTTCTACTCGGAAGAACCATAATGCTTTTGATAAGTTTTCGTATCGTTTTCAACTGGGCCGTTACATTGTCTTGTAAATAATAACCATCTTAACATTGACAATACGACATGACAGAAGCAAATATGGTTTCATCGATTAGAATAGAGCCTCATAAAAGTGTAAAAGCAATAAACAGCCGCTACAAAAAAAACGAAAATTTTACTAGTTAGATAGTACGTATACAAAAAGTAAGTAACATGTAGGTGTGTGTGTATTGAACTTTTCGTGTCGGAAAAGTAGACCTTCAAAGAGAGATTAACAGACATAAATACACATAGATAACGTAAACACCTCAACCTGTATGAAAACCAACCGTGTCACCTTTTGCTACAAACTGGGACACACTAAGAGACGAGTCGTCGTCGCTTTTTTGGGCTATTGCAGTTTATTTTCACGCAACGAGGCATTTTCTTAATTTTCTCGGCCGACCGGCTGCAACAACAAGCGCGGGGAACGTCAGTAGCTACGGCCAATCCCGACGCTTGGTCGGGGTATAAGTCCGGATTCGGACACGTGAAGTAGATGCATTTGAGTTATCTATGTGTATTTATATCTGTGGAGAGATCCATATAAATTGTACCTGTTATAAAGTAACTGAAGTAACTATGCATCTTAATCGAAATTATGAACTGGCCAGTCTATATGTTTTACTTCATCACTAAAGCTTGAAACCCAGGTCTGACCGAAGAGAAATAAAGAAAATTCAATTAGCACTCTCGTACTGCGAATTCTTTTTCAAACATCGGGTCACAACAATGTTATAAGAAGTTTTATTTTCCTGCAGAATTATTTTTAACCGACTTCAAAAAAGGAGGTTATACATTCCACGTATGTATCTTTTTTTTTTCTATGTAATGTTCACCGATTACTCCGTCAATTGTGGATCGATTTTAAAAATTCTTTTTTAGTTTGATAGAGTATACTTCCGAGGTGGTCCCATGGTCACCAAATCTGAATCTGATGAGGGGATCAGTGAGGAATTGAGGGAACTCCTCAAATATTGTAGGCAAACATACAGGGTGTTAGGTAATGAGTGGATAATCCTTGAACTACTAATGTTATCAGATAGGCATCACCATCTGATAACATAAGTATTCAAGAATATTGAGAAAAAAAAAATTGAAAAAAATTTGCTTAGAATGGTGCTATGATCAAAACATTGAACAAGGGTGTTCATTTTCGAAAAAAACCTAAAAGTCCAAATATCTCGAAAACCGTGCGACTTTTACTTAACCTATTTTAGCTTTTTCATAACCTCCTAAGTGCCGTCTATCCGTAGTTCAAGGATTATCCACTCATTACCTAACACCCTGTATAGCGATTTTAGTAAATTTTTTTAGTTACAAGTCCAGCATTTGCATTCAGAAAGTATCATTTGATGAAGAGGAACTGATGATGAAGACCACGGAAGGCCACCGGAACTCCTCAACGGTACTGATTTCAAGGGTGGCGATAAGATATCTCGATTAAAGTAATTGAGCGACTACAACGAAGAATATTTACTTGTTGAAATATGACTATGACTTTCCCGCGGCTTGCGGCGCGCTTGAAATAACTTAAAGTTTCATATCAAACAAGAAGTGGGACTACGTAACAGAGTATTATGATCACTAAAAAGTATAAAATAAAATAAATGTTTTAAAAAACAAAAAACCGCCTTGTTTGTCTGAGGGGCTATTGCCTAACGAACTCGCAATCGCAATCGTTTTCATTTTGAAAGTCGAACGCTTGTCTGCATACAAAATGAAAACAATTTTTTTGAAGCTGATCGCGATTGCGACTGCGTTAGACATGACAATAGCGACGCGTTCCCGTTATTAAATTGGGCTGAAATTTGGAGTACCTATGTAACTATAATACCTACTCTTTATTGTACAAGAATAAATATAAAACACAGGCAATATAACAAAAAAAACGAGTACAAAGGCGAACTTATCCCTTTAAAGGATTTCTTCCAGATAACCCTTGTTGAAAGAGGTTGGAGTTTATACCTCTAAGTACCCCGATTATTGGTTAATAGTGGAGTCTGAAGCTTCTGATAGGTACACAATTTCCAATGTCCATAAGACACGATTTTATCTGATAGACCCTTTTTCAGTCTTCCACATAACCTAGACCGATCAACGAAGGCCCTAAAAAACCCAAAACTATCGACTATCTCAAACCCTTAGGGACACAAAAAACCTTTTATATTTACTTATCTTAAGCCCTGCAACCTCCAAAAATCCGTTGTTATTCCGCTCGTAAGATAAACTTGGCCAATATAGCTAACTATTTTACGAACGGCCGAGTTTTTTCCCGACAATGCGGTGCAAAAATACAGGGTAAAGATTCCATAGGGACGCGGCAAAACTGAATGACCAAGCGTTGTCTATTCCCGGCATCGAAATTGTTTGTCATGCTTGTATACCTACCTGACTATAAAATGGATATAAACCGCGATATAAATGGCGACTACTATTAGAGTATCTTTTAAAACGGGTAAACCGATTTTCAACCGACTTCAAAAAAGAAGGACGTTCTATGTTCCACTCTATGTATTTTGTTTATCTATGTTCACTGATTGCTCCGTCAAATGTGGACCGATATTAAAAAATATTTTTTTGTTTGATAGAGTACACGTCGTAACAAGTCTAGCATTTGCATTCAGAAAGTATCATTACGTGAAATGGTACCTATTTCAAGGGTGGCGATAAGATATCTCGATTAAGAAAGTTAACCAAGAACATTTAAATTGACTATGACTTTCCGGCGTTGCTTGCGGCCAGTTTGAAATGTCTTAAAGTTTCATATCAACTAAGAATTGGGACTGCATAATAGACTTATGTATTATGACCACTAAAAAGTATAAAATAAGACCACAGTTTCATACACTTTGACAGTTTTCGAAAATCGTTTTCGATATCGTTAAGCATCTCGTCTAGGGCCTCTGCCTCGCTACTATATCGATGCAAACGCGAAAAGCGGCCACTTGTTGCGATGCAATCGCGCATTTGTTAAGCTTCGATTACATTCAGCGAGTTTACAACCGACAAGCCAGCGAATTTGCTAGCAGCTTGTAATCTCGTCCAGTGTCATCGGCTTTTAGATTGTAAAAAAGCCGATGACACGGGGCGAGTTTACAAGCTGCTAGCAAATTCGCTGGCTTGTAGCTTGTAAACTTGCTCAACGTAATCGAGGCTTTACTGTCTGCCAACTCTCTAAGTGTTTCCAGCATGCTGTCACAGCTCGGAGAAACAAAAGCCGTCTCCGCCACGGTCCAAAATGAATAATAATGGGGGCTTGCTTACAGCAATATTACATTACAATGGCCCGGCTCGAGCTCTAAGATACAACTGCTTGGTACAATACAGATCGTATTTCGCAAGATACCTATTCAAAACAAAGTAATTTAAAGGTACTGAATTCGGCATGGGGTAAGTTTGTATAAACATAATTGTGTTTTTTTAGCGACCACGCATAATATTTTAACATGATTTAGAAATCCTCTAAATTCTAAATATACATAAATATACAAGTCTATCGTATTACATATATTTATTTATAAAAAGTAGTTGGACAGTATAATACGTTCATTTTAGTTATATTTTGTTAATGGTCTTGTGTTATGCGCGGTTACTCGTGATTTTGGAATTCCTTATTTTCATATTTTTAAGAAATAGTTCAATATGCAAGCTGTTTAATTTAAGCCCTCAATTGTTATGGAATTTTTAATTTGTATATAATTTGTAAGTTATGCACGGCTAATTGCGATTCTACCTAGAGTTCCTTTTTTGGCCTAGTAATAAGACTGTAGCAATAATTTAATTCATTAAGTGTGTTATTAAGTTGCATTGGTGCAAAAGTGGTTGTTAATTTAAGCTGAATTTTTTTGTAATTGGATAACGTCCTGTCACCCATCTACACAATACATGTGTTTCATCTATTGGCCCACAAAATAAATTAATTAAATACACTAGAAGTATTTTTTAATTTTTATATTCTCGGCTGCAATGTTATTAAACGTCTCAAATTATATATTTTATTTATTTATTTTTTCGCTAATATATACAAAACCATGAACTTAATTTTAAAATTACATGTGTGTAGGGAAGAGTGAAAGTTCAAACACATTCATACCTACGAAGATATTTATAATATCTCGGCCTGATGATTTTACTACATTCCAAATTATTTTTCTCAAAAATGTCCGGAAATGTTGACATTCCTATCTACATATTGAGACGCGAAGTACATAGTTTACTGACAGTTCACAAATTAAAAAAAAAACATTGCGTGCTCGCTACACAAGCCCGCAATGTTGCATACAAAATCCATTACTATCTAGCTTGTAACTTTTTAAAAAGTGAAAAGGGCCCTTAATAAAATGAGGGCACAAGTCTTATACATCCAAATTTTATTCGAAACATAACTTTTTTATTTGTGCCTGGAATAGCTTATGTTTTTTTTTAAAACAAAAATTGCGTTTCTCCTTGTCATAAACAAAAAGGCGGTAAGGAGTGATGGTTTTTTCACATGAAGTTTCTGTTTGTATGCAATTCAGAAAATGAGTTCAAGCGATGAAGATTTGACTCCAACACATATTTTTTCTTGCGATTTTTGAGAAAAGCACTATATTTGCCTCGGCAGGAACAGCAATTGCGGGCTTCGTATTTTTATTTTTCGTGGTAATCCAATACTCGGCCCGCAATTGCCTACTTCCATGCCTAGGCAATAATGTACTATTTATTTGCATAGTCATTACATTCATTATTAAGTCCTTATTTAACTACAACAAAATTTAATATACAGCCTTGGCCAAAAGTCTAGAGCACCCATGCGTTTTTCATATAAAAGTCAATCTTTAAAAAGTGCATTTATATCTTATATTACAGAAAGTTGTACATATATCTATCGGAAAAAATAGTCATATATATTGACGTAAAAAATACAATTAATCATTTTGTTTAAAACCCGATTTTTTCGAGCTTCATATTTCACACGAAAATAGTTACTTCAAAGTGATAGTCTACTAATAATTTGCACATGTACAAACACATTTTATATTTTACATATTTGTGTATTTTTGAAATTAGAAAATAATACTTTATTCATAAGTTACAAGGGAAAAAGTGGAGTGCTCAATACTTTTGGCCGAGACTGTACCTTCATCGAAAGAATACTTTTTGAAATTTGGACATTGTAAATCATGTTCATCTGTAAAACTTTTTTATTATTCCAGATAACGACGTTTAGAACTTTTCCCGTCAAAAAGAAACAATGTGCGCCAAAAAAGTTTCGACAAAAACCCCTTTGAAATTATCTAATGAAAAAGCCGTGTCGGGCACAATTTATTGTTTTCTATATTTTACTCACTTTCCCCGCCCATCATTTATCTTCAAGCCTTTTCAGGAATATAGGTAACACCCCTAATTTAAAAAGTCCCGGTTAAAGTTCACGGCTTTAGGGTTCCTCGGGTCGAGCATACAAACCACGCGCGTTGCTATACTCCATCTGTTTAGGTACTTAAATAAATGTAAACAAAGCCAACCACGTGGCTCTGTTCAACAGCCAATCAAAGCTGTTTGGTCGAGCTTTGACGTATCAGTGTTCTGCTCCTATTGGCTGACCAACTATGTCACGTGTTTTTTTTTGTTTACATTCAGTTAAGTACCTAAACAAATGGAGTATAGGTGTTTATGAAAAAGTGAAATAAAGTTACACTAAACATGTCTTTATTTTAATTTTGCTAATGAAAGCACGCACTGACGTGGTTATTTCAATTCACTCGTCGTCCGCCATTTGTTCTTTATTGTATTTTGTGCAAATAACTTTAAATAAATAAATAATAAATAGACATACATACAATCACGCCTCTTTCCCGAAGCGGTAGGTAGAGACCACTTCCTTCCACTTGCTATGATCCAGACAAACTTCCCTCGCTTCCTCCACACTCAAAGTCTCGTCATGCACGTGCGTCGGTTTAGGGTACTCCCAACCAATCGCTTCACCGGTAGATCACGTGACTCTTCGTATCACGTCATCTACGAGTGACGCGATTGGTTTAAAAAACGAAACGAATAGAAATGCTAGTTAGCGTAATGCATCTTGGTTCTAAGGCCTGAACCGGCCTTTTCTTTATATTTACTATCTAAATGTATTTTTTTCCCAATAAATCTTTGAATTTTACTCATTTTTTATGAGAACTTGTAACATTTTCTGACACCTCACCCAAAAAGTCCTGACGGAACCTTTTTGGAACAATACAATGTTTCACGATGAATTTAAGGGTAATAACTCATACGATTTCTAAAGAGCGGGGGAAGGTAACTGAAACCAACGAGAAAAGGTACTTTAATTTTATTTCATCCACTTTATATTCCACGGGAATAGCACAATGTCAAGTGTAGTGCTCAAAATGTTATAATAGTATAATAGTACCTTATTCATTAATGCTATTTTAAAATTATAGGTTACTTTAATGCTCAACAACTAGCAAGTGAAGAGGTTCTGTTCATGGCAACTTTGTAACAATATGACATGTATAAAGTCCCTACTTTATGTATGTATGTATGTATGTAAACTCTTTATTGTACAAGAAAAAAATAGAAATACCACAGGTAATATAACAAAATCAACAAAAACGAAGGAAAACTTATCCTTTTAAGAGAATTCTTCCAGATAACCCTAGTTGAAAAATAAAAATGGTTAAATAATTACCCTAATGACAAACAAACAGTCATGAACAAAAAGAAAACCAGTAATGATAACAAATCAACAATAAATAAACAGAAATACACTATTCCAAAACCAATATTTTAATATAACTAGCGACCCGCCTGCGGCTTCGCCCCGCTGCAAATTTCCGACTTTCCCAGTGGTTTATTTTTTTATTTTTCTGAGCAATTTTCTTATTTTTTCTTTCATAAGAACCTTCTCCCGACAATAACAAACACAACAAAAAAAGAATTAGCGAAATCGGTCCAGCCGTTCACGCGTGATGGCGTGACCAAGGGAAATAGGGATTATTTTTTATATATGTAAGATAGAGATATATATATATATATATATACATATATTGCTTGCTTGCTTATCCGCAAAATCCTCAATAAAAACATACAAACACAAATAACTTTTACCAAAAAACACAACTTTCAAAAAATTTAACTTAGAAATGCCGACAATTTAACACTACGTGCTCCTAGAACGAATTATGGAAAAAACAGCTTACTCTTCGAAGGTGCTAAATTGTATAATAAATTACCAAAAGATATAAAAGAGTCCAAGTCTATGTATAGCTTCAAAAAATACTTAAAATTTCACATACTTAATAATTTCAAACTATATCAATAGATAAAATATACCTAATTCAATTAGAAATTTATTTCAAATCACGTTTAAAACCAAATAAAATCACTTAATGATTAACATCGCTGTTAATAACGATACGTTAAATAAATAGCTAATAAATATTTTTACCTTAATATATATATGTAAAATTTAAAAAAAAATGCTATATATATAATATACCTACACAATACCTACCTTTTTTTTGGTTGTGCGAATTATGTACCTACATACATAATTGAAACAAATAAGTATTTATTAGTATTAACTAGAAAACTCTGTGCAATAACAAATATGTACACTAATGTTACGTTAAAGCCGCATCCAATGAAATGTTATTCTTATATATGAATGTTACCAAGCTTCTTATCTTTGTAAGCTAACGAACTACGTTGCATGATAATTGTCTGCCTACCTGCATTTACTAATTTTTAAAATAATTTTGTGCGTTTAACCTTAAATATTAACTTAGTTTTTAAATGTTCTCATGTAAGTGAATTGTAATTCGAATGAGAATAAAGTTTCTTTAACCATATATATATATATATATACAAATAGGATCACTTACAAGCCACAATTTCTTAAGTTAAGGTACTTTACTTATACATCCATATCGTCCCTTTACTTTCTCAAGCTCGTATCTGATCGAATAGTTAGATAGGAAAGAAGTCTTTATTCTTTAGGGAACAAGAGTGCTTTTCCTATCTATCTATTCGATCAGATACGAGGTTGAGAAAGTAAAGGGACGATATTAATCTTATTTTATCTTACCTACTAATATTGCAACTGTGAAAGTTGTGATGATTGTTGCTCAATCACGCCAGTACCGCTGAACGGATCTGGATGAAATGTAACACAGATGCAGATTATAATCTGGAATCTATTTTTATCCCGGAAAATTCGACATTTCCCGAGGGAATAGCGATAAATGACTTCGCGGACGTAGTCGCGCGCATAAGCTAGTATTATTAATGTGAAAACTTTATCTGTTTGTTACGCTCCCATAGCTAAACTGGTGAACTGATTTTGATGAAATTTGACATGGATAGATTTGGTCCCGACGAAGGACATAGGGTACTTCATATTGCGGAAATAAATGTTCAGTGGTGATTACTTCCCTTAACCCTCAGTTTCGTAAAAATTGTCCGTTCCCGCCAATGATATAATATAAAAAGAGGTAGATATGTTACCTATACGGTATTCCGCGTGTAAAAATGGCCCGGCTTACGCACACATAATCAGTAAATATTGCAATTACACACCAATTCATAAAAGACAAGTGAAAGCAGGATGTTATGCTAATTTCCGGGAGCGAAACAGAGACGAGTGTATGTTGCTCTGCAGACTAGTTCACGGTTCCGTTGACGGCGCAAGACTAAGTAAAGGTGTACCAATTGGCTTGGTTTTAGGGTGCCACTTTCGAAGTTCGTATAACATATTTACCTCTTTTTACTATATTATATCATTGGTTCCCGCTGTCAACTGGTATTCATCACAATTAACTTCTGTTCGACCGTAAGGCCCTAAACTCCTGGTAATAGGCTGACTAAATACCCTCATCTGAATGATATATAACTTAAGACAATCTTTCCATTGTGGCTGGCAAGAGCTGACTGAGATTGGCTGCGTGCTCAATGGCGTACAATGGGTGAGACCCATGTCCAGCAGTGGACTAGTATAAGCTAATACGATGGTGAATAGGAAACCTGATGATGTTTACGCATTCAACCGACATTACCAGAAATATCTGGAGCATTTTTGACAAAGTCTGCGAACGTAACGGCCAGTAGAAAGGATTGTTTTCAAAAACATTTGGGATAGTATCATCAATTATGCATAGGTAACTCTTTCGTGACTTACTGACTGACAGACAATGCACACCCTAAACCTGGAGAATATTTTCCTTAGATAAAAAGTCTTTGAGTCTTCAATTTTGACCCACCTTAGGTCCAAAGTCCATCTGACATTCTTCAACAATAAGGTTGAGTTTCCTATTAGTTACAAATGACTTGGCATCTCTAATTACATTGACGACTTCAAGCACATTTTAAATGGATCCTAAATTTACATTCGTGACCGCACCCTGGAGGTGCATGATGAAAGGATTTTTCGTAAATCAACCCTCATCGGGTAAAAAAGGGAAAACGAGTTCTACGTGTACCAAGCCGCGATGTCCTTTAGTAAATAATATTCGTGTTTTACCACCACTACAGCCTTCTTAACTCTCTTCTTGTTAGATTCTATGTTTTGTCACTGTTTAACATAGGCTTATCCGCCCCATTTTCCACAGGCTCTCTCTTTTCCTCTTCAGAGTCGTTCCAGTCCTCGAGTTCTGCTGAACCTAGGATGATGTATACCATATTCGTGACAATGTAGAACCCTGCAGCAACGAAAAACACTTGTCTCCAAAGAAGTTCACTCGACTGAAACAAAATGGAAAATAAGTTTCAACAAAGAACTGTGATGTTAAATAGTTGGATATTAGCCTAAAAAAAAAACAATGGACAATTGCAATCTTAAGACTGCCAATGCGATGACTACGATAGAATGCCTCTATGCTACTCATTTCACTGACTGTTTTAACTCACACCAGTTCACAGTAACGCTACCTACGTTACTACTACGATACAAAACAAGTGGAAAAATAAGCGTAAACCTAAACTAAAACTAAACTTAAAAAAATGATTTAAATCTAAATAAGAACTAAAAATGCGAGGGAAATGTACCACAGATGCGGGAAGCATTTCCTCGTTGTTCAACGATGCTTGAACGTTGCCCGAGGAAGCTGCCCGCTCCGTGGTCTCCGGTTGATACTTTTCGACAATACTTTAAAAAGTGCAATAGCAACGAATCCCCAAGAACCAATTAAAGGTTAATAACGAAAGGTCAAAATCAAACGGTTCTTAGAGCCTTAAGGTGGCCTGTGTTACGATGAAAAAACCATAACCCTAAAAAACAAGCGGTTGGATACTCACTACATCAGTGAGGATGAAGCCAGCGACGATTGGTGCCGAGGAGCCGACCAGGTTGGACGAGAAGTTGCTGATGCTCATCATGGTGCCGGCGAAGTTGGGTGCGATGTCGATATGGTTTATCTGAAAGAGGACAAGGACGGCATAGTTAGTAGTGGACTAGCCTATGTAACTAATAGTAGGAGATCCGAATAGCAGACGATTTGGACCGGGCTGTTTATTCGATAAAAAGTATTTTATATCAAATTTAATATGCTAAGTAATACATGGCGAATAGGTAGGCTGAAAAATTTCACTCCAGTATATAATTAATAAAAACATTAAACATTAACTTCGTTTTAAAAAATTACACTAGCTTGTTTAATGGACAAATTACATACCAATCGAAAGTATGAAGCCTATAGAATATGCAAACGTTAGTTTGACTATTTTTTTCTCGTCAAGCTATTGGGTGGGCAGGTATAAACAGGTAAGTCGGTACTAGTAATTTGCACCAAACCTAACGTTTGCATATTCTATAGACTTCATACTTTCGATTAGTATGTAATTTGTCTATTAAACAAACATTTACTTGATGTGTCGGCGGGCAGGGACACGAGTGAAACAGCCAGTAGCGAGCAATACACTGTTTATTGTACAGCCAGACAGTAGTAGTGGTAGGCGCAGCCACTCACACATGCATACATATCTAACAGTACTGGACTAAAAATTTTCAGCCTACCTATTCGCCACATATTATTTAGCGTATTAAATTTGATATAAAATACTTTTCATCGAATAAACAGCCCGGTCCAAATCTTCTCCTATTCGGATCTTAGACCATAAAGTCGAAACCATAATCCGTGCGACAACTTTGACAACTCATTCCTTACTTCACGTTACTAAATTACTAGTGATTTAATTGCTGTGAAGTTAGCCCTGGTAACGCTTTATCTGTCAAAATTGTCTCACGGATTATGGTTTCGACTTTAGCAGTCCTGGATGAGATCCCCGGTGAAGACAAATTTACCTATTTACTAGGCAGATAAAAAGGCAATCCTGCACAAAAATTGCACAACCATGGAGTTTCTAAATATTGAAAATGTGACGTCAGTTGTTATTACTCTTTTATAACATTTGCAATATTCAGAAATTTCATGAGATAGACTTCTTATCTGCTAAGTACTATTATCCTAAACATTTAAATCGGATAACAAATGCTCCTTACATATCGAGCTTAGATTGGTTTAGTTTAGAGCAGAGGTCCCCAAACTTTTTTAGCTCGTAGACCACTTGGCAATTTTCGGTTTTGGATGGACCCCCTGCCTACCATTAGGTAGGTAAATATTAATTTACTTTGTCACGTAAAAACTAGAAACTAAGCAAGAAATCTTCGGGATTTTTGGACAGATAACGTTGGAGGTCTAGTCGGCTAAAAATTGTCATAGGCTTAAATTAAAATTTTGCGCGGAAAAATATTTTTACAAAATAATAACTAACACGCAGAGAAAATTAAAACATAATTTATATAGATAGAAGATGTGTGTATATTTATATATTTATAAGAAAGTATTACGTCAGTTAGTAGGCGCCTACTATCAGTGTATGAATATGGATTAAGTATTCCATCAATGGAAAGCCAAAATAAAAGTCACGGCGGCCTGTTTACATGGGATCCGCTATCGTGTCGATCCTCCCATGGACCCCCATTTATTTTTTCCGCTCACATGGACCCCTTGCATGTCCTCGTCGACCCCTGGGGGTCGATATAGACCACTTTGGGGATCACTGGTTTAGAGTATCTCGCAAAACACAAGTTTTCCTTATTAGGGCGACGTTGAATTTCTACCAAATGTTATCCTCGTCAAAAGTTCTCGACATTCGTGATAAGGTTATCTGCTCACACCCGGTTGGCTTAATTAGGGTTCCTTACAAAAGTTCTAGTAAAGCGATAGTATCTGCCCTTATGGCCACAGAAATGTCACGGCACCGTGAGTAATGTGATTCGTTCATTTTTGCAAGAAATAATTATAATTTACAGCGAATGAAAAATGTGAAATGCCATTTGAGGTTTAGGGATGCCCTTCGCTTAGTCTAAAATTGTAAGTGCTGATATTTTTTTTCGAAAATGTTTGTATAATATTGAATTGCATACTTCTTTTTTAGCATAAAGTTTTTTTTGCATAATTTTTTTTTGTTCTAAAGGACTTTTGGTCAAATTTTATTGTCTGAAATTTTAATTACTAAAAGCCACAGTATTGTTTGGTCCAATTGTTATTTAGCCTAATATTCAATGTTTTTGCTCCAACTTTTATACTAGGCGTTTAATTTATCAGCGTGAAGTAGGAAACATTTTTAAACCTACAAAAGTTTGGGAAGATAGATGAAAGAATGTTTTATACATGGATAGGCGTAACAGTAATACGGCTCGGCTGCCCGCCCAATATAAAACACCTAGGTCACATGATTACTCGACTAATCTATAGGTTAGGTTAGTTTAGAATTATGTCAAGGTATCAGGGTTAATTCCATTTGAATATTTACTTTCCAAAATTGAAAATTTACATAATTGGTAATGGAAAAGTAAATAATAAAACGAATGGTAAAAATATTCGGAATAACAACGTTATATCAAAGAACCATTCGATAAAATAACGTTATTCCATACAAATGTTATACTAAACAATTTTTCGACTAAACCATATTATGCTAAATAATTTCGATTAAACAATTTTCGACGTTGGTATGCAAAAAAATATATGGCGAAACAAAAATAGGCCAAACAATTTTAGACCAACCGATATACACCCGAGGTTCAGGTAATCAGTATGACATTCTACGTTGGTGCATATAAACAACAATAGCAAATGTCGAAGAAGTTTGTCATTCAGAATGAATATGAATACCTATAGCTAGGTGAAGCAGTTCCACTGCGTATTTACATTTGGGTCTTTTGAAGAAGAAGAAGACGAAATTTATTCAAAGAGGAAGCACACAGAGCGAAAGTAACAATGTTGTACAGTTTTGACGCAAGTCATAAACCGACTATGATGCGTTAACGCGTGTTTGCTATTGGGTTTATAGTAGGTGAAAAATACGAGTATAATAATGCCAGCGTTTTAACCACTATGTCTTCTACACAAATTGTGATTGTCTGTCAAATATTCCACCATATGATACATACATACATACAATCACGCCTCTTTCCCGTAGAGGTAGGCACAGACCACTTCCTTCCACTTGCTACGATCCAGACAAACTTCCCTCGCTTCCTCCACACTCATAAGTCTCTTCATACACGTGCGTACCATAAAATAAAGCTAAAAAAGTACGTGCAATAAAGTACTTACATGGAAACCCAAGTGACCCGCGATCTTGAAAGAGCAGATGACGACCAAAATCGTCTCCACGACGAAGATGTCCTTCTCAACGTATGCCAAGGCGATGAGGCCGATACCTGGTGGGATACAACCTGAAGGAAGAATATACTATGAAAATAATTGATGCAGAGATAGCCGAAAATGGATATAAAGGTACATTTTATTCCAGACAGCTCCAAGCGACAATCGACTTCTACGTAGAGCCAAAAGTTAATAATTTAATAGTTTTTAAGGTTTCTCTAAGCAAGTTATTTTTGTATTAAAATTATTTGGATTTCATAAAATACAACTCTGCTAAGCTTATTTATCTACTATACAGACATTGCTACGTGAAGCGACCAAACACCGGTATCATCATATTTTATCCTGGGCTGTATATTATATTCAATTCAATAGAAATGGCCAATCATGTAGTTAAGCAAACCAATAACGGTATTACCTGCTTTAACCCCATACTTTTGAAAATAAAACTTTAGGTATTTTTATTCTATCGTATTTAAGTAATATTAATCTTAGTTTAGTTATTTCAATTAGACATTAAGTATTTCTTTATGACATGTGATGTTGTTTTCTTTGAAATAAATATACTTTTATACTTTTCTTTTGAAGATAGAGGATGTTCTTATCATTTATATACTCGTATTTACGTAACCTGTTATCATGCTATTTATTTATCTTAAGTTTTAACTAAAGACTATTTTTAACCTCCGAAGCAAAGATAGAGAGAAAAAATACATTTATTTAAAAAAAGTTATTTATGTGATTTTACTCATTGGGTAACGTACTTTCGATATCAGTTTAAAGTTTTCTGATATCTGTTATATTTACAGAATAATCGCCTGGCTACACTTAACGAATACACCCTATATATCTTAAAAAGACACGTTGTTGTGTCAAATAGTACTAATCATTTATTAAGCTAAGCATTTAGACTACTCAAGAGGTTTTGGAAACAAACTCAAGGGTCCTTCACTTGCCCATAGTTTGAGCGAACTTCCTGGTGTTGGTAACGCTGAGGTACTTCTTGACCACGAGCATGTCCGCCAGCCAGCTCCAGAAGAAGTTGACCAGCCACATGACGAAGAACGGGAGCGCTGTGAGGAGACCGTTCTGGAAAGTAATCGAAATATGTCCCCTCAGAAAAGCCTAAAACTGCACGCTATTTGTAAAGTTGCTCTAGTAGATACACATTCTTCTAAAACTATATTGTTTTGTTATAAGATCAGTAAATCTACGACCTTATTCTAAGTACAATGATTTCCATGCACTTACGTAAGTTGTTTCTGCATGTACGTTGATAAAATGGTTGAAGATTATTTCTTTTATCAAGTGTTTTTTATTAACCTTTTGAACGCCATACGTCGAATACAAAATGTGCCACCCGCACGCCAAACATGTTTGCTATGCTATGCAAATTACACCTTATTGCCACCAAACAAAGTCTCTTTTAATCTTGAATTCTTGTCGGCTGTATCCGACGTGGCGTCAGTGGCACGACTTTTAGTTGACGGCCAGAGCCGACTGTGGCGTTGAAAAGGTTAAAGAAGAAAGGAAACTATCTATCTTATTAGGAAATACCAGAAAATTACAGGCCTTTAAAGACAATAACATTCTAAAACATAGTGGAAAGAGATCAGAAAATTTGGCATCCAGAAGTAGTAGTACGGAATTAACTGAATGCAACAGCGATACTACTAATATTCATTTAATCATTCTTCTACTTTAATATTATATTATATCACAGCCACGATAGCTCACAGTACCTTTACCTGTGTAAACAAAGGGAATCTAGTCTAATGAAACCACATTTAAACTAGGAGTACCTCAGGGCTTTATCTTGGGTCCTTTCCTGTTCTTATTTAACATAAATCACTTATTTTCTATAGTTTTACATAAAACCACTCTTTAGGTTACTTACTGCTTTAATGTTGACCTTCATGACCTTATCCATGAAAGCTGGTACTTCTGTGTACAGTGTCAGCTGACCCCAGGTATGTCCGATGTGGGCTATTACGATGGCCCACAGTCCTTTGCAACGCAACAGCCTTTTCCATGGCACTTTTCGGTGTTTCTATAAAAATATATCAAAATTATGTTTGCCAATACTGTTTGAAAGTTTACCTTTACTTGATATTTGACATAGTAGCTTGCACGGAAAACTCACTTATGTAAATAGGCACAGTGAAAATATTGTATGATTAAACCACGCAAGCAAATTTCTTAATAGCGTTTCGTCAGATGCCTGGAAGCAGATTGCAGAGCTATATTGGGAAGACATGAATAACTTTTTGTCTCATGAATGTTACATTTAAACATCCTGTTACAAACACATCCATACATTTGGGTCACTCCGTCCCAGCGCCTCCTCAATATATCGTCTCTCAGCGACTGAGATGCTCCTGTGCTCAGCGGGGGAGTCAGCCCCAAGGAACCAGAGAGCAGTTCCAACGATGCCGCTCAGGATGCCGTAGAAGCGGAAGATGCCGGGCCATCCTAGAGGCGAGGCTGCGATGAAACCCGTGATTGGCATACCCAGGACTGTTCCAAGAGCTTGACCTGAGAAGTTATAATTTCATTTGGTGATTTATTTCGAGATGACAATAAGGCGAATGAATTGTTCTGAACATAGCAAAGTCATCATGTACTAACGTAGATCTGTCGTAAGCTGTACATTTCGTTGCTATAGCTATAAATAATTCTTTATTACTTTTTCTTACTGTATGTATTAATTATAATAAATGTGAATATATGTGTGAGTATACCACGTGTCCCAAAACTCAACGATAAGCCGGCACCAGAGGATGGAGCTGCTTATGATTAGTCGAGAAAAAATAAGGAAAAAAATATATCTTTTCCTTATTGGTATTGGTATTGGTAGTATCTTGACGTGTAAAAGTGCCCGAGCGGCCTACTTACTAAATAAATTTCTTTTATCTTTTTTATCTTTTTTATTTTTTCTCGACTAATCATAAGCAGCTCCATCCTCTGGTGCCGGCTTATCGTTGAGTTTTGGGACACGTTGTATAAGAGGAAGTCTGAAAGTGACACCGGTGACGGAAAAGTTGTGTGGAAATCAGTTGTCATGGTATGGGCATGTTATGAGGAGGAATGAGGAAAATATCATCAGGAAAGTTTTGAGTATGAATGTGGATGGCTATAAAAGCAGGGGAAGACCAAAGAAACGATGGATGAACTGTGTGAAAGATGATATGGCTAGAAAGGGAGTGACTACCGAGATGACGACTAATATAGAAGTATGGAAGAAAAATACATGTTGTGCCGACCCCAAATAAGTTGGGATAAGGGCAGGAGAATGATGATGATGATAAAATGTGAAAGTGATTTTATTTGTTTGTTCTGCCTTCAAGGTTCCACTCTTTATCCGGTATGGAAACAGATATAGGGTACTTTATGTTGCGAGGGAGTCGCGATAAACGACTTCTAGGCGGACGTAAAATCTAGTTCCTCCATTATAATACTGAAACTGGTCCCAAGTTCCAACCAACCTCCGTAAGCAAATGCAGTCAACCGCCCTCGCTCCTCCAGCGGCGTCCACTTCCCGAACGCCGTGTGCATCCCCGGGATAAAGCAGGACTGGCTCAGGCCTTGCAGTATCCGGCAGATCACCGCTAATATCCAATCTCCCTTGAAAATAGTGTATGTACTAGTACAGTTTTTATTTGATCACGAAAAGGTAACTAATCATACCTATCGTAAAGTTCATCATTCCAATTTTTAGGTAGTGTCTCTATTCCACTCTTTAATTTAAAAACCATAGGTATGGCCATAAAGTTTCAGATCGTTACCATATTCCTTGGTCTAAAAACGATTTAAAAAACTTTTTTCACATAGAGTGGAAAAGAGACCCCTGGGCCCTTAGGCAGTTGTCTCACCGCCGGCGAGGAAGCGATTAAGGAGACGAACAAAAGATTTACATCACGCGTCAATTAAAAACACACATATTTAATCGCTCGCTCTACTCGCTTCTCGCTCATCGTCGGCGGTGGACCAAGAGCCTTATTCTACATTGATTTCACTAGCCATAGGGTAGTTCATGACTGGGGTGCCTTGTCCTAGAATTGACACTATTGACTCAGGTCTTGCCTGCAGGAACCCGTCCACGCCGGATATAGGCCTTTCCCCACCATGATCCCCTATCATCCACCATTTAATTTTGATTCCCTACCGTCCAGCAGTGGACGTGTTTCGGCTGACAACAAGATACTGTCACATCCAAAGACTTACGTAATAAACTGCCCATGGCATGCAAAAGGACACGACTGCGTTGACAGCCAGGGCTCCGGTGAGGAGGTACCGAGTCCCGAACCGGTGCGCGAGCTGGCCTGCTGGGATCTGCAGGATCATGTAGCCCCATGAGAATGAGGCTAGGATCGCGTCCTGCGTCTTCTTGCTCCATTGGAATGTTGGAAACTATAATTTGAAAATGGTACCTTAGTTGTGTTGGGACCTTGTGCAGGGCTCGCCTGGATCGCTACCACCATCTCATCCTTTAATTTACCGCCAACGATAAAAAGATAAAAGATAAAAGATGTTTATTCAGTAAGTAGGCCGCACGGGCACTTTTACACGTCAAAAATCTACCAGCGCTTCGCAAGAGACCACTGCTGAGAAGAAACGCCGCAAGAAACTCAACAGTCAGTCTTTTTTTTTTTAAATTACTTATACAATTATAGAACTTAACCTAGCATTATATAAAACAATGAATTTAACATTAAAATATATATATCATGCGTAGTTGAGCAGGAAAATGTGTCAAAACTCAGTATGTTCAGATGAACTCTTAAATAGTAATAATAATAATTATATATATATATATATATATATATATATACACATATACTTACCCATGACGGTGCAAAACAACCACATACTTTTGATACATTCTCCTACAGAAACCGTGTCCCCTAGACAATAATTATACCTACAATGTTTAGATATTTTCCTGACTAAGCTATTACTAAGTTATTTAGGTGTTTAATTTAGGCCAAGCATTTTTATCTGTTAGATAGTCCTCGACCCTATAATAAGCTTTCGACATCAACGACTTTTTCAAGTATTTTTTAAGTGCTGGAAATGATAACTTTAAAACTTCGTCAGGTAATTTATTATAGAAATGAATGCATTGACCAACAAATGATTTATATACCTTACGGACACGAAATTTTTTAATAGCAATTTTATTTTTATTTCTTGTATTCAAATTATGTATATCACAATTCTTAACAAAAGAGTCTTGATTTTTAATGACATAAATAATATTCTCATAAATAAATTGTGACGCTACTGTCAAAATACTAATTTCTTTAAATAGTAATCTTAAGGAATCACGGGAGTTTAGGTTATATATGGAACGAATGGCTCTTTTTTGTAACACGAATATAGTCTGTATGTCAGCAGCTTTTCCCCAAACCAGAATACCGTACGACATAACACTATGAAAATAACTATAATAAACTAAGCGAGCTGTCTCAACATTGGTAAGTTGCCTGATTTTCCTAACAGCATAAGCTGCCGAACTTAATTTACCTGCTAGTACTGCTATATGGGGACTCCATTGCAAGTTTTTGTCTATAGTTATCCCTAAGAAAAGCGCCTTGTCCACCATCTCCAACCACTCATCATTTAGAAATATACTAGATTCTACCGGTCTAACATTAGGCAAAACGAACCTAACACATTTAGTTTTCTTAGTGTTAAGTAGCAAATTGTTAATAGTAAACCAATTAAGTACTTTAACCAGCGTGGCGTTTATCCTACTGTAATCGACGGATTTTCGGTCCACCTTGAAAATTAATGAAGTATCATCAGCAAATAGCACAATATCACAAAGGTTATCTACCGTGGGTGGTAAGTCATTTATATAGACCAGAAATAAGAAAGGACCTAATATAGAGCCCTGAGGCACACCTAATTTAACAGTTGCTCCAATGGACTGTGTTTGGTTTACAACAACCGTTGTAAACCAAAGTGAGTAGTGTTCGCATTGTTGTGGCGATAAGATCACACTCGCGATTTGCGGGCGAGTTGAAAGCGAGACGAGCGCGCAGCGAGTTCGCTGCGAGCACGTAAGATTTCGCCGCGACCGCGTCACGATTACGCCGCGAGCGTGCAACGAGTTATCTGTGTACTCGCGGGAAAATCCCAACTCTAGACGCGGGGAACTCGCTGCGCGCTGGCGGCGAAATCGTTACGTAGTCCTCAAAGTTGGAAATGCATTTGCAGTCTTAGGATTGCTAACTCTTGTACGATTTTGTTTAAGAGCTCACCGCAAGGCCCGTTGCGTCCAGGAATTTAAAGATGCTTTGGGCAGTGAGAAGATGTATCTCTTACGGGTGGGTCCATGATATGTCGCCGTAGGTGGAAAAGTAAAGCTTTTGCGCATTAGTGTTCCGCATGAGGATTAATTTCATGAATGACTAGTGTAAAAATTGTGTCAAAACACAATATTATTTTTAGAATGGGTATACAAAAGCAGTACCGGAAACTCACAAAGCACCGTTATCTAGATAGATGGTGTTATCAGTGACGCTTGATGAGAAAATGATTATAAAAGATAACAAAGAAAGACAAGAGCAAACTAATTAATTGTAATCAAAGGCTCGTTCCAGTGGCCGTTTTTAACCGAATTAAAAGAGAGTTCGACTGTATGTTCAACGTTCACCAATTTCTCCGTCAAAGGTAGACCGATTTTAAAAAATATTTTTTGTTTGGTTCGGTATACTCCCGAGGTAGTCCCAATGTCATTTTTTAAAACATTAAATTTTTTAGGGTTCCGTATTGTCTTATATGCGACCGTCGTCTGTCTCGGATGATTTTCTCAAAAACTATAGAAGTTTAAAATTTTGCAATCAGGTCGTGACGACGCGCAAATAAACAATAGAAACTTATAATTAAATTGGAATTTAGTTTGATTAATTGATAATAAATTAAATAAATAAATATAATTAAGATAAAAAAAACAAATCGACGACAGGAACTTTTTTATAAGCTTAAAGGTTTGTCTCAAAAGCTTACTATTTTTGTTTTTTTTTATTCTTCATTAATTATTGAGAAAATTACTTAACGAATTTCAGCGGATGGCTAAAGAGCTTAAACGCAACATGATCTTTTTTACCCCACAGCTAGTGCTAGATTTATAAAACAAAACGTGGCTACAAACAAATTGTCGTCATTCCGACCTAGCCCAAAGCGGTAGGAAGGACTAAAAACTGATAATATTCAATAATTTGTCCTCTTACCTATAAACATGATTTTTACCAGATACCTTTTTCGAAAAATATTTTTCTATTAAAGTATGTAATTATTAACTTTTCAAGCCCATTTATTGACCTACGCTAACTCCTTTCGTAGAAAAATCCGTTGTCGGTTAAGTAAAGAAATTATCAGCGGTTCCAACCGTTGCAAATTGTTAATAAAAATAACAAATTAAATACTTACTGGATCGTGATACAAGATTCCATTCAACAGACCGACACTGGCTGTATCAGTTTCATCACCAATCCCAGTTGTATTAGCAATGATTGTATTGTCATGAAACCCATTCACCATGGCGACTAGAGACACTCCCATACACGCCCTCATGCTGTAGGCTACCGTTAAACAGAAGAACAGGATAACGGTCTGTTGGTGCCTGTAGCCAATTCCTGGAATTTATTCATATTCATATTCAATTCATTGAATCCATGGTATTTACAGTGGTCTTACAGCGTAATAGTTATAGTGCTGAACATGGACCCTATTAGGGTATAGCAATATTGAAAACTAAATAATTTAGATTAAACTACATATAGGTAACAGAATTAGTATTAAACTAAAGATCAAGCTATCTTTCTGTATACTTCTTCTTTTTTTTAAATAACTTTCTTATACTGCATTTAAGTACCTTATTAATTTTCTAGGTAATCTTGTAATTAGAAAGTTTAAGGATAGTAAAGTTTCTTAAGTATATACTAGGTGTCCCAGAACTTGACTTTAATATAGGGATAAGAAAGCCCCTTCTATACTGGTCAAGAATATAGTTTTAACTTTGCAATATGTTAATTAGTTTAGGAGTTATTAAGGTTTTAATGGTACTGGTAAAGCAAAGTTCCTTGCGGTACACCTTTGCCTCCCTTGGCTTAAAATAGCTACAATTTGTGATTCTAAAACTTATATCCAATTCTCGATAACGTACTACATATTTGCACATTAACATCACAATCAACAAATTTTTCAATTTTGATATTCAAGGTTTACTTTCTCATGTCATTGTCATTGATAGCTTTCTTTGCACAACGGTTTAGGTTGCAAAGACCGTTCAAATTACAATTCAAATTAATTTTATTGCATGGTTATTTCACTCACCAATTTTTTTTGGTGACTCCTCAATCGTCATTTGGCCTACATTCTGATCCTTTTCTGTTTTATCCTCTTGTTTATCCATAACGTCATCACTACTAAATAACTTCGGCATTTAAATAATTTACAAGGGCTGTATGGCTACTAGGTATGTGGTAGCTATCAGTATTATAACGAGGAGAAGTAAAACTATCATTTAATATACAGGTTTTCTTATCATTTAAACAAAGACTTTATGTTTGCGCATGCTTTGCTATTTTAATTAAATAAGTCTGTTGATTTCAAGGTTTGTGAAGATTATTTCAATTGTAAATAGAATCTCCTGATAATTTTTGACGACACGCAATTGAAAAACTTCAAGGCTACCCATACCTACTCATAATTGTGGCCACTTTCTGATTGACGATGAATGGGTTCCTACCCTCACGATTTGGACTAACAGCCCGGTGAAGATCACTGGAATCAGGGGACCAAGCGTTGTGGCGATCCTTGGAGAAGGCCTTTTTCCAGCGTCTATCCTCTGCTGCGTGGACCTGCGGGTGATAGATCGGGGGGTCTGTCGCCTTCTTTGGTCCACTGGACTGGGGGCGCCCTGAATTCTACCGGGGCGCTCTTTGAATGTCGGAGCCCGCGCTAGGCGGTCCTGCCGGCAAGGGTCGTAGTCGAATGCGCAAGCAGAACCTGCGACCCTCGCCAACAACGGCGTGGAGGAAGAATCGCTGGGTTTTAGTGGGTATCCCGCTCTCGGTTGGTGATTCCCACATTACCACCTTGGGCTCCCCCAGACGCAGATGATCTGCATAAAAGCATTTTCCGAACGTCCAAAAGCCTATGTCCAACCGAGTAGGTCTGTCAGCTGATATGACGATGATGACTGACCTGAACCAAAGGAATTTATAGAACTGACTTTGCGTCCTGTGATCAGTTTGTTTAGCGTTGGTCTTGAAAGTGCTTAGGTTCAAAATGATCATCTGGCTGGAATCATTTCTTCACTATCTTATTATTTACATGCCTTAATAAAATCTAACATGAGTTTTTTTTGTTAATCATTATTATAAAACCGGACCGTTTCGCAATAATTTCTCTGTGTCTTGTTCTTTTTGTATCTATGTAGTGTGATTTTGTATTTTTGCGAATAAATGTCTCTTTATCTTTATCTTTATAAAGTTCAGGAACACTTCTTGCTATTGAAATGGGCTAATACATAATGTACCAGGTGGCAATGCAATAGTATGGTATCTATGAGCGGATCCAATGATGGAACCGAAAGGTGGTAAAAGAATCTCCGATATAAGTACCCAACGATTACCAAGTTTGGACGCGTTAATTTGGTCTCTATAAACAGCTTAAAACTGTGTAAAAAGGACCAAATATCTAATCTATTATAGTCAAATTAAATTGGCAACTTAAGCTCAAACTAATGACTTGTCAAATGCCTTATAAACTAAACGATTAACACAAGCACAGTCAGGTAACAACACAATATTTATTTCGATATCTCTGTATTCAATGTTTACAGAGATATCTAGGTAAGTAGATGTAAATGTATGAATTTTGATGCGAAAGCAAATAACCGCATGATTTTGACAGCATTAAATACTCTTTCATATCCTTTGCATTGAATTGCACAATGATAAGTAATTTTCATCATTTTATTGGTTACTAATTGGTCTATTTAAAACTGATTTTTTACTTGATTCATTTTAACAACTTTGTTTACCGTTATCTAAGACCCATGGTACAAGCCTAGAGCTTACTTTGGGATTAGGTCAATTTGTGTGAGATGGTCCCCTGATCTTAATATTATTATTTATCTTAGTGTAATCCCTAATATCTTCCTCATAATCATCATGATCCTCTTGAACCCCAATAGAGATAGATAGATAAATACGATACATAAAACGTTAATTTGATCTTTCAATCACACATACAATTATCATGAGTTTAAAAGAAACAATATCAAACAAACTTACAAATAAGGTAGGTACAATCTCAATCACATGTGTGCGTCGCAGCAGTACAAAAACGTCATGAATCAGCGTATAGCATTGCTCTAGTGAGCAAAAAACTGGTATTCTACTATGTAATACATAAATTACATTGGGCATAGAGATTTTAAACTTTGATTGAAAAGCAAGATTCATAATTCGAACTGACGAAATTTAAACTCCGCTGAGGCCACTGTACTATCACTATCATCATGAAGTCAACTGAAAACGTCATCAGTGCGTCGTTTACATCGTAACTGATAAACTAATCAAACATCATTTCTTCTGTACCATATTCTAGGTTTTGCCCGCGCCTTTGTCCGCGTAGAATAAGTAATTTAGATATTCCACGGGAACAGTGATTTATTTCGACATTTAAGTTAGCGTGTGTTTTAATCTAGGGTATGAGCTATCTCCATCAATATCCGTTAAGCGTAAAGGAGGAACAAACATACTAACTTAACACCGCACAGGAGGGGTAGTTGGTTCCACAGTATCACTGTAAAAATAATAAAATAAATGTTTAAAAAAACAAAAAACCGCCTTCAAAAAGCAAAAAATAACTTCTTTAAAATGGTAGGTAAATAGGTCAGTCCAACTGAAGTCTGCTTTTGGTTAAAATATTGTTGGACGCCGACTTCAGTTGGACTGACCTATTTACCTACCATTTTAAAGAAGTTATTTTTTGCTTTTTGAAGGCGGTTTTTTGTTTTTTTAAACATTTATTTTATTTTATACTTTTTAGTGATCCTATTTATGCTGTTACGTAGCTCCACTTCTAAATATTAATAAGAAACCATAGAACATTTCAAGCTCGCCGCAGACAACGCCGCGGGAATGTCATAGTCATATTTAAACCTAAATGTGCTTCGTCATAGTCGCTCAACTTCCTTTATCGAAATATCTTATCGCCACCCTTGAAATAGGTACCGTTAAGGAGTTCCGGTGGCCATCTGTGGTCTTCATCATCAGTTCCACTTCACCATATAGTACTTTTCAAAAGCAAATGCATGAGTTACAGTGAAAAATACCAAAATCGCTATAGGTGTGCCTATAATATTTGAGGAGTTCTCTTGATTTCTCCATGATCCCATCATCAGATCCTGACGTGGTGACAATGGGACCAACTAGAAAGTATACCTATTCGAACAACGAAAAAATTTTTCAAATCGGTCCAGTGGTCTTCGAGTAATCGGGGAACATACATAAAAAAAAAAAAAAAAAAAAAAAAAAATATCCCGACGAATTGAGAACCTCCTCCTTTTTTTGAAGTCGGTTAAAAATAAATAGTTTCGTTTTAAGCAAGTTTGTAAGTTCACTTTTTTTTATTTACTATTTCAAAACGAGCAGTGAATCACTTCCCTTGTTAATATAATTTTAAAAAGTAAAGTTTGTAACAAGGAGTATTGTAGAAACGTTATTTTTATTTGAAAAAGAACAGTTAAAGTTTATTAACCGACTTCAAAAAAAGGAGGAGGTTCTCAATTCGTCGGGTATTTTTTTTTTTTTTATGTATGTTCCCCGATTACTCGAAGACCACTGGACCGATTTGAAAAATTTTTTCGTTGTTCGACTGGGTATACTTTCTAGTTGGTCCCATTGTCACCACGTCAGGATCTGATGATGGGATCATGGAGAAATCAAGAGAACTCCTCAAATATTATAGGCACACCTATAGCGATTTTAGTATTTTTCACTGTAACTCATGCATTTGCTTTTGAAAAGTACTATATGGTGAAGTGGAACTGATGATGAAGACCACAAATGGCCACCGGAACTCCTTAACGGTACCTATTTCAAGGGTGGCGATAAGATATTTCGATAAAGGAAGTTGAGCGACTATGACGAAGCACATTTAGGTTTAAATATGACTATGACATTCCCGCGGCGTTGTCTGCGGCGAGCTTGAAATGTTCTATAGTTTCTTATTAATATTTAGAAGTGGAGCTACGTAACAGCATAAATAGGATCACTAAAAAGTATAAAATAAAATAAATGTTTAAAAAAACAAAAAACCGCCTTCAAAAAGCAAAAAATAACTTCTTTAAAATGGTAGGTAAATAGGTCAGTCCAACTGAAGTCGGCGTCCAACAATATTTTAACCAAAAGCAGACTTCAGTTGGACTGACCTTTTGCTTTTTGAAGGCGGTTTTTTGTTTTTTTTAACTTACTGTAGAAGAACGCAATGTATTCGTCAAGGTAATGTTCATGGTATTTGTACTTTTGACGGGTGGCATACAGATTGTCCCAGAACTTAACGTAAATATTACCTACGGTATAAGAAAGAAAGCCCATTCTATACTAGTCAGTCACAAATATAGTTCTCTAACTTTCCGATAAGTGAATCAATAAAGTTTTTATGATTAGTGGCGAAGAGTGATGACATTTAATCCTTAGTAACGCCGTAATATATTCTTAAACATTAACTTATTTAACACTAGCTGTTGCCCGCGACTCCATACGCGCACAAAAGTAAAACATAGCCCACGTTACTCAGGGTTAATGTAGCATCCTAATGGTGAAAGAATTTTTGAAATCGATCCATTAGTTTTTGAGTATATTCGTTACAAACATACACACACACATCATCATCATCATCATGGCAGCCGAAAGACGTCCACTGCTGGACATAGGCCTCCCCCAAGGCTCTCCACTCAGACCGGGAGACGAGCTGTAGGTAGGCCTCCACAAAAACACACACACAAAAATACAAATCTTTCCACTTTATAATATTAGTATAGTATAGAAGTATAGATAGTTTAGATTAGTATATTATAGATATAGATAAATCTGTACTTTCTATTTCTCGTTTCTCATTCGATAAATTTCAGTCTTTGTACTGAATAAAAGTTACTCTGGGCCAAGTTAGCATCTTATTTCAAAAGTTGGCTCGGTTAATTACTTGTCCCTTAATATTTACTTCAAGTTTTGGGACAACCTATAGACAAGGGTTTGTACCAACTTTATCACATTAACGTATTTTACAATCTTGTTTGACATTGCTTTTATGTCTGTAAAGCGACAAGGTTCAAAGTTGCTACTACGTTCATGTTGACTGTACAATGGTGGAACTATGCGGCCAGTAACAACCTGGCAGGCCTGACAAAAGTCTCACAGACTGACATACAGCCTTCAAAAACGCTGGTAGATTTTGGACGTGTAAAAGTGCCCGTGCGGCCTACTTACTGAATAAACTTTCTTTTATCTTTTTATCTTTATCAAACAAATAACATCATCATGTATTGCGTGGCCTAAACTCTGACCCTCCGACATAAAAAGTCAAATATTACTCGTATTAGTTTAATCTATGTATGGACGACCGCTGTACGTTGGACAGATGACCTACAGGGGCACGTTTTATAAAGCTACAAGTAACAATTTTACAGGTGTAAACTGGCAACACTGCTCAATTGGCTGGTCGTCATTGGTCGAGGTTGTGTCAAATCGGAACTTGTAACCTGTAAATTGTAATTTGTAGCTTTATAAAATAGGCCCCAGCTGGTGGTAGAAGTCGGTGGATGCAGGCCGGATTGGATCGTTCTCGGTGGAAATCAAAAGGGGAGGCCTACGTTCAGGCAGTGGACGACTACGGGCTGAAATTAAGATGGAATGATGAATCTATGTATTTGCGTGTTTGTGTGTCTGTCTGTCTATCTGTGGGATCGTAACTCCCAAACAGATGGACCGATTTGGACGCGGTGTTATTTAAAAGAAAGCTGATTTAATCGGGATGGTTCTTAGCTAGGTTTCATGAAAATTGGTTGGGCCGTTTAAGAGATAATAATATCATCTCTAGAAGTAGACCTCGCCATTATAACGTGGGTTTTAACCTATTCAGTTAGACTTGTACTATACAGGTTATTAATCTGTGACTTGTACGGTCTAAGTCATAAATATACCTCTACCTGTAAAAAATATAAAAAGATAAAAGAAGTTCATTCAGTAAGTAGGCCGCACGGGCACTTTTACACGTCCAAAATCTACCAGCGCTTCGCAAGAAACCACTGCTGAGAAGAAACGCTGCAAGAAACTCAACATTCAGTCGTTTTTTAAATATTACTTATACAATTGTAAAACTTAACCTAGCATTATATAAAACAATGAATTTAACATTAAAATATATATATCATGCGTAGTTGTGCAGGAAAATGTGTCAAAACTCAGTATGTTCAGATGAACTCATAAATAGTAATAATAATAGTAATTAAATATATAATTATATATATATATATATATATATATATATATATATATATATGTGTGTGTATTTAAATACATTATATATACATATTCTTACCCATGACGGTGCAAAACAACCACATAGTTATGATACATTCTCCTACAGAAACCGTGTCCCCTACACAATAATTATTATACCTACAATGTTTACATATTTCCCTGACTAAGCTATTATTAAGTTATTTAGGTGTTTAATTTAGCCCAAGCATTTTTATCTGTTAGATAGTCCTCGACCCTATAGTAAGCTTTCGACATCAACGACTTTTTCAAGTAATTTTTAAGTGCTGGAAATGATAACTTTAAAACTTCGTCAGGTAATTAATTATAGAAATGAATGCATTGACCAACCAATGATTTATATACCTTACGGACACGAATTTTTTTAATAGCAATTTTATTTTTATTTCTTGAATTCAAATTATGTATATCACAATTCTTAATAAAAGAGTCTTGATTTTTAATAACATAAATAATATTCTCATGAATAAATTGTGACGCTACTGTCAAAATACTAATTTCTTTAAATAGTAATCTTAAGGAATCACGGGAGTTTAAGTTATATATACTTAGAACGAATGGCTCTCTTTGTAACACGAATATAGTCTGTATGTCAGCAGCTTTTTGTCTGTGCGTTCCCAAGGCCTCTAAAATATCTACACGCCGCCCCTATGCTACTGATAATAAGGGCTATGTTTTGATGCACGATATTACTGCTTTTGACTGCATGCGCTGGAGCGCAGTCGATCGCGTGCAGCAATTGATCGCCAACAGAAAGATGAGAGAAATGAAAAGATTCATTTGTTTGCAGCTATCATATTCCCTGAGGAAGCCTTCTGTTTGTGACAGTGTGGTTGCTAACAGTAAGGCAACAAGATGTATCCTACCTTTACTGAGAAAATAACCTTTGAGAAAACCTAGGTCCAGCTTGTATTGATTATTATGTATGTAAACACTCTATTGTTCAAAACACAGAATTACACGATTTACAGATTAGGAATGGCGAAATTAACTTTTTATTTTTTTCTGTCTTTTAGCTAACGAGATGATATTGATATGGCAGCAAAAAATGCTCACAATCGCAAAACTGAATTGACTTATTTTATCTGCTATTATAGTATTTGTTATTTCAGACGAGACGAGTTGAATTCTGCTAACGTTCACGACCACTTTTTTATTTATATTATTATTATAATTACAAGTAAGTACTTACACAAACTTGAGATTAACGTGTACAATGGCTAACTTATCCCCTTATATCTTCCAGGTAATCTGACTATGATCGAGGAAACTGTACAGTCAAGGGTAAAAAAAAAAATGTATGTATGTGAATGTGTGTGTTTTATAATTTTAGTTGTCATTTGTCGTTTTAGTTAATATCGCATTCGTATATTCTGTAGCGCTCCATAAAAAATAGGGGTACGGAACACTACACGGGATGGTTGCGATAAAACCACCAGCACGTTAATTTAGACCTGTAAAAGTAAAATAAAACCGAACGAATTTTTAACGAGGTTATATTATTATTAGGGAACAAATAAAGATTAAATTAAAATAAATTACAATGCTATTATAAAACTAGATTAGCAGGCTGACACAGATCTCAACTTTTGGTAACCGAAACGAATAATATAACGAGGTTTGCGGTTTGTCACACAATTAAAGCTATTTAAATTAAAGTACAGCGCCTTATAAAAGTAGACGTCCACCTCAGGACACGGTCAGGCCAAAACTTGTATAAAATTTTATTAAGGTAAAACTGAACTACGATAAATCCCATCAGAAAAAGTTGAAGAAGCGCTTCATGATAAAAACTGATGAGTTCGGAGTGAAAGGAAATACAGGTATAATTTTTAGGTGTTAGACGGTAAAAAAGGTACTGTTACGTATTTAAAATTATGGCCGAAATATTATCCAAAGGTAACCTACATCGGTTGGGGTGGAGTTCGCGGACTCCTAACTTAGAATTTAGAAAGCTAAAAGTTTGCGATATATAGGACTATCCTGTACAATTCCGTTGTCGCCGACTTGCCGCCGAACGTAGTCATCTGTAGAGCTGCGTTTGCCGCAACTGACGCTGCGGGTAAAATCTGCGGGCACTACCGCAGTCGACGAGCCATCGCCCAGCGAACTCGTTGGCGAATCACACGGTGAACTGCTAAGCCACCCGTCCAGATCTTCCGCTGGGTAGTGAAGAGACGTGTGATATGGGGTAAGCGGAGGTGCTGAAAAGAACACCTTTACTCACAAAGTAGAACAGGCAAGATGGGAGATGGCTTCCTAAAGAAGGGGAGCAGTGAAAGCAGAACGGCATCAAAAGCCAACTCACCCGCTATCCGGACACACGGAGGACAACAGCACTATATCGATCCGTCTATAATAGACTCCATGGCGTTGGAACAACGGCGTTAGCGTAACTGAACATTACCGGACGCGGCACTCGAATAAGGCTTATTTAGTTTTAATGCAGAAAAGATTCCATCGAATACGAATAGATTCGATCAAATTCTCCAAAGTATCAAGGCGAGAGTACGAGATTGAATGACAGTATTATTACAAGGATCGGATTTAACAAAAACGAATTCAAAATTCAAAACTGGCAGTAGAAATGTCTATCTCTATCCGGTCAATGAACAAGTCCATAATACCAAAAAGGCTGAGAAACGAAAAAAGCGAAATAATTTAGCGATAATTAACGCGAACCAACGCGATTTGTAGCGGTAATGCTACAATTCGCACTCTGAACTTTCGCATTCATATATTCGCGCTCTGAACATTCGCATTCGCATTCTCGTTTGCGAATGTGAAAGATATGACATTCGTAACATCCCTACTTATAGCTTGCACGCTTCATTGTTGGCTTTACTTTCTGCTACGCAAGCTTTACTGTGGGATCACCGAGCGAGAGCTTTCAGACAGCCCTTTGTCTCTACCAATCCCCACTCTTTGTTGTTTTTAAAGGGGGTCTCTTGGCACTTTAAATGTAAATTAATTCGATTGCCTACACCCAACAAAGGCTGGCTTTAGGACACCTACATTAAGATTCCGCTCGAGTTTCCGTGAAGCATCACACTTATAAACCGTTTTTTAATTTGTAAGTATTACTTAACTTGTAAGATTATGAGACTTTGAATGTACTTATTTGTGGTTAAATTTAGCGCAATTTAACCTACTTTAAGGAAAGAATTTAGTTTTGATGTGTGTTGTAGAAAAACTAATTTATGTTATTTCGAACTTAAATTTTTGGGTATATTGTTGGTACCTAGTAGGGTACTTTAACTGTCACAAATTGAAATTAATACACATAAGTATAGTGTATTGATACAATTATTTATAATTTTATGTAACGGATCAATATAAACATGTAAAATGACCAAGGATCAAAAATATCCCTACATCCTCTAGTACATGGCACGCGGTGTAAACATGGCAAAAAAAACAATGTATTACAGTCATTTTTGATCCTTCCATATTTTTGATGTGCGTAATTGTATTCACCTCTATAATAAGTTAGTTTATGATTTCGTTTTAATTCCTGGTTAAAGACTGAAAACCAGCAGAGTTGCTGAGTCTCATTGCCATTTTACCACACATGCTATAATGCTGGTAACTGCGTTTCATATGAAACGTAATTATCCACGACACTTCGCTGTTGACATATAAAGCTGGGTCCACATTTGTATCATTTTCTTCTTCTTCTTCTTCTTAATGTGCCTCTCCGACTAGCGAAGGTTGGCAGTCAGCTCCGAAAACTTTTCTCTGTCTCTCGCGAGGCGAAACAGATGGGCAGCACTCGTGACACCAATCCACTCCCGGAGATTCCTCAGCCATGATTTCTTCCGGCGGCCTACATGTCTTTTGCCAGCGACCTTTCCCATCATTATCAGTTGTAAGAGGTTGTATCTTTCATGCCGTAGCACATGGCCTTGGCCATATACTACGTATCTTGATAACCTTTCATTGGCGGATGTTATCCCAAAGACATCGCTTCTTGTTGACACGTAGCAAGACTTCTTGATTCGTCACCTTTTGTGACCAACTGATCTTTAGCATCCGTCTATAACACCACATTTCGAATGCCTCTATACGTTTCCTGAGGTCTTCTTTTATAGTCCAGGACTCACATCCGTATAGAAGAATTGGCCAAACATAGCATTGGAGGAGACGAGTTCGCATCTTAATGTTCAGACTCCGGCTGGTCAGTACCTTCTTCATGGTGTTAAAGAAACTTCTGGCGACTTCTATGCGGGTTTTTATCTCTGTATCGCATTCCCAATTTTCAGTCAACCAGGTTCCCAGGTACTTGTATTTAGTGACAGCCACTTTCCCGAACACATGGTTGAGAGAGGCGATGGCTGAGATGCGCGTCATACTATGCGTTTATTAAATACCCTACACGCTCGCGATCGGATACGCGTATCAAGATAGGCATTATGGACGTGTTTTAACACTGTATCATGATACGCAGTTATGATTTAATAAGTGATACAATACAATTCACCTCGAATCGGTTTTTCTTCGATCAACAAGAGGGATACTGTGTTATGATACGATACACTGCTACACTCCGGCTAGTATGTATGTATGCACGCATTTTTTGCGTGCATATGATGCTATTGATACGGTATGCCCAAAGTGAGCTTCCATGCGTACGCGGTTATTACCCCGATGCGGATTTGCACACCGCTTCGGTGTGTGAGCGGGATATCGCTACAAACGTGCATAGTGCTGTCTCGCTCACACACTGGAGCAGCGCGGCGTGCACATCCGCATCTAAAGCCCGATGTACATTGGTCAAAGACTGTGGACAGTGACAGTGGACAGTACAGTAGTGTAAACTGGTTGGAAAGTAGCGAGTGAAGTTGCCTTGTCAGTGGATCGTTTTCTATTTTTTCACTCCACTGTCCTTGGCACCGTACTTGCAACTGTCCTTGACCAATGTAAATCGGGCTTGAAGACCGCCTTAGAATACGCGTGCTCGATACGATACGCATGATCGTGATCGCTAAAATGATACAAATGTGGACCCAGCTTTATATAGCGTCAACGTTTTTAATGGCTGCTGCTCGCCTTTACCGACTCAAATATAACGTTATCGCCTATAAACCTCCTTCATCCTGCCAATCCACTGCAGATGCTCTCACGGGGATTAGGTACTCCAAGTAGGTAAACAGTAAAATGTGTATTATAATAGATAGTAAAACAACCATAGGACTCCGGGCCCTGGGCTAGAAGTCTTACAGAGCCCAGTAAAGTAACAAGAAAATATAGGTATATCTTACAGAGCGTAGGTACAGACGGCGTTATAACTAGCTGCAGTTTAGTACCTTGTCGCTTTAACGCATTTGTAAGATAATTAGTATCTTTTCGACGACCCGTTAGCCTAGTTGGTAGTGACCCTGCCTTCGAAGTTAGCGGTCCCGGGTTCAAATCCCGGTAAGGTCATATTTGTGTGATAAGCGGCAGTATTTGTTCCGGAGTCTTGGGTGTTTTCTATGTATATAATAATGTATTTCTCTATAAATAACTTTATCGTTGTATAGTACCCATAGTACAAGATGGTACAAGCGTAGAGCTTAGTTTGGGACATTGTCCCCTGATATTTATTTATTTTTCTCAAACATGCCATGAAATTTTGATGTTATGTTCCTTATAACAGGCCGACAAGTATGACGTTTCAGGTGCGGCTAGGACAAGAGGTCGTTTATGGAATTTCATACAAATCTTGCAGGCCTAGGCCGGCAAAGTCCTCTTTTTTAATTTCTATTCCACTTAAATTTGTGGAACAGGCATCATGACATTATGCCACTATGCGTATTAAAAAAATCAATAAACTTTTTTTTTTAATTTTAGTGTAAACATGGCGGCTGTGTTTATGAACAGACTAGATATCTGGGTTTTTTTTATATACTGAGCCGTGCATCCAACCAAAGCGTTTGCATGTTTATCTAAAGTACTAGGAGAACAAAAGTTTTTAGGGGTGCGTACCGCAACTTAGATCGCAGGCGGTGCGCTGCGGGGCACCGGCGGGCGGGCGGGCGCACACGACACAGCGCGATGCGATGACTGAGAACTGTAGGTTACTTTTAATGTTTATGCACTCCTAGTAATTTGACTTTGTAATTTTTGTTTTAATTTTTTTAATGAATTATTATTATTTCTTCCAATCTTCTTTATCTCATATACCCCATACACAGCTTGTACGGACGCGTGCACAAACTTTCAGTTTCTCTTTGATCTATACCCGGAAAACAAAGTTCTATCGCTCATATAGATCGCTACCGATTATGAGCGAACATCCACACAATCGTAATGGCCTATATTATATTCGGTGATAATCGCCGCGTTAATGAAGGGCTCATGAGGTCTAAGCGGGATCCATAGCACAGTGTAAACCGTAGTTCGTCTTCAAATAAGGGAATATCGCGTGCATCACCCACAGATATAAATACACATAGCGTCGCTTAGCTAACAATACCGCGTAAGTCAGCGATGGATCGCGCGATAATTAAAGAGTTAATTTAATGTCATTACAAAGTTCAATATTATAATTCAGCCAATTTTGACTTGTGCGGTATTGTTAGCTAAGCGACGACAGATAACGTAAACACCTCAATCTGTATGAAAACCAACCGTGTCACCTTTTCTTACCAACTGGGACACACCTAGAGAAGAGAATTTTCCGTTTTCCGCGAAAATCGATTCAAAGTCGTCGCTTTTTTGGGCTATTGCAGTTTATTATCACGCAACGAGGCATTTTATTAATTTTCACTGCCGACCGGCTGCAACAACAGGCGCAGTAGCTACGCCAACCCCGACGCTTGGTCGGGGTTTAAGTCTGGATTCGGACACGCCAAGTAGGTAGATGCATTTGCGTTATCTATGTGTATTTATATCTGTGCCTCGACCGTACGCGCCGCGAGCCACCACATGCAAACTCAACAGGAGGGACCGAGCCGGTTTATAGTCGCCGCCTAAGTATCAAGTATCAGTATCAAGTGACAAGCATCGACGAAACTCTAGCTCCCGAGTGGCAATAGGTAACAGAAGTTCTAGAGCCGGAGACGACGTACTTTTCTGTTTATACTTTGCCGGTAGGAAGTTTCTGAACAGCAATTATTCAGGTTTGCGTGCAAGCATGCGTGGGCATTAAGGGATCCCCACAATTAGGGCAAGTTGAAACTTGTCATATTAAATTCCTTAGAGCAATATCGATGTATTAATATGGGGAGCGCCAAAAATCAACTAAAATTGCAACTCCTATTATCGGAACTCCGAAAATGAAATTTTTATACCGCTGGAACCGTAAATTTTTCAGAAGTTCTGAAATATTCAATGTGTAGATAAGACTAGGTTAGATTAGGTTTGATTTATAAAAATCCTGAAAAAGTAACAGTTGCTGAAAAAAATACGTTAGGAGTTGCGATGATTAGGACTTACAAATCATTATGAGTAAAAACAATTACATGAACCAATGTGGGTCCATTAATATGAATCTATGACATTCGAAATAAATGAATTGAATTTCAGAAATATTTCGCTTAATAAAACTACTAGCTAAATTAACTAACTAAAGCAATTAATAAGACTACATACAATCGTCTTTAAATATTTAAATTTGGTGGATTACTTATACATTTCCAATTGTATACATACATCTTTATTCTCCTACAATGTACGCCTCGCGATTTTTATGGGGGCCGCAACTGACAGGCAGAATAAAATATTCATAAGAAAAAAGGAAATCATTCATACATTTTGAAGCCCGAGGCGATCTCGAAATCGGTTCTATTAAGGCTTCCGTTAGAATCTCAGGCCAAGAGTTTTTTGGCGTAAGAAAGCAATCTGTCAATATCTTATCTCAAAAAATTTGGTATAATTCCTTTCTTGCTAGGATTAAGAGGTTTGTGGTCTTTAAATGATGTAAGATTCAACAATAAGCAATTTTAATTTATTTTGACGACGCGATAGCGTAGTTGGTAGTGACCCTGCCTACGAAGCTAGCGGTCCCGGGTTCGATTCTCGGTATAGGCAATATTGTGTGATGAGCACGAGTAGAATATATACTTAAATACATAGAAAACATCCAAGACTCAGAAAGAAATACTCGCGCTCATCACACAAATATTTACCCATATCGGGAGTCGAACCCAGGACCGCTAGCTTCTTAAGCGGGTCACTACCAACTAGGCTAACGCGTCTTCAAATGAACATAAAAATACTGAGGTTTTTCATCCTAGTTCAAAGAATATTTTTCCTTTGACGCCATTTTTTATTTCCCATTCATAACTTTGGTGCCTCCGATGAAAATGCTTTATCAATTAGAATGGCTAGCGGATTGAATACGAGTACAAATCTTCCCGTTACTTTCTCAAGCTATTATGTGATCGAATATTTTATTAGGAAAGTAGTCTTTATAAACCTTGGAACATGAGTGTGTTTTCTATCTAACTATTCGATTAGATAAGAGCTTGACGAATACCAAGATTGATTTTTTTTATGGAACGAGCACTCATGCCACCTGATGGTAAGTGGGATCTGTGACCCATAGACATTTACAATCTCAAGAGTACAATCTTAAGACTGCGATCCTAAGACCGTAAATGCGTTGCCATCCCTGAGGACTAAGTGGAATATATTTTTGGGATCAGTATACACGTAATGAAATAAATAAATGAGTATGAGTAATGCCTCTATACTAGTAATTTCACCGATTGTCTTATCCCCACGGAACGCAATGCGCACACTGCTGCTTGGCGGTAGATTAAAGGCTAACCTGTGACGTCACAATTTTTTTATCGACTAACAACACACACGCTCGTTTATATAAGTAGGTATGTATTCCGATCCGGCGCCAACGCCGTCCTGGCGATGATTGCGGACAGGCTCGACTGTCCATATATCATGCATTGCTGCGACAGGCATGTTAGGACTGGCGTGGGATAGTGTGTGATGTTGTAAAGTAAATGTACGTATATTTAGTGCATTTACATTTACACTACAACAACGTTACAAATAATTGTTCTATTTTTAGTCTTATGTTTTTTGCAAATAATGTATCTAGTAATAATATGAGCCTTTAATTGCTTGAAATAAATAAAATTTGAATTTTGAATTTGATAATTTAAAAACCATAAAGTCACGAAAATTCACTGGGAGAAAATGTTTGTACCATTAAGTCCACCTCGCTGTACACATTTTTTTGTGGAATTATTATAGTTGCAAGTTTAAAAAATAACAAGTTAAATCGTTATTATTTTAGCGCACGTAATTTTCATATGATGAATATGGATGTACTTACTGAAATCAAATTGTCAACATCCCTATTATTTCTACTTAAAAAACTGCCTTACTTACAAAATTGTGTTCATTGTTTTTTACTCATTTACTTCAAGGTTAGCTGCATCACACTTTCCAATATACCAGAATTCAAAAAAAAATGCGACGCCCGGTTTTTCTTCTAAAACAAAAAGAGCTGTTTCCGCCCGGGATCGAACCGGGGGCCTTGTGCGTGTGAAGCACACGTGATAACCGCTACACTACGGAAACCTGCTGAACAAAGGCGAAATTACTCAGCAGTTGGCTAAACTAGGTCTTGAATTTGCGGGCTTCAAGAATCTTGCGCCCAAACCGATGCGTAAAAAATACAGTGACGTTGCGTAAACAAAATACAGGGTCATAGTAGTACATGGCGCCAATTTTGACAGAACGTAATTAGAATTTCTAACGCCCTAGACAGTCAACAGCATAAATAAGTGATCATTTATGTACCTTGTCGCTTTCAATCGTTTCACAATTTTGTATGATATTTCAAACACGACGTTAAAGTGACAAGGTACATAAATTATCACTTATTTATGCTGTTGACCGTACCAATTTAATATCGGGCAAAATGGAAAAGGATTGGAGAGGCATATACCCAACAGTGGGCATGTAAATAAAAAAATTGTAAAATTACGTAACCTATTTGTACCTTTTGTGTCTTATATTTTTGTTACAATTTTGTTTACGTATCTTGTTGGGCATTTGGGTTTACCTGTAAGTTCACAAGAATAGACTATAATAAATAAATAAATAAATAAATAAATAAATAAATGCTGCAGAAGAAGAAGAAGTAGTACCAATTTCACCATGCGATGTTAGGTAACCAATTAACAGACGATTAGAGCGTTAACAGCTGTCAAAATGTATGAACTAACAGTCGATTAACATTGAATAAATTTAACATCGTATGGTGAAATTGATACTTAAGCTCCTTTCGTAAACGTTAGGGCCGCCCGGCCGGTACAGTCGGACAGCATTTGAACTGCAAGCCAGCTGCAAAATGGCAGTTCGAGTGCAGTTGACGTATGAACGTTTTGATGCAGTTACGTCAACTGCATCAGAACTGCACTCGAACTGCCATTTTGCAGTCTATCTATACTGGCCCTTATAGACTACCAAACTAAAGGAAAATGTATAAGATTCTAATAGTACCTATAACTATAGTCAGTTTTCTTAAGTCGTTAGCTATCGTAGAACGGAACTTGACTAGGCCCGCTAGCTGCATCTAGGTCATGCCTATTGGCGATACGTACCCTCCGACCGAAGAACCTTGACAGATATTGATGAGGTTTGCACTAAGTAATTAACTAATTAGATAATTCGTAAATCGTAACGCAACCGGTGAAACTACTAGCATAGAAGTATTCCATCTTTGTCATTCGAGTTTGCAACGCATTTGTAGTCTTAGAAACGCAGTGTTTGGATTATATTCTTGAGAATGTAATAGCGGCCTGCACACGTACAGTTCGGACCGCGCGCGGGAAACGCGACGCGCCATTCCAATCTTCGCTCCGAACCGTACGTGTAAATGCAACAGAGGGCCCTGCCAAGATGCATTACGCTAACTAACGTTTCTATTCGTTTCGTTTTTAAACCAATCGCGTCACTGGTAGATAACGTGATACGAAAAGCCACGTGGTCTACCAGTGACGCGATTGGTTTAAAAACGAATCGAAAAGAAACGCTAGTGAGCGTAGTGCATCTTGGCAGGGCCCTATGTAATAGTAAAATAGTAAAAAATGTACGGTTCGGACTGGCGCGTGGAATGGCGCGTGGAGTTTCCCGCGGTCCGAACTTTACGTGTAAAGACCGCTAATGTCTGTGTCTGAGACCCCACCTTACCATGGCGGCGTGTGTTCGTTTGTCTTCTCCTCTAAATGTTTTTAACTCCGCCATTAAATGTCTTTAACTTTAAGAAATATCATAACCCTTACACATTATTTTATAATCATTTGCTCTCAATTCCGTCTGCGGAGTCAATTATCGCTATTCCCACGGAAACTGTAAATTTTCCAGGATACCTTTACATTACTGTACCCACTAATTTCCATGGGCTCTATTCTACTCGCTAATATCATATTGCATTTGACATGATACAGTGCTGTGAACGTTATGATAGCTCCAATTTACTTGATAGTCATGATGGCCGGGTTAATAACAAATCGATAACCATGTCAAAATCTATTAGTCGAGGCGTTGAACCAAGAAGACCGCCACGAACAAACAAATGAACTATTACACTGACGTATTTATCATGTTAGTAAGGATTCCTATAAATTGCTAGCTTCTGTCCGCGGGATCATTCGCATAAATTTCAATTATCCTTATTTCCTCGGGAACTTATAAATTTTCCGCGATGAAAAGTAGCATATGCGTTAATCCAGAAAATATTCTAAATTTCATCCAAATCCGTCCAGCCGTTGCAGCTTGCGAGTAAAAAACTAACAACACACACAAACTTTCGCATTTGTAATATTAGTGGGATAAACGCGATTCCAGGGGCACGTTTTATAAAGCTACAAATTACAATTTTACAGGTCTAAACTGGCAACACTGCTCAAATGGCTGTCTTCGGTCGAGGTTGTGTCAAATGGAAACCTGTAACCTGTAAATTGTAATTTGTAGCTTTATAAAACAGGCCCCTGGGGGTCACTTTCTCGTAAAACGACAGACAGTAAAATTAAGATAATTCCCCTCCTCAACCTAATTTCATAATCGCCACTGATACCATACGTACGCATTATAATACATATTAACCTCACATTATCAAGACGATAAGATAGCCTGTCAATTCTATATAAAACACCGTACTGCCATCTGCAAGTTTCATTTAAAAATATCGCTCGGTGTATTTTAATACAACGTGACGAGCATAGCGAGATCCTTTTGTTTTGGTGGTGGAACAAGACGAAACTAACCCAGAGAAAGTGAAGTAAGTGCTTTTTAATTCAATTTAAAGTGACTGTCTTTATCTAAAGTCTGTTCCTATTCAGACTGCCAATGACAATAACAAGTATCCCTGACTGTAATTGTCTTTAGATAGAAGATGAAATAGTAATGAGAATAATGTTACCTACTTCTAATTAGTTTCTTAAAAACGTTGAATATATATTCATCATCATCATCGTATTATTATGCTGGGTGCGACAGAGACGAAAACCTCACTTATCAATCAAATCTATCAAAATATCACTACATTTTCAATGTCTAAAATAAATCGAAAAAAATATCTTTATGACAAGAATCTGTCAGTCTATTGATATTTTCACCGTAAGTGCTTTTCATCAAAAAATATAATATTAAATAGAGATAACTACCTTAAAATGGACATGAAGACAGTGAATAAGTGTATAAATAAATAATATGACTATGCTCAACCTTTAAAAGTATGGAATATGGAGTTATAATGGTAAATTGATTTGTTTATAAGAGTGACGGAATGAATAGGAACAGACTTTATCTTGCAATATTTCACATTCGTAAGTCAATATAGTTTCTTAAGTTTGTATTCATATGTTAGAGTTATGTTTTTATACCGCTTAGGTTAGAATAGAAATGGTTTATTCGGTGCTAAAATAAAATTAACTAAAAACATAACCGGTCAAGTGCGAGTCGGACTCATGCGCTGAGGGTTCCGTATTAAAATAAATGTTTTAAAAAACAAAAAACCGCCTTCAAAAACGCAAAAAATAACTTCTTTAAAATCGTTTTTGAAGGCGGTTTTTTGTTTTTTAAAACATTTATTTTATTTTATACTTTTTAGTGATCATAATACGCTGTTACGTAGTCCCAATTCTTAGTTAAAATGAAACTTTAACTTATATCAAGTGAACATACATAAAAAAAAAAAAAACATACAGTGGAACGTATAACCTCCTCCTTTTTTGAAGTCGGTTAAAAAGTAAATAATGTACAGAATGTCGGCGAAGTTAAAAATAATACATTAACTTGCCAAATGCAATACCATTTTATCCAGTAGAATAGAGGCACTGTTACAGACAATTTTATTATTTTTAATCGACTTCAAAAAAGGAGGAGGTTATACGTTCCACTGTATGTATTTTTTTTTATGTATGTTCACCGATTATTCCGTCAATTGTTGACCGATTTCAAATATTTTTTTTTGGTTTGATAGAGTATACTTCCGAGGTGGTCCCATTGTCACCAAATCTGTATCTGATGAGGGGATCAGTGAGGAATTGAGGGAACTCCTCAAATATTGTAGGCAAACATATAGCGATTTTAGTATTTTTAGTAACAAGTCCAGCATTTGCATTCAGAAAGTATCATTTGGTGTAGTGAAACTGATGATGTAGACCACAGATGGCCACCGGAACTCCTCAATGGTACCGATTTCAAGGGTGGCGATAAGATATCTCGATTAAGATAGTTGAGCGACTACCTACAACGAATAATATTTACTTGTTGAAATATGACTATGACTTTCCCGCGGCGTTGCTTGCGGCGCGCTTGATATAAGTTAAAGTTTCATTTCAACTAAGAAGTGGGACTACGTAACAGCGTATTATGATCACTAAAAAGTATAAAATAAAATAAATGTTTTAAAAAACAAAAAACCGCCATCAAAAACGCGAAAAATAACTTCTTTAAAATTGTAGGCACCTAATAGGTTAGTCCAACTGAAGTCGGCGACCACAACATTTTCAACAAAAAATGATTTAAATAACATACAAATAACAATGTTTTTAAAACATTTATTTTATTTTATACTTTTTAGTGATCATAATACGCTGTTACGTTGTCCCACTTCTTACTTGAAATGAAACTTTAAGTTATTTCAAGCGCGCCGCAAGCAACGCCGCGGGAAAGTCATAGTCATATTTCAATAACCTCATTTTTTTAAGTCGGTTAACAAGTAAATATTCTTCGTTGTAGTCGCTCAACTATCTTAATCGAGATATCTTATCGCCACCCTTGATATCGATACCGTTAAGGAGTTCCGGTGGCCATCTGTGGTCTTCATCATCAGTTCCACTTCACCAAATGATACTTTCTGAATGCAAATGCTGAACTTGTTACTAAAAATACTAAAATCGCTATATGTTTGCCTACAATATTTGAGGAGTTCCCTCAATTCCTCACGGATCCTCTCATCAGATTCAGATTTGGTGACAATGGGACCACCTCGAAAGTATACTCTATCAAACCAAAAAAAAATTTTTGAAATCGGTCGACAATTGACGGAGTAATCGGTGAACATACATAAAAAAAAAAAACATACAGTGGAACGTATAACCTCCTCCTTTTTTGAAGTCGGTTAAAAAGCCGACATCAGTTGGACTAACCTATTAGGTGCCTACAATTTTAAAGAAGTTATTTTTCGCTTTTTTGATGGCGGTTTTTTTATAATCTAGACCGTTTTGGTCTAGTAGTTATTGCGTCGTAATAAAGTTTTAAACAGATGATTTTAAAGCGAAAACGTAACATCAAACACATAAAAATTTGTAAAGAATAACTTTTGATCGATGTAGATTTCAATTCCCATTTAAAACCAAAGGTTAAGTAATCTTATCTGTTACAAATGATAATTTTCAGGTTAATTAGTTTGATTTTTGAGGACATCACAAGTACATAGATACAAAGAAAAATGCCTCCAAACCAAAACGCACTTTTAATATTCCAAGATGCATACAATTGCAAAAAACAAGCAAATCCATATGGCGACAAAAAACGTGGTAATTTAGAAGAAAGTAAAGAACTATGTGATGATGGAGTTACAAGGGAAATTGAGGAACCAGAAGAGACAGAACAAGGTTTGAGAAGACCGAGGATTGCTACAAGAGCAAGACAGACATACGAATTGTACAGGTAAATACAAGAAGTAATAGGGACTTAATACATAAGTTTTTTACAAGATTGCTTAGTCGTCAACTGTCTGTTATTCCAGTTCAATTATTGCAAGTCAATTTTACACCACTTTCCTTTGGTATCACTTTCAAAAGCATAAAATTGTTTGTCCTAATCATTAAATAAATAAAATAAAGTAAATATCATAGGACGATCTCACACAAATTGACCTAGTCCCAAACTAAGCTCTAGGCTTGTACTATGGGTACTAGACAACGGTACGCATACTTATATAGAGAAATACATACTTAAATACATAGAAAACATCCAAGACTCAGAAATAAATACTCGCGCTCATCACCCAAATATCTGCCCTTACCGGGATTTGGACCCAGGACCGCGAGCTTCGTAAGCAGGGTCACTACCAACTACAATTAGATTTTTGTAACGTAATGTATGGCTAATTTTCGTCACAAAACTGACAAAGTTAATGTTCCTTAATTTCAGTCCTTAATTGGGTACACTTTTTAGTTAAAACGCCCAAGATGGTGCCTGTCACAGCTCATATAAACACTTATTACACTTATTTCTTTAAGTGTACATAAATACTACATCGGTACAAACCTGCAGCAATGCCGTTCAGGAATTTAAATTATTAATCATCTATTTTTAACCGACTTCAAAAAAGAAGGAGGTTATACGTTCCACTGTATTTTTTTTTTAATGTATGTTCACCGATTACTTCAATTGTCGACCGATTTCAATTTTTTTTTTGGTTTGTTAGAGTATACTTTCGAGGTGGTCCCATTGTCACCAAATCTGAATCTGATGAGAGGATCCGTGAGGAATTGAGGGAACTCCTCAAATATTGTAGGCAAACATATAGCGATTTTAGTATTTTTAGTACCTAACAAGTCCAGCATTTGCATTCAGAAAGTATCATTTGGTGAAGTGGAACTGATGATGAAGACCACAGATGGCCGCCGGAACTCCTTAACGGTACCGATTTCAAGGGTGGTGATAAGATATCTCGATTAAGATAGTTGAACGACTACAACGAAGAATATTTACTTGTTAACCGACTCCAAAAAAGGAGGTTATTGAAATATGGCTACGACTTTCCCGCGGCGTTGCTTGCGGCGCGCTTGAAATAACTTAAAGTTTCATATCAACTAAGAAGTGGGACTACGTAACAGCGTATTATGATCACTAAAAAGTATAAAATAAAATAAATGTTTTAGAAAACAAAAAACCGCCTTCAAAAACGCAGAAAATAACTTCTTTAAAATTGTAGGCACCTAATAGGTTAGTCCAACTGAAGTCGGCGACCACAACATTTTCAACAAAAAGCCGACATCAGTTGGACTAACCTATTAGGTGCCTACAATTTTAAAGAAGTTATTTTTTGCGTTTCTGAAGGCGGTTTTTTGTTTTTTATTAAACACATCGCTTGTGAGTATAGTAAGTGATTGAAATTACGAAATACGGCTGTCACAGACAGGCACCATCTTAGAAAAATCTGAGTATAGGCTAGCGCGTCGTCATTATTATCCATTACATCACGTCGTCATTATTAGTCATTATTATTGATTATTCATTACGACCTGATGTATTGTTCGGTCTAAAATATTTTTGCCTAGCACCCTGAAATTACGATTAGTTAAATTTTGGTTCACTTTATAATGATTTTAAGAAAAACTTTTCGATCAAATTATTTTCGAAACCCCGCGGTCACCATGTGCCAATGAGTTTTTCCAACCGAAGAACATTACCCGGTACTCTTACAGTGAAGGAAAAACATCGTAAGGAAACGTGCACATTTGTACAGCTGCGGTGTACTTGTTAGAAAATAATTGTATAAAAGATTCTAAAGGGTCGATGTGTATCCAAAAGGGCCCATCTCTAAGATAAGATAAGATGAAATACTAGCAACAAAATTGATCAAGTATACTTTTTGATTGGTGGTTAAATTGGGTTATCTCATAATTTTGTAATGTATAGTTATTCAAAACAAAAACCATTTCGAGAAAAAGGGTTGTAGAACCATTCCCTGTTATCAGATTATTTTACAAAATTTTATAAAACGCGTACTCTCAAACGAATTCAATAGTTTTAAAGCATGTTTCAAACAAACCAAATTGTAGTGACGTGATAAAGCCATTTTCTTTAAAAATTAAAATAAATTAGTATATTGATTTAAATGCAAAAACCGTGAAATTAGTGTCTTCAATAATTTTTTGGGATAACCCAATTCGATACGCGTGATTGTATGGCGAAAAACGCGAGGGTTTCTGAGTATATGACCACCTACCTACGTAATGTCCGCGCGCGAGCTGCGAGGAATGGCCCGCCGATTGCTTCGAACCCCCTCTCCCAGTACGAGGAGTAGGTAGGCCCTATCGCTTTAGTTGGCGACATCATTAACGTAATATTGACTAAATCAATACACTAAATCCTGACGTCAGCTTTTCTTGAGATTCCTCTGAACTCGCTCGCGCGATACGTACCTACTTTAGCTCTGTCTAAGCAGCACGGCTAGCACAAGTCGCCCGCGACTTGTTTGTCGCTCGGATCTCCCTTCCTATGTAGTCCGTATCGATAGAGACGCACTGAGCGACAAGCGAGAAAATACAACTTGTGCTACCCGTGCAGTAGGTACTTAACTGCCTTACGTGCCTTCGCGCGCGCCGCCTCTTCAGTTTGCCGGTTAATACTTTCGAAACAACATCGACTACATGACGTCGCGTTGGCCTAGTCGGTAGTGACCCTGCCTACGAAGCTAACGGTCCTGGGTTCAAATCCCGGTAAGGGTAGATTTTGTGTGATGAGTGCTAATATTTTTTCGCGAGTCATGGATGTTTTCTATGTATTTAAGTATATATTTCTCTATTTAAGTATTTATATCGTTGTCTAGTACCCATAGTACAAGCTTAGAGCTTCGTTTGGGACTAGGTCAATTGGTGTGACGTTGTCCCCTGATATTTATTTATTTTTATATACCACTTCTTTTCCAGTTACACCAAGAACGCCATGTTGATTGTGACCTCCCAGGCTGACGCTGTTCTCTGGACTCGCCTGGTGAACGACCTGAAGAGGACCTTCGAGGAGTACAGGTTTGAAGTCCAAGTCTGCATCGTGGCGGACCCTGGGGAACTGTACATGAACTGCGAACAATGTAAGTGGAACCATCTTATTTGTTTATTTATTTATTTATTATAACATGTTTACAAACTTAGTTCTATTACAACGTCCCGCAAAACTGTTTTCACAGTTTGACTGTGGGATCCGCGAGTCTTAGTTTACATAAGTATATATCACAGATCAGAATCTACATTAATAATGAATAAACAAGCAGTAATTTTAAAAATTTAAATAATATTAAGGTAGTGCTTAAACAAGGCTCTCCTAAACCTATTTTTGTTAGGCTCCAGTCTCAGAGCCGCAGGTAGGCTGTTGAGGATGTAAGGCAAGCGCTTCTCAATAAGCCTGTCCCCATAGTAATTGCTCACTCTGGGTACCTACAGCATATTTACCAGCGGCTACTGACCTGGTGCCATGTTTTTGGCTCAATTGGGATAAGTTAATCTCTTGATTACCATGTTGATTAACTGCCAGTAAGTACTTGTGTCTAAGGGTTGCCGGTAGGATTTTGCATATCTTAAATAATTTATAATAGTCTTGTTTACATTTATTTTTAGTTTTATTGTTCACTAGTAGCTTGAGGAATTTAATTTGCAACTTTTCTACTTTATCCAAATTTGTTTTAAAGGTAAGACCATAGCAATCAAGAGAGTAACAAATAATTGATTCAGCTAGAGACTTATATAAACATTTTAATGTGCTATTTGGGACTCTATAGCTTAAGTGGTAAAACCTTCCCAATAAAACTCTTAATTTACTACAAATAAAATCAATGTGAGATGACCATGAAAAGTTTTCATCTATTTTCATGCCAAGGTAAGTCATACATTTGACGCGCTCAATTGGCTTACATTGGCATGAAACTAGATTATTATGGAAACAAGTAAAATCGTGGGTTACTATTATGGGCTGTGGTGAATCAGGAGGACATAAATAGGGTGAACGTATTATTAATAATTTAGTTTTTTCCGTGTTTAAAACAATACCATTATCGTGCGACCACTTGACTACGGCGTCGACGTCCCGCTGCACCGAGCGGCAGGTGCGGGCGAGGTCGGCGGCGGCGCCCGCGCGCAGCACGCACAGGTCGTCGGCGAACATGTGCGGGGAGCAGTGCTGCAGCACGCCGCACAGGCTGTTCACATGCAGCAAATAGCACACCGGGCCGCAGCCCGAGCCCTGCGGCACCCCGCACCGCACCCTCCGCTCGTCGCTCAGGGTCGATCCCACCTTCACCCGATAGGAGCGCGCGGTGAGGTAGTCACCGAACCACCGGTTCAATGGCTCGCCCACCCCGCACTCTCTCATGGCGTCGATAAGTGTATTCGTGTCGATAGTGTCAAACGCTTTCCTAAAATCCAAAAATACAGCTACAACAATTTTCTTATCTGCCAAATAACGATTAATCTCATTTGTAAAGTTCGATAGTAATGTACTTGTACTTTTGCCTTTTTGGAAACCATGTTGACACCTGTTTAATATACTATTATTTTGTAGATAGGATCCTAATTGGTTAACAATGCACTTTTCAATTACTTTGTCTACGCTACAAAGTATCGCTATGGGTCTGTAGTTTGAAAATGATTTACGGTCGCCTTTCTTATAAATTGGACGGATTATTGCTTGTTTAAGTCCTTCAGGAAAACGAGCCTTGCTAACGGATAGATTAACTAACTTAGCTAAAACAGGGCTTACTCTATCAGATACCACTTTTAAATCGCTCATGCGTATGAGATCACAGCCGTGAGACTTTTTAGAGCTCATACTATTAATGATTCGCATCATGCTTATACTACTCACCGGTTGCCATCGCATGCACACGTCTGACTCTTTTGCATATTCTTTCCTGTCCAACCATTTGTCATTACAACTATGTTTAATGAGATCAACTTCACTAGAAAAAGTTTCCGCAAACCCATTACATATATCAATAGTACTACCTTGAGTCCTCATATTATTAAGTATCACTGTATCTAACGACTTTTTCTCGGTTCCTAACATATTATTGACTTTGTCCCATATTTTCTTAATATTATTATTACAATCTAATATACTTTTCTTATCATATTCACTCTTTGCCTTAGATATTATTTTAAAACATTTATTTCTATATTTTGTATATGTAAGACGCTTTAACATATTATTTGGTTCATTGCTCCATATTTCAAATAGTCTATCTCTCTCCTTAACCATTAATTATACCGGTTTAAACCACAAACTTGGACCACATAATTATTTTAGCCCACTTTTTGATATGTAGCCAAAAACGTACAAAAAATTACCGTTCCCGCCCCCCTTATTACATAATTATAATGAATGAATGAAGTGTTCATAGCTTACAGTTTTTGAGAAATAACAAAAAAAACTTTGAAAATCTATATTAAAATTTAGGCTAGTCAAAATGGACCTTATTGCATAAAAAATGAGTAGGTACCTGTTATCTTTTGCAGTTACCAAGCATTAGCTTAAATACGGAACCCTCGATGCGCGACTCCGACTCGCACCTGACCGGTTTTTTTTGTACAATTAAGTGTTAAGGTACATAAAATAGAGCTGCAAAAAGCACAGTCGATATTCGCTGTTTTGTTTCAGATTTTATTTAAACGGAAACTTATCGTTTCAGTTTTCCAGCGCGACTTCACCGACTACGGCGCAGTAGCGCTCGCCATCGTGACCACCATGGCGGTCAACCCGCCTCAGACCTGCAGCGACGGCGTGTTCTTCGAGGAGTCGCTGGTGGTGGACAACTTCCGATGGGACCGCAACGCTACCCTCGCGGGCAAACCCAAGATCTATATTACTGAGGTAAAGGGTTTTTCTCAAAAATGTCTGGAAATGTTGACATTACTATCCACATATTGAGACGCGAAGGACATAGTTTACTGACAGATCTCAAATTAAAAAAAATACATTGCGTGCTCGCTACACAATAGGGTGTGTCATTTTTGTCAAACTGTGAAATTCGAAAAGTAATACCACACAAAAGTTTCTTTTTTAAGAGTAATTAAGATTCGCATTTACAGATTTTATATTTAGTGGTACTTTTGGCTCGCTCATTGACCTTGAAGTTTGGTAAAATTGGCAAAATACAAGGTTAGTAAAATCTGCATTTTTTATTTTAGTGTATAATCATATATACATAAACTATAATGTTTGTCTTGTTTAAGAAAAACAAAAAAGCTGTCATGTTGTGACGTAATCAATCAATTCACATGTCTCCTAACGCACGCAGTTAAAAAGTTTAATGATAAGAATGCTTGTTTGTTTATTTTGTGCTATTAATGTAATTTCCCATGCTAAAAACTTATTTGTTGTATAGGAACCCGATTAATTGGTGTTGTAAGAGTGTAATATACTAGGAATTCAAATATTCATTTTGAGCTCTTAGTATGGAGACCCAAAAACTTTACCTCAATTGAGTGAGCCAAAGATTTGTAAAAAATCCTATATTTTTTACATATTTTGTTATTTTAGATCTCAATGCATCTTTTGATTACTATTAGATCAACAAAAAAACAAAGTTTTTATTTCCTATACTAAGGTGACACACCCTACTACACAAGCCCGCAATGTTGCATACAAATTCCATTACTATCTGGCTTGTAACTTTTTAAAAAGTGAAAAAGCCCATAATAAAATGAGGGCACAAGTCTTATACATTCAAATTTTATTCGAAACATAACTTTTTTATCTGTGTCTGGAATAGCATATGTCTTTTTTAAAAACAAAGCTTGCGATTCTCCTTGTCATAAACAAAAAGGAGGTAAAGAGTGATACTTTTTTCACATGAAGTTTGTTTGTATGCAATTAAAAAAATGAGTTCAAGCGATGAAGATTTTACTCCAACACAAAAAAAAACTTGCGATTTTTGAGAAAAGCACTATATTTGCCTCGGCAGGAACAGCAATTGCGGGCTTCGAATTTTTAAAACGGACTCTCAAGCTCGTCCGTTTAAAACAATACTCGGCCCGCAATTGCCTACTTCCATGCCTAGGCAATTATGTACTATTTATGGTGAGGAGAAGTCAATCGAGCACACAGGCCACCAAAAAGGGTGGAAAGTTCGAATGCCACATGGAAGGCAACCTTAAATATTGGAAATAGCACATTCTGTGTAAAGGAGACTTTCCTTTATGTTTTAAAACTATAAACTCTGCATTTATGGATTATTGAAAAATCGTCTTTCTCAACCGGGACTCGAACCGGTCAAATGCAGTAAAATAACATGCCGTATTTTATGATGCAGATCGAAAGGGTTACCGATATGGTTCATTTATCTCTAAATAACAAACAAAATCAAAATAACGGAAAGCCATGAATACTAGCAATTACCATTGAACCTTGTTTTCACCCGTCACGGGAAATGCACCGCAGCTACCTTGAACATTGGAAATGGCAAATTGTACGCAATAGAGACTTACTTTTATTTAATGACAATTCACAATACAAGTAATTCTTAATTTTCACGGTCTTTATTTACTTCATCGAAACTATGAAAGACTCTTTCGGTTTTTCATCTTAAAATACGGCATGTTATTTCTGTCATATTTGACCTGTTCGATTCCCGGTTAAGTCAGACAATTTTTCAAAAAACCATAAATTCCGTAGTTATTATTTTCTAAAATAAAAGTAAGTCTCTATTGCGTTAGATTTGCTACATCTAATGTTTAAGGTAGCTGCGGTACATTTCCCGTGACGGGTGAAAACAAAGTTAAATAGTAATTGCTAGTATTCATGGCCTTCCGTTATTTTGATTGTGTTTGTTATTTAAAGATAAATGAACAATATCGGTAACCCTTTCGATCTGCATCATAAAATACGTCATGTTATTTTAACGCATTTGACCGGTTCGAGTCCCGGTTGAGACAGACGATTGTTGAAAAATCCATAAATGCAGAGTTTATAGTATTAAAACATAAAGGAAAGTCTCCTTTACACAGAATGTGCTATTTCCAATATTTAAGGTTGCCTTCCATGTGGCATTCGAACTTTCCATCCTGTAATATTAGAGAGAATGCGCGTTTTTGTCCCTCGACGTTTCATGCGAATAGGAGTGCGACGGCGACTCAAACTGTTCGCTTTTCCCGCCGGAAATCGCACACGACACGCGCGTAACCTTTTGAACGCCATTCGTCGAATACTAAATGTGCCACCCACACGCCAAACATGTTTGCTATGCTATGCAAATTACACCTTATTCCTACAAAACAAAGTCTCTTTTAATCTAGAACTCTTGTCGGCTGTAGCCGACGTGGCGTCAGTGGCACGACTTTTAGTTGACGGCCAGAGCCGACTGTGGCGTTGAAAAGGTTAACTCTCCTACACCGAGGTGTTTAACCCCCTTAAATGGATAAGGTCGAGGCTACTAATATTTTTGCTGATAAGTGGCATGTGTATCTACGCAAAATTGTTTTTTTTTTTTGAGTTTAACATTGTGTGCTTTTTTATTTACTGTAAATTTACTGTGTTCTTTGTAAATAGTAGAGATGGGCCGACTAATCGGTTTCCAATTTGCCGATTAATCGGCCGACTAGTCGGCAATGCCGATCGTAGGATTTTGCTAAGTTCGGGTGAACTCGGAAACGTTCATTTCGCTTCGTGATTTCGTCCATCGCGCTTTGTTACCTACCCCTACCATGTTTTGACCAGTTTTGTTTACGTTTTTTCTGCACGGTAGAAAAAATCAATTAGAACCCCAATTATACTATTAAAACGAACTACCTAGTGCTTTTTATAACTATGTCGAAAAGAAAATCGCGTGTGTGGACATTTTTTGACCATATTTCCTATAGGCAATAAAGTGCCGAATATTCGGCATTTTTTGCCGACTAGTCGCCGACTAATCACCGATTAGAAATGATGCCGAACAGTCGGCTTTCCCGACTAATCGTCGATTAGTCGGCCCATCTCTAGTTAATAGATAAATAAATAAATATAAACCTAGTCCACGCACCAATGTAATGCCACGGATGCCCACAAACCAGACCAAATCTGCGGTATCCTACCATAATGCCTGTAGGTAAAATGAGTGGGTCTCATAATAAATAAGTACTTAACACTTTCAGTGCCGACCCGCTAGTCGGGTCCATTTTGTATGAAATAGCGGGTCGGCGGCACTGAAAGTGTCAACGCTCCTATACTATCGAGGAATTTGAATGTTAAGCGGGTTGGATACCATACGTAAGTTAGCCGGGTTGTAGGTGCCGCGTGTCAGGCAGGAGTCGTGTCGTAGCTAATATCAACTTTACCTCATAGACACTTAAGAGGGCTCAGACAAGATGCACTACGCTAACTAACGTTTCTATTCGATTCGTTTTTAAACCAATCGCGTCACTGGAAGATGACGTGATACGAAAAGTCACGTGGTCTACCAGTGTCGCGATTGGTTTAACCTTTAAAACGCCAAAGACGGCAATTCACGTCGGCAGATTTTCGGCGGTTCTACCTTCATATATTTTGTGGCGGCATACGACGTCCGTGGCGTCACGGGCACGTAAAATAGCAATCGACCGTGGCGTTTAAAAGGTAAACGAATCGAATAGAAACGTTAGTTAGCGTAGTGCATCTTGTCTGAGCCCTCTGATCTATTATAAGCTGTCAACCGTTGAAACAGTGGTGCGATATCCGACGTCCATGGAAAAGCCTAAAAATAATTTGGTTACAGGCCAACCGCCGCAGCTACGGTCGCAGCTACCACGACCTATCTCGTTTGGAATGGTGGAAACACGGAGAAGTAATCGGCTTCCATATGCCGTACGCTCTGCCCGACGACTATAACGGGTCCAATTTCTTGGGCAGCTACGATAGGTACGTATGAACTGTACAGGTCGATTCACAAGAGCTGGCACGAATGTATTGAAGGAGTGAACGACAGTATACAAGTGTGTCAAATAATAACAGTTTTTCGATTTGAAATTCGAACATCGGCTCAAAGGACGGCACTCACACAGTGATAGGTGACATTACTTTTGTTCATTCCATTCGTGCCAGCTTTAGGGCGCGTACACATAGCGATCCGTTTTACAGGTCCATTTTTTGATGGCGTATGTAGTTGTATGAGCGAGTTCACACCCAAAACAGTATTCTGGATCCAGTAAAAAAGAAGATTAGGGCGCCTAGACATAGAAAGTCCGTTTTTACAGAATCCGTTTTAACGGATCTTTTCACCTTGTAATCTTCTTTTTTACTGGATCGAGAATACTGTTTTGGGTGTGAACTCGCTCATACAACTACATACGCCATCAAATAACGGACCTGTAAAACGGATCGCTATGTGTACGCGCCCTTAGTGAATCTACCTGTATCTTTGCTGCAATGAAAGAGAATAAAGGTTCAATGGTGGAGAATGCTTTTCGGCATTCAGTTCGCCTTTTGTATGCCAAGTGTACCTAAGTATAATTTTGTGAAAAAACATTATAAATAAAGTTTATTTTAATAATAGATCGAATTTATATATGCTGGACATTACGAGGACCAATTTATCACGGTTAGAAAAAGTTACAAATGTGGCAGGGTCTAGTTTAATTTGTGTGGGATTGTCCCTTGATATTTATTATTAATTTTTTAACTAATATAAAGTATTGATCAGCCTTTTATGGTCATTTTAACCAGCTAGCACACTTATCCCTACCGAGCTATTAACTACACGTTTTTGTAGATTTATTTCGGCCGGTACGGGATAGGTGCACTGTCCATTTCCACTATTCGTTACTCTACCAAACATTTCTATTTGAATATCAAATTCAACAGAGTCGACGGAGCTCCGCCGGAGCCCTTCGGGCCTGCTGAAGAACTTAACTTAAACCTACCTCATATTTATGATTCTAATTTTGGTTAATTATTAAAGCCTGTACCGAAAAAAACCTGTAAATTTCAAATAACTGTCATTTTTATTCCAAACAAGATAGCTATTATTTTCTTGCTGTTATAAATAAGTGTCATTCTTACCTTAGCCATTGCTATATAAATTATTCGGATATCTGGAAAAACTTACTTTCGACAATGAATAGAAAACGCCGCGAAATGGTCGTTTCCAAATGGCGTAAAAGTCCGCAACGTCCTACGAGTCTTATCGCCAAAGACATAAAGTTACCGCGAAGTTCTGTGGATTTTATTTTGAAGAACTATTTGATGATATAATAATAGTAAAAAGAGGTAGATATGTTATACGCACTTCGATAGTGGCACCCTAAAACCAAGCCAATTGGTACACCTTTACTTAGTCTTGCGCCGTCAACGGAACCGTAAACTAGTCTGCAGAGCACCATACACTCGTCTCTGTTTCGCTCCCGGAAATTAGCATACCATCTGCTTTCACTTGTCATTTATGAATTAGTGTGTAATTGAAATATTTACTGATTATGTGTGCGTAAGCCGGGCCATTTTTACACGCAGAATACCGTATAGGTAACATATCTACCTCTTTTTATATTATATCATTGAACTATTTTAATACATTGTCTCTTGAATAGAAGCCCGGAAGTGGTAGACTTCAAGGGCCAAGTGACCCTAGGCTTGACAAAAAGATAATCAATTGCATAAAGCGGATCGAAGTATGTCCGTCAGAGATATTGCCAAAAAATGTGGCACAAATGCATCTATGGTGCAACGAGCTAAGAAAAGAGCAGGTATGCAGACCCGGAAGAAAGTTAAGACGGCAAAAGTGACCGAAAAGCAGCGTTCTGTAATAAAAAGCCGAACTCGAAAACTATACGATTTCCTTGGCACAACAAAATCACATTTAATAATTGATGACGAAACTTATACCAAAACTGATTTTACAACGCTTCCTGGTCCACAATACTACACGGCGGGTAAAGGAGAAACTCTTCTCGAGTCTGAAACAACTGTTAAGATTGGGAAATTCGACGAAAAATTTCTCGTATGGCAAGCTATCTGTGAAAGTGGCGACAAAAGCTCCATTTTTGTCACAAAAGGTACCGTCAACAGAGAAATATACATAAAAGAATGCCTTAAAAGCGGTTGCTGCCATTTGTGAAGAAGCATAACGTCCCTACGTTATTCTGGCCTGATCTAGCCCCAGCCCACTACGCTAAGGACACGATAAATTTCCTCAAGGAAAATCATATCCCTTTTGTACCCAAGGAACTGAACCCACCAATCGTCCCACAGTGCCGCCCAATCGAGCATTATTGGGCTCACATTAAGGGAATTTTAAGAAAGACGGGTAAAGTGGCCAAAAATATAGACGACTTCCGCAAAAAATGGAATGCTGCAGCCAGAAAAGTTACAAAATGCTCCGTTCGAAAGAAGCTGTACCACGAGTACAAAAAGTATTCAAATTAAAAAAGAAACTTACAATTAAGTTAGCTGAAGATAAGTTTTTAATTTTGTTATACTAATATTTATTGATATCTACAAAAATATCGTTATTTTTTCATTTGAAATTTACAGTTTTATTTCGTTACACCCTTTAATACAGTAGCGAATAGTGGAAATGGACAGTGCACCTATCCCTACCAGTAGAAATAAATCTACAAAACGTGCACTAACCCTACCAGTAGATAAAGCTCGGCAGGGATAAATTTCTTGGCTATTTTAACGAGCTATAATATTTGTCCAGTCGGCCTCGACCCCTGAAGATCTTGTGCAGCAAAATGGCTGCCATGGGTGGAACCAGAACCTTCGCCGAAATACTAGAAGAAACGATAACTGATGCGGTCGAAAGTTTCCCGTTACTGAGATGTATTCCCATTGGATTAGTAAGCTGTTTGAGTAAGGAACTGTATTTGGCGCGAAATGAATAAAATCTTGTAATAATTTGCTTATGTGAAATAAATATTTAAATAATAAATCGCTTATATTTAACTAATGATTAGGGTCTAGTTTTTTAATTATGAGATCACGAGCTCGAAACACTTTACCGATATGTTATAGCTCTCTCTCTCTGAGATGTTTAATACTGATCTTGGTATACTTTCGAAAATTACTCCAATGCCCTGTAATGCCCGTGTCCACCTATGTTGTCCATCTGGGCATTTTAGCAGACCATTTGAACGCCATACGTCGAATACAAAATGTGCCACCAACACGCCAAACATGTTTGCTATGCGATGCAAATTACACCTTATTGCTACCAAACAAAGTCTCTTTTAATCTTGAACTCTACGTGGCGTCAGTGGCACGACTTTTAGTTGACGGCCAGAGCCGACTGCGGCGTTGAAAAGGTTAACGAAGTCGACGGAGATGCGCTAACGCGGAGCTCCTACTTCTAGGTTATTTTGGCCCTTCGGGACCTCTGGAGAACTAACACAAACTAAACCTACTTGATTTTGTCCAGCCTGCTCTCCGTAATCCACATAGGTGGTCAACGGGCAATACACACTCCAACGCACATATCCTCAAATTTACGTTAAAATACCGTTGACATATTCACAGGGAAAAAGAGACATAAAATAACTTTCTCCGTCGCAAATGTTTATTTTAAAATAATTAAGGTATATAAAACGAAAAATACTTTACATACTATATCATACACCTAATACAATCAAATAATATTGACCAAATTAAAGCCTATAATATATTATAGTCACTTCAGTAACTAAGAGTTAAATTAATTATAACCTAGGTCGCTTGCAGATCGTTATCATGGTTAGCACGTGTTCAATTCACGAAGGCGCTCCCCACCACTCGAATTGTCGTTGCACGGTTCCGTCAATGGTCGTAAATTAAGGTAGTGGAGCGCGACTTCGTGCATTGTAATACTATAATGCCGCAATGACAATATTTTAAATTAGAAATAAAATGTTGGTTTGTTAGAAACATTACACAAAATTCGTTGTTTGTCAAATAACTGTACCCTTTATTGGTAAATTATACAGATTTAGTCAATGTTACGGAATTGTTATGATACGTTTACATTTGGTTGCATTCGCTTGAACCGGATTCGTTATTAACTATGAGAAAAACAGTTTCAAGTACGACCGAACCGAACAATGTAAACGCGCCATTAGATTAGAGATACGAGTCAATCATACCAGAGATCTATGAGATCAATCGATTCATTAACTCATTCATTGGGTGCATCTAACAAGAAACAAATGACAAAAATGTATCTAAACCAGGCTAAAAGTGTGCCTTACCATTTAATTCAGAATTAACATAAAATCGTTTCATTTATACAAATGCTTAGTTAAAAGAAATGTTTATACATGCAACAGTTAACGAGATTGAAAGATCGTACATTTTACAGGGATTTATAACTAACCACCGGTTTAAGACGACGGGTAGGGTAATCGTCTTTCCATATTATTATTATCTTTGTGCAAGTTTTTCCTTTTTTGTATTGGTACAAAAGCCATATTATCTTTACCTTTACGGATCTATTTATTATCTATTTTATTAGTTTCCAAACCAAACATAATATTCGGTTGACGCAATAACTTTACAAAATAAAAACAAACTGCGACAAAAATGTTTGTAGCAGGTGGAAAAAAGTGGTCTCAGCCTACCCCTCTGGGAAACAGGCGTGATTTAATGTATGTATGTTATGTATGTAAAAAATGTTTTAGTACTGCTACAAAAAAAAAACATGCACAAAGTCAGTATAAGAAAACGTTCGACCTACCCGTCGCCTTAACCTTTTGAACGCCATACGTCGAATACAAAATGTGCCACCCACTCGCCAAACATGTTTGCTATGCTATGCAAATTACACCTTATTGCTACCAAACAAAGTCTCTTTTAATCTTGAACTCTTGTCGGCTGTAGCCGACGTGGCGTCAGTGGCACGACTTTTAGTTGACGGCCAGAGCCGACTGTGGCGTTGAAAAGGTTAACTGGCAAACGAAACCTTTCTTAATAATTTTCAAGTTGAATTCTACTTCAAATTCTGTCGCTAAGGTTGAGCTTCAGGTGACCAGAGCAAATGTTGTCTAGTTGTTTCATCAGCTAGGCTATTTTAAAAGGCATTTATTGGCAATCTTACAAAATATTGAAACGTGTCCAACTGGAGATCTTGCCAAGATTAATAACGTTAACTTTATCTATTTAAAAACTCGAAAAGTGACAAAATGGAGTTGACGTAAGCCGGCACGCAATCGATCGTCAGCTAACGCCAATCCTATACCTACTAGTTTTCTAAAATCGTTAACGTAAGTTTTTGCATCTTGGCGCGGCCGGCCCGCCGTAAGATTTGTTTCGCGATTTTATACATACCTACCACAGTAGGTAAAATTCTATTAAAAACTGCATGTGCATAATTTATAATAATATAACTTTAATGAAAACGAATCAATATGTAAATGATCCGTGATATAATTAATTGTGGTCAAAAATATTAACACCTAGGCAGTCTAATTAATTAACCTAAATCATTCAACAGTACACTCTGTACAAACACCCGATCACACTCCTATTTACAAGGCAGGCTTGTTAGAGTATATTCCCAAATTATTTCCTTTCTAATGAATTTTCTACCCGCATTTTTTCCGTATCAGATTAATCTCGAGTCGCATTTTTTCCGATCCTGATTTTTCCCAAACGCAAATTTTCCTAATTACGTCAAAAGAGGTAGGTAGGTTAAGGTTGTGTTAGTTTTGAAGCAGGCCGAAGTTAGAGTTTCGTGCGGCGCTTCGTCTCGATAGTGGCCCCGTCTTGTGAAGCGCTGGTAGAGTTAGATAGTGCCTACACGGCCTACTTACAAACAAAAGAAAGCGCCCGGAAATAGGAGCTCCGCATATATGGGAAAAACACGACAGGAATGTCGCGTGAGGGAAAAAACATGACTGCGAAAACTTAATCCGAGAAATAATGATAATGGAAAAATAGCCACTAAAATATAGATTTTGGGAAATTCTAACAAATCACAAGGGACACCATATTGCTATGCATTGAAATAGCATCCTTACACAATAGTTTACAAGAAATAAGGCTGTTTTACGTGTAAATAATACCACGCATTGATATATGGGTCAATTCTAATCCTAGAGCTATTTTTCTGTCATGCGGATTTGTCCTCTATAAACCCTTACGCTATATTTACGTCGCCTCGTCGTTTTTATAATATGAGACTTAGCCAATTTTTACCTACACTCAAGACAAATTTAGAAGAACGCAAAAAAACTGTGTAAGTTATAAATTACTAACAGCTCCAATGAACAAAGGCCCAATGATAAATTCCAATCGTCCATTACTGGTTCCATCAGCTTATTTTCTTTGCGAATTGATATGATTTCATAGTTTTCTGATACTTCATTTGTTTTTGCCTTTAGCAAACAATGTTTTGGCAAATTCGAGTTTGTGTTATAAACTGATTTTTTTAAATTATATGTATAAAACGAATACAATCATCACAGAAAACGACGTCAGACACCCAAAACATACAGCATGTTTAATTCAAACTTGTCATTTATTTTTATTTTTTAATTAACAATAACACGAATAACTAAAAACAATATTTTTAATAAAATTGTTACTTTGCGTCCCTCTAAATTTGACCCCGAATATTATCCGACATCATCAATTACCACTCCATTAAAACGCCATTAAAAATTACAGAATAAAAGCTAGCCGATTATCAATCTCATCATAATCTAGGTGAGATATGCGATCGTTATGGCGACTCGTTTTTGCAAATCCCGCATGCAATGTGAAAATCCGCATGACAGAAATGTCCTCAGTGTCAAACCGGCAGCTGAATTAAATCGTAGAAGGCATGTTTAGGCAGCAGCAGTGTTAAGAACACCGTCACGAGACTAACCCTTTTTAACGCCCCATGTCAAATAAAAATGTGTCGCTCACACGGTAAGCATATTTCAAAATCAAAATTATACTTAAAGCATACGAAAGAGTCTCTTTTAAACTGTTCCTGTGACTACTACATTTTCTTATACTCGCATCTTGATCACGATCGTTGCAATACGATGTAAACGTCATGATAATAAATAAATTTTCTTTTACGAGATTAATTCAATCAGCAACAAAAGTAGGTGGACAGTCCTGCCCTCGTACGGAGAAAAGGCACAAGGGCAATTAATTCATAAAAGCGTATTAAACTTTCAAGGGGTTATAATAAGGTTGGAATTGCAATACAATTAATATAGCAGATGTACCTTTTTTCCATAGCAGGGCAGTCGAAGAGATCAAATTATCTACCCTCACTCTTATTCTCTTGTCCAAAGAATCGTGTATAGATATTTTTAAGCTCTTCCGACTGTTCTCCTAGTTTCTGTTGCGTTATGAAACACACGCGACAACTTCTAATATTTTTATCTCTTTCTAACAACAGTTTGGAAAATTAATTCGGTATGAAGTCTTTGTTTAAATTAAACCGATGTATAAAATGCAACGGCAACGGCTTTGAATGCGTATGCGTTTAGTATGAGGATAACGTATTTTAATAAGTCCTAGTTAACAAATCTGACAACTATCAGCATCAGTGTTTGTAGGCACATTTCATGAGGACTTGAGGCGTTGCTGTTCAAAAAGTTAAACTATCAGTTGTTTGTCCACGTAAGCAACTGACTCGTGACTTTGTGTGTAACTTGCGAGTACTCAGACCGTGTGTGTGTGTTAATCATTCTTGCACTTTGCTGGCCTCTGTGATGGACTCGTACTGTTCTTTGTCGAGCTCCGTCATTGTGAAACTCCCGTCTGGTAGGAGGAGGACTACGCGCCGCGTGCCGCCTGTAAAAGGTTTAGTGTTACATTTAAAGTTGTTCCAATCTCCGTCCTTCAAGGGCAAGAGTTACTCAAGCGCAAACCTATTATGAATAAAAGAAAAATCAGACAGCGCGGTGCAGACCGTTACAATACTAAAAACGACTCTGCCACGCTTAGGGAACGCTTTTTACCATGAAAACGAACGACATCGCGCCCTCTCTGCTCTCAGTGCGTTTGGGCTTCAAGGCTAGCTTGTAAATAAACATTTTTTTTTATGGCAAGGCAAACGAGCACACATGCCACGTGGCAGTAAGTGTGATCTGGGACCTTCCCTTGCATGCAGCAGCCCGGAGAATACTGCAGTTACCTGGCGAGGGCAGGTCGGCCTGCACGAGCTGCGCGATGACCTGCGTGGCGTCCTCGCCGGGCTCGCCCTCCACCTGCACGGCGACCTGCTGCAGCGCGGGCGCCTCGCCGCCCGGCATCAGCTGCCCAGAGAGTACTGCAGTTACCTGGCGAGGGCAGGTCGGCCTGCACGAGCTGCGCGATGACCTGCGTGGCGTCCTCGCCGGGCTCGCCCTCCACCTGCACGGCGACCTGCTGCAGCGCGGGCGCCTCGCCGCCCGGCATCAGCTGCCCAGAGAGTACTGCAGTTACCTGGCGAGGGCAGGTCGGCCTGCACGAGCTGCGCGATGACCTGCGTGGCGTCCTCGCCGGGCTCGCCCTCCACCTGCACGGCGACCTGCTGCAGCGCGGGCGCCTCGCCGCCCGGCATCAGCTGCCCAGAGAGTACTGCAGTTACCTGGCGAGGGCAGGTCGGCCTGCACGAGCTGCGCGATGACCTGCGTGGCGTCCTCGCCGGGCTCGCCCTCCACCTGCACGGCGACCTGCTGCAGCGCGGGCGCCTCGCCGCCCGGCATCAGCTGCCCAGAGAGTACTGCAGTTACCTGGCGAGGGCAGGTCGGCCTGCACGAGCTGCGCGATGACCTGCGTGGCGTCCTCGCCGGGCTCGCCCTCCACCTGCACGGCGACCTGCTGCAGCGCGGGCGCCTCGCCGCCCGGCATCAGCTGCCCAGAGAGTACTGCAGTTACCTGGCGAGGGCAGGTCGGCCTGCACGAGCTGCGCGATGACCTGCGTGGCGTCCTCGCCGGGCTCGCCCTCCACCTGCACGGCGACCTGCTGCAGCGCGGGCGCCTCGCCGCCCGGCATCAGCTGCCCAGAGAGTACTGCAGTTACCTGGCGAGGGCAGGTCGGCCTGCACGAGCTGCGCGATGACCTGCGTGGCGTCCTCGCCGGGCTCGCCCTCCACCTGCACGGCGACCTGCTGCAGCGCGGGCGCCTCGACGCCCGGCATCAGCTGCCCAGAGAGTACTGCAGTTACCTGGCGAGGGCAGGTCGGCCTGCACGAGCTGCGCGATGACCTGCGTGGCGTCCTCGCCGGGCTCGCCCTCCACCTGCACGGCGACCTGCTGCAGCGCGGGCGCCTCGCCGCCCGGCATCAGCTGCCCAGAGAGTACTGCAGTTACCTGGCGAGGGCAGGTCGGCCTGCACGAGCTGCGCGATGACCTGCGTGGCGTCCTCGCCGGGCTCGCCCTCCACCTGCACGGCGACCTGCTGCAGCGCGGGCGCCTCGCCGCCCGGCATCAGCTGCCCAGAGAGTACTGCAGTTACCTGGCGAGGGCAGGTCGGCCTGCACGAGCTGCGCGATGATCTGCGTGGCGTCCTCGCCGGGCTCGCCCTCCACCTGCACGGCGACCTGCTGCAGCGCGGGCGCCTCGCCGCCCGGCATCAGCTGCCCAGAGAGTACTGCAGTTACCTGGCGAGGGCAGGTCGGCCTGCACGAGCTGCGCGATGACCTGCGTGGCGTCCTCGCCGGGCTCGCCCTCCACCTGCACGGCGACCTGCTGCAGCGCGGGCGCCTCGCCGCCCGGCATCAGCTGCCCAGAGAGTACTGCAGTTACCTGGCGAGGGCAGGTCGGCCTGCACGAGCTGCGCGATGACCTGCGTGGCGTCCTCGCCGGGCTCGCCCTCCACCTGCACGGCGACCTGCTGCAGCGCGGGCGCCTCGCCGCCCGGCATCAGCTGCCCAGAGAGTACTGCAGTTACCTGGCGAGGGCAGGTCGGCCTGCACGAGCTGCGCGATGACCTGCGTGGCGTCCTCGCCGGGCTCGCCCTCCACCTGCACGGCGACCTGCTGCAGCGCGGGCGCCTCGCCGCCCGGCATCAGCTGCCCAGAGAGTACTGCAGTTACCTGGCGAGGGCAGGTCGGCCTGCACGAGCTGCGCGATGACCTGCGTGGCGTCCTCGCCGGGCTCGCCCTCCACCTGCACGGCGACCTGCTGCAGCGCGGGCGCCTCGCCGCCCGGCATCAGCTGCCCAGAGAGTACTGCAGTTACCTGGCGAGGGCAGGTCGGCCTGCACGAGCTGCGCGATGACCTGCGTGGCGTCCTCGCCGGGCTCGCCCTCCACCTGCACGGCGACCTGCTGCAGCGCGGGCGCCTCGCCGCCCGGCATCAGCTGCCCAGAGAGTACTGCAGTTACCTGGCGAGGGCAGGTCGGCCTGCACGAGCTGCGCGATGACCTGCGTGGCGTCCTCGCCGGGCTCGCCCTCCACCTGCACGGCGACCTGCTGCAGCGCGGGCGCCTCGCCGCCCGGCATCAGCTGCCCAGAGAGTACTGCAGTTACCTGGCGAGGGCAGGTCGGCCTGCACGAGCTGCGCGATGACCTGCGTGGCGTCCTCGCCGGGCTCGCCCTCCACCTGCACGGCGACCTGCTGCAGCGCGGGCGCCTCGCCGCCCGGCATCAGCTGCCCAGAGAGTACTGCAGTTACCTGGCGAGGGCAGGTCGGCCTGCACGAGCTGCGCGATGACCTGCGTGGCGTCCTCGCCGGGCTCGCCCTCCACCTGCACGGCGACCTGCTGCAGCGCGGGCGCCTCGCCGCCCGGCATCAGCTGCCCAGAGAGTACTGCAGTTACCTGGCGAGGGCAGGTCGGCCTGCACGAGCTGCGCGATGACCTGCGTGGCGTCCTCGCCGGGCTCGCCCTCCACCTGCACGGCGACCTGCTGCAGCGCGGGCGCCTCGCCGCCCGGCATCAGCTGCCCAGAGAGTACTGCAGTTACCTGGCGAGGGCAGGTCGGCCTGCACGAGCTGCGCGATGACCTGCGTGGCGTCCTCGCCGGGCTCGCCCTCCACCTGCACGGCGACCTGCTGCAGCGCGGGCGCCTCGCCGCCCGGCATCAGCTGCCCAGAGAGTACTGCAGTTACCTGGCGAGGGCAGGTCGGCCTGCACGAGCTGCGCGATGACCTGCGTGGCGTCCTCGCCGGGCTCGCCCTCCACCTGCACGGCGACCTGCTGCAGCGCGGGCGCCTCGCCGCCCGGCATCAGCTGCCCAGAGAGTACTGCAGTTACCTGGCGAGGGCAGGTCGGCCTGCACGAGCTGCGCGATGACCTGCGTGGCGTCCTCGCCGGGCTCGCCCTCCACCTGCACGGCGACCTGCTGCAGCGCGGGCGCCTCGCCGCCCGGCATCAGCTGCCCAGAGAGTACTGCAGTTACCTGGCGAGGGCAGGTCGGCCTGCACGAGCTGCGCGATGACCTGCGTGGCGTCCTCGCCGGGCTCGCCCTCCACCTGCACGGCGACCTGCTGCAGCGCGGGCGCCTCGCCGCCCGGCATCAGCTGCCCAGAGAGTACTGCAGTTACCTGGCGAGGGCAGGTCGGCCTGCACGAGCTGCGCGATGACCTGCGTGGCGTCCTCGCCGGGCTCGCCCTCCACCTGCACGGCGACCTGCTGCAGCGCGGGCGCCTCGCCGCCCGGCATCAGCTGCCCAGAGAGTACTGCAGTTACCTGGCGAGGGCAGGTCGGCCTGCACGAGCTGCGCGATGACCTGCGTGGCGTCCTCGCCGGGCTCGCCCTCCACCTGCACGGCGACCTGCTGCAGCGCGGGCGCCTCGCCGCCCGGCATCAGCTGCGCCAGCTGCGCCGGGTCGATCGCCAGCACGTCCTGCTGCCGGCACGAACGGGACTTATTAATTACGGGATGCAGGGGGCGACACTACAGTCCGCGCGCGAGTTTAATGCAATTGAGGACTGAGGTGAAGGGCGCCACGCCTCACCTCTCCTCGCCCGCCTGCAGTGTGCACTACACTGTAGGGTATAGTGCCTTCCGTACTAGCACATTCCTAAGCTCAGCGATCAACTCGGCCGCGGACTGTACATTACAAATGGATAAAAGCGACCAAATGCATTCTAAAATATTTAGTTCGAAGACTTCGAAGGTGTACTTAATACTGTCCCCAGAGTCTACTTTTCATTTACACTGAAAGGAAAATTACAAAAAAAAATGTTTTTCAAGAATTACTTTACCTTCATTATTGCCCACGGACCTAATTTACTAACGGAAATCAGCTCAACCATTATTGCTAACGGAAAAAATACGGACGTAACGTTACACTCAAAAGGTGCGAAGCAAGCAAGGCCTGTTATTTCGTTCCGTCATACACAATGCAGCAGTCTCACAAATGCACTAGGTCTGTTAACCCGCCGCCATTACGCGTCCAGCAGATATCACTTTACACCGAAGAAAATGCCGCATTGTGTAGTAAAAACGTGTAAAAACTACATTAGTAAATATAAAAAACCACACGGAATCACTTATCACCTGTAAGTTATGTTTATTCGTGTTATTTTTCATAAATATGTGTTTATTTACTTTGACGCAAATTACAAACAAAAATGACAATCAGTGTTGCCAGTTTTTTCACGGATTTTTCTGCCTAAAAGTGGGGAAATCTTTAACGCCGTTAGTAATGGTACGGAATCGTGCTTATGCGAGTCAGACTTGATTTTGATCGGTTTTTTTACATACTTTTAACTAAGTCACAAACAATCTAAGAAACTTAGAATGTAATTAAGTCTTGGATCTCTGTTTTAACTTAGTTACTTCTAATTTGTCAGATTCTCTTGAAAATATGCATACTTATGTAATTGCGGTGACAATATAATTTAATTATATGGTATTATCGAGCAATGATATTGAAACTTTCTTGCACATTCCATACAATTAAATTGAGGAAATAAAAAATTGCTCAGTACACCTTACGTTTGGTAAAATTCTTAAACGCTATTATTGCAACAAAATAATTGCATACAATTATTGCCGATTCTTGTACAAGAAACTTGCATAATCTAAATGGGCCTTTACAGTGGGTAAAAGGCCTTAAAATGGGCAAATTGACGATTTATATGGCAACCCTCAAAGCACGCACACTCTTAAACGGACAGCCATTTTGTCTGCTTCACTCATGATTAGACTAGGTTACGTCCGTATTTTTTTTAGGTCCGTGTTATTGCCATACAAAAGTGCTGTGTCAATTTATTCTTACCCTATTTAAAAACGTGTTAAAAAAACATTCTTTCACGGTCTAGTAACAAGTCAAAAATGGTAGTGTTGCCCAGCTTTATCAACGTTATGTCACGCCCCACGACTGATGTACCCAATGTACCCAAGGGTCGAAGATATTCTGCTGTATTTTTTGTACTGCGGAAGTTGTCTATGGTACCGACCTGTCCGTCCTCCCTCGTGACGTACATGACGCCATCTCCATCTTCAGTGCCGTCGGTGGCGCCCTCCACGCCCTCTACTCCCTCTGCGGCGACCAGTAGCGTCTGCCCGGCCTCGTTCTCGCCGGCAACCTGTAACACGACAATACATAAGCTAAGCCCTTCACTAACTTCCATGAGATAATAGAATCTTCGATTCGATGGACTAGTTTGACAGAAATGTTGCAAGATAGGATCGAGTTCTATAGCGTTGAGGAAACCGCTCCAAGTTTAATTGAGTCATGTTCCTAGTTTTACGTTTCTTCAGCATAATAAATCTGATTCGCGTAAAATAAACAAGTCCATGATTTAATCTTATTTCCGTAGAACTGAACAGGTTTTCTTTCATATCTTATCCTCGGTCATACTGTATTTTGATCCATGATAAAAATGGAGTACTTTGGCATTTTTTCAGACATCCAGTGAACGGTTTCAGTAGCTGCCCATATAGTCCTATTACAACTTCTAAACCTGTTTACAACTTCAAACCAATGGATCTCTCTATTAGCGTGTATGTACCTAGATGAATAGATGATGATGACATGGTGTATGAATAGATGGTGATGACGGAGTGGTGTACCTGGTAGAGCACGCCGTCCTCCCCTCGGATCATGATGGGCGGGTGCGCGGCGTGCAGCAGACCCACTTCCTCAGCTTCGTCCACTCCGACGCCCTCTTCCAGCAGCTGCTTCACGCTCGCTTCCACCTTCACCTCCGTCTGGAAACAAACAGTGCGGACCAAATTAAAAATAATACAATTAATTAGCCACATGAGAGCCCACGTCCAGAAGATCTATTGTAAGTACCATATAGCTCAAGTTAATAGTTAGTGTATTAGAACAAGAGGGAATAGTCCGCCCAGGGTCTATTGGGCGTCCGCCATAGCAGAGCTCCGTACGTCACCACTACCAAATGAATTTCTAGAATGGGAAATATTGCGACAAGAAAAACGAATGCGACTGTAAAAAATTGATGGGGAGATAATTCGAATGGAGATTCTGCTACCAATAAAATTTATTTTCGAAAATTATGAGCCCCACCCACTAAAAATTCTAATGGGAAAATATGGGAATAGAACAAGTGACACTAAGAAAAAAAAATTAGAAATTTATAGGACACAGTCATAAAAAGATTAGTACTCACCGAATCGTCATCCGTAAGCACGGGCAGCGAGGGCTGCGCCGCATCGCCCTGCACCAGCATGCCGGTCGTGCCGCCGGGGGACATCTCCACCTGGACACAAACAGAATCCGTCACATGTGAACGTAGGTAACGGTGAGCCGGCTCGACCCAACGACGCACTCTTATTTATTTACGTTATTAGGTTTGAGTAAGTAGCACACAGCGCCACCTATCCGTCACTTTTGTCCATCCGTGCGCCTAACATACAGGGTATATCGGTCTTTCCCCGTTTGTCCCCACCCTTTAGTCTCCAGTAGCGACAGATGGGAAAAATAATTCCTGTTTGTTACTACTGGGGACAAATGGGAAAAATTATTCCTGTTTGTTACTACTGGGGTCAACTGGAAAGAAATCATTCCTATTTGTCCCCAGTAGTCACATATGGGTTTAAAAATTCCCAGTTATCACCACCAATTTACACCATAACGGTTTTAAATTCAAATAATTCGTTTAAAAAAAAACTATTTATTTGAACGTACGTAAACTTAGGGAGATACATGCAATAAATCCCAATCTTGTATTTTAGGGCAAATAAGTAATAATCATGTGTGATATTAATTATATTCATGTTTATAGGAATGGCATCGTTTCGCATCGTCGACTCATGTCACTCAATTTTACGAACAACTGGGATATTCCCTACTTGGTACCACTGGTAACTGCTGGGGGTTTTATTCCTACTTGTTACCATTTGGGAATTTCTATTCCCAGTAGTTACCAGTGGTAACAAATTGGTGGTAACGGGTGGGAATATCCTGAACAAATCACACTTGACCAAAAAATGTATACAGCCAAAATTAATTTTAAAAAAAACTTAATTGTTCCTAAAACAGTTTCTCTAGTATTAAAAAAACCTTGTATATGGTGTCTGTAGTATATCGTCGGGGCGCCTACAGTTTTGGATTTTCCCATATCGTCCCATGTATGTCGTCGGGCGGCGGGGGTGTACCTTCATGAGCATGTGGTGCGGCGCGGGCTCCGGCGTGGGCGGCGTGGGCGGCGGGCTGGGCGTGGGCGGCGGCGTGGGCTCGCCCTCGGCGCGCGCCAGGCGCTTGCCCGACAGCGGGCACAGCGTCAGCTCGCGCTCCGGGCTCGGCGACGGCAGCGGCCCGAGCTCCAGGGGGAACGGGTCCACGATGCCGTCCGACGTTTCCGATGACGCGTCCGACTGCGTAACCGAATATCCGTTATGGCTGATTTACATTGCTCCAGCGAAACCATACCAGTCCGAGTGCATTGCGTCGGTACAATAGCTCTCGCCTCGATCGTGGAAACTGACTCTTCGATGTACTTCTACTGGCATGCTTTTGCTGGACCGATGTAAATGAACCGTAAAGCTTCAGACGCCCCAACAAATATAAAGCATTCTATAAGCCTGACTTTGCTTTGAGCCGCACTCGCCCAGGCGGCGATAGCGGCGCTTTGAATTCAATTCAAATTCAAAATAATTGATTTCAACCTTCTTGAATCTTATAGCGTTAGCAAATTACATTAAAAATTACCCAATGTTAGCATCGTCGTCACTGAGCAAAAATTACTTGAATGAAAAATATCTAAGTGACTCATAAACCTTACTTGGGTTGATTTGTAAGTACGTGAACCACACAACAATGATTCGCATACTAGCAATCGAATCTCTGGGAGAATAACATTAAAATGCAGTAGAAAACAGAGATGTGCAACATTTTCGCATGGTGGCGTAAAAACAGGTCCGTCTTTTTCATTAGCCACTTTAGACAAGAACAAGAACCCCGTAGTTCTTGCAATAACCAGTAAAACTAATCCTCCAGTAAAATTTATTCTAGTGCCCAAAGCCTTTAACAGGATAAAGATTAAGCGACGCGATGCGGTGCGTTCCCATACTAAAAAGCATGCCCGAAGCGTGGCGGATTCATTTTTAGTATTGGAACGTGCCGCACCGTGCCGCCTTCGCTCTCGGTGCGTTATATTCCTTTACTTAACCTTTCGCCCCCGGTGGCTACCGAGAGAGCCAGTTTCAAAAACTACTTGATTTCTGTCTTAAGACATTCAGAACTATTTAGTTTTTTTTGTTTTATGTGTCGGGTTGCAAAAGGTTAAACCGCCGCCCCGCCTTGCCCGGAACGACATTTAAGTTTATAAGAAAACAGTTGTCTCCCGGTCCCGCGCCGCACCGCTAGCGTCTTTGTTAATCTCTGAGCGATTGCCGATTTGTATCAACAGGGTCGTGGATGCAGTTAGCGATTTTCAAATATCGACAAAATGTATAGGATTAACGTAACTTGATGAGTCGTAGGTATCTATATTGTTTTTGAACTGATCTGATCTAAAAGCAAGACGTTCGTTTTGATACGCATCAAAACTTATAGTTTACAATCATCTGCTTCTAAAGACTAAAGTAACGAATCGCAATTCGGTGCGTCTACGTTAAATGTATATTATCTATAATTATATTATATGGCTGAAATTTCAGAACATTATCATAACGTGGTGTAGTTAAAATATTACTTGCAAGATTTGAACAATAATGATAGGCATGTAAACAAAGCAAGTTCCGGAATGACAGACATACGAACGATGCAAGTTCTAATTTGTAACAATAATTTAAATTAATTATTGTTACAAATAATTAATTAAATGTATTAATTTTATGGCATATAAACTATGGATTGGAGGGTCTGAAAATAAATTATAATTTAATTATATTCTATTCTAAAAAAGTTCGTCACAATAATCACGGTAGGATCCAGGTCCGATACAGAAAGCGGTACTCCTCGAAACGGCACGCATCGTGAGGAGGTTCCTCTGTTTGCAGATCTAACCGTCGGTAGCTCGAGCCCCGCACCCGTAGGTTACGTTTTTTACTGTTTATTTTTTGTATTCGTATTGTTATTTTACTTTTACTTTTGAATATAAATACCTTATTTACAGAAAATGAAAGATAGGACGGTGCTAGCGGTACCTGGTCGAGGTCGCGGGCGAGCGCGCGGTCGCGCAGGCGCACGATGTTGCCCGCCGCCGTCGCCACGTGCGCGCCCCGCCCGCGACCGCGCGCGCCGCGCCGCAGCAGGCTGTCGCCCTGTACGACGATGCACTTTATCAACCACGGGCAGCGAGGGTCGCTAACCACTGGTGACACCTTTACTACCATTGCTGGTTACACCGCAGGTTCAATCCAACAGTGACATTCAATTACGAAGAAATTTAAAATAGTGACATTATTACGATTAAAAAGAACTTTAGTATGAATTCCTTATTTGAATAGTGTCACTGTTGGAATCGACGTGCGATTGTTGCCACTGTTAAGACCTTTGTTACCATTTGTAACACCCTTGTTGCCACCGTGAACACCGATGACTGGGCATAAAAATTTAAAGTATTTACCACCAATTTATTTGATGAAAAAAGCGAGGAATGTTTATTCCCAGTAAATTACCACAAATAACAGGTGGAAAAGAAATCCTGCAAATGGGATTGGAACGGGATTGAAATGGGAACCACCACTTTATTTTCAAATTTGAATTCCAACAAAGAAACGTATTCAAAATTTATTTTTAATATTTCATTAATCTGCCCTGAAAGAATAAAATGATTTAAACACATTAATTAAGCCAGGAGCTGAACACAATATACATACCTATGGACTTAAAAATCGAACTCAACGTAGTAATTTTGCAAGCAGTAACAGATGGGAATATTTATTCCCAGTAGTTACCAGTGGTAACAGATGGGACTATTTTATTCCCAGTAATTACCAGTCGTAACAAATGGTAATAATATTAGGTCCCAGTAAGGTAACGAATGGGAATATTAATTCCCAATAGTTACCAATGATAACAGATAGGACTATTTTATTCCCAGTAGTTTACCAATAATGGTAACAGATAGAACTAAATTATTTCCAGTAGTTACCAGTGGCAGAACAGTAACAGATACAACGACTATTTTGTTCCCAGTAGTTACCAGTGGTAACAAGGGAGAAATAAATACTACCTATTTGTTAATAGTGGTAACAGGTGGGAATAGTCCCCGCGCTAGCTCTCTTGCCTTCAGCAATCAACTTCAATGACGTTTATATCCTACAAATAGTATTCTAATGTACTGAATAAGGGCCAAATCAAAACCTGAAACGGACGTACGTTCATGAAGAGGTTGATGAATGTAGAGGAAGCGAAAGTTATATGTTTAGACCGGTGCACCTGGCGATGGGTGCCTGTCGTATCGCATAACGTTTTTTGTCCTAAAAATGTTTGGCCGAGAATGCTTGGCATACTTTTGAATGGCATACTACTCGTTTGTCCTAATAATTTTTGCGCATACCCATTTAAAGTCCTAAAGCAAGTTTGTTCTTATATTGATAACTCTAAAATCTAATCGCTCATTCCCGAAATACCAGTATTTTAAAATACCTGATTCTCAATGTATCGAAATCCCAAAACTAAACATACAAATTAGGGTATTGTTTATTATCTTCACCCAATATTTCGAATCTGGTTTTTAGCAAACCTGGTAAAAAGAGTAGTTTGGTATTTTGAAATACTGGTATTTCGGGAATGAGCGACCCTAATTACCTAAAGCATAATATTCCTAACATGAATTGTCCCAAGAATTATTTTGCTTATTATTAAATTGGCTACAATTACTACAGCACCTAAACTAAACTATGGAAGGCGTGAAGTCAGAATCGTTACGTATTCTACCTTCAGGCGAGTCAGATTTTGGTTAATTTAGGTACGACGACGAGCGAAGCGAGGAGGAGTGTTAGGTAGAACTGTGACCCTAACGAGCGAGCGAAACGCCAGAACCAATAAGGTTGACAAGGTTAGGTTTGTAAATATATATATATATTTTAATATAATCAGAAATAGGTTTTTTTATTAGTACTATTAATAGGATTAGGAATATCACAATTATGCATATCAATCATTTGACAGTTGAATCTTAGCGACATCAAACGATAGGACAAATAATATTTAGGACAAACGATAATAGGAGCAACAATGTCGGACAAAAATATGCGGAACAAAGTGTATGCCATACGTTATTGGGACAAAAAACGTTATGCGACAGAACGATAGGACTAATAATTGTATGCCATCCGATATAGACCCCCTGGCGATCCATAGTCTCCGCCTACCCCATTGGAACACAAAGGCGTATAGTGTATGTATGTATATCCTACAGTTACGCATTTTGCAACGGAAGCGGCTTGAACAGACTAACCTGCGCGAGCTTCTTGTTGAGTATGGTGACGGGCGACTTGCCCTCGGGCGACTGCCCCACGGGCCGGTGGATGGTGCGCTGGATGATCTTCTGTCCCGACGGGGTGATGATCGTCTTCTCTGTCACCTGTTGACCGCCGGATCCTATCGTTTTCTTTATCTGAACAACGAATGTTACATTAACTGTTGTTCTCTGTGTCCTGATTCTGGCTTTTTCGGTGTGCGCTGTAACTATTGCCAAGCATTTTCTTTGTTAATTTGTAGCAAAAGAGACACAAAGGTCGAGAGGCGTCAAATTCGTGAACCTAAGACTTGGTTATAAATTTATCCCAGATCTATGCGGTTCAAAATTTACACACAAAGTTGTTTTTTAGGTCTACATTGCTTAGCCGGGTACTAAAGCAAACGGGTTTATTTCAAAGCGTGGAGAAGGCAAACGAACACACAGGCCACCTCATGGTAACTAGGCTCTGTTACCCATAGACATTTGCATTCTCAAGACTACAATCTTAAGATCGCAACTGCGTTGGACTAAGATGAAAATACCTCTATACTAATAATTTCACTGGTCGTCTTATCCACAGCAATGCTAACACTGCTGCTTGGCGGAAGGTTAAAGCATAAAATGGTGGTAGCAATGTGGAAGGACCCTGCACAAGGTCCTACCACCAATGTTTTCATTTTTAAAATTAGTGAGAATAATATAAAATTACCTGTTGCGACACTGGTGTTCCCTTCTTTTCATCTTGCTTTTTCTGTAACAAACAAAGTCGATAATCACTTGCAGTTTCCAACTGAGCTTTGGCCCGCGCGGCCTACAAGCCCCTGACATACCACGACCCAGATGTAGAACAGCAACAGACGACTGTTGCCTTAGGTCTCCTGGCCCAGACTTCATTAGTATAGTTCATTTCAAATACCATGGCCCAAATCCGCTTGAGACTTAACAATGAGCATCATGTTTAGCTATTGTTGACTAATTGCTTTACTACCTGAGCACTTCAACTTCTATCAACAATCTTTTGTTATCAGTAATCCTCTTATTCACGCTTAACCCGTCAAGTGTCCGGCCCTTGATTTACTTAAGTTCACGAAATGTCCAGCTGATTTTCGAGATTGAGTTTAGAAAATGGTGAATTGTTTACGATTGGTATAATTATATTTTATGATTGATATACCAATGGAAAGATAAAAGAAAAGGCAATGCACGTAGAAAGGAATAAAGATTATACACTTACGTTTTACTGATGAAAATAAATGATTCAATTAATCAAATATATTATTATTAGGTTTGATATTTTTTTCATCCGAACGGTTTATTCTTTGACACACTGCACTTAATATATTACCACATTTCACTTTTCTATTGTTAAACTGTCACCATTATAAGTTTACGCGCCGAATTCAATAACTTATTTATCACTAGACACATAAACAACCTCACAAAAATTATTTGTTTACGGAGCGGCGCAGGCGGCAGCCATTGCGGACGAGCACATTCTATTGCGCATTAATTTCGTTTTTATTATTTTTTCGCTTGTTCAGATGCTTGGTTTTTGGTGAAAAAAATCCAATATATTTCCAAATAAGTGACAAATCAATAGGATTATTTTTTTACACTAGCAGGGTCTTCGTTTATGAAATATAAATTCTCCAATCACAGCTCCGTCCTGCGCACAACTGTTGTGCGTAGGACACGACCGGCTAAAGTTTTCTACGCACAACTGTTGTGCGCAGGACACCTGACGGGTTAATGACCGTCTCAAGTGGTATCGGGCCTTGGTATATGATATATACCAATATAATTACCTGTTTCGCGGCTAATATCTGTTTCCTGATAACGTCCTGATCTATGTTTAGCCCGGGGCCCAGCTTCCCGGGCGAGTCTATCTTCATGATGCCTGAACTCTTCGACATGATGTATACTCCTGTAGACAACCAGAGCAAATGTTAAATGTAAGTCGTAGCATTCTATACCCTATTGTTAACCACATTAAATTTAAAATGCTTATACAATACTATGCAGTTAACGCCTTCGTTGGTATTAGAGCAGCATATTTGTGTGTATTAGGGTGTATTCATTTTTGACACATTGCAATTTTTAATGAATTCAATCGAATTCTTGGTCCTACTTAGCTAAAAAACCAGTATTCAAAATTATAATACAATTAGTTAGTATTTAGGGGTTGCACACTTTGACTAGTTTTTGAAAATATGGTGATGATGGTCAATATCATTAGTGTTTGACAAAAGTTGACAAGAAAGCTAGTTATTAATTGTTGTTTTTTGAAAAATAATAAACATTGAAAATTTGCTCCTCCTAAGTGGTCAATTTGTGCAATCTCTAGATATTGCCCATTCATCTTGAAACTATCCATTTTCATGTTTTATAGAAATAGAAATAGAAATAGAAACATTTATTCGACGAACACAGAGAAAAGAAAAACGGAACAGAGAAAAACATCATTAAAAAAAAAAGGATGGCAACACAAAAATAAAAACAAAAACAATATAGAAGGAAAGAATAATGTTGCCATGGGTGATTCTGTGACGTCGAAATTGACACCACTCAGCACTATGTCACAGCATAAGACGCGACGCTGGTTTTCAGTGGCGCCAACGTGACACACGAACGAAGAGACAGTGTTTAATTAAAGAATATAATAAATAGTAGTAGATTAACAAGTAAGATAATAAGAAATAAATTAAATACATTTTTTAATATGAAAACTGAGTAAAATAGGTACAAAAATCGGTCAAGATAATTCGAACAAACTAAAAAAGGAAGGCAACTGAACACAGATAAAGGAAGAAGAGATTGAAAACATGCAATAGGTTTTACTATAGAAAGAGTTGGGCGTAAGAGAATTCTGCAAAAAAATAAATTTCTTTTTGTCCATACAAATGTGAAACAGCCTAGTATGTATGCTTGTGCATTTCATCTCCGAGTGCGTAGCATCTCAAGTGTCGAGGAGCATGATTATCAAAACACCTTTTCTATAATATCCTGTTGTTCATTCTGTATACATTGCGTAGCTTAGATAAAGCCCAGTGATGTAGGAACTTGTCGACATTACAATGTAAACTAGCAGTTATAAAACAGAATAGAACATTAAGCCGGAGCCATTAAGGACACGCTATACACGTCGCCCACGTGGGTCCATCGGTCTGGATCCGTGTGTCAACATTTCCACAGCAACCAATGCACGCACACGTAAAACGTGTGGGCCACGTGGCTACGTTGGTCAGCTGCGTGTGTCTACATTCCCCACTGCGGGCCACGCACACCCAGGCGCCACCTCTCCACTGCAACACACGGGCGGGGCTTGGCCTGCCGCGCGCGCTAGCGTGTACGTGGCGGGCACTCCGGAACAGACCACGCGCGTATCAGTGACGTCATTTCGTGCGCAGCGTGCTCGTGGACTACTGTGGAAGTATCTACCTACATTTTCATACAAAGCGTTTTTGTACCCACGTGTGTAGCTTGACCGTGCGCAGCAGTGGGGCTCCGGCTTTATTGCCACACGGTTGCTACAAATACGAGCGAGAGTGAGTGGAGAGTGGAGATGTCGGTCGGGGACGCCCTAGAGGCGGAGATACAGTGAGCAGATTTGCGATGTACTGAATAAGGGCCAAATCAAAGGCACCCGAAACCGACGTACGTGCATGAAGAGGTTGAGGAACTTAGAGAAGAGAAAGTCTTATGTTTAGGCCGGTGCACCTAACGCTCCATAGTCTCTAACCATAACCTACCCCATTGTGAGACCGGCGTGAGGGTATGTATGTATGTGTAGAAAACAATATTAATAAAGAAAGTAAAAGAAAACAGATCTAGCGGCAAAGGGGGCCAGCTCAGCATTAGCTGCGTCTTCGCAGTCGCGGACATCAGTATCCTTACCATGAGTTACAAGTACCGTACTCGCTAGCGAGTCGAAAGCTCTGTCACTCATAGTATTCTTATAGAGTGCGAGGGACAGAGCATTCGACTTGCTAGCGATTACGGTAAAATTGTAACTCATGGTAAGGGTACTGATGTCCGCGTGTCAGGCCGATCACCTCCCTATTTTACTAAGCTGATAGTGACAGGTGGTCACCTGTGGGTGGTAGGACTCACCGGTGGTCAGGTTGGGCATGTGCTTGGGGTCCACCTTGATGACGCCCTTGATGTTGGGCATGCCCTTGCCGCCGAGCCCCAGCGACTTCACCAGCGAGGGGTCCACGGCGCCCGGCGGCGGCGACGACCCGTTTAACAATCGCTTTTCTGAAAGTTTATTGGCTTTCAGTACGGGTACTAGAACTAGACTAGAGTTTACTAGCTTGATAGCAAAAATCATAAAAAGTAAAAAGAAAAAAAACGAATGTTCTTGTGTATTTGGGAGTTGTTAATGTAATTATTAATTTGTACAACAGTTCAAAAAAAGCGCAAGGTATTTTCATCTTAAAGGAGCTCGCGGGTGACCAGTATTAAAGTAATATCAGGCCAAACCCTCACTTTGCATTATACCACACGGCTGGCTACAACACTATCTTGCGGCATCTCGTGAGATCATTGCGCGGGTACAAAACTTTGTGACTATTGTGGCTACAACACTGCACCTTGCGGCTACAACACTGGACCTCACGGCTACAATACTGTACTCGCGGCTACAACACTGCGTAGCTACAACGCTGCACATCACGACTACAACACTACTCACGACTATAACAATGCGCGGCTACAACGCTACAACTCGTGGCTACAACACAACCTCACGGCTACAACACTGTACTCGCGGCTGCAACTCTAGGCTACTAGATCACTGTACCTCTCGCCTCGCCGTCAGAGTAGTCATCTCCGCTCGAGCCCGAGCGCTTGATCCGCTTGGCCGCCGGCTCGTCGTCGGCTCCGCACCACGCCTTTACTTGATCCAACGCACGCACTTTGCTCGAACGCTGCAGCCGTCTATCAGACAAACAAATCGAACGATTATGGGATTTGTAAAGCACATGTTGACTTCATATTCCTACTCCCTTACAAAAAAGCGTTCAAAATCAAATGCAGGGTCTTTAACATTGAATCAAGACAAATGTAAACAATGTCATATTCATAGCCATAAATAAGGACAGTATAATTAAATGCTTACCCAGTGGGAGTCAGAGCAGGCGTATCTTGTTTTTTGACCATCTGCTTCACAACTTGAGGGAGGGGCGTGCTGATCTGTTTCACCTAAAACAAGAAGACAACAATCTAAACATTTACTTTGTAGGGAAGTCAGTGCGTGGAATTCCCTAATTTCGGTATAAAACTATTATCATCACCTTCATTACTATTATCGGAATCATTGCCATCATTATAGTCATCATTGTTTTCTTTTTCAGACATTGTCATCATCGCTTTCTTTTAAATCATCATTGTCACAATTCTCTAAGAATAAAAATGATTTATATGAATACATACTATTAATTCTCCTAGTCACTGTCATTATCATCATCTTCTTCACCATTGCCGTAATTTTTATCTTCATCACCACCACTACCATTTACATCGATATCATCTCTATATCAGTGGTTGTATACCGGTATTATTTTCCAAAACACCGCTATTTCATTTTGGCATCTCGTTTATCATAGAATATTTTTGTTCTTCAATGACTTTACAGATCTAGTGAATAATCGATCCAAGAGTTTGAAGTATATCACACCGAAATGTCTAAAATCTAAACGTTTCCCAGGTCTTAATGCTTTTGGCATGACTGTTAAAAAGAACTGAAAACAAACTTAATCTTAATTAACAAAAAAATACTCTGGTATTAACCACTCTATATCGATTATCACTCTCTTGATGCGACGTTCCCCCACGTTGTAAATACGATGTGAAAGGATATTTCACTACATCTGTACATAATAGTATTGTGTTAATACCCAAATAACAATCGAAATTATCGACGAGGAAATGTTGCAAATTAACGAAGACATTTCAATTATAATTAATACCGGTATCAATCCCAGCTCTACATCACCAAGCCTATCAAAATTTTCTTCACTAACACCGACCGTCATCATTCCTTATCCCCTGCTGAAAGATGCCCTCCTATTGTCAAAGCAAGTCCATAAGATCTTTAACAAACCTTATTACTCCCTGCCCTTACCTGCACTGGATGCTGCGCGGCGCGCTGCGCCTTGAGCTCCTTCTGCCGCGCCAGCTGCTTCTCGAACGCTTCTAGAAGATGCTTGCACGTCTGCATGTTCTCTATCGGCTCCCAGGTGTTCTGCTCGCTGCATCACACCAAAACAATTCAATACACCATGATAATGATTAATGATGATGAAAGTGAAAACGGTTCATGCCGCGGCACAGTGTTGAGTGACGTCAATTTGGACGACACACAATCAACCATGGCAACATTAAGCTACATTTGTATTTATTTTATTCCTTTCCTTCTGTTGTTTAATTTTGATGATTGATGATTTCCCTGCGTGACACGTGGAAAATCTATACATACATACATTAAATCACGCCTGTTTCAAAGAGGGGTCGGCAGAGACCACTTTTTTCCACCTGCTACGATCCTGACAAATTTATTTCGCTTATTTCACATTCAAACATCGAATCATGCATGCACGTCGGTTTCGGGTACTTTAGATTCGGCCCTTTTCCAGCGTTTCCCCGATTTGATTCGAAAAAGTATGCCTAGGGCGGACCCTTCTTACCCTTCCACTCACTTTCGCTCTGTATAATATCTTTTGTCAATCGCCTTTCATCCATCCTTTCCAAATGACCGAACCCTCGAAGCATACCATGTCACTACATCTTCTTTTAGTCTACATTTCTCTTTGATATTTTCATTCCTTACTTCGTCAATCAGATCAGGAAAATTTATAACCCGGCAAATTGACGTATCACGTGAAACTAGTACACAATAAAATTCGTCGAGTACTCACTGCGGGTACCCCTCCCACTTGAGCAGGTACTCATACTGCTTGCGGCGCGGGTTGAACCGCTTGGCGAGGATCTTCTCGACGACGTACTCGCCCGCGTCGGCCGGGTCGCCCTCGCGCTCCGTGCGCCGCGCGATGCGGTCCTCGGGCGGGACGCGCTCCTGCGCGTTGCGGACCGACTCCTTGTCCGTGAACTCCTGCGGGGAAGGGTGAGGATGAGCCTGGAGGAAAAAAACTGTAGCGGCCTGTACGACTAGCACTAGTTGCATTTTCTCGTGATAGACTAAATAGAGGGTTACCTAGCGAAAAACAAGTCGCGGGCAACTCATGCTAGCCCTATCCCCCCTGGCCACGACTTATGGGCAACCAGACTGACAGTCCGCCAGCCTATTTAAGTCAGTGTATGAGTTAAGACTGGACTTATCCTGAGGGCTTAGGCTGGGGCCCCGCCACAAGGTTAATTTTAAATCCTTTGTGGGGAGAGTGCCGCCCAAAGATCTGTCGGTCTTTTTAAAGGAGGAATTCTGGCCGAATGGTGTCATATTTCGGAATTCGTGGCTGCCGGCAAGCTGACACTGTTTTAGTAGTTATGTTAATTTTAAGTTATCTATCGTTACGTTTATCTGTAAGGTATTTATGAATATGGGTATTTTTGAACGAAAAAGAACTACTGTATTCCATAATTTTCTCATTCTAACAGATATTCCCCTAGGGCTGTCAGTTCGACAATTCGACTGTTAGTCTGGGCGCCCAATAATGTGACACCGGTAGCAGCGGCGACTCGTCACTTCACATGCATGCATTTATTCTTACCTGCCGTCGCGCAGTCGTGACAAGGTTGGGCCGAAAGAGACAACCTTAGGCCAATCCGTCAAGGAAGAAAAACAAAACTATACCAAAAACTGATACACATCATCAGTAAAAAAGATTTAGAAAGACTGCATAATCATTTGATAGAAATATACTGGCCATGCAAATCACCAGGTTTTCTCGTGTTCTGCTAAAATGTTCTTAATATTAAGATTTTTATTGACACTGGTTAAATTAACTACAAAAATAACAATAGTATTTTACCTAGTCTAATAATCTACAGAGTACACGCATCTCCGCAAATTCAAGTTCTTGATATACAGACCAATCTCAAAACTTTTATCTTTTTGCAAAACACGGTTGTTAAATAAAACAATGTACTTGAATTTTTGGAAAAAAAAAAACAAGTTGAGATTTGCAAAGATGCGTAACCCTTGCTGTAAAGCTTCTAATCTAATATAAATTAAGGATGTAGGATGTATGAAAGATGGTGCATGCCTAACAATCTATAGCAAAAGGATACTGGAATAACATTCAACTGTAAAGTTATTTCTTTCTACAATTATTATATTATTAAATAAATTTAGATGAATCTTTGTAATAATAAGATAATTAAATAGATACGATAAATGGATTTACAAAAGCAAATTTTTAAACAAACGGGCTCATAAAAAAAACTATTAAAAAAAAACTTACAAAGCCAAGCACAAATTCTCTTTACTAATTCGTCGACTAAATATGTAAACCTTTAATATCTATTTTAAAGTGCTTTTTTATTTGAATCCCTTCAATTAAAAAAAAAATATTTTTCACCCAAAGTGCTGATTTGAGTCCATTCCACCCATAATCATTAAAGTTCAATATAAAGACCTTTTTAATCAACAGGCACTGTCATGCCAAAAGAGAGCCTTTATAAAATTTAAATTATATTGTAAAAAAAGTTAAATAGGACCTTGCACAAAAAATAATTGAAATAAATACGTATTATAGAGGTTTTCATATATTAATCCACAAGTTTTTTTTCAATGTTTACCTCACTAAACTATACTCCCAAGGCCTTTATTCCACTTGGGTTTAACTCATATTGCTTTATCCTAATCATATTGTCCACGTCATGGCAGCTCTTCACTTGACAGTTAGAACTGTCATAACGTCAACAAGATCAAGACAGAAGCAAGAAGGGCTAAACTCATCTATAATAAAAGCCCTGAATGGTTATTATGCAGCACTTTGAAACTTCGGATGGTCCCTTTCACTCTCCGTTTCAGACACAATCGTTAAACAAAGGTGGAGATGTCTACGAAGTTCGATTTTTAAACTAAGACCCCTTATTATAGTATGGTCAATCAAGGATGATCCCTATGACAGCTCATATAAACATGTATATTAATAAAAATATTGCAAGAAAATTTAGTAAGTAACTCAATTAATTAATCACTTCTTTTAATCTGCTGGTGACACGATAGTTGAGAATAAGCTTAAATCTAAACTGCTCAACATCGCTTGTTATAGCATCGACGAATTCTTTACAAGTGACATGACAAGTCACTGGCCCAAACCACAAACGGGAAAATAAATTCAATCTAATAACGACACATATAATTATGAATGATTCGAAAAAATTGTGATTTAGCATTAATTTACCAATAAATAAATCAATCAATCAAGCTATCGTTCAATAGTAAGTGATTAAAATTGCGAAATAAGTCTGTCACACGATGCATCCTTGATTGATCGAACTATAGTCGTTAATACTGGAGTATAGTTTAGTGACGTCATTGACATTGTACCAAATCGTACGCAAGTTTATACAGTGTTATAATTTGTACCTTGGACTTAATGGCACTGGCGGGTGTTTTGTTGAACACCGCCTTTTGTGCCGGACTGGCTTTAATGCCGTCGCTCTCTTCGCCCGAGGGCTGAGTCTCCGAATCCTCCTACAATAAAAAATTGTAGGATAAAAGTTGAATGTACTATGTGATGGAGATGACTTATTCAACTTTTGCGTGCCCCAGTCAGCTGTTGGATACTCGTACCGCTGATGCCCAGTTTTTAATGCTCTTTTACATATTTGATGAAGAAATTACAGAAAACATCTCCAAATATCCCAGGGGGTATATTTTTTCGTTCAACGCGCGATTTGTAAACCGTACAGCGGCGCTTGACCTTGACTCGTGCACCCGCGCACGCTCTGCGCCAGACCGGCTCATGCTACGTATGTATGTTAGGGCAATAAACTGAAAACTCATCCCTGTTTCTCTGTATCTCCTGTTGTTTATAGTTTACCCCTACTATCTTAGGACAGGTTAAAAACTGTTGAGAGCCCAGATATGGTGTCTGGCGTGGGATACAAGAAGATGTAGAATGTGACATTATAAAGAATTTTAACTCTTTGGCCAGCACATCTCACTTCAATTTAAAATGCCCTTTAACGCAATGTAAATGTATGTACAGCTCAATGACAAGATATCTGCGGTCCAAAGTGTCCTGCGGCATTGACTGGGGCGTGCAAGAGATTAAGTAGTGTAAGGACTTACCTTGATCACCTTTCTCGGGCGGCCCCGCTTCTTCACCTCCTGTACTTGCACCGATTGGACAGGTACTAATTGGTCATCAGTCTTTAACTCCATCTAACAAACAAGCAAAATATATAATTGTTTCTCAATATACTTTGATCTTAATTAGAAAACTATATAATTTTATTTTTTTAAATGTCTGTGGACAATCTCTTTCAAGTTAACCTAGTTCTAAGCTTGTACTACAGGTACCTATGGTCCATTCCAATAAACTTGTCTTATTTATTAAACACTTTTATAACCTCAAAGATAAAATGGCCGTTTTCAGCTGAATAAAGCAACTAGAGACCACATTTTGCACACCATTTTCCTGGGTTTTCATCATGGATAGTTTTTTTTACGACAAAATTGTTATTTTAGGCGAAAAGGGAGCACTTTGAGGTTATAAAAGTGTTTACAAAATAAGACAAGTCAATTGGTATGGACTTTACTAGACAATGATAAACTTTAAAAAAGGAATTCGTACTTAAACTTTAAACATCCAAGACTCAAAATCAAATACTCTTGCTAGTTTCACAAATATTTGCCCATACCTGGAACGAACCCAGGACCGCTAGCTTTGTTCGTAGGCAGAGTCACTAACACTACTGGCTCGTCATATTTATTTTTTATCATTTTACGGACCTCTTCTCTTGAGAAGTATTTACCACCCATGAATTGCATCTTAAGAATGGTACAGTAATGATAATGCATCAACAAAACAATACTCACAACTTTGGCATGAGCAAACTTAGACAAGGCCTGTATGTTAGAGCCAGCTGTGATCCAGGCAGTCCTCTGGGGCTCCGGCATGCGGCACCACTGCTGGTACAACTTCCAGCTGTTGTCTGCGTGCACATTGGACCCTTCTCGTGCCAATGAACACTTCCATAGCAGAAATGCCCACACCTGAGCTTTGCTTTCACTCTGTTGAATTGAAGGTTAAAGGTTAAGTTGAAGATGATACCAATGCATGTTTAACCTTTCGTATGCCGGAGGGGCTCGCATACTTGTACCCTTCGTCTGCCGGGCTATGACGTCATCTGTGTCACGTGACCAAGTTTAATAGCTCCTAGCTCGAAAGTGATTTGACGTTTCGAGGAACCGAATGCTATCCATGGAGGATTGAATTTTTTAGTTTTTTTTACAGACAAATTAGAACCTTATCTTTAAGCTACTAGAATACAATTTTAAATAACCCGATTAAGCCCCTTAGTGACGGATACGGAACAAGGCATAGGACCAGGGTCAGTACAGATCCGGAACTAGGCATACGAAAGGTTAATCATAGTGGCAAAAATAATTAGATTTAGTTACTAGTCAACTTTAAAAGAGAACTAATAAGAAATAATTATAGGTTACTCACAATCACATACCTAGGTGATACCTTCCCTAATACAGCATACTTTTCTTAGCAAGGTGCAAAAATAAGACCTTGGATGTAAAGTCACACAGTATTACATCTTTGTTAGATTTGCAGTATTGCTGTATCATCGATGATGTATTACTAATGTATACAGATAGAAAACTCAATAATTTGTTAAGGACTATGTAGAAGTCTATTTACAGGGACAGAACAGGATGGCTAGCACAAGTTGCCCGCGTACTTGTTTGTCGCTCGGATCTCCCTTTCCATCTAGTCAGTAACGATAGAGACGCACTGAGCGACATGTGAGAAAATACAACTTGTGCTACCCGTTCATAAAAAAGGAGAACCACTTTTATGAGGCACATAACTAATTGTACTAGATTTCGACCAGTAAAATTGTCATAGGTCAAATCTGAATCATCATAAATTTTAGCTGTGTCGAGAGAGCATCAATACTTACACTATCCCTTACTGGAGACTTTGTAGTACAGTTATTGGCAGCCTTGTGTTCATTGAAACCCTCAACAAAGTGGAATGCAGAATGACACTGGCCACATACCAGCACATCTAATGTAGCCATTTGTTCATGAGCCTCTGTAAAATGGAGTCATATCATATTTGTAGGCAATTGTATGGAAAAAATGCAAGCGTTTCTTTAGCTGGCCACCAATGTATGTATGTAGGGCATACCTTTCAACGCGGTTGGATTTTTAGCTACTTCGTCAGGATTTCCCGCTGGTACTTCCTCAGAGGGAGGCGTCTCGCCTTCTTCTACTGAAGTCATAGTGATTCTTGGAACCGTGGATTATATTATAGGTTAGTTCACTTTAACAAGCAAAGCAAGGCTAAAAAGAAAATATTTTTCAATAAATTATATGATTACAAACCCTAACCTAACAAAAACTAGGCCGGCGCGGATTCCCGCCAACTCATAAAACTGAATTCAATTATGTCAACAAACATCATTATTCATCAATTCGACAAATACATAATACGTTTATTCCCGTTATTACATAGACGTTAATTTTATTGAAATATATATACCACTTAATTCAAAGCCCGAATATACAAAATATAAGGGCCATACGATACGATAGCATATCGACGCTGACTGGAGTCACTGGCGTTGATTACGTTAAGATAAAATTAGAATTTTCCACGATGCTTGCACATGTATTTATTTAAATTTAAATCCAAATTACATTCAAATTATAAACACTTACCAAAACAATGTCAAATTAATTATTTTTTTATAAATATTAAACCTTTCACACGACTCACGCAAAACGGAACAAATTACGGCAAGAATCAAATATTTTATGACGAAAAAAACAGCGTCGGCCGACGCATTCTGGGCGCCCTCTTGTGATGACCGACAATATGCGATTCCGCTTAACACATAATACTAAACTAACCAATCGCTATCACTTTTAGTATCACAAAGCACCAATGGGAAGGTAACAAATAATTAGCATACTATAACAGACTTTCTGTCACTTTGTCGGCGTAGTCATTCGCCGACATTTCGGTTTGCCGACATTGTAGACCGAAATGATTTAATAATTTTGTGTAAGATACTTATATACCATTTTCTGCAAAATCCAGCAAAACATTTGGTTTTTATTAAATGATTATGCCAATGAAATAATGGTTTTCAATGAAGACATTACAATCATTTCTAGATTTATTGTGCGAATGCGCGAACGCTCATTAAGTTGTAAACTTAGGTTGTAAAGAACAAAGTAGAAGTTCTACTATCCTAGCAAATGTTTTTCAAGTAGGTCATAGAAATCTCAACTGCAACCACCTGTTTTGTTCTATCATTAAATCGGTATAATCGTTAAAAATGGCAAATCGTTTTTAGTGTTGCAGTTACACCGAATTTGTTATTAATGCATTTTTAACCATTGTATCTACCTATAACAGACTTATCTAGCCGAGATACAATACAGTACAAGATTAGAACGGACGACGACGTGTCGAACCGTTTAACGTCTGTCCGTTCGTTTCTGTGCCTATATTTATGAGAAAAACGAAACCCATTTAATTTTTTCATGTCTGTCTGTCTGTCTGTAACTTCGTGGTGTCCTTGTGTCAAAGCCATTTTTACGACGATATAATATGAATAAAATTCAACATGTTCTTACTTAGTATACCTACATCAATTAATTTGGGTGGGGTTTGGTTTTTTTCATTTGCGATGATTGATGAAAAGAGCTTTAGGCATCCGTATCATTTCATAAACGATTGTCTTGCAAAAACTTATTTATGCTTAAACAAAATGGGCCAGACCTGTGAACACAAAAAAAAATATGCTGCGATAGATAGTAAGTACCTTTTATGCCCTTTTACGACATCGACACGTGTAAGCATGGTGTACAAACAAGCATAAGATGATACGGTTTGCCAATGATTTGCCAACAATACCTAATCTTTTACATATCATGGTCATTATCAGAGAATAGCACTCTATACCTACCATAAAAAATAGAACGGGGATCGACAATTAGATTACAATTATAAATTAAACCACAACATATGATAGAAAAATAAAATAAAGAATTGTTACTAGCTTCTGCCCGCGACTTCGTCCCCGTGGAATAGTTACTTTGGGCTTACGCTAACTTTAACCCGCGACTTTGTTTACGTAGAAGGTTGAAACATTCTTCATTGGTGCTCTGCTCCTATTGGTCTTAGCGTGATGAATGACATATAGCCTTGCTCGATAAAAGGGCTATCTAACACTGAAAGAATTTTTCAAATCGGACCAGTAGTTCCTGACATTAGCGCACTCAAGCAAACAAACAAACTCTTCAGCTTTATAATATTAAGTATCAGATACATTCAAATTTCTCGAATCGATACATTCATCGAAAGCACATCACTATGCTTAAACTGGGTATGGGACATCACTACAGACGGCAGACATTAGTTTGTTCTCTCTGTAAATTTTATTTGCTGTTTTGTCACTTTTTAGTGATTGGCGGAATTAAGGTTTGTTTGTAGATTTAGACCAATAACGTAAAGATAGTATATATAGGATTGGTGTTTTAAATATTTTTCGAACGTGACCAAATAAAAAAATATTAATTGTCTGCTTGACGCATCGTGGGACGCCTTTATTCGCGCCGAGTGATTTTTATTTAATTTAAATTATAAAGTGAGTACATTGATTTCGCAACAAGCACAAGCATAAAAATATTGTAATATTGAAAAAGTGCTACTTAATAATGTTTCATTGGTATTCCAGATGTCGGGCATAGCTAGTGCACGTTTAGCCGAAGAGAGAAAAGCTTGGCGCAGAGACCACCCTTTCGTATGTAGAAATTTGTATTACCTTTTTTTTTGTTCCTATTGCTGAACAACATGTGTCTATTAATTGTTTGACTTTGTTTATTTCAGGGTTTTGTGGCTAGACCTATGAAAAACCCGGATGGATCTCTCAATTTGATGACATGGGAATGCGCGATTCCCGGAAAAAAGGGGGTTAGTACAGCTAGAATAGACCAATGAAACCCTCATCTTTGGATTTTCTGATTTCTGAATAGTTGTAGCAGTTTTTATTTAAATTTACACAATGTTCTGCCTGTGACTTGCTTAGAAAACGTCTTTGGCAAAGCCCACGGGAGTTAAGATTTTGCGGCACGAAAAATACGTGTTGTTTTTCCCTGCCAGTATCTACTTATTTCTTCCAAACCTTATAAATAAAATTGGTTTAACCATTTAATTAGCTAGCGGTTACGTCTGCGTCGTTACACTTTCGCTTTTGTTTGGAAACTGGAGTTTTTCAGATAGATTTAATGATCTTTGTTACTCATTGTATCTAATGATCTTTGTTACTCAGATATTGAAATTTATCTCTCGAATATCAAAGCCTCTAACAAGATAAAAGCCATAAGGATATCCCTATATATCTCAAATAGATAAGGATGTTAAATATGAAATCTTAAATTGCTGATTAACACCCCTAGGTCAATGTCATTTAGAGGGCTATCCAGTATTAGTATTTAGAAAATATGTTGTTGCTTATCAACAAAAACATGGAAATCAAAATGAGATTGTTTAATTTATGAATTAAATAATACCTGTTTCATTACCAAGCTAATTGCTCACTAAAATGTTTACATTTACACGTAACTTACAGACCTAAATGTAAAAATCAGTAACTTTGTTATGAATTCTTAGTTTTTTCTGAGCTAGATATTCACTAAGTTTAACTCCTCATGCAGGAGGTGAATAATACAGGTACCTAGTCTAATAATTAATATCAAAAATGTTGAGCATGGATCCATGCCTAACCATATTAGGGGTTTAGTAAGCAATATACCTTATACCCTCGCTTGAACTAAAATCAGATTCTAGAATTTCATAATGTCCAATAAATCAGAATCTATTAGACAAAATCTAAAATCAAATAAAATGAAATTTATTTCAATCATCGTTGGATCATAAAGGTAGTATTAGTAAATTAAATTTAAAATTAAACCAAATGTTAGAAGTACTAATACTACTATATACTAATAACTTGGTGTGATTTGTGAGTGGTGTGAACCAAACAATGATTGACACACTGACAATAAAATTAACCCTCTCATTTAATAAATACATTACAATCTCAAAGGGTTTTAGGCCTAACAATATAAACCCATATTTAAAAGGTGTATGTAGGGCCCTATCCCATTAATTTGCCACGGGCCTGAGTTGGTATAGTTATGCCACTGTTACAGATTACCGAGTTGAATAGAGAATTACGAGACTCAGTATTTCTTACATTTTTATGATTATAGTATATCGTCTCCCGGGTCACCATTATTAAATTATAATATAGGCAATTTATTATTTTAAGTGGGTAATTTCTTAATTGGCATTTGTAGTAAGAATTTATTTAGTATAGTCTGTGAGCACTTAGAAGGTCTCTTCGGGTTGGTCCTTCTCTCTGATTCGCTCTTAATAAGAGCGTATGAGAGTGAATGAGAGACAAGTACAAACCCGAAGCACCTAAGAGCTATCGTACTGTAATAAGAAATAAAGTTAGGGAGCAAATTTATTCATTATTAGAATGCCTCATAATATGCGATATTTTTTTATTTTATTCTGACGCAATCTAACCTACAGTATACTAAATATAAATAAAAATCATGTTTTCTAAACTATTGTGATTATTTGATGTATGAGCTTGAAGTATTCTCATTTGGGACTAGAAAATCATAGTTCAAATTACGCACAACGATGATGCTGATAACTGCCGCAACTTTCAGCTTTAAATTCTGGTACAATTTTTTTTCAAGCAACTAAAGATCCGCTTGTACACCAGTCAATCTTGATGTCTCATTAAATCGACTTACGATTTCACATGAATTTGCTGCAATACGAAAACACATCAAATCTCTTCTATTGCTTCATAAGTTGGAATTGAGTGTTGTTGATAAATATAGTTTTGGTCTTTAAACATACACAGAGAGAGGAAGTTTTATAATATTAAACAAAAAAAGTTCCTTGGTAAACAAAGACTAACTTTTAAGCGTTTTCAAAAAGGGAAATTTACAGAAAAGTCGTGCGTAATTTCATCGATGCCAGGTGTGAATGTTAAAATATCGTCTCGGAAATTGCGGCGACTTTAAAGAATGATTATTTATTGTTCTTCAAAATGTACATTAATTCAACGTATTGAAATAAAAAAATAAACATTAGTTAGTTTTATTTGACTCAACCTTAGTAACAGAAGTTATCTCCCGTCTAGATACTGGGTAAAAAGATAAAATATAAAAGATGTTTAATTTTACACGTCAAAAATCTACCAGCGCTTCGCAAGAGACCACTGCTGAAAAGAAGCGCCGCAAGAAACAGAACAGTCAGTCTTTCCGTACCTCAAAAGGAAAAAACGGAACCCTTATAGGATCACTTTGTTGTCCGTCTGTCTGTCTGTCTGTCTATCTGTCTGTCAAGATCCTTTATCTTAGAACGTTTGACGTTGTGAAAAAAACAATCTTCTAAGTTAACGTAAAAAAAAGATACGGCCGTTTTCGCAGCAAAAAACGTATATTTCGACACTGTCAAGGAATCAAAATTTATAGGGTATTTTCCGTTGACCTAGATCAATGAAATTTGGCAAGTAATACCATCTTATACTATCTACAAGTCTACGAAAAAATCACAAAAAAAACGGGGCTTTATGCAAGGAACGGCGGCGGTCCAAATTTTGAATTGAGTTAACCGTGTCATGTGCGGAACCCTCGGTGGGCGAGTCCGAGTCGGACTTATCCGGTTTTTAAATATAGCTTATGATATTATACAATAACAAAACTTAACCTAGCATTATATGAAACAATGAATCTAATATAAAATAAAAAATAAAGTCGTAAACTTAATTACCGAGTTAAAAATAAATATATTCATGCGGTGTGAGCAGGATAATGTGTCAAAACTAAAATAATAAAAATTATACAAATTATACTTATTATGAAACCGCGATTAGTTTGGGATTGTAATAGCTGTCAATTCATATACACTTTGACATAAGTATATGGTAAAACTGTCACCTCTAATCCCTTTCTAATCGCGGCTAGATAATACCTTTGACGGTGCAAGACAACCACATAAAAAGTTTCGATACATTCTCCTACAGAAACCGTGTCCCCTAGACAATATACAATGGTTACATATTTTTATGACTACGTTATTATTAAGTCATTTAGCTGTTTAGTTCAGGCCAAGCATTTTTATCTGTTAGATAGTCCTCGGCCCTATAGTAGGCTTTAGACATCAATGACTGTTTCAAGTAATTTTCAAGTACCGGAAATACCATATTGCCTTTGCTTTTACCTTTGACATGTTAACTTTATTAAATTTTTACATACAATCTTTCTAGACACCATGGGAAGGAGGCCTATATAAACTGCGCATGATCTTCAAAGACGACTACCCATCAAGTCCACCCAAGTGCAAATTCGAGCCTCCGCTCTTCCACCCCAATGTGTATCCTTCCGGGACCGTGTGTCTCTCGCTGCTTGACGAGGAAAAGGACTGGCGCCCCGCCATCACCATCAAACAGATCCTGCTTGGAATCCAAGATCTTTTAAATGAACCTAATGTGAAGGATCCGGCGCAGGCTGAAGCGTACACAATTTACTGGTCAGTATTATACATATACAGAATGGAGCTGATGTTAAGTTCTTACACAACACATTGAACACCTTTTATTTATACAGGTAGACAAGAGGCAATCTTATTGTTAGTTTAATCTAATCTTTTGCCCTTTGTTCGCATTTTTGTGGCTCAGGGATAGGACAACCGGTGAAATAGATAGATAGAACATTTATTTGTAAGAAGTATACATCGTCAATCAATACATTTTTTAAAATTATGCAGTTTAATATAAACTAATTTTATACATTCCAATTCAATAAGTATCATAAATTCATAATGTTATTCAATATTACAATAGTTATTACATTAAAAATTTAAATTAAATTATTAATATAACTTACATTATCTGGCCTGGTGATTATATTAGTAGGTAAGCGTATCTTATGGGCTTTCAGCACGTATACTCATCCCCCTAGGAAGTCCTTAACGGAGTAGAATGCTTTCTCAGTGCAGAATGATTTAAGTTTGTAAGTGAAGGAGTGCTCAGTATGTGCAGTGCGAATTGTTGCAGGCATTTTATTGTATATGCGCGCACGCATCACTCCCAGGGACTTTCCCGTCGTGTGCAAGGGGACTGCCAGTCCCGGCTGCCTTCTTGCAGAGTAGCTGTGACCTACTGGGAAAAAACATAAAGGCATTCCATCTTAGTCCTCAGGGTTGGCAACGCATTTGCGGTTTCAGGATTGCAGTTTTAAGATTATAGTCTTGAGAATGCAAATGTCTATGGGTCATAGATCCTACCTACCATCGGGTGACCTGCGCCATTACGTGGGGCATTCGTCTTTGGCACCTCGACGCCAATGACTCAGAGCCTCTGACCTCCAGTGCCCCACGGTGGACGCACTGGTACTGTGGGGGAAAGGAGGTGCGCGTAGCACTCTGTACTATTGATAATCTCAAGACCTCAGACCCACATACCATCAGGTGGCATATGTGCTCGACAGTGCTCGTTCGACTTCTATGCTGTGAACTTCAACTAACTTTATCAATTTTAATTGCAGTCAAAACCGGCTAGAGTATGACAAGAGAGTTCGCGCGCAGGCCCGCGCCATGGCCGCCACCGAGTGAATCCAGACCCACCCGGAATGTTCCTGAAGCTCCAACTCTCTCCATCTTGCGTGCGGTAGCAACTGTGAAATGTGGAATTTAAACATGTTAGTTTAAGGCTCTTGTGTTTGGATAATCTCAACCAATAGGGGCGATGCAGGTACACATTGCAAGTATATTAGTTTGTATCTGTGTTAAAATTGAGCTGTATTAATAAACTGATTTGGAGTTTGATTGGATGCCTATTTCATCAGAGATGGTGGGTTTCTATGAGTTGTGATTTGATATGCCTCAAGATTCAGTTTATAAATACGGCACACACGGAACTAAAGGTGCTTTGCAACTGGCGAGGTGAGACGAGAATTTAAATTTGTATTCGAAAACCTTCAGTGGAAATGGTTTTTAAATACAATTTTAAGTTCTCGCGCCGCCTCGTATCGGTGGGAAAGCATCTTTAGTCCTATAACTGCATCTACTACGTTGTAAGATATTGACCTTACACTTTTTTTTGTAAAATCAAATAAGCACATTTTGTAGTTGAGGCTGTATCGTTAAACAGTTGCGGCAAAATGCATTCCACAAAAGAATCTTAAAACTATCAATGGTATCTGATGAACTCAGAGTTTTCCACAAGGCTCCCAGGAGTTTATTGTATATGGTCACCAGCTGAGGCTACAATAGAGTTGCCTCAAGTATTATTGTTAAAATGTGCTAGATCACTACCAATAACAACTCGATAACAACTTATTAGGTTGTAATTGTAACCATAGTTAAAATCAATGGGGTTCTTTCTCATCTTAATGTAATTAGTTATAGTGGGTTTAATGAAATCAGCTGATATGGCGATAGACTGTAGAGGCCGCCGTTTATCTCTACAGTTCACGTAGCGCATAAATTTTAAAAAACTTGTCAAATAACACTTAGCAACACTCCATGATAATAGCCTGGCGATTATTATTAAAGTTAGAATTATTGATAATTTTTAAGGATTACTTTAATTTATTGGTAATTGTCAGCATTAGTGTGGCAGTATTGGTCCTACTGAACTTTTGTGCTCTAAGTTGACAGCGGAGCGTTATGCTAAATATTACACGTTGCTATTAAGAATCTGCATCATTATTCATTACTTTAATCTATTTTTATATCTTATGTCCGTCTTATCGAACAATAAAGATTTGTAAAACGTATTCGTCTTTTATTTATGACCGCACGTACCTACAAGAATTGAATTGTATATTGATCATTTAATTAAAGTATTAAACTAGGGACCCGCTCTCGCTTCGCTTCGGTTTATAGGAGTTTTCTGTCGTAATACTGGGGTCCTAGTGAAAAAGGGTACAAGTCGACTTAACTCGTAATAAAAAAGGGTATACTTTTACACGAAGTATACTAGACTTAAACCCTTTTTCACTTGATCTTCAGACGACTTATATCCTTTTTCACTAGGACCCTATTAAGTCATACTTAAACCGTGAGTCACCAAAACGGTACTGGCTGAAAATCAGCTCTGTAGGTGTCTGACACCTCAGCATAATGCTGAGCCAGTGTCGGATTCGCTACCGCGAGGACACACTCCGTGCTGTTTCTATCACATTGTTTGTTTTCTATTATTTGTCTATTTGTGTGTCTTCTGTGTAGTGAATAAATGTATTTCTTCTTAAATTATAGTTTATTCTACATACAACCTTATGTGAAAATTTATCTAACAGATGTTGTGGTGATGTGGTAGCGCATATAAAGACGGATAGACTGACGCGGAAAGCGACTGCTTTATAGTATCTAAAGAAGAGTAAAGAAGACTGGACAGGGCCAAACATTTCTTTCTTTCGTTTCGACTAAGAGAAGATTTATTCTCATTTTATACACTTTCGCAGAAAGTCGACGGTATTTCCTATTTCTGGGTAGTTTGGCCCTCCGGGCCAGCTGAAGAACTAACATAACCTAAACCTACCTCATATTTATGGCACTAAAGGGTACCTTGGCTATGGAATTGAAATTTTTCATTAGTATAAAAAATGCGAAAGTGTACAAAATGAGAATAAACCTAAGAGAAATGAAAACAAAACAGTTTATCGTAATGTAACTCTTTAACCGACTTCAAAAAAAGAAGGAGGTTCTCTATTCGTCGGGTTTTATTTTTTATTTTAATTGGTCTCTGAGGATGAAAAATGCCTCAAGAATTCAAGTTTTTTGCTTCTTATTTATTTCAGTATTTAAATAATAGAATGTTGGAGCTGCTCTGCCTCCTGCTTCATCACATAAATTATTGAATCGCTATAAAAGTCACAGTGGCCCTACTTTGAAAAACGAAGTTCGATGTTACGTAAGCTCCATCCCTGTCACTCGTCATTCCAGGCTAAATCAAGAGAAAGGGATGGAGCTAACGTAACTTTGAACTGCGATTTTCAAAGTAGGGCCTCTGGTCCTCTATTCAACACTGTGTTATATTATGAAATCAAAATATAAATAGTCCACACATCAGATTTCAAATCTAATCTCAATTCTGCAGCTATGGAAATAAAGACAACATTCTAACTAATGTGTTAAATTTATACGGTAGATACGGTCAATTTAGCAAAAAACCATGCACAAAGACTCGACTATACCCGATACTAATATTAACGAAGTTTAAAATACGCTGATGCATCGTTAACGCTCACGCGTCTCCTCCGTTACGTTCTTAACGACTTTTATTTACGCCAACTGCGGGCCTAGTGTGGCTGCGTCTATATCGCGTGTCAAATTTGGAGAAAGCCTCCGTCGCTCACATACTTATTCATGTGTCAGAAGGTGACGGATGCCTTATCCAAACTTTGTCACGCCAACTTGGACACGTCGTGCCAATTTTAAAGTAGCTCAATTTTCCCACCTTATGTGTATTTTAAGCTTCGGTATGGTCGATTCTTACAACAATCTCCTAAGACTGCCGCTGGTTGCAGCTTTTGGAGTTCTGTCATGTAGTTCACCTAAGTAAATCATCACACTCCATTTCGGACCAAAAGTGTCAGATTTTCCACTGTCACTTTTGACAGTGACAGTTGGTTCAACTACTTACGGCGGCTCCAGGTTGTATTTACTTAGATTTTTCTCATTTATTCGTAGCCCTGATATCGTAAACTTTACATTAGTTTGATTTCACTTTGTGTTGAAAGGCTGCAGTAACCTGTCGGTAACTTATCCACAAAACAACGCGTGCTTGCACAATTGTTTGCATCTACCGTAACCAAAAGTTTTGTTGTTAAACGTTTGGACTCTTTATAATAAACATGGCAGACGATGAAGTGGATCCTAAAGAATACCGATGGGAGACGGGTTACGAGAAAACTTGGTAAGTTCATTAAAATACAATTATATTGAATTTACATTCCGGAAAAATAACCTCAACTTCCAACTGTTTACATCGATTTTACAAGGGAGGCGATCAAAGAAGACGAAGATGGTTTGGTGGAAGGCCTGGTGGCGGAGTTCGCGCAGAAGGCTGCGAGGAAAGCTGCAACGCCTAGGCGAGGACCTGTTAGGCTCGGCATGATGAGACACTTGCTGGTTGCTGTGGATTGTTCGGAAGCTATGAGCTGCCAGGATATTAAGCCTACCCGATTTCTTTGTACACTCAAGGTATATACTCAGTTTTATAGTGCTTTTTAACCCCTGATGTTAAAAGTGGGGTGTTATAAATTATATGTGTTTGTATGTCTCTTTCTGTGTCATCGTAGCTCCAAAGTAAGTGGACCAATTGGTTTTTATTTTAAGATACCTTGTTTAATTGGGCTTGGGCACACCCAGTTAGCTAGGTTTCATGATAGTTAAGAGACATGATAGATTTGAAAGTAGGGATTTTATCAGTTGTTTTTTTCTATTTATGAGTTATTAAGTAGTCCAGTGTTTTAGGATCACTTCTAATTAGGTTATTGGAATCAAACTCTGGACGAAAAAATAACGCTAGAAATCAGAATCATAGAGACTCTTTTCGAGTCTTGTGTGTCCTTGTAAAGTTTCTATAAAATATCTGTCTAAAAATATTTCGTATTTTCAGCTATTAGAGAGGTTTATAGAAGAATTCTTTGATCAGAACCCCTTAAGTCAACTTGGCCTTGTACTCCTGAAGAACAAGAGAGCTGAGAGACTTACGGAGATGTCGGGCAACCTCAGGAAACACATTAAGGCTGTACAGGGGTGTGTATTGTCTTTTTTTTAAATTTTAAATTTATTTTGTATCTTGCCAATAGATAAGTGACTTATGGTAGCAAATTCAAAACACAACGGTTGCAATTACACTGTTATTGGCTAGAAGCCCTACATCCTGGAATACCATAAACATTCTCATGGATTTGGGCCACTGGTACAGTCACCAGCAATAATCGAATGTTGCGTTTAAAAGTATTTGGCAAATATTACTAGAGGTAAAGAATAGAATAGAATAGAATAGAAATAGACTTTATTGTTGACAAAATACAATTATCTACACAACAAATATAATAAATTAATTAATTTAATTACATTATTAATTATTATTTATAGATTTACACCAAATTTATATTTCTAAGTGCATGCATTACCATTATTATTATTTTATTTCATTTCTGTTATTAAAAATTAAATTATTGTTTGACTAGTACATGCATTTTATTTTATTTCTATGTCAAGGACATCAGTTATACATTATTTGGTGTCTCTATTGTTGAGGGCGTGTCAACTTGCCCCTTGGCATAGGGCTCCCCCAGATCCCCCATTACTAGAGGTATATGGAGTGTTGTATAATGTAAAATTTCTGTGCAGTTAAAAGTTTTGGTTTTTGTCATCAGTCTAAAAAACATGGCTCTAACCGGGGAGCCATCACTGCAAAACGCCCTGGAGTTTGCTGGCAGAGTGCTAAAACCACTGCCGGGGCATGCATCTAGGGAACTTCTGGTGTTATTCGCCTCGCTTACAACCTGTGATCCGGGCGATATAACTACTACTATTCAAGTAAGATTGTAATTTCTTAAGTAAGATTGTAACTTCTTATGAAGTAATAAATTATAATTAATGATTTCTGAAAGGTTTAGTTGACTGGTAATGCCATAAGCCATAAGGCATTAATTTTGCTATCTTTACTCGTGTTTACTTTTTTTGCTATCAAGAGGAAATAAATATTCTTATTATTTAACGTGCTAATTTCTCTGCGACTAATATTTGTTTCAGTCTTGTTTTTTTTTTATAGCCTTAAAAGGCAAACGAGCAGACGAGTATTCAGTGAATACTGTTTTTAAGCCGCATTTTCTATGTATTTAAATATATATTTGACTGGATAAGTATATTTATTGTTGTCTTGTTCCCACGGTAGAAGCCTAGGGCTTAGTTTAGGACTAGGTCAACTTGTAAGAGATTGTACCCTGTTTTTTTTATTATTACTGACTCTTACAAACAAAACAAATGCGATATTGGCGGTCGCAACTGTGTTAAGAGAGACTGTACAAAGTTTATACTTTGTCCTACCAAATATTTTTCTTTAACTTGTGATGTTATTTTTTCATTGCATTAAATTTGACCAGAAAATTGTGTTTTAATGGGAAATCCTATTGTATTGCAGACTTTGAAGACTGATGGAATAAGGTGTAGTGTTATCGGATTAGCAGCCGAGGTGCGAATCTGTAAAAAGTTATGTCAAGATACAGGAGGAGAGTATGGGGTCAGTAGTTGACATTTTAGTAAATTGTTTGTTTTTATTTGTATACTATAGTGTGTTTAATTTAACATAATGTCAAGTGAAGTCGTCAACGTGCAGGTTCCAGTAATACTCGCAAATCTCATGGTTGTTAAGTCCACGCTTGTTCGTTCAGTTCAGTAAAACCAGAGTATTAATAGTTCTTAGCTGTCCATGGCTGTCACACTCTCTGCCTTTGTGTCACACTCTCTGGCATGCGGTCACACTTTATCTAGTATCAATCAGTGTATTTGCTATAGGGATGTTACGGAGGTGGTTTTGTAAGTACGCGGGATGCGGGGTAGGCGGCGCGACAAGTTTGAGTTTGTACACGCTGATTGCGCTTCGACCGCCGATTAGAACCTCCGATTAAAAAGAGGTGAGGAACGTGAAGGTGTAATATAAATCGGGACCGGATTCGAAGTTCCGTAACATCCCTAATTTGTTGCCAGAGAGTGCGAGAACGATAGACAGGTGAGTACTGTTAATACTCCGGCTTCACTAAACTTTTTATGTATTAAAACTAGTCTAGCTAGAGCGGTCAGTTTTAGTTTGCGTGTAAGATAACGATCGGTCCGCAGGTGGTCCTGGACGACGTGCACTACCGCTCGCTGCTGCTGGAGCGCACGAGCCCGCCGGCCCGCGGGCGCGCGCTGGACGCGGGGCTGGTCAAGATGGGCTTCCCGCACTGCGCGCCGCGCGCCGGGCCCGGGCACGGCGCCGACCCGCCCGTCTCGCAGTGCATGTGGTCAGTGCCGGCCTCACTGCACCCTGCTCCGAGTCACTGCGGACACTACTGAGTTCATTGTCATCACGTCGCTTGTAACCTACATCTCAAAATGTCTAAGTCGCAAAACGATCACATTGCTATTTAATTTTATGTCTGTCTTAGTGGAGTCGATGGAACCCCGCCCGGCGGGGCTCTTATTCTTGGGCGAGCTACCTAACGAACCTGATGGCCCTGCCGCGATGCATTGCGCTAACTAGCGTTTCTATTCGATTCGTTTTTAAACCGATCGCGTCACTGGTAGATGACGTGATACGAAAAGTCACGTGATCTATCAGTGACGCGATTGGTTTAAAAATGAAACGAATACAAACGTTACTTAGAGCAATTCATCTTGGCAGGGCCTTCTGATCTACCAGGTAACGCAAACGGAGTGATAATTTTGCGATTCAGACATTTTGAACTGTAGGTTACAAGTGATGTGGTTCTTTTTGAGACCTAGTCATTCTACTACAAATCCTGATTGAAGTTTATTTATTAAATAAATTATATGACAGTCACTTGGAGGAGGGCGAGGGCGTGGGCACGGAGGGCCACCTGTGCCCCGCGTGCCGCAGCAAGTACTGCTCGCTGCCGGCCGCCTGCCGCACCTGCGGGCTCACGCTCGCCTCCGCGCCGCACCTCGCCAGGTGACACTAGCTCTGACAGCATCGTGCTCGGACTCCTGCAGGAGGTCACTCGAGGAGGGCACGGAGGGCCACCTGTGCCCCGCGTGCCGCAGCAAGTACTGCTCGCTGCCGGCCGCCTGCCGCACCTGCGGGCTCACGCTCGCCTCCGCGCCGCACCTCGCCAGGTGACACTAGCTCTGACAGCATCGTGCTCGGACTCCTGCAGGAGGTCACTCGAGGAGGGCACGGAGGGCCACCTGTGCCCCGCGTGCCGCAGCAAGTACTGCTCGCTGCCGGCCGCCTGCCGCACCTGCGGGCTCACGCTCGCCTCCGCGCCGCACCTCGCCAGGTGACACTAGCTCTGACAGCATCGTGCTCGGACTCCTGCAGGAGGTCACTCGAGGAGGGCACGGAGGGCCACCTGTGCCCCGCGTGCCGCAGCAAGTACTGCTCGCTGCCGGCCGCCTGCCGCACCTGCGGGCTCACGCTCGCCTCCGCGCCGCACCTCGCCAGGTGACACTAGCTCTGACAGCATCGTGCTCGGACTCCTGCAGGAGGTCACTCGAGGAGGGCACGGAGGGCCACCTGTGCCCCGCGTGCCGCAGCAAGTACTGCTCGCTGCCGGCCGCCTGCCGCACCTGCGGGCTCACGCTCGCCTCCGCGCCGCACCTCGCCAGGTGACACTAGCTCTGACAGCATCGTGCTCGGACTCCTGCAGGAGGTCACTCGAGGAGGGCACGGAGGGCCACCTGTGCCCCGCGTGCCGCAGCAAGTACTGCTCGCTGCCGGCCGCCTGCCGCACCTGCGGGCTCACGCTCGCCTCCGCGCCGCACCTCGCCAGGTGACACTAGCTCTGACAGCATCGTGCTCGGACTCCTGCAGGAGGTCACTCGAGGAGGGCACGGAGGGCCACCTGTGCCCCGCGTGCCGCAGCAAGTACTGCTCGCTGCCGGCCGCCTGCCGCACCTGCGGGCTCACGCTCGCCTCCGCGCCGCACCTCGCCAGGTGACACTAGCTCTGACAGCATCGTGCTCGGACTCCTGCAGGAGGTCACTCGAGGAGGGCACGGAGGGCCACCTGTGCCCCGCGTGCCGCAGCAAGTACTGCTCGCTGCCGGCCGCCTGCCGCACCTGCGGGCTCACGCTCGCCTCCGCGCCGCACCTCGCCAGGTGACACTAGCTCTGACAGCATCGTGCTCGGACTCCTGCAGGAGGTCACTCGAGGAGGGCACGGAGGGCCACCTGTGCCCCGCGTGCCGCAGCAAGTACTGCTCGCTGCCGGCCGCCTGCCGCACCTGCGGGCTCACGCTCGCCTCCGCGCCGCACCTCGCCAGGTGACACTAGCTCTGACAGCATCGTGCTCGGACTCCTGCAGGAGGTCACTCGAGGAGGGCACGGAGGGCCACCTGTGCCCCGCGTGCCGCAGCAAGTACTGCTCGCTGCCGGCCGCCTGCCGCACCTGCGGGCTCACGCTCGCCTCCGCGCCGCACCTCGCCAGGTGACACTAGCTCTGACAGCATCGTGCTCGGACTCCTGCAGGAGGTCACTCGAGGAGGGCACGGAGGGCCACCTGTGCCCCGCGTGCCGCAGCAAGTACTGCTCGCTGCCGGCCGCCTGCCGCACCTGCGGGCTCACGCTCGCCTCCGCGCCGCACCTCGCCAGGTGACACTAGCTCTGACAGCATCGTGCTCGGACTCCTGCAGGAGGTCACTCGAGGAGGGCACGGAGGGCCACCTGTGCCCCGCGTGCCGCAGCAAGTACTGCTCGCTGCCGGCCGCCTGCCGCACCTGCGGGCTCACGCTCGCCTCCGCGCCGCACCTCGCCAGGTGACACTAGCTCTGACAGCATCGTGCTCGGACTCCTGCAGGAGGTCACTCGAGGAGGGCACGGAGGGCCACCTGTGCCCCGCGTGCCGCAGCAAGTACTGCTCGCTGCCGGCCGCCTGCCGCACCTGCGGGCTCACGCTCGCCTCCGCGCCGCACCTCGCCAGGTGACACTAGCTCTGACAGCATCGTGCTCGGACTCCTGCAGGAGGTCACTCGAGGAGGGCACGGAGGGCCACCTGTGCCCCGCGTGCCGCAGCAAGTACTGCTCGCTGCCGGCCGCCTGCCGCACCTGCGGGCTCACGCTCGCCTCCGCGCCGCACCTCGCCAGGTGACACTAGCTCTGACAGCATCGTGCTCGGACTCCTGCAGGAGGTCACTCGAGGAGGGCACGGAGGGCCACCTGTGCCCCGCGTGCCGCAGCAAGTACTGCTCGCTGCCGGCCGCCTGCCGCACCTGCGGGCTCACGCTCGCCTCCGCGCCGCACCTCGCCAGGTGACACTAGCTCTGACAGCATCGTGCTCGGACTCCTGCAGGAGGTCACTCGAGGAGGGCACGGAGGGCCACCTGTGCCCCGCGTGCCGCAGCAAGTACTGCTCGCTGCCGGCCGCCTGCCGCACCTGCGGGCTCACGCTCGCCTCCGCGCCGCACCTCGCCAGGTGACACTAGCTCTGACAGCATCGTGCTCGGACTCCTGCAGGAGGTCACTCGAGGAGGGCACGGAGGGCCACCTGTGCCCCGCGTGCCGCAGCAAGTACTGCTCGCTGCCGGCCGCCTGCCGCACCTGCGGGCTCACGCTCGCCTCCGCGCCGCACCTCGCCAGGTGACACTAGCTCTGACAGCATCGTGCTCGGACTCCTGCAGGAGGTCACTCGAGGAGGGCACGGAGGGCCACCTGTGCCCCGCGTGCCGCAGCAAGTACTGCTCGCTGCCGGCCGCCTGCCGCACCTGCGGGCTCACGCTCGCCTCCGCGCCGCACCTCGCCAGGTGACACTAGCTCTGACAGCATCGTGCTCGGACTCCTGCAGGAGGTCACTCGAGGAGGGCACGGAGGGCCACCTGTGCCCCGCGTGCCGCAGCAAGTACTGCTCGCTGCCGGCCGCCTGCCGCACCTGCGGGCTCACGCTCGCCTCCGCGCCGCACCTCGCCAGGTGACACTAGCTCTGACAGCATCGTGCTCGGACTCCTGCAGGAGGTCACTCGAGGAGGGCACGGAGGGCCACCTGTGCCCCGCGTGCCGCAGCAAGTACTGCTCGCTGCCGGCCGCCTGCCGCACCTGCGGGCTCACGCTCGCCTCCGCGCCGCACCTCGCCAGGTGACACTAGCTCTGACAGCATCGTGCTCGGACTCCTGCAGGAGGTCACTCGAGGAGGGCACGGAGGGCCACCTGTGCCCCGCGTGCCGCAGCAAGTACTGCTCGCTGCCGGCCGCCTGCCGCACCTGCGGGCTCACGCTCGCCTCCGCGCCGCACCTCGCCAGGTGACACTAGCTCTGACAGCATCGTGCTCGGACTCCTGCAGGAGGTCACTCGAGGAGGGCACGGAGGGCCACCTGTGCCCCGCGTGCCGCAGCAAGTACTGCTCGCTGCCGGCCGCCTGCCGCACCTGCGGGCTCACGCTCGCCTCCGCGCCGCACCTCGCCAGGTGACACTAGCTCTGACAGCATCGTGCTCGGACTCCTGCAGGAGGTCACTCGAGGAGGGCACGGAGGGCCACCTGTGCCCCGCGTGCCGCAGCAAGTACTGCTCGCTGCCGGCCGCCTGCCGCACCTGCGGGCTCACGCTCGCCTCCGCGCCGCACCTCGCCAGGTGACACTAGCTCTGACAGCATCGTGCTCGGACTCCTGCAGGAGGTCACTCGAGGAGGGCACGGAGGGCCACCTGTGCCCCGCGTGCCGCAGCAAGTACTGCTCGCTGCCGGCCGCCTGCCGCACCTGCGGGCTCACGCTCGCCTCCGCGCCGCACCTCGCCAGGTGACACTAGCTCTGACAGCATCGTGCTCGGACTCCTGCAGGAGGTCACTCGAGGAGGGCACGGAGGGCCACCTGTGCCCCGCGTGCCGCAGCAAGTACTGCTCGCTGCCGGCCGCCTGCCGCACCTGCGGGCTCACGCTCGCCTCCGCGCCGCACCTCGCCAGGTGACACTAGCTCTGACAGCATCGTGCTCGGACTCCTGCAGGAGGTCACTCGAGGAGGGCACGGAGGGCCACCTGTGCCCCGCGTGCCGCAGCAAGTACTGCTCGCTGCCGGCCGCCTGCCGCACCTGCGGGCTCACGCTCGCCTCCGCGCCGCACCTCGCCAGGTGACACTAGCTCTGACAGCATCGTGCTCGGACTCCTGCAGGAGGTCACTCGAGGAGGGCACGGAGGGCCACCTGTGCCCCGCGTGCCGCAGCAAGTACTGCTCGCTGCCGGCCGCCTGCCGCACCTGCGGGCTCACGCTCGCCTCCGCGCCGCACCTCGCCAGGTGACACTAGCTCTGACAGCATCGTGCTCGGACTCCTGCAGGAGGTCACTCGAGGAGGGCACGGAGGGCCACCTGTGCCCCGCGTGCCGCAGCAAGTACTGCTCGCTGCCGGCCGCCTGCCGCACCTGCGGGCTCACGCTCGCCTCCGCGCCGCACCTCGCCAGGTGACACTAGCTCTGACAGCATCGTGCTCGGACTCCTGCAGGAGGTCACTCGAGGAGGGCACGGAGGGCCACCTGTGCCCCGCGTGCCGCAGCAAGTACTGCTCGCTGCCGGCCGCCTGCCGCACCTGCGGGCTCACGCTCGCCTCCGCGCCGCACCTCGCCAGGTGACACTAGCTCTGACAGCATCGTGCTCGGACTCCTGCAGGAGGTCACTCGAGGAGGGCACGGAGGGCCACCTGTGCCCCGCGTGCCGCAGCAAGTACTGCTCGCTGCCGGCCGCCTGCCGCACCTGCGGGCTCACGCTCGCCTCCGCGCCGCACCTCGCCAGGTGACACTAGCTCTGACAGCATCGTGCTCGGACTCCTGCAGGAGGTCACTCGAGGAGGGCACGGAGGGCCACCTGTGCCCCGCGTGCCGCAGCAAGTACTGCTCGCTGCCGGCCGCCTGCCGCACCTGCGGGCTCACGCTCGCCTCCGCGCCGCACCTCGCCAGGTGACACTAGCTCTGACAGCATCGTGCTCGGACTCCTGCAGGAGGTCACTCGAGGAGGGCACGGAGGGCCACCTGTGCCCCGCGTGCCGCAGCAAGTACTGCTCGCTGCCGGCCGCCTGCCGCACCTGCGGGCTCACGCTCGCCTCCGCGCCGCACCTCGCCAGGTGACACTAGCTCTGACAGCATCGTGCTCGGACTCCTGCAGGAGGTCACTCGAGGAGGGCACGGAGGGCCACCTGTGCCCCGCGTGCCGCAGCAAGTACTGCTCGCTGCCGGCCGCCTGCCGCACCTGCGGGCTCACGCTCGCCTCCGCGCCGCACCTCGCCAGGTGACACTAGCTCTGACAGCATCGTGCTCGGACTCCTGCAGGAGGTCACTCGAGGAGGGCACGGAGGGCCACCTGTGCCCCGCGTGCCCTGAGGGCCACCATTATATTAGACCTTTATAACTGTTACATTTTGGAAACGTCACGTATTCCGTGCGAACTCGAATAATGGCATCCTATCGAGTGGACACGAACGATATCCTATTTCTTGGCACTTGTGCTGTGAAAACTCCACTTTACATACATACCTACATACATTAAATCACGCCTGTTTCCCAGAGGGGTAGGCAGAGACCACTTCTTTCCACCTGCTACGATCCTGACTCCATTTTATTGCCGCTCAAAAGAGTTTGGGATTCCCTTTTACGTTTATAAGAACAAGTATAAGACTTTTTTTTAATAGTTTATGACAGTTTTAACATTGTTCCAGATCTTACCATCACCTGTTCCCTGTGGACCCGTACGAAGAAGTGCCCAATGAGGGCCAGGCTCAGTACTGCTTCGGCTGTCTGAAACCTTTTGTGGAACTCGATAAGGAAGTAAGTCTACATCATTTTCACTTTCATTTTAAAGTAGGGATGTTTTGGTTTTGGATACAATAAAATAAACTCCGTTTAACTTTATTTCTATGCTTTAGTCAAGACTTTCATAACCTAAAAATGCTTCCTTTTTGGTAAAGATGACCATTTCCTCGTAAGAAAGACAATCCTTGATGTAAAATTGGAAAAAATATGCATTTTTTTGTCTTTTGTTGCTTTATTACGAGAAATTATTTTAAACCATAATAGATGCATAGATGCACCTCACAGGACAGTCGCGCATAAACTGGTTCGGCGACAAAGCTAAGCATATAGCTAGGATGGTTAAGAATTGTGGGTATAAGTGTGTATGTATGTTCAGCTCCACCGTTGCGGCCGCTGCCGGGAGCACTACTGTTGGGACTGCGCTAGTGTAGTGTCAAACACACTACACGTGTGTCCGGGCTGCGCGTCCCGCCCCACCCTGTACCAACGGCTTCCGGACACCTCTTAGTGGGACTACTGCTGGTTACCTTACCTTGTAGTGACAATACTGCGCGACACTTCGTAGTAACACTAGTGACACTTCTATCGGTCTCAGTAGTCACGATATAAGAAATGCGGTGATTTGATGGCAATAGATGATTTGATAGAGAAGAGAAGTATTGAAGAATAGAACACGTGTCTATTGGTCTTACTTTTGGTCGAAATAAAGTTTTATTTCGGTTAATTTGAGATATGAATACCTACATAAATATTAGAATGGCAGTTTCGTACTGTATGGTGTCAAATGAATAGTTCAGTGAATATTAAATAGTGTGTAAAATAAATACGGGTTTTACGTAGGGAGGAGTTTAAAAAAAACAGGACCTGATTATTTTTTCTATAAATTTGGCAATACAAACGTCGACGGTTATAATGAGATGTCCGAGTTGTTACCGAATACTTGTTGTTACGATATATGTAATTGAATTTTGGTAACAAAACGGACAACGCCATAAATTTTTCGGCGATATAACGCAAAACTATTTTTTATTATACCAACGCGCATGATTTTATCGAGTAAAATAAAGACTCTGTTCAATTACTGCATTAATTTACTATACTTACTTGTAAGATAAGTCTTCCTATTTATATTTATGGAAAATTGTATTTTCTGTATTCATATCTAATTACGATTAAATTCTGTAACCATTTCTGTATTTTTCATTTGTAGAAAAAAGACCACCTCGTAGGGCCCGATGTCCTAAATTAAGGACGTCTGTCAACGTGACTTGTGACTTTAGTTGACTGACATAAGATTCTTTTTCCAACTAACGATATTTGACGTGGGCCTTACGAGGTTAATGTTCTAAGGCTACTGATGTGCCAAAGGAAACTTTCCAAAATTGCGGAATATTTCATGTAGGAAAATTTCGGAAACTTCTCACAATTTTGTATGGGGATTGAAAGTTTCCGTTTCTTCAATTTCAATTTCCTATATTTCTGCTGAAAGTTTCCGGAAATTTCTTAGAACTTTTCTAACTTTTTGGAAACTTTCCGCAACTTGCACATCAGTATCTAGGGCCTCCTCCTCCACTCCATACAGCGCCTCCTATTTTACCAACCTCTTGCTTGGCAAACTATACGTTGAGAATGCAATAAAACACGTCTGCAGTTCTATTATATTTATTAATAAACAACAAGTATTCAGATAAATCACAGATAAAAAATCTCACCACGCGGAAATCCACACGGTCAATCACTCCGGTGTGGCCATGCGTTAAAAATAAAATAAAGGCTAGTGTCCACACGTTAGCGATATGGGAGCGAGAAATTAAATATCTATTGCTGGACTCGAGAGTTTTTTTTACGGACAATTAACGTTAATAAAGACCTACTTAATCGTCATTAACTGACTCGAGTGCGGGCGTTAAGGTGCTTTTCCACCGGCGGCGCGAGACGAGCCGAGGCGGGACGAGAATTGAAAGGGCATTGGGTAAATTTGTTTGAAAAATATTGTCATTTTTTTTTTCAGCGGCCAATAATGATTTTTACAAAGTTATTTAGAGGACCTCTAAATACACATAGATATATATAATTTATGGCGTTAAATAATATCGGAGCGGAGATTTTAAAGATTTAAGTATTCAGTTTTTAGTACAAAAGTACGCCCAAGTATGAATATTTAAATATCTCGACTCCGATGCACTTAAGAGCATTACAATACATAACAACATATGTTTATTTTTAATAATTCTATCATAAGTTACCACTTTTACGAATGGCCGCTCACCTTGAAAATGCATGAATTTTACAAATGACGCTTTTACCCAAACCCCTTTGTGTGGTGGAAATGGGTGTTTTAATACAAATAAAAATTCTCGCCCCACCTCGTCTCGTCTCGCGCCGCCGGTGGAAAAGCCCCTTCAAGGCTCAGTTTTATTGGCCCGCATGCTTTTAGTGGTACATTGCATCGCTGCAATAGCTCCCGGCTCAACACTGTTAACACAACCCGTCAATGGATTGCTACAAGCATGCGGGCTAATGCCCAAAGAAAGACGGCTAACTGTAATGTAGTAGTCGAAGCATTCTATACTCTATTAGTAACCACATTAAATTCAAAATGCTTAACTATTACTATGAAGTTATCAGCATTCTTTGATATTACGGAACTATAGGAAAATAAATTTTAGATGGACAAATTTCCTAAAAGCATTGTAAGAATCAATAATTGTATAATCAAATCAATAATTATAGACTAAGTCAAAGTTTTTAACCTTTTGAACGCCATACGTCTAATACAAAATGTGCCACCCACTCGCCAAACATGTTTGCTATGCTATGCCAATTACACCTTATTGCTACCAAAAAAAGTCTCTTTTAATCTTGAACTCTTGTCGGCTGTAGCCGACGTGGCGTCAGTGGCACGACTTTTAGTTGACGGCCAGAGCCGACTGTGGCGTTGAAAAGGTTAATAGTGTTTTCAATTCACAAAGGCGCGCCACACCTGTCAAATTTTATATGTATTCATGGTTGCATCTATGTATTTGTATGAAACATGAAGTAGTGGGGCGGGACGTCGCAGATTGTAAACACCTGTGGACACTTCGCCTTACAATGAATATTTCAGACCTATTAAACAAACGTACTGTGGCTCTAGTGAAAACGGATACGGTTATATACGGAGTCGATTCAGTTCTTAATGAGAAAGGGTAAACGTCATGTACAGAGTATACTAGACTTGTAACGTTTTTCACCTAAACTTTGGAAGACTTGTATCCTTTTTCCCTAGAATCATAGTTTTTTCGTAACATAATTATCACAAAGCAGCATTTTATAGACATTCGAGCTTCTAATACAATAAAGGCAACTTTCTCCCTTGTAACATTTTAAGTTCTTGGTAGGGGTTAGTTATAGCAAGAAAATATTTATTGTCCTTAAACTATAGTTGGGTAACTCTAGAATGATCCCTGTGACAGCTAAATCAACATGTCATCATCACCATCATCATCATCATCATTATCAGCCCGTATTAGCCCACTGCTGGACAAAGGCCTCTCCCAAAGCACGCCACTGCTCCCGATCTTCAGCTTCTCTCATCCACCCTATACCGACCCATCTGCGCATATCATTGCTCAATCGCTCTACAGTCTACATAAACATATATTATTCTTGTTTCTTCGACTTTTCATAAATACTAAATTAATACAAACTTTTCGACGAGACATCCTGTAAGTACGTAAGAGGATTGTGAACCAACGCTTCGCGTAGCTGTCAGAAGAAATCCATACAAATATACTCCGGGCGATACCGTTACTAACTGTCTAAATCAAGTCCGATTTCCAGGATTTTTGAATATGTTGTAGTCATTATGAAAAACCAGGTACCTACCTACGTTTCCGTTTTTTTAAACTGTTTTAGGAAGACGTACAGATCTTTGATAATATCTACAAAATATTCAATAATCGTAAAAACGGACTAGGTTTATGGGGAAAGAAATATTATCGCAATATGCATGCAAATTTTCAACTTCACAATACTCATAACAGAGAAAATAAATTACCCCAGTTCTCTGTCAATTTGCATGAATATAGTCATGGACTATGTACTTAGGTCGATATATCAATAATCATGCTGACTCATTAAAAAAAAATCAAGTAACAGAAAAAACAGGTGAAAAATGAACACAGTATATAGGTATATGATCTGTCGTTAATGTCACACAGTACTGTAAAACGGGATGAGTAGGGACACAACTCAAAATTATAAGACTGAAATTATTTCCAATAGCCGTAACGTTATTGTACATTTAATACTTGTTCTTATTTGTACCAAGTTATGACTTATTTTAGGTTGTGTCCCTACTCACCCCTTAATCCCTACTCACAATGCTACGGTATAATAAACTACAGTTGACCATTATATTGGTCTTATGATCTTGCGCCGAGAGAAATATTAACATTTAGTGTACCGTGTAACCGTCTATCTATTAATCTTTTCTTGCTATAAGTTACCCACATGAATGATTATATATAAAAACATCATAAGCTCTATATAAATCGCAACCGTCAGCAATATGTATATCAAAATATTCGTCTCATTACATCATTGTAAATGCTTATACTCCAATATTAGGACATGATTGGCCCTAGTAAAAAAAGGATACAGTCATCCGAGATTCAAGCGAAAAACGGTATAAGTCTATGACTGTCGACTACAAAGAGATGTATCCATTTTTGGACCTTATTACAATGCAATATGGTACACAAGTGGAAACGTCTCTTAGTAGCCGACTGGGTGGTGATTCTCTCAACAAGCAAAGGTGATCCTTCGCTCGAGTGAAGGTCCAAGCGGCGAATTTAAGTAGTCCCGACAGAGCGAACAAAACACATTTTAGCGCGTGTATTCAATTTAGCAGCATGACTTCACCAACGTATAAGGCTCCCTAATTGACAATGCACGCGCTAAAATGTGTTTTGTTCGGTCGGACGGGACTACTTAAACTCGCCTCTTTTATTCGCTCGTCCGTTCGACCGTCCGCCGTTTTTTGAGAGAATAACACACCTGAGGGCTCAGACAAGATGCACTACGCTAACTAACGTTTCTATTCGATTCGTTTTTAAACCAATCGCGTCACTGGTAGACCACGTGACTTTTCGTATCACGTCATCTTCCAGTGACGCGATTGGTTTAAAAACGAATCGAATAGAAACGTTAGTTAGCGTAGTGAATCTTGTCTGAGTCCTCTGGACATGAAGTTTTCAAACCCCCGGCTTAAAAAATAGGGGTGTTATAAGTTTGACGTGTGTATCTGTGTCTGTCTGTGGCAACGTAGCCCCCAAACGGATCAAAATATTTGATTTGTAAAACACAGCTATCTTAATCGGGATGATTCTTAGCTATACTCTGGTTTTTCCAAGATGAAGCCTGTGACAGCTCATATAAAGTCTTGTTACACTTATTTATTTTACTTTACATAAATACTACATCCACGGTAAGACGAAAGAGAGCTATGGAGTCGACATTAACATTAAAATTCAACTCTTACTCATACTCATCCTCATTTGTTTATTTAATTGCCAAATTTGATTTTATTATAGATATGGACAATAACTTTCACTTGTAATATTCATAACATTATGAGATTAATATTAAATAATATGTATATGACAATAATTTTGTTTCTAATTGTAATCTTTCATTACTTAGCTTAGCAGCTTTACTCAGGGGCTCAGGGCGAATATAAAAGCATTTAGAAATTAAATGAACTAATGAGTATGAGTATGAGTTGAATTTTAATGTTAATGTCGACTCCACTGCTCTCTATCGTCTTACCGTGCTATGAAAACTCCAAACCCTGCATCGGTATATACCTAGCGACGCCGTTTAGGAATTGAAATACTTATCGTCTATTTTTAAACACATCGCTTGTGAGTGATTGAAATTAAGAAATGCGGCTGTCACAGCCATCATCTTAGAATAATCAGAGTATAAGTTTGGTCAAAATCGGTTGGGCCGTTTGAGAGATATCAGCTCGGAAAGTGTGGTCGCTATTATATCGGAGGTTTTGTCTTTTTAATGGGAGCCCTTTGTTTCCCATCATTTTATTGGTCATAATGTAATTGTTGACATAATTTTTGATAGTCATAATTTTTTATATCGCTGAAGCTGTAAACTTTTCAGGAGTTCTGAAATATCTAACGTGCACAAGACTAGGTTAGGTTAGGTTTGATTTATAAAAATCCTGAAAAGTAACAGTTTCTTTAAAAAAACCCGTTATGACTTGCGATGATTATGACCTAAAGCACATTATGACTAAAAAATAATTATGTCAGTCAATATAGACCCCTTTTTGATACTTGATTATTTATGTCGACTCGTATCCATTTTCACTAGAGACAAAGTGGTAATAAACATGCGGAATTAGAAAGACTGACACAGGATAAGGTCCGGTTGCACTGTCTGTTGTTGTCTTAAGAGGTTTGTAATCAGACGCGAAGCTATTAAAAAACTATACAAATTTAGCTCCAGGCGATAAAGTTCCTCTCACCTGAATCAAGTCTGATTTCCACGATTTTTGTTTATGTTGCAGTTATTATGAAAATTAAGGTTATGTTTTGTTGGAAAGGAAAACGAATGGACCTAGATATTTATAATACATACATACAGCCACGAACTTAAATTTGGGACCCACCTTAGGTCCAAAGTCATTCTGACATTCTACAACGATAAGGTTGAGTATCCTATAAGGCACAAATGATTTGGCATCTCTAATGACATTGAAGACTTCAAGCTTATTTTTCTTGAAATGGGTCACAAATTAGCGATCGCGATAGTACCTACATAACCTCACGCCTTCGTTCCATAAAAAAATCCGTTCAAAAATCGAATAAATATACGCACCTTCAGAACAATAGTGACCTAATTCAAAATTTGTGCTTTCAAACTTCGAATCCTAAATTTATTATCATAGAGACCTAACTCGAAATTTAAAATTTCTCAATTAGGTCACTATTATTCTGAAGGTGCGATTATATGGTTTAAGTTAAGGGGACAGAAACGTTATTACATTTTGTATGGAAATTTTTAGCTTCACAAGCCTCTTAAGTCGGGTGCAGTCACTTTCTTCCTTTGCAACGTAGAAACATAACGTCCTAATGAGACTTAGTGCTAACTTACATTAGTGCAACTGGATGCAAGTTAATACATTTCTCTCCGTATTTTATTCTGGTTGTGTCTAGCCGATGTGTATAGCAACGAGAAGGAAAACGAACACGAGCCTATTCTACAACGTTAAACAATATCGCTTTTTACGTGTCACTTTTGCTATCAAGTAAATAAGAGCTATCAAAACGATCACAATACGACAACAGGTCCAAAGCAATATTGTTTTACGTCGTAGAATAGAAACCCAGGTTTGATGTTAAATGGAATCTGTGTTCCATAGACTTTTCCAATTTCAAGATTGCAATCCGAAGACTGCAATTGCGTTGCCAAACCTGAAGACTAAGGAATGTCTCTATTGTAGTTTGTGTCACACTTATTTCGTTTGTATTCTATATACCGACAAGTTGTCGCGATAGAAAACGTCACAGTTGCCCTAGACAATATGCATTCGATGAACGTTATCGTTATCGAGTAGATATAGGCTTGACGTAAGCTGCCGGACGGTCGTGTGAAGCGCTTACGTCAATCCCATACATTTTGTCAGTTTTCGAAAATCGTTTACGTTAGCGTTCAGATGCATCTTGTCAAAGGCCCGTCATGGACTTTAACTATTGAACCACTATAGAACCATGTCGCAAAAATCCTAAGATTAACTTCGATTTACTTCACTGTCGTGTCGTGTCATATTAGTTACTGTGACAGGGTTTTATAACAGCTCAATTATAAATATCAGTACATTATGGGCTGTATTGGTTAAAAGTTGGTAGCTCTTGGCTGAGATGTCCATCTGTCATGTCAGAAGTGGCAGATTTCGATGACTTGATCCAGCATCTCGGCCAATATGAGTTTATTAATACTGCCAATACTGCCCTATAACCAGGCTGTTAATCATGGACAAAACGGCTGCGAGAAAATGCTACTTCCAAAAGTACAATTACATAAACAATTTTTCAAGAACATCACAATTTGAACAGCGCGTTCAAAGGCATTATGGGGATCTAGATCCGATATCCTTATTTGAGGAGCTGTCTCGAAACATGACAAGGTCGGGATACGACCGAGCACGAAGTTTATACGAATCATGTACTTAAAACTAGCCGGCGAAATAAGAGATGAAGGAGATCAAGTTGTCTAAGAACAGACTTACACAGAACTCTAATGGTAGTGATTAGCAGTAGCAATTTTTCGCATCAATTTATGGAAGATTTACAGCCTTGTATAAATTCCGTGCAATTGGAAAGTTGCACCAAACATTTCTCTTAACAATTACATGTCATATAAATAGCTACATAAAATCTTTCAAAACCACTGGTCCATCTAGTTAAGTACAAACATCAGACTACCTTGGACTTATACGTCCTGGTTGTTGGTAGACTTCTTCCGCGTCACCCACAGTAAATTGGGTTTTTGGTAATACTGTTCTATTTGTAAAAGAGATTTACCTTTTGTCTCTGGGAGTAGGAGGAAAAGAACAATGGTTGCCAAAGCCGAGGAAGCTCCGAAGAGTCCAAAAACTCCAGCCTGGCCTAGGCTGGTCTTCATGACAGGGTATAATTTTGTGAATCCGAACAAGACGGCATTGAAGAGGCAGAATATGTATCCACCGCAAAGACCTCGTACTTTGGTGGGTAGCAGTTCCCCGATCATTAGTCCTGGGAGAAGGAAGAAGCCTAAAGTGTTGAAGGCTACGTAGCCGAGGATGAGGATAGGGGGAGGGAGGCCGGTGCCGGGGCCCTGGGAGAGGATAAAACAGAGGGTGAGGGTGCAGACAGCGGTGCCCACTCCGGAGATCATCACCAGCCCACGGCGCGTGATGCGGAGCAGGAGGATGCAGGCCAGCACGGTCACGCAAAGTCGGACGAGAGCGCTTGCGTTGGCAGTCACCTGAAAAAAAATATTAACATAATTAATGCTGGAATTTAGCACAATAGGTAACTAAGTATATCATACACTTCGGAAACATGAAGTGAATCTACTAGCGCTTCACTTAGTGAGAAAGTAACACATGATTTAATACTTGCTGATATGAGATAAAACAGTTACACGAGATGGCAAGGTGTCAAAGGTTAAATGTGTGGTGGCGGTAAGGTTATCCTATCCCGTTAGGGGTGAGAGCAAACCCACAAACGTGACTGTCAACGTGACGGTAGACCGAGGTTATGACCAAGGATGGCGTTGCTATCAGTACGACCTGTTATAAATCTACATCTACGTATTAGTAGATCAGATGATCATGATCTTGAACTTGTAGAGTCCATAATTGACAATGTTTCATATTTTTTATTCTCCGTAATTTGTAAACTACGCTACGTATGCTTCTCTTGCATGCTACGTGGGCTTTATCAAAGTGGTTTGACTAGGACCTTATCTTATCTTATCTAACAGAGGGGCCCTTAAGGATATAATTCGACCCTTTAGGATCATATGTGCAATTACTCTCTTACACTTACACAATCAGATGTCCGAATGTGAATGTTTCCTCTCAATGTTTTGCCTTCTCCGTAAGAGCATCGGGTATTGTACTTCAGTTAGAAACTAGGACTGACTATAGGACCTAAGTAGGTACGTAATGTTAACGTCATCTTAATGTCTTATTTAATTTGCAACTGTAAGTTATGAGTACGTAATGTTTATAGAATGAGCACCGAACAGCGATAGGCGCTAGGATCGGAATTTAATTGCGGCGCACGGTTGAGTTACGCACGTGGCGTGGGTATAAATTCACTTAGTACCAAAATGAATGTAGATACTACGGTGGCAAACGCAGGAATTGACGTCATACACGCCTAGACCAATTTATCCACGTGGCTTATGTGTGTGTGTGTGCGTAGTGTGCACCGCAATGGAATTCCGGCTTTAAAGAGAAGAACCCGCGCGTGATTGGTCCCAACTTTTACGAGCGTCTACCCTCCGAACTTAGGAATGAACCATCCGACGAAGCATTTGGACGCCGGCTGAAAAACTTTTTATTGGAAAATCCATTATACTCAGTTAAAGAGTTTATGGACCTTAATTTATAATTAGGTACATAAATTATTTAAAATGTTTTGATTTAATCTGTTTATTGTTTTTATTATTTCTGATGTTTTGACTTATTATAATAAATATGTTTAAAAAAAATGCTAATTTGGTTGCATGCTATTTTTTAAGACGATCCTTAACGGTGATAACTCCCTAGTTTTGTATTTTTATTGTTATCCTGACTTCATTTCTATTTTTGATTATAAATTTGTGTATATTGTTGACGATTCCAATGTAATTTCTTGTACTTTTGACATAACATGCAATGTATGTGACTTGCTTTGGAAAATAAATATCATTCATCATTCATAAAGTGCGCGGTCACGTATAAAAACTCAATATGTAAATAATTAAACTGGATTTTTTCACCTATTTGTAAAGCTTAAGAGGATTGTAAAGCTATTTTTCTTTATACAAAATGCGATATGGTTTCTCTCTGCTTAAACCTGGTCTAATTTATATAGAATAAAAAAAAAACGTTGCTCCAGGCGACAACGTTTCTCATCCCCAAGCCAAACCCGATATCCACGATTTTTGAATATGTTTCTTGGAAAAAACAAATAAAAAACAGAAACTTACAAACCTAGATTTTCATAGCATCATCTTATTATAAAAAATCTTGGAAATCGGATTTGAAGGGGTGAGAAACGTTATCGCCCGCAGCTAAATTTGTATGGAAAATTCTCGACACCTACGCAATATAAGTGCAATATAAACACAAGAATAAAAAACAACTTTTTTTTGTGCAAACGCCCTACTTAAATATTACATCGCTGAATCTCAACTAACCTGAGGATCCAGCGCCCCACCAGAATCCCTTGCAATATCCACGGCGTAGAAGATGACCACGTAGCTGCCGGAGAGGATCTGCAGCATGTTGAAGAGGTTGATGAGCAGCAGAGGTTTCAGCACCGGCGCACGCGTCACCGTGGCTAGGAAGCGGATGCTGTGCTCTCCTCGGGCCTTCTCCTTTTCCCTGGCCGAGACCAGCTCGTGGAGCTCGCGTTGTGCCTGGAGAAAACGATTAAATATCAGAGGACAATGTCACACAAATTGACCTATACTCTATTCCAAATAACATTAGAATAGAATTACCGTTAATTCGAATCTATTTGGAGAAAAACGATCACAAAATGTTGTAAAACATATCTAAAGGTGCATTTTACACGTGAAATTTATTTAGCAATAATTGCCAAGCAATCGTTCTCTAATTTGGTGTAATAGAATGAGAGGCCGTTGCCGTGGACGGCAATCATTGATCATAAATTGCCCGTGTAAGTGCAACTTTACGCCACCTTCTGCAAGTAATTTTTAGAGGAAGCTATATTTACTAAAATGTTTACTAGTGACGCCGTTGATATGGTATCCAATCACTTGCTAAACAACCTTTCAGAAAGTTATGATTTCGCAAAACGCTTTTTTTCCGATACGAAATTCACGAATTTTAAGTGTCACTTGTCTAATGTTATTTGGAATAGAGTATAGTCCCAAACTAAGCTCAAGGGTTGTAGGCAACGATAAACATACTTATATAGAGAATACATACTTAAATACATTGAAAACTTGCAAGAGACAGGAACAAATACTCGCGCTCATCACACAGATATTTGTCCAAACCGGGAATCGCACCTAGAGCCGCTAGCTTCGTAGACAGGTTAACTACCAACTAGGCTGACCGCGTTGTTGATACGCCAGGGTGTGACGGGCTAGGAATTTAATTATATAGCGGAGCAAAATAAATTTTGACGTGGTGGTAGGTAGAACTACGTCTTGAGAATGCAGATGCCTATGGGTCTCAGATCACCCACTTACCATAAGGTGGCTTGTGTGCTCAAAAAACCTTGACTGCCAACCACCACATTATCTAACAGTTTTTGGGTACATTGGATCATTTGCCTTTACCAATTTTAACTCCCATTACAAACACATTTTGCCAAGCTAAGTAAATGTTTTGTAAAATATCTCTCACTGGAATTAGCTTGAAACGTTTGTAAACGAAAGTCCTATTTCCATTGGAGACCTTGTCTATTTTTCATTAACACGGGCTGCGGTGATGTTTTTCCACATTTCACTGCTCTACGTTAGGAAACTCAAAACAATCCACATTCATGGCCCACGTCAATGAATTAATGATCCTTTTAGCGGTGGTAGGACCTTGTGCTAGGTCCGTCTGGATCGTTATCATTAACGTATCTTTTAATCTACCGACAAATACCTAGCACTATTCGCATTGTTGTGCTCCGGTGCGACATACGAGAGGTCGTCACCGCTGCGTTGATCTACATATAAATTAGAACGACATGCCGCATAATGCGTTGAAATAATAATAATTGTTCCCGAGTCATGGATGTTTTCTATGTATTTATTTCTCTATGTATTTATATCGTTGTCTAGTACCCATAGTACAAGCCTAGAGCTTAGTTTGGGACTAGGTCGATTGGTGTGACATTGTCCCCTGATATTTATTTATTTATAAATACGTGCGTCGCTCTGTGTTAAAATCACTACGTTGCAACGACGTAACACAACCGGTGAAATTAGTTAAGTTTTCTCTCTTCTCTCTTCAACCTTGATCTACCCAATGCTGAGTAAAGGTTTCCATTTAAGCCCATTTAGAGCGGTCCTGTGTTTTCCGCATCCAATACTTCCCAGCCACACATACTAAGTCGTCAGTCCATCTCGCGGGCTGTCTTCCCACGCTTCTCCGGCCCGTTCGTGGTCTCCACTCCAGCAACCTTTTACCCCATCTTCCATCGGACCTACAGCAAATATGGCCCGCCCACTTCCACTTCCTAGTGGTTATGGTTTAAGCTATGTCGATCAGTCTTGTTAAACAAAATCGCGTTGAAAGATTTGAACTAATCGTCCTAACAACCTATTGTAAAGTTAAACAAAAGTTTGTAACTAAAATGAGAACGAATGCGCTCAAATTGCATTGTTAACGTCCATTGACAGCACAACGAGTGAATGACAAATGTTTCACGCTGTCAGACCAAGATAGCATAACAGTGGAACGTATTCTATTGTCTTTTTTATTTGAACATTGCCATCCAAAATTGCATTGTTTATTAGGCGTACACGAAATGAGAATAATGAGATACATCGACCTTGATTTACATTTCTGGGGGGCGATTTTTGACTTTCGAGCGCTCGAAAGTTTCACTCGGAAGTGAGCAAAATCTTCGAAATCGTTTTTTGAAATACGAGCGGTAGAATTGAAAACGAATGGTGTGGACCACTCGTCTTTAAATATTCTATCGCTCGTAATTTCAAAAATACGGTTTCACAGATTTTGCTCACTTCCGAGTGAAACTTTCGAGCGCTCGAAAGTCAAAAATCGGCTACCAGTATGGCCGAAACATGATTCGATCGAAAAGAGGTCACCGTCAAGAAATTATTCACAAACGCATTGTTGTTGATATATTGTTGAAAATGTATAAATTGTAATTAGTTTGTAACTAGGTACAGTCAAAGTGATGCATATAAATGCGTTCCGAAGACGTCAAAAATATTTTAACGCCTCGTCACTGACAAAAGGGTTTGTGTATATAGGTGAAAAATTTAAGTAAATGACCTCTTGCATGTAGTTGTGTAATAAAACGAATATGATTTAAATCTTTTAACTTAGGTAATTTGTTCTTTGAACCTACACGGATAGGTGTTTCAAGTGCTACCTGTTTAGACAATATTTATTGTAATTGCGAGTGTTTGGATAAGGAAATATTTAATTGCTTTAATTCTGATCATAGTGGCCAGAAGGCTTCTTTTTTAAATGATTTTCATCAAGAACCGCAGGCAATAACATACAGACCCATAACTAGCAATCGTTTAGAATTATTCACAAATAAAGTTGAGAGCAATCTCTGTGGGTTATCCTTTTCAAATAATGATTCTAATAGTATTTATAAAGATTTGTTTGATGTAATTCTTCATCAATTTAACAACAATTTTAAGATGAAAACTGTTTCTGGGTCAAAAACTAAGTTTAGTGAATGGGCTACTGTAGGCATCCATAGAAGTAGAAATAGGCTTTATGAACGATATATAGAGGGAGGAGAACAAGAATGCTGACTTCTTAGTTTACGTTAAGAATTATTCGAGGACCTTCAAGCGAGTTTGCTTAACTGCTAAGTCAAACTTTTTAAGTCTTAAACTCAAAGCTTCTGATAATAAGGTAAAAACGGTGTGGAAAATTATAAATAGAGAAACGGGTAAATCTAAAACTCGTGATAATCAAGTCACCCTAAACAAGGGTGACAAACAAATCACGTCAAACAAAGACGTGGCCTTAGCGTTCGAAGATTATTTCTCCACTATAGCTATTAATACAACGAAATGTCTTCAATCATCTGCGATTGTAGCTCAAAAACTACTTTGTGCTAATGTTACTAAATGTCTTGACCTTTGATTTTAGGCATGTAGATTCAATTTCTATTGTTAAGGTATTTAAATCGCTCAGTTTAAAAAAAACTGAGGATTTATGGGGAGCGTCAGTTAAAGTGATCCATCATGTCATAGATATAATTGCACCTCACTTAGCTTTAATCTACAATAATTGCATTTCAGAGGGGGTTTTTCCAAATCTTATGAAATATAGTAAAGTCATACCACTTTTTAAATCGGGCGACATGAGTGATTTAACGAATTTCCGTCCCATTTCTATTCTACCGGTTTTAAGTAAAGTTTTTGAGAAGTTAATGTTAAAAGATATGTTAGGTCACTTCAATAGAAATAAACTGCTTAACAGTAATCAGTTCGGCTTCACCAGAGGACGATCCACAACTGATGCAGCATATATATACAATATTTGGGAGAAATCCTGTGATGCAATAGGAATTTTTTGTGACCTTTCCAAAGCTTTCGATTGCGTAGATCATGCGACTCTTATATTAAAATTAGAACATTATGGTCTGTCAAATAATTCTCTAAACCTTATGTCTTCATAATCTTAGTGATAGAACACAAACGGTTGTTGTAAACCAAACACAGTCCATTGGAGCAACTGTTAAATTAGGTGTGCCTCAGGGCTCTATATTAGGTCCTTTCTTATTTCTGGTCTATATAAATGACTTACCACCCACGGTAGATAACCTTTGTGATATTGTGCTATTTGCTGATGATACTTCATTAATTTTCAAGGTGGACCGAAAATCCGTCGATTACAGTAGGATAAACGCCACGCTGGTTAAAGTACCGTAAACTCGGGTTACTTTAGCTCTAGGGGGTAACATTGCCCACCCCAAAAACCATCTTAAAAATTCAATTTTTCCATTAAATGTTACATCAGGACCAAGCTACTTATATAGTTCTTAAATTATTTTAACAATTTAAGATGATTACCACTAAAATAGTTATAGTTTTAAGTGTGGGCAATGTTACCCCCTAGGGCTAAAGTAACCCAAGTTTACGGTACTTAATTGGTTTACTATTAACAATTTGCTACTTAACTCTAAGAAAACTAAATGTGTTAGGTTCGTTTTGCCTAATGTTAGACCGGTAGAATCTAGTATATTTCTAAATGATGAGTGTTTGGAGATGGTGGACAAGGCGCTTTTCTTAGGGATAACTATAGACAAAAACTTGCAATGGAGTCCCCATATAGCAGTACTAGCAGGTAAATTAAGTTCGGCAGCTTATGCTGTTAGGAAAATCAGGCAACTTACCAATGTTGAGACAGCTCGCTTAGTTTATTATAGTTATTTTCATAGTGTTATGTCGTACGGTATTCTGGTTTGGGGAAAAGCTGCTGACATACAGACTATATTCGTGTTACAAAAAAGAGCCATTCGTTCCATATATAACCTAAACTCCCGTGATTCCTTAAGATTACTATTTAAAGAAATTAGTATTTTGACAGTAGCGTCACAATTTATTTATGAGAATATTATTTACTTCATTAAAAATAAAAATCAAGACTCTTTTGTTAAGAATTGTGATATACATAATTTGAATACAAGAAATAAAAATAAAATTGCTATTAAAAAATTTCGTGTCCGTAAGGTATATAAATCATTTGTTGGTCAATGCATTCATTTCTATAATAAATTACCTGACGAAGTTTTAAAGCTATCATTTCCAGCACTTAGAAATTACTTGAAAAAGTCGTTGATGTCGAAAGCTTATTATAGGGTCAAGGACTATCTAACAGATAAAAATGCTTGGCCTAAATTAAACACCTAAATAACTTAGTAATAGCTTAGTCAGGAAAATATCTAAACATTGTAGAAATAATTATTGTCTAGGGGACACGGTTTCTGTAGGAGAATGTATCAAAACTATGTGGTTGTTTTGCACCGTCATGGGTAAGTATATGTATATATATATATAATTATTATTATTACTATTTAACCTGTCACTAATACGCTGGTAAACATCTTAGCCTAATTGTGCAAATTGTGGTTATAGAATTATCAACAAGTTTTTAGAGATGTTTGTCATTCTGTAGCTCTGCCTACCCCACTCTGGGAACGAAGGCGTGAGATTATGTATGTATGTACTATTTAAGAGTTCATCTGAACATACTGAGTTTTGACACATTTTCCTGCTCAACTACGCATGATATATATATATTTTAATGTTAAATTCATTATTTTATATAATGCTAGGTTAAGTTCTATAATTGTATAAGTAATTTTTAAAAAAAACTACTGACTGTTGAGTTTCTTGCGGCGTTTCTTCTCAGCAGTGGTCTCTTGCGAAGCGCTGGTAGATTTTTGACGTGTAAAAGTGCCCGTGCGGCCTACTTACTTAATAAACATCTTTTATCTTTTTTTATCTTTTATGGAATTTACGTCAGATTTCAAATATAAAATGTCGAACGGTCTCTATACAGATGTGTTGCAAGTGTTGCAACTACATGCAAGAGGTCATTTACTTAAGTTTTTCACCTATACCATGGTCCAAGTGTATACACAAAGGGCAGAAACAGAACATTATTGTCATTTTAGTTTTCAGCGACAACGGATGATTTTCTTATGATGGTCGCGGTGATCGGCGAAGAATGGCGATCCGGACGGACCTTGCAAACTCGTACTTAAGTTTAGAAAAGCATTTTATTCTGAATCCATTACATTTTCAAAACGTTTAAAGAGATATGTATGTATATACAAGCTATAGGTGAGGTAAGTTTTGTTTTATAACAATCCTGAAAGTGTAAAGGGTTTCAGAAAAAATGCATTTATAAATTGTGAAAAGGGGGATGGGCAATTTTATATGGCCCCGTCCCCACCCTCCAACAGTAACGGGACGCATGTATATCTAATACCTTTAAACGAGCAATTCTTGTATATAGGTATATAAAATCTGAATCTCGGAAACGGCTTCAACGATTTCGATGAAATTTGAAATATAGGGTTTTACGGGGGTGAAAAATCGATCTGTCAAGTTATCATCTTCGGGAAATTCGTTTTCAACCCGAGCGACGCTCGGTCTTCCAGGTACTGTTCATTAGGACCCAAAAAAAGACAATATACCTAATTTAAAGCAAAATCGATGGGAATTTTTTAATGAAAAAAAACCTTTCAAGAGCCAAACAAGGCAAGAATGTGTTCATTTTCAAACAAGTTCCATACGATACGATATGATTTTTCAAGATAACCCCATACATATGGCGATCGTCGCCGTAGTATAAATACATCATGTTGCCAAGATCTATAAACCGGCACAAATGTTTCATCTCTGTTGGTAGGTGGGGACATTTTTGCCCATCGTCCTTTGTGCAATTGAAACAGTTGGGTACGAAAATATACAGTTTTTTGTTTTTGTAGTAACGTTGTCGGAACTGAGCATGGTCCGACAGGTTTAAAGACTATTTACAGATGCGATGTCGTTGTTAGTTTAATCCGCATTTTACCACTAACCAAGGGAATACCCAGCTACGAACTGATTGTATAACTTGTCGTCCACACTTAAGACTGCGAGAATCGAAACATCAATTGTGTCAGTTGTCGAGCACATTACGAGATCATTTGATCATAATGATCATTGACGTATCGGCGACACCAATCGAAAGATCACATGACAAACAATGGAAAATTATCATACGGACTGAGTGCATGGGGAAATATCATTCATTACATGTAGTTAAGCAAACAAGGCGACGATCAGTGTCGCAGGAAACTGAATGCTAGTCGCGCAGAATGTAAGGGATACTAGTATTTGAACGGGGTACGGTCGGTCAAGAAAGTCAGCCAGTTTTGACGAAAGTTTCTGTGAGATCTAAGTATCGCTAAGCTTTGTCACTATCATAATAATTATTGCGAGGGAAAATCGAACTTGTTGTATCATGGCGTGCAAATGAACTTCAACAGTAGGGTGGTAGACCACATTTTTGGCCGACTGTACCTGTATATTATCGAAACGCCTTTTCACTAACGTATTATTATAGTACCTCCAGAGGGCTCAGACAAGATGCACTACGCTAACTAACGTTTATATTCGATTCGTTTTTAAACCAATCGCGTCACTGGAAGATGACGTGATACGAAAAGTCACGTGGTCTACCAGTGACGCGATTGGTTTAAAAACGAATCGAATAGAAACGTTAGTAGCGTAGTGCATCTTGTCTGAGGGCTCAGACAAGATGCACTACGCTAACTATCGTTTCTATTCGATTCGTTTTTAAACCAATCGCGTCACTGGGAGATGACGTGATACGAAAAGTCACGTGGTCTACCAGTGACGCGATTGGTTTAAAAACGAATCGAATAGAAATGTTAGTTAGCGTGGTGCATCTTGTCTGAGCCCTCTGAGCCCTCAGCTTCTTTCGCTAGCTATTGCTATCACACTTGCACTCGCAACTGACAGTATAATTGTCGCTTGTGTTTCATAGAAAAACGAAGATTGCCGATCGCGATTAAGAAACTGGCTGTACTACTATCGCCGCATGAGTATTTTTTTTTGTAATCACAAGTCTAACCTTACCTATCGAAGAAGTTTAATTCGGTAAAATTATGGGTTACAATTTTGAAAAGTCCAGCAGTTTACAGCGCCTCTATTCTAGGTTCTAGGCGGTAATAACGATATCGTAGTTTGCCTGTTATGGTATTGTTATGACGTCAGCCGCCATTACTGTCAAGTAAATAAGAGCTATCAAAACGTTGACAATACGATAACAGATCAAGTGCGATATTGTTTTTACCGTGTTGAATAGAGGCGCTGTACGTGTTTTGGTTGAATTGGCGATAACGACGATAATCTTTATATGTATGTAGGTAATGTAAACAACTAAAAACATGTTCTCCAAGCAACAGTTTGCGGCAATTGTTTTATACGAACAACCACTAGCAACGGGCTAGCAACGTGAACTCAAGTCAAAGATCGATGGCAAGCCGCTACTCATGAATATTGTAACGGGTTGGTAACAAGACCGTTGGTACCTAAAATCAGCTACAGTAAAGTGGGTGGTAAATTAATGGTAGCTGTGTGTTTTTAAGCCGTTTTAAAATGTACTTAGGTATAACGTTTCCAAAATGTCTGATGGCAATTTAAGAAAGTTAGGTATTGAATTGTATAATACAAAATTCAAAGCACGATTTAAATAATAAAGAATTTTTTATTTATCAGGGGACATACATTTGTGGGAACAAATTGAACTATTCCCAAAGTCAGCTCATTCTTAGACGTATGATATACGAGTACATACTTATATACAGAAAATCAACTGAAATGGCACCCAATAACTTTAAATATAGAATAAGCTTATACTTGTGATTTTTGGAGATGGTTTGCTTGTATTAAAAGCCACCCTACAACGAGCATAGTCCAATATGCCCAGATTCATTATTAAAATTGTACTTACAATGTCAGGGTCTCCTCTCAGCCGCGCCATGGCAGCCATGGCATCATGGAACCTCCCATTACGCGCCAGCCACGTGGGGCTCTCGGGGGAGAAGCAGAGGGCTACGAAGGCCAGCCCCGGGAGCACCATAGAGAGCAGCGCCACGGAGCGCCAAGGCAGCACTCCGCCCAGGGCGTACACGTAGAGGACACCCATGGAGTAAGCCACGAATGGAGTCCCGATGAGCAGGCCTCGCAGTCTTGGCTCTGCTATTTCTCCTAAGTACACCTGAAGATATGAAAATATTTTTAAATTAATGAGGAAACTGTTTACTGCTCGCATTAATGCCCAAGGTTTGACGGTGCATATGTTCAAGAATGGAAATTAGCAGTAGGAAATAGAGGTCTTCCGGCAGAAGCAGCATAGGTAGACCCCCAACAAGGTGGACCGACGATGCCGTTAAGGTTACGGGAAACCGATGGATACAAGCAGCGCAGGAAGGCCTACCTATGCCCAGTAGTGGACATCTTTCGGCTGAAATGATGATGATGAGTCTAAAAACATGCTTGGCATAGGGGCGATCGCTTCTATGATGAGAAGACTACCAACTAGGCGTTGACATCTGAACCCATAGCATGCGATTTCCCTTTGAAAATTCCTCGGGATCCACAATTTATCCAATAAACGTAGTAGAAGTCTGTGGTCATCAATGGCCATACCTGTGAAGGTGCCGCCATGATGCCCACAGCGAAGCCACACAGCACCCTGCCTAGCAGCAGTACAGCGTTGTGGACGGAGGTGCCGATGACGATCCAGCCGATGATCAGAGGCAGCGTGGAGCACTGCAGCGTGCGGCGACGGCCGATGGCTTCCATGATGGGGCCTGACACCATCGAGCCTAGCGGCGTGGCGGCTGAGTGGATGCTGGCTGGAAATTTATGGCTGTTAAAAAAGTAAACATCGTCGAATCTGTGGTCTTGTTGGCATGTGAATAGACATGTTTCGTTTCATTATTTTTCTGGCAAGTAGAGATGCAGTCACATAGGCTGATGGTAAGTGGGATCTGAGACCCATAGACATTTGGATTCTTAAGACTACAATCTCGGCTGCAATCCTCAGACTGCAAATGCATTGTCAACCCTGAGGACTTAGATGGAATGGCTCTGTTCTCGTAAATTCACCGGTTTTATCTCCAAACCGGCGCGTCAGGCTTATTGTCTAACGCAATCGCAATCGCAATCGACTTCATTTTGTATGCAGACTCGCCTTCGGACTGTCAAAATGAAAACGATTGCTATTGCGAGTGCGTTAGGCAATGCAGATCACAAGAATTTAAATATTACTGTTTGGCGGTGCGTTAAAAGATAAGATGGTGGTAGCGATTCGAAAGAACCCAACTACGCCAACAACGCATTTAAAACATGTCCCACTCACGTCTAGATTATGTCCATTAAACTAATATTGCTGTTACTATTGGGTGTTATTGGCGTAGTAAGAAAGCGACCGCTATGAATATAAACTATGCTGTGTTTGTTTGCGGTGGTAACTCAACGAAACAATGATAAGTTCGCATCTCAGTTTAATGGTACTTGTTATATCGACCTCCGGAGTACTAGAAATCTATCCCAACACGCTTTTTTATAAACAAAATCTTCTCCTTTAATAAATATATCAAGGGTCATCTTACCCAAATTGACCTAGTCCCAAACTAAGCTCTAGGCTTGTACTATGGGTACTAGGCAACGATAAACATACATATACAGTTGAGGATCCATCCGGATCGTTAGTACCATCTTATTCCTCATGCCACGCTAAGCAGCAGTGTTCATATTGTTGTGTTCCTGTGTGTGGATAAGACAACCGGTGAAGTACGAGTAGCTAGCATAGAGACATTTCATAGTCCTCAGGGTTGGCAACGCGCTTGCGGTCTTATTAGGATTGCATGCTTAAGATTGTAGTCTGAAGAATGCAAATGTCTATGGGTCACAGATATCCCATTTACTATCAGGTGGCATGTGCGCTCGTTGACCTTGTACGAGACATAAAAAAAATGTGTGCGTCTCGGGACGCCCGACAGAAGTGATAACATGAACTAATCTAAGTTGAACTAACTATATCGCTATGCAGATGTCTAAATCCATGCGGAAGCTCCGCATTTGCGGATGCGGATGCGAATATTCGCAACATCCTGGTATCGATAGCTACGACACGGTACTAACATGTACTGCTACTTAATGAGTTTGACCGTATCTACTATTATTACTGTTGTTATAGAATTCTATAGATTTCTAGTCGGTGTATGTATAACTTTGCCCTCCTAAGCCAAAAGGCAGTATATCAGACAAAACTCCTGTGGCAATATCAACCTTATTACTACTACAGTAGAACTAAAAGTGCTTTGGTTATTGAATTTGGGATACTGCTTATTGGCTAAGTAGGGCAGAACTTACCTAAGGTCTGTTCATTCTTACTTGTCTTATAAGAAAACAACTTTCTAACCTCAAAATGAACCTTTTTCGGCTAAAGCAGCACTTTTGTCGTAAATAAAGTAAACTGAATAAACATTTTGGACATCATTTGGCCAATGTATTGTCTGTGATTGCTTTATTTTGTTTAAAATAGCGGTTTTGGCCTAATAAGGTTCATTTTGAGGTTAGAAAGTTGTTTACTATATGTATAAGACAAGTATGAATGAACAGACCTTACATACCTATTTCTCTATCGTAAACAGGGTAATTGAATGCCTGGTTAGCTTAACATTAGAATAAATCACGACCATACATCACAACACAGTACTCAATACTCAAGTACCAACTCGTAACTCTTCTCAGTAATGACACCTCTTCACAAACTTAAATGGTAAGTATAACAGGAAACCATGGATCTTATTACAAGTAATGAGGTAATTATATAATCAAAAGGAGCCTACCATGAATCCGCTTCATTATTATAATAGGGCATGGACATGACTCAAATACGTACATAAATGGCTACATTGTATGTAGGATGTTTTTTACGACAAGACAACCGATGTAGGTATGAACAGACGTGGAACGTGCGGACATTTCTACAGTTAAGAAAGTTAGAATTAAACAAGGAAATGGAAAGACTAAACATAGACAAACATATACATTTTAATTTTCGGATTGGTATCAAATTAAAAAAAAGTATTGAGGAGGTGTAGTGTGAGTGGCAAAAAAATGCAAATATTTCCGGCCCACTAACAGCTAATTTAACTATGATTCGGAAAGTGACAATAGGATCCTCCAATCATAGACTCGGAAGGCACCAGGATCTTAGCACTATACCTTCTTAACTAGGACCTATCGAGTTCGGAGGTTTGGTCTGATGACTGTGCAGAAAAAGTTCAGTCCGCAAAAAAACAAAATAACACAGTAATTTATTTAAATTAACTGCTCACGTGTAGGTATCCATTGTTGTCTATATAGATAATTTAGGACGAGCAGACTGTCTTCAATACAAAGTCCACATAAGGAATACAAATTTATTGTTTTCTATGTGTCTAAACAATAGGTCGTTTGTCATATTGTTTGCATTCCATAACATTTTTATGGCAGACCGCAAGTAACTTTGTTAAGCTCGAAAAAACTACATAAATGTTTATGTAGTGGTTGGTTCACTTTAAATTTATACATCTTCAGACGTTTAACGTTTTGTTGATGATCCCAGCGTCTCCACCAATATTTTATCAATAGTTTTGTTTGGTTTGTATGCTATATATTTTTTTTTTTGTTGTTTTTTTAACCTCTATAAGAAAGGACATAATAATATGACACTTTTCACTGAGTTTTTTTTTCAAGATTCCGTGTGATGATCGATATAATTCTACCCACTCATTCATGAAAATTAGTTTGTCTGTCTGTCTGTTAGTTAGTTAGTTCAGCTGAACCGATTTTAATGAAATTTTGGAATAAAATACATATCTACATACAAGATAAATTTAAATCTCGTAACCGGTTTTTGTAAGACGTTTTTAAACTACTTTTTGTTAAGGTATCGTAACTTGGCGGATATTATTAACGCCATAGTGTAACTACAAATTACCATTCTGCTAAGTCATGGTGACCTGCGCAGTGTCAACGTATAATTTGCTAAATTCGCATATCTTTTTATACCTTTGAGTTCTACGACGAATCTGCAATATCATCAAAATCAAAATCAAAATATTTATTCAGTAAATTGGCCACATACGGGCTCTTTTACACGTCGGTAATATACAGTGAATCTACTAGCGCTTCGGACAAGACCATCATTGCGGAGAAGAAGCGCCGCAAGAAACTGCAGCAGAAGGTCATTTTTTCAAACATAAAATACAATAATACTTAAAAGTACAAGTTACATTACAAGGTATTTAATAAAGCAACAAATACAAATTATTAGAACTATCACAAATAAAAACATTACAAATTCAAAAATTTAAAACATTACAAATAAATGTAAAAATTAAAAATATTTCATGTCAAATACATTAAACTAAAAATAATGACTAGGAGAACAACACGACGAGGTCTCTACGTCAAAAGCCATAACTGGAATAATTAACTGAGCAACAAGTCCTTGCAGGCTAATAACAAAAAAGTAACCAGTAATATTAGGGTAAGTTTTATTGATAAAAATAACTACACTTAAACCAAAATGCAGTAATCACAGCGAATGTGCGCCCGTTGAAGTTAGGATTTTGGTCCTTAATTAGATTTTCGGGATTTTCGGGTATAGTCTAAATAGCTACGTTTGTATGCGCTATAAAACATTTATAGGCGCCTCTTCTCAGCAATGATGGTGTTGTCCGAGGCGAAATATATGATATGTGCTATGTAATTAACAACGGGAATTTTGTGAAGGTTTCCTGTTAAAATCATCGACTGGGGTCCTAGTGAAAAGGGGTGTAAGTCTCCTGAAGATCAAGTGAAAAAGGGTTTAAGTCTAGTATAATCCGTTTACGTATATACCCTTTTGTAGAACAAGTTAAGTCGACTTATACCCTTCTTCACTAGGTCTCCAGGTGTGATATTCTCTCAAAAAACGGCGGCCGCGCCGGTCGGACGGACGAGCGAATAAAAGCGGCGAGTTTAAGTAGTCCCGTCCGACCGAACAAAACACATTTTAGCGCGTGCATTGTCAATTAGGGAGCCTTATACGTTCGAGAAGTCATGCTGCCAAATTGAATACACGCGCTAAAATGTGTTTTGTTCGCTCTGTCGGGACTACTTAAACTCGCCGCTTGGACCTTCACTCGAGCGAACGATCACCTTTGCTTGTTGAGAGAATCACAACCCAGATTAAACGTGCGCGCGCTTTAGTTAGAGCAAGATGGAGCTGTCATTGAAAGAAGGCGCCTATGTGTAGCAGTGATGTTGATGAATTTGATGATGAAATGTTTTTAATGTTTGTTACCTCAGAACTTTCGACTGGGTGAACAGATTTTGAAGATTCTTTTTTTATTTGAAAGCTGGTGCTTCCAGATTGGTCCCATTTTTTTCAAAATGAAGATCTGATGGTGGAATCCATGAGGAATCGACGGAACTCTTCAAAATTTATAGGCACACCTATAGCGATTTTGGTATTTTTCATTGTAACTCGTGTATTTGGTCTTGGAAAGCACTATTTGGTGAAGTGGAACTGATGATGAAGACCACAGATGGCCACCGGAACTCCTAAGCGGTATATATTTCGAGGGTGGCGACAAGATATTTCGATTAAGATAGTTGAGCGACTATGACGAAGCATATTTAGGTTTAAATATATGACTATGACTTTCCCACGGCGTTGCTTGCGGCGAGATTGAAATGTTCTATTGTTTCTTGAGAAATGGGAGAATAACAGCATAATTATGATCACTAAAATGTATAAAATAAAAAAAAAGTTTAAAAAAACAAAAACCCGCCTTCAAAAAGCAAAAAATAACTTCTTTAAAATGGTAGGTAAATAGGTCAGTCCAACTGAAGTCGGCGTCCAACAATATTTTAACCAAAAAGCAGACTTCAGTTGGACTGACCTATTTACCTACCATTTTAAAGAAGTTATTTTTTGCTTTTTGAAGGAGGGTTTTTGTTTTTTTAAACTTTTACTATAAATAAATCGAATGAAAGCTTTCTGGACTCTTTCCAATTTTAGGACATATTGGTGCTCATGTGGACTCCAAATGACAGCATTCATTTCTAGTCTAGAACGAACAAACGCGTTAAACAGGATGCTGATGGCGCTCCGGCTATTGAAAGACCTAGACTGCCGGATTACAAAGCCTAAGCATTTTGTCGCCGCATCACAAGTCTTTACTATATTATAATTAAAAGTAAGATGAGAATCGGAATTAGCTGCACCCTAACACAAATGGCCGTATCTCAAACAACACACCTGTAGCAAGCGGAACCTTAATGCTAACGGAAAAGGATTGAATCTATTTTGGTTATTGATATTGAGTTACCCTTTTAGCTTATGAGGGCAGTACAGAGGCTCTATTTCACTCGGGCTAAACCAATTGCTCTTGACATGTTATCGTGTTGTTAACGTTATGATAGCTCTTATTTACTTGACAGTAATGGCGGCAGAATAAAAACAATATGATAGATAACAATACTTATAGAGACAACGTAGAATTAATAAATGAATAAATAATATCAGGGGACCATTTTAAACAAATTGACCTGACCCAAACTAAGCTCTAGGCTTGTACTACGGGTACTAGACAACGATAAATACATATAGAGAAATAAATACATATATACATAGAAAAAACCGACTCAGAAACATACTCGCGCTCATCACACAAATATTTGCTCTGACCGGGAATCGAACCCGGGATCGCTAGCTTCGTAGGCCCCTAGGAACTACACTACCATTACTTTAATTAGTTTAGTGACTAATTGTTTCGTCAAATTAAGCCCCAGACCACATACCTGGAAATCATATTATACAGTGTGTTACCAGGACCTTGGCTTTTATAAAGGAGGTTAAAATAACGTATATCTGTAACGTAACCATGACATTAGTTTGATTAATTAACAAATTTTCAGGCTTTGTTAACTTTCTAACAAAACTTTAATTGCCAGCAATGTAAAGCACAGCAATTTGACAAGTGAAAATGACAGTCGACGGATACTTTGATTATTATGATTTGCCCCCGTACCACGACATGCCTTGTACCAAGCAACAGCGATACTGATAACGATGAACACGCAGAACACGCACTACATTAAAAATGGACAGTATCTAAGAAAATGAATTGTGAAGTTATTTTAATTATTTTTACTTGCAAACAATTGCTAAAGCAACATATTATTGGCAGTAACATATTATAAATGAGAAAGTTTGGATGTTTGGATGTTTATTACTCAATCACGCTTCAACTACTGAACGGATCGGAATGAAACTCGGCACACATATAGGTTAGGTCCTGGAATAGGACATAGGATAGTTTTTATACTGGAAATTTTGACAGTTCCAGAGGGAGCAGCGATAAACGAGTCGCGGGCAAAAGCAAGTGTTTACATAAACTTGATCTTCGACAAAGGATTTCTATATTATCTCCCCCAAATAACGTAATATGTAGAGATAAAGTCTGCGATTACGTAATGCTAACACTACTGTATTTGATTGTTGATAGCAACGATAAGCCTAAGCCGATTGCAATCGGCTTTTCCTAACCTTGGCAGAGGGGGAAGCTCGTGATTGCAGGAGACTGGTACCCAAGGTAAATTAGTTTAAGTTTATTGGTAGTATAGGAGGGTGTGCAGGGTTCTTCCGGATTGCTACTATTATTTTAAATTTAAATGACCTACCTACTACAAATGTGCTATAATATCCCCAATGAGCCGGCGGCGCGGGCTGTAAATCAGCGCTGTGTGCAAGCACAGCTCAATGCTGGGGTGTTATTCTCTCAAAAAACGGCGGTCGGTCGGACGAACGAGCGAATCGAAGCGGCGAGTTTAGGTAGTCCCGTCCGAGCGAACAAAACACATTTTAGCGCGTGCATTGCCAATTAGGCAGCCTAAAGGTGCGTTTAGACCTAGCGAACAAGTGCTCAGCTCTAGAACTTGTTTTGTCTTTATTTTTACAAAGAAAACGTAAGAAATAATGCATAGAATTCTTGTTACTTCGCTTGGTCTAAATCGGGCCTTATACGTTCGAGAAGTCATGCTGCCAAATTGAATACACGCGCTAAAATGTGTTTTGTTCACTGTGACGGGACTACCTAAACTCGCCGCTTGGACAATCACTCGTTCGTCCGTCCGTCCGTCGTTGTTGAGAGAATCACACCCCTGAGCCCGAGCTCTTTGCCTTTGTGTTGTGTTTGTGCTGTTGTAATTTAATTTAATAATATATTTTTTTTGTTTTAGTTTTAGTTTTATTTTAACTGTGTGTTTCCTCTAAATTTAATTGCTCGAATACTTGGACGATGTAATGTGAGCTAAAGAATGTGTGATGTGATGTACTATCGTGATCGTTAATTTGTGACCCATTTCAAGAAAAATAGGCTTGAAGTCGTCAATGTCATTAGAGATGCCAAATCATTTGTAACTTATAGGAGACTCAACCTTATTGTTGTAGAATGTCAGAATGACTTTGGACCTAAGGTGGGTCCCAAATTTAAGTTCGTGACTGTATGTCAGGGTTTTTAATATCTGGATATTTTTATGTCTTTGTGTAATTGTATCTTCTCCTCTTCTCTTGTATGTGTATATGTGTAAGACTTTTTTTGTATTATTATTATTTTATTTATATTGACGAAACGTTAGCCTAGTTGGTAAGTACCCTGCCTACGAAGTAAGCGGTTCCAGGTTCCCAGGCCAAAGACCCGAAAACGACCACCTTTAATGTTTTTACTTTGCCTACTCACCGATCCACGATCCCATCTCGTCGTCGATCTGCATAGAGGAGTTCTCGACCCGCAGCTGGGGTAGCGCCACAGCAGAGAAGCCGATGGGGTGTCCTGCTCCCGCGGCCAGCACCAGCACAGCGCACGTGATGAGGCACTGGAACAAACCAGGGTCTTCAGTGGGAGGGGAATTGGCTTAGCTTACATGTAATATTGGTATGCAAATGTAATAATTATAATTACATGGAAAAGCATCCAAGACCCTAGACAAGATGTTTATAGAGCTTAAGTCAGCGATTTACAAAAACTGTCAAAACATTATTATTATAAATATGGGGCGTACAGTCGAGTTCATAAATATGCGTACACTTTAGTACCTTGTCACTTTAATCGCTGTGACAGTTGATATATGGCAGTTTAAGTACAAATTTCACCATACGATGTTAACCACTTAACAGACCATTAGAGCGTTAACAGCTGTCAAAATGTATGAACTAACAGACGATTAACACTGATTAAATTTAATTTAACATCACATGGTGAAATTGTTACTAAACATGACATTAAATAGACAAGGCACTAAAGTATACACGTATTTATGAACTCGACTGTACAAGTATTTGCGCTCGTCTTAAACATAATGCCTTTGACTGTACATCGTATGTACAGTCAAAGACATTAATATCCCCCGACACAAGGAGAGATGTGCTAGAGTTTAACGTGTGACTCTATGTAACTATGTCTGTCTGTCTGTCTGGCATCGCAGCTTCCAAACCAATGGAGTATTAGCGTATGCGTAGCCCACGTTAACGTGTGTAACGGTACATATTTGTGTTCTTCTTAATGATTACCTAGCCAATTTACTTAACAGAATTAATTAACGTGGCACTTACCAAATTAATAAGTTTAGGTATTATAGACAGGGCTCGGAAACGTTATTTAAAATAACGTTTTTAAAACGTTTTGAACGGTTATATATTATATACAACATTTTGTTCGGAACGAAAACGAAACGGGAACGCTTTTAAAAATCGTTTTAATTCACAGGACGCGCCGCACGCGCCGCGTGCTGCGACAAGCATGAAATTATTCGTAATGTTCGTTCGTTACTTCGTACCGATCACCCCAGAAAACGGAAAAAAAACGGTTAAAAACGTTTTATTAATCAAAAACGATTAAAATTTTGATCCTGATTAAGAACGTTTTCCATAACGTTCCGTTCGAACGAAATCGAAACAAATCGTTTTATAGGTATTAAAGACGAAACCGTTTCGAAAAATATACCGTTATCCGAGCCCTGATTATAGATAATTAAACCAACTATTTTACGACTATAGACAAAAGTCCCCGGTTATTACTCGATAGAGACAACAATGCACAGTAAGGGGATGATTCTGATTCATTGACCACTTTGGAGTATGTCAAAGTGACGGAATCAATCAAAATGTAATGACTTCTTATGATTTTATTTACAGTGACACTTTGACATAGTCCAAAGTGGTCTAGGAATCAATTTCCTTGACTGTACTTCCATCTATTTTCAGAACACAGCCATGTTATTAGTTTCTTGATCATTACATTGCAGAAGTTATGTTGTGAAATACATTCTCAATGTTCAAAGTTCAGAGGAGTTTTCGTCAACACGCGTATGACACAATATTATCGTTTACTTGTATTTAATAAACCTGTTTTAGTTATTTTTGTGATTCCAAAGTCCAATTTTCATTGAGTTCTTTCTGTGTATTTTTTACTCATACTCACGCATGACGCACCTCCTTAAGAGCTATAGTTTCTACAACAGGCGAAGAAAACAAACATATACTTTGGTAATGTCGAACGATAATCGACGAACTATATGTGGTATGCCGATGGTTAAATAATTTTTTAATGGCTAGGAGAAATCACATTATTTGTTAGGCCACCTGGGGCACGTTTTATAAAGCTACAAGTTACAATTTTACAGGTCTAAACTGGCAACATTGCTCAGATGGCTGGTCGTCATTGGTCGAGGTTGCGTCAAATGGAAACTTGTAACCTGTAAATTGTAATTTGTAGCTTTATAAAACAGGCCCCTTGATGGTAAGTGGGATCTAAGACCCATAGACATTTGAATTCTCAAACATTATTGACATGTTACTAATAGTACATTCGAATTCATGAATATGTGTACACTTTAGTTTATAACGGTAACGTATTTACAGAATTTAACAATAATACTTACAATTAAAAATTAAAACTAAACGTATTTAAATTAAAATAAAACTATGCTACTCGAATATTAAAGATATAAATAATAATCACCACTATATAAAGAACACCCCCTCTAGCAGGTCCGCTCGCGGCATGGTCCCCATGACACTGGCTGCATTACCTCTCTGGATAGCTAGCCCAATCCTTTGGGAGAGTAAAGCACCAGCTCTAGGATCTCCGGAGGAGTCTATGAGACGGGATGACAGGGTCTTAATAAAGCTTTTTATATCAGCTGACCTAGGTCCACTTTAGTATCTTGTCACTTTAATTTAATCGCTTGGACAGTCGACAGATATTTATGAACTATACCTATTGTTAATGTTATGATAGCTCTTAGTTATTTACTTGACTGACAGTAATGGCGACCGAGAAGAACAATTCGATAACATTTCAAAAGCAATGAGGTTTTACCGATTGGAATACAGCCCCAGTCAGATAGAACCTGTGGCTCTATTCTACCCGGTAAAACTATATTGCTTTCGACATTATCGGTTTGTCAACGTTACTGTTGACGGTAATGACGGCTGAGTTAAAAACGAGACCCGAGAACTAAATTACGTCAAGTTAATGGCTTTCTGCGACAGGGTTTCTCACTTGGCCATGTGTCTTATTCTATTGCTATAGCAAAGAAAGTGACAGCAGCAACTTTAATCAAGCATTAAATTTAATTGACGTCAGTTAGTGGCCGAACAATTAAAGTTGTTGACGGTATGAGTTCCATAAGTCTTTGTTAGCTTGACACGAGGAAGCAATCTATTTAATTGAGATCAAATTGCGGACAGACGCCTTCGCGTTCGTGTGCTTAGTAATATCAATTAACAGCTCATGTTGTTTGAGGGGATATTTCCTACCTTCTGGAGCATATATATTTATATCTACATCCATATCATAACTTCCCTACAATATGTTCAGAAGCGATAAGCAAATCGCCTATATTAAGAAACCTGTATCTGTGGTTGCATCTTAATGTTTACATTAAAGTATAGTGCATCGTAATGTTTACATTAAAGTGTCGGTACCTAAACATTAAAGTATCGGTAATGCTGTACCACTAACTTGAAAATGCAAGCCATATCTGTACATTATAAATAAAGTTTTTTTTTAAGCTTTGGTACCTATTACAAACAAGTTAACAGTAACACTAACTTAATACAGGCCATATCTGAACATATTATAGAAAACTTATGATATTCATGTAGATAAAGTTATGTATGTGGCTATACATAATTTTCTTTGGCTCGTTTCAATAAACCACACTCGTGCTTTAATGCCTCTTATTATGCACCAGCCACATAAACTACTAATATATATCTACACTATAATATTATAATTGAAAGTAAAAAGTAAGTAAGTGGAGCAGTAGTGAATTGGAAGTAGCCGCTCAGGATCGAGCGAAATGAAATTCCCTTCTACGAGCCCTATGTCCCTGCTGAGGGATAAATGGATTTCATCATCATAATATTATAAAGAAGAAATATTATTTTTGCAATTTTGTATGTTTGTAATAAATAAACTCAAAAACTACTGGACCGATTTCAAAAATTTATTCACCATTAAAATGCTACATTATCCCTGAGTAACATATGCTACTTTTTATCCCGGAAAAATAAACGGTGGGATGACAAAAATACAAATTTACGAGGACGAAGTCGCTGGCAGAACCTAGTGCAATGAAGTTAGTGGAAAACTAGGTAGCGGGTTGTTTTGAGTAGAGTAATCAGATTACAGTATGAAGAGCTTTTTAGGTGAGGAAACATGAGCGAGCCATTTGTGATTGTACAATCGAGTTCATAATTATGTGTACACTTTTGTACCTTGTCACTTTAATCGTTGTGACAATTCATATATGGCAGTTAAAACATGACATTAAGGGGCTACCATAGGCAGATGACCTTCGATTAGAAGCTCTAAACTTTCAGTTGTTGTTAAAACCTATTTGCATTAACACTGCTGTTCTAAACTATGTAGCTGCCATCTCAATTTTTCTGATATCGAGATTTACGCTATCAAAGTTTGAAATTTTTACTCCAAAAAAGTAGTTTTTTGGCCTTTATTTCCATAATTTTCACTTAAGAAAAAAAACCTTCGATTATTTATTAGATATATTAATGAAGAATATTTAGATGTAGTTTCTATATCAATTGACACCATGATGAAAAAGTTATATCCAATTTTGTGTCTTATAGTCATGTTTTTAAATATTTATAAAAAAATATTCATGGGTTGAAATTGTGTTCGACAGAATCAAAGATGAATATATGGATAATTATAATATGTTTTTTCATAAATTTACATTCAGGTTTGACTGAGTTGTAATCACTTAAACTTCATCAAAAACGTCTGTTACGGGCATGGTAGCCCCTTAAATAGACAAGGTACTAAAGTGTATACATATTTATGAACTCGACTGTACAGGGCCTCTATTCTACTGGGGTAAAACCATATTGTCGTTGACTGACGTATTGTCACTTTACGATAACACGTTACGTCCACGGCAATATGGTTCCTTGGGTAATTTATTATTACCTATTATTTTATCGAAAATAACCGGTAGGACCGGAACATACTGACAAACAAACAACAAACACAAATACAAATCGTTTTGAGAGAAAAAAAAATTACTCCTTTGCGGCGGTTTAGCGGCCATTTGGAACCGTCAGAAAAGTATGGCATGGTGATTTTCGTGAATGTCTACTCGACGATGATTAGCTGTGAAAAAATGGTAGAATTGTTTTTTTTAATTAACGTATTTTCGTCGGTATGGCGGGCTGTAAGCCTACTTCTTTTTTCATCGACTATCGGAAAATACAAGAATTTTAGTGGTACAATTTCGTAATTTATCCGACACGTTCGATTAATGCCCACGCGTTTGGGCCGCCGGTACCAGCGCTATGGCCATCATTTTCCTTTTCGTCATTACGTAATTAGACCCTTGAAGGGTCGCCATACTTGGTACAATTGACTGAAATTTTTGTGTCAGTATCTCCCGGTCTATAAGTACTGTAATGAAAATTCTACGTATTGATCCGTTCGTTGAAAGATGTGAAACGTATCAAGACGCAGAATTTTCAGTTCATCGTAAGGAATTTCTCGCTCATGAGTTATTTTTTTTTATGGTCACTAGTCAAGTAAGGCCAACGAGACGAGATAAAGAATGTACCTAAACAAGCTTTCAAAAATCGTGTCACTTCGAACACAATCCAAACAGAGGGCCCTGCCAAGATGCATTACGCTAAGTAGCTAGGCTAAGTAGTAGGTTTACGAATCGAATAGAATCGTTTTTAAACCAATCGCGTCACTGGTAGATGACGTGATACGAAAAGTCAAATGATCTACCAGCGACGCGATTGGTTTAAAAACAAAACGAATAGAAACGCTAGTTAGCGCAATGCATCTTGGCAGGGCCCTCAGGAATGAACTTCGCCAAAATGGCGGCCCTAATGTTGACAACTTCTGTACTGACAGCTTTCCTCTGTACCAAGAATCACGCAACGACAGCCGTCATCGACAAACTGAAGGTATTATTGCGTACGAGTAATAAGGACAGATGTAATAATCACTCGCTATCGCAATAACTCAGTAACGGTCAGTCTGTTTACATTTGTTATCTCGTCTCATTGGCCGTACTTTAACTTAACTAAACCTACGTAATAAATGTTTAAGATATCCTAAAAACATGGTTTCAGCGGAAACTAGCGTTGGATGAAATGAAATTCGATGAAATTATACAATTGATGAAGTAAAATTCTATAAAATGACATTACCTGCTTTTTCAGATAACTTTGGTAAGATAAAAAACAAAAAACCGCCTACAAAAACGCAAAAAATAACTTCTTTAAAATTGTAGGCACCTAATAGGTTAGTCCAACTGATGTCGGCTTTTTGTTGAAAATGTTGTGGTCGCCGACTTCAGTTGGACTAACCTATTAGGTGCCTACAATTTTAAAGAAGTTATTTTTTGCGTTTTTGAAGGCGGTTTTTTGTTTTTTAAAACATTTATTTTATTTTATACTTTTTAGTGATCATAATACGCTGTTACGTAGTCCCACTTCTTAGTTGAAATGAAACTTTAACTTAGGTATATCAAGCGCGCCGTAAGCAACGCCGCGGGAAAGTCATAGTCATATTTCAACAAGTAAATATTATTCGTTGTAGGTAGTCGCTCAACTATCTTAATCGAGATATCTTATCGCCACCCTTGAAATCGGTACCATTGAGGAGTTCCGGTGGCCATCTGTGGTCTTCATCATCAGTTCCACTACATCAAATGATACTTTCTGAATGCAAATGCTAGACTTGTTACTAAAAATACTAAAATCGCTATATGTTTGCCTACAATATTTGAGGAGTTCCCTCAATTCCTCACTGATCCCCTCATCAAATACAGATTTGGTGACAATGGGACCACCTCGGAAGTATACTCTATCAAACCAAAAAAAAAATTTTGAAATCGGTCAACAATTGACGGAGCAATCGGTGAACATACATAAAAAAAAAAAAAACATACAGTGGAACGTATAACCTCCTCCTTTTTTGAAGTCGGTTAAAAATTGCTGAAATTGAAGAGCTAACTACGAACCAAGATAAATATGAACTTTACGAACGTCATTTTTTAATTATTTTGTTATTTAATTAATTATTACGTCTGTAGATACATTAGGATTAAACAAGAGAAGAATTAGAATCAATAATTGATCATTTGATGTCATGAAAAGGTAACAACGTACTGTCGAGTTCCTAAATATGGGTCTGTTCATTCTTACTTGTCTTATATGGTAAACAACTTTCTAACCTCAAAATGAACCTTTTTTGGCTAAAACAACTCTTTTATCGTAAATAAAGTAAACCGAGTTAATATTTTGGACATCACTTGGCCAATGTATTGTCTGTGATTGCTTTATTTTGTTTAAAATAGCTGTTTTAGCCAAAAAAGGTTCATTTTGAGGTTAGAAAGTAGTTTACTATATAAGACTAGTAAGGATGAACAGACCTTACATTTAAATACCATGTCAATTTAATGCCATGTTTAAACTGCCATATAAATTGTCACAGGGATTAAAGTGTCAAAGTACTAAAGTCTACACATATCAATGAACTCGACTGTACAATATCAAGACGTCATAATTAGAACTATCCCTTTCACTCTCGACCCATCACTTAATGGCAGAACGGGACCACTATTTATTTTCTGATATGTCAATAACGAAACGGACATCTCCTGTTGTAGATACCCTTCAAGTTTCGTTACAATGTCAGCTTCAATGCCCGCTTCCAAAATTTTCCTGATTAAATTTGATTGTGTTCATTGACAAGTGCTGTTAGGGCTGTCACATTTTAAAGGAGTGACACTGACATTCCGATATAGTACCTCGAAATTCCGGATGTTCGGCGGGTTTATCGCGTGACAAAATTGTGGATAAAGCATGTGTCACTCTCGTACTTATAAGTGTCAGAAAGTGACGGATGTTTTATCGACATTTTGTCACGCGATAAACGCAACCATACTAGGCCCGCGGGTTTATTATTTATATAAACGTATTGCACAATACAGAAAGTTGGTAATAAGGCTGACAATGCGTTATGGCATTCTCAGACCCTCAACCAATGGGTCATTCTGAAACTTAAATGCTGTACTGAGAAAGATGTGACAAAAACAATAGAAATACCTACAGTCAAAATTAAATAGAAATAAATAAATAAATAAATATCAGGGGACGATGTCACACTAATTGACCTAGTCCCAAACTAAGTTCTAGGCTTGTACTACTAGACAACGATATAAATGCTTATACAGGGTGTTAGGTAATGAGTGGATAATCCTTGAACTACGGATAGAGGGTACTTAGGACGTTATGAAAAAGCTAAAATAGGTTAAGTAAAAGTCACACGGTTTTCGAGATATTTGGACTTTTAGGATTTTTCGAAAATGTACACCCTTGTTCAATGTTTTGATCATAGCACCATTCTAAGCAAAATTTTTTCAAATTTAATTTTTTCTCAATATTCTTGGATACTTATGTTATCAGATAGGCATCACCATTAATGTGAGAATACAATGGATTTAAAAAAAAACGTATACTTAATTTTTTCGTTTTCAATCGTACATTGATCGAACTTTCACCTCCCATGGTGAAAAAAAAAATACACTACCGTCTAGTTGCCCATAAGCTTAAAAACACGCCAATTTATTGACAATTTAAAAATAGTAATTACCTTTTGAATTTAAAATCAAAATGCCAAAATAATAAAAAAAAATACATGCCCACCCACACTTTTCCTGATTTACTTTTTGTATCCCGGGCGTAGAATTCAAAACTTTTTGTTGCAAAAATGACATTACTGGCCACTAATTTAAATGCCATTAATTCCAAATTTAAAAAATATGCTGACTGCTTTATGTTTCTATTTTCGAATTCGATTTTGAATTTCGCTAATATTACGTATTGAATGGTGAATTGTGTATTTATATTGTTGTGTTGTTTTTTTTTTGTTTAACAATTATTCGAACACCATATGCTCAAATGCATTACATTTATAGTGAGTGCCAAGGCAACGCTAGTGCTGCGCAGCTGCTGCAATTTTGTACGCTGAACGGTACTATATTCCAATTAGCTGAGTTACTTTCGCATTTATAATATAAGTATGGATGTATCCCAGTAAAAAATAAAATGGACCTCATTCTCATGTGTAAATTAATGTCCGGGCTTGATCCGGAGGCATTTAGAAATCCCCGTGCGGACGTACGTTTTCCCAATATTCTTTCTAGTTTCCGGATCCAGACAGATGACAGCCCTAGCTTCCAAAGTAACTGGTTCGCACCGGTTCTCTATATGAATTGCAATCGCCTCAGATTGCTTTAGAGATTGTTTGCAAACAAACCGATATCGAACTCGATTGGTTTCGTCAGTGAGTTGTTTAGAATCAGTTTTTATAAACAACGGATAATGTTGCGTCTAGACCTTGAATACTGTTACGCCGATGGCATAAGCCGACTCATGTTTTACCGTTAATTTTGGTGCTTTAGAAGCGTTTTCAGCAGGCTGAAATATCGTTTCAGTCCGTTTCAGAGGTAGCTCTATCACATACCCGATTGTCAAAAATTCGAACTTGCCGTTGTTTTCAGGCGGCTGAAACATGTTTTCAGTCTGTTTCAGGCCACTCTCTATCAGATTACGCCATAACCTGAAAACCCCTTTGAAGTACATTTCAGTATATGGCGATTTTCCACTAAGAGTGACAGAGATAGCAGGATTAGAAAGAGACAGCAATACTGAGAACCTTCGAGACGACTAGTGTGTGAAAGACAAAACACGACTAGAAAGAGACAGCAATATGCGGAACATTCCAGACTCATCCAGACCCGTGAGTCAAAGACATCGCGATTGTAAACAGAACAAGCAAAGGCAATTCCAGCAACGAATAGTCTCGATCGTCCTTGGCGGGGCGAAGTACATCGAACATTACGGAAGGCATTCTGGAAAGATCGGACACGGGAAGTACAAAAGACGGACCTACCGGCAACCGAGATTCAGTCTTTACTTGGAACGCGAACAGTGCGAACAAGAGCGACCCGAACGTTCAACCTGAGTATTCGAAGTTTTTGGGCGATAATTGTTTTGTAACGGTTTAAGTGAGTGCGTTATTAACAGAGATCGGAATATAGGTAGAGCTAATTTGCCTAAACTTGATGCATGTTCATTCAATAATGTATTCCCATCTCTCTCACGCATGAATTAATATGCGTCAAGTTTAGGCAAATTAGCTCTACCTATTCCGATCTCTGGTTATTAAAGTCTACTTTTGATTATCGGTGTATTTGTACATTTCTCTCAGTTACCTACCCCCACGTACGTAACAATAATTTGTTTTAAGTACTAGCGACCCGCCCTCGCTTCGCTTCGGTTTATGTGATTTTTCTGTAACACCCGTACATAATCAAGAACGTATTATCAGAGATTGGACAAATGGGTGTCATTACTCGCAATAATGTGGACATTCCAAAGATTTTAACTAAACAAATTAAATTACATTAATTGATTACTTACCCGAAACTAATTTTTTGATTCTTTGCAAGGCAGTAATAAATAAATAATACAAAGACTTATTGTCTAGATTTATTAAAGCAAATAAACAGTATATTGTATATTTTTTCCGTGGTTAGTTTATTCCTTTTCACTGCGAAATAAACTTATGAGGTGAAAAGCTCCTTTCGCAATCCACGGATGTTAATAAATATCAAATATATCAAGGGACGATCTCACACAAATTGACCTAGTCCCAAACTAAGCTCTAGGCTTGTACTATGGGTACTAGACAACGATATAAATACTTATATAGAGAAATATATACTTAAATACATAGACAACATCCACGACTCGGGAACAAATACTCGTGCTCATCACACAAATATCTGCCCTTACCGGGATTTGAACCCAGGATCGCTAGCTTCGTAGGCAGGGCCACTACCAACTAGGCTAGCACGTCGTCAAAATAATGGAGCAAACTTAATTAGGTTAATACCATTAATAATATTAATGGCCGCTCCTCGCGTCTTTGTATTATTTATTTATTAAATTATTACTATCCTGCATAGGATCAAGATTAAAGTTCAGGTAAGAAATCAATTAATCAGTTACCATTTGCAGAATCCGGCCGCAATCCCGACAAAAGTCCTAAAATCCTGAATGCCTGACGCGTCCAAGGCCCTAGCTAAGATGCAAACCGTATTTCGTAATTTCAATCACTTACTATACTCCCATGCGAGGTACAGTCGCGAGATTAAATTTGGTACCGACCTTAGGTCCAAAGTCAATCTGACATTCTACAACAATAAGGTTGAGTTTCCTATAAGTTACATACGACTTGACATCTCTAATGACATTGACGACTTCCAGCATATTTTGCTTTAAATGGGTCCCAAATTAACGCTCGTGATCGTACTAAAAAACAGGCGATTTATTATTTATGTCCCTGAACGGCGTCGCTAGGTGTGTACCAATGTAGTTTTTATGTAAAGTTAAAGAAACAAGTGTAATACGTCTTTATATGAGCTGTAACAGGAATCATCTTAGATGAAACCAGGGCTCGGAACTGGTGTAAAAAATACCGGTTAGTACCGGTTTATTTCAGTTTTGCTCCGAACTTTTCTAGGAAACGCGAACGTTTTGAGAACTTTATGTTAACCTTAATTAACCGGTTAATTCCACGAGCGGCGAGTCGATAAACCAAGCGAAAACGAATTCAAGCGTATACGTCTGGATTAACCGGTTTTTTTAGTTCGAAACATGTTAACTCGAAAAGTACTCTATATAAAACTTCCTCCAAAAACCGGTTTATGCGAGCGGAACCGAAATGAAAAGGGTTTGCATCAAGTTGGTACATAATAACGGTTTGAAAATTTAACCGGTATCCGAGCCCTGGATGAAACAGTGTAGGCAGCTCTATACGACATATCGCTCGAAGTCATTCTCACCGCACACTGGGTGGACTTCTTATCGGCCGGGCAGTATAAATCTGCGGCAAAGTCATAACATCGGATGATTTAAAGTCAGCTGTTTACATAACCAAAGCCTCCGATTAGGAATGCTATGCGAATCGTAAACTCGTAACCGACGGATGTTTATAGCTTTAGCTACTTGCTTTTTCCTTAATTCTACTTACGAACATTACCAACGATAGTTTTAAGTATTGTTAAGGATTCTATAATAAAATTATTACAATTACTCTTGATAATATAGTGTAGGTATTTTTTACAGTTTTCTCGAGCGGCAATGTATCGCAAAGTTCTATATTTTGACACTTCTGCGAAACAGACTTGGTGTACTGCCTTTTTGCCGAACTATGTTTCGTCAAATTTCATTTGGCAACCAACTTTTCGCCGAAGTTTTATTTGGAAAACCAATCCTCGGCATAATTTTACTTCGTAATTGTTTCATTTCGCTACATTTTTATATTGCAATATTTTATTACGTCAAATAATTGTGTAGCAAATGATTTGCTAAGCCAAATAACATTATTTTTTATGACCCTGAAAACGAAACTGCTCCCAGAGATAGGTAGGTTAGGTTTTTTTTTATGACCCTAAAAACGGAACTGCTCTCAGAGATAGGTAGGTTAGGGTTATTTTTAAATGAAGGTATGCCAATAAATACATTTGACGAAAACATAATTGACATCTTAAAATAATCCCAGGTAATCATTTGTGTAACAATAATTTATCAAAACATTCGTTGGGAAATGATATCAGTGCGAAACGTTGAGTTGGGAAATAAAAATTTGACCAAATAAAAATATGGGATACGTAGTTCGGGGAGTTAAGAATTTGCTAAATAATTAGTAAACCAGCAGACATACTTTCATTTCAATTTTAATGTTTACCTTATTCACCGATACACTGCGTGCCGAATTAATTTGTATGAGGGTCATACACACTCGCAAAAACAAACGTTGTCTCTCCTGTGGTCAATAGTTAAATTCTTGTGTGCATATAAGTTATGTTTTTATTTGGTAGGACTAAAGTAGGCTTGACGGCACTTATGGGGATGTCAGTTCAGCCAGCAAAATAGGCCTTAAAAACGTTAACTTCGGGTATGCCCACAGGAGAGACGGTAACCTAAATCTGTGTATGACCCATGAAACAAGATTATTATTTAACAAAAGCTATAAAATTATGTTCGATAAAAAAAACCTGCGATGAGAAATGCTTTCTATGAAAATGAAAATTCTACGTAATGATATGTTCGTTGAAATATGTTTCGATAAAATAATACCCTGCCATAACACCTTAATCCTCATGTAGTAGAGGTCCGTATTCTACAAAAGCAATTGGGTTTTTGGGTCTTTTCATCTTCTGCTTCTGATCCTCACCTTTTTTTTATTGACGGAGAGGAAATGTCATTACGCATCGCCCGGGTAGCCATATGGGGGGTATGACGGACTCTCGACCACCCCAGTCTCCTGCGAGAGCTGAGGTGGAAGCATACCGTCTAAAACCTCTCCGGTGTTAACCTCCAAGGGCTGTTAGCGGGAGCACCGTGGGCTTATGACTATTCTGATCCTCACCTGATTCAACACTCCTCGGTACGACGAGAAGGTTTCTCCCTTCACGTACGGCGGGAGAGTGGCCGTCGAGCTGATGCTGCGCAGGAAGCTTTGCAGCGCCTCGTACTCATCAGCCCGGGCCTCCTGCTTGCTGGTGTCCTGCTTGGTGACCTTGGGCTTGGTCTCGCCAGTGAGCATAGCCTGGTGGGCTCCATCGCTGGAAAGAAATGTCAGATTAGGGCGGATGGATGACAACGCGGTTAACCTTTTAGTAACCTTTGCGGTACAGTCGAGTTCATAAATATGTATTAAGGTCCGACCGAGACCGCTTTTTTAATCTCGGCCGAGACCGAGACCGAGAACGAGAATAAAATAAATTCTCGGCCGAGACCGAGATCGAGACCGAGACACGGAAAAGGGGTATTTTTTCTATATTTGCATTATTTTAACTATAAAAAAACCCGTTAATAATGAAAAAAAAGGTTTTATTATGGTGTTAACTAACTTAATACCTACTCAAAATTGAAAAGAACAATACTTACTTATTATACGACAAAACAAAGCAATTTTTTGGCATTGACAGGGTACACCTGTCAAAAAAATAAAACGATTGCCGCGGTGTCTCGGCCGCGGCCGAGGATCTCGGCCGTTTTGGGCCGAGACCGAGACCGAGATCTCGGTCGGACCTTAATATGTATACACTTTAGTACCTTGTCTATTTAATGTCCTGTTTAAACTGCCAAATATGAATCTTCACAACGATTAACATAACAAAGTACTAACGTGTATACATTATTTATGAACTCGACTGTATGAAGCTAGCGGTCTTGGGAAACATTTGTGCGATGAGCGCGAGTATTTGTTTCAGAATCGTCTTTATCTTCTTTACATAGTACAGTCAAGAACTTTAATTGGTATGCCACTATGGAACCCTGACAGCGTCAAACCACATGACAGAACTTACGCTTAAATGAATGATTAACGTTATGCGACAGGGTTCCATAGTGGCATAACAATTAAAGTCCTTGACTGTACACAAATATAAAATAGTATAAAACAGAGTAACTTTCCGAGTGTGTCTGTCTGTTTATCTGTCTGTATATCGTCGGTGATACTGCAATACCGCGTAACTAACATATTCAATAAGTTGCAAAATGTACCTTACTGACTTACTTTCTAAGGTGTATTTTGTACCTAATTTAGTTTGTTACTTATGCGGTATTGCAGTATCCCTGACGATATGCGGTAATTCCTCCAAATCACACAATGGATTTTATGCGGTTTTCACCTTGTTAGATAATTTTGCATGGAAGGTTTTTTAATGTATAACTAACTTCAAACCGGAAACTTTTAAATTTTCCGGGATAAAAAGAATCCTATGAGTTAATCCAGGGTATAAGCTATCTCCATTCCAAATTTCATCCAAATCCGTCCAGCCGTTGTAGCGTGAAGGGGTAACAAACTAACACACAAACTTTCGCATTTATAAACCCCCTTGCAAAAAAGGGCACTTTCGATTTTTTCAAGTCTTTTAGAGCTTAGTATTGGGATTGGGTAAGTATCTAAGAGATTGCCCGCAGTTTCATTTTGTCATTGTCGATGGCAGTTGCAAACAGGTACAGATCTAGTGAATAATCCTTTCACATCGTGAAAAGTCGGAACTCACGTCTACTTCCGAATGATGCCGACGTGTCTATGAATTATTGAATTATTAAGTGAAATGTTTGTATTAAATAAATAGAGTACTTTAGTTATCAGTGTCAAATGTCAAACCCCGAGTTTGAAGTATATCACACCGAGATGTTAAAACCACCACGATCAAATATATAGAAATAAGGTGTAGGTAAACAAGAAGAAATATAAATAAATGTTGAAAATAATTTCACAGGCTTGTCGATCTAATCGTTTCCCAGGTCTTAATGCTTTCAGCATGACTATTAAAAAGAACTGAAAACAAACTTAATCTTAGTTAACAAAAAAATACTCTGGTATTAACCACTCTATATCGATTTTCACTCTCGCGATGCGACGTTCCCCCACGTTGTCTTGATGGGTACTGAGTTAGACTGAAGTAGCATGACAAATACGAACATTTCCGAGAAAATACGATGTGAAAGGATATTTCACTACATCTGTAAGCGGTGCGACATTTTGTCGGCGGTAACAGAGACACAAGTGCCACCAGAGGGCCCTGCCAAGATGCACTAACTAACTTTTCTATTCGTTTAATTTTTAAACCAATCGCGTCACTGCTAGATCACGTGACTTTTCGTATCACGTCATCTACGAGTGACGCGATTGGTTTAAAAACGAAAATAAGGATAGTTGGAACGGAAAAAAAAAGTACAGTCGGAATACAACTTGTCTTAAACGAGTAAATTTGGCAGAAGCTTAGGAATTCTGGGTAAAATGTGTCGTATAAGTCTCTCTAGCTCCCCAGGTGTTCTGACTATCGCTGTGCAGATTTCTTTGATTTCGATTTGCAAACGAGGAAAATCAATTTCGCACTTATGCTTCTGATTATTTTACCTGTTAGGTACTTTGTATGCGTACCGTTCGCTTTCTACTCTTCCGTCCTAAATAAAAAGGACGCATGCGCAATTTGATGGTCAAAGTAATTTCAACGCTCTGTCTTAAGAAATAAGGTCACTAATACATATGCGGTTCTATGAGACATACGCCCTTTTTTCTAAGGAGGGCAGTACTACTGTTGGCATATAAAATACTTAAGCCTTGTCTACTGTTTACTCACATATATTTCAGATGAAGCGATCACAAAAAAATGGCTTATTTGGTGCTAAAATAAAGTAAATATGACGAAATCTCACTACTATTTATTAAAAGTAATGCTTGAACTAACATAAGAAATCTTTATCCCAGACTTCCGAGTTATTGTGTGTACAGAACGCAGTTACCGGCATTTTAAGTTTTTAACCCCCGACGCAAAAAGAGGGGTGTTGCAAGTTTAGCTGCTATGTATGTTTGTATGTCTGTCTGAGGCACCGTAGTTCTTTAACGGGTTAAACGATTTGAATGCGATTTTTAATTGAATGCAGGTTTTCTTAGCTACGTTTCATAAAAAAAGGTAAGGACTTTTAAGGGATATACTCTGAAAGAAGAGGTCACCAGGTTATTTTGTTTTGAGTCAGCTAGCTGTGAGTAAGTCAAAGCCAAGCCCGCAAACTGTTGGCTAAATGGAACCTCACCCTTTGTTTCGCGACTTACCAGCTATAAGCATAACTAAACTACAAAGTAACCGTTTCAAAGGGCAAATACATTTAACCACGCAATTTACTCCGCTTATAAGGAACGAATGTAGTTTTAATTCCTATGAAGTTTGCCGATTCTCCTTGACCTAGATCAAGTGAACAACCTCGAAAACTCTAGTTTGCGTTTGCGCACATACTCGTTTCGTTTGTACAAAAGCGAGAATAGACTATTGAGACATACCCTGATATTCATAAATGCACAATAGCTAAAATTAATATGCTTAAAAAAACAAAAACCCGCCTTCAAAAATGCAAAAAATAACTTTTTTTTAAATGGTAGGTCAGTCCAACTACATTCGGCTGTTGGTTTTTAAATATTGTGGGACGCCGACTTCAGTTGGACTGACCTACCATTTAAAAAGAAGTTATTTTTTGCATTTTTGAAGGCGGGTTTTTGTTTTTTTAAACATTTATTTTATTTTATACTTTTTAGTGATCCTATTTATGCTGTTACGTAGCTCCACTTCTAAATATTAATGAGAAACTATAGAACATTTCAAGCTCGCCACAGACAACGCCGCGGGAATGTCATAGTCATATTTAAACCTAAATGTGCTTCGTCATAGTCGCTCAACTACCTTAATCGAAATATCTTATCGCCACCCTTGAAATAGGTACCGTTAAGGAGTTCCGGTGCCCATTTGTGGTCTTCATCATCAGTTTCACTTCACCATATAGTACTTTTCAAAAGCAAATGCACGAGTTACATTGAAAAATACCAAAATCGCTATAGGTGTGCCTATAATATTTGAGGAGTTCTCTTGATTTCTCCAAGATCCCATCATCAGATCCTGACCTGTTGACAATGGGACTAACTAGAAAGTATACCCATTCAAACAACGAAAAAATTTTTCAAATCGGTCCATTGGTCTTCGAGTAATCGGGGAACATGCATTGCATTCGGCTTTTGGTTTAAAATATTGTGAGACGCCGACTTCAGTTGGACTGACCTACCATTTTAAAAGAAGTTATTTTTTGCATTTTCGAAGGCGGGTTTTTGTTTTTTTACATTTATTTTATTTTATACTTTTTAGTGATCCTATTTATGCTGTTACGTAGCTCCACTTGTAAATATTAATGAGAAACTTAGAACATTTCAAGCTCGCCGCAGACAACGCCGCGGGAATGTCATAGTCATATTTAAACCTAAATGTGCTTCGTCATAGTCGCTCAACTACCTTAATCGAAATATCTTATCGCCACCCTTGAAATAGGTACCGTTAAGGAGTTCCGGTGGCCATCTGTGGTCTTCATCATCAGTTCCACTTCACCATATAGTACTTTTCAAAAGAAAATGCACGAGTTACAGTGAAAAATAGCAAAATCGCTATAAAAGAAAAAAAAAATATCCCGACGACTTGAGAACCTCCTCCTTTTTTTGAAGTCGGTTAAAAATATGATTTGCCCTTATCTGTCAGTGGGATCTGTGACCCATAGACATTTACATCCTCAAGACTTTAATCTTAAGACTGCAATCCTAAGACCTCAAATGCCTTGTCGACCCTGAGGACACAATGAAAAAGACTAACAGGGAACGGACAGATACTTTTGAACACGTTGATGATTGTTTGAGAGTACATGATAATAAAGCTAGTTTTAGTCGTAGTTGTGTCAAAATGAGAACTGTCATTCTTAAATCTTATATAGACTAACTAGCAACCCGCCCTCGCTTCGCTGCGGTTCATGTGAGTATTCTGTAACACCCGTACATAAACCAGAATTTATTATACATATAAACCTTCCTCTTGAATCACTCTATCTGCTAATGAAAACCTCATTCAAATCCGTTGCGTAGTTTGAAAGATCTTAGCGTACAGTCAAGAACTTTAATTGTTGTGCCACTATGGAACCCTGTCGCATAACGTTAATCATTCATTTAAGCGTAATTTCTGTCATGTGGTTTGACGCTGTCATAATGACAGGGTTCCATAGTGGCATAACAATTAAAGTCCTTGACTGTACTATCGCGATCGTTAATTTGTGACCCATTTCAAGAAAAATAGGCTTGAAGTCGTCAATGTCATTAGAGATGCCAAATCATTTGTAACTTATAGGAGACTCAACCTTATTATTGTAGAATGTCAGAATGACTTTGGACCTAAGGTGGGTCCCAAATTAAAGTTCGTGGCTGTACATACACAGGACAAACGGCGAGAAGTTTGTTTGTTTTATACTATGTAAAGATATGTAAAGATGATTCCTACGAGATTTAGCTTTTTCATGCAAGTGATCTAAAATAATAAGCATAAATCTGGGGTTCTAGTGAAAAAGGTCGTAACTAGACTTAACTCGTATTAAAAAACGGTATACACATAAACGGAGTATACTGGACTTAAACCCTTTTTCACTTGATCTTCAGGAGACTTACACCCTTTGTCACTAGGACCCCAATATCACGATTGTTAAAAAACAATCGAGAAATCATATTAGGTACAAATCGAAATGCTAACAAAACGATTTTAATCAATTTCTTGCCATGAAACGTGAAACACGTTTCGTTCCGCCGATTTACATAGAAGCCCGGTAAAAAGAGTGATTGATGGTTCTAATTATAAGTTAGATACGTGTTAACCGATTCAGTGCGGATGGCACGACAGGCGTGTCATCATATTCTAGGGCGTAAGGCACGCCTGTCGTGTCATGAAATAATGTTTGTATGAATGGAAACTCTTTATTGCACAAACAGAAAATAACAAAGTGAAAAAATTCACAGAAAAACTAAAGGTATGTACAAAGGCGAACTTATCTATTTAAGGAATCTCTTCCAGTTAACCTTTGAGCGATTGAGAGATGAATAAAAACAACGGATGGCTAAACGCACAACAATTAAAGGTACAGAAGATAAAAATAACAATAGCAGATAAATACGTAGATAAATATATATATTAAATATGATAAATAAATATAATATAAGAATAAAAAGTAGAAAGGACATACAGTCTTAGATCAGAAAAAAGAGTCAAGCCAGTACTTCTTCAGCCTAGATCTAAGTGAAGCAACAGATTGAGGTTGCCTGAAATCGGGTGGAAGACTATTCCATAAACGAACACAATGCACCGAGAAGGATTTAGAATTAGATGAACATTTGGATTTGCTAGCTGGAAAAGCAAGGAGTAGGTTAGTACTCGAGCGTACGCGGTTCTGGGAGCCGGTAGCCAAGAAAGAGAACCGCTCGACAAGGTAAGGAGGGGATTGAGGATTGAAAAGGATATGAAATAGCAACGACAGGATATGAACATTTCTACGCGATCTAATGGGCAACCATTTTAGCTGAGTACGGAAATCAGACACATGGTCAAATTTCCGCAAGCCAATGTACCGAATGCACACGTTCTGAAGCCGTTCCAGCTTATTAAGCAGCTCTTCAGTTAATAATTAATAATTGTTCGCCGCCACAGCCAAATTTTCGAAAATGGAAGACGGAACGAATCGGTTAACTATACCTAAACCTTCAAGATTGCCAAATAGTATTATAGTGGTCCAGAATACATTTTTATTCCATTTAGCGTCGACACCCTTGTTCAGCCCTGGATAAGCTCCATGTCATGATAGTATTGCATTGTCATCCAATTTACAATATGCAAATTTTCTGCTTCATCGGAAATCGGGCAGTGGGTCAAATGTAACTTGCAAGATTAGACCCGTACTTACATACAAATATAGGTACATACTTAGACATAGGTAGTTAGACCCTATGTTGCACCGCCACCACAATCTCTACTTTGTCCAAAGATTAACTGGTTGAGAGTGGTTAAGTGTATTCTTTTCTGCGATAAAGATTACATAAATAAATAAGTAATTGTACATTGAAAGGTAAATACGAGGGCTGTTTGATAAGTACCCGTTTTCTAAATATATTAATATCACTGGCTGAAAATAAGTATACCACCTTTTTAAGCCATTTTTCAGAGGCAGGAAAATTAAAAAAAAATGGCGTTCTTTTGTTTTTTTTTTCATTTGACAGCGATTCAGTGAAAGCGTGAACATAAAATTGTTAAAATGGAGAAAGAACAGTATCGGTCTGTAATTCGATTCTTGTTTTTGGATGGAAAAACATGTGATGAAATAAAAGTAAGAATGCAAGCGGTGTACCATGAATGTGCTCCTTCTATGACAACCGTCAGATATTGGTATAACGAGTTTAAGCGGGGGAGAACAACCGTCTTTGATGAGGATCGCCCAGGCCGGCCAATTGAGGTGACTACAGACGATATGGTTAGGAAAATTGAAAATTCGTTTTAGCCGACCGCTGAATTAAACTTCGAGAAATCGTTGATGCTGTAAACGTTCCAATCGAGAGGGTTCAACACATATTAGAAGTAAAATTGGGTATGAAGAAAGTATCGGCGAGGTGGGTGCCGCGTTTACTCACGGATGAGCAAAAACGGAACCGACTGACTACTTCGGAGCAGAGTTTGGCCGTGTTCAAACGTAACCCGAAGGAGTTTCTGCGTCGTTTCGTGACCGTGGACGAAACGTGGGTTCACTACTACACCCCGGAAATGAAAGAGCAGTCGAAGCAGTGGATTTTACCGGGTGAACCTGCTCCAAAGAAAGCAAAAACCGTCCCATCGGCTGGAAAGGCCATGGCGACTGTTTTTTGGGATTCCCAGGGTATTATACATATTGACTACTTAGAAAGGGGGAAAACGATAACAGGGCAGTACTATGCCAATTTATTGGATGAATTTGACAACGTGTTGAAGGAAAAACGACCCCATTTAAAAAAGAAAAAAGTACTGTTTCATCACGACAACGCCCCGGCTAGCGGCTCATTCGTCCAGAGTTGTGATAGCTAAATTAACACAGTTACGCTACGAACTATTGCCTCACCACCCATATTCTCCGGATTTGGCCCCATGTGATTTCTTTTTGTTTCCCAACCTAAAAAAATGGCTCGGTGGTAAGCGATTTGGATCAAATGATGAAGTCATTGCCGCCACAGAGGCCTATTTTAATGACTTTCCAAAATCATACTTTTTGGATGATTTATTGAAGCTTGAGTATAGGTGGAACAAATGTATAGACTTAAAAGGTGACTACGTAGAAAAATAAATGCATTATATACAAAAAAAAAGATTTTTTTTTTCCAAAAACTGGTACTTATCAAACAGCCCTCGTACAAGCTTGTAATGATAGCAATATTTTTTGACACAAAAATAGCACAAGAGGCGACATGACAAGGAATCGTTTTCTAGGGTTCCGTCGTATAGGAACGCTTATAGTTACGCCATGTTCATCTGTCTGTCTGTATGTATGTCACTCACCTTTTCTCAAAAACTATAGGTACAAGTTACAAAGCTCAAATCTATATATATATATATATAAGGCAAAACTGACTGACTGACTTAGATATCAACGCACAGCCGAAACTACTGTACCTAGAAACTTGAAATTTGGTACAGGGGTTCCTTTCATGATGTAAGTGAGCACTAAGAAAGGATTTTTGGAAATTCATCCCCTAAGGGGTTAAAATAGGGGGAGTAGCAGGAAACTAATTCTATGTGTACGAAGTCGCGGGCTTCCTCTAGTTTGAAATATAGTATAGGCAAATACCGCCCACTCAGACCAATAAAAAAAAGTAACAAACAAAAACAACGTATACGTAAAGCAAGGATGGCTTTTATTTTTACTTTACATCATCGTGTGAGGTATGCTTGGATAACTGTAAAAAAACTAACTACGTGTTTATCTTAGCAAACAATAAGAATTCTTTATTCATTCATTCCATAAATTAATGAAAGGATGAATACAACACAAGGATACGAAAGAAGCAATAACTTGCAAATTCCATCGCTATGTGTTGATACAAGTTGTCTGAACATCCATAAAGCTTATTGCTAATTTTAACTGAGAAAACTTCGCGTAGAGCAATTTGGCAACAGAAAGCATATTCTGAAAATAAAAATTTCTCAGCCATAAAGTTGTGTTGGAGTCGAACTGTAATAGTATTTTTAAATGATGCAAACCAATTTCTACATACGTATGATTATATTGTTGTCTAATACCCATTTTATAAGCCTAGAGTTTAGTTTGGGACTAGGTCAATTGGTGTGAGTGAGATTGTCCCCTGTAAAATAAGTAATATTTATCTACACTCATATCATAAGTCCTCCATTATGCGTTCAAAACCCGTGGGCAATGACCAGCATTACCTGTGGTAGTAGGTGACAGCGATGACAGCTGTTAATTTTGGAAGATGTTCCAAATTTGGATCTCATTACCTTACAATATTCGATAACGTAATTTCAAAATTACGTTACAGCTGTCATTGCTGTCACCTACTACCACAGGTAAGGTAATGCTGGTCATTTGCGTTTCGGCTTCTGAACCCATCTTAGAGTACTTATTATATGTGTGTAGATAAAGTATTGTACGAGTCTCTGCGTAATTAGCATTACGCAACCGTTATGTAAACTACTATTATTAAACGATAGAATACCTCAGTCATGTGTTTCGGCATGTTAGGTACAAGATGTTTCAACTGATTATAATGGGCAAAGTGGTGGGGAAGAAAGGAATAGACAGTGAACGGGAGACGTCAAGGTAGAGCATCTGTTCCGTTTCGCAATGGACAGAGAACTGTATAAGAAGTTAACGGCAGACTGTAAGAGAAGAAAAAGAGCCAGAAGAGGAAGAATTAAACGAAGTAAAATGAGGGGTGGTCACCTGCTTACTGGCGTACTCTTAGACAATTTAGAGAAGAAGAAGAAGAAGAAATATATTTATTCACCAACCATAAGACACACAAATGTACAAATGATTCAGGAAAGCAGTAAAGGTAACAGGGATAGAGACGATTAACTCGTTCCTTTTCCAAACTTGGGTATGCAAAATCGTCACTAAGGAATGAATTAATTGTCACTAACAGTCTCTGAGTGCGGCTGTAAGAGCGTCGACTCAAGATCGTAAGGTACCGAGTCATGCTGTTGACATGCGTCTTGCTCTAACTAAAAATACCTACGATTTTAGTCTCACAGTCTATTATGTTGTATCCCACTGTGTGTTTTGTTATGTCATGCTAACCACATCTTATGACGCACTACGCTATTTCTGGTTTTACTCGTAGTTAAGTATGTTTTTAACCGACTTCAAAAAAAGGAGGAGGTTCTCAATTCGTCTGTTTTCTTTTTAAATGTTTGTTACCTCAGAACTTTCGACTGGGTGAACCGATTTTGATGATTATTTTTTTATTTGAAAGCTGGTGCTTTCCATTTGGTCCCAATTTTATCAAAATGAAGATTTGACGATGGAATCCATGAGGAAACGACGGAACTCTTCAAAAGTTATAGGCACACCTATAGCGATTTTGGTATTTTTCATTGTAAATCGTGTATTTGCTCTTGGAAAGCACTATTTGATGAAGTCGAACTGATGATGAAGACCACAGATGGCTACCGGAACTCCTAAACAGTATATATTTCAAGGGTGGCGACAAGATATTTCGATCAAGATAGTTGAGCGACTATGACGAAGAATATTTAGGTTTAAATATATGACTATGACTTTCCCACGGCGTTGCTTGCGGCTTTAATTGTTCTATAGTTTATTTTTAACTGAGAAGTGGGAAATTAACAGCATAATTATGATCAATAAAAAGTATAAAATAAAAAAAAGTTAAAAAAAACAGGTAAAAAAAAAGTCAAAAATCAGCCTTCAAAAAGCAAAAAATAACTTCTTTAAAATGTTATGTAAATAGGTCAGATCAACTGAAGTCGGCGTCCTACAATATTTTAACCAAAAGCAGACTTCAGTTGGTCTGACCTATTTTTTGCTTTTTGAAGGCGGGTTTTTGTTTTTTTAAACTTTTTTTATTTTGTACTAATTGTATGTACACCGGATTGTACCCCTTGTATGTAGCAAGCGTATCGCTTCTCTATGTAATATTTAAAAGTTACCCGACTGGCTTAAAAGGAGGATTACGTTTTTGAATTTTATTTATGTACTCATCATAATCATCATAGCACGCTTCCCAAAAATAATACAACGTAAGTATTTTATACACTAACTTCTGCCAGCGACTTCATTCGCGTAGAATTCGTATTTTTGACATCCCACGGGAACCGTTAATTCCGGGATAAATAATAGCTTATGTTATTCGAATAATGAAGCAATCTAATGGTGAAAGAATTTTGGAAATCATTCCCGTAGTTTTTGAGTTTATTCGTTACAAACATACAAAAATGCCAATCTTTCATATTTATAGGTACAATATTAGTGTAGATAAACTATGCATCAAATTACGTTGCGTAGTTTAGGATAATAAAGCGGCTAAACAGACAGACAGATGCGGAGCAACTTTGTTTTATACTAATTACATAGAGATTATCTTCTGTCTAGACCAGCTGATCGTAAACACAAACATCCGCGTGCGTTGTTTATCTAACGCAAGTTTATTTACAAATTAAATATTGTCATAAGTTTGTGACTAGAGCCAACATTGAACAAACATTAAGGCCCGCATCTCGCATTATTATGATATCTGTGCACGCGTCGCTTAACATATTACGATGTTAACAATTACCAAAGTACAGTTAACCAATTCGGTTTCTAGTCCACTTTGGACTATGTTAAAGTGACGTCAACCAAAACGTAAGCACAGTGTAAAGAGTAGGTAACTAACAGTGGGCCGACGCCTTTGATGTTTGCGTAAATGCCGACACCGCACAAGGCCACAGTACTTACCTAGGGTTGTCACAAACTTTACACAACTGCCCAAAAAGGGAGGGTAATGTTTTTAGGTTTCATATATGTATGTACGTTTCTTTATTCCGCTATAACTTCTAAATGCCTCAACAGTATGGACATTATGGAAGTGTGGAAATTGATAATATCGTAGCTCTTTATTTGCGCGAGATGACGACTTGCATTCTCGCACTGCACATGTCGTATGCACCATTTTTTTCACACATCAAAACACGACACGCGTCAGCCCTGAAAGATATGTCCCGAGCTACTAACAATGGCGACGTATGCAGCTCGGGCACGCCCTACCCGTCCCTCGCCCCTCACACCCCGCACGATTGCCCTGTCTAGACGGCTTCGTCGGACGACTGTATTGGTTTCTAGGCTGTGACGTAAGAGACTTCTTATGGTTTGGTTTACAACGTCGACAAAGTCCATAGTAGCCTAGGAATCAAATTTGCTGACTGTACAGTGCGATAGCTCTTAGACGGTGCTTCTGGTTTGTAGGTACTTCTCTCTCACTCACTCTCATACGTTCTTATTAAGAGCGAGTGAGAGAGAAGTATAAATCCGAAGAACCGAGTGCTCACAGATTGTATATAAATACAACATAGGTACAAGGGTGTTATTCTCTCAAAAAACGGTGGGGGGTCGGATGAACGAATCGCAGCAGCGAGTTTAAGTAGTCCCGTCCGAGCGAACAAAACACATTTTACCGCGTGCATTTTCAATTAGGCAGCCTTATACGTTCGAGAAGCCATGCTGCCAAATTGAATACACGCGCTTAAATGTGTTTTGTTCGCTCTGACGGGACTACCTCGCCGCTTGGACAATCACTCGTTCGTCCGTCCGCCCGTCGTTGTTAAGAGGATCACACCCCAGATAAATCATTCAACTCCGACCCTTATGGAGCTCAAGATGATTCAGCGGTATCACTGTTATCAGCCTTATGTCACTTCCCACCACTGGCAAAGTATAAATAGAAAAATAATTCGCCTAACGGCTTTTTAGGAGTTTTTGTTACCTAATGCCGCTCCGGCGGTAGGGTTGCGTCGATGTGTGTCGCTAAAAAAAAAATCTTCAAAATCGGTTCACCCAGTCTAAAGTTCTGAGGTAACAAACATTAAAAAAAAAATAAAAAAAAAATACAGACGAATTGAGAACCTCCTCCTTTTTTTGAAGTCGGTTAATAATTATGAGCACGCGGTGATGTGTTCCCGAATAAACCGGCTCGGTCCGTCCTGTTGAGTTAGCTTGTGGTGGCTCGGCTCGGGGTGGCGGTGGCCGGGAAATCCCGGGAATTTCACAGTGCCTAAAGAACCGGTACTGAAGATTACATCCCGGTTCTCCCGGTTCTTTCCATGAATACCAAACAAATATCGTGGCGCGTATCACATAATACCCAATTCACACCTAAGCGACGACGCCGGCACAAGCGGCAACATCGCATCAACATCCATCATATTTTGCGGCATATTTGCAATAATTGATCTCTAGATTTGTAAAAAGGAAGAACATATAACTTTCTAGTAAGTATTTGACTTAATCAAGATATATGTTTTTGTTGAAGAAAACGTGCATGATTTTATTGCATATTTATAAAAAATTAAGTTTCCTAATGTTTTTCAATCGTTTTATATCTCAAAAGTCTATGATTGCGGTGATTTGAGGTAAAAAATAAAGAACCGGGAGGACCGGGAATCCCGGTACCGTCCCTGCTTAGAACCGGGAAATGGAAGTCTCGGAACCGGGCCCGGTACTGCATGCCCTACTCGTGGCGCGTACGGTCGAGGCACGCACATATGTATGCATTATGCAAGCAAGCGATGTATAGGTGAAAAACTTAAGTAAAGCTCCTCTTGCTTGTAGTTGTAACACGTCTGTATAGACCGTTCGACATTCTATATTTGAAATTTGACGAAAATTCCATATTGGTTTTGTACACACGTCATGTTGTTCTCCTAGTCACAATTTTTAATTTAAGTAATTTAGCTTACATTTGTAATGATTTTATTTGTGTAAGTTTTAAAATAATTATTTATTACTGTATTACCTTGTAATGTTACTTTTAAGTATTATTGTATTTTATGATTGGAAAAAATTACCTTCTGCTGGAGTTTCTTGCGGCGCTTCTTCTCCGCAATGATGGTCTTGTCCGAAGCGCTAGTAGATTCACTGTATATTACCGACGTGTAAAAGAGCCCTCATGTGGCCAATTTACTGAATAAATATTTTGAATTTTGAATTTACACAAGTACATACAAGAGATCATTTGTGACGTTATCTATGTAAAGGGACCTTATGGCGGATGGCGCTTACGCCGCACTGCGTCACGCGACGTTGTATTTATATCGGAGCATCTTTAATAATGGCGGAAGCGCCATCCGCCATAAGGTCCCTTTACATACATAATGCCACATTTACTTAAGTTTTTCACCTATACCTTTGTTTGAAGATGACCTACTGTTTATACCGTGGCACGAACGTGTAAGGCACGCACACTTACAAGCCCCTCGATGCCCTGCTTTGCTCGAAGATGTTCTACGGGTTTGTTTATAGTTTGCTATTTTTCTACTCAGTTAGCCTAGTTCGTAATGACTGCCTACGAAGCTAGCGGTCCTGGGCTCAATTCCCGGTCAGTGAAAATATTTGTGTGACGAGCACGAGTATTATCTGTGTTTATCGTTGTCTAAGTACAGGTCGATTCACAAGAGCTGGCACGAATGGATTGAATGAGTGAACTAAAGTATACAAGTGTGTAAAATAATAAACAGGTTTTTGGTTTGAAATTCGAACATATCGGCTCAAAGGACGGCACTCACACAGTGATAGGTGACATTACTTTTGTTCATTATATTCGTGCCAACTTTAGTGAATCTACCTGTACATGGGGAGGGTGATGGCACCAGTGTATGACACTTTGAGCTGACAGGCACCATTCATGGACACTTAACTCTTATTCAAAGATCCTACAGTCCTAAATTGATTGGACACTTAACTCTTATTCAAAGATCCTATAGCCCCAAATTGATTGTTGCAAAACAAATGAATAACCCTTATCTTCTGTAACATAAGAATCAAGTGTCCATTATTGGTGCCTTGTCCATTACTGGTTACATCACCCTATATGCCTAGAGCTTATTTTGGGACAAGGTCAATTTGTGTAAGATCGTCCTTTCAATATTTATGATTATTATTTAATTATATTTATTACTTAAGCTGTGCTATTGCCACATCTTTACATAATAACTAGTATAGACAAAGTCGCTTCCCGCTGTCTGTCCCTCGGTATACTGCCCTTGTAAATAAAAAGGACGCAAGTGCAAATCGATAGTCAAAGCAAATAGAACTAATAAAATAGTCACTAATACATTCGCGATTCTATGAGACTTACGCCCTTTTTTCTAATGAGGGCAGTATATGCGCTTAGATCTTTCTAAATACACAACTGATTTTAATACGGCTTTTATCAATAGACTAGCGACCCGCCAGCGGCTTCGCCCCGCTGCAAAGTTCCGACTTTCCCAGTGGTTTTTTTTTTTTTTTTTTCTTTTATAAGAACCTTCTCCTGACAATAACACAACAAAAAAAGAATTAGCGAAATCGGTCCAGCTTTTCACGCGTGATGGCGTAACCAAGGGAAATAGGGATTCATTTTTATATTTATAGATAGAGTGATTCAAGAGAAAGGTTTTTATGTATACTAAATTCTAGTTTATTATTCATAAAAACGACAAAGTCGCAAAGACGTAAGTAGCAAAGACAGCACCAAATACTCGTAACTTTAAATAGAAAGTTAATGTTAACATGTATATAGAGGTATTACCTACTTACCTCTGCTCTTTTACAATCCTAAACTTCCTCCCAGTGTATATGACGAATCCACACAACGAGAACACCATTGTTATAATAAAAAAACAATGTATTAAACGGTAACAGTCTGCATCCAGGGACACAATAACCACTACTGAACACGTAACTCACTAATATCTAGATATCACCTACCCTTTGAACTGTTTGGTACTTCTGAATGATTACTTGGTAAACAATCAATCAATTTGTATTGAGATTCTTGTTGCTGTGTGCATTTGTATTGTTCGTTTTAGGCTTTTTTTTAATTGCCGGGTTTTTTTTATGGTGTGCAGATGGCAAACAAACACGCAGGCCACCTGATGGCAAGTGGGACCTGTGACCCATAGACATTTGCATTATTTCAAGACCGCAATCTTTAGGCCGCAAATGGGTTTCTAATCCTGAGGACTAAGATGAAATAGAATAGTTTCGCTCAGGTTCACTTTCTCCATATTCCCATCTCGTCCGCATTCCCATGTGGCCCACATTCCCATTTCGTCCACATTCCCATTTTGTTCACATTTCCATCTCGTCCACATTCCCATCTCGTCCACATTCCCATTTCGGTCACATTCCCAAAAACTAAGTAGTGAACAACCGAGTGTTCGAATTGATATCGAACAGACCTACAGTCCTAAGTTAGGTTAAAGACAAGTTAGAAATGAGGAAGATTTGGGAATGTGGACTAATTGGGAATGCGGACGATTTGGGAATGAGGATGTGTTGGGAATGAGGATGTGTTGGGAATATGGACGAGACAGGAAGTGGACGATTTGGGATTGGTATGTGGACGAGTTGGGAATGTGGCCGAGATGAGAATGTGGATGAAATGGGAATATGAACAAAGTGAACAGAAAAATATAATCTAATAAAAAGAAGACATTAACGTTGCACATAATCCCTCTCAGCATGGTGCCGCAGTGAAACCGCGAAATGCCTCTATGCTAGTAATTTCACCGGTTGTTTTATCCCCACACCGTAACACAACAACGCGAACACTGCTGCTTGGCGGTACCTAGGTTAAATGATGAGTAAGTTGGGTGTGTGAACTATGCAAAGTTAACATTGCCTTTGTTTAACTCTGGCTTACTTTACTTAGGTTATCTGATAAGAGCGATACAAACATGGTGATACCGACAATGTATAAAAAGATTAACAAAACATACATATTTAATAAATATCTCACAAGCTTTTTAAAAAACCGACCACGTGTGTTGTTGTAGTAGAGTTGTGCCTGCTTCGCTATGTTTCGCTCATACGTACAACAATTGCTACTGACCTTTAGGTCCTTTAGGACCGAAGACCGGTTAAGATCGTTTACGAAGAACATTCATTCCTTTTAGTTCTTATTTCCTGACCGACACAAGCCTATTTTATAGGAGGACGGTAAGGTCAGCCTAATGTAATTGATGGTTGATAATGAGACCTACTTAAGGTGCGACCCCACTGCTGCTTAAAATACGGAGATTCAGTACCCTCTGCGTATTTTAAGCAGCGGTGGATCGCACCTTTAAGATGCTTTTGTTTGATTTCTAACAATTGCAAGTTCAGAGGTCATTAAAGTGTCAGGGTTATCCTAATGATTGCCAGGCACATGGAGTTTGGCTATTGTGGCCTAGTTGGTAGTCCCTACGAAGCCAACAGTCCTGGGATTATGATTTTCTTTTTTTATGCTATAAGTAGGTACCTATGTGTAAAAATTGACCTATAGTGCCCGGCCGATATGAAGTCAATCATAGAGTTGTTGGTAATTCTGTAGCTCTGCCTACCCCACTCTGGCAATGAAGGCATGAGTTTATGTATGTTATGTAGTTATTGACAAGTCGGACTGGACTGGACATGTTTGTCGTGTGCGTCCGGAACGGTGGGCCAGAATTGTCACCGAATGGACCCCACAGGATGGCCACCGGCGCCGAGGCAGACCGAAGAGGAGGTGGCGGGATGATTTGGATGTTTCAAAGCGACTGGCAGGATGATGATTGAAACACAATGTAGCGCAGAAATAGGCGCTCCGCAAAGCGGGGTTTACCTTCTCTGCCATACGAACCAATTTTAAACGGCTATTTTCTTGCCGGTAATGTAAACTAAGCATTTTTTTAATGTGTTAAAGTACCAGTACAAGTAAGTACCTATATCTTTCCCCGGTTCAAGCTATCTCCATACCAAATTTCATCGAAATTGATTTAGTGGTTTAGCCGTGAAAGCGTTACAGACAGACAGAGTTACTTTGACATTAATATTAGTATGGTAGTATAATAACATGGTAGTATGGATGCATTAGACATTCTCCAGAACGCCGGCGTATCATACATTCACGGTAACATGTACCAGTTAGACAAATCACTAATTACGAGTAAATACCAGGTCTAGGTCATACAAGCTCTAATCACACAGTATCATATTTCTTTACGTCTAGTGTACTCGTGGTCTGATTTTTTTTTCGCTTTTGGACCTTAAGCTAGCTAGGCCTTAAGCTCTAAACTTTTAGCATCTAGACAAAATACCAGATACGAAAGTTACAACATAAGCTCTATTACTAAACCATTTGCTACAGCACGTGAAGTTCTTAAAACGTGTTTTAACTTGCATACCTCAAAGAACGATCACATAATAATTTGCGTTGGAGAAAATGACTGTAATCCATGCACACTCTTGTTTGAGCTCTCAGCTGCGCTTAAGCATCTTGAAAGTTCAAACATAATCCTACTAAGTGTTAGAAATAACATGTTTTTGAATGAGTGGAAACTAAATATTGCTCTAAATCAATTATGCAGTCAACTTCAACATTGTGCATTTTATAATAAGTGTTTTAAGTTTATGACTCAAGATACATATTTGAGTACTATATGTAGATACAAATGTAAATTTGATTATTGACTCTATAGACTATGACAATAAATTCTTAACTGTGACTAAAAACCCAAGTAAACGTCAAACTGTGCGCATGGCTAAACTAGGCTCAATATCAAAAACACTAGGAGCGAGGGGCAAAAATGTGCCCAAACTAGGCCCTACAAAAATTGTGCCCAGAAAAATTACCGACTATTATAAGAAAGCTAATCAGAAAATATGTACAGAAATCTCGCAATTACAAACTATAGGGACAGGGGAAAAAAATGACAGAAGCAAAATCACTCATTTTTTTAAAAAGCTAAACTCGTCCGTTATACATCGCCACAGGGTTTCTGACACTGTAATAGCACCTAAAAATAATACTGATCCTTACCTAAACAATTCATTTTTTCGTGAATAAGTGTAATAACAGTAACTTTCGCATTTTACATCAAAATATTGCAAGTATTTTACAAAAAAAGGATGATCTAGAGTTAGTTTTAGAAAATTATAAACAAGCACAAAGACCGATAAATGTTATATGCCTGACTGAAACTTTTCTCCGGAAAGGCACCGAACAGAATGCATGCTTAAATAATTACGAGGCTTCTGCATTCTGGTCGCGTGAACACGAAAAACGAGGAGGGGCGTGTATACTGGTCCAGAAGGAATTGAACTTTAAAACATTAAACATCTGTGAAAGTATGGGCCAAAACTATGAGTTTGAGTGTTGTGGGATACAGCTAGAGAAACCAAGTGTATCAATAGTGTGTATTTACAGGACACCATCGTCCAATGTTCACGTTTTTCTGGATAAATTCAACGCCCTACTTACAAAAATCAATATCAAAAGTAGGCAATTAGTTCTATGTGGAGACTGGAATATAAACATGCTTAAGTCAAACCAGATAACCCAAACTCTTAACAGTATCCTAGAAAACCACAACTGTAGACTACACATAGATACTCCGACGAGACTTGATACGTGCATCGATTTGATAGTTAGCAACATCCCAAATGCATCAGGCTGCACCGAACAATTAGCGCTATCAGATCACGACACTGGTCAAATCTTGACATTCGCCGCTAAAGATTATACCCCGCTGAAATTTTGGTATGAATATAAGAGGGATTATAGCGTTGAGAATACCAAAAAGTTTTGCGATTGCATAGAGTCCCTTACGTTTAACGATATTATGGACATAAATGATACTAATGAAGCTTTCAATAAATTCCATGACATTTTGACATTATTTTTTGAACTATGTTTTCCAATAATTAAGGTTAAAAATAGTTATAGAAGTTTGAATTCTCCCTGGATCACCAAGGGCTTAAAGAAAAGTTGCATAAGGAAACGGAAGCTTTACTTAGATTATATAAAGTCATCAACGGTAAATAAAGAAATAAGAAAAACACAATACAATACTTATTCTAGGCTTCTAAAAAAATGTATATCCAAAGCACATAGACTAAGCAATAAAAAAATTATCACTAATAGCAAAAACGTTTGTAAAGCCTCATGGTCAATAATAAATCGCAATATCAATACCAAATCTTCACAAAGGCACATAGATAAGATAAATAACAATAATAACATGTTAGAAAATCCAAGGGACATCTCAGAAGCTTTCAATGAATATTTTATAAATCTCAGTAGTGATAATAAAAACGATATTAAGTACATTAAAAATAAACCTAGCATAAACGTAATTAATTCTATCTTTTTGACGCCCGTATCACCAGAAGAGATCCACAGGGTTATAATGTCCCTAAAAAACACAGGATCGGTAGGTTATGACCAACTCAACACAAAAATTCTAAAAATGTGCTCTTATAAATTAGCGACACCCTTAGCTTATATTATAAATCTGTCAATGGAGCAGGGTATATATCCAGACAGGCTTAAATACTCAGTGGTCAAGCCTATACTTAAGAAGGGGGATCCTGCAGAAATTTGTAATTACAGACCGATTACACTGATCCCAACGGTGTCAAAGGTATTTGAAAAGACTATGGTTGCAAAGGTTAACAAATTTCTCATAAAATATTGCATATTGAACTCCGAACAATTTGGGTTTCAGCAAGGAAAATCCACAACCCTAGCGTGTTTTTCGTTGGTCAAATTTGTGACTGAATGTATTGATAAGAAAGTGCCTGTAATTGCCATATTTTTAGACATGTCTAGAGCCTTTGACTATGTTGACCACAAAATACTGTTATCAAAATTATATAATTATGGTATAAGGGGTAAAGCATACGACTGGTTCGGCAGTTATCTAAAAGGTCGAAAACAATGCGTTGAAATCTCCCACCAGAATATATATGGTGTAAGGGATTCGTTTTTGTCCGATTATAAGACAATCGAACGAGGTGTCCCACAAGGTAGCATTCTTGGACCTCTATTGTTTGTCTTGTACATCAACGATTTGCCAAAAATAACAAAGCACAAGTGTATTCTATTCGCCGATGACACTACAATACTATTTAAATGTGATAACCAAGATAATTTTGAAAATGACATAAACAATACACTTAAGGATATAATGAATTGGATGGACAAAAACAAATTAATGATTAACGTTACTAAAACAAAAGCGATACAATTCAAAACGTACAGCAGTCGTAGACTTCAACTAGATTTACAGTATGATAATAAAACTATAGAAATATTAGATACGGCCAAGTTTCTAGGTATAGTAGCTGACGAAAATCTTCATTGGAAAAACCATATTGACAATGTATGCAAAAAGGTTAATAGATTTGTATTCGCTTTAAGTCGTCTTAGAAGAATAGCGTCCCTACATACTGCCCTCAATGCCTATCATGGCTACGTTGCGTCCATACTGCGATACGGGATTATGATCTGGGGCAATTCCGTAGCTTTCGATAGAGCTTTCAAGGCTCAAAAAAAGTGTATCCGTGCTCTCACTAATACAAGTAATAGAGAATCTTGCAGGCAAATATTCAAAGACTTGATGATTCTTCCCCTCCCATGCATCTACATAGCTGAAATTAGTTTATTTGTCAAAAAAAATCAGCACGCCTTTAGAAAGGCCTTTCAAAGGAATCCTGGGGCGATGCGTAAACGCAAGCATCAGTTAATGGTCCCGAGGAGTAACCTAGCTGTTTTTCGCAATAATGTTGTAGGAATGGCGGTAAGAATTTATAATAAGCTTCCGTCTGCTATATCTGAACTACCTCTACCCAAATTCAAACGTGCCCTCTTAAAGTGGCTATCTAATAATAATTTCTACTCGTTGCAAGAATATTTAAACTAATGAAAACTAAACTCAAATTAATGTTGATTATTGACATATTAATGCTAAGTAAATTATCATCCTTTATTTTATTATATTTTAATTTTATTATGGTTCGGTTATATGAAAAATTATAATTACGTTTATGAAGGCTAGTTGAATTGTTAATTGTGTATTCATTGTAAGTAATAATTTTGTTTTGTATTTTGCATGCCTACTATAATAAGGTAAACATTACTGAAACTATGTATCTGTCTTCCATCTTCAATAATGTACCTACGTGATGTTTTAGCAAAATAAATGAATTTGAATTTGAATTTGAATTTGAATTTAAGCTCATTGGAATAGAGTTGAAAACAACACCTTTTCATTTCGCGACTGTATTTTACAGCAATAATAGACTTGAACCTTTTTATAGAGGATATTTTAAGGGTCTTTAGTTCTGTATCAAAAAGATACAAAATAATGCTGCAACTCCATTCGTCTGTTTGTCTGTCAGTCTGTTACAGCGGTATACCTCATTAATAGTTAATAACAATACACGTGTTATATTATAACACGTTAAGAAAAATATCGTTTGACCCTGTAGCATAGAGGCCCGCTGTCGTGTTCGCAATGCAACTTGGTTAGGCTAACTACGATATGAACAGGGAGACTATAGTCAAGATACATGCTTATAACGCTAAGTAAGCGATTTTCGAAAATCGACACTGTGCTCCTCGACAAGATGCATTGCGAGATCGTTATCGTAATCGAAAATGTATTGGATTGACGTAAGCTGCCAGACGGTCGCGCAAGTCGAACGCTTTAAAGTCAATTCTAACATTTTGTCAGCTTTAGAAAATCGTTTACGTTAGCGTTATGCATCTTGCCTATCGAGTCGAACGCTTATGTTAACTCAATAGATTTCGAGTGGATAGATAACAGTAAACGCAACTTTAATCGGTGTGACAATTTATGGCAGTTTAAACATGTCATTAAGCAGACAAGGTACTAAAGTGTACACATATTTTAGAACTCGACTGTACCTAAGTAGAGTCTATTAGAGATATAGAGCATAAATCATGACATTTTAAATTTTACCCTCCGACCTGTGAAAACGATCACAAAGATTTATAACCGATAAATCAATGTTATCGGATAGACAACAAGGGGCCGTCTCTCCTTATAATTAATAACTCAAATAGTTCCATTGATATTTATACTGGTTAATAAAATATTCGATCTAGTTTTTCACTAGTACGTAAATGTATGATTTTGAACAAGCATCCATAGCACAGATTATATACTAGTTACCTCGTAACAGATAGGTCACTCGCCGTCGCCTACCGTTTTAATTACCTACCAGCCGGCGTATCCCCGGGGATACAAATATCAATTGAGTGTCAAAATTTGCACGAAGCGTACGTAAGTCTTTATATCTGTAATATTGCCTTGCTAGGTAATCAATTTATTACTTAATAGTCAACCCTCGCGAGCGATGTTAATGGCATCATGCGACGACGGACGGACAAATAATGATCTACTTTACGCGCATGAATAAGCACTTTGGGCGCCTAGCATGCGGGTAACAGTTGTCGTGGGTGAATTACGGACGGATGTAAGTAACAAAAACAGCCGAGTAGTAGCCCATAGTTTATAATCTATCTCGCAAGATTGTAAACTCTCGCTTGTGATCTGCATACTGCTTACAATACAAGGAATTGACTTTCGATAGTATATAATCTATCCTTGTGAAACCATCAAATTGTGAACGAACCTGCACTTACCAACAACGACTGTCCGATTGTATCACTTGTAAAATGTGAACTGTCCCTGATTGGTCGGCCTTGGCGGTGAAGCTTGTTCTATCTTCTTGTCACCGTATCATTGTGAACAACCTGTACACCGTTAGTTTACCATCCATCTCGCGAAATTGAAAACTATCGATAAATCGTAAATAGTGTACATACCACACGGTAACCCATTAATTTATGGAATCATTTCATCGAACGTTATTTTCTGCTGAAACCGTGACGTGTTCAGTGTTTATGCGCCGTCCACACGCTTGGCAAACAATGGCAAACAGCGAACACCAAACAGCCAACACCAACATGTGGATGGGTGTTTGCCTGTTTGTGTTTGTGTTCGCCAGTGATCGGCGTTGGTGTCGGTATTTCCACAAATCAAAGGACCGCGTTTGCCAATCCGGAATGTACTACCACGTTCGCCAAGCATTTGTGTTGGCTGTTTGTAGTCGGTGTTCGGCACGTGTTCGGTGTTTGTGACAAACAGCCAGCATGTGGAGCCCGCATTACGTAGGTAGGTTAGGTTAGGTTAGGTTATTCCCTTCCGAGAAGCAGTGGTCACGTGAGTGGACACGTACTACGTCATATCCGGCAACCGAAGATTTCCAAACTTTAAAATCGCGGTAATTTTAAAATATTTGCTCGTATCCTATTAACTGGCTATCATATACTGGCCCGCAAAACTTAGTTTCACACTTTTAATACTACTGAGTATTAAAAGTGTGATACTTAGTTTTGCGGGCCAGTGTAGTTTACTTATGGGTATTTTCGTTTTGAACATTAACTGTTCTCTATAAAAAAATAACGTCAATACGTGCAGCATTCTGACGTAAGTACGGGTATAAAAGTTTTAAGAGTAATGTGCCGTGACCACTGGTACTTAAATGTTGAACGTTTAATGGTAAATATACGACTATACTCATAACAAAATAAAGTATAAGTTCTAAATATGAGGGTTATGGATTACGAGAACTTGAATGTTGGTAAGAGAATTTAATAATTTATAATTTTTCAAAAAAAATACATCTACAACTTTTACCGCGGCAGTTTGAAAATTATTAGCGTAATAATGCCGAGCGAGAGCGGAAAAGGTACGTATTATATTCCCATATACTCGAAACTGTAATTAAAGACCAACGTGGGTTGCCACTAATTAAACAAATATTTGCCTTAGTATATTTCCACTTTTTAAAAGACCGCACTAAGAATATTTATTTGTAGGTAGTTTTAAACCTTCTATTCGACAAAATAACAGGCCAAAAGTGTGTAGCTCACTTTATAATGACAATCATAGGGCATTCTACCAGCCATGACACCATGGGGTCCATGGGTAACTGTCAAGTTTAAATCAAGCATAAGTGTAAGGCATCCGAATTTAGCTTGTCATTTTGTTGTAGCTGATAAAAAAAATCGCCATTGAACACACACACCCGCCCTTTAATTACTTAACACACTATATGAGAAAATTTGTTTTGGGATATTTTAATGTTTTGAATATCGGGTAGAAAAAACATTGAATGCATATTCCCTATTGTTAAATTTTACTTTTGATATTGAAAATGTTAGAATTATCTACAAATATTTACAACAATTTGATTATCAATGTAAAAAGGTTGGCTAACTCTGAAATGTTCCATTGACACTGACATAAGCGACTTTGACACTTGTGACAGTGACGTATCTATCGTAGTTTTTTTGGTCTTAAATTACAGTTTCGAGTATAGGTTCGAATAGTATGACGAGAAACATCAAATTGACAGATATGTAACCGGCCAGTATGATCTAGTGAATCCGTTGATGCCTGTAGTATCAGGTTGTAATTCCACATTCTAATGTAACCTTTATGTTAAAAAAATCCCTGTTTGTTATTTTCATGCATAAATGCATTTACAATATAAAAATAAAACATTATATTAAAGTAAATATGTAAATTATGCTCGTGACTTATATTATTCGTGATTTTAGAAATAAAATCGTACACTAATCTAAAATCAAATTTGTCCATATTTTGGGTAGTAGTTAATAAAGTGGCAACTTTGTGATGACGTAGAAAGTGTACCTTTCGGAAGAGAAGACCTTGTTTTATTATACCATGTGTAGACATGACATAGACGGGACTACTAAAAAAAACAGCTCATGTGGCGAGAAATGCTTTTCAAATACTTCAATGAAATGAAAATTTTACCTGTTTGGATGACATAATAGGTACCCTACCATACTGCTTAGAATATAACGTATTAGTTATCGACAGAAAATAATCTATCCATGTCAAACAGTCCAACTGTTCACAGTTCGTTCACGAACCTGAGGGCCCTGCCAAGATTCATTGCGCTAACTAACGTTTCTATTAGTTCCGTTTTTAAACCAATCGCGTCACTGGTAGATCACGTGACTCTTCGTATCACGTCTACCAGTGACGCGATTGGTTTAAAAACGAATCGAATAGAAACGCTAGTTAGCGTAATGCTTTTTGGCAGGGCCCTCTGCACTTACGACAGGGTTCAGAATGTGACCGATTTTAGTGTCCCACTCGTGGTCACACTTTTTTATCACACCACACAAAAGTTGCACCCAGATTAGACCTCCCAATACTAATTATGATTGTAAAAGTAGGTAGGTGAGCTTCGTAAAGGATCTTCAATAGCCCGAAGGGCAAACCACCCAGAAACCGGAGCCCCGCTCTTGGGAGGGGCTCCCGTCCAAACTTAGTGTGTCAAAACGCAGTCAGTTTAGAATCTCGCGGGATAGATTATAAACTAACGGTGTTGCTTACAATCATAAGGTGACATAGACACATTCCCTCAGGAACTTTTAAATTTTCCGGGATTTAAAGTAGCCTATGTGTTAATCCAGGGTATAAGCTATCAAAATTTCAAATTTCATCCAAATCGTGATCGTCGCAGCGTGAAGGAGTAACAAACTAACACACAAACTCTCGTATTTCTAATACTAGCAGTTACACGCGATTCCGTCCGCGTAAAAGTCGGTTATCGCTATTCCCTTGGGAACTAACTTATCGCGGATAAAAATGTAGCCTATGTGTGCTATGTGTAAACTATAATCTATCTCTGTGCCAAATTTTATCCATATTCGTTTAGCCGTTCTTTTAGACCTAGCGAACAAGTGCTCTAGAACATGTTTTGTCTTTATTTTAACAAAGAAAACGTAAGAGATAATGCATAGAATTCTTGTTCGTTCGCTTGGTCTAAATCGGGCCTAACAAACATTCAAACTTTCGCATTTATAATATTAAGTGAGATAAGTCGCATTTATAATACTTATTTAAGTTTTAGTATTAATTGGGTCATTATTCGAGTGTTTCAATCACCTTACTTTTGTACACTGAAAAAAATAATTGGTCGCTTGTAACAAGATTGTGATTGGGTCTTGATCCCATACGAGCCTGACAAGACGATAGATACATCAACTAAGACGTTAGATACATCAACTAAGATATTAGTTGAATCACTAAAGAAATTGCTGTCTGTTACTATCATTTTTGGTTTATACAACTAATATCTTAACTATTGTATTCATTTTATATCAACTAAGTGAAAATCTCTCTTTGTTGGCTCTAATTTTTTTGAGTGTAGACATTTTTTTGAAGAATTGGGCGTACATTTTGATGCCGTTTTTTGATATTTATTAGATTTCCGGTAAACTTAGACAAAGTCAGCCGAAAATGTGGTCCACCACCCTACGGTTGAAATTCATTTGCACTTCATGATACAACAAGTTCGATTTTCCCTTGCAATAATATTATGACAGTGACAAGTGTCAACCTTAGCGATAATTAGATCTCACAGAAACTTTTGTCAAAACTGGTAGAACACTTTCTTGGTTGACCGTACCTAAACAGAAACGAAATCGAAATCTACTGCCACTTCTACAAAAATGTCACCACGAAAGTGATTCGGAACAAACGCCCATATAATGACCCAATCATTCCCCTATGTACGCGAGAGGTTTCTAATCGGAATGAGTATTTTTATCTTGTTGGGCAATGCGCAATGACTCGTCAATATTGTTCTCGAGGTCACAGCATGTCTCGCTTTATTGTTCGTATAAAATAATTCTTATGCAACGGTTAGGCAATAATGATATGCAAAGCTGAAAAGTTTCAACTAAAAAAATAGGCTTGAAGTCGTCAATGTCATTAGAGATGCCAAATCATTTGTAACTTATAGGAAACCCAACCTTATTGTTGTAGAATGTCAGATTGACTTTGGACCTAAGGTGGATCCCAAATTTAAGTTCTTGGCTCTGTGTAAGCTCTAGAATGCTTGTAATGGGTACTATAGGCAACGATAAACATACTTACATAGAGAAATAAATACTTAAACACATAGAAAACATTCAAGACTCAGTACCAAATACTCGCGTTCATTACATAAATATTTGCCCATACCGGGAATCGAACCCGGGACCGCTAGCTGCGTAGGCAGGGTCACTATTTAGTTATAAAATACGGATCTATAGAGAAATTTGATGACGGAAGCCATCTGTCATCCGATTTCTCTATAGATTAGCGTTTAAAATGACTTGTAAAATACAAGTATCTTTCAAACGCAACTGTATTTTTCAATAAAATACAAAATCTTTCCTTGCGGATTTTCGGTAGAATCTTTCGCAAGTTATAGTTTTTTACGTGTATTTTACGATGTTTTTTTCGCATTATTATATTATGATACTGATACTGAAATTAAATTGTATTGTATGTATGTAAATACTTTATTGTACAAACGGGAAAACAGCAAACAACAAAATAGACGGCGAATAGAAGGCGAACTTATCCCTCCCAGATCTCTTCCAGTTAACCTTTGAGCGATTGGGAAATGTTTGAAATTATGAATAGCCAAACGTACAACAGTGAAAGGGACTAGATGTTTCATAATTACGTTAATATTAAATAACCATTTTAAAGTACTTACCAAGAAAATAATATTTGATTTTCCAATAATTTACACTTACTTTGTTTATTTTGTGTCAATTGATTCAATTACATAAAGTACATTACTGTTCAATTAATATTAATAAGCAAGATTATTTGATTCGTTTGATTGTTAATATGGAAAATACACAGTATGAAACAAGTATCATACGTGTTTGATTGTATTTTTCAGACAAGCCTCTAATTTGTTTTTTTCGAAAATTACATGTATTTCACAGGAAAGATACAAAATTTCGAAAAAAACTAAATGTATCTTTAGCAAGTTTCATCCCTACTATAGATCCGTATTTTCACGGGTTCGGATCGGATTCGGATCGGACGTAGTGCGGAACCGCTCTAACTAGGCTAAACAAACATACACATACACACATACTTACATTATAATCTGAGCGGTCAGCATTTGAGTAAAAATACTACAGTCAAATTATTATTTACTGATAATGCGGCTGTTACATTATTTTTCAAATCCGCTTTTCACCGGTATCAACCAAATCTTTTTAATCCGGCTCGTATACATTATTTTACCTTATCTATGCAAATATTTCCGCAAAGAACTCTAGCAAACAAACGAGATATGCGTGAGACTTGTTTTTTGCTCTACATCTCTCTCTAACTAGACTAAACACTGAGCGATAAACGACAGAGAAACACTGAGCGATAAGCGGGCCGAGCTGTACTAGTCGTTCTGGTCCAAGATCAGGTCACCCATCATTGAAAATTATCGGTATTATCGCTTCAGTCGTAATAGTGCTAAGTGTATTTGGTGATAGTATGTATGTATGTATGTAAACATTATGATACTTGTTGATTTTTATCAATAGCGACATATTGAATAGCGTTTTCAGTACGTGATTTTGGTATTTATGACTAAACAAACAGTCCAAGAGCTTTTAAGCATAGTTTTTGAGGCATTTGAGATATTTAAAAACGTTTAATTGAATGTCTAAGTCAAAAAATTAAAGTACCAGATCATTTAGTTGGGGCTAAAATAGAGAGTATTCATTTTTGGTAAACAACATTGCTCTGTTAAAATTTCAAATACATAATTGAGGTTTTTTTTTAAATACTTTCGCAATCAGCTAGCTCTATTTTAGGCCAGACTAAATGATCTGGCTCTTTAATTTTTTAACTTCTTAGACATTCAATTTAATGTTTTTAAATATTTCAAAATGATAACATTTTCCAATAAAATATACACTATTTCAAAAAAAAACATAACTTGGCTTAGTCCGCCTCTTTGTTTTTAAATATCACTAAAGACGCACTGTACAAGTTTCCACGGTTAGTCGAAAACTTACTCAAGATTGCTTAACAGCTCTCCTTCTAAAAGAGAATGATAGAAAGTGGGTCAAAGGGGTTTGGGTAAAAGTGTTGTCATTTGTAAAATTCATACATTTTCAAGGTGAGCGGCCATTAGTAAAAGTGGTAAATTATGATAGTAATATTAAAAATAAACATATTTTGTTACGAAATGTAATACTCTTAAGTGCATCGGAGCCGAGATATTTAAATATTCATACTTGGGCGTACTTTTGTACTAAAAACTTAATACTTAAATCTTTACAATCTCCGCTCCGATATTATTTAACGCCATAAATTATATATATCTATGTGTATTTAGAGGTCCTCTAAATAACTATGTAAAAATCATCCGTGGCCGCTGAAAAAAAAAATGACAATATTCTTCAAACAAATTTACCCAATGCCCTTTAACTTGCAAGATTTGACCCGTACATACGTACATACATACATTGCCAGTTAAATAAAAGCTTGTAAATAAATAAAAATATATTCGTTACTATAAACCGGTGAGTTTAAGTAGTCCCGTCAGAGCGTACAAAACACATTTTAGCGCGTTCGTTCTCAATTAGGCAGCAGGGCTTCTGTTACACGATCGTACGTATAAGGCTGACTAATTGAGATTGCACGCGCTAAAATGTGTTTTGTACGCTCTGACCGGACAACTTAAACTGGCCGGCTGCTGCTCCGCCGCGTTCACTCGTTCGACCGACCGAACGTCGTTTTTGATAGAAGAACACCCCAGATACACGATGCGGTGCCGCGTCGTACCAAGGCACGGCGCCGCACCGTGTTGATATGGACAGGGCCTTAAGCTGGGTCCACATTTGTATCATTTGGCCGCATCGTATCTCCGTCGCGTAGCACCGATGCGTATCATGATCGTTGGTGTGGACGCAAAAAGACCGTGATCATGCTACACGCCATATATGGTCGCTCACGACACGTGTTACTACGCGTTTTTTAAATACCCCACTCGCTCGCGATCGGATACGCGTATCAAAATCGATAAGTATGAACGTGGTTTAAACGCAGTTATGATCTGATACGTGGATACGGTGTTATGATAAGACACGCTGCTGCGCTACGGCTAGTATGGAGGTTTGCACGCGACGATGCTAGTGATACGGTATGCCCAAAGTGAGCGTCTATACTTAGGATACGCGTGCTCAATACGATAAGCATGATCGTGATCGCCAAAATTATACATGTGCACCCAGGTATAGGCTATTTCTAAGCCATCGTTCACTGCCGCCGCGCAAAATCGGAGTTAGGCTACAAGGCAGAGTGCCTTCACCTTGGCAAAGTATACTCGTAGCTATAACAACGCCGTAGAGCTTGTATCGCCCTGCGCCTCTATTCTAGGCGGATGGCTTCCGTCCATATCAATCCTGCCCTAAATAAAAAGGACGCATGAGCAATTTGTAAGTCAAAGTAAATTTAACTTTAACAGTAAAGAAATAAGGTCTATGAAACATACGCCCTTTTTTCTAAGGGGGGCAGAATCTATATGGACAACTTTGCCAGTGTCAGGGTTTGAGGCTAAGGGTGATCGGTAATTTGTTGGCTCAGGGCGACTTTGTCCACAGTCCTATTTCGTCACCTTCTTAACTCGTCCACAATGCCATGTCGTCAGCATGTAATTCCTAAATCGTCACCTTCCTAACTCGTCCACTTTCTGATATCGTCAATACCCCATTTTGTCTACATTCCTATTTTAACCACAGTGCCAACTCATCCACTTTCTTTTATCGACCTCAGTACTCCTTGGTCAGCAGTGCCAACTCATCCGCATTCCTGTATCGACCTCAGTGTCAACTCGTCCGCATATTTGTACTCGAGTCTGGGTGTTCAATATTTTTACTATATAGTTGACGAGTTGGCACTGTGGTCTAAATAAGAATGTTGACGAGTTGACATTGTAGACTAATAACGGATGTTGACGAATTGGCACTGTAGTCTAATTACGAATGTAAACGAGTCGGTACAGTGGCCCACGTAAGAAAGCGGATGAGATAGGGAAGTGACGATATAGGAATGCTGGCGAATCGAAACAGTAGACCATATGCGAATGAGAACGACTTAAGAAGGTGACGAAATGGAACTATGGCCGAAGTCATCCTGAGCCAATTTGTTTCCTGTACAGATTAAAAATGTAGCGCTCAGTTGAAAATCTAAAACAAACTAGAAAGCACGAGGGTAGTATTATAACTACAAAAACTACTTACTATATGAATTAAATGAATGTTACGAGAAGGTGAGCCTGCACATTGAAACGGAGATAAAGCGGACAAAACAGTGGCCAACAAGAATACAATTTAAAGTTATGGAATTGTTTTTTTGTTCGGCCGCCATTACTGTCAAGTAATTATACGAGAGAGCTATCAAATCGTTGACAATATGATAACAGGTCAAAACATACAGGTCAAAACGATGTAGTTTTTACTGTGTTGAATAGAGGCCCTGTGGTCTACATAAAAACTTACATAATTACACAACCACAAGGGGTCTTAATAAGCCGGTTAGACTAGCATTAGGGCTTGTTTACGGAGAAGCGGAGCGTCGCGCGTGGCGTGCAGCTTGGCGGCGCGCGGCGCGTCGGGCGTTTTTTCCGTTTACAGAGAGGCGGTGCGTGCAGCGGACCGCGTCATCACACGCGCAAACACAAACATATGGCAATGTACGGTGTTGTTTATGAAGATGCGGGGCGTGACGCGGCGCGTGGTGCGGGGCGTAGAGAGTAGCGGTGCCCGCCGTTGCATCCGCAGCGGTCTCTCGAGCGTGTAGCGGAGCGAACCAGACTGTCAGAAGGTTCCGCCGCGGGCGCAGTGGCGGGAACCGCCGTTATTGACGCGTGCGACGCGTGCAACGCGGCGATGCCATCCGCGGGCTCCGCCGCAAGTAACCCTGTATTTGAAGCAAACGCGTGTAAAACCCCTTCTCCGTAAACGCTTTTATACAATGCCATATGTTTGAATTTAGTGCAGACCGCGCCGCCTAACGCTACACGCGACGCCCCGCGTCTCCGTAAACAAGCCCTAAGACTGTAAGAGAGCGTGAGCGTGAGAGAGAAGTACTATTCTATGAACTATTGCATCTACTGTATTGCTATAGCGGACATTTTCCACAAATATGGTCTTTTTGGTGAAAATCTGAGATCCAAACTATTCAAATTGACTGACAGTGACATGCCACCATTTCCGTTACAAACTTATCATTTTCGATTTAGTCGGAATATGCATTAAGTTCTGGTTTAATTTCGGGTAATTAATTTTAAAAAATTTGATGATGTGTCTAGCTCTAATGTTCTTATTAATTCTCTTTAAAAGTTGTGAAATTACTAGTCGAAAAACTACTGACAGATGTCAAACCAATTTACAAAAACGCAAAAAGAACCTTTCATATGGAACCATTGGAACATCCTTCTTTTCGATTGTCGCCGAGATCAACGTGGCAGAATTGGAGAAAAAACGAGCCTAAGACGAGTACAACCTATTCACATATTGACGTCTGTGGGATTTTCTCGAGGCTTTTAGATAACAAGCTGGATGGGCCGTTAAATAGAAGGGGGTCCTACAATGACTATGGAGCAGTGCGAGGTGTCTTACCGCCGCTGGCTAGACCGCAAGCGCAAGAAGGAAGAGCGCCTGCGGACCGAACAGATGAAGGCCCTCTACCACCAGGACGTCCAGTTTACCGAGCAGCAGAGACGCGCTCGGCACAAGCGCGTCAAAGAGAGCAAGGAGGCCGAATGGATACGGCAAAAAGAGCAAGATTTGAAAGGTAATGCCGTAATACCAAACTAGGCAGCTGAATGCAATGTAGCAGACTAAGCATTCTACACTCTAATAGTAAAAACATATTTTTTTCAGATAAACCGTTTTTTCATAGTAGCGAATTTTCAAATAGCATTTTTTCTTAGTCATTATTTTTTTAATCGCTTTGTTCCTGTACTTGTTTTTATATAGCGTTATTTAATGTTCGGTGATTTTAACTATTCGCATTTTTTCAGAGTGCCATTTTGTCCAATAGTAGTTACATCGTAATACTTAGGTAGGTTAGGTTAGGATAGCTTTTATGTCAGGCCTGGAGGGCCAAAATAACCCAGAAATAGAAGCTCCGCCAAGCGGAGCTCCGTCGACTCTGTCAAATTGGATTTTTGCAATGAGAAAAAACGCGAGTAATAAAATAATCTATTGGTAAATTTAGCGATTAAAATAAACAAGAACATTAAATAACACTATATGAAGAACGCTACATGAAGAAAAGCGAATAAGAAAATTTGCTACTATGAGAATTGTTCTGTGAAAATTCGCTATTGAACAGCAGTAAAATGAATAAACAAATCTGCAGTTAGCCGCCTTCTTTGGTATTGAGGCAGTATAGTCAACGTCATGAGTACTATCGCGATCGTTAATTTGTGACCCATTTCAAGAAAAATAGGCTTGAAGTCATCAATGTCATTAGAGATGCCAAACCATTTGTAACTTATAGGAGACTCAACCTTATTGTTGTAGAATGTCAGAATGACTTTGGACCTAAGGTGGGTCCCAAATTTAAGTTCGTGACTCTACATATATAATTAACAGCCACGTATGCGGGCTACTCCACATCTGCCGCAGGGGTAATTACCCCTTCATTGCCTTCGTAATTTGTGATGTGTATAGGCAAGTACGGGCAATGTCACTTTACTTTTGGAGTAATGTCAAACAAGACTGTCAAATATGACAACACAATCAAGTACAAAAGTGAGAATTTATTTTTTACGATGACTAAGTATAGTCGACCGTGATACCTCCTTCACCAATTCAAGACTCTATTTATATTAAGTTAAATTCCAAAAGAAAACTTTCGTCTTGTTGGTAGCGGGCTTTAATCCTTGATATAAGAGATTAAATTTTACTGCTTGGCATCATTTCACATTTATCTCATATCTGATTTGTCTCTAATATTTGTCAGCCGCGCGATGGCAAAGAGTTCTCTCCAAACCCTTAAATGCATGGTAGCATACAATAATAAAACACGATTTTAAAACAATTGGTCACCGTGAGAAAAAATAAGTAGCTTTGCTAAGGAAAACGAGAAACTTCGTATAGACAATTGCATCGCTAGAACGGTTCCGCACTACGTCCGATCCGAATCCGATCCGAACCCATCAAAAGTCGGATCTATAGAGAAATTGGATTACGGAAGCCATCTGTTATCCGAATTCTCTATAGAGGACTTATTTGGAATATTTCGGGTTATTCCTAACCCACCATACAAAATGCGAACTAGCAATAGTGTTCGCCCGTTTAGGTAGGTTATATATAATCCATCGCTTCTCCAAGCAGTTCTTATTGTGTAGCGAAGAAAATGCGCGAAGAATTCAATGTGGCTTACGCGGCGTTCGAGGACAAGCGGAAACGCCTAGATGGGGAGCTGGCTTACCGGAGATGGCTGTGCACCAACAAGAACAAGTCCCAACCCGCAGCGTTCACTGCAGGAGATCTTAGTAAGTACACTATCTAGCATACTGTTGGTCTACTAGCTATCAAAGAGCAAGCGGGGATACTTACCGCTTGCAGCAACTGTTTGTCACACTACCAAGAACAGACATTTGCCCGTGCTGCTCAACCAAGGCAGGCTTAATGAGTACACTTTGCTAGCCTACTGTTTGTCTACTAGCCATCGAAGAGAGATGCAACCGTTGATTGCTAGCGATTGCAGCAACAGGCTTGCGTACTAGCAAGAACAGACATTTGCCCATGCCGCTCAACCAAGGCAAGCTTAGTAAGTACACTATACGAGTTTCACGAGTATACTAGCCTACTATTTGTCTGCTAGCCATCGAAGAGGGGTAGGTACACTACCTAGGAGGAATTTGATAAACACGAATTTCAGAATTCCGATTTTGAAATATCCGAATCATGACTATTCAGAATTTTAGTTTCACGGAACATCACAATAACGTTTTTTTTTAAATTCCGAATAATCGAACGTTTCCTACTTATTAAAATCCCGAAAAATATTTTTCCGAATATTTATCACAATCCGAAACGAATATTCATTATTCCGAAAATTTTGCAGCACGATTTCTGTTTTTTTTAAATAATAACTTGTGTAATGTTTAATATGCATAATGGTCAAAAACTCTTAAGAAATGTCCGACAAAGTCGACGGAGCTCCGCTTAGCGGAGCTACTGTTTCGCGTAGCTAAGGCTGTTCGAGCCTTGATGCAACTCTAACCTAACCTAACTTATCAAGGTGAGATTGACCTAATTTAGTAAGGTAGGAACAAACCCCCTGTACCTACCACTTATCCGAAGTAAGTTTACCGTTTGTATTATCATATTAATCTAGGTTACTCGTCTTCTACTACGGGGTGGATATAGTAGGTAGGCCTCACCCGACAAACGCCATAATAATCAGTCACATGTTCGCAACTAGGAGACTCCGGCTTTATTTATTTATTTATTTAACTAGCGCAACTACTCAGTTAGACTATTTTGTCATAGACAAGGCAGAGAGGGGTACCAGAGGGAAAAACAACTTGGCAAGATTTGTCTTCAGTCCACTTGTGGAGGCCAAACCGAGGTGAGTGTTTTGTTATTTCGTCCTATACGGAAAATTGAATAATTTGATAAGCATCACATCCTGTTGACAGTTCAGCGGGCCTAGACAAAATGCATTCTGAGAACGACCTCCAAAATAAACAATTAAATAAATAAGCCCCCCAAATAATAGCGACCCTACTTTCGGAGCTGATATATCTTAAAAAAACGGCCAACCATTTTCATGGAAGCTAAGAATGATCCAAATCACACTAGCTTTCTTTAAATAAAAACTCGTCCGAACCAGTTCACCCACGGAGCCTGCAGTTTGGCAAAAATATGTTTGCCAAATGTATCGTTTCTCAAATTTTTCATTTGCCAACCCAATTTTATATAAATATTTCAGGATTTATTTCAGTACCATCGTGTAGAACCCAAAGAAAACAAAGCGGGTTGGCAAATGAAATGGTTGGGAAATGATACATTGGGCAAACATATTTCGCCGAAACATAGGTATCCCCCCACAGACAGCTACATATACTAAACGTTAAACTTACAACACCGAAAACACACCGTTCTTGTATCGGGGGATAAAAATGTATGTGTGTTTGTTGACGTAACGTAAGCCGGCGGACGGTTGCGTCAGGCGCAATTATATACATCCTGACCGTTTTCGAAAGTAGTTAGCTATCGTAGAATGCAATCTAGGCTCGCAGCTTGCAAATTCAAGCGGGACGCAACTTTTTAATTGTGTACAGTCAACAGCATCAATAAGTGATCATTTTTGTACCTTGTCCCTTTCTATCGTTTCACAATTTTGTATGCCATTTCAAACACGACGTTAAAGTGACAAGGTACATAAATGATCACTTATTTATGCTGTTGACTGTACCCACCCCTGCTCTGAAACGTTTGACAAGTGAGAACATAAACCCTGTTGCAAAGAAAACGAGCACTTACGTTTTTTTTAAGTTGTTTAAATATAATGTAACTAAATGAGATTTTAAGCTACGAAATAAATAAAATACATTTAACGAAGATAAATAATAATTTAATACAAATAATGATTTAGTTTCATTTCGTAGCATTCAATCTCATTTAGTTACAGTACGTTTAAATTAATTGAAAAAATCGAAAGCCGTTTTTTTAACAGGGTTTAGATCGATTCCCAAAACTAATTAATTTTGCGTAGCAAACTTTCCATTCTTATTTTTCCCCATTTTATTTTTTCTCAATCGCATTTTTCCCCCATTTATTTTTTTACGTTTTTCCAATTCAAAATCAATCTTACTACGTCGACGAAACTCTGCAATCCTACCTATTTCAGTTTAAATACAATGAGAAATTTTGTGAGTGGGGAAAATCCATAATGGAAAATATGCAATTGGTAAAAGAACCAAATGGAAAAATTGCGATTGGAGAAAGAATAAAATGGGGAAAATGCGAATCGACGGTTTGCTACGCGGAATTAATCAGTTTGGGCAACCGATCGATGACACGGAGAACAAAGATCGGTTGCCCAAACTGATTAATTCCGCGTAGCAAACTTTTCATTCGCATTTTTCCCCATTTCATGGATGAAGTCCTCGCACGATGCGGCCCAAGGTTGAGCGACTACGCGACGTACGTGAATCCTGTCCCCTGGGAGGCATTCCCCGAAATCCCCGAAATCTCCGAAGTCCCCGACGTCAACTAAGTCCCCGAAATCTCGGAAATCTCCGAAGTCCCCGACGTCAACTAAGTCCCCGAAATCTTGGAAATCTCCGAAGTCCCCGACGTCAACTAAGTCCCCGAAATCTCCGAAATCTCCGAAGTCCCCGGCGTCAACTAAGTCCCCGAAATCTTGGAAATCTCCGAAGTCCCCGACGTCAACTAAGCCCCCGAAATCTCGGAAATCTCCGAAGTCCCCGACGTCAACTAAGCCCCCGAAATCTCGGAAATCTCCGAAGTCCCCGACGTCAAGTAAGTCCCCGAAATCTCCGAAGTCCCCGACTTCAAGTAAGTCCCCGAAATCTCCGAAATCCCCGAAGTCCCCTAGCTCCTCGAAGTCCCCGAGGCGTCCGCAGTCCCAAGCTCGGACGCAAACGCTCACCGCTGACCCGTGGCTTGTCAAACAAGTATTCGGAGAAAAGACAGTACTCTACCAGACTTTACTAGTAGATAATTGTACGTTAATCAGACTACCCTACGATAAAAAAAGGTTTGTCTGTACGACTGTACTCAAAATTCGATTAAGCAAGAATCGATTCATTAAAATATCGAAACGGGCTGTCGCGTTTTGTACTAGATTTTTGATAGACTTGTTTTTCTTTGTAAAATTTTATATAACCGCATTTTCTCGGTGTCTTTTTACGATGAGAAGGTGTTTGGTGAAAGTTTAAATAAAATTCTTTTACAATGAAAACGTTTATAATTTATATTTAGTTCAAGCACACACCCAATAAAAATATTGGCGATGTTTGTCTCTTGTATTATAAATTTAATTTCATTGATGCTCTCTAATTTTTGTTATAACATTTCAAAACCTAGTTTCACTTGGCATAACGTTTGTAATCGTTTGTCGTAATGATTGCTTGACATTATGTTTTTGATCCTAATAATAATTTGTCCTAATGATAACTTGATACAATGCTCCAGTTCCATAAAGCTGAGCATTATGGCTAGCGTTCATTATGACAAACTAGTGTTATGGCAAATGACTCTTAAGACAACACTTAGGCAAAACTAGAAACCTCTCGCTAGTCTTACTTTTTAACCGACTTCAAAAAAGGAGGAGGTTCTCAATTCGACTGTATGTTTTTTTGTATATTTGTTACGCGATAACTCAAAGAGCACTGAACCGATTTGAAAAATATTATGTTTTGTTTGAAAGGGTAATATACTTTCTAGTTGGTTCCATTGTCAACACGTCACGATCTGATGATGGAATCTTGGAGAAAGGGAACTCGAATATTATAGGCACACCTACAACGATTTCAGTATTTCTCATTGTACAGATGTAGTGAAATATCCTTTCACATCGTATTTTCTCGGAAATGTTCGTATTTGTCATGCTACTTCAGTCTGACTCAGTACCCATCAAGACAACGTAGGGGAACGTCGCATCGCGAGATTGAAAATCGACATAGAGTGGTTAATACCAGAGTATTTTTTTGTTAATTAAGATTAAGTTTGTTTTCAGCTCTTTTTAATATTCATGCCGAAAGCATTAAGACCTGGGAAACTTTTAGATCGACAAGCCTGTGAAATTGTTTTCAACATTTATTTATATTCCTTCTTGTTTACCTACACCTAATTTCTATATATTTGATCGTGGTGGTTTTAACATCTCGGTGTGATATACTTCAAACTCGTGGTTTGACATTTGACAGTGATAACTAAAGTACTCTATTTATTTAATACAAACATGTCACTTAATAATTCAATAATTCATAGACACGTCGGCATCATTCGGAAGTAGACGTGAGTTCCGAGTTTTCACGATGTGAAAGCATTATTCACTAGATCTGTAACTCGTGCATTTTCTCTTAAAGTCGGCGTCCCATAATATTTTTAACCAAAAGCGGACTTCAGTTGGACTGACCTATTACCTACAATTGTAAAAGAATCATCTTGCCTGCCACAATTGACAATAGGTTCTTTTTTAAAGTGTTCTGAGAAAAAACATTTAGAAAGGTTGGTCTTAAAAGCACACCTACTAATTATTTTTTAATTTATTATTTATTCAGAAAGAATGTTGAATATTATCAGTGTTTGCAAATGTGTGGCGTTTAAGCTCTTTAAGTAAATAATGTACAAATTAAATCACAAACAAGAAAAACCTCTATACTGGGTGTCCCTAAAACCGACGTCAAAACTGAAAGGGCCGATAGAGCAGCTAAAAAGCTATCGATTTAACCCCTATTTATGTTCAGCGATTGTTACTAGTTTCGGAGATATTGATCATTTTAATCTGAATTTTTGTAATTTTGCCTTATGTCCATGTCACGAATAATCATTAGTTTCATGTTTTATTTCATAAGTTTTTCAGTGGTATCGTACATAATTAGAATCATTACGCATCAGCGAAGTTTTTAAACCTATTTTCCCGTTTTTTTTCCAGTATTTTTTTTAAGTAGGTACCTAATCATATAAAGTTTGTTTCTCCATACTAGGTGTCCCAGTGTTTGCTTTTCACTTTGTATAAAAAAAACAACTTTATGTGATTAGGTACTTAAAAAAAATACTGAAAAAAAACGGGCCTTACCCTGTATGTAAGCATGATTATTTTCAGAACACCTTAAAAAAAGTTATATTTGTCACCTACCTAGATACAGTCGAGTTCATATACATATATGTGTACTTACACTAAACTGTGTAAGTATACATGAATTATTACAGCGATCAAAGTGACAAGGTACTAATACCTTGTCACTTTGATCGCTGTAATAATTCATATTATGGCTATTTAAACATGAAATTAAATAGACAGGGTACTAAAGTGTACACATATTTATGAACTCGAATAGGTATTTAATCTAAGTTTTATGGAAGTCAGTTGAAATTTATTAAAATGTAAAATTAAATCTTATCACGGCTTTAAATAAGTTTCTATTCAAAAAATTCATTTTTGGGACAAGCTTTCGTTGCCGACTGTACTTTAAAATACTATAAATTCTTTATCTGCCTATCAAGACCACCCTATTGCGTCCCAACACGGTGAGTCTACGTTAAGAATAGCGGAGATCCTGTCGCCACCACCACCATCAGACATCAGACTCCATCATCAGATCAGCTCTTAGATACCATGATTCCATGATATTGCATTGTCATCGGGTTTACTGTTACATATGTGGTCCAAATATCAGCCCATTCCGTTGACGGGAAGTGGGTCAAATTTAACTTGCAAGTTTTGACCCGTAAATACATACAATACATACATTCTAAGTTAAATAAGTTTGTTTAAATCTACCTATTTAGAGGATTCTCTTAGTATTAAGCTAGTTAGTAAAAAGTATAGTAGTAAAGAACTTATCTAAACTGAATATACCTATCAGACTTTGTAACGTTAATATGCTATCCAACATATAATATAATGCCATCCATCACGGAAATGGGTCATACACATTCCCAAAAACAAAAGTTGTCTCTCCTGTGGTCAAAAGTTAAAGGCTTGTGTGCATATAAGTTATGTTTTTATTTGCTAGGACTAAAGTAGACGTGAGGCCGTTTATGCGGATGTGGGTGCAGCCAGAAAATTAGGCCTTAAAAACGTTAACTTTGCGTATGTCCTCAGGAAAGACGGTAACCTATATCTGTGTATGACCCAAATTCTATAAGTACCTATAGGTATTTTAATTGTATGATATCATAAGCAATATTTAAAAAAACGACTGACCGTTGAGTTTCTTGCGGCGTTTCACTCTAGCGAACCGCGGGCAGATTTTTGACGTGTAAAAGTCCCCTGCGGCCTACTTACTGAACTGAATAGACATCTTTTATCTTTTTCTTTTAAACTTTACGAACTTTCGAGCCAGGTACCATGGAACCTGGCCCGAACCTTATAGCTATTCAACATGATATTCCTTTTTTACGGTATACCTACGACCTTTACTGCCAAGTGAAAGTTTAAAACAAAAGGAATAGAGTCCAAATTTAATTTAATTTGGGTTAGTAATTAATATTTGATAAGCATATGGTATTTGACGAAGCCTCAGAGTAGCTACTTCTCATGTTGTTTTAAAATAACTGTGCCTTTTTTATTACAATAATTTTTCACTATGTAAAGTCAGTCTTAAATAAAAAAAATGCTTACGTGTCCTAAAAAGGATTTACGTGTACATTATGGCTTATTTATTCTTCAATAAACCAGTGTTTTTATTAATTTATTACTAGTATTTTAAGCTAGCAAAACATACCAAATGCAGTCGCATTCATAGTCAACAAACAATGCAACAAACATCACGTTGAAGGATGCTTACCTAGTTACATTCATGTTATTAAACTCGCATTTAATCACGTCAGTTTTAACTACTCGTAAACATGTTAAATATTGCCAAATCCATTCACATTTATTGATAACTTGATAACAAACACTTTTTGTGATTTAAAACTTACCCCGTGTTTTTATCCTTCATGTTCACTTCAAACTGTCAATATATTATTCTTAAAAAACAAACACTTTCACAGATACGTACTTGATTTTTATGCTTGTTATAACTAAATCGCGGATAACGTCACTGACGATCGATAGTGCCAGAGCTGGGGAGCCGAGTCGACCGCGCGTCCGCTATACCGGCTGGTTGACGGCGACTGGTCTGAACGGAGTGGTGAACATGTACAGTCGGCTGCGAGTGACGTCATATTAATCAATGGGCCCGCGGATCCTGACCTTGAACTGCGTTTTGCCCAAGTTAATGATAGTATAATTGGGACGGTAGTACGATCATTCATCAAAGTATGGCCAAGTAAGCTTTAAAAGTGTATAAGGATCAAAAATATCCATATATATTTTGATTTGTGGCAATACACTGCAAAATATCAAAAAATGTAGGATTTTTTTGATCCTTAGACAGTTTTGATGAATGCAGGTGGCTAAAATAGAAGAACTAGTTTGGACAACTTGTGTATCCGAGTGGTAATAGGTAACAGAAACTGCCTAAAGGGCTGAAGATTTCATTTTATATTTTCCCACCCTGTATATTAAGATGTTTTATTCGTACGTTTATAATGTACTAGCTGTTACCCGCGACTCTGTTCGCAAGGAAGTTGTTTACCGCTACTTATTCCCTTATGTGTGAATCCAGGGTATAAACTATCTCCATTTCAAATATCATCCAAATCCGTCGAGCCGTTACAGTGTGATGGAGTAACAAACTAACACACATACATTCGCATTTATAATATTAGTAGGATAGTACGTAGTATGGAAGTACTTATTAAATATGGTTGGATATGGAAAGATAAATTAATATCTTCTTGAAAACCTCAGCTTCAGCAGCTGCTTCAGGCGGATCCAGATTAAGTCCAAGTCCGAATCCGAATTAAGATCCACAAAGCCATTTTAAGCGGCGGATGAGCTGCGACCAGCCCACGCCCCAACTTCGTAGAATACAGTTTTATTATCGTTATGACCATCGTGTCAGTCAAAAGATAATTATTAAATCGTAACGTTTCCGCAAAAAAAACGTTTTTGCAATTTTTAGATGCTAAGGAAAACATATAAACTAACCTCTAACGGATTGAAGGTGCTTTTCCACCATGTCATGCTCCCTGGACACCCCACCGTCTGTTTTGTAATGTTTTAAAGCATAACCCTAATGTACACAATATGTACCGAATTTGTACATACTTAAAAAGAAATGTACCTCAATAGATCGAGACTACAAATTATATGATTAATTTAAGAATTTGTTATTTATTAAAACATAACGCTGTTGTACCCAATATGTACTCAATTATTACGCACTTTGTTTTAAATGTACCTCCATAGATTGAGAGTACAAATGATCTAAATTAGGTGTTGCCGTGGAGCATCTCGCCAGCAACCCCAAACATTGAATTTAAGAAATTGTTATTATAGCCAACATGGAAAAAGACGATTTTATTCTGTCGACATGTTGAGCCAAAGCTTTATTCTCAAATTCAAATTCAAATTGTTTATTGCGTATCACATTTCAAAAATACAGGTGGAAATACAGGTAGGTATACATGTGACACCCTGCAAGGGCACAGCAACATAGATCTAGAAGGGCTAACTGGGTATATTTAGTCAACCTATCTCTTCTCTTTATAAAGTACAGCATATACTTGCAAATCAGAATCAAATGCGAAAGTGTTTTAGTTCATTTGTACTCTCAATCTATGAAGGTGCATTTAAAAAAAAGTGTGTACTAATTCACTACATATTGCGTAAGCGTAATGTTTTAATAAATAATAATTTCTTAAATTCAATGTTTCGGGCTGCTGGGGAGATGCTCCACAGCAACCCCAAACCCATATAATTTGTACTCTCGATCTATTGAGGTACATTTCTTTTGAAGTATGTACAAATTCGGTACATATTGTGTACATTAGGGTTATGCTTTAAAACATTACAAAACAGACAGTGGGGTGTCCAGGGAGCATGACATTTTCCACCGGCGAGGCGAAAGGAGGCGGTGCGCGAACTTTCATTTTATATTAATTAAAAAACCATTTCCACCGACATGTGCGAGGAGTTTTTTTTTCAATACAAAGGATAGTGGGCAAAAATGTTTGGACGGCACACCCAAGTCCGCCACAGCTTAGACTACTTTTGTTTGGAAGGTATCAAAGCTATGTACTTCCGTACCAATGTGCATCAAATTCTGTCCATGGGTTCTCTATTTATTTAAGTCGAATGGGTTTAACTTACTGAGTATTATTGAAACAAGCATAACATATTAAACTTATTTTTTAACAAAATAAACTCAATAATAACGTTATAAACTAAAAAATCTATTTTGCAGTGCTTAACCTTTTGAACGCCATAAGTCGAATACAAAATGTGCCACCCACACTCCAAACATGTTTGCTATGCTATGCAAATTACACCTTATTGCTACCAAACAAAGTCTCTTTTAATCTTGAACTCTTGTCGGCTGTAGCCGACGTGGCGTCAGTGGCACGACTTTTAGTTGACGGCCAGAGCCGACTGTGACGTTGAAAAGGTTAATTATCATTACGATCTATTATTATTGAGTCCAAGAAGAGAGCTGGTCTGTGGATATTATCTTCATATCTTGCCAGGCTCAAAAAGAATTGACTGATTTTGAGAGCATCACTTTTTGCACGCTAGTGCGATAACTGATGAGAATACAAATAGTGGTAATGGCAGGAAGTTACCGCGGGTAACAAATAGGAAACGGTCCCAGTAGTTTTTTTAATCCACCACTTTTTTTAATTTACTCAGGTGGGAAAAAAACTCAGTCGTTACCAGTGGTAAAAAATAGTCAAGGTCTATTCAGGTCGGTACCTGCCTACCTGGTGCCATTGTAATAATTCTACCAGACTTTTTCACATATTTCCGGTTAGGTTAGGTGGGAGAGGTAAGATAGGCTCAGACCCACTGCGAGCATTGGCCATTGAGAGGCGATTTAGAAAAAGAAAGAAAGAAAAACATTTAACGGATAATACACCACCAACATAATAACATAATAAAACAAAGCTTAACCTAAAAACGATATTAGTCGAATGTGACACCAGGGCCCGTATTATGGTCGCCTTTATCTCGGTGGATAAAGCTTCCGTCACTCTCGCACTTACAGACTGGTCAGAAAGTGACAGATGTTTTATACACGCTTATCTACGTCGATAAACACGACCATAATCGGCCCGCTGTAAGGATCCCACTCAGCATGTGTTGCTTGACTTGGTGCTAGCAAGCCGGTTTTCTGTGGTTCCGTTTGTAATTCACACGCGACGACAGTTTACCATGAAAAAGACAATAAAATATTCACAAACACCGAGCTTTTATGTGTAGTGTTTAGATAATTAGTAGTACATACATACATAATCTCACGCCTTCGTTCCCAGAGTGGGGTAGGCAGAGCTACAGAATTACAATCATCTCTAAAAACTAAATAAATAAATTAGTAGTAAATAAGCATATAAGCTATATTTACTTATTAGATTAAGTAAACACCCTAGACAATATTCCGCCGCGCGTGAGTTTCACACGGGAAATGTTTACGGTCGCCCGCGCCGTTTGCAGCGGAACGATTATTTTCCTAAATATTTGTATTCCGAGAGGAACTGTATTTGACTAGGTTCTTATGAGAAAGTTTAGTCAAATGGGGACAATATCAGCTATGTAACGTTTTTTTTTTGCTCGGACATTCAGTTTCAGCGGTATTTTTAGGGTTGCGTCATATCCGTACGTCCGCCTGTATGTCACAGGCACTTAACTCAAGAACTACAAGATATTTGGCATATAGGCATCTTGTATAAACCACTACGTATTTTGGTAGTTAAATATTAAAAGATAAAAAAAGATAAAAGACATTTATTCAGTAATTAGGCCGCACGAGCACCTTTACAAGTCAAGAATGTAACAGCGCTTCCCTAGAGGAGACCACTGCTGAGAAGAAACGCCGCAAGAAACTCAGCAGTCAGTCATTTTTTAACCATATTTCATACCACAATGAAACCACTTAGTCTAGCATTATATAAAGTTATATATGTTAAGTTAAAAATATCAAATATCATGCGTAGTTCAGGAAAACATGTCAAAAATATTACGAGGGAGATAGAGGGAGAAACAGGAAAAAGAAAAAACACAAAGCGACCACATAAAAGTTTCGATATGTTTTCTATATCAACGGTGTCCCCTAGACAAGATACTACTTTTGCCTATAAAAATGAATATTTCTAGGGCATAGGGTAAGCATTGTGGATCTTGCCAAACTCCCTGAGTCCTATTCGATCCACTGGTGGAGCAGGCCGTGGCTCGTAAAAGTGTTGCAAGTGATACAGGATCCATCCAGACAAGGTGGATCCCAGTGAACTCCAGAGTGCTGTTTGCTCCACTATACATTTAAAGGCCTTCTAAACGGTCGGGTGGTTGTGCCAACCGAGGGATACACAGCTATCTGTGAGAATGAGATAGTAATATATATGTCTCGTTCCTTCAGATAGCTGCGTCCCTCTCAGTTGGCACAACTACCCAACCGTGAAGAAGGCCCAATAGTTGATCGAGTTGGTGGAGCCTAGTGGATTGAGGGAAAAAATGCAGTGACTGCTGTCTTACTCTAACTTATAATTTAAACAAAGACAGCAAAATTCTACTTCTTGCTCTAGAACTGGCGTTAAAGTGAGCCAGCAATCAACTTCTGAAACTTATATTGCCAAATTCGCGCTTAAGTTACGTCAGTTCAAATGTAAAAATAATATTATACTTTTTACCAACGTTTTTTTCTATTCCTCGTACCTGAAACGATATTTTGATCAAAGCCTGTTTTTTAACTATGTAGCCGTTTTTGCAGAGTTTTTTGTAACTTGATGTCTGTTGCCATGTCGTGTTAGGTTACTCACCTTTGTGTGTTCGCGCTTTGTGTAGTTTTTACAACATAGCAAATTAAACACGGAATTTGCAATATTTGTGTGTTCGCTCTTTGTGTATTTTGCAACATTTCAAATTAAATATTGAATTTGCATTTTTTTATGATTCTATCGAACTGGCAACATCTGAATAATTATAAAAAACACGGCAGTTAATGATCAAACTTAAGAGGATTGTGAAGCGCCGCTAAAATCGTGTAGCTGTCAAAAAAAATCCATACAAAACTAGCTCCGGGCGAAAACTTTTCTCGCCCCCTAAATCAAGTCCGATTTGCACGATTTTTGAATATGTTGTAGTTATTATAAAGACTGTCTGTACGTTTCCGTTTTTTATTTTTTAAATTTGTTTCGTTCTAAGGAATATTTTATTGGAAAGGGAAACGTACAGACATAGTTGTTCATGATATCTACAACATATCCAAAAATCGTAAAAATCGGACGAGGTTTAAGGGGAGAGAAACGTTTTCACATTTTGTATGGAGATTTTTAGCTTCACAATCCTCTTAATCATAAAATTTATAGAACGACTAGCTGTCTTCGCCCGGCGCCGACCGGGGTTTTTTTTTCATATAAACCTTATGAAATAGACTTTACGTCCTATTCTCAGACCTACTGAATATACACACAAAATTTCATAAGAATCGGTCAACCTGTTTCGGAGGAGTTTTGTTACAAACACTGTGACACGTTTGAGCGAGATATCTAAAAACATTAATTAATTTACTATCTCTGTACGGGTGTAAGTCGTTTATCACTATCAATTTGGAAAAATTTAACTCAAGTAGCAAATTTGAGAAAGTAGCAATTTGGGGAACTCTGACACATACTTTGTGAATATGATGCCCTCGCCGGAGTAAGAATGAAAACTTTTAGCTGTAGCTACCCAGAACCAAACGACTTCAAGGCACTCCCATTGCACTCCATCATGCGCTTTCCGGAAGGGTTGGAGGCAGCATTGGACTAAGCTCCGAAAAGAGGGGAAATTAAACAAAAGATCCCATAGGAATGGCCAAAATTTATCCGTACAGACCCCACCAATAAGGTACGATACTTAGATAATAGATAAGATTGTGTACAGATCAATTTTCAATTGTCAGTTTTTACACACGATACACATTTGACAACATTACAGAATTTTCGGAAGTTACGCGCAATATTCTTTGCCGAATCGAAAATTTCCGGCACAGGCGTGATTGATTGATTTTGCGAACATCTAAATGATAACAAGACTCATGATTACTTGCCAATTTTTATCAACGAAGCAGATACGTTGTTGATTAAAATGCACTTAACTACTTGCGATAAAAAGATAAAGCCAAGAAGTTTGTATTCTATGGAGAATGCGAAGCTAGAATATCTATTTAACGCATTCACTGCCGGCAACGCATAAAAGCGTTCTCCTGACTTTCAGATAGTGCTTTAGACGCACATATGCACTCTTTAATTATGTGGGCTCTGCTTAAAACAAAAGATGCGGCATTCGAGGGCCCTGCCAAGATGCACTGCCCTAACTAACGTTTCTATTCGTTTCGTTTTTAAACCAATCGCGTTACTGGTAGATGACGTGATACGAAAGGTCACGTGATCTACCATTGACGCGATTGGTTTAAAAATGAATCGAATAGAAACGCTAGTTAGCGCAATGCATCTTGGCAGGGCCCTCTTTTGAAAGTTCGATGAACCTCTCCCTCTTTGATTTCCAGCGAGATCGATCTAATGCGGCCTGCATTCACTTCCTACCACCTTTTTTCACCTAAACATGAACAATGAACAACATCGGGAGTGAAGGCGTTGATAAATAAATAACTATTAAATAGTTTAAACAAACTCCCGATATAATTGTTAATGGCAACCCCTTCTTCCAGAGCTGATATCTCTTAAAAGGCTCAACCGATTTTAATGAAACCTAGCTAAAAACCATCAGGATAAAAAACGCTTTCTTTAAAAAGAAACCCCTTCCAAATACGTCCCTCCGTTTGAGAGCTATGATGCTACAGACAGATTCACAGACACATATATCAGAGATATCAGCTCTCAAAGAATCGCCATGATATCGGGGGTTTTTATCTCTAAAGCTCGATTTACTTTAGGACAGTGGAGTGAAAAATAGAAAGCGATTCTATTTGGATCCACTGGCAAGGCAACTTGACTCGCTACTGCCCGATCGGTTTACACAACTGTACTGTCCACTGTCCTTGGCCAATGTAGTTAAATAGTGCTTAAATTGAGGACGCCCGCGAATTCGTACGCGTATAATTATTTTCCCGCTTCTCCCCTATTTCTTTCCGTTGGAGGTCGATTTTCGGAAATTTCTTTCTTAGTGCAACCGTAGACCTCATAGGAATCTACGTGCGAAATTTGGACCCAGAGGTTTCTTCTTTTATATGTTTAGATTAACCCTTCGTGTGCGATTCCGACTCGCACTTGGCTAGTTTTTATCTATTTAATAAAATAGTTATATCTAGAATGTGTTTACGATGATTAATTACTAATTACTGATAATGTTAGATTTATCGATAAGGAAGGTATCAGCTGCGCATTTATGTTCTAGGTCAAACAAGGTCCAAGAAATAGACGGGTAGTAATAAAAGTTGATTACCTTTATATCAGCTAGTAAAGTTTATGTACAACTATCTTTCTGCGTCCGCGTAGAAGTCACTTATCGCTGCTCCAACTGTCCAATTTTCCGGGATAAAAACTATCCTATGTCCTATTCCAGGACCTAAGGCAATTTGTATCCCGATCCGTTCAGTGGTTGAAGCGTGAAAGACGGACAAACATACACACTTTCACATTTATAATATTAGTATGGATGTAGAAAAGTCACCTTTGCAATAAGCTTGTGTCGGTCAGGATCTAAAAACTAAAAGGAATGAATTCCCGTCACGGACCGGAAGGAACTAGTTCTTTGTAAACGATCTCAATCGGTCTTTGATCCTTTAGGTCAGTAGCAATTGTTGAACGAATGGCCGAAACGGAGCGATCGAGTAAAGAGGGCACGGCACGGCATTCGATGTGAACGAGCTGATATTTCGAAGCTTGTCCTGCCCAGATCTCAAAATTTGCTCCGGAGCTAAAGGACCTAAAGGAACTGAAAGACCGAACTAGTTCCTTTGACCAATTGACCGAGATCGGAGCGCTTCCTTTAAAGACCGAGCGGGCACAATACAACAATACAACTCTGATACAACTCTACTTTGCAATGATAAAATTGATACAGAGATATTTTTGAAATTGCAATGGTCAGCTTGAGTTGCCTCGACTTCGGTAAGCTTTATTCTACTTGGTTTAAATGCATTACATTTTTTTAACGAAATTGATTTAAACTAGTTTCTTTGTCTATATTAGTTTAATCTTGTAATACATTTTATGTTCTAATAGCAAACAAATTCCCGTGATTGGGAACTGGTTAAAAGTTAGAAAACATATGTGAACGCGATGAAAATGCAATATTATGGTGTCTAAAATTAAGCTGATGGTGGAGTCGGAAGGTGGTACAAGGATGCTCGATGCTCATTAGATTGCTATCAATAAGCTTATGATTACAAAAAAAGTACAGCCTTGAACGAAGCTTGTTTCAAAAATATTTCAACTTTTTTTTTACTTTACGTACGCTACGTACTTTATTCTTCAGACAACATTTAGATTTAATGTGTCCAAAAGTCACGCACCAGATTTAATCGAAGTTCAAACTTATCGACCAGATTATAAAGAGGAGAGTGCGAATTTCGTGCGTCTGTGTGTAGGTATGTGGAGGGTAATCTCGGAAACCAGTGCACCTTTTTGAAAAGGCTTATTCGCAGTAATCTCTTCAGCAGTACTTTTTAGTATGAAATAGTAGTCATTTTTTCTACTGCAAAAACGTACTGCAAAAAGGAACTACTGCAAATAATCATTTTAAATATCCTTTCATAATTTAACAGGGCACATTATTTCAGATGTACTATAGAACCCTGACCCACCATAGAACTGTGTCACAGTGACGTTATGAGTCAAGTCGAAAGAATGTCAAACAAATTGTTTTATAGTGTAACTGTGACACCGTTCTATGGTTGGTAAGGGTTCCAATGCGCTGATAGTACATAGGCTATAATAATATTATTACCTATGTAAGTATTGTAAGTAAGTATACAGTGTGTCCCAGAAACCGCCGTCAACCCGCCTATACTCGAAAATCTAATTTAAGACTAAAATCCTAACCTCAACGGGCGCACATTCTCTGTGATTACAGCATTTTGGTTTAAGTGTAGGTATTTTTATCAATAAAACTTACCCTAATATTACTGGTTACACGAGTTCTCATTCTTATTTTTATGAAATAATGTTAAAATAACGAAATAATCAAGATGCGAACTGTTAGATTTTGGTCTTTTATTAGATTTTCGAGCGTAGGGCTGATAGAGCAGCTAAAAAGCTGTTGATTTAACTCACTGTATGTTCAGCGATTTTTACTAGTTTCGGAGATATTGATCATTATTATTTTTAATTTTTTTAATTTTCCCTTATGTCCATATCTAGAAAAATCATATTTGTTTCATAAGTTTTTCAGTGGTATCTTACATAATATTGTAATAAAACTATGAAATTATGAAATAAAACATAAAATTAATGATTTTTCGTGACATGGTCAGGGCATAAGGAAAAATTACAAAAATTGAGATTGAAATTATCAATATCTCCGAAACTAGTAAAAATTGCTGATACGTAGGGGTTAAATCGATAGCTTTTTAGCTGCTCTATCAGCCCTAGGCGGGTCGACGTCGGTTTCTGGGACACCCTGTATTTATTATTCAGCCCAAGCGAAATCGAGACGGGCCGCTAAATCACGATAAAGGAAAACGCTTGCATGCATCTTGCATTGGTACTGGCTTATTTAAATAATTTACTAGTTCAAGGTTTTCCACCTAAATCTCGAGTTTCCACCAAGGTCGGCCTCATCGGTCGGCGACATCATCGACCGACACCGACACGGTTGATTGTCATTCAAGAATCTCGTATCTGACTGGTTATTGCAAAACGAGTGCCTTTTCTGCTCATAATGGGCAATTTGGACGTGAAAAGTGGGGGATAGCACGTATGGGAATGAATGTCGTCAGGCGGCGCTACCCGCTACGCTACGCAGAAGTGACTTCTTCTTAAAGGGCATTGGGTAAGTTTGTATGAAGAAAATTGAAATTTTATTTTTCAGCGGCCACGGATGATTTTTACACATTTATGTATATAACTAATGGCATTAAATAACAGGAGCTGAGATATAAAGGATTTAAGTATTTAGTTTTGGGTACTAGAAGTACGCCCAGGTATGAATATTTAAATAACTCGGCTCCGATGCACTTAAGAGTATTACATTACGTAACAAAATATGTTTATTTTGAATAATTCTATCATAATTTACCACTTTTACAAATGGCCGCTCACCTTGAAAATGTATGACTTTTACAAATGACAACACTTTTACCCAAACCCTAAGAGCTAGTTAGGCTCTTCTCGGTGCAGCAATTTCCATGACTCTCTTTCTAGAGCCTTTTCTTTTAGGGTCTGATATGACTCGATGTCTACTTTTCTTTTATCTGACCATGAATGTTCTCCTTGGTCTTTCTCTCTTCCGCTTCCCTTTAACTTCGCAGGTGACAAGGGTAGAAATTAGTTTCATTTTGAATCAACTCATATCTTCGACTAGGACTCGTACTTTCTGCTGGGGCCCTAGTGAAAAAGGCAAGTCGACTTAACTCGTAATAAAAAAGGGTATATACATGAACGGATTATACTAGACTTAAACCCTTTTTCACTTGATCTTCAGAAGAATTATACCCTTTTTCACTAGAACTCCAGTAATTTTACTCAGTAAAACCGTATTGCCTTTGGCATGTTAGAAAAGGTCTTATTTAATTTAGTTTGCTTTCTCCATCAGCTTACTGCTACTCATTGATAAAGCAAGAATACGAATGTAACCGACAAAATATTAGTTGCACAATATTCATTCATATTATTAATATAACAACAAATCATTTTAAAACGCGGTTCGACACTTTTAATCCGATGGATGTGGGGCTCACAAGGTTACTATGTTTAAATTAAGCACCTATTCAAAACCAAAAAACCGGGCAAGAGCATGTCTGAACATGCTCAGTGTAGGGTTCCGAAGCCGAAGCCGAAGTTACTACACAAACACCATCTCAAAAAACAACTAGTATGAACTAATTCTCCATTTCAATTTATTTGCTGCCCTTAGAAGTCTTAGATGATTTTAGTAGTTATAAACATTTTAGTCGCCTGTATCTTAGGATCCAATCAAGTCTACTTAGTCGCGATAGTTTTTTTTTATATGTGCTTTCATCTAAGATATTTTTCAGATGTTTAGTATTCGTAGTTTTGGCTGTAGGGTGGGGGGACACTTGACTCTAACAAAAATTAGCGCTTTAAAGCTTAATATTTCGTAAACGACTCCCTTAATCAAAATGTTTTCAAAAATCTTAATATTTTTGAAAGGCCACACGATGGGGTAAACAAGAAAAAAAAATACATTCCCACGTTACGTGAAGGGAACCAAAAAAAAATATTTTTCAAGAATTTATTTTTTGGTTGGCGTGACTAATTTGTATATTTTTGCCAAATTACAGTTTTCTAATACTAAGAGTCTCTGAGCTAGGCTGCGGACGGACGGACATGGCGAAACTATAAGGGAACCCACGGAACCCTAAAAACCAAATTGGCAGGTAGGTAGCGCAATATCTAGGGGCATACTTATAGAACAAAGCAAAATTGTTAAAGGTTTAGCAGGTAAAGCAATTTTTTGTACACTTTTTATTATAATCGTGAAGTTACGTCTATGAACGCCGAATAAAAACTAAACCAATAAAGCTTTAGAGCCTTGTCGCTGTAAAGTCCACCGCATAACTTATATGCATTGTTACTTTAGTTTATTAAGACAGAGTTGCACCGCGAAGCGCTAGTAGATAAACACTCAACGGTTGTGTGTAGGTATTATTTTACAAAACGATTACACTTAATTCTTTTGAGAGCCGTGTCCGGGACGTGACATGTAAATTATAGCAAGTGCTAACACTTAGGGTTTAAGTGCATGAGGTTTCAAGTAGACCTTTAAGTAACGCCTGTGGCTTAGAACTTGTTTCAATGCCATTATTTTTTATTGTTTTAAGACTCAGTATCTAAATTGAATAGCTAAAGCAGATACCATTGTCTTTCGCTAGCATAATATGAGGCCGCACAACATATTTAGCGGTATGTATCATAATATATAAAGTTCAAAATACATAAAGAATCTAATCTCATAATACATAATGGTTCATAATATATAATGGTGTTTTTTCTGAAACCGTAAACTTTTCGGGATTGTTATAAAATAAACCTAACCTAACCTAATGGGATCTATACAATGACCTTTTAAAGAATCCTGAAAAGTTTACAGCTTCAGCAATAAAACCATTATATGTTATGAACAATTAAGTATTGTGACCCATTATGTATTTTGAACTTTATATAATTATTATAAGTTTCCTATTTTGGACTAGCTTTTGCCCGTGACTCCGTCCGCGTAGAAGTCTTTTATCACTGCTCCCTAGGGAACTGTCCAATTTTCCGGGATAAAAAGTAACCTATGTCCTATTCCAGGACGTAACCTATATGTGTGCCAAGTTTCATCCCGATCCGTTCAGTGGTTGAAGCGTGATTGAGTAACAAACATCCAGACATCCAAACTTTCTCAGTTATACCTAATATTAGTGAGATATTTTGTGAGAGATGACAATATTTCGTCCCTTTACTTTCTCAACCTCGCATCTGATTGAATAGTTAGACAGGAAAAGCACTCGTGTTCTCTGTACAATAAAGACTACTTTCCTATCTAACTATTCAATCAGATACGAGGTTGAGAAAGTAAAGGAACGATTTGTTGCACCGAACAAACGCCGACCGTCCTGTGGCGCCATCATTACTATCATTGTAATTACCAATAAACTAAATTATCTTCTTGGATTCCAAGATATTTGTTGTACAAATGAATACACTATTTACAATATAACTGATGTATGACAATATAACTTATAACAATTTTCTTATGAAGTTATGAGTGAGTAACTTACTTAACACGTGGAGGTTATAAAACTATGTCATATATGCTATAAATTGTGTATTTATTTGTACAACAAAAAAACATTCTTCGATTTCAAGACAATATTTTAGTTTATTGGAAAACACAATCATAGTACCTACCGAATAGAAGGCGCCATTGCACATTCGGCGTATACTCAGCGCAGTATTGCAAGGCAAAAGTTACAGCTTTTATCGCCAAAGTATATATTTCCAATAGTTTTTCAAGTAGGTATGTTAAGTAAACTTATTGCTTATTCAAGTGCTATGTTTGTGTTAGGTCGGTTTTTTGAGTGTTACTGTTTCAACGAGTTTGTAGGGAGGATAATTATATAACCGAGTTAAAAAAAAAAGGCTAATCTACCTATTTGTATATAGTTTGTTTAGGTATGTATCATATGTATGCACTTTTTTAACCTATTGCGGTCATGTTATAAGTATGTATAAGCATGACTTTCAACAGGAGGTTTTTTGATTGCGATAATTTTCTTTGTTTCTTTATTATTAATAAATAGCCCACGGTTATCTATCGCTGTAATACTCGTTCTCGCATCTTACTTTCGTTTCATAAGCACACGAAGAAAGTCCAAACCTCCAAGAAAGTCCGAAGTCACGCGCAGCTTGGACGTATACTGTTTTTTTTTCCTAACATTATAAGCCTCAAGAGACGATGCAAATCAAGAAGGAGATGGAAGGAGATGATGGACGAACGGGACCAGTTCTGTAAGGACTGGGATAAAAATAAAAGTCACTGGATAGGGAATTGTGGAGAGGCCTGAGAGAGGCTTTTGCCCGGCAGTGGCGAACCCCTATTCTAAATTAGCAACCAATAACTTTTGCGCAGACGGAGTTGCAGGCGAAAGCTAGCTGTTATCCAATCATACCCTTGATGTTTCTTTCTTTGCCGCCAAATAAAAAAAAAACTATCATCATTTTTAAAAAAACAACAGCTAGATTCGTTTTTAAACCAATCGCATCACTGGAAGATGACGTGATACGAAAAGTCACGTGGTCTACCAGTGACGCGATTGGTTTAAAAACGAATCGAATAGAAACGTTAGTTAGCGTGGAGCATCTTGTCTGCGCCCTCAGGGCTTCTATTTCTTCTCGGTAAAACCTATTGCTTTCGACTTGTTAAATTGTATTGTCAACGTTGCGATAGCTCTTATTTAAGGGAATATGGTATTGCTGAGTAGAATACAGCCCCAGTAGTGTACTTTAGCAGTCGCATGCTCAATCTTGCCTGTTCGTTGACATGTCTCACTCCGACTGACGTAAGGTCCAACTTTAGCGTCTAACGGTTGTTTCCGCTAAGTTGCGAGGTAAACAGCGCATTAATCGGCGTTCCAGGAAGTCTTTGTTTAGCCTGGGTTTAATGCTGTTTATAGCCATTATCGACTTCTGAACATATGGTGTTATTCTTAACCATGACATTATTCTATTGAAAACGGCTTCATGTCGAGCGGGTTGATCGAGTGACCTAAAGCTGGGCATTCACGGACGCGCCGTTTGTCTCGGCGATAGATGAAGTGTATACAACTGGATGGGCGTAATATTTTGACCACATTCACGGGCGCGCCACGCCATTTAGTTTCCGCCTCGTAACGTTCTAGTCTCTATTAGAAACTAGCAGCCAGAGAACGCATTCACGATGACGCCATTTGTTTTGGCGCGGTGGCGCGGCGTGTTCCAACGAATTTCGACATTCACGATTTTTCTATTCGGATTGCGTGTTGGCGCGTCGCGCTGGCTTTCCGTTCATTTGGAAATCCAACGGACCGCGCCAAACGCTACTGTTTTGACATAGACGGATCGATTTTGGCGCGGCGCAGCTCCATTTGGCTTAAGTCATACAAGCGAGTAGTTTTGAACGCCTTACGTCGAATAAAAAATGTATCACACGCCAAACATGTCTGCTATGCTAAGAGTATGCTATGCAAACTACACCTGCGTATTGGACGAAGTGCTAAGTTTGAAGTTGAACAATACGCGTATTGGACATAATGTGTATTTGACAGTATGCGTTGAGAGGATTCTTTCGAAACAAAGTCTGTTTACATCTTGAACTTGTGTCGGCTGTACCCGTCGTGGCGTCAGTGGCACGACTTTCAGTTGACGGCCAGAGCCGTCTGTGGCGTTCAAAAGGTTAAGCTTTCTTATTAAGAATACACGCCCTGAAAGCAGCTAAGAGACAGCTAAATACGAACTTCAGGGCTGTGATTCTCTCAACAACGACGGACGGACGAACGAACGAGTGATTGTCCAAGCGGCGAGTTTAAGTAGTCCCGTCAGAGCGAACAAAACACATTTTAGCTCGTGTATTCAGTTTGGCAGCATGACTTCTCAGTATCCATCCATAGAACTTATCTGACATCGTTTGATTATCCACTAGGTAGGTAAATCTTTACCTTTTTAACTTTTTATACATAGGGTACCTAGGGTGACGGAACCAGTAATGGAGAAGGACCAAATGATGGACGCTTGATTATTATCTTACAGAAGATAAGGGTTATTCATTTGTTTTGCAATATTCAATTTACGACCTATCAAATTTGAATTAAGAGTTAAGTGTCCGTTACTGGTGCCAGTCAGCTAAAATTGTCCAACACTGGTGCCATCACCCTAGTTTTTTTTTCTAGCCTGTTTTTGCGTCCCACTGCTGGGCAAAGGCCCTCCCCTCTTTTTCGCCACGCGTCCCTATCCAGAGCGCACTCTTGCCAATCCCTATTAATTATTGCATAAAAAAGGAAAATCATATAAAGACACTAAGGGACAATCTCACAATAAACAACGATAAACATACAAAACATATAAAGAAAACATTTAAGACTAAGATTTAGGAAATCGAATCATGCGAATATTTGCCCATGTGGGGATCGAACCTAGGACCGCTGGCTTGGTAGGCAGGGGCATTGCCAACTAGGGCACGATAGTCAAACTTCATGTGCTTGTCAATCCACTAGCATAACCCCGACCTATTTATGACCTCTGAACTTGCAACCCGTCTCATTATTTACCAATAAAAACAAGTTATTTTATTTAAAAAAAAACTACCTACGAGTTCAGGGGTCAAAACAGACTGGTCAATTTTGATGTGTGAACGCATCGCTAAAGAATAGGTACTATACGAAGTGAATCATGTTATCGGTGCCTTGACACTGAAAACATGCGCGGTATGTGAAGGGGCTTGATCCATAGTCCAGACTTATTTCTCACGGCAATATATTGTAAAAAACCGGGGCCTAATAAAAATATTGTCGTGTTTGTCGATGTTGATAAAACAACAGTCACTTTCTGACGAGTATGTTATTGCGAGAGTGTCGGATGCTTTATCCACCGCGATAATAAAGGCGACCATAATAAGGGCCCTGGGCGTTAAAGTGGGAGGTATTCCGAGGTTCTAAGTATAACCATCAAATACATTAATTAGATCAGACAAAGTAATTAAAAATATCTGACCTCAGCGCTATACTATCGGCCAGAGACGGGAGTAAAGTCCGTTAAGGTTAATGGGATGCCTAATCTCGGCTTCATAGCTATAGAAAAAAAACATTATGATAAGAAAAAACAAATTAGCTGAAAGAACTGCTGGATAGGTCAGCTTTAAGGAAACAAAGATAATATTTATTTATTTAAATATTATATTGCACACAATTAAAATAGTGTACAAATGGCGGACTTAATGCTACAAACATTCTCTACCAGTCAACCAGGATACCATCACGATAATAGCATATTGTTAAATACAGAAAAAACTAAGTGTATGGTAATAATAAATATAATATCCCCCTTTTAAAAAAAAGTATCTGAACCAATTAGGATTGTGGGGCTACTACTTATAATTGTTTGCATTCTCAAAAGCATCCTTGTAATTATCAAAGCATAGAGGTTGTAGAGAAATATACATATTTAGGCCTCACTATAGACAAATGAATAAATTGGAAAATTCATATAGATGCACTGTCTAATAAACTAAGATCAATTCAATACTTTTTAAAATTATAAGTCTAAAAAATGTAGTTAATAAGAAAATATTGTACATGATATCTCATGCATTGGCAGACGCGGATATAGGGTATGGAATCATAGCTTATGGACATACTTTTATAACCTATTTAGACCGGATATTAAACTTACAAACTAGAATTTTAAAAAATATAGTGGATGTTAAAGTCAAAGAAAGTTTTAACAAAAATTACCTAGCCTTATTTAAAACGCTTAATATTCTGGCAGTGCACGAGAAAGTAAGGTACCTAATAGCAACAGAGCAGTTCAAAAGTCGCGAATGTAAAACCCCCAGAACACATACCCGCGCATTGAGGGCCACGACGCAGCGGAGGTACGTGGAGCCCGCAGCCAACAATTATTACGGCAAAAGAATGCGTAGTTACATAACACCAAGAATATTAAAAAAAAAAAAAAAAAAACAGAAGTTGACTGTAGTAGTAAAAACAATTTTAAAGCTAGATTAAAAAAGTTGCTTTTACTTTCCTTCAAATCATCTTAGTTGTAGTGGGTAGTAAGGTTAGCAAGGATAAAACACAATGCTCGAATATTATAAGGTATTTCTTGAATTTATGTTTTTTTTCTATCAATGGACATGACTGTGATGTGATGCTGGCATGTCTGTCTGTGGAGAACGGGTGGATTCAGATAGGTACATATAAAACATGTAAGTGAGTGCATTACTCGCCCATAAACGTTATGTTTGGCGAATTTACAGTTAAAAATATGTAGGTACCAGTTTTTTTCTAAGAAATAAATTTAAAAAAAACAATTTAATTTCATACTTTTGGATACGATTTAATGGTTTATTATATATCTAAAACAAAACGAAGTGCATAAAGTTCACGACGATTAACTTTGTAAACAAGTCTATGCAGTTTATGAGTCACTTTACAAATAAAACAACGGTAAATACAAAAATAACCTAGTACAATTCACGACCAGACTACACATACGTTTCGAGGACGTGTTAATTGGAACTGGCATATGACCAGCGTATGACCCGTCCCGCTTCCGAAAATCACCATGTGCACCCGATCTGTGTCACCCACATACACCATATATAACCCAGTCGCACTCTCATACCACACTAATCAAGAATTAACCTCCACCCGGAAAACAACAGAAGTTAACTCTCAAAATGTACAAGTTCCTCATTCTTGCCATTCTCTTTGTAATGGTTTATACAAAACCTGTGGAAGATTCTCTACAGACGGGAGTGGCAGCACCTCAGGAGATGATGGAAACAGCTGAGGCCCAGAATCCGTTTCTGCCGCGGTTTGCTATGAAGAAGCTGAAGGAACGACGGGAGCAGGCTAGGGCGCAGAGGAGGAATAACCAGGGTCGAGGAAATGGTGGTTATCAAGGGGGTGTCAGACGAGCCCCTTGTCCGCAGTATGGATATTATGGCGTAAGTAAATTACGAGTTTTACTTGCTTATATTTAAGAGGATTTCTTTCTTTATTAGCTGTGGAATTCCATAAAAAATGCTGCTCTAGGGGATAACTTTTCTCACCCTTTAAATCAAGTCCGATTATTACGATGTTTGAATATGTTCTAGACATATTTTTTTTTCTTTTTATTTCTTTCTTTCCAAGAAATATTGTCTTGAAAAGGGAAGCGCTTTTCAAGAAAATATCTCTTGAAAAGAAATAAATTTAAAGAAAAAAACGGAATCCCCTACAGACCTAGGTTTTCACAGTGAGAACAGATTCAAAAATCGTCAATATCGGACCTGTTTTAGGGTTAGAAACGTTATCGCATTTTGTATGGAAATTTTCAGCTTCAAAACCCTCTTAACATCACGTGTTTGTTTGTCAGTATGATTGCGCTGAAATTTAGAATAGGTTGGGTAAGGTTAGGTTAAATGTATGGTATCTAAGGGCTGATCTGATTAATCTGCGTCGGAAATCTGCTGAGTCGGAAAGTGCGGATTTGTCTATAAAACTAGCCGTCCTTGGTTTGATTCCCGGATGGGCAAATATTTGTATGTTGAGCGCGTGTATTTGTCCCAGTCTTCCTTGTTGTCTATGTATTTTTCTATAGAAGTATTCTTTCTTTGTCTAATACCTACCTTACCCATAATTAAAGCGTAGAGCATACTTTATTTTCCTTAATTACATGGGTCTAGAAAAAAAAGTATAGTAAATTATTTTTACAAAATAAAATAATGTAAAAATAAGTTTAATCTCAAAATAGAATGTGACACAAAGCTTCACAGCTCATATATCCTTTAAGGAAACGTGTACAGTCGTGTTCATAAATATGTATAAACTTTAGTACCTTGTCACTTTAATCGCTGTGTCAATTCATATATGGCAGTTTAAACATGACATTAAAAAGACAAGGTACTAAAGTGTATACATATTTATGAACTCGACTGTACAAAGTTTTGGTATGATTCCCCGAAATCATTTCATATAACTATACAAATTTACCGAATTGGAAATTAAAATAATCAATCCGTTCTAGAACGCGGAAAATACGTTAATAAATATAATGAATCCTTGATGACATTAGCGGCATGAGGAATTGAGGAAGGTAGTTAGTAAATAATAAGCCGTGATATTACTGCATTCTATACTGTCGTATGATTTACTTAGCTAAGAGGCATTTGAGGATAAGTACGAGTAGTTATTAATTATCTAATCCTTACTACAATGTAACTGTTTACATTACAGACAACTCGTACTAGTTCCCTAGAACATCACTTTCTCCTAAAATAACAAGGACTTAATAATTTTCCCAAACAATAAATCGGTGTTAGCAAACAGACACCTTTCTCTAACCCAAATCTCAGGCAATAAAAGAACTATCCGACCATCCTCATCTCCATATGTATATTACATTCGCTGCCTTCAACTAGCTTGTATTTTTGCAGAAAAAATGAGAGGAGTGATTGCACTTTTATCGCTGGGGCTCGTCGTGTACGCAAACACAATTCCAAAACAAAAGACCGAAGTGACACCGCCTGACAGTGACTCAGGTTCCAAACATAATGAAGAAATTGAAGAAATGTTAAACAAAGACTCCGAACAAAAGGGCCATAGTGATTTTGTTGTTGATACAGCGCTAAACGATGACAAAGTGAGCCAAGTCAGTATAGCTATTGAAGAAAATTTTGATAATGGACCAGAGTTCGTTGGTCCGATGGAACACCCGAGCGATTTTCAACTTGAAGCCTTATCTGATTTTCCTTTAGAAGATAATTATGCCGACAGAACTGGTTTATCAGATAGTTATCAAAATGAAATCATGGACATGGCGGCCAGTTTTGTGCATCCTCCCTTTTTTAGAAGGCAGAAACACAAAGCAAGAAGGCGGTTTTTTTCTCCTCGATTTGCCCTAAGGAATCCATACAGACGTTTTTACTATATCCCCTATCATGCGTACTACCGACCAAGGCACATATTCTATTAAGTATAGCCTTTTATTCTTGCCATAAATTAATGTTAATTTATTTAAGAAGTGTACAAAAAGTAATAAAAAAATTATAATTGTAAAATGCGTTTTGATTAAGTTTTACGACACTTTTACTTTTTGAGCGTTCCGTTGTGAAATTCAGTTGGAAAGATTAATTATGTCTGTTTTGTAGTTTTAATAAAAACAATTTACTTAATTTTGTCTAACAAACCGCTACCTGTGGGCATCTTTCCCAAAATGCTAGCAGCATTGCCACGTTGAACGGCAATGCTTACCTAATCTTTGTTTCAAGTGAAGGCCAGCATTTTGGTCACAAGTTGCGTCGACCAGGCGCTATGAAAGATCTTTAAAAATGTGGTGTGCTCTTGGTCCCCACGGTCCTAAAGTTTCGACCCCGAAAGGCTCGAATACGTAACATCGATCATGCTGACTGTATTTGCGCCTTTTAAGGGTCTCCGCTGATTCTGTCGCGAAACTAGCTCTAGTACTTGTTCCGGGAAGGTGCGACGGCGTAGCGTAAGGGTGTCCACGCAAGGTTTGTTAGATTAGTGTAGTTTTAAGTAACTTTATAAGTTCGTTTTGTTTTTATTGTTTCTTTTTTTCATCAATAATTGGTTTGCGCGACTACAGTCACACCTGATGTTAAGTGACGACGAGTTCGAAGGTGGTACACACTTACCCAGAAAAAAGCCTATTCACTCTTGCCTTATAAACAAGTAGGTTAAACGATTCTGGGAATACAAACGCAGGAAGAGCATTCCATTGGCAGAGCCATGCAGTGCGAATAAGAAATTACGCAGCAAACCGCTGCGTCCGAACCAGTGGATCGGAGAAAGTGGAGGGTGGCATGAAGTGTTTCTAATTATTAATTATAGGTAATTAGTTAATTACCAGTGATCGGAAATAGGTGAGCTAATTTGCATAAACTTGATGCATGTTCATTCAATAATGTATTCCCATCTCACTCACGTATGAATGAATATGCGTCAAGTTTAGGCAAATTAGCTCTACCTATTCCGATCACTGGTAATTACTCATTAAGTCTACCGAGGCAATTTAAGTTGGTGGTCGTTTTCTGAATTTGGGTTTTAAAGCTAATTTTTGTGGCCATTATATTCGTTGCCGATTTTGTGACGATGACCGTATCCATATTATAAAATGTCAAAATCTGCCAAGATCCGGGTAGTGAACGAGACGATTACATTAGTCTGGTTCACTATGACACTTCATAATTACGGACTCTAATTGTCAACTTTGAACCCGTGTTTTTTAATCCACGAAGTCGCGCCCCACTACTTAATTTTACGTACATTGACGCAACCGTACATCATCACTTTCAGTGGTGGGGGGCAACTTCCGGGATTGATAATAAGATAACACTATCTACCTACAGCATTTTTTAACTCTGCGTCAAATACCAACTAAACTTGTTTGAAGACGAAAATAGGGTCTCTAAGATTACTCGTGCAAACAAAATATAACCAAATATTGTAAAATATTGTCCAATTCTGTAAATATTGTATTTGATTTTCTATTTTTTGTACAATAAAGTGTTTACATACATACAGACATACATACAAACGTAAGTAACAATGGAACCCATGTGCAAATTTGATCACTTTGTTCCTGAGTTCCACAACTTAGGTCTAATCAGAAACGTCAGTGAACTTTGTTTATTTACAGCATCTTTCGACATCATACCGAGCCTTCTTGTTCAAAACAGCTGAAGCAAGAACAACTGTAAATATGATATTGCGTCCTTAAGCGAAACAAATTTTACTTTATGTTTATACCTAACTACGGCGAAACAAAAAGGAGGGTTGTGATTTTAGAAGTTTATGTTTGTATGTTCGTCTGTTCTTTCGTAGCTGCCAGAATACTGCCCTACTAAGCATAATGGCGATATCTCAGACAAAACATCTGTAGAAATTGCAACCTAGTTACAAACAGAAGAGAGTTGAATCTGCTTTGGCTATTGAATTTAGTTATTGCATTTTTGCTTAGGAGGGCAGAATAGGCATCATTATATCGACAAATGATGTGTCAGATGACTTCGTTAAAGAGCGAGTTCCCGCTTGTCGGGTGTCGGATCCGACAAAATATCGGGTGTTCTGGCAATACATGCCATGAGGCTGTTCGCAGCTATCCTACAGCGATAATAAATAAAAAAACATCAGGGGACAATGTCACATCAATTGACCTAGTCCCAAACTAAGCTCTAGGCTTGTACTATGGGTACTAGACAACGATATAAATACTTATATAGAGAAATATATCTCTACTTAAATACATAGACGTCATGAGTCATGGATGTTTTCTATGTATTTAAGTATATGTATATCTCTTAGTTTGGGACCAGGTCAATTAGTGTGACGTTGTCCCCTGATATTTATTTATAGAAAACATCCATGACTCACAAACAAATACCTACCTATTCGCACTCATCACACAAATATCTGCCCTTACCGGGATTTGAACCCAGGACCGCTAGCCATCGATAGGTCTCAAAAACGTATTTTTATAAATAAGAAAATGTACTTATACTTTGTGACATAAGTAAACAAATAGGAAGAGGCGACGTGATAACACTTCGTTGAATTCGTGCCGTGGTCGAGTATTTGTTGTAACTTTTATCTTGTTCGAGAATTATTTTTATTTGTTCGACCGTAAAATATGTAATAAAACCACAACAATAAATTTATTCACGTTTATTTCAAAAATCTTTTCCATTCAATAAGCATCCAATACCGATACATTATCATTATATATTAATATTATAATTGGTTATAATGTATGTACACATAATGTAACTTATTTTGCTCGCTATATACGGCTTATTTCAGGAAACGATGCACCTACACTAATTGTTTCATTATTTTTAAGTGGTTCTTTATTTCATTGACATTAATATTTAAACGATGACGTGTATTTAACACACGGTAAATTATCCATTGAATATAACATTAAATATCTACACAATCCAATCACAAAATGTCTCGTAAAACCTAATTACTAAATAAAAAACACATAAATTAGCTCACATTTGGTGAAAGATCTCATTACGATTCGTTTATAAATAAAATCATATTTTAGAAAGTAAAATATTATAATTAAATATAATTAAGATGAGAGAATAGAGCTAGCGTTTGGCATAAAATAACCTAAGCTATAAATAATGAGGCGCTATTTTAAAAAAGAACCAATTAAGAGCGCTACTGGATTTTTATTATATTAAACACTGTCCATGTGATATTACAAACTGTTGGGTTATGTCGCTACATTTCATCCTTTTCTATACTTTCCATACTTGGTTATTCAACAAACTAATAAAAAAAGAGAGAGATAACTTTTGGCAACATTCCGACATTACATGTGAAAATGTTTGATTTTGTACAAGCAAACAACAGAGGTTATTTTTTTACCAAACCGCTATAAACATCAACAGTCATTTATAAAATGTCTTATATGACTCCATTATACAATAGGGTGAGAATTGTATTTCGTTAAACAACCCTTTACATGATGAGGTACGTAAAATGGATGGAGAATACAGAAAAAAAATGCTTTTTCAGATCAAAATGCTGGACCACATGATGAAAACCTGATTTCACAAAAATTACCTTACGAACGCGATAGCGTTCTTTTCTTCAATTATTTAAATACCTTCTTTTATATTTCTCTAGTAATAAATATGAAAACGATGAAGTAAGAAGAAATAAACATCTCGGTAGCAACTTCAATGAAAATACGTTCCGGACCACCTTCCATATTACATTCATTGTACAATTACTTCCCTGGACCGACCAGCGCTTCATCCATGAGTTCATCATCAGTGATGCAAGGAGAGTTGGAGTGAGGAGACGGTGCCACCAGTGGAGATGGCGCAGGACTTTTAGCCATCTGGAGCGCTAACGCGGGCGAGCCGGGGTACACGGGCCGCACTGCCACCAGACCTGACACCTTACTACCCGACGACGAAGAAAAGTCCAACAACATCTCTGCAGCTTCTTGAGGGGTAGTCGCCCCACTCCGCGCTATGGCCCCGCTCGCCGGCGGCTTCATACAAGAATCTGCCCCCTTCCTGTCGTCGGAACCTTTCGGGGCAGCAAACCCTTTTGCAATCTCCGTCTTGAAATCTAACGGGAGCAACGGAAAGCCAGCGTAGTCTTTCGATTCATCTTTGCGCTGCGGACTCTCCCCTTTTGATATACTCTCCGATACAGATTTTAAATATTCTATCGGTCTGTCAGATTCTTTGAGCTGCGGAACAGTTTTAGGACTTAAAGAACCCATGTTTAAAAGGGGTTTAGGGACGTTTAAGGGGTAGGCCGATTTCTGCATAGACTCAGGCGTCCGTGCGTTAGGATTGTCGTAGTGCTGGAAAGGATATTTGGATTGTTCTAAAGTACGAGCGAAATCGTTGACTAAAGAACGACTGTCGTACTGCGACACTGGACTGTTTTTATCGGGAGTGCTCTGATTTTTCAGCTTTGGTATCTGGAATTTGCTCGTGTCTAGAGGCTTGATTAGACCCTCGACGAGAAAGTTGGTGTCCTTGGAAACCTTAAACCTGTCGCCGTCGACGTCATCCCTGGATCCGCTGGGGCTCGAGTGGCGTTCAGATTTAGAAGAAAATATAGATTTTTCTGAACTGCTCATTAATTTGGTGCGTGCTTTCTCCCGCTCGCGGTCTCTGACTATTTTGTTGATGTCGGTGCTACTGCTCTTAGGTGAGCCCGAGCTGGACTTAGAAGCGGATTTAGAGAGATTCATGCCAGCGCTCGAGCTAGAAGATTTAGAGTAAGGCACTTTGGGCACGCTGCCGAGCGTGGATTCAGAAGGGCTCGTGTTGGCTTTGGGCGGCGTCGACCCTGGGGTCACGTTACCGGACTTAGATGATTGCATCACTTGCGTTTTCTTCGAGGCCGGGCCGCTCAGGACCCCAGGTTTGAGCCCCGTGTGGGTTTTGGGCGAACCCTGGCTCGGAGGAGTCAGTTGCGGGGAGGACTGCTTGCTAGAACTCGAGCTGCTATAGTTTAACTTAGAGCTACTACTGCTCGAGTCTTTCGTCCTCGTTTTGTTGATAGTGATCTTCATTCCATCTAAACTAGGCTTGACCATGTACTCCTGATTTTTGTTCTCGCTGAGTTTACTACTCGAGTTTTTTGACTCCGAGAATTTGCTACTCGAAGAGCTAGATTTACTAGCGCCTACTTCAGATTCGCTGCAGTGATGGGCAGATTTTAGCTTGTCTATTACGGCGCTTAAAGAGCCTTTTCTATTTCGCGCCGCGCTCGGAGCATTAGATTTATTCACTTCGATATTCGGTGGCGATATTAACGGCTCGTTCATGGGAGTATCACAAGAAATAGGGGTTATCTCTAGCGCTTTCAGTTTCATCGGGTTTTTTAACTTAGGACTACTTCTGCCGGAGCTAGAAAAAGAGAGGCCGGAATGTTTCTTCTCCTTATCTCTGGCAGAGCTGCTGTAGCTGTCCTTGGAGATCTTTTTAGATAAATCGTACCCTGTGGTCCCGGATTTGCCGGACGGAGATCCACTCGCGGCGGATTTGAGAGCAGACATACTCGGCTTGCCTGACCCTGGAGAGCTGTGCTTAGGGGACGAGATGCTGTGGTTTTTTGGACTCGAGTACCCGGATAAATGCTTCGGGCTGTTCTGGACCGGCGAGTGCCGCGGGCTGCTGTGGTGGCTAGAACTTCCCGAAGGCTTCCCCAAGCTTTTCACAGCGCTAGGACTGGGAGATTTAGTTATAGACACCGACCTACCGTGAGTAGGACTAGGGCTAAATTTTCTCAACAGCGAGTTCGGTGAGGTAGCGCGCATCGGTGACCCGTCCGTGGGTTTTATACTGACCGACACGGGCTTAGTCAAAGGGTCTTGTTTGGGAGGGACCTTCTCCGGCGGTCCCATGGAATCGTCGCGGCGTCGCTTCTTCTTCTTTTCTTTGCTGCGTTCTTCCGATCTGGATTTCTTTTCGGAGCGTATATCTAGAGTCTTCAGCTGTGAGGATGTTATCGGTGTGATGGTGATGGAGCTGGGCAGGGCGGCCGGTGCCGCGGCGGCCAGCGGGATGATCTCTATCCCGGGGCGGCGCTCCAGGCACAGCACCGACGACAGCGGCGCCTGCGCCGCGGGGCCCGCGCCGATGGGGGTGATGCTCACTGAAGACGGCATGTACGACTTACCCTCGCTCAGGTCTAAGAGAAGGGACGACCCGCTCCGGCGGGACTCATCTTTACTTTTCAGCTTTTGCCGTTTGTGTTCAGACTTGTGAAAAGAATTCCTGCAACAAAACGGTTTTAAGTAAAAACTTAATAGGGCCCGCGGAAAAAATCCAGTAACGGACTACTAGAACCATGAAGTTTGCAATAAACTGCCATAGATGACAAAAATAATGAACAATATACGAGTAAGCGATGACCATTTCCGACTATGCTTTACTGAAGTCCCCAGGAAGGGGTCGAATTCAATGATTTCCCAAACATAACGTCATCTACTTATGGAGAGATACATACAAAAAGGAGTCAACAGGTCCTATTTCCTCTACCAGACAGGCGGGCGAGTAAAGATGGTAAATTAACGCAGAAATACAAATAAAAACAAACCTGATGATATCCTCAACATCTCCATCATTCGAGTCCACGTCATCCACCCGTTCCGGCGCGTGTCCGTCGCTAACATCGACCGACATTTCCACGTCCGACACGTCATTCTGCGACACCGAGCTCTGCTCATCATTGGTTGAGTTACTATTCATCGTATTATCGTCTTCGTTGACTGTGGAGCTTTCGCTCTCGCTGTCAGAGTCTTGTAGATCTCCCATGTTGCTGGGTTTGCCCTTCTTAGGGGCCGTGAGCCAGGGGTCGGGGTCGGATTTGCGTTTTTTGGACTTCCGCTCGTCGATTTTGTCGTCCTGACACATGAGGGAGAGGTGGTGTTGCTGTTCCGAGAGATAAGTACCTGGAAAAGAATAGTATCGTGAGATTGTGACGTTAACAGTTCTCTTAATAGTGATTTTGATGATGTTCAAAACAGCTACTTTTTAGAAAGTGTCAAAACGGCTTTAAGTGTTGACTGTGACGTCACTAATCTATTCGCAACTATAATTTTGTATGCTTTTTGCTAATCTTAAATCATAAGCAAAAAGAGATTCCAGTTTTGATATTTTTGTTTATTTAGAGGGACTATCATATTGTCAAACCGTTTGGTATCTAGAAACGTATTTCTACCAGCGCATCTGTATGGTGCGCGCTTGACCGACTGTGCAGATTCCGCGCAGGTACCTACCTCCTTGGTGCGGGTGACTGACGCTGGTCGGGTAGAGCCGCGCGCCTGGTTCACGCTTGACCGTTTCACCCCCGGGGTCGAGACCCCCCAGGCCGCAGCTAAAATTTGACTCCAACGCAGAGTAGCCGCCATTCATGTGCTTCGTCGCAGCTTCACGCTCCCAGATTTTTGTTAGTGACCTGTTGAGGATAATTAAATGATTTTTCTCAAAAATGTCTGGAAATGTTGACATTACTATCTACATATTGAAACGCGAAGGACATAGTTTACTGACAGATCTCAAATTAAAAAAAAAACATTGCGTGCTCGCTACACAAGCCCGCAATGTTGCATACAAATTCCATTACTATCTAGCTTGTAACTTTTTAAAAATTGAAAAAGCCCATATTAATAGTTGATCGCTGGCTATAGCTAATCGCTTCCTCGCCGGTAGTAGGACAAGTGCCTAAGCTAAGCTGGCAAAAGGCACACTATAATTTAGGATTTTTCGTTTTTGTCAGCATTATACAACTTTAATTAAACTATTTGAAATATTCTATAATTTAAATAAAATACGTCTCAAAGATTTTCAGAGTATTCAATTTTACCTCAATGTGATAGGTATAGAGTGGCTCTTCTGCAACACTCTACTGATGTAATCATCGACATGGGTGCTTGAAGGTGTTCCAAGCGCGCACAGCGAGGCGCGCGGGGCCGACGCGTCGGCCAGGTCGAGCTCTACGGTGGCCAGCGCTTCCAGCAGCGGGTGCTCCAGAGACACGGACACGTGTTGCCATGACAACGCGCTCACTTCGAACATCACCACGTTCTCCAGGTCCACCGCTTGAAAGTAGAAATAATGGTGTAATTTGTGGAGTCACACCTCACACTTGCGATGTTTGTAACAAACGGTATTGACTGTTGTCAATCACGAAAAAATATGAAACATAGTTCCAGACCGGAAAAATGGCCTATTGGCCTAGGGGTAATAAACTGATTTAGGAATAGATTAATTTTTACAAGCTTCCGTTTTACTTTTTGGGTATTGTACGTAAGCTGTCTTATGAGTTTTATGATTATACAAACTACGGAGTAGGTAAAAAAGGGATGAAGAAGAGATTTTTATTTATTTATATAATTAAGTATTACAGAAATGACTATAACAAATAACCTTTGCAATACACAAAAAAATCTAATTTCCTTGTCTTCGTGTTAATATACGCTTTCCTTCTTGTTTAGTGTGGTCGGTTAAGTGTTAGTACATACCGTGCCGGGGCTGCGGGCGCACGCAGCTGGCGAGCAGCGCGTTGAAGAGCGCCTGCTGGCGGAGCGCCGCGAGCAGCGCGGGCACGTGCGCCGGGTGCGTGAAGGGGATGGAGCGCACCACGCGCCCCGACAGCGCGCCCGTGTCGCACAGGAAGTAGCACTGCGTTTGCTCCGGGAGGCTCTGAGGGCGTGGTTTTATTATAATGTTATTAACCTTCTATTGACCAAAAGCGGGAAATCACGTCATCGGAATTTTTTTCTAAGTTCTAAGTGCCTTTTATTTTTTTAATTGAAATCAAGTCTTCTCACCATAATTAGGTGAAAAAATGAATAGGGGTCAATTTGGCTGAAAAACCTCCGAATAATAAAAAAAAAATGTTGTATGAAGCATATATGAAAAAACGGAATATCTCAGAAAGTGCAACATTTCCCGTAATATCCTTCCGCACGAATTTAGTATCAATAATTTATGATTTTTCGGCATACTCAAAATTTCCCGTCCAGGAGCACTTTAAAAAAAAAGTTCTATGTGGGGAAACTAGGTTTTTAGTAGGTATTTAACTTTGCAAGACACGTTTAATCATGAAATAAAATTAAATAATGGCTTTAGATGCATTTGCAAAAATGAGTTCATGGGAATAATTACATATCTCACTAATTTTTGGCCCTTTATCTCCCTGCCACCTAATGAGCAAATTAAGTGCTCATTAAGTGTATGATTAAAGGTAAAAAATAACTAAATTACTCTTAATTATTCCTAATGAGTTGGCATTAAGTAAAAGTATAAATTAAATAATATCTTATTATCATTAACGATGATAATTACCCAGATTTCAATGGGTTCTCATTAGTAATTTGCAATAAATAGGTTGCAGTTTAATTTTACTGTTTATTCCTTCTGACACATCTCAACAGCTAACATCACTAACTGCAAGCAATGGAGGGTTTAACGACCAACTTAGATTTGTACGTGATTTTGAGAAATCAGGAGCCTTCGTTTAACCACGAAGCGTTGTTGGAAGAAGTGCTTAGTAAAATCAATCGACAACTATCTGAAGAAGACTATGATACCCTCAAGGAATTTTGCCGAAGATTTTCAAGAGCTGCTTCGGAAAGATGGCAGAAGTGCCGAAGAGATACGAAAAAGTTTAGAAGTACCTATGAAAATTGGCTTATGAAAAATGTTGACTGGCCAAGCTTCGTAGTTAGGCGAACCGATTCACCCACCCAAGAATCAGGTGATTTAAACGATGAAGAACCTTCGACCTCATCGGTTGGACCAGTGACTAAAACAAAACATAAGACATTCGAAGATCTGTGAACCAAACAGAAGAAACAAAGATTATTACAATCCGAAAACGTTTTAAGCAAGATGGCCGCGATGATATTGCGGCCGTAATTCAATATATGCTGAAAAACCCAGAAGCAGCATCTAAATTAAGAGAAGTGATCAATTCCGAACCGCAAAATTATTCGGTATTGGTTGCCGAAATAAGTGACGCAGAACAATAAACAATAAAGTTAAACAGCAACCTATTTATTTGCACATTACTAATGAAATCTGGATAATTATCATCCTTAATAAATAAATTGGAACATTTTTACTCGTTGAAGTTATTGTTAATTAGGCTTTTTTTATGACCTAAATATGTTTAAAAAATTTGAACTATTTGATACACTTTTAAATAAGCCGTAAACGCCGTTCGAAAAGGTTAACCTTGTTGGTCTATGTCATTTTAAAAGGTAAAACGAGTGTTTGGCTGTTTGGAGTTAGTTATCCTAGTCCAAACAAAAGTAAAAAACGCTGAATATAATGAAATGTCATAAATTTTTCGCGGCTGCTGCAGTTAGTTAATTTTTTTTTATTTGGGCTGAGTCTGGAACGCAGTGCTTTGCAGGCTGTTTTTACAACAGTAAGGTTAACATTTCCGAGCATGTGGGAGGAAAAACTTTACATATACCTCGACATTTTTATTAGTTAAAGACTACAGATGGATGCCAATGGCGCAGGGCCAGCCCCTGTGGTAAACCTTGAGGAGGCTTATGTCTAGCAGTGGACAGCTTTCGGCTAAAGGAATGATGAAGATGATGATGATCAGGGATCGTAAAATGCGAGCAAATCCATTGAAATGACGTATGACAAACAGTTAGGGTTGGCGATGGTTCTAAATTTATGAACTAAAATATTAGGTAATAAAATAATACAAATAAATATATTTTTATTGATGAAATTGAACACAATCCAAATGTCTATGGGTCTCAGATCCCACTTATCGTCAGGCGGCCTGAGTGCTCGCGTGCCTTCTCCTTGTCATAAAAAAACCGAAACTCAGTTTACTGGCCGGTATATTTTTTTATTACATTTACAATTTCAAATCAAATAATTCCCAATTTTGCACTTGGGATAGTAAGTAATAATTTTCGCAAGTACTATGGCGTGACAATGCCAACAATACAATCAGATTGACAATCATGACAAAATTATACTCGTAAATCAATATGTACTTATCAATTTTAATAAGTTTTAGTTTTAACATTATAGATAAACCATGAACCCTGATAGGGGCAATTTATTACCATAATGATAATTTCATAAGTAAGAACACATTCCTCCATAGATATTTAATTTATTCGATTATGTTATAAGTTACAACCCTAGCACTTCAATGAATTTTGCTCGCATTTTACGAACCCTGAGAGAGGTTTCGCACTAGGCCGATCCGAATCCGATCCGAACCCGTGAAAATACGGATCTAGACCGGATATATAAATAAATCGGATCACGGAAGCCGGATATAGTGCCTAAACTGCCATAGAAATAGTTCTACGACTACTCCGGACCGTATTTTCACCGTGCGAAACCACTATGATGATATAGATAAACATCCCCTTGTGAACCCTAATTTCAGAGCTAATATCACTTCCAACAGCCCAACCGATTTTTATAACACCGAAACTAACCCAGAAAACGCGCCAAAATCATCGGTTTCTCCACTTTTTCGACGCCACATACACACGATTTTCATGAAACCCAGCTAAGAATCATTCCGATTAAACTACAGTTTGGTCGTTTTAAGTGGGCCGATTTGACAGCTGTCAACGCTGTATAAAATATAACCTCAAACACATTTTGTACTGAGTTGACAGCTGTCAAATCGGCCCTCTTAGAACGACCAAACTGTAGCTTTCTTAGAACCCCAGTACTACTTGCTTCATAGGCAGTTACTACCGTTCGACAAGACTGGCTACGTGACGAAGTTTTCTTTATGGTATGGAGAAGGTGACCGAGCACACAGGCCACCTGATGGTAAGATTATAGTAAAACTACAATATTACTGCAATCCTAAATATGTGCTATATAAATGCGTTGCCAACCGTGAGGACCAAGATGAAATGCCTATTCTTTCACCGGTTGTCTAATCCCCGCTCCGGAACACACAATGCGAATGCTGCCCTCCTAAATAAAAAGGACGCATGCGTAATTTGTTAGTCAAAGTAAATTAAACCTTAATTATAATGAAATAAGGTCACTAATACATGCGTGGTTGTATGAGACATACGCCCTTTTTTCTAAGGAGGGCAGAATGCTGCTTGGCGGTAGGTTAAAAGTTGGTGGTAGCGATCCGGACGGACATTGCATAAGGTCCTACCACCACTAAACCTACACCCATGGCAACATTATGATAAAATAGTTTTTTTTAAATTATTTTCCATGTATATTGTTTAATTTAGATTTCTGTGTTGCCATTCTTTTACGAGTATTATGATGTTTAATTTTTTTTTTTGCTCATCTAATAAATGTTTCTATTTCTATTTTACCAAGGGCTTACCACAAACAATCCTTTGCTGAGGTTAAGCTCTATGTTCTTGCCGGGCGTGAGCTTGTTGTACGCTTGCTGAGCTACTAAACTAAGCATCGGCTTCGAATCGGCCCAGTCTCCCGCTATTTCAACCTGAAATAAATAAATAAGCTTCTGTCAAAAAAGCATTTACGAGACACGCTTTTGCTATCGACTGTAATTTTTGTAGTCATCATCTGCTTACAATACTCCATTTACTTTAACGACCTAGTATAGGCTTCTCTCACTCGCACAGTGTCATACAAATGACAAGGACGAAATAAAGAGGCAAGTAGCCAAGTGGGCGGCTACAAACGGTAATCTTGTTAGGACTCGTTTACAATGGTGTTTATAGTAGGATTTATTTAAAATGTCGGAATCCACTTGAGAGCTAATCTTTCAGACAATGGTATTGTTTCTATTGTAAACTCCAACCGCAAATGATCAGTGCAAAATGTAACGAAATAAATAAATAAATCATTCATTTGAATAGCGACTTTGTAGACTTCATAGTATATTTAAAGGGTTCCCTCTATGTGGCATAAAATTTATTGTCCGAAACTGTTTTTAACCGACTTCAAAAAAAGGAGGAGGTTCTCAATTCGTCGGGATATTTTTTTTTTTTTTTTTTTTATGTATGTTCCCCGATTACTCGAAGACCACTGGACCGATTTGAAAAATTTTTTCGTTGTTCGAATAGGTATACTTTCTAGTTGGTCCCATTGTCACCACGTCAGGATCTGATGATGGGATCATGGAGAAATCAAGAGAACTCCTCAAATATTATAGGCACACCTATAGCGATTTTGGTATTTTTCACTGTAACTCATGCATTTGCTTTTGAAAAGTACTATATGGTGAAGTGGAACTGATGATGAAGACCACAGATGGCCACCGGAACTCCTTAACGGTACCTATTTCAAGGGTGGCGATAAGATATTTCGATAAAGGAAGTTGAGCGACTATGACGAAGCACATTTAGGTTTAAATATGACTATGACATTCCCGCGGCGTTGTCTGCGGCGAGCTTCAAATGTTCTATGGTTTCTTATTAATATTTAGAAGTGGAGCTACGTAACAGCATAAATAGGATCACTAAAAAGTATAAAATAAAATAAATGTTTAAAAAAACAAAAAACCGCCTTCAAAAAGCAAAAAATAACTTCTTTAAAATGGTAGGTAAATAGGTCAGTCCAACTGAAGTCGGCGTCCAACAATATTTTAACCAAAAGCAGACTTCAGTTGGACTGACCTATTTACCTACCATTTTAAAGAAGTTATTTTTTGCTTTTTGAAGGCGGTTTTTAGCATAACAGACTTGGCATAATCGGTTTTCGCCGTATGGTAATGTGGCAGAAACCTTATTTAGCATAATTTCTAACATCCCGAAAATGAGTTAGTCCGAAACTTTTTACGCCGAATGTATAGTTACGCCGAATTTTGTTTTAGCATAATTTTTCTCCAAATTAAACGGGCATTTTTTTTTTAAACGTTTTGTGTAATCCTGGTAGAATAGAGTAGGTTAGGTTAGGTTTATTTCTTAAATTTTCAAAAAAGTCAAAGGTATCAGTAGAATAACAATTATGCGAAATTAGTATTCTGCTTGTAGTACTGTTAGGCGATGGGCTTGCACCCTGTCACTAATACGCTGGTAAACATTTTAGCCTAATTGTGCAAATTGTGGTTATAGAATTATCAACAAGTTTTTAGAGATGTTTGTAATTCTGTAGCTCTGCCTACCCCACTCTGGGAACGAAGGCGTGAGATTATGTATGTATGTGGTATTCTGCGAAATCATACATTCGGACAATTTATGTATTCGGACTAACGAAATTCTGCGTAATCAAACTGTGCGAATGTAGATTCTGCGACACCAGATTATAATCTGGATTATGCGTAAAACCTAATATGGCTATATAGATTATGCCACAAAGAATTATTACTTACAAAATTATGCCACAACAGGGTGAACCATATTTAAATCCATTGATGGATCCCAGCGTCTTAAAAAGTGTAAATGACTCCAAATGGATTTAAGTGTACTTTAAAGCCCACTCGACTCCATTAATGGATTTTAATGCACAAAAAGTCCACTTGACCCCATTAATGGGTTCTGTCAATGGATCCTAGTGGACGGAGGGTACTAAAGCTATAGTCGACTTACTTCAGTGGTCGCGTGAATGAGCTTGGCCAAACCAGCGCACAGAGGCATGGGCTGCGAGAGCCGGAGCGTAAAGCTTGCTGGCAGCATTGCGCTGTTTTGTGGCACTAGCACGGCGTACACAGGGCCATTTGTGCTGTAAAAAGAATATAGGTACAGTTAAAGACTTAAATTTATGACCCACTCATTATGTCCAAAGTCAATCTGACTTTCTACAACAATAAGGTTGAGTTTCAAGTGACAAAAATGACTTGGTATCTCTAATGACTAGGGTTAGGATTTTGGTGGCATATCGTAGTTCTAGAATCCATAGAGTCACTATTTTCAAATTATTATAATACATGGTCATAATTTCAAAATGAACTAATTACATTTTTAGTTTTTTTTTTAAATGAATAAATGAATTTACAAATATTAAAATACTGGAGGTCAAAATCAAAGTCGTATGTATTATGATAAATAGGAAATAGCGACTCTATGGATTCTAGAACCACGATTTGCCACCAAAAGTCCTAACTCTACTAATGACATTGACGACTTCAAGCATTTTTTATGAAATGGGTCACAAATTAACGTTCGTCACCATACATTTATTTGATTTATTCTCATTTTATACACTTTCGCAGAAACTCGACGGAGCTCTGCTACCGCAGAGCTCCTATTTCTGGGTAGTTTGGCCCTCCGGGCCAGCTGAAGAACTAACATAACCTAAACCTACCTCATATTTATGGCACTAAAGGGTGCCTTGGCTATGGAATTGAAATTTTTCATTAGTATAAAAAATGCGAAAGTGTACAAAATGAGAATAAACCATTTATTTCATGCCAGCATTAACTTTTTTATTTTTTATTTTTATGGCATGGGGAAGGCGAACGAGCACCTGATGGTAAGTGGGATCTGTGACCCATAGACATTTGCATTACCAAACTACAATGTAAAGTCTGCAATGCTAAGACGGTAAATGCGTTGCCAACACTGAGGACTACGGTCGAATCTATGCTAGTTATTTCACCGGTTGTCTTATCCCCACGCCGGAACACAACAATGCGAACATTGCTGCCTGTCGGTAGGTTAAAGAAGGCGGTAGGGTGACGGCACCAATGATGGACACTTTTAGCTGACAGGCACCAGTAATGGACACTTCACTCTTAATTCAAATGTCATACGGTCCTAAATTGATTGTTGCAAAAAAAAAATAACCCTTATCTTCTGTAAAATAAGAATCAAGTGTCCATTATTGGTGCCTTGTCCATTACTGGTTACATCACCCTAGTAAAAAAAAATGATATCAGGCGCCTTACTCAAATTGTCAAATATTTAACCTTACTAGGTGTCGAACCCAGGACTGGTCACTCACTGAAAACTATCGTACCCGTGTCTTGACAAATCATGGCTTGTAACAACTTGTATTTTGACATAAGTAAGCTTATTCTCATTCTCAGGCATGAGGGCCCTGCCAAGATGCATTACGCTAACTAGCGTTTCTATTCGTTTCGTTTTTAAACCAATCCCGACACTGGTAGATCACGTGACTTGTCGTATCACGACATCTACCAGTGACGCGATTGGATTAAAAACGAAACGAATAGAAACGCTAGTTAGCGTAGTGCATCTTGGCAGGGCGACCTAATCGTATTGCGATCTAGGCACAAAGCGATGTAGTCAGATCGATATGTGGTACCAAAACGATCTACGGGCCTAGTATGGTTGAGTTTATCGCGTGAAAAAAAGTTTATAAAGCATGCGTCACTTTCGTACTAATATAGGTGTCAGAAAGTGACGGATATATTATCCAATTTTTTTCACGCGATAAACGCAGCCATATTAGACCCCCTGGTCGTATTTGCTACCTAGTCCAAATGAGATGTGGACCTAAAGCTTTTGTACCATAAAAATAAATCTTACCTTTTTCCACCCCTTTGTGCATTCGAAATTATAGGCGCCAGTTGTAATTTGTTAGCGGTGGAGCTTTCCAGAAGCACAGTAGCAGAAAGGCCAATCGGTGTATAGGCCGGCGCGACCAAATTAGCAAGGCTGTTTGAGCCCGAGGGCTTCCCTAGAGTGAGCAGCTCAACGGTTAGTGGCTGGATTCCCTTATCTTTGTCCAATAGCTCGTAAGGTGAGACAAAGTAAGTTAACCGCATAGCATGGCCTGTAAATATAATTGTTCTATATATTAAATACTTATAAGCTGTGGAAGTGTAATGGTTTTAACACGTGCCTCTTAAGCAAACTGTTGAAAGTTGGAATTCGGCTTGCTTCATTAAGGTTTTCCGAGGAATTGACAACATTTATATATTTTTCACAGGTTATCGCTCTTCCCTCGGGAACTGTGCAATTTTCCGGGATAAAAAATACCTTATGTCCTTCCTCGGGAATCAAGCCATCTCTACACCAAATTACATCGAAATCGGTTCAGCGGTTTGGCCGTGAAAGCGAAACAAACAGACGTTACTTTCACATTTATAATATTCTTATGGGAATGCTCTAAATCAAGAAACCATTTATAGCAAAATGTTCATAGAAAGCAAGATTTTTTCCTTATATAACGAAACATAACAGCAAAATAGAAAAACTAAAGTTGAAGCCATTATGCTGATTAACTGATTATACATCTGCCCTCATAAGCCAAAAGGCAATGTCTCAAAGTCAATAGCCCAAGCAGATACAACCCTCTACCGTTAGTAATAAGGTTGCATTTGCTATGTGAGTTTTAGCAGAGATATCGCAATTTGTCTTAGCAGGACAGACATCCGTTCCAAATGTCGATATTGCAACGCGAGAGTCTACTTTAGAACAAGTTTCGTCTAAATGACGAAATTATTCACATGCTCCCATATACCTACTACTTATATGTAACTTTTAAAATGGGTTAATTGCAATTTCATTAAACCTCCATTACAAAAAAAACATACCTGATGATCACACTATTCGTAAAACTAGCCTGCCACATGTGGTTGCAATTTAATTCATAATTTTATCTTATCATAATTTTCATTATTTTATTATGCACTGTACACACCTCCCCGACGCTTCTGCAGGAATCCTATAGGGCTCTTAAGAACCTGGGCCCAGGGGTCCTTAATAACGCTCTGCATTTGTCTCATTGTAGACATATCCTCTTCCAAGCTCTGCAGCGCACTAAACGCTTTACACTTCACCTAAAATCATAATACAATACGATAACAAACAATGCTGTAACCCTGTATTTAACTATATCTACGGTTACTTCGCAGTTTCATTCAAGACCTCCGGTCAGTTGAATTGAATTAACTTCATCAATTAACGCATTTGCCGCAGTCTCTTTGTCGGGTCTATCCGTAGATGTTACGTCTTTTGTTTTGATCGTAGCTCGTGTACTGTGAAAACACACATACATGTTCAAGGCAGTGGGTGAAAGTGAATAAAAGGTATGCGTTGGTGGCAGTAAATGCGTTAACATCTTGCAGGTGACGAGGTCCTTACTGCAAGTTTTACTTAGAACTTATTATACCAGTTGTTCCGAAACACTGATGGTGCTAAAAAAGCCTGGGGTTGGGATCTACTTAAATGCACACACTTTCTTTTCAGCATTCAGTTGGTACACAGCAGTGAGGCCCTCTAGTTGAGCTGTGAAGTCAGCAAAGTCACCTCTTGCTATGCAATGCACCAATTCTTCACAGCTTTGTTGCTCAATCTGAAAGTGAAAGGGTATTTGGTAAGTTCGTATGAACGTAATAGGTTTTTATGCAACACAGATGTTTCTTTTTATATCAGTTTAGAGGCCTTTACACATAATAAATATTATTCATTCATTCATTCACAATACACATAAATATAGGTACATAATTTCAGGGAGCCGAGACCCGAGATATTAAAGTATGGCCCAGGTATCAATATTTGAACACATTTCAATGTTTATTATTAATATATCTATCATAATCTATCTATCAATGAGTAGGGAAGAATGGTGAAAAGAGAGGAGGCCTTTGTCTTGCAGTGTGCCACTAACACAGGCTAAAACCAACTATCATAATCTACCACTTGTTTGAATGACCGCTCGCTTAAAAAAACTACTACACTTTTACAAATGACCACACCTTTACCAAAATCCAATGTCTTTAACTTTAAGCACACTACTAAATGTTTACGATTAAAAAAAGTCTTATATGTTGTGTATTAATTTTCAACACAATTACCATAACTATAAAATAATTAAGAAGTCCTGATTTATAGGTACTAACAGTACTAACAGTAGGTATAAGTAAGTGTGTAAACTAACATCTATGGACCATAATACTGCCGTCCTACCAAAGAAAACGGTTAACTGTATAGTAATAGTATAAGCATTTTCAATTTAATGTGGTTACCGATAGAGTATAGAATTGTTCGACTACGAAATTGCAGTTATCCGCCTTCTTTGATAGCACGGCAGAATAGTTGTCTGATAATAAAAGCATTTATTTTTATTTTTTATTATTTTATTTAATAGCGACCCCTACTTTCAAAACTAATATCTCTTAAACCGCCTATCCAATCTTCATGAAACATAGCAATGAAACCATGTTGATTAAATTTAAATTGGCTTTCTTTAAAAAAAAAGCAGTTTATCCATTTAGGAGATACAGTGCACAGACAGACAGATATATAAATACAGGTAAAACCTTACAACACCACTCTTTTTTCGTTAGTTTAAACTTTAAACCTTAAATAGATAAAGAATAACAAGTCATGACATCAAACTAGGGTCACTGAATTAACACTTTCATTGCCGCCGACCCGCTAGGCAAGTCCATTTTGTATGAAAATCAGAGAGCTTGGCAATGAAAGTGTTAAGGAAGGAGGAAACAGTAGTCTAAGCATATTGGATCTTTAAGATAAAATATATAACAGCTGTTTATATTCAACTCAGAGGCTTGGAACTGGTGTTTAACATAAAAACTTCTTCACCTACAAGGCTTATTATGTCTTTTACTCACTAGGTATTTTGCTATGATCTTATTAATATATACTTTTTCTCATACCTTTCCCTCATGGTGAATCTTGACGTCTTTAACTGAGCCAGAGGACTCCACAATTATTTCCAAATAGAACATATCCGATGATATAAATAGGTTAACCCCAGATGTGCCCACAACAAACTTAAGTCTGAAATTGAAATGTCTCCATGTTAGTTTATATATTTTTACACTGGCACCAAAAGATTTAAAGTTTATATGTAGTTAGAGGTACAACTAACCCTAGTTGCCTAGACAGGCATTCCAGCCTCTCAATGAGGCTTTGTAGAGAGCTAATTTTGATGCAGTGTTGCAGGCTGTCCAGGCATTTTTGAAGAATCATGCGGTCTTGACTGTCAACAGCCCACCGCTTGTCCTACAAAGTTTAAATCAATTAAACGAATCCACACGTTAATTTAGACACGCTTCTTATAATATACACTCACCAACAAAGCCATGCGTACGGCTTTGGACGTCTCAGATAAGTTTTTGTACTGTGATGTTTTTGATCTAAGTTTCTCCATAAGAATTTCCTTTTGAAGCTCCTTGGACTTATCGATGAGCCCGTTAACAGGCGCCATGATTTGGGGTTTGATATCCGTCATTTTGTTGATTTTAATATGATCAAATTTTCACGTTATCTAACAAAAATACATAAAACTACTGTTGAAAACAACTTGACATACAATGGAACATCTGATACTTGTATGTTTTGGTTATTATTTTGAACTTCGTTTCAGAAACATTAGTGAGTTAAACGTCGGTGGATATTACAGTGATCATATTACACTTAGATTAGACTTAATATTATTTAATTTAGTTAAATATAATTAAAATAGGTTTCACTTTAGGCGACTTGTCTGTCATTTTCATGCGATGCCATTTGCTATAAGCAGTGTAAATAAGGAAGCATTGTTTATTAACTTTTAACGCTGGCTGGCGCTAGTGAACGGTCGAATATACGTATAAGTAAAAGAGATAAAACTATACACTGATGGGACGCTCTTTGACAATGATAGGATGTTGGATTACCTTTATCTGAGGAGTTTTTCATTTTAACCTTAACCACAAGCATGTTTATAAAACTTCCAATAACATTTTGACAATTTTCCCGCGACTTTGTCCGCGTTTGTCTATCTGAAAGACTTTTGTCTTATTTTTGGGATTTCAACATAATAATTGTTGGCCGGCTCGACTAATAAAAGTGGACAAATCACCATTTGAAGTGAAAATGGCAACATGATCCAAAAAAAATAAAACCTTTTTGTTTATAGGTTATGATAAGTGCAACTTGAAAATATTGTAGTATCACGTGTCACCTGAGGCCCGTTTCAAGAAGCTACAAGTTACAAATTACAAGCGGAACTCTCTTTCACGCAAAAGGAGTTATAAAGAGACTTCCGCTTGTAATTTATAACTTGTAGCTTCGTGAAACGGGCCCCTGGGGCATGTTTTATAAAGCTACAAGTAACAATTTTACAGATCTAAACTGGCAACACTGCTCAAATGGCTGGTCATTGGTCGAGGTTGTGTCAAATGGAAACTTGTAACCCGTAAATTGTAATTTGCAGCTTTATAAAACGGGCCCCTGTCGTTTCGCCAAGCTATTTGGTTGGTTCTATTTTTACCTTAATCACATGACGTGTTTGTCGCGAATGTAAAAGTTATTTATACAAATTGAAGATAAATCTCAAAAATTTAACTTGATTCTGACAAGCGTTTTTAAGTTTAATATTTCGTAAACGGATCCCTTAATCGAAAAATTGTTTTCACAAACCAGCAATATTTTTGAAAGACCTATCCAACGACACTCCACACTAAGGGGTAATCGAGAAAAAAAATACACCCACACGTTAAGTGTAGGTAGGGGAGGTACATTAAAAAAATAAATCAATGTTTTATTTTACCACTTTGTTGGCGAGACTAATATATACGAGGGGCGGCTGATAAGTAATCTCCTTGGTCAGAAATATATACAAAAATAATGCTGGCTGGTATGGATTTATATTCGTTTGTTATTCTATTTTCAAAATGTATTACATTCATTTGTTTATTGCATCACGTTTATTTGTCTCCTACAATTGTTTCAAACATGTCGGTAGAAAAAGTGAAAATGGATAAAATCGAGCAGCGTGCGGTGATTAAGTTTTTGACTAAAGAAGGGAATACGCCTTCGGAGATCAGACAGCGTATGTTACGTGTGTTTGGCAGTTTGTGTTCTTCCGAATTTGTTATAAAGTTTTGGTCAAAGCAGTTTAAGTTAGGTCGTGAGAGTCTGGAAGATGATCCTCGTAGCGGAAGACCAGTTTCGGCCGTCACCGATGAAAATGTAGCCAGGGTGAAAAAAATTATATTAGAGGACCGACGAGTGAAGCAGTGGGAGATAGCTAGAGATGTGGGCGTCAGTAAAGAGCGAGTCAATGAAATAATTCATGAGCATTTGAACATGTCCAAGGTTAGTGCACGTTGGGTCCCCAGAATGTTGACTGCATTTGACATGGAGAGGCGTGTCAAATGTTGCGAAGAGTTTTTGGAGATGAGTCGAGGGAAAGAGGAAGAAATAATTTCTAGAATTGTAACATGTGATGAGACTTGGATTCGACAATGGGACCCGGAAAGTAAGCAAGAGTCGTTACAGTGGAAATTTAAGGATGAGAAGCCGCCTCGGAAATTCAAGGTCTGTCCATCGGCAGGTAAACTTATGGCTACAATCTTTTGGGACACAGAAGGGATTTTGCTCATAGATTATTTACCGAAGAAAACTACAATGAATGCTGATTATTACTCAAACTTACTATACCAACTAAGAGAGACAATAAAAGAAAAACGGCGAGGTAAACTAAACAAAGGTATTCTGATTTTGCACGATAACGCACCAGTGCATACCGCCCGCACAACGAAGCTAGCAATTAAAGACAATGGCTTCGAAACCATTGACCACCCCCCTTATAGTCCAGATTTAGCCCCCTGTGACTATTTTCTGTTTAGACTTCTCAAGAAAGACCTCAGGGGACGAAGGTTTATGACCGATGACGAAATGAAGGCTGCGGTTACTGACTTTTTTGACGAAAAACCGAAAGATTTTTTTTTTAATGGTTTAAATTCAATATTTGAAAAATTTAATAAGTGCATTTTACTAGCAGGGGACTATATAGAAAAATAAAAAAAAATTAGCCACGACAGTCTTTTGTTTCATTGTTAGGTAGATTACTTTTCAGCCGCCCCTCGTATATTCATGCCAAATTACAGCTTTCTAGTACTAAGAGTCTCTAGGCTGCGAACGGACGGACATGGCAAAACTATAAGGTTCGTAGTTTGACAACGGAACCCTAAAAAGTGACAGCAGTTACTTTAATCAAGCATTAAATTTAATTGACGTCTCTGAGTGCGGCGGTTAGGATTTTTTAAAATATTTTTACTACAGAGATGAGATGGCAATTCTCGGGTCGTTCGAGATGCATCTGTATCGTAAATCTGCATGGAATGACAGCGTCACTTCTATTGAACCTCTAAATTCATCTCGATCGCGACCGAGAATCGCCTCACAGCACTGCGGCTCTATTCAAGACGGTAAAAACAATATCGTATTTGATCTGTTATCGATAAAGGGCGGACAATGGATGCAATATGGTGACGAAAGCATAAGATGGATAAGATTTTTATTAAATTTCGAGTAATATTTATGTTATCGAGTAATAGTTTTTGTTATAAATATAATCAGTAAGTATAAAATATGACTATCCTCCATAGAACATAATTAGGATATTAAGAAATTGCTGCCCACTTGTAAATTATCTCCTCTTGAGAGTCTTAAGACAATTAAGTGTTTATATCTATTACGTCTTAGACTTGTAAATCACATTGACGTTTTCACTTGGGACTTTATGTGCGTTTCCTTCAATATTTATATTTAAAATAGTTATGGCAAATGCAATCACAATTCGTAAATGGATACCTACTTGATAAACCGCATCTAATTTACGATACATCTAAAGGCTCGATTTTTTACTACAACAATAAAATTATATAACTATTTTGCAATTATGTTTTCTTCTTTAAACCAATTATAGTCATATCCATATTACGTATATCGTTTGACATGATTTTGACGTATATTGCATCCGTCGTCCGCCCATTGGTTATCGAATTGTCAAAGTTTTGATAGCTCTTATTTTCTTGACAGTAATGGCGGCTGACGTCATAACAATACCATAACAGTAAAACTACGATATCGTTTATACCGCCTAGGATAGAGGCGCTGCGCCTCTATTCAACACGGTAAAAACAATATCGCATTTGATCTGTTATCGTATTGTCAACGTTTTGATAGCTCTTATTTTCTTGACAGTAATGGCGGTTGACGTCATAACAATAACATAACAGGCAAACTACGATATTGTTTTTACCGCCTAGAATAGAGGCGCAGGTCGTCAGCAGGACCTACCTAGTTTTTTTTCAAATACTTTTCTTCCATACGGTTGACATGCATCAAGTTCAACCCGCATCTAAACTATACAATCGTCTACTTTCAGAGTAGTAATGATATAAGAAAAACACATTTTCGCATTTAGAATATTAGTTATTAAAGCTAAGGATAAGAAGACAGCTCAGTATGCAAGTTTTGTCAGAGTTCAACTTTGAATGTTAAACTAAAAGCAAGCTTATGCAAGTTAAATAACTTGAACTAAAACTTGTCCTTATGCTGTGCAGTGCACAGTGCATGTTTTATTTCTAAAGGAGAGTTTGGCAAACAACTTTGTCACGAAATAAAAACTGTGTGAGTTAAGTTAGTTTGCGATGCTTTCCTGATGTGATCTCTTTGAATACGTGAATTTTTTGCTTTCGCTTCAGATGTAGTGAATAAACATGCACCATCGTTTATGACCGGAAAAGTTCGTTTTTATCTTACTTTCTATAAGCTCATTTTGTAAGCAGGACGAATCGGTACGAACTTTTTCGACAAAATTCGAGGTACTTACACACATAGTGTAGGACCCTTCTTAGTATGTCACAGTCAACATACCATAATGTTCACTTTTTATGTTGGGAATGTGTTTTGTGTGTGTATTTTTTTGATGATTCAAAATCAAAAAGGGTTTGATATCCCGACTTTTTTATTTTTGCCAAATTAAGGGTTAATAAATATAGCTAATTTAGTAAGCAGGACGAATCTTACGTACTTTTTCGACAAATTTCATAAATTGTAGCCTGACGGCCTATCCTTATTCCACAGGGTAAAAACCATATTGCCTTTGACTCGTCATTACTATAGTTTCTCGATCATGAACGTTTTCCTTCCATCGAGTAAGTAACGTTAACGTATAGCCATCGAGAAAAATCGTAGGTACAGTCGAGTTTACAATTATGTGTACACTTTAGTACCTACCTTGTCTATTTAATGTCATGTTTAAACTGCCATGTATGAATTGTCACAACGATTAAAGTGACAAGGTACTAAAGTGTATACATATTTATGAACTCGACTACTGTACCTATAGCAATAGGGTCTGTTTTAGGGCTCGTGCTACGGACGGCATAGCTTTAGCACATCTCGATTGGACTAGGCAACAAATACTACCACATCGATTTGCGGCTACATCTCGATCTGACTAAGGTCTGTTCATTCTTTCTTGTCTTATATAGTCAACAACTTTCTAACCTCAAAATGATTTTTTTTTGTCTAAAACAGCTATTTTAAACAAAATAAAGCAATCACAGACAATACGTTGGCCAAGCGATGTCCAAAATGTTTACTCAGTTTACTGTATTTACGATTAAAGAGCTGTTTTAGCCAAAAAAGGTTCATTTTGAGGTTAGAAAGTTGTTTACTATATAAGACAAGTAAGAATGAACAGAACTTACATCGCTTAGTGCCTAGATCGCTTAGCGATTAAATCCCATAAAGTCTGAGTCGCTAAATTACCACATTTTTTTCATTTTATGCCTGCCTTAGCAATGTCGACGGAGCCCCGCATGGCTGCGGGCTGAAGTTTGCTATCGAACCTAACCTACCTAGTAATACCGTAAAGACTTTTTGACAAGTATTGCGATTTAGGCACAAAACGATGAAGTCAGATCGAGATGTAGTCGTAAAGATAGTCGTATTTGCTACCTAGTCCTAACCCAACGAGATGTGGTTTGGACCTAAAGCTTCTATCCTCTACGATTAAATTCCGTCAAAGTAAAGGTACAGTCGGACATCCACCCTACGGTTGAAGTTCGTTTGCACGTCATGATACAACAAGTTTGATTTTCCCTTGCAATAATATTATGACAGTGACGAGTGTCAACCTTAGCGATAATTAGATCTCACAGATACTTTTGTCAAAACTGGTATAGAACACTTTCTTGGCCGACCGTACCTAGATTTTCGAATATTAAAGGCGATTCGAAAATGCGTCCTATCATTGAAATATTCGTACTCGATCTACTCCAGAGGGCTCAGACAAGATGCACTACGCTAACGTTTCTATTCGATTCGTTTTTAAACCAATCGCGTCACTGGAAGATGACGTGATACGAAAAGTCACGTGGTCTACCAGTGACGCGATTGGTTTAAAAACGAATCGAATAGAAACGTTAGTTAGCGTAGTGCATCTTGTCTGAGCCCTCTGAGTTCGTGTACCTACTAGATATATTATTGAACCGTTACGTCTCTCATATTGTTTACATCTTCATAGGAGGCTTGTTATAACTCACTTTATTGGACGATTGCGCGTCGGAAACGACCGCGGTCGTTACAAATTCAATACAAGCTTTTATGCCTCGTGAAATACTCGTTTTTTGTCGCACTGAGCTTTATTTCAATCTATTAGTACACGAAATACATGATTTATTTAGTTTTTATGGTGGTGGCTACAGACATTGCTTTGTTGAATGTTATCAGGCTTTTTACGGGTGAGTTGTATCTTTACAGTTTTCTTTTGCGTTTTGTATTGAAAGATAGCTAGACTATTTAGAAACTTTATGAATGGCTGACCTTGTATTTGATGATTGAAAAATGACCTTCTCTGAAAAGGTATTTTCGAAAACGCTACTCGCCATATACTCGAGCTACTGACGCGTGTAAAAGAGTCCAAGGAGACTACACCACTGACGGTAGCAATTTTCGAAATCTTACAAAATATAAGGAATTGACATATAAGCGGATCGTCAGCTTATGTCAATCCTATACTTTTTATCAGCATTCGAAAATCGCTAACGATATCGTAATGCAGCTTGTGTAGACTGCCTGATGTGGCCAATTAAGAAAAAAACATTTAAATCAATTCCAGAACGTATTACACTCTTTTTTTCGAAAAAAGAAAACATAGTTATTGTGGAAGCTAAGTTTTTCGAAAACGTGTTGTTAGTTCATAATACGGCTTGCTCTCATAACGAACTCAGCGAATTTCGTCAATATAAACTGTTTCCAAATTTATTTTACGTATTCAACATGCTGTCTGCGGGATCTCCGACTCGACTCGAGTTAACAAAGGGTCTGTCGGGTAGGCTGAGGGCCAACTGTAACTAATCTTTCGTCGTTGGGTATTTCGGTGACCAGGGGCCGGTTCTCGCAAATCACTAGACTAATAATGTTAGTTCACACAATACAATTTCTACAAGGCCAATAGTGAAATATATCGCACGGATTAATTATTATTAGTCTACTTAGGCCCTGTGGTTTGATCAGTAGTTAACTCACCTAATTGTTAAAATTCGAAAAAATAATAAAAAAATTGACACATTTCCTTGAGTTTTAACCATTAATAACGTTTTTTAACAATTCGTTTGTTTAACTACTGATCAAACAACACGCCATTAGTGACTTTCGAGAAATCGGCCCAAGTACCCCTACCATGAGTTACAATTACTGTAGTCGCTGGCGAGTCGAATGCTCTGTCCCTCGCACTCTATAAGAATACAGCGAGGTCTGCGAGGGACAGCTTCGACTCGCTAGCGAGAGTTGCGAGTACGTTAATTGTAACTCATGGTAAGGGTACAGATAATGCCATAGAGTTTACTTAGTGAATTCTGTTTGTGCATTATTTTTTACAATACTGTGTTGATGTCATCGTGGTAATAGTAACATAATGTAATTAATGACTTATATACAACGTGACTGTGACTTTGCTTCTCTTTCAGACTTAGAGCCGATATCTCATAATCGATCTTTCCGCTTTTCATGAAACCTAACTAAGAACCACCTTGATAAAACTAGTTTATCCAGCCCATCAGTTTGTTACAGACAGACACATAGACACACGAATACACAGACACACACATTAAAATTATAACACCCCTCCCTTTTGCGTCGAGTGCTAAAATTGACTTCTAAAATCTTTTTCATTAAAGTATCAGTTATATTTTTTAGAGTAAATACCTACTGGTAAACCTTTACAAATAGTTTCTCGCATGAATAATTATTGCATTTTTTAAATTAAAACATTGCTGTCAATCTATCATCTTAGTATCGTCATTAAGAAATGAACACATCACAATTGGTCCTTTGTGGTACTCGTAACTTATTAATTTGTGTGTTTCATAATTACGCTCTTCCTGTTCGACGACGTAGGGTAGCAGACGTTCCGCTCTCAGGCTAATACAGTAAGTGAGTCAAACGATACCTAACCAATTCAATTACCCTTACGAGTATACTCGTCCGAGCATACGTCCCAAGAGGACCTTTAAAAAATACTGATGAACGTTTCGTTTTCGATTCTCCATAAATTCATGCCAAGATGCATTGCGCTAAATAACGTTTCTATTCGTTTCGTTTAATTAAACCAATCGCGTCACTGGTAGATCACGTGACTTTTCGTATCACATCCTCTACCAGTGACGCGATTGGTTTAAAAACGAATCGAAATATCGAATAGAAACGCCAGTTAGCGTAATGTATATTGGCAGGGCCCTCAGGTATGCACTTACCTTATCTGACAATGAGTCAATAATGAGTTTAAATAAAATTGATGCTTTTTAATGCCTATCTCTAATAACAGCGACTTTCTCGGGTGTTTTGGAAATATTTTTTGAAATATTAAGTTTACTAATTTTACATACTGTTTAACTAATTTACAATATTTACAATGCAATGTACCTACTGTCAAGATAGTAAAATTTAGCCGCAAGTTTTAACTGTTTTTGGACCAGTATCAATTACTGTTTCGATCGTTAGGATCTTATAGTATGGTGCAAAGTTCTTTTTTTAGTGTGTAAGGTACTACGTAATACGTAGTAGCGTAGTATATATTACGTAAAACGTAACGTACGTTATGTAAGGACACGTAATAACAGCGCGCGGGTGAAGGAAAGTGCAGTAGTGCATGCAACCTGGAACACTGTCCGATGCACCGCGGGCGAAATGGGTTTGTAGCCCAAATACATGGGAGAACTAGAAGAGGCTTACAATATATTGAATAAATAAAATAAATATCAGGGAACAATGTCACACAAATTGATTGAATTGATTGATTGAATTGCTCTAGAACTGAAGTTAAAGTAAGACAGCAGTCAATTTCGTTCGTTGATTTGGTCCCGATAAGCAGAAGACTAAGCTAAATATACCTACAGGGTGGAGAAAACGAGCGCCACATGGACGGCAACTACCCTAAATCACCCTAAATATTGGAAATAGCAAGTTCTATGCAAAGGAAAATTACTCTTATTTTTGAAAAAAATAACTGCGTAATGGGATTTTTGAGAAAAAAAATTCTTTTCCACCAGGAATCGAACTGGCCAAATATGACAAAACAATAAAGTCGTGTTTTATGATACAGATCGCGAGGGTTATTGATAGTGATCATTTATGTCTATTATATAATATGTACACCTTTAAATTAAATAAAGACAGTAAAAACCCTTCTTTATTATTTTGTCATATTCGACCAGTTTGATTCCCAGTTAAGGCACGCAAATTTTCCAAAATCCATAAACGCGGTTATAATTATTTTCAAAAATAAAAATAAGTCTCCTTTGCGTAGATTTAGCTATTGCCAATATTTAAGGTAAGGGTCCATGTGGCGTTCGTTTTTTCCACCCAGTATAGTACAACCTGTAACATAAGCCTGTTGTATCTAAAATAAATAGGTATATTTTAATAGAAATTTGTTTACCCCTAAAGAGCCGTTCTGTTTCCATTAGTCGCTTGTTCCGAAGCATAGAAGCCTGCGAGTGACACGTTTAAAAATGCATCTTTTTGCTTTGTAAGGGTCCATGCGGCGTTCGTTTTTTCCACCCTGTACAGTACAACCTGTAACATAAGCCTGTTGTATCTAAAATAAATAGGTATATTTTAATAGAAATTTGTTTACCCCTAAAGAGCCGTTCTGTTTCCATTAGTTGCTTGTTCCGAAGCATAGAAGCCTGCGAGTGACACGTTTAAAAATGCATCTTTTTGCTTTGTAAGGGTTCATGTGACGTTCGCGTTTTCCACCCTGTATAGTACAACCTGTAACATAAGCCTGTTGTATCAAAAATAAATAGGTATATTTTAATCGAAATTTGTTTACCCCTAAAGAGCCGTTCTGTTTCCATTAGTTCCTTGTTCCGAAGCATAGAAACCTGCGAGTGACACGTTTAAAAATGCATCTTTTTGCTTTGTAAGGGTTCATGTGGCGTTCGTGTTTTCCACCCTGTATAGTACAACCTGTAACATAAGCCTGTTGTATCTAAAATAAATAGGTATATTTTAATGGAAATTTGTTTACCCCTAAAGAGCCGTTCTGTTTCCATTAGTTCCTTGTTCCGAAGCATAGAAGCCTGCGAGTGACACGTTTAAAAATGCATCTTTTTGCTTTGTTAGTGCGTGCGTTGTATCGTAGCAGGGATTGTCTCTGTTTCAAGGTATAGGCAGGTATTAAACTGGGTTCGAAAAATAATTCCAAATATTTTTAGTTAGAAGAAAGAGTAAGGTATTTTTTACAATTCATTGAGTTCAGAAATATAAAATCTAGCGACCCTTAGTGTGAGTTTTCTGTAAAATCCGTACATAATCCAGAATTTATTATGACAGAACCTTCATCTTGAATCACTCTATGTATTGATGAAACCCGTTGCATAGTTTGAAAGATCTAAGTCTAAGCTGTCATACAGAGAGAGGGACAGACAGACGGCGGGAAGCGACTTTGTTTTATTATGTAAAGATAACGACTACGGATGAAAATTGCGAAAGATACACTTTGTTTTTTTCAAAACTTTGTATCTTTCCTACAAAATAAATGTAATTTTCGAAAAAAACAAATTAGAGGTTCGTCTGAAAAATACAATCATACACGTATAATACTTGTTTCAAACGTGTATTTTTCATATTAACAATCAAAGGGAGATGATCTTGATTATTAATATTAACAGTAATGTACTTAATGTAATCGAATCAATGTCTCGGTATAAAATAATAAAGATACATGTATTTTACAAGTCATTTTCAACCCTAACAGGACTGCGTTGGTCCCGCCTTATAAGAACTGTTTTACATAAGATATGAAATATGAACTCAAGTTCATTAAGATATACAGAGTGTCCCAGAAACCGACGTCAACTCGCCTAGGGCTTATAGAGCAGCTAAAAAGCTATCAATTTAACCCCTATGTATATTCAGCGATTTTTACCAGTTTCGGAGTCCCTTATGTCCATGTCACAAAAAATACCACTAAGATACTACTGAAAAAATTATGAAACAAAACATTAAATTAATGTTTTTTCGTGACGTGAACATAAGGGAAAATTAAAAAAAATCAGATTAAAATGATCAATACCAATTGAGGGTTAAATTGATAGCTTTTTAGCTGCTCTATAAGCCCTAGGCGAGTTGACGTCGGTTTCTGGGACACTTTGTATTCTCCTACTTAAAGTTATAGCGATATTAAAAGAATACTTACAGACTTTTGAGTTTCTTGCAGCGGTTCTTCTCAGCAGTAGTGGTCTACTATTGGGAAGCGATGTTAGATTTTGGACGTGTAAAAAGCCCCGTGTGGCAAACCCTGGTAGAATTTTCTCGCATATATGGTCGGGACCATACTACGGCAAATATACTAAATAAACTTCTTTATCTTTATGTTTGTGATCCTATACAGTACACACACACACACATACAAGAGAACACAGATGGACGGTAAAATACACACGTACCTAACTTTCCATCTACCTTTCCTCAAATTGAATCTTGACCTGAAACTGTAAATAGTAAGTTGATTTCCCCCTTTCCAAATCTATTTGCTATAAATTTATTATTCTGAAAGCACTCAAAATAAAAGGCTCGAATTGAAACCAAAACGAAATGTTCTTTTTGTTTAATGACATCAAATTGCCTTCGATTCTTTAAAAGGGTCTCTGTAATTCCCTGCTATTAAAAAGGGCAAGGGTCTGACTGTATATTATATTAAATGCTGGAACTTCCATCCGAAGCAAAAATACAGTACATACTCTTACTCTTACGGCTTTTTAGGAGTCCGTAGTCAACAAGGAACTCTTATATCTAGTTTCGCCATGTCCGTCTCGGAAACTCTTGGTACCACAAAGCTGTAATTTGGCATAGTTGTACCTACATTTTGATTGCGCCAACAAATGTAAAATAAAATGTTGATATTAGTTTTGGGTACCTCCTGACCTATACGCCATCAGAATCATCATCATAATTTTTCCACGTCTGAACATATGCGGCCTGCATCCACCCACTTCCTACCAACTTTATTAGTGTTTTAAAAGTCACGTCCCCACTTCAGCCATAACTACAAGTAATAAAAATCTGAAAATATCTTAATAGTTAAGTTCATATAACGAATTTAAAAGTTTATATGTGTGAACAGACAGCGGAAGCGACTTCATTTTTACACGACTGGCCAAAAAAAAGAGTTTAGGGTGATGGAACCAGTAATGGACAAGGCACCAATAATGGACACTTGGTTCTTTTTTACAGAAGATATAAGGGTTATTCATTTGTTTTGCAACAATCAATTTAGGACCGTATGAACATTGAATTAAGAGTGAAGTATTCATTACCGGTGCCTGTCAGCTAAAAGTGTCCATCATTGGTGCCGTCACCCTAATGTTTTATACTATGTAAAGATAATGGGTTTGCTCTTGGCTATGACTCTTGACCTTGGAGGACGAAGATTTTGTCAACGATGACCATTGTCAACACGTCAGGATCTGATGATGGGATCTTGGAGAAATCAAGAGAACTCCTCAAATATTATAGGCACACCTATAGCGATTTTGGTATTTTTCACTGCAACTCGTGCATTTGCTTTTGAAAAGTACTATATGGTGAAGTGGAACTGATGATGAAGACCACAGATGGCCACCGGAACTCCTTAACGGTACCTATTTCAAGGGTGGCGATAAGATATTTCGATTAAGGAAGTTGAGTGACTATGACGAAGCACATTTAGGTTTAAATATGACTATGACATTACCGCGGCGTTGTCTGCGGGGAGCTTGAAATGTTCTATAGTTTCTTATTAATATTTAGAAGTGGAGCTACGTAACAGCATAAATAGGATCACTAAAAGTATAAAATAAAATAAATGTTTAAAAAAACAAAAACCCTCCTTCAAAAATGCAAAAAATAACTTCTTTTGAAATGGTAGGTCAGTCAGCCAACTGAAGTCGGCGTCCCACAATATTTTAAAACAAAAGCCGAATGCAATTGGACTGATCTACCATTTTAAAAGAAGTTATTTTTTGCATTTTTGAAGGCGGGTTTTTGTTTATAATTCATTCTGTATGACATGAAAAAAAAACTCATGTGTTACAAATAAATACAACATTAGTTTTTTCCTTTACCATTAATGTATATACAGATCCGAACTTAATATCAACTTGTGTATGTATACAATAGACAAGTCTTTGTTCTATTTAAACAGTGTATGGTATGATAAGTGTATGGTAGGATATATTGCGGTTGCACTGTTTTACACTTCACCTTAGGTACTTCAGTGGCCGTGAAACGTTTGAAAATCGCGTTAAAATGCGAACAAACGTTTTCAGGAATGCTTTATTCGTTTACACCTGATGTGGAATGTGATAGAATCTCGCTTGAACCCTTGTTCTCGGTGAGACAGAGGGCGAATCGAGGTTTTATTACACGGACTCGAGAATTCGAGGCTTTTGTACTAGCAGAACAAAGTGAAGCACAGATTTGGTTACCAAATATTCTACTAATCAAAATTTAAAATGTGCTACATTTTTAACATTGTTTGTTTCCTATTTGATAATAGTTATAGCTCTATAACGGGGTTATTTATAGTTTCAACAAAAATATATCTCAATATATATTCAATTAATATCGACTGATGAATTAATCAAAATTACATGGAAACATTTTTAGGGTTCCGTACCAAAATGATAAAAAAAGAACCCTTATGGTGAGACTTCGTTGTCTGTGTCTGTCTGTATGTCACAGCAGGTATTTTCATCATCTACAAATGCTATACTTGTAAAAAACTTGAAAATACTACTTGAAGTAATCAGTAATCAGTAATCAGTAATTTGGCATAGTTGTACAATTAATTAGCTTGCCCGCATCTGTTTTTATTAAAAAAAATTGAAATTAATTTTATAAATAATTGAAAAGGGGACTAGAATTGGGGGTTGAAAAATGAAAGTGGTTTGATTATAGCATATGGCTTGTCATATGAAAGGGCTTAATCTGCACATTCCAAAATTATTATTTTTTTAATTTCTGTGATGTACTTTTTGATTTATAGCCAAAATTAGTACAAAAAATTACCGTTATCCCCCCTTATCTAACCCCCTTATCTCCGAAGTTTATTTATCAAAATTCGGAAAAAATCCTGGCGTACTTATATTTCATGGGAAAAATAAAAAGAAGTGTTCATTATTTACAGTTTTTGAGATATTTTTTAGGCTGCACTGGCTTAAGCGCTTAAAGAGGGGTAATTACACAAAAGATCCCATAGGGTCGAAGTGTATCCGTAAGGACCCCACAAGTACAGTTTTTGAGAAATAAAAAAAAACTTTGAAAATCTGTATTAAAATTTAGGCAAGTCAAAATGGAGCTTATGGCATAGAAAATAAAGTTCATAACAAAATGAGTTTTTTCTTTTGCGGTTACCAAGAATATTATCTTAAATACGGGACCCCCGGTGCGCGAGTCCACGCACTTGACCGTTTTTTTTAAACTAAAATCAGGTTTTTAACGGTCATAATTATGATTCATATCGTCGGTGAAACTGGAAAACCGCGTAACTAACAATTTTATGATAGAGCAAAATAAACCTTACTTTCAGATAAAAAAGGTGCTATTTGCTCCTTATTACAAATGTTACTTACGCGGTTTTGCAGTTTCACCGACGATATGTCGCCGCATTTAAAAGTTGATTTACCCAGTTAACACTTTCAGTCCTAGTAACGCTTTGTTTCACATAATTATTTTTAGTCCGAATGTATTGTTATTCATAATCATATCAAGGTTTAGGTTGTTTGTTTTATAAAAACCCTGAAATAAAAAACCGTTTCATTAATAGTACATTATTGCCTAGGCATGGAAGTAGGCAATTGCGGGCCGAGTATTGGATTAAACGGACGAGCTTGCGAGTCCGTTTAAAAATACGAAGCCCGCAATTGCTGTTCCTGCCGAGGCAAATATAGTGCTTTTCTCAAAAATCGCAAGAAAAAATTCGTGTTGGAGACAAATCTTCATCGCTTGAACTCATTTTTTGAATGGCATACAAACAGAAACTTCATGTGAAAAAACCATCACTCCTTACCGCCTTTTTGTTTATGACAAGGAGAAACGCAATTGTTGTTTAAAAAAAAAACATAAGCTATTCCAGGCACAAATAAAAAAGTTATGTTTCGAATAAAATTTGGATGTATAAGACTTGTGCCCTCATTTTATTATGGCCCTTTTCACTTTTTAAAAAGTTACAAGCTAGATAGTAGTGGAATTTGTATGCAACATTGCGGGCTTGTGTAGCGAGCACGCAATTTTTTTTTTTTAATTTGAGAACTGTCAGTAAACTATTTACTTCGCGTCTCAATATGTAGATAGGAATGTCAACATTACCGGAAATTTTTGAGAAAAAAACACTTTTTCACTTGCCATAATTATGTATTGATAACAATTCATTCGGACTACATTTTTTTATGTGAGCCAATATAGACCCCGGAAAAACACTGAGTTAGGTTATGAGCGTAGCGCGTACTCATAGCGTAGCGCTACGTGGCAGCGAATGTGTTAAATCGTTTACTCTTTATTGGCTTCTCACAGTCTTTTAAACGATTAAAACCCCACGATAACGATAAATTATAAACTAATTCAAAATTCATACTGTAGTTCACAGAGAAACTTCAATCTAAAAACTAACGAAGCGGAAATTAACTAAGGAAACCCACTTAACTCAAAACAAAGAATTCTGCTTTATATTTAAAAAAGATTGATGGTCTATTTAGTCATTTTACCTTTAAAATAAGGTTATTTATTTAAGCGTTAAAGCAAAGTGAAATCTCTTGATCTTATTATGTTAAATAAATAAGCACTTAATTTGAAAACGAAGGCGCTTTTTCGAAATTAAGCTCAAAGTGTTATTCCGTAAAGCCAGAGCGTTTCACTTTACCAAAACCACTAGGTACCTAGGTATACCTTTACCTTTATACCTTTTTTCACTAGGCCCCCATTGTAGATAAAACATCTGTCTCTTTCTGAGCTGTACATAAGTGCGAGAGTGACGGATGCTTTATTCACCGATATAAAGGCAACCATATACAGTAGGGTGTGTCACCTTATTATAGGAAATAAAAACTTTGTTTTTTTGTTGATCTAATAGTAATCAAAAGATGCATTGAGATCTGAAATAACAAAATATGTAAAAAATATAGGTTTTTTTAGACATCTTTGGGTCACTCAATTGAGGTAAAGTTTTTGGATCTCCATACTGAGTTCAAAATGAATATTTGAGTTCCTAGTATAACACACTCTTACAACACCAATTAATCGGGTTCCTATCCAACAAATAACTTTTTAGCTTGGGAAATTACATTAATAGCACAAAATAATCAAACAAGCATTCTTATCATTAAACGTTCTAACGGCGTGCGTTAGGAGACTTGTGAATTGGTTGATTAGTACGTGAAAACATGATAGGTTTTTGTTTTTTTAAACAAGACAAACATTAAATTATATAGTTGATGTATATAATTATAGATTAAACTAAAAAAATCAGATTTCACTAACCTTGTATTTTGCCAATTTTACCAAACTTCAAGGTCAGTGAGCGAGCCAAAAATACCATTAAATATAAAATCTGTAAATGCGAATCTAAATTACACTTAAAAGAGAAACTTTTGTGTGGTATTACGTTTCGAATTTCACAGTTTGACAAATATGACACACCCTAATATACAGGTCCAAGTCAAAGACCTGCCGCTTAGAATCTCGACCCTGCGGCCCAGTACACGTGTTGACAGGTCAACCAGTATATCTCTCAACGACGAGCCTTACTGTAATTTGTTTAGAGAATAACAAAGCTGGACGAGGCAACGTTCGGCTGCCTAATGACTCGCCGTAGGCCTCTCCGGTCAATTTAACAACATAAATAGGCTCTCCCACGGCATAAACATCGCCTTATCAGCAAGGTAATTTATCTTTTGACGGGGACATCTTGTCCTTAGAGAGTTTAATATTTATTACCAAGTCGTCAACCTACGCTTTAAAAATGTTAAGCGTTAATATTGAATGCAAGGTAAACAAGGTGAATGATATTTTTAGGGTTCCGTACCAAAATGGTAAAAAAGGAACCCTTATGGTGAGACTTCGTTGTCTGTCTGTCAGCAGTTTTTCTCAGAAACTATAAAAGCTATCAACTTGAAATTTGGCATAGTTGTATAACTTGTATGCCCGCATCTGTTTTTAGTAAAAAAATATAAAATGATTTATCTAAATATTTGTTAAAGGGTCTAGAATGGGGGGTTGAAAAATGAAAGTTATTTGATTGTAGCAAACGGGGTGTCATATGAAAGGGCTCAGTCTGCACATTTTGAAACTATTTTTTTAATAATTTTGCTGGACGTACTTTTGATTTATTTATAGCCAAAAATGTACAAAAAATGACCGTTCCCCCATTATCTCCAAAGTTTATGGACCAAAAAATTTGAAAAATTCCTGATTTAATTACTTATATTTTACGGGAAAAATATAATGAAGTTGTCAAACTTTACAGTTTTGGAAAATTTATCAAATCTATAAAAATCTGTATTAAAATTTAGGGTAGTCAAAATGGACCTTATTGCGTAGAGAATAAAGTTCATAACAAAATAAGTATTTTCTTTTGCGTTTTCCAACCTTATTATCTTAAATACGGAACCCTCGGTGCGCGAGTCCGACTCGCACTTGGCCGGTTTTTTTTCAATTTAGAAAAGGTAAACGAATGAAGGTTTTAAAGACTTATAAGAATATACACCGCACTATATTTCGAAGTCGTATATAAAAAATCGGTCAAGTTCGAGTCTTACTCATGCACAGATGATTTCGTATTACTCATTATGAACGCTATAGTTGGGTCACTCTACAGGCGGTCCCTGTGACGGCGATATTACTCGCGAGTAAGGCATTTCAATAGTGGGGGTGAGGGATGAGGCTGACGTAGCCATGTATGTGTACTATAGCCTCCATAAAATATAATATAAGATAAAAATCCTGACAATTATTTTAATTACTATAGACTTTTTAAAACACGAACGACCTTGGCGGTCATTTATATCTACATTTCACCCATCAAGGAATTAGAATGTTTAGTTTAAAGTCTGTTCCTATTCGTTCCGTCACTCTTATAAACAAATCAATTTACCATTGTAACTCCATATTCGCGTACTTTTAAAGGTTGAGCCTAGTCATAATATTTATTTGTACACTTTATCACTGTCTTCGTGTCCATTTTAAGGTAGTAATCTCTATTTAATATTGTATTTATGTGATGAAAAGCACATTCGCTGAAAACACCATTACACTGACAGAGTCTTGTCATACAGATATTTTTTTTCGAACTATTTCTGACATTGAAAATGTAGTGAGGTTTGATAGATTTGATTGATAAGTGAGGTTTTCGTCTCTGTCGGACCCAGCATAATAACACGATGATGATGATGAATATATATTCAACCTTTTTAATAAACTAATTAGAGGTAATTTTATTTTCATTACTATTTCATCCTCTATCTAAAGACAATTACAGTCAGATATACTTGTTATTGTCATTGGCAGTCTGACTAGGAACAGACTTTAGATCAAAACCGAAATAATGATTCTGTTCAAGCGGAATCGAAATAAAAATACTCTACATTTGTAATGTATGGCCTTTCTGACGAGCTGTTTAAAAAATAACCAGTTTTCCGAGCACTGCCGCTCGCAAGCATATATGCTATAGTATAGCGCTCTTAGCTATAACTAACTTCTCGGAAACATGATACGTGTTTAATAACTTCCGAGTCCCCTCAGAGGCTGCAGAGGAACGGAGTAATTAAACTGCAATGAAGAGACTTGCCTTTTGCACGGGTGCACGTGCGACAAGTGCACTCATGTAGGTTAGAAATGTTACGAGCACTATGTCTCTAATGCTGGCCTAGTTAAATAACCGGTCGAAAGCAATAGGTTCTCTTATTTATCGCAGATTTTTTTATTGCCGATAATTACTTCGCAACCAATTATTCGCAGAATTTTATTTCGCCCAATGATCATGTGTCTTACTTATCAAAAGATTTCGTTTTATTTCCCAACCTCACGATTAGGAACTGTATGTTTTTTTTTATAAATACACTTTTTAAAACACCATCTTTCAAGTAATAGAATAGTTTACAAAGATGCCATTTTTACTTCGGACAAATCATATACAGGTTTTTTTTTAATACAATATTTTTTCACTGGACTTGTGTTTTGAAATGTCTTTTATAAATATTAAAAAAGTCGATTCTGGCACTCGCCGGCCGCTGCCGCGGCACGCTCGCTTCGCTCGCTCGGCTTCGGGCGTTTGTTCACTGTTAACCTAACATGCTCCACCTCACTTCGCTCGTTGTCGCACCTAACTGGACCCGGTTGTACCATTTGGCATACCGCTTTTTTCTCCCAAGCTGTAAATATTTGAGGGTTTTTATAAAACTAACATAACCAAACCTAACCTATTGGGTTCTACAAGATGGTTGGGAAATGAATCAGTTCGGCGAAATGATATTCAGAGAAAAGGCTGGAAGGGAACTTGTTGCACTGACGAAATATTATTCGGCTAATAGTTTTTTGGCCTAGTGAAAGATTTGGTAAATAATAGATATCCCAAAAGTTTTAAAACAATTGAAAATGGAAAATCGGGTTGTACGTTATTTTACAGACAGAAGTTGTTTAGAATTTCATTTCATATAATTTTTTTTTCGTATTATCATTTCATAGAATAATCAATATGTAGAATAATTACTTTGAAGACATTTAAATCATCGTTTTTTATTTCAAATAAAAATCAATGTTTCTTTTTTCATATCATAGAATAGCAAATTAAATATTCTTTGTTCTCATATTATTTATTTAAAATATAACTTAATAACAATAAAATCATCTTATAGAATTGGGAGCAGTTTGTGAAGGTGTGTGAAATGAAACGTTTGAAAAAAAGCATACCTACATACATTTGCAGACAGCAAGTTCATCTTACGTATAATATAAACGCATATAACGATTTTAATTTACAATCAAATTGTATCGCATAGCTTATTCAAGGGATATAAAAAAAATAACCTCGAAGGCTAAGGCGGGAGCTTGCTTCGCTTCGCTCCCGCCATAGCCTTCTAACCTAACCTATTCAAGTCGGTTCTGCCCAGAGAGGTCTTGGTCGCTCGCTTCGCTCGCTCGCTCACTCATATTTATATCACAAAAAATATTCACAGAATATTGGGTTTCCCACGACTTTGAATACTGTTGTCGTTAAAATGAAATGCTATGAAAAAATACACTGACCAAACGATATTCGTTAAAAAATAATTATATTGTTTGATAAGTTTGTGTAATGAAAAAATAAAATTACAAAATTGATTGAATTGATTTTCTGTGGAATTTGTTTCTTTCAAGTAAATAGTTTAAAAAATAATAATATTAGAAGCAAAAATACAAGGACCAAATAGTATATGAAACATTTTCTGTGAAACAAAATTCTGTAATTTTTCTGTCTGTAAAACAAGGGGACACCGGAAAATCGTTTATTCATTTAACAGTTTATTTATTTAGGTTACAAAAGTTGTTGAGGCCTCCTAGTAGATAATTTGTTTATCTGTAGCAGGAGGTCTCGCTCTTCCAAATGTAGTACAATATAAAATAATTTAAAATAATTCGACCAAATGAAACGTTGCCATACAAAAAGTTGCCAATAGTTAGTTGTCAAAGTGAATCATCGGCGAAAAGTTGGTTGGCAAGTGAAATTCGGACAAAAAAAGTTCGGTGAAAAGGCCGGACACCAAAGCAATGTCTTTTTACCGTGTAGAATAGAGCCGTAGAGGGGTCTTAAGAATACTCATAAGTGTAACAAATGTATTTGTGTTTGTCTTCGGCATCATAGCTGGGTGAGGACCAAAAAGTTGGACCACCGTGAGGCGCAGTTAACTATACAAACAATGAAGCCGAGCAAAGTTCCGTTGTGCGACGAAAATTATCCCTACAAATTGTAGCTGTAGCTAATTTTCGTGTAACAACACTCACAACGTAAAAGTTTCATAGAAAATTTAATTGAGTGAGTTAGCGTGCCCAACTTTTTGGTTCTTACCCAGCTACCAAACTTATGGACTGTTTTGGACGCGTTTTTGGTAGATCACGTGACTTTTCGTATCACGTCATCTACAAGTGACGCGATTGGTTTAAAAACGAATCGAATAGAAACGCTAGTTAGCGCAATGCATCTTGGCAGGGCCCTCTGACAGGACTATTTACCTTCGCCGGTTCATAACTATTCGAGGAATAAAATGTGAGATATTTATGAGGAAAACCTAAACAATAGGCTAATAAATAGTTTAAGAGTAGTAACTATTAAATGAGTATACTTGTATACAGTGTGTTACCGGCATGCGGGAATTTATTAAAACTGCCGATAATATGTCACTTTTGCAATTGTTTGCAAGTATTACCAATTAAAAAATAATTAAAATAACTTCACAATTAACTTTCTTAGATACTGACAATTTTTAATGTAGTGCATGTGCTGCGTGTTCATCGTTATCAGTATCGCTGTTGCTTAGTACAAGGCATGTCGTGGTACGGGGGCAAATCATAATAATCAAAGTATCCGTCGACTGTCATTTAACACTTGTCAAATTGCTGTGCTTTACATTGATGACGATTAAAATGTTGTTAGAAAGTTAACAAAGCCGGAAAATTTGTTTAGTAATTAAATTAATGTCATGGTTACGTTACAGATATACGTTACTTTAACCTCCGTCAAAAAAAGCAAGGGTGCTGGTAACAAACTGTATGAACATAATTGCTAAGGAGAAAAAGTTATAATCAAGGATCGGAAAAACGCCCGTCATTTTGAAAACATAACCCTGTTCCGTACAGGAGAGACTTCCTTCTGATGTTAATTAAAAATATTATTAGGTATTTTACATTTATTATACCATTATTTATATGTATTCAGCAACAATATTATTAATGAATTAGACCATAATGGTTATGGGAAAAAAACACTTTCGCCAATCAAAAAGAAAGTCTTTTTTTTAAATTTTCGCCGGTTATTCCACAACGACGTGAATTTAGGGCCTATTTATGAGTCGAAAAAGTTTGTTCACAGTTTACTGAGGACATTGGGGCAATCGTTGACATTGGTTTACTGTTTGTATGTGTGTTTGTGTTTTGTAATTAACATTTCGGTGTCATTCATTAATAAAATTGTCGCTAAGTACATATAAATTATTGTATAATAAATCTATAAAATACCTAATAATATTTTTAATTAATATCAAGGAAGTCTCTGCTATACGGAACAGGGTTATGTTTTCAAAATGACGGTCGTTTTTCCTATCCTTGGCTATAATGTTTCAATTATAAGTTGCTATACCCCACAAGTCAAGGGCAACATTAAATATATGCACAAAGGTATAAAAATATGTACACCAAGACCTATAAAATACCCTACCTATACTATACCTAGCTAAGGCCCATACCGATTAAATTGACTTTCCTTAAAAAAACGCGTCCAAAACAGTCCATAAGTTTGGTAGCTGGGTAAGAACCAAAAAGTTGGGCACGCTAACTCACTCAATTAAATTTTCTATGAAACTTTTACGTTGTGAGTGTTGTTACACGAAAATTAGCTATTACAATTTGTAGGAATAATTTTCGTCGCACAACGGAACTTTGCTCGGCTTCATTGTTTGTATAGTTAACTGCGCCTCACGGTGGTCCAACTTTTTGGTCCTCACCCAGCTATGATGCCGAAGACAAACACAAATACATTTGTTACACTTATGAGTATTCTTAAGACCCCTCTACGGCTCTATTCTACACGGTAAAAAGACATTGCTTTGGTGTCCGGCCTTTTCACCGAACTTTTTTTGTCCGAATTTCACTTGCCAACCAACTTTTCGCCGATGATTCACTTTGACAACTAACTATTGGCAACTTTTTGTATGGCAACGTTTCATTTGGTCGAATTATTTTAAATTATTTTATATTGTACTACATTTGGAAGAGCGAGACCTCCTGCTACAGATAAACAAATTATGTACTAGGAGGCCTCAACAACTTTTGTAACCTAAATAAATAAACTGTTAAATGAATAAACGATTTTCAATTTTCAATTGTTTTAAAACTTTTGGGATATCTATTATTTACCAAATCTTTCACTAGGCCAAAAAACTATTAGCCGAATAATATTTCGTCAGTGCAACAAGTACCCTTCCAGCCTTTTCTCTGAATATCATTTCGCCGAACTGATTCATTTCCCAACCATCTTGTAGAACCCAATAGGTTAGGTTTGGTTATGTTAGTTTTATAAAAACCCTCAAATATTTACAGCTTGGGAGAAAAAAGCGGTACGCCAAATGGTACAACCGGGTCCAGTTAGGTGCGACAACGAGCGAAGCGAGGTGGAGCATGTTAGGTTAACAGTGAACGAACGCCCGAAGCCGAGCGAGCGAAGCGAGCGTGCCGCGGCAGCGGCCGGCGAGTGCCAGAATCGACTTTTTTAATATTTATAAAAGACATTTCAAAACACACGTCCAGTGAAAAAATATTGTATTAAAAAAAAAACCTGTATATGATTTGTCCGAAGTAAAAATTGCATCTTTGTAAACCATTCTATTACTTGAAAGATGGTGTTTTAAAAAGTGTATTTATAAAAAAAAACATACAGTTCCTAATCGTGAGGTTGGGAAATAAAACGAAATCTTTTGATAAGTAAGACACATGATCATTCGGCGAAATAAAATTCTGCGAATAATTGGTTGCGAAGTGATTATCGGCAATAAAAAAATCTGCGATAAATAAGAGAACCCATTGCTTTCGACCGGTTATTTAACTCGGCCAGCATTAGAGACATAGTGCTCGTAACATTTCTAACCTACATGAGTGCACTTGTCGCACGTGCACCCGTGCAAAAGGCAAGTCTCTTCATTGCAGTTTAATTACTCCGTTCCTCTGCAGCCTCTGAGGGGACTCGGAAGTTATTAAACACGTATCATGTTTCCGAGAACTTAGTTATAGCTAAGAGCGCTATACTATAGCATATATGCTTGCGAGCGGCAGTGCTCGGAAAACTGGTTATTTTTTAAACAGCTCGTCAGAAAGGCCATACATTACAAATGTAGAGTATTTTTATTTCGATTCCGCTTGAACAGAATCATTATTTCGGTTTTGACAATTTGACAAGTGTTAAATGACAGTCGACGGATACTTTGATTATTATGATTTGCCCCCGTACCACGACACGCCTTGTACTAAGCAACAGCGATACTGATAACGATGAACACGCAGCACATGCACTACATTAAAAATTGACAGTATCTAAGAAAGTTAATTGTGAAGTTATTTTAATTATTTTTTAATTGGTAATACTTGCAAACAATTGCAAAAGTGACATATTATCGGCAGTTTTAATAAATTCCCGCATGCCGGTAACACACTGTATACAAGTATACTAATTTAATAGTTACTACTCTTAAACTATTTATTAGCCTATTGTTTAGGTTTTCCTCATAAATATCTCACATTTTATTCCTCGAATAGTTATGAACCGGCGAAGGTAAATTGTCCTGTCAGAGGGCCCTGCCAAGATGCATTGCGCTAACTAACGTTTCTCTTCGTTTCATTTTTAAACCAATCGCGTCATTGGTAGATCACGTGACTTTTCGTATCACGTCATCTACCAGTGACGCGATTGGTTTAAAAACGAATCGAATAGAAACGCTAGTTAGCGCAATGCATCTTGGCAGGGCCCTCAGAACATTGTTAAAAGCCACATAAGTATTATGCCACGGTCGGTAGTGATTCCAGATGTGGCTCTCAATAAGCATAACTCATATGTATCTATTCTTAGGACATATTAAACGCTAGCTTCGTAAAAGTCGTTTATCACAATTCCCTCGAAAACTGACCAATTTTACGGGATAAAAAGTAGCCTATGTGCTACTTGTGACTATATTATCTCTGCCCCAAGTTTCATCCATATCCGTTCAGCAGTTCTGGCGTGACTGAGTAAGTAACATCCAAACTTTCATATAGAATAGTAGTAAGATGATCTTTCATTGAGACTGTTAAACGTGAAAACGCGAGTAAAAAAAAAACTCGACTTTTAATTACGATGTCAGTAACAGTGCCGAGGCTCTACGCATGCTCAACATTTTGTAAGTTATTTTTTCGATAAATGCGTGCTTTAGAGAAACATACTAAAGTATAGTTGAAAGTAACACGCTCGGTAACAAGCTCCCTGCTGCGTCAAAACTGCATCGTAACACCCTGGGGCCGGCGATTACTCAGCAGCCGAATAGTCAGTACAAATATAAAACATACAGGGTGGAAAAAACGAGCGCCACATGGACGGCAACTACCTTAAATATTGGAAATAGCAAATTCTACGCAAAGGAAACCTACGTTTATTTTTGAAAAAAAAAACCTGCATTTACGGCTTTTGATTTTTTTTCTGCCTTAACCGGAAATCGAGCTGCGGTCGAGTATGACAAAAATGACATGTTTAAACTGCCATACATGAAAAGTCACAGCGTTTAAAGTGATAAGCAGTGATCGGAATAGGTAGAGTATATTTACCTAAAGTTCGCAAAAGGACATAATATAGAGTGGTTACAAATATTAATTTATTTTTATAGATTCCGGATTTCCGGTATTTGTAATGCTAAATATACGTAATATTTACTCACGGTATGGGATATTTTATGTTAGTTTGTGATAAAAGGGGCCAGTAACTCATTCCTTTTATCTAATTATGTAATAGGTGGAGTATATTTACCTAAACTTCGTAGAACAGAGTCATAAACTGGAGACTTCCTTGCGACTTAATTTACTAGTACCAGAAAAATACCGGGAATCCAGAATTCACTAAAAATAAATGAATATTTAACCCGGTTGTAACCACTCTATATTATGTCCTTTTGCGAACTTTAGGTAAATATACTCTACCTATTCCGATCACTGGTGATAAGGTACTAAAGTGTACACATATTTATGCACTCAACTGTACCTATAGTGGGTGTAATTCGTGTGTATAAATTCATATGTTCGTACGAGTGATCATTAACAACGTGACCGAGCCATTCCGGACACAGCTGCGTCGCAGCTCATTAATTCCTTCAAGAACGCCCACGCTCATCTGCTTGGCAAACCATATCTTGACCTTTTCACACTTTGTGTACTTCCTAACTGGTACGATCGTACTGTTATCTTATATATGGGCCCCTTTCGGATACACTTCGACCGCTTTTAGGAACTTTTTTGCAATTCCTACCCTCTTACACACTCAGATGTGTTTATGTGCCAATATTAACAAACAATATTTTTCCAAGATTTTATTTTGGTTCGTTGTTTACGCATAATCATAAATTGTCCGAATGTATGATTTCGCAGAATACTTTTCGCATAATTGTTATTCTACAGATACCATTGACTTTTTTGAAAAATTATAAAATGAACTTAACCTAACCTCTATTCTGCCAGGGTTACATAAAACATTTAAAAAAATATTTTCCTCTTAATCTGGAGAAAAATTATGCGAAAACAAAATTCGGCGTAACTATGCATTCGGTGTAAAAAGTTTCGGCGAAATAGAGGGAACCCTTTTATTTTACCACTTTTGTTAGCGTGAATAATGCGTACATATTCATACTAAGTACATAACAGCTTTCTAGGTCTAAGAGTATCTGAACTAAGCTGCGAACACACTATCCCGTCAGGCCTAAAAATAGGCTTTTAACGATTTCTAGTAAAACGGTATTAACAAAAACATGAAGGCAGTTATCTTATTTTTGTTGGAGTTGTATTTAGATTTTCAGCATAAAATGGACTCGCCCGACAACAGCAGCCATATTAAGCGCTTGCAAATATAATGGCCGACGCTAGGCACTGGTCCCACCGCTGGCGAAGAAGCGATTAGCTTTCGACTATTTTCTCGCTCAAGAAACCGTAGATCCCGTGTCAATAAAAGAGACGCATATATTAATAATTGGTCGCTGGCTGTTTGTGAACTTCTCAAACAAAAGATATAATATTAATAGTTGATCGCTGGTCGTCACTCCATCTTGTTAGAGGCCTACCTACAGCTTGTCTCCCGGTCCGCGGATGCCACTCAAGAACCCTCTGACCCCATCGGCCATCAGTCCTGCGAGCAATGTGCCCCGCCCACTGCCACTTAAGTTTGGCTATTCTTCGGGCTAGTAAAGATTGCGGGAACGCGGTGGATGCGAAAAGGACAAGACCGGTCTGAGTGGAAAGCCTTGGGGGAGGCCTATGTGCAGCAGTGGACGTCTTTCGGCTGACATGATGATGATGAGTTGATCGCTGACTCTGCTTGCTTCTCGCTCATCGACGGCGGTGGGACCAAAAACCATTTGGGATTGGTTCGCCGGTCAGCATAGCCAGCTTTATAACCAGTGATCGGAAATAGGTGAGCTAATTTGCCTAAACTTGATGCATGTTCATTCAATAATGTATTCCCATCTCTCTCGCGCATGAATGAATATGCGTCAAGTTTAGGCAAATTAGCTCTACCTATTCCGATCACTGTTTATAACATCTAATAATTGCTTGAAAAATATGTCAAAGTTTTCTGAGTATATCCAGTTTGCACCGCCTGCCTATTTCTATCGCGTATTTTAACCGTATCTTCTTTGTAAGGTCAATTGTCTGGCAGAGATTGCTGTTTAGCCATAACACCGTCTGTTGTCTCACTCGATGTAATATTTGTTTTTTGTATATCAGTTCCGGTTCGGTGTTCAACAAAGTGTTGTATTGTATTGTTTATTTTACTCGTAAAGGTTGGAGTTGGGGCAAATTGTAGGATATTTAACTTTCTTTTATTTTATTTGTTTTTCTGGACCATGTATAAAAGTTAAAAGAATAGCTAGCAGTATGTGTGAAGCTTGTGTAACACAAGCAAAGCCTCTTTGTACGGATTATTCATGAAAAATCTGCGTTTTTAAAACATCAAATGATCGCAATTTGGTTTGGCCTTTGAGCATCTTTTATCATTAACATGATCTCTTTTAGGAGTTTTATAGATTGACTGGGCCAAGGTAAACAATATTTGTAATTCGGTCAATGTCAGAGCGTCCCTGTGATAGCCGTATTTGGTAATTTCAACATGCGACGCAAGTGTTTCAAAGCATCGTGTGGCATGTACGTCTTTCTCATTTATAATAGCTTCGACGACACGCAACGCACAGCCAACGGTTGTGTGGCATCCCTCTAAAGGCCTCCATACATGATCCGTATTGTCAGGTCTAACTGACCGGATGCAAAATAGCATCGTGTATGTGTAATTTGGCCTGAAGGCAAATCGCATCCGTCCGCCTGAACGGTTTTCTTGTATTGTGTTGTAAAGTCTTTACATGTATGGGCACTCGATCCGGTCAGGCGGAACTGACGCAGTTCGGCCTGAACCGATCGGCCTCTACATGTATGGGGGCCTTAATACTTAAGCTAGGTATATTTAAGGACGTAATTAGTCATTGCGATTACCTACTGAACGTTGGTGTCAATGTAGTATTTATGAAAAGTAAAAAAAAGTAATACGTGTTAATATAGGCTGTCACAGGAATCATCCTCAATTTTTAAAATAGGTCATGTCTGTTTTCTTTGTTTGGTCCATGTAGGGCTAAGGGACTGTTGCAAATTCCGCCATATAAGGACGGGCATGGAAGGCTTTGCGAAATTCTGAGTTTTAGTTTTTTTTTTCTCATTTATTATTTATGTTTTGTTTTCAAATAATTATATGTGTATGTAACCTTCCGAGGTTTCTCCTGATGGTTCCAACGGAAGACCAGCGCTGATTTTAAAGCCAGCATTACGCTGAGTTGGGTCCATTTCGTGGCTATTTCCTCTTTGTACGTTTTTATATCTGTTCTTGTTTATGTTTGTCACGAATAAATGATTTTCTTTCTTTCTTTCCTTCTTTCTAATGTACAAGTGACAATTTTTTCCAAGACGATTGAAAATATACTAAAAAAAACACTGAGAAAATGTTTCCAAACAAAAATTAGTAAAATTCTAAGAAGCTAATTATAGAAAATTTCTAAATTGTTATGAATGATTTAGTATTTATTTCACAATTTTTCAAGTTTCTTAGACCTTGACCCAACTATAAACACATTTAGCTTTGCGTTTACATATCTATAATACAAACAAAACAATATTTTAGTACCTTAGCATTTCAGGTATTCCGTATAGGACCTGAATTACGCATATTGTCAGTAACATATCCACATCAAACACAATTCAAAGTCGCTCAACCGTACTCAAATACCAACCTGTCGGCAATAATATCCGATCGACTTGCTCCTAAAGGCTAATACTTGTCTCCAAATTGATATTAAACCTACGAAAGTTCAAACCCTCTTGCTTTTTATCTCTGGTAAGAACGTGACAGAGCTAGCGTAGTTTCGTAGCTAGTAAAAAAGGTTACAAATCTTCTGAAGTTAATGTAAAAAGGGTACAAATCTAGTATTTCCGTATGACTTATATACCCTTTTTGTTACGAGCTAAGTAGACTTATACCCTACTTAGAATTCTAGCTTGTATTTTCGAAGTAGGTCCAGTGACGTGGCGCACGTACCCTGACATAATTTTACCTTCATCACAACTATATTGACAGTAATTGCACTCTGCCTTCGACATAGGTCAAGGAATGTTCTCGATTGTTATTGTGCAGGATATGTGCCTCGTTGGCCTTTGGAGGCGAATCTTTCAAGAACTACGAGTATTATGGTAATTTAATTTAATACTTCAGATCTTTTGTTTCAAATGAACCCTCACATGGCAATGTTCAATGTGTTCATCATTCCGTTTTGTCTTTTTACTCCAAAATTTATGTATTTACTACGCATTTGCCCAATTATATAGTGCTTTTCTCAAAAATATAGTGCTTTTCTCAAAAATCGCAAGAAAAAAATTGTGTTGGAGTCAAATCTTCATCGCTTGAACTAATTTTTTGAATTGCATACAAACAGAAACTTCATGTGAAAAAACGATCACTCCTTACCGCCTTTTTGTTTATGACAAGGAGAAACGCAAGCTTTGTTTTAAAATAAACATAAGCTATTCCAGACACAGATAAAAAAGTTATGTTTCGAATAAAATTTGGATGTATAAGACTTGTGCCCTCATTTTATTACGGCCCTTCTCACTTTTTAAAAAGTTACAAGCTAGATAGTAATGGAATTTGTATGCAATTGCTCGCTACACAAGCCCGCAATGTTTTTTTTTTTTAATTCGAGAACTGTCAGTAAACTATGTACTTCGCGTCTCAATATGTAGATAGGAATGTCAACATTTCCGGACATTTTTGAGAAAAAGAAATTTTTTCAGTAAGTAGGCCGCACGGGCACTTTTACACGTCAAGAATCTACCAGCGCTTCCCAAGAGAAGACCACTGCTGAGAAGAAACGCCGCAAGAAACTCAACAGTCAGTCATTTTTTAAACATATTTCTTATTACAATGGTACTACTTAGTCTAGCGTTATATAAAGCTATAAATATTAAATTAAATATAGTATCAAATAACATGCGTAGTTCAGCAGGAAAACATGCCAATTAAGAATCTTACGGGAGAGATAGAGAGAAAAAAGAAACACATACTTATGTGTATATAAGATGGTGCGAGACGACCACATAAAAGTTTCGATATGTTTTCCTACATCAACGGTGTCCCCAAGGCAAGATAAAGATTTTGCATTTGAATAAATTATTATTGACTAAGTTTCGGGTTTAGGCCATGCATTTTTATCTGTTAGATAAACAAAATGTTATTGAATTATTTGAACTATTTTTATGCTCCAATACATCATCATCATCACTCCATACTATAAAACAAAGTCCCCCACCGCGTCTGTCTGTCCGTATGCTTGCGATAATCTCAACAACTAACTACTGAACGAATTTTCATGTGGATTTCACCATCAGTTAGATAATTTTTCACTGAAGGTTCAGATTTATATATGGGTGTTACAAAAAACTCACATAAATTGAAGCGAAGCGAGGGCGGTTTGCTAGTTAAAGGGTATTTCTCCGAGCGTTTGAAATGCTGTCACAACCGTGGCTACAATTTTGTCGATTTTCTGAGGAAAAGCTAAACAAATTTGATAAGAATGGTAAGCAGAGGTTGAGTTCTACAGAATAGCCGCAAAAGGCATTCGAGTCTACAGGGAAGCCGTCAATAATGCGACCACGGTTGTGACAGCGTTTCAAACACTCCAAAGTATAAAATGTTCATCTTTAGACTCTTTAAAATAACTGCCTTCTTTCTACAACGTCGATAAGTTCCACTCATCCCACATCCTATGACCGTTAGTGAGACTCAACGGCTAGATTCAATCTAGTTATGATATTGCGACTAAAAGCCTTCCCTTATTGATAAAGCGTCGAGCCTCTAGGCCAGTGGTTCCCAACCGGTGTCCCACGGGCCACAAGTGGTCCGCGAGAGCCTAGGGAGGGGTCTATATTGACTGACATAATTATTTTTAGTCATAATGTGCTTTATGTCATAATCATCGCAAGTCATAACGTGTTTTTTTTAAAGAAACTGTTACTTTTTCAGGATTTTTATAAATCATACCTAACCTAACCTAGCCTTGTCTACACGTTCGATATTTCAGAACTTCTGAAAAGTTTACAGCTTCAGCGATATAAAAAGTTATGACTATCAAAAATTATGTCAACAATTACATTATGACCAATAAAATTATGGGAAACTAAGGGAGTGATTCGCGTTAGGATTCAAACAAAATAGGGAATATTCATGACTTTTTTCACAGCTTCAATAAAAGCTAATTCATGTAACAAACCGTTGAGAAAAATCATTTTTTGAATAGCTATAAAAATAACCAAGATATGAGCCAACAAAGATTTGTTCCTATCTCTTTCCTAACTTGGAGTTTAGGGCCGACCTGATACACGTCACTAGAGATGGGCCAAACCGTAAATATTCGAAACCGAGTCACCCGAGTCGAAAATTGATGTAAACCGGTTTCAACCCGGGTTGCTCAAACCGAGTTGATAGTACGAACCTACGCATGCACGCGCGTTATGTTCATCAGGAGACGAGCCAAACCGAGTCTGTGTCGGGTTTGTTCGGCAATCTTCGTTAGTGCCGCTTCGCTGCCGCCCGTCCACCCGTCATGTCGTCGGAACGCCGCGCCGCGTTTGATCGGGTTCAATCGGTAAATTTCGACAATTTCCGCTTTGTCCGACCGTTTTGACTTGCGGGCTCACGGTTTCCGAGTAGCTCGCACGAAGCGAGTTAGAGAAACTTCAAACCGACTCAAACCGAGTTGAGCATAACTCGGTTTGAACCGGTTTGGTAAATCGAGTTGACACATCTCTACACGTCACAGTGCATATCAGATCACTCTGTCTAATCGCTGTCTAATTAGAAGTTCATGCGTATTTCTTGACCGATTTTAATGTTAATTTTACTTTTGGTGACTGTATTTATATTTTTTTGAGATATGCGATTTAAAAAATGCATGCATATTCCATATTACGCTATTAGAAGAGCTCCAGTAAATGAACATTTAGAAACAAAATTGCCACGGTGCCCGCGTTACTATTAGCGATCCATTTGATGGTCGAATTAAAATCAACATCTTTAAAAAGTGTTTGTAATAGTCATATACATTTTTAAGTTGCCATTCGTAAAAGTGGTAAATTATGATAGATAATTTCTAAATAAACATATTTTGTTAAGTAATGTAATACTCTTAAGTGCATCGGAGCCGAGATATTTAAATATTTATACATGGGCGCACTTTTCAAAAACATTCTTATTTACCCTATTATCATGCTCTTTACTATTTTTTATGCTCAATTGCAACTGTAACAAAACAATTTATTTTACTAACATTCGAGAAGTCGCCTTTCACAATCTAATGCTATCATCTCATTCCTTATTATAAACTTATTTGTTTTTATTTATTATAAGGGCTATTAACTTTAAAAAATAACATTAATGTAGGTATATATGAGGGCCCTGCCAAGATGCTTTACGCTAACAAGCGTTTCTATTCGATTCGTTTTTCAACCAATCGCGTCACTGCGGTAGATGAAATGATACGAAAAGTCACGTGATCTACCAGTGACGCTATTGGTTTAAAAACGAAACGAATAGAAACGCTAGTTAGCGCAATGCATCTTGGCAGGGCCCTATGATTTAAGTTTTGATTTATGATCAAGTGGTCCCTATTAAAACTAAAATAAAGAATGTTCCTTGGTCGAAGAAAGTTTGGGAACCGCTGATCTAGACTACGCTTTTATTTCAAAGAGGATTCAATGTCAGCCTCTTTAGAGCTAATCTCATGATGGCCTTTCAACGAAACGAGTTCTAAATTGAACTAGGACTTAACCGCCATTTCTATACCTAACTAGTTAGTCTTTTATCAATCTCAGAACTAATTTGCAGTTTAGAGCACGGACGTAATTAGTTCTTACGTCACACCTGGCCATAATGTGACTTTTATCGCACGCTGCGCGCACGGTAAAACTCGCATTGTGGCCAGGTGAAGACGTAAAATTGTGTACTCATCACGGGCAGTAAAAAAGAAAGCCCTCTATCGCATATTTACAACCCTCGCCTACGGCTCGGGTCTCAAATACCTGCGATTTCGGGCTTTCTTTCTTTTACAGCCCTTGTTAAGTAATGTACTATTTTAATAACTTGGTAAATGCCTTATTCATAAATGCACAATAGCTAAAGTGTGCTTTTAATATGGTTTGTCCTTATCTGTCATTGTGACATTTCCATTTGACAGAAATGGACAAGGCTACTTTAACTAAAATAGATTTATAGTACGTTTATGGGTCAGGGGTTTGTTAATTTGAAAACGTCTACCCACGTTTTATAATTAGCGACGTCTACAGCAGATGTTCATTGAATGAAAACGTTTATCCGGATATTAAATATTGTGAAAACACAATTAAAGTAAATGAAACATAGAACGTAGACTACTAGGAACTGTGACTAAATTAAAACATACACACCTTGCAAACAAAACTGGTACCTACTTTTGATGTCGTCAAGTAGTTTAAATACTTATACTGTAAGGAAATGAAATTTTATGCTACAAAATGAAGATAGTATTTTTGACGACGCGATAGCCTAGTTGGTAGTGACCCTGCCTACGAAGCTAGCGGTCCCGGGTTTGATTCCCGGTATGGGCAAATATTTGTGTGATGAGCACGAGTATTTCTTTCTGAGTCTTGGATGTTTTCTATGTATTTAAGTATATATTTCTCTATATAAGTATTTATATCGTTGTCTAGTACCCATAGTACAAGCCTAGAGCTTAGTTTGGGACTAGGTCAATTTGTGTGAGATCGTCCCCTGATATTATTATTATTTATAAAGAAAGGGGTTTGGGTAAAAGTGTTGTCATTTGTAAAATTCATACATTTTCAAGGTGAGCGGCCATTCGTAAAAGTGGTATATTATGATAGAATTATTAAAAATAAACATATTTTGTTATGTAATGTAATACTCTTAAGTGCATCGGAGCCGAGGTATTTAAATATTCATACTTGGGCGTACTTTTGTACTAAAAACTGAATACTTAAATCTTTAAAATCTCCGCTCCGATATTATTTAACGCCATTAATTATATATATCTATGTGTAATTAGAGGTCCTCTAAATAACTATGTAAAAATCAACCCTGGCCGCTGAAAAAAATAATGACAATATTCTTCAAACAAATTTACCCAATGCCATTTGATTTTATACAAATAATGGACCCGATTCTACGTGCACATCGCTTAAATAGCCTAAAACTAAATTGTCTAATTTTTAGACTTAGTTTAGACGGCAAATTTAACAAGTGCTATTCCAGTATGTCCATACAATATTGAATAAGACCGCCTAAAATAAGAAGCGTCAGATTCAAATAAGCGCTGTCATTTGACTATGACAGCTGCTCATAGAATAGCAAAGTGTTTTAGCGACAACTAAATAAAATTAGGAAGTTTAGAGGCCACTGTAGAATCGGGTCCATTATTAATTTATTTTTGTAGCATTCTATCTCATTTTCTTATACTATATTTAAACTACTCGAAATAGTCGTAAAAAGCCAGTTTTTTCCGCAAGGGTTTTATAATAGCTGAATAGGCTACCCAGCTTAGCCCAATCCTCTTCACTATTATGGGACCTACTTGTATTTCTATTCTATTACTTGTTCCTAACATTTTTGTAAGGCTATATAAAAATAACCAAATATAATTTCAAGAAATATATTGTATTTCAATCCATGATAGTAAATATGAATATATCACGGGTATAATCTGTCCAATTGTGGAATGGGCTTCCAATGTGCTTGAGGCAATCTATATTGAAAGAAGGGCTAAAGAAGTTGTGGCTTAATCAACAAGATCAGTCGGAGTGACGATTCATAACTCTGTTGTAGGTTTTAGCTGCTGTTTACGAAGGTATATGGTAGTATTAGTATATACTATTGTCTATTTATGTATTTTATTACAGAAGATATTTCATTTTCTTCCTCATTCTCTGTTGTATGTACTATTCGTTATTTCCTGTAATTTTGTTAATTTGTCTATCCTTTTCCTTCCAGGGTTAACTGGAAGAGATCCCATATAGAATAAGTTCGCCTATGTACAATATCTATAAAGATGCAAACGTGTCTTGTAATTGTTTATTTGCAATAATTGTTTACATACATACATACATAATGAAAAGAAAGAAAGAAAGAAAGAAAAATCATTTATTCGTGACATACATAAAAATTCATGACACACAAATTCACCTAGTCCCAAACTAAGCTCTAGGCTTGTACTATGGGTACTAGACAACGATAAACGTACCTACTTATATAGAGACATACATACTTAAATACCTACATAGAAAACATCCAAGACTCAGGAACAAATAGTCGCGTTTATCACACAAATATCTGCCTTTACCGGGATTTGAACCCAGGACCGCTAGCTTCGTAGGCAGGGTCACTACCAACTTTTACGTGTCGTCAAAGATGTAGTATACCAAACTTTCCATCACGCAAAATTAGAGAATTAACCATGACCATCGACGAACTATCTACATAAAGAGACATACATACTTAAATACCTACATAGAAAACATCCAAGACTCAGGAACAAATAGTCGCGTTTATCACATAAATATCTGCCTTTACCGGGATTTGAACCCAGGACCGCTAGCTTCGTAGGCAGGGTCACTACCAACTTTTACGTGTCGTCAAAGATGTAGTATACCAAACTTTCCATCACGCAAAATTAGAGACTTAACCATGACCATCGACGAACTATCTAACATCTATGATAAACAAACTACTTAAAAGGATTATAAGAGCCGTGTTACGAACTTCCCTCGCAGTTTGATCAATGGATCAGCAAGTGCCAATGTTCATATACGACTAGTTCACTCAAAGCAGACTTGTAAATGTCGAACTTTACGAACGCAATGATATTAACAGTGTGACTATCGAATAACAGATAGATTAGGACTATCATAATATTCGATCTATCATAATATACCACTTTTGCGAATGGCCGCTTTCTTGAAAGGGTTTTCCAATTCCAAAACGCACACTTCCCCAAAAGATACTCTTTCCCAATTGGGGCACTTTCTCGAAAGATTCACTATTTCCATCACCACAAAGTTCGCACGAGTTTTTGAGAGTCCGTGGTGCAGATCATGAGTCATGATGGCAATGTTAATTTTTTTTGACTGATCTCTAGGACCTCCAGTAAGTAATAATAATGCACTTTGAAAGTAATAAACTTATTTCAAAGTATTTGAGTTTTTTTCGGCTTTTAATTATTAGTGGCTGAGGACTTAACAATGGTATGATACTTTTAGAGACAGCGTATCTTCCGATAAAATGATCCTGCTGAAGAAGTGCTCGTTTAGAGAAAGTGCACATTCCGGGAAAGAGCCTTACAAGCCTAACCTCTACAAATGTATGGGTTTTACAAATGACGACCCTTAAATACCTAAGGTCTGTTCATTCTTAATTGTCTTATCTTATATAGTAAACAACTTTCTAACCTCAAAATGAATCTTTTTTGGCTAAAACAGCTGCTATTTTAAACAAAATAAAGCAATCACTGACAATACATTAGCCAAGTGATGTCCATAATGTCTATTCAGTTTACTTTAAGTTACGATAAGAGCTGTTTTAACCATAAAGGTATATTTTGAGGTTAGAAAGTTGTTTACTATAAAAGACAAGTAAGAATGAACAGACCTTAACTGCTTATGTTTATATCGTCTTTATCGTCATCTTCTTTACATAGTATAAAACAATGCATTTTGCTGCACAATTGAAAATGCACGCGCTAAAATGTGTTGTGTCCGTTCTGACGGGACTACTTAAACTCGCCGCTGCTTCACTCGTTTTTGAGAGAATCACACCCCAGCTCTCCATCCACGCAATTAAAAAGCACTGTTCAGCTCCGTATTTTTGTTTTGTTTGCGAAATGGGAACACTTCTAACTACAAAGAAAAGCAATTTGGTTAATTTATTTATTATTTGCCGCGAAATATGGATTATCCCGACCTCGTTTAAACACGTGCCGTGTTGTAACGCTAATTGGAATTAAAACAATTTAGAGCACACCCTTTGCAAAGAAAACAGGCGAAGTCGATTTTTTTTAATACTTTCAATATATTGTAAGGAAATGATATTTAACTTTAATGCTACAAAATGAAGAATTATTGATGAAATAGTATACAGTGTGTGGCCTAGAATAGGGGATACTATTGAAAACGGAGGCTCTATAGGTCACTAGTAACTGAAGCATTATGGCCACAAATAATAATAAAATCAAAACTTTACTTTTTGTTTTTTTTTCTATCAAACTTAATCGTAAATTAAATCTAATGCAAACAATGCAATAGTTGTGAGCGGAACGATTATAGTTCCGCTCACTCGTACTTATTCGGAGCTACTCGGAACGTCTCGTCTCTTTGACAATTCCCCTGTAGTCCCTGTACAGTCAAGGACTTTAATTGTTATGCCACTATGGAACCCTGTCATAATGACAGCGTCAAACCAAATGACAGAAATTACGCTTAAATGAATGATTAACGTTATGCGACAGGGTTCCATAGTGGTATAACAATTAAAGTCCGCGACTGTACCTCGACATGCATTGACAACGTTAGCGATAATATCGTTTTGCAATAATACACTGATTATGAATCGTAACGTTAAATTGTTATTGTGTGTAATGTATGGCTTTTGGTTAACTGTGATCTTTTCAGAAAAAATACTGATACTCTGGAGAGTCTTTGTTTTCAATATTATGCCCTATTGTAGGCCGCACACTGTATAAAACCAAAAACTCTCAAAAAAATCGTTAGTTTAGTTTAGTTTAGTTTATTTATTAATCAATGTAATATTACAATATAAGTTGCATTGCATGTCAAAAAATACGAAATTACATTGAGATCGTCAAAACATAAATACTAATAATCAAAGAATACAAAAATAATTAATTAAAACAACAACAATTAAACATCAAATAAATGGTCACTCGTCCGATGTCAATATACAAGGATTAATAACTGTCAACACAATAATAAATAAATTTACAATTTTAGCTCCATATATTCATCCACAGAGTATAATGGATTATCCGGTAAAAGGTTTCTAAGCTGGTGTTTAAATGCTTCGTCGGAATGTACATTTTTAAGTTTGGCGGGTAGACGCTCATAGTACGTGGGACCGATGACACGCGGGTTCTTACCCGCAAGTGCCATGCGACGGGGAACTGTTCTCAAACGCCCGGTGTGGCGGAGCTCCTTGCCAGGAATATTGACGCGTGCGAACGAGGAAATATTATTTCTTACGAACATTAATATTTGGAAAATGTAAACTGAGTAGTGCGTCAAAATGCGGTGCGTTACGAAAAGGCCCCTGCAAGAGTGCCTAGTGTGTTAGTGTTTTTCTCTTTGCAAATGGGTTTATATATTTGATGCCCGGTTGTCCTAGTTGGTAGTGACCGTAGCTACGACGCTAGTGGTTTTGGGTTCCATTCCCGGTCAGGGCAAATATTTGTGGTATGTGCGCGAGTATTTGTTTCTGAGTGTCTGCGCGTTTAGACACAGGTTTCGTATGGTCTCACAGGCCTGGCTTGAAGATGTGGATGGCAGGAGAAATGACTTCAAATCATGTATTACAAAATAACTCGTATAATTAAAAGTTTCTCGTTACATAGGAACTATGGTAGAGGTTAAGAAATGTGCTGTTGAGTTGGCACGTAGACGTAGCGAAGAAGAGAGAGCTTTCAGTCATCCTTCCTTCTGATTGGTGCTTGGTAGGGGTCGATGGCTGGCTCATCATTGGTTGTCGATGACGTGATAGATGCAGCTGATTGGTCGCCTATGACGTGATATTTAGTCGCCGCAGAGTCGCCGCGGTGCGTCCCAGGTAGCAAACCACCAAGGTCGGCTGCAACTTGCTTGTACGTATGGGCTTACGCCGTAACATAAACTCCCGCCCTTGAATGCAGGAGCTTTCAACAGAAAATGCAGATAAGAAGCCTATTCGTCGTTTACAGGCAGTGGACAAATTTTGGAGAACGCTCGACGCACCGTGCCGTTGGCGGTCCTTATGTCGGCCACTCGTGAGATGCCATCCCGGCCTGGAAATGTCTTGACGATTCTCCCAATACTCCATTTTAAGGGTGGTGCGTTGTCTTCCTTGATGAGAACGAGTGTGTCTTGCTTCAAGTTGTCTCTGTTGCGTGTCCATTTCGTCCTGATCTGCAGCTCAGATACATATTCCTTAGACCAGCGTGTCCAGAAATGCTGGCGTATCTGTTCTACCCTCTGGTAGCGTGACAGGCGTTGCACAGGAACCTCGTTCAGGTCAGCTAACACGGGAGCAGTCAGTGGCCGGCCAACCAGGAAGTGAGCTGGGCTAAGAGGGGAGTAATCCTGCGGATCTGAGGACATAGGACTCAAAGGACGGGAGTTCAGGATGGCCTCGACTTGCGTCAATACCGTGCTGAACTCCTCGAAAGTTAAGTGCGCGTTTCCTATTACCCGACGCAAGTGGTGCTTGCAACTCTTTACACCAGCCTCCCATAAACCCCCAAAATGACTTGCGTATGGGGGACCCATTGTAAATTTAATATTTTGAGAAAGCGCGTATTCCTTAATATCATTAGAACATGACTTTAAGAACCTTGTGAACTCATGTTTTAACCCTATAAAATTTCGGCCATTATCCGAAAATATTTCCGAAGGTTTCCCACGTCGTGAGATAAACCTCTTTAGTGCTAACAAATACGCGTCTGATGAGAGATCGCTGACTAGCTCTAAATGAACAGCGCGCGTGGTGAAACATATAAATAAGCAAATATATGCTTTAATAGTAACAGCTCCCCTTCCTTTGCGATTAAGAATGAGCACTGGCCCCGCATAATCAACACCAGAATGCATAAACGGAAAGCCGGGTTCCAGGCGCTGTTTAGGTAAATCACCCATGATAGGCGCTAACGTTTTACCTCGCAGCCGGGCACAGGTGACGCACCCGTGCACAGTGTTACGCGCGAGGTTTCTGCCGCTCACGGGCCACCAGGCGTCTCTCAGCGAGAACAGTAGGTGCTGCGGGCCCGCGTGCAGCAGCCGATTGTGCTCGTAGCGGAACAACAATACTGTAAAGTGATGCTTACAGGACAATAGAATCGGGTATTTTTTATCGAAATCGAATGTAGGCGAGTTTGCAAGTCGCCCTCCAACTCTGATTAATTGAAAATTGTCTATAAACAAATTCAGTTTCGATAAATGACCCTTGACTGGTTCCCTTTTAGACAATACGTGATAAACATTAAGAAACGATTCGTGTTGCGAGATGCGCGCCAGCATAGCAACCGATTCCCTCAGTTCGTCCAGCGACAGCGCGCCGGCACGACGTTTAGCCTTTTTACTGCGCGCATTGTGAATGAAACGAAGCACGTGCGCTGCCGCGCGCTGCATGCGGTCGAACTGAGAGAACCTGGAAAATGAGAAAAAGGATTCTTTAATTTCAGTGCACATTAAAGTATTAGTCGGACCAGATCTGCGCTCTGGTAATTGTAACTCATCGGGTAGTGAGACTAAGTTAAAATCAACACAGTCAAAATTGGCATCATGTAGATATTGAGGCCCCTCCCACCACAGACTAGAATTGTTCAGCGCGTCTAGATGTAATCCGCGGGAGACTAAGTCGGCCGGGTTATCTTTCCCGCTGACATGAAGCCATACGTTTTCTTTCGTTAACTCGTGAATTTCCGCGACCCTGTTTTGAACAAAAGGCTTTAACAAATTTGGTGGCATGCGCAGCCAACTCAGGACTATAGTTGAATCAGTCCAAAAAATTACCCGGTCAAATTTAGAACGAAGCGAACCCTTTATTTTGAGGTATAACCTTGCACCTACTAGCGCTCCGCACAATTCTAGCCTTGGGATACTTACAGGTGATATCGGCGCGACCTTGCCCTTGGAACAAAGGAGCCGGACCGTAACAGCTGATTCGCTGTTAACAGTTCGTACATATGCGCAAGACCCAAAAGCAATTTGCGACGCATCACTGAAAATATGTAATTCTGTACATATAGGCTGGTTACAAAATACATGCCTCGGAACTCGAACGCTAGGTAAAATCGATAGGTTGTTTATAAAGCGGTGCCAGGCTTGCGTGACGTCATCAGGAACCGCTTCGTCCCAGTCTAATTTTAATAACCACAACTTCTGTAATAAAGTTTTTGCTATAGTTATTGTTGGGCTCAAAAGACCTAACGGGTCGAAAATCTGGGATGCAATGGATAAAATAGTGCGTTTTGACACCGGCTTTGATTTATTATCGTGTCGCGAATAGTAGTGCAATTCGTCGCTTTGATTGTACCAGCCAAGCCCTAACGTTTTACTATGCGTGTGTTCACCCAGTGACAATTCCCTCGAGATGCTGCCCTCGGATTCACTAGTGAAGTAGTCAAAATTATAAACCCATTTTCGTAACGGAAAACACCCGGAATCTAAAACTCTCGCGGTTTCCTTGCATATGCGTTTTAGTTCGGCGATCGTTGACGATCCACATATCAAATCGTCGACGTAGAAATCGTGGTTTATAGTTCTGGCCACTTCGGGATCAGTACATTCTTGTGCTAACTGTTTTAAGCAACGGCAACTTAAGAAGGGCGCTGAAGCGGTTCCGTAGGTCACCGTGTTCAACCGATAAACACTGAGCGGGTCGGTAGGACTGTCGCGCCACAAAATCAACTGCAAATTGCGTTGGCCCTCATCGATAAGTACTTGTCGATAATGTTTTTCAATGTCAGCGCAAGCTACGAACTTATTTTCGCGAAACCGTAGCAAAATTGCAATAAGGTCTCCTTGAATAGGAGGACCTACGCGTTGCAAGTCGTTGAGCGACTTTCCTGTCGTTGAAGCTGCGCTGGCATCAAATACAACCCTTAATTTAGTGGTAGTAGCGTGCTCCCGGAGCACCCCATGGTGCGGCAAAAAATAGTTTGGGGTTCCGTATGAAGAAACTCGCGACATGTGACCTAAATTTTCGTACTCTCTAATAAAACTACTATATAAGTTTTTATACGTAGGGTCGCGGTCGAGACGCCTTTCAAGAGCACTAAAACGATTTTTGGCTTGAAAGAATGTGTCACCTAACGATTCAGATGACTCTTTTAGAGGGATTTGTACGCTGAACCTTCCATCGGCAACGCGCCTTGTTGTTCTGATGAAATGTTCTTCGCACGCGAGTTCCTCGTCGGTTAGCAATTCGGGTATTTTACCTCCTATTGGATCCTGTTCTAATTCCCAAAACCTACGTAACTGACTATCTAATGATTGCATATCAAAATATTGCGTCAAATGACATCTAATAGGCTTGGGTTGTATGCGTTGCGTATTCGCATAAATAGGACCCGAAATGATCCACCCTAGTCTAGTGTTTTGTAGGTAAGGGCCGTTCGCTAAGCGCATCTTACCTTCAATGAGCAAATCCCAGAATATGTCGGCTCCTATAAGGATATCAATAGACTGACATTCGTAAAAACTAGGATCAGCCAGACAAACATTGTCTGGAATGCGGAATTGATTGCGTTGCATCGCAACCGTAGGTAGTGTCGATGTTAGTTGTGATAACACTAAACACTGTATGCGAATGTTAAACGTGTCGACAACAGAGTTAATTTCTATTTCACATTTTTGCGTACACGTAGAAATAGAATTACCTATGCCTCGTATTTCTTGTGTGGACTGTATAATTTTAGGTTTTAATTTATCACATAAGTTCTTAGTGATTAAACAGCATTCACTTCCACTGTCGAGAATTGCGCGCGCCTTATAATAATTTCCAATACTATCGGGAATCTCGACTAGTGCAGTTGATAACAAAACCGGTTGCATAAGAGACAGCTGAGCGGTCATGTCAATGTGTGCATTATTTACTTGCTTACTTTGATTTTGATATGAGTGTGCGATATTGCTTACGTTTGCGGATGCAGAGAAGGCACGCGGCGGCGCCTGGCCTTTGTCCAGGGCGAGCCGTGGGACTGCGCGCTCGTTGATCTCACCCTCCCGTGCCTCCTCGTGTATTAGCGAATTATGTTTTTTGTTGCATTTCCTACATGGACCGTATTTGCACTCAACAGATGTATGGCCTGCACGTAAACAATTTTCGCATAGCCGCTTCTCCTGCACAATATTTAACTTATCCTGCAAGTTTAAATCTAAAAACACCTGGCACGAATACAAAGGATGTTTACCGCTGCACATCAAGCATAGTTTTTTAAAAGTAGTTTGCTTAATATGTGACTTATTTGCGGATTTATCAGTGACAACATTGCAGTGAAGTTTAGGAACGTTGTTGTTTGCGTTAGTGTGATGATATGGCTTCTTCGTTTCGTGCATGGTATAGGTGCTAGTGCTAGCCTTGCTGTGCGTTACTATTAGTGTTTCAAGCATATCGGCGCGGTTCCGAATGAAATTAAGTAAGTCATCAACCTTTATCGTAGACGTGAGTTCACTTGTTCGTGGCAGTAAAGTGCTTTTAAATTGTTCCCATTCGCGTTCAGTTGTGGAATCTAATTTTGACACAACCAAATAAATAATTAATGTGTCCCAGCTCTCGGTAGGTTCTCCGAGAAGCTTTAGTGCACGTAGATTCTTAAGGATAATGTCTATAAGTTTTCTTAAAAGCGATGGGGACTCTTTAGTTAGCACTTGAATAGAAAATAACGCCTTAACGTGGTTGTGTACTAACAATCTACTATTATTATACCGATTTAGTAGAAGCTCCCAAGCAATTGTGTAATTATTCGCAGAAAATTCAAGAGAATCTATAACAAGTTGCGCGTTACCCTTTAATGATGATTTTAAATAATGAAACTTCTGAATGTTGGTTATTTCTTGGGAGCTGTGAACTAATGATGCAAACGTGTCGCGGAATTCCAGCCAGTGCTCATAAGAACCATCAAAGGTTGGCAAGGAAATAGTCGGAAGTTTAACTGACTGCGATAGATTGGTCGGAGAAGAGTGTTTACAGCTGTCAGTATCTCTGACCATGGACTGAGTTTGAGCAAGGATGCCATAGTATTCATTTTCAAATATTTCCCTTTGCTCGATTTGCTTTTCTAACTCACTATCAGAGACTAAATTCTCTATATTACTATGCAGGTCATTAAACTCGGTGAAAATAATTTGAGCGCCTTGCATGCGTAATTTTATTTCGGTGCATTGAGGTTCCGTTAGCTCTAAGCCTTCAAATGAGTTCACAAATTTCTTAAAGTTCGTTAATCTGCTTTTTACTGAACCGCGTCTACGAATTAATAACCTAAGAGACTCCTGGCTCGCTGTCTTTTCAAGGCCGTCCTCGGCAGTGTGAAACCTACCAGCGTCATCATAGCTCATTTTGGGAGGTTATGGGAGTATATAGCGGTACTTACAGTTGCAATCACCACCACTGGTCAGGCGGAGCACTGCCGACGTGCAGACGGACGAAAGCTGCCGACACGTGTTTGATGCAGCGGCGTGCGAAAGCGCAAGCAAAAGCACTGGAATGTATAACAGCACGGTATCACGCAAGCGTAAAGGAAAAGGCTAGGAAATAAGCTGGCTCGTCTCACCAAAAAGCTCAAGTGTAACTTTTCTGATTCGCGTCGCTGCCGATGCGTTCTCACAATCTTCGTTGTGTCCAGGGACTGGTTTCTTGAATCTGAGGTCGAAGGTCCAATTTATGTCTGCGCGTTTAGACACAGGTTTCGTATGGTCTCACAGGCCTGGCTTGAAGATGTGGATGGCAGGAGAAATGACTTCAAATCATGTATTACAAAATAACTCGTATAATTAAAAGTTTCTCGTTACATAGGAACTATGGTAGAGGTTAAGAAATGTGCTGTTGAGTTGGCACGTAGACGTAGCGAAGAAGAGAGAGCTTTCAGTCATCCTTCCTTCTGATTGGTGCTTGGTAGGGGTCGATGGCTGGCTCATCATTGGTTGTCGATGACGTGATAGATGCAGCTGATTGGTCGCCTATGACGTGATATTTAGTCGCCGCAGAGTCGCCGCGGTGCGTCCCAGGTAGCAAACCACCAAGGTCGGCTGCAACTTGCTTGTACGTATGGGCTTACGCCGTAACACTGAGTCTTGGTTATTTTCTTGTTGTGTATTTATTGGTCTATATGTTTAGCCTTTTCTAGATACAAGCCTTAGATTGAGACTGGGTCAATTTGTGTGAAGTTGTCCCCTGATATATATTTTGCTGACCTCATAAATTTTACTTCACATAAAATTTTAAATCCATCCAAAAACCCCACTCTTAAACGAAACTCCACACTCTTCATGGTTTGTTTATTCAAATTTTTTGTAATTATTTTTATTTCGTGGTCATGTATAATAAATTATCTGTACTATCTCGCAGCATATACATATCTTGAATCTTGTGCCCGCGACTTCGTCGTTATTTACTCGAAAACCTTAAAATTTTGCGGGACGAAAATTAACCTATGTGTTCGAGGCTAACTATCCCCATTCCAAAATTCATCCAAACCACCCTCGTTGTAGCGTGAAGGAGTAACAAACTAACACATATACACACACACAACCTTTCACATTTCTAATAAATATTAGAGGGATATTTTTCTTTTGAATAAATTGGGTACAAGGCGATCCACTTAAAGTTGGACTTGAGTGAACTGGATTTTAGTTAGCTAAGCCCTGTCATCGTCCTCGTCGATTCGAATCTTGGATGATCTTGTAAAAAGTCTGATTAAATTCGATCTTCGGCTCGAGGCTTATGGCGTGTTTTAGCATTTATAAAAGTTTGATAGCGCCATGACAGGTAATTTGAAATTGGAAGCGATCAATGTTTATTTTCTTGGTTTATGTGGGATCAGTTATTGGAAGTTTATTTATTTTCCCTGGTTCTGTTCCCTGATGAATTCAGTGCAAATATAAAATGTATAGACGTACGTTACTAAAATAAACATGCTTCTTGTATTATGATTTATGATGATAATATCTAGAGATGCCACGAATATTAGGTATTTGGCCTATTTGGCCTATTCGGCTTTTTTTTTAGGGTTCCGTAGCCAAATGGCAAAAAACGGAACCCTTATGGATTCGACATGTCTGTCTGTCTGTCTGTCCGTCCGTATGTCACAGCCACTTTTTTCCGAAACTATAAGAACTATACTGTTGAAACTTGGTAAGTAGATGTATTCTGTGAACCGCATTAGGATTTTCACACAAAAATAGAAAAAAAAAATTGGGGGCTCCCCATGCTTAGAACTGAAACTCAATTATTTTTTTCATCAATCCCGTACGTGTGGTGTATCTATGGATAGGTCTTCAAAAATGATATTGAGGTTTCTAATAAAAAAAAACTAAACTGAATAGTTTGCGCGAGAGACACTTCCAAAGTGGTAAAATGTGTCCCCCCCCTGTAACTTCTAAAATAAGAGAATGATAAATCTAAAAAAAAAAATGAAGTACATTACTATGCAAACAACCACCGAAAATTGGTTTGAACGAGATCTAGTAAGTAGTTTTTTTTAATACGTCATAAATCGAGTCCGACTCGCACTTGGCCGCTTTTGTATTATTCGGTATTCGGCTGAGTAATATTTACTATTCGCCTATTTATTTTCTTTGGAGTTTATAATTTCTCAATGTAAATCATTTCCGTCACGCCAGGTATGTACTTTTTTGACTTGAGTACTTACTCTAAAGTCTAAATCAAACTTTTACATAAAAACGCTATAAATCTCGGTGTTTAAAGCCATAATAGTTAATATCTGCCAACAACGTGTCTTAACTATTATTGGTCTTTAAGTAAGTACCTGTTGTGATTTTGTATTAATAAAGGGGTGGCGAATAGCTTACATATGTGGTTATGTATAAGCACTTGCTTCCACACACATACGCATAGAATTAGTTCCATGAACACGAACTAGATGGCGGAAGTTACGACACGAATGTCACGAACAGAAAAAAACGCAGAGTTGCCAATCCATATCCCAGTATACAATAGTAGTCTTTGAAAGTAATGAGAAGATATTCAATTGACAATAGCAGGCAATAAAAAAATACAAAGAGGATTTTGACAGTTATAATAAATAGAAAATATGTCAATATTGTTAAAAAGGCAAAAAAAGATTAGCTGGTTTAGTAAAAAAAATCCGCGAGGAAGTTATTACGTAACCGTGTCTATCGCCGATTTGGACAGCGCGAAAAATCTGAAGTGGTCTCTCACTTCAAAGTTGAAAATGTACCTCCATCTACAGTTTAATGTTTGATCAAGCGGTGGGGACTTGATATTAGGACTAAATATTAACCAAAAACGGGAAGACCACGCATTCTTAATGATCGAGGCCGGAGGAACGTGGCAAAGTTTGCACAAAACAAAGTGAGTCCCAGATAAGTTATTTGTAAAATATGATGACGTCATTCCAACCACTAATCTAAAGCAGGCGTAGCAAACACTTATAATATTTTTTTTCTCAGTAAATTATAATAAAAAATCGAAAAAAAAGTATGCTTTTGAGACAAATCTATGAGCATGATTTTTTCATAACGTCTTTTAAATAAGTTCCTATTGTCAATTGCCGTACAAATTAGGTACAGTCGGCCAAAAATGTGTTCTACCACCCTACGGTTGAAGTTCATTTGCACGTCATGATACAACAAGTTCGATTTTCCCTTGCAATAATATTATGACAGTGACAAGTGTCAACCTTAAGGATAATTAGATTTCACAGAAACTTTTGTCAAAACTGGGTCTTGGTCGACCGTACCTATGTCGATCACATCACGATACTTTCTCTTTATAAGTAAATGTTCATTCTGGAAGTACTTACCGTAAATAATTCTACATTTTTACGCCGTACCTATACTTACTGTAGATTTCAGACCTCGTTTTGCCTTCTGTTATCCTTTTTCTCGCATTTTTTGTATTGGGAAAAGACATAGCGATGCCACAATGTTCTTCAAAGGAGTTGAGCCAAAATTGGGTAAATTTGGTAAGCGTAAAATAAACTCCGAAAGAATTTTAATCTCTATATTTATAATAAAAATAAATTACTTCAAAGAATTACATGCCACGCATTTTGTAGGAGAACATTTTGAGAAAAATAATTTGCAGGTACATTTTTATTTAGATATCAATAATCTTGCATAATCGATATAATATAGATTCGATCCTCCCTCTCCTTAATATTAGTTAATTTTATGATAATATTTAATATTTTCGTATCTAACATTTATTTATTAACAATTGAAAGATTACAAGTTATATATCTTAAAACTACTGGAATTACTCGGTAACGATTTGAGTTTGCTGTAATTCTGATAACTGGTTAAGAAAAGGTTTTTTGAATACACAGTAACAAAATTACAACATAGGAAGATACAAGAATATCACTCCCATAATAAATTAAACTAGTCGTTGGGATAAGACTAGGGGATGCTATTTAACCGGTTATTAGACGTTTTTGTATGAACATAACCGATTAAAACCGGTTATAACCGGTTATTTGCTTTCCCTAGATAAAACAAAACACCACGATATACTTCCATCATGATACAAGTATTTTTCTGTGTTAGTAGAGAGCATTTGACACATTACGAATTTAAGAATTCCTTTCGATGTTATGTAACCCTAGTAAAAAGGCTACAAGTATTCCAAGATTCAAGTAAAAAGAATACCTAAAAAATAGGGTACTCTGTGCAGTGAACAGCATATATAAGTGATCTTTACGTACCTTTGCCGCTTTCAATCGTTTCACAATTTTGTATGACATTTCAAACACGACGTTAAAGTGACAAGGTACATAAATGATCATTTATTTATGATGTTGACTGTACATTCGATTACTTTATCCACTTATGTACCATAATTCAATGCTATAAGTAGGGTTAGGATTTTGGTGGCATATCGTTGTTTTAGAATCCATGGAGTCGCTATTTCCTAATTATTATAATAATGACACTTTGATTTTTACCTTCAGTATGAATGGTCCTATTGAATTAAACACATTTTTGGTTCGGTTATTCCATACCTACTAATATTTGCTTATTTGTAACGCTTTCACAGCAGAGATATCCTCCATACCAAAATTCATTTAAATTGGTTTAGCGGTTTAATGAATAAATGAATTCTGAAATATTAAAATATTGAAGGTCAAAATCGAATTGGTATGTATTATAATAAATAGGAAATAGCGACTCCATGGATTCTAGAATAACGGTTTGCCACCAAAAGTCCTAACTCTAGTAATAAGCTTCAAAAGTGAATGTGATACCATTTTATTAGCAAGCTAAGTCAACTTATACCCGTTTTCTAGGGCCACAGAAGGGATTCACCATAACCTCGTAAAGCCCAGTTTGCAATAGGACGTACATTACCAAAGCAATTTAATTTGAACTGTATTGCAATAAGAATAAAGTTTTTTTTCCTTTCTTCATAAATTGAAAATGGCGTTGTCGATCGATCGAAATTGAACTTTGTTGCCTTGATGGTAGATTTAAAGGCCCACTGAAAAAAAACTGTCTGATTTTAGTATGATGGGCCTTACGAGGATAAAAACGTCTCTTTTTCCGAACATACGCGGCCGAGTTTATTTAATCAGGAAATTCAAAGTGTTCCCCATTATTAATAGTTTGCGATCTTTATCTGTTCTCAAATGTAATCCTTGTTAAATTATTCATGGTACACTCAAGGACTTTAATTGTTAAGCCACTATGGAACCCTGTCATAATGACAGCGTCAAGCCACATTAAAGAAATTGCGCCAAAATTAATGATTAACGTTATGTAGGTAGGCCTCCAACAAGATGGAGTGACGACCTTGTAAAGGTCGCGGGAACGCGTCTGAGTGGGGAGCCTTGGGGGAGGCCTATGTCCAGCAGTGGACGTCTTTCGGCTGACATGATGATGATGATGTTATGCGACAGGGTTCCATAGTGGCTCATCAATTAGAGTCCTTGGCTGTACATTATAAGTTAAATTTGGGAGGGGTCTAGAATGCACATCACAGAAAGTTTAGAGGGGGCACGGTCGTGGTGGTTTAGCGCAAGCGGGCCAGCAGGGGGTAGTTGTCCAGAGCTCGACGGAAGCTGTCGGAGCCGAGGGCCTTGGCGAGGTCCGGGTCCTCCATCTCCTGCCTCCTATTCCTGTCGTACATAGACCTGTTAGTAAAAAGTATGTGAAAATTCCTGTAGTTTTTTTTATGGGATATATAGATTTTTTGTGTGGTTTTTTTAGGCATTTAAGTATTTTATCAATAAATTGCTATATGGATTTAAAAACACGTGAACTATATAATTTGGATTGAATTGTCTTTAATTTCAGATTTTTTTAGTTCATACTAAAATAAACACGGGATTATGATACACCAATTTACCTGGTACCAAACGAAAATCTAGACCTGGACTATGAATATAATACAACGATAAAACACTTATTGACTTTTACTAAAAAAATACTGTGGTGTATAATTTGTACATCTAGTAGGTATTTATTTGTTTCTTTGACGATTATAATATTGTTTTTTTTAAATTGGCATGTGTGTAATATAACTGTATCTTGTATTAAATAATAATAAATATAAACGTATATCTAAATCTAAAAAGAGAAATACATAGAAACCTACAAAGATAAATACTCGCGCTCATCACAAAAATATATAACACAAACGGGAATCACTACCAACGAACCAGTTATAACGTTAAGCGAGTTCTAAATACGCAGACAAAGTCATGATCAAACTTAAAAGTTCATCAGTGTACGTATTTCCAAGACCATCAGACTATCAGAGAACGTTTTCAGAGCAAAATCAACAGGATATGCGTTAAAACTCCGAACGCAAGTCAAACAAAACGGACGGATAGTGAAAAACAAACGTTTGTTCTGCCTGCCCGCTCCGGAGCCTGATCAAAGTTAATAAAGCCCCGTGCAGACCGACGGCGGATTAACAGGAGCGGGCCAGTGTGGACGCGTGGAAGCAAGCTTGCTAAGGCTAAGTTCACAATGAGGACTTGGACGTTATAATAGATATTTTATAGCGAGAGCATATCTTATCGCTTCTTCGGATAATACAGGGTGACTGCGGGGTAAATGATTGAGTTTCTATTAGTATAGCGGTTTTTGAAACAATTAAAGTTAAGCATTTTATTAAAATAATATTATGTTAGTTTATTTATTGATCAATGTAATATTACAATATAAGTTGCATTGCATGTCAAAAAACACGAAATTACATTGAGATCGTCAAAACATAAATACTAATAATCAAAGAATACAAAAATAATTAATTAAAACAACAACAATTAAACATCTAATAAATGGTCACTCGTCCGATGCTAATATACAAGGATTCATACTAAACTAACTATCTACTAAAATAACTATGTAACTAACTATGTAGCTAACTATGTTCCCCTAATTAATACTAAAATTACCGTTACCTAAAATTTGCATGTCAAAACCTATTTCAAAATCAACCGATCAGACGAGTACGAAATTGGGTGGCTATAATCCGGTTTTTTTTTAGATTTTATTGAATGTTTATTTCAAAAAATATCAAAGTACTTGTCTTAACGCTTTTAAATCTATTACGTAAGGTTCCTAATGGTGTAGTATGTTTTAGTTTACTTTGTTACTACACGAGCCCGCAGTCACCCTGCATTTTGTACAGTCACTGTTATAAAATCGACACACTGTCGCTCTAAATCTTGTTTGAACCGCCACATATAATTAGGAAAGATTTTTTTTTTTGTTCTTCGTCATGGAAAGACTTTATTTACATCCAACTAAGTACAGAATTCTTTTTTTAATTATTTTTATAAATAGTAGACGATGTTTAATTTTTGAAATATCAATCTTATTATTCATTTTGTAGATGAGCTATTATATTTTGCATGGTGATAACGATAAATGAAACTTAATGATAGGAAAGGAGAGCAGGCCATAAAAGGTAATTTCCTCACCTACAACGGTTAAACTTTACTTTATAAAAACTGTTATAAAACAGTAATCTTTCAAATGGTTTTTTGGGAAATATTGCAAAAATATGGTTAGTCTCAATTGTTAACAGAGTCAAAAAGACAAAGTCCTAAACTTTGATTAAAATGTTGCACGTACACGACGGTCATGAGCGTTAAATTGGGACCCATTTCAAAAAAATATGCTTGAAGTCGTCAATGTCATTAGAGATGTCGAGTCATTTGTAACTTTTAGGAAATTCAACCTTATTGTTGTAGAATGACAAAATGACTTTGGACCTAAGGTGGGTACCAAATTTAATCTCGTGACTGTACAATATACCACGGTTAAAACTATATGAAGCGAATTTCTAATGTGTCCACTCTCTCTAAGAGCAGTAACGAGTGTAAGTAAAAACTCTCTTAAATTAATAGCTTTAATACAACGTACACACACAACATTCTCTCACAAAATCATTTATTCTCTTCAATTTGCATACAAAATTTCATCTGCATGTGGCAACACAGAACTATTTTCTAGTTCATTTGCTCTTTTGAGATAATAGAGGCAGTAAATTAATCTAATGCCAGCGACAAATGAACATCTGTTGACAAAATTATAGTCACATTAACATTCAATATACAAGCGGTTACTGCGAAATGGATTTCCGATTTCCAAAAAGGTTATTGAAGGATTAAATTGGCAATTGGTTTAACTGTAATGATGTACTGTCAACTATCGAAAATTTATTACCATTATACAAATTTTAATAAATTGGACATTTGGACATTTATTTTGCTTATTATGCTCGGTGATTCCCCCATAAATCCAAAAAAGAGCGTATCCCGGTGTGATTCTTTACTAAAACGAGTCACAAATATCCAACCTACTAAAAACTATAAATAGCAAAGTCGTTAAGTGAAATTATCATTCACTCTTGTGCAATGAAAGTGACCGCATCTCCACCCTAATTAGCAGTACGTTTGTGTCGCCCCAACTTAGTCACTTTGTTACTTTGTGTTATTGTTTTTAATCGCGTCTTTACACAAGGCAATAATAATGGAGGTGCAAGTTCAAGGTATGTATTTTAATTATTAATAATATTTACGTAACAATATTTTTATTTGTATTTTATATGATTTTTTTACTAGAGGTCTATTGTTTCGCTTGATTTTTCCTGAAGTATGGCTTCACATAGAGCTATAATTTTTCGCCGGCCTATGCCGACCCTGAGACATATGTCATTTTAAAGAGGGAGATATATGAAATTTGTTATATGACTTTCATCTGCGTCTTGTTGCAACTTTTTAGGTCATGGAGGTGCCAATATATACATGTCCATATAGACAAAAATTGGATTTTTTGTAACATTTCTATGTCTTTGTTTCAGGCAATTTTTTCAAGTTTTCCTTTTCGAGACGTATCATTTTCGATATTTGAAATTCTAAAGAGGGAAATGAAACTGAAAAATTTCATCAAGTTCTTGATACTTTGATTGAAACTGCACAACTTTCGGATAACATCGAAAATATTGAATGAGAGACATTAAGTCATAGAATAAGGAATTTATGTAAACGAATTTCACTTACTGGGCAAAAGTACATCGTTCAAAGTCTAAATTATTAGAAAAACATTCAGATTGATTAGGTGTAATGGAACATAAAGCAGTGTATTTAGATTACCAGTTAAAAAGGAGGATTGTGGATGGTATTTTCGTTTATTCACTCGTACTTATTTTTAGGGTTCCGTACCTCGGAAGGAAAAAACGGAACCCTTATAGGATCACTTTGTTGTCCGTCTGTCTGTCTGTCAAGACCCTTTATCTCGGCAACGCGTAGAGGTATCGAGTTGAAATTAAAACCATATACTCAAGTCTACAGTCCCTTGAAGTTGTGAAAAAAACCTAACTTATAAACTAACGTAAAAAAAAATAGGGCCGTTTTTGCCGCAAAAAACGTCTAAATATTACGACACTCTCAAGGGAATCAAAATGTATAGGGTATTTTCCGTTGACGTATGAAATTTGGCAAGTTATACCGTCTTGTACTACAAGTAAAGGAAAAATCTGAAACTATATATTTTTAATAGAATCATAATAAAAACACGGTCTGTATGCAAGGAACGGCGGTTCAAATTTTGAATTGAGTTAACCGTGTCATGTGCGGAGCCCTCGGTTGGCGAGTCGTACTCGCACTTGTCCGCTTTTTTCCATTAAAATCGCAGTATGAATATAATGTTTTAGACTATATGTCCAAAACAACACTCATCACCATCATGACACATTTTTATTTCCAAAAATATTCATGTACTTATTTGTGTTATACATATATAAAAATATAATTTATTGTAAATATAATACTCCTAGAACAGTAATTAGTACCTTAAAATCAAAGAAATACCTTATTTCGGAGTTAAGGTATTTATTACCGCCTTTGTATGGGTGGAATCACCGTGTTATGCACGCACAGACATTGAGATAAAAAAAATATTTTTTCATGTATCGGCTAAAATACAAGTAAATACGCTACGCTGGGTTACGCTACGAATCCGTAGACCTCTACGGCGTAGCGCATTATTGCATTTATTTAATAAACTTGGAGTAACCGTAGGTTATAAAATTACCAATAATATAATCAATAAATAATATAATATCATTTCAATCAAAATTATAGAAAAACTTGGTATATTATGTTAACAGTCGTTACTGTTAAAATATTCTTACTTTCGGGAATTAATTAAATCAGAAGTTATAAAACGAAAAAATGTTGAAATAAGCCTTTTAAAATGGTTTAGCTTAATTATTTTTTTAAACTGAGGTTTTTTTGGTGTAAGTGATCAGACACAAAATTATATTGTAAACTTTTAATTCAACTTACACAGGTGTGTCCAGGAAGTTGGAGCCGTATATGTGGTAGTACCGCTTGGCATACGGGAACGGCATGGAGGTCTGGTCGATCTCGTCGAAGTTGCGCTTCCTCACGAAGTTATCCAATCCCGAACTGAGAAACAAGTCTATATTAACAAAAGTACTACTTCGTGACTAAATAATAATGGCTGAAAATTTAGATACCTAAAAAAATTATTTCATTCATTGGCAACTTTATTTAGTTCAGGAAATATGATTTGGCCGTCTGTTATCTACTTTCTTTCTTTCTGTTGATGTTCTTCACTTTACTTTTTATGTGACTCATGTATCAAAACCGGGAGCGCTTTGTTTCCCATAATTTTATTGGTCATAATGTAATTGTTGACATAATTTTTGATAGTCATAATTTTTTATATCTCTGAAACTGTAAAATTTTCAGAAATTCTGAAATATCTAACGTGTAGACAAGGCTAGGTTGGGTTAGGTTTGATTTATAAAAATCCTGAAAACGTTACAGTTTCTTTAAAAAAACACGTTATGACTTGCGATGATTATGACCTAAAGCACATTATGACTAAAAATAATTACGTCAGTCAATATAGACCCATCAAAACCTTTCAACCCACTGTGTAGTTTGAAGAACGAGGGCAGTTTTACGATTACCTTTTGTTTGATATTAACAAAAAGATCATACTGGAGATTACAGACGGCCAATTCATATTTCCTGTGGCCTGTTCCAGAAAGCCACTCTGCAACTCTGCACTCCACAAATCCCACTCTTCAAACGTATTTCTGTTCCACAAAGCTATTGCACATTTGAAGAGGCAGAGTCAAATGCAGAGTGTGGATTTGTGGATTTGCTAAGTATTTCTGTTCCACAAGACAATCGCAAAGTTGAAGAGGCAGAGTCAAATACATAGTGTGGATTTGTGGATTTGCAACGTATCTTTTTGGAACAGAATCTTTGCAGAGTTTGCAAATTACGCAGACTGTTTTCTGGAACACGTTTACCCTGCACTTTGCATTATCGTGGATTTGCAAAGTGCAGAGTGCAGAGTTGCAGAGTGGCTTTCTGGAACGGGCCCCTCAACTACTTAATCAGAATTTCACTTAGGTATTTTCATTTTAATGACCAAGAAAAGGCTTAGCTTTTTAAAAGAGGACTAATCCCATAATTGTGTCAACCATTTCCATTAATATTCTACCAGCTATTTTATACCTACTGTGAAAAATCCTCAAAGACATTATAAATAGTTAAAAGACAACAGATGTTTATTCATTAAGTAGGGCGCACGGGCACTTTACCAGCGCTTCCCAAGAGGGGACCGCTGAAAAGAAACATGGCAAGAAACTCAAGAGTCAGTCATTTTTTTTAAATATTGTTTGTGATATTATACACTGATAATACTTGACCTAGTATTATATAAAACATTGAATAATAAAAAAAGTTAAAAAAGTTATTTATCTTTTATTTTAATGCATTCTTCCAATCAACATGTAATATCATTCAACTCTAATTCAATTTAAAAATAGGTAAGAAAAACAAGGGACCGCTGCTAGGGTCATAAAGAAATTAGGCTCCGGCCACTATCGTCGTAAAAACCACGGCATTAGGGAAATTACTAGAAGTAATTAATGTGGCCGTGTGGTTTCGTTAATTAATTAAAAAGGCACAGGTTTGGGTTTTTGGACGGCAGAACGGAATAAACGGTTTCTAGTCGGTACTTGTTTTCTCTGTTAACTTAGTTTTCTTATGCATAAACGCACAATAGCTAAAGAACGCTTTAAATACGCTTTGTCCTTGTCTTTGTGACATTTGCATCTGACGGAAAGAGACAAAGCATGCTTTAAATAAAATAGGTTTATAGTTAATGAGTACGGGGGGTGGGGGGTTATTAGATCAAATACGATGTCATTAACTACACAGGGTTCTTTCTACTCGTATTAGATTGTAGATGGACGATGATAATGTTGAAGACCAAGTCCGTAATTATCAATTTTTTTACACACTTATGTATAGTCAATGAAAACGGGTCACTTTGTATTGAATTACCATAGAAAGTGACCCGTTTTCATTGCTCCTGAGTGTATATTAACTTTTATATACACTGAAACTGACAATCTAACAATGTAATCAACTCTTAGAAGTCAATTTTAACCTACTTCTTATCGTCGTACTTAACAGTCCCGATGACAATTCAATATGGTACCATCGAATTATGATGATGGAGAGGGAAGGCCATAGGAACTCCTCAGTGACTCATAGTGGATCCGTCGAGTTTGAACTCATTTGACTAGTCTTTATTTATAGTGAGCTTATAGTACACTTTAGTACCTTGTCACTTTATCCGCTATGTCAATTTCATATGGCAGTTAATACATGACGTTAAATAGACAAGGTACTAAAGTGTACATATTTATGACGTCGACTGTACAGTCACGGTATTTAATTTGGTACCCACCTTAGGTCCAAAGTCAATGTGACATTCTACAACAGTAAGATTGAGTTTCCTACTAAGAATAAGAACATAAAGCATAGAAACCGGACTATAAAGACGTACTTTGCGTCAGCTATCTTTCTCTACTTTTTAGATTACGTATTACATGAGAAAAAATGAAACAAAAAGTAGGCTGTTTTTTCTCCTTTAACTGTCATTATTACAAGGTTTTACACAGGGACTTCTTTGTCCTTCCTATAGGAAGGATTTGTCTGTCCTTGTTCATAGGTCCAAATACTATAGGTGCTTATAGGTCCAAATCACGCCTTACTTGTGACGATGTACCAAATAACGAAAGAACTGCTATGGATTCATCTCTTTCCTACTCACTATGAAAACCATAAGTAAAAAGAAGTGAACCATAATGTATTTTCTGCTTATTTAGTACGGTTTCTTTGCCTTTAGTCTTTATTCTATGGTTTCCTAAAAGTTACAAATCACTTGACATCTCTAATGACATTGACGACTTCAAGCATATTTTTCTTGAAATGTGTCGGCTATAAAGAGTGTTATAAGAAAAAAATATGAAGATTTTTTTTAAGCGCAAGTCTTTATAAAAAATATAGTATAGGAAGGCCATTAAATCCACTTACCGATCGATCTCGTCGAAGTTGCGCTTGGGGAACCCTTCTCCATAGTACCCATATTCCGGGGCCACCAGTGTCCACATCTGCTTATTGCTGTACGGGCTGAATCAAATACGTGTAAAAGTATAATTATAAAGTAATTAAGCAATAAAAAATATATTTGTTCCTATAAAAACACAAACCATTGTATATACTTAACTATGACAAAGGGTTCATTTGTCTAAAAATACGTTTCGCAAACGTATCGCTTTACAAATCTATATTTCGCAAACTTTAACAAAGTTACTGTTGGAGTTAAAACTACCAAAAAATAAATGCCGAGATGTGAAGTACCAATTCGCGTAGTAAAAATTTGTAAAATAATGGTTGCTACAAACTAACAGAGCCTTTTTAAGATGCTTTAGCCCTTACCATCCAAATCCAATATAGATACCTACTCCACACGACGCAGGTTTATGTCAATAAGATTATTTTACTCTACTGATTTTTGCACCTGATGAAAGTAAATCGGAAAGACATCAAGGAGAGAAACTCGTTAAGTATGATTTAGATTTCGGAAGTCATTTGCAGCTCTTACTTATGTTTAGAAGTCGGAATAAGCGTACATTTAGATTTTCGGCGTATGCAAACTGCCTCTTACGGACAAAAGGCACATTTAGTACATGAATTGTATTGCACTTCCAACCTTATTATAACCCTTGAGAGTTCAATATGATTCTATGAATTAATTGCACTTGTGCCTTTTTTCCTTAGAAGGACAGCACATGACTAGCATGAAGGCATTCATCGTAATACTTAGGGTTGGCAACACAGTTGCAAATTTGGAAAGCCCACTTACCATCAGGGGCCTGTTTTATAAAGCTACAAATTACAATTTCACAGGTCTAAACTGGCAACACTACTCAAATGACTGGTCGCCATTGGTCGAGGTTGTGTCAAATGGAAACTTGTAACCTGTAAATTGTAATTTGTAGCTTTATAAAACAGGCCCCAGGTCGCCTTTATTGCATATTCTCACTGCTAAAAACGCACATTAAAGTCTAATGAAAATATGCATTGAATTGTAAAATAATTCCCCTACCCGTGACGAGAAAGCTTCCCGCAGGATTTAGTAGATTTGGTAGACGATGGATTCATCGTTACATAATCCAGATATGCTAAACAGCATTGAAATTTGCCATCAATATTCGTTTCGTACCGCGGTGATTTACTTATTACAATTTCATAAACAACTAGCGATCCGCCCTTGCTTCGCTCAGTTTATGTGAGTTTCCTGTTACACCCGTACATAATCGAGAATTTATTATACATAAATAAATAAATAAATAAATATCAAGGGACGATCTCACACAAATTGACCTAGTCCCAAACTAAGCTCTAGGCTTGTACTATGGGTACTAGACAACGATATAAATACTTATATAGAGAAATATATACTTAAATACATAGAAAACATCCACGACTCGGGAACAAATACTCGTGCTCATCACACAAATATCTGCCCTTACCGGGATTTGAACCCAGGGCCGCTAGCTTCGTAGGCAGGGTCACTACCAACTAGGCTAGCACGTCGTCAAAACATAAAAACCTTCTTCTTGATTCACTATATCTTGTTGAAAACCGTATTCAAGTCCGTTGCGTAGTTTGAGAGATCTATACGTACATACAGAGAGACAGACGGCGGGATGCGACTTTGTTGTATAGGTACTACTGGTACTATGTAAAGATATACATTCAGCGGGATCACACAAAACAACCATAATATTTCACCTTGCTCCTTGTCTTGTTTTTTTATTAAAGAACTGTTCTTAATTCTATACAGATCCAAACACATCCCTCATACATCTCTCAAAATTTGGCGGAGCATTTGGCAAACCTACCATACGGTCTGTGATACGGAGATGACTTAACACGTATATTTTAAATTATTATTAGCCACAATAGCGCGACCAAGATATGCTACGACTTACTTGTTTCCATATTGCCTGGAGCCAAGGTACGGCATGAGTCCTGAGTGGCGCGACTCGCGTACCTGCCTCACCAGACTCCCTCCCTCCGGGCTACGGGCCTTGTGACCTAGCCACACCATCACCACATTAGCACAATCCAAACAAAACCCAGCTGCAACCATCTCATTAAAAAAAGCAAAATCTTAATTACCTCCAACTGACCGAAGAAGGGAATGAAAAACAACTGTGTCTGCTATTACTTTATTTCTAAGATATGAACAATGTGCTTACAGGTAAACTAAATACTTCAAGGTATCACATGTTGCGTTGTACGACTTGAGATAATGTTTAAACAGTTTGAGATCGGATCTTAAATTAATTTGGCCGTTTAGATGAAGTTGCCGCCGCCGAGTGAGTCTAGTTGGCGGACGAAGTTGCTCCCGCCGAGCGAATCCAGGTTGCGGACCATGTTTCCTCCACCCAAAGAGTCCAGAGTCCTCTTGACAAAGTTGGGTCCTCCGAGCTGATCGAGGTTCCTCTTGATAAAGTTGCCGCCACCGAGAGAATCAAGGTTCCTCACAAAATTGCCTCCTCCCAGAGAATCTAAGTTGCGGACGAAGTTTCCACCTCCAAGGGAGTCTATGAATCTGGTCTGCCTCTGTCCGTAGATGTCTCTTCCTAGAAGTTTGGAGCCTCCGATTCCATTGATGTTCCTTCCAAGGAGGGAAGAACCCCCGACGCCATTCAAATTCCTTCCTAGAAGAGAGGAACCGCCAACGCCGTTCAAGTTTCTCCCAAGCATGGTTGAGCCTCCGATGCCATTAATGTTTCTGCCCAGCATCGTGGATCCCCCAACTCCATTCAAATTTCTGCCTAAGAGGGTTGAACCACCAACCCCGTTCAAATTCCTGCCCACCATGGTAGTTCCTCCTACTCCAGCCAGATTGCGGTCCCCGAATCTGGTGTCATATTGCATGAGGAATCGCATGAAGTCTTCGAGCTCCTCGTTTTGCTTAAATCCTGTAACAAACCCGCAAGTCCTGAACTGCATAAGAACTCGAAAAGGAATTTTAAAGTGCAATTATGATAAAATAGTACTCACCAGTGTAGGAAACGGATGCACAGTGCACAGAAGCTTGTGATAGACGTTGTGGGGGGTCAATGAGTGATCAGTGCGGGAACCATCACCAGAAGAACCACGTGTTAAACAGGGAGTGTATTTACAAAACTGGTGCAGGAATAGAATACCTCGGGGCGTTGTTAGAATCAGTGCAAAGGGAATACAGTACCGATCGGATTGCGAGGTGACATTCCAATAAAATTAGTGATAAGTATTTACATTTTGTGATCGTTATTAAAATGTGAATTGAGTTTTCAGTGGGGGATAAGGGATGTGAAAGAAAGAAATATTATTAACATTCTTATTGTGCGGAGACTAAGGTCACAAGTTGAAACATTCTGTGAATACCTGAGATTGTTATAAGTTAAAGTTCTTACCGGGGTCCCCGCCGTGCTCAGCAGCGCCTCCATCTTGCTCCTGCAAAATAACTTTAACTTAAAAACGTGTCTTTGTACAATTTACGAAAAAGTCAAAAATTACGGCCCTTATTCATGAACGCACTATTAACCTCTTTTAATTAAAGAGTATGCATTGTCAATTTCTGTCAGATGCAAATGTCACAATGACAGATAAGGACAAAGCATATTCTTGCTATTGGGCGTTTATGAATAAGAGCCCACTGTAAATATTGATGTTCTTTTGTTTTATTTTTTACTGCGCTTAAATATTCTTTGTATTCTCCTAAAGATATAAGTTAAACCCACCATAAACTGTTTAGTAATTTTAAGACGACAAAAATAACCAAAACATAGATTTTTATTTAAATAAAGATCTCTTTTTCCCGGCAAGTAAAAAGCGTACTCAATAGTTAAAGATGGCCGATTCAGATACTAGAAACTTCCTCAAAGTATATCGTATAAGTGCTATCGATTTTTAAAGCACGTTCCATTAAAATATTGCCTCGTAGAAAACTTCAGTTGCAGGATAATGTGGGTAAGGCAACATAAGCCGGCTAGTCCGAGTTGTTATTGAGTGAAGTCCGAGGATTAAAACATCTGATTGGAGCTTAACTGGTTATTATTTTTGGTGGAAGACAACACAGGCGAAGAGCTCTTGATGGCTTGAATAACGTAAAAAGCGGTCGCGAGTCGGACTCGCGCACTGAGGGTTTCGTATCATCTACACCGCCGTACACGGTCGGTTTTTATTATCTGTGGTTTTGTTATACGCTTGTACAGTGCTACCAGCCCCCTATTTCTCCATCTTGACAGTGACATGTGACTGGTGACAATTCGGTATACATTGCAAAGTTAACTCGCTGATACATTCCTGGGCTTTATATAAGCTCCGCCATGTGCATGTGTCATTGTCAGGATGGTGAATTAGGGGGCAGGTGGCCCCGCCGAGATGCACTACGCTAACTATCGTTTCTATTCGTTTCGTTTTTAAACCAATCGCGTGACTGGAAGATGACGTGATATGAAAAGTCACGTGGTCTACCAGTGACGTGATTGGTTTAAAAACGAATCGAATAGAAACGTTAGTTAGCGTTGCATTTTGGCAGGGCCTCCAGTTTCTTAACAGCTATCGGCAATCATCGTTTTTCTATGAAGCACGACTGACGAATACTTATACTGTCCGCTGCGAGTGCAAGTGTGATGGCGATAGCCAGCCAAATGCTAATAAGAAGGGAGTAGGTACTGTATTACTGGGACGCATGTATTAAAATGATGAAAAAACCCTTTTATTGTTTTAATTTGGAAATCTGCCATTACTTTAGGTATATCCCGTAAAAAAAATCTAATTACTTTCTATTAGCTCTTTAAAGATAGGACAACGAAGGCTTAATAGTAGGATCTCGTTTGAGAACCTTTGAGAACCGAACCCTAAAAACAATAGTACATTACTATAGAGGCCGGGAAGTAGGGGGTTGCCGGCCGAGTTCAGCGAGGCCGGATAGTTACGTGGCTGGCAACCCCTTTTCACGGGGAGGTATGTAGTGCTTTTCTCAAACATATATTCATTCAAAAAAACATAATTCAGCTATTTAGCCTGTTCATAAACACAGCCGCCATGACTACATTAAAATTAAAAAAAAAAAATAGTTCCCGGCCTAGGCCTTCAATTTTGTATGAAATTCCTTTACAGTTCTCTTGAGTTATATTTCTTCCCGACCTAAGCCTTCAATTTTGTATGAAATTCCTTTACAGTTCTCTTGAGTTGGTCCGTGCGAAACGTGATACTTTGAAGCCTAATATGAAATTTATCTTACCACCATCTTTAGGGTAAATGTAAAAGAGCTCTAGGGATTCAGCGAACTAATTTGTCTCGTAAATGTCGCTATTTTAATAAATTGGAATCGAAATAAAATGTTTTAACGAGAATATTTACGATCGGACTTCTATTTGGTTAGGACGTTGGAATAAATTTTGATGCTTTGATGTTTTAATGCGAAGGAAGGACAAATACGGTAATTTTCGTCACACCTTACATGTTTATACGTGTATTTAACTTTATGTTTGTTTATTACGGCATACATACATACATACATATCTACATACCGTCACGCCTTCATTCCCAGGGGTAGGTAGGCTGCAGAATTACCAAGAAATCTAAAAAATTGATGCTAATATTACATTTTGCACGTTACGGTATGTTTATTAAAAATCCTGCAAGTCGATTTTAAATCAGTTATCGCTTCTGGAATGGGCTAAAACTTAGAAACCATGTTAAGTAACACAACATTTAATTTAAAATGATGACTAGGAGAACAACACGACTCGGTCTTTACGTCAAAAGCCATATCTAGAATAACTAACTGAACAACCAGTCCTTGCAATCGTGGACAGACTGGAGCCCACAAATAGCATCCATTCACGAGTATGACGCGTATTTGAACCATGCCAGAAATAGAATTTCTTTATACGGTTTGGTACATAATATGTTTTTAAAAGACATTCATGTGTTTCACTGTTTCAAGGATGTGTTAATTTTGCATGCCTTGCGGACATCTTAATAGCGTGTATAATACGGATACAGGGTCGTTATAATATTATAACAAGTTAACACTTTCGAAGTAGCTCTGAACACGATACCCTAGGGCAGCCAAGCATTAGTGTTGAGCATAGGAACTTCGTCCTTGACCGAAACTAACTTGTGTTTTACAATCAAGAGTTCTCCAGCTTTTCGATTTATGTAATGACAAAGCTTTAAGCTATGATTTTGCTTGCGTGGAAATAAGTTTCTGGTTGGCGTAATAATGATTAGTATGTATACAGAGTGTCCTTTATTTATAGTTCCAGTAACAACCTGTATATAGACTAGCATTTGCGTAATCTAAACAGATCAACATGGGTCTTGTTAAAGTCGAACTGATTTCGAAAAAAATGCAACCTTATGAGATGATAGTTGATCAAGTTGATATAGCTCGTAATAGAAAAGAGCATTCCACTAATATTATGAAGTATCGTCTGAGTAGATATAGCCACCAGCAGAAGTAGGTGGGTGGTCGAACAGGTTTAAATGATCTTTATGTACACGATTCTATTCTCAAGAGATTAACACCCGTATTCACAAACGTCACTATGAGATCTCACAGTACTCACGAACGCACAGGGTGGTTCAAATCGTCTCATAAACAAAAGGTCGGTCAAAAAGAATCACAAAGCTGTATTAAACGCAGTGCGTTTACTCAGTGAAGGATCCCTTAAGTATTGTTTGTTAATACGGGTGTAAGAGAGTGGGTAGATAATTTGAACTGTCCGCCTTTGCTGCTGACTGTAGGTTTCCTCCTTTACACTGAAACCGCTTATCTGACTTAGATGAAATTTGAAATTGAGATAGCTTTTACGTTGTATTTTTGTGTGAATTATCCTGAAAAGAACTGTTTCCGTGGAATGCTAAACGGAGAAAAAGTTGCGACCAGGAGCTAGGACCTCAAAAAACTTATACCTTTTTCACTAGGGCCACAATCAGGGCCACATCTTAAACAGGCTCTATAACACCTTATGCTGTATCTCACCTGATGAGGATCGGCATGGCAGCAGATCAATAGGGCCGCGAGGGTCACGGCCAGCGCTCCGCCGGCTCCACGCATCATGGTTATCTGGTTAAAAAAGAAAATAACCTTTTAACCTTCAAGAAACTTTCAGAGGACGTGCCCATGTTGCTGCATATAAAATAACACAAATCTATGTAGAACCGTTATTATTTCTAAATACTAAATATAAAGATAGAATACATTGCGCAGAAAAATTCTGAAAATTTTGTCATTTATAAAGGACGTCGGCGAAATGAGGAGTGACTGTTGCAAAGATGTATTACGAGAATCGAAAATTTATAGGATTGTCGTGAGCTGCCGGACGGTCGCGTCGAGCTCTTCTGTCAATATTATTAATTTTGACAACTTTAGAAAATCTTTTACGATAGCGTTATGTATGTATCTTGTTTAAGGTTTTTGGATATTTAATGTTTTATTTTTCATACTACGGTGGTTAAAAGGTTAATATTTGTCCTAATGTTTCGCGAGGTTGAATTATCTCTTGTCCTACACATAGGTTAGTCAAGTAACACCGCTTTTTGGGTTTTAATAACACCCTGCGGCTAGGTTAGGTAAGTGTTGTATTATAACTATACCTAGATATTTTTCTAGCAGAAACACCATGTGGTTAGTGCTTGACATAATTATAATATCGACAAACCTTTTATCGATAACCACGACTTCAACGTAATAGAGGAAAAACTCGTGCATCATATCATTACATAGTTATTTAAAAAAAACACAATGTCCTAAAACTCATTGAAGTACCTACCTTATAAGAACATAGCGAAATCATATCATCAAGGAAAAATTACAATCATAATTATGTCCAAGGGGCGGAATTTTCATAGCAAAAATCAAATGTCAAGAGGGATTGATCATTGTGTTTTATCGACTATCGATGATTAATTGGAAGTGTTTTTGACATACAGGAACAACAAAAATTTCTCGATAAAAATTACAAAAAAACTGTGGCTGGTTATTTTTCCGATGGGATATTGCATAAGGTACTAGAAATATTATTAAATCTAGATAAAACGTGTCACTGGTTCTTCTTGAGGATTGTGATTCATAAGTTTTACTCGCTGAGTGAGTTTGCAACGCAATTTTTCTTAAGCTGCTTTAAATGAACTTCACACTTAGAGAAGGAAAAATCGTGGAAGAATCTTCTTTGTAATTAAAAGAAAGATATTTCTTTATCCATTTGTTAATCGTTTTTCTTTTAGGTTTAACCATTACAATAACCCGGGAACTTAATAATAACTTAAGAAAACTCAAGCGACATCAATGGATATGTGACGTTGACGTTGGTAATTTATTTAAATAAGGATATGCAAGTCGCTCATCAATGTGGTCAAATGTTACAAAAAATGTTAAAATTCGGTAAAATGCGAAGAGATTCGACAAAATCGATAACTGGAATAGTCGATAAAACATAATAGTCAATCCCTCTTGACGTTTGATTTTTGTTATGAAAATTCCGCCCCTTGATTATGTCATATGTTTCATATAACAACATGGTGCGTTATAAAATAAAAGAATAATAACAAAACTATCAATCTATTAATATTTTACATACATCAGTGAAAATCATTCTATGACATTGAAATGGTACACTTATCGATAACAGGATTGTCGATGTTTTTATTATGTCAAGCACTAAAAACACGTCGTTCGTGCTAGGAAAATCTCTACGTATAATTATAACAATACTTAGTTAAATATTTCAGGTAGCAATGGCTTAGAATAAACAAAAAGAGTACAAACGAAGTTAGGTCACACAAAAATACGTTTTCCTATATAAATCCGGTATAAAGTATCTAAAGCTTTTACACGTCTGGCTTATACGAGGCAAAGGAACGCGACACGTTTTACTACGTTATTTATTTTCTGCATCCGTGACTTCCGTCCGTGAGACAAGACAAGACGACGCGACGTCCCATTGTCGCACCGAAGTACCTTAAGGCACTTGTCCAGTCACTAGCAATAATATATTATCCAACATTGGGCGCAAAAATATCTGACACATCTTTATTACTAGGTATAAGGGCGTGTCAGATATCGTTGCGCCCAATTTTGGATACTATAATATTGCTGGTGAATGCCGATGAGGAAGCGTTTAGCTATAGACTATTTTCTCGCTCAAGAAACGACGAAAAAAATATACAGATCCCGCGTCAGTTAAAGAGACACAAATATTAAAAGAGTAAAAGAGACACAAATAGTTGATCGCTGGCTGTTTACGCTGGCGGCGAGAACTCTCTCCAACAAAAGATATTTAACCCGTGTCAATAAAAGAGACGCGTATATTAATAGTTGATCGCTGGCTCTACTAGCTTATCGCTCAACGTTGGCGGTGAAACAAGTGGTTAAACGGGGCCCTTTGTGTACGTCGCTAAGGGTCTGGTTAGGCTGGTTTTCATAGTAGACCTCGGTGAAGAACTCTCACCGGTCGCGGTAGCACATTTGGGCCTCACTTAGCTGATCGTAATGTCACGTGACTTATTTTTTCTTGGTTATTAAAATAGATTGAAATTCTCAAATGTACCTGATCCTAATTGTAATCTATTAACTCTTCAGATGTTAATAAAAATACAGATTCTAGTATTTTACTTGGGTACTTAAAATTTTAACGAAATACCAGTTTTTTCGGTACATACCTAGTCACAAGTCTAACCTAACCTGACCTACACAATGATATTTTATATTTAGATACGTAACGCTCATACTAAACGCACATTAAATCCGTCGCCAATTACTGACAGTGGCTACGTTGACAGATTTCTACAGACAAAGAAGGCAATCCGTGGCGAACGCTATTGTTAGAAAGAGATAAATAGTTGTTTCAAATTGCGTACCCGAATGACGTGGCGTGCCCGCTCATGGCCGCGTGATGGCCGCCACAAAATATGGCGATGTAAACAAAAAATGTAAAAAATATTTACGGTACTTACGAATGAAATGAGACATCCTTTCTTCCTTTTATAGTTACAGTATAATTTCGGCAGCCTCTAAAAACTTTTTTTCTGACTTATATTTGTTGCATTTCGGTAATAAAACTTTACTGTTTTTGACGCGTACGTGTCAGCGGCCACGGCGCGACTGAACGATAGTAAGGCAATTACCTTCCTTTTCGAGGAACGCTTTTGCGCGCAGATGACGTAGGCGGCCTTTACACTGAAACTTACGACTTACGTAAGTAGGGACGCAGCTATTGGTTAGAAGTAGATAGAAATATTTTTTTATCATTCTTACAGATAGCTGCGTCCCTACTTACGAAAGTCGTAAGTTGCAGTGTAAAGCCGACCGTATCTTAATATAAAATATTATTGAACCTACATACATTTTATGACATTATCCTGAACACTTAGTTTTAGCAGAAAATAGCATTCGATGAAGAAATGGTACAATGGATGCTCTAAAATTCGATAAATTGATGCGTTACCATTTTATTTTTATTAATTAATGTAGGTACACGTTAGGCTGCAATAGTATTTTAAGTATTCATCAACAAACTGTGACGTTGTTTAGCGAAGAGTAAACAAAGCAAAATTCAATAGAAGCACATTCTTATCTGTCGTCAGGTATAATTTTAATGTTCTTGTTTATTTATGAACAGATGCAAACCTTAAAAACCCGTGCCAACTAAAAGAAAACGCTTAGAAAACGCGACCCCAGGGCCCCGTGTAGAGTGCTTAAATTATTCTGCTCGTTATTTTCTAAAAGCAACGGAATAAGAAGGTAGTTAGTAAAACTTTGCATGCAGTACGCATATATTAAATATGAAGAGTAATTATAACTTGTGAAAAAGGATGAGTAAAAAGTCCTTTAAGTTTATGTTTTGGGAAAGTTCAAATTTTGTTTAATATCTACAACGTGCCCGGGATGTACCCGAAGGATTTTAACCATCGATTCTAGACCCTATTTGGAGTATATAATGTGGTATAATATGTAGTCCAATATCGCATAATTTCCGAGATTTTTATTATTTAAAAATCAATTCCATATTTAATTTAATTTGAACTCTGTCACCTTAACTTAAATCATTATTTACTAAGAAATTGATTAAATTAATTTATGTTCTACGTTGATGATATTTCTACTTACAACATGAATCTTTCTTGGTAAATAATGCTTTAAGTTAAAGTGGCAGAGTTCAAATTAAATTAACTATGGAATTGTTTTTTAAATAATAAAAATCTCGGAAATTATGCGTTATGGGACTACATGTTATACCACATTATATACTCCAAATAGGGTCTAGAATCGATGATTAAAATCCTTCTGGTACGTCCCGGGCACGGTGTATAACTAGATAAAAAAAACACTACCTATATATAACAATCCTACCCTTTTCAGAGCTAATATCTCTTTAACAGCCTAATCGATTTTCGGGATAGAAGTTTTAGATCCACATCTCAATAGAACTAGGTAGCAAATACGACCAGATCGCTTTGCAACTACATCTCGATCTGACTACCTAGCTTTGTGCCTAAATCGCTATACGACCAGATCGCTTTGCGACTGAATGTCAAAAAGTCCGAGTCTCTAAATGACCACACTGTTTTTTTCATCTATCTGTCATAGCAATGTCGACGGAGCCCCGCATGGCGGGGCTCCTATTCCTTCGCAAATTGCCCTTCGGGCATTTGAAGTTGCCGAACCTAACCTACCTAATAACGCAAACGAAGTGGTCATTTTTCAACTCGGAGTTTGTGAGATGTAGTGGCAAAGCGATCTGGTCGTATTGCGATCTAGGCACGAACCGATGTAGTCAGATCGAGATGTAGTTGTAAAGCGATCAGAGGACTCAGACAAGATGCACAACGCTAACTAACGTTTCTATTCGATTCGTTTTTAGTCGACGTGACTTTTCGTATCACGTCATCTTCCAGTGACGCGATTGGTCTAAAAACGAATAGAATAGAAACGTTAGTTAGCGCAGTGTATATTGTCTGAGCCCTCTGGTCGTATTTGCTACCTAGTCCTAACGAGATGTGGACCTAAAGCTTCTATACTCGATTTTTGTGAAACCTAGCTAAGAAAAATCTCGATTATTTTACCTTCTGTTAAAAAACACCCGTCCAAATCGGTCCATTCGGGGAACTACAATGCCGAGAAACACATAACTTATAACACCCCTTTTTATTATGTAGGGGGTTAAAAAGAGGTACTAACAGCCCAATGGAACCTTGAACCACCATAGAACTGTGTCACAGTGACTTTATGATTCAATGCGTATAAGAAGTGTCAAACAAATTGTTTTATAAAGTAACTGTGACACCGTTCTATGGTGGGCCAGGGTTCCATTGGGCTGTCACTTGCTACTTTTCGTAATTTAGCCGAGTAATACATACTGGATACACGAGTATAACCGACTAAATTAGGTTTACATTACACGGCCAAAATACGAACTGTGGCAAGTGGCTCAACAATCCCGTGTGGTGACTGTGCCTGTAAATAATACTCGAATAATGTACAAGAAAATTTAAACACAATAGTTATGGTGACGTTTGATTTGCGAACTCATAGCTGCGGGAATATTATGTAGGTATATATGCACAATATTCTGACATTGAGTTATTTAAATAATGACTGTATTAACAATTTCATCGGGAAATGCTTCAGCTGTGTCATAAATTATTCTCTACATTGCGCTCCGTCGGCTAGGAATTGCTGTTAAATATCTCTTGGACTCGGATATTTGCATTATGAATGCGTTTTAGCTTCATAACAAGTTTGATAAATAATTCTGCAATAATTTAAGAATAATTCAAATATTAATGATAATATTCTTTGTTTCTTTGGACATATAATCTAAAGGTCACTTGCGATAAATTTCTCATTATTTCACTTTAAACTTAAAATACGCAAGATGATCACTATATTATACTCCATTATACTCCGTGGATGAATATAATATTATTATGAAACAGGAAATGTAAATTTATTATTGTGTTTGACGTTTATTAACCTTTGTACGTATATTGCCATCGGACGAGTGACCGTTTTTAGATGTTTAATTGTTGTTGCTTTAATTATTATTATTTCTTGTATTATGTGATTATTAGTAGGTATGTTTCACGATCTCAATGTAATTACGTATTTTTTGACATGCAATGCAATTTACATTGTAATATTACATTGATGAATAAATAAACTAAACTAAACTAAACTATAAATATCTCTTTGGAATAGCCTATTTGATACCTGCCACTAATATTTCGCGGACAGAACTATACATCAAAATATATCAAAGTTGGGGGCAGCAGTCAGTTTAAATGGTTATCACTTTTTAGACGCCGGCTTGGATATCTCACATACAAATGCGAAATGGCGTGCGTTTAATACTCCTTTACGCCGAAATGACAGAACGGATTTGACACATAATAAACACATCAGTAGATACTTAAGCTACATTAAATAAAAAATAAAAAACTGTTTCCATGAGATGATTAATGTGGACGAAATCGCGACCAGAAGCAATATTTCATACATAATTTAGTTTTTGTAATAAGAATAAGATGTAGGTTACCTATTGCTTTTTTTGTCAATAGATTTTTTTAAAGTCTTATTAGTTAAAAGGCAGTTAAAGACAACCCGGATGGAGTCACGGAAAATATAACAAGTAAATAATGAATACATAAAAGTATACGGGTAGCCTTCAAAGGTAATTAATTACCCAATTAATTATGCTCTGTGCTTCACTTGTAACGTTGTAATGTCCGGCTAAAACGGCTAAAAGGTCTGGCTTTCGTCGTCTAATTTACATATTAAAGCAAAGGTTGTCTACTGGCGCTGAAGTTAGAAAACTCATTGGTACATGGTGACCGCGGGGGTTCGAACTCGGTACCTTACGATCACGAGTCGACCCCCTAAGCCACTAGGCCACCGACGCTCTATTATTATGGCCCCTAGTCTCGTAGCAACTGTTCAAGATGGGAGCTTTTTCTCGCATGGAGAAGGCAAAGAACTCAGGCCACCTGATGGTTAATGGGATCTGTGAAGTATAGACATTTGCATCTTAAAGATTGCAATCCTAAGACCGCAGAATTACAGACATTTTGCTTTCGTAATACTGCCATTTTATTCTACGATTGAAAAGCGGTGTCATCATTGAGGGCTGAGATGGAATGCCTATATGCTAGTAATTTCAACGGTTGTCTTATACGGAACACAAAAACAAATTATAAATTAGTAAGTTGTTAGTGTTTGGTCACATTGGATGGACTTGTAAGGTTATACAGGGTGTCCTGTATTTAAAATGCTATCAACCTGTATAAATACGAGTCTTTGCTTTATTTAAACAGCTTTACGATTTTCAAGATAATAGCAACTTAATTCATTTTTACTTTCGCTATTGATTTCAGTTGTTAATTCCCCATTTCCATAATTTTAACACTTAATTTATAGAATATGTTTATCAATATTGATAATTCGCTCAGAGATCGCATCACAATTATTCAAAAACTTTGCCAGTTTTCTCGTAAACAATTTTAAAGTTGCAATCTTGGACTGACTAAAAACCTAAGCAAACTTTAACTTAAACTCAATGGAAACAAAGAGAGGATAACCCTCCGCTATCGCTCTTCAACGGAGCAACCATACCACTCCATCACATAACTATGGGGTGGGGATACTATCACGGACGTATATCAAGCCATTATAGAACTCTGTCTGTGTGTGCTGTGTGGCCTAGCTGGTACTGACCCTGCCTTCGAAGCTAGCGGTCCTGGGTTCAAATCCCGGTAAGGGCAGATATTTGTGTAATGAGCGCGAATATTTGTTCCTGAGTCATGGATGGTTTCTATGTATTTAAGTATATATTTATCTATATAAGTATTTATATCGTTGTCTAGTACCCATAATACAAGCCTCGAGCTTAGTTTGGGACTAGCTCAATTGGTGTGACATTGTCCCCTGATATTTATTTATTTATTTATTTTAACAACAGCGTCGAATCACCAAATGATAAATACGTTGCAATGAATTATCAGCTTCCTGCGACCGGGTAGTGTATAGTACTCAATAATTCAATTACGTGGACGCATCGTTTATAACGTATGGTGGCAATTGAAGTAGCAGAACATAGCCATACCATTCAAAGTACAGCGTATATAAATCAATATACCGCAAGCTGATTGTATCCCTCTTTATTCCATTTTATCTATAATTCAATGATAAGGCGGCAGTCGTTTGCGGGATGGCATGGTATTCTTTACCGTAACGTAGCGGTATTGAAGTCGATATCGACTTGTCTCCCTGAGTAAATTCTGATAAGTCTGTCAAAAAGTTTTTGTAAACTTTCATCAGGGCTGTATTAGGACTTTATAAAATTGCGTGAAATTCAGTGTTAAAGTCTCCGCCATTGATATCATGCAAAATTCAAATTAAAAATAACCCATCAGCATCCATTTTTAGATAAGAAGGACCTCTACATCAGAATTTAAGGACCGAAGATCAAAATATATCCTGTGGCTGGTTGTTTGTTCCTCTATAGAAGAGGTGTCTTTAGATTTGTCTACGCGTCGGTGTTACTGAGTAATTTGATAGAAAAAGCTAGTGTGGAAGTTTTTATATCTATTAGGGTCATACAGAGATTTAGGTTAGCGTCTTTCCTGTGGACATACCCGAAGTTAACGTTTTTAAGGCCTAATTTGCTGGCTGAACCCACATGCTCATAAGCGCCGTCAGGTCTACTTTAGTCCTAGCAAATAACAACATAACTTATATGCACACAAGTCCTTAACTATTGACCACAGGAGAGACAACTTTTGTTTTTGCGAATGTGTATGACCCATTAATACTTCATTATGGCCACATAGGCTTTAAACAACGAAGCAGGCAGTTGTGTTCTTAAAGTTGTCTTCTTTCTTTGCTTTTTTTAATTGACAGAGTATTTTCTTAGGGCAAAAAGAAGGCAAACGAGCACACATGTCACCAGGTGGTAAGTGAACTCTGATGCCCATAGGTTTTTGCAATCTTTCAATGATAATCTTGAGATTGTAGGGCAAATGCGTTGCCAACCCTGAGGACCAATTATGCCTCTATGCTAGTTAATTAACCGGTTATCTTATCACCAATTCCGAACACAACTGTTGAAGTATTACCGAAAAAAGAGTGTCAAAGACAATAAATAACGTCAGTCGTGGCCTAGCATCCTTTTGTTTTATTACAGGTTATGGGCCCAGGACGCTACCACTGCGAATACTGCTGCTTGGCGACAGGCTAAGGGATAAGAAAGTAAGTACATAACTAAGCATTCGAGGCGGTCACAAACATTTAAATACTTTATAATGCCCTTGACCTACTCGTCAAGTTATTTTACCACATCAAATCGTCGATATAGTCGACGTCGAAATTAAGAGGTCACATATGATACAGTCGGTAGTGTTCCGCGATCTGGATCTCAATAATTATAACGCCGTTGAGTCTGTGTTTTAGATATATTAAACTTGATCATATTTCCTTGAGACTGTTTAACGTAAAATCACGATTACAAACAAAATCAAATCAGACACCTTTTTGGCATGTTTTTGGTTGAATCTTCGAAAGTCTACGATCTTTAGCAATGATTTTTGATTCAATAGTTGAGTATTTATAACTTCTTAATCCTGATAAACAATTTTTTTAATCAATATTTTAAAATCATAATTTTAAAGTTAACGGCTATTATTTAAATTTGACGCTGCCATCAAGGCGCGCTCAAATTATCTCCATCTCACGTTCTTCGCGCAAAAGCACATAAAGCCATCCCTTTTAATTTTTGTGTGGGCGCGGCAACATATCGTTACTACTTTGGTAAAAATTCGTATCTGATATTTCGAGATGATTGAGTTTGAACTTATTTCCCTTCACGTTTAAGTTGAAAATCGTACTTTACGAAATATGAGATACGAGGTTTTTTCAAAGCAATGACGATATGTGGTCTCTTAATCCACCTGTCTCACAAATAATAGCCCCGGTATTATCCTCGTCCTCCGTCGGTTAGTGGGTAGCAGCTCCACGTGCAGCAATCACGGCGATTTGCCGACGAGCGAGCCCGTAATTCCTTGCTATTTTTAAACCTACATATACTCGTAACAGTCCCTTAAGGAGGTTTTATAGAGTCTCTAGGTCGTTTATTGCATTTTTTCATGGAAACTGTCCAATTATCTGATAAAAAATAGCTTATGTGCTATTCCATACTTTAACCAAACTTTATCCAAATCCGTTCTCGCGTGATTAAGTAACAAACATCCATACATATAAATGTATTGTTTGCGTCAGCTTCAGTGTTCGCACCGAGCGGTTCTAACGGAGGACCAGCCCTGACTTCACAACCAGCCCTTGCTGAGTTGAAACCAGTTTAAATTGGCTTAAAGAAAGGGTGTTAAGTTTGACGCCTTTGTCTATCTGTCTGACTGTGTCCATGACGAACAGATTGCAATACGACTGTTTAAATGAAAACTAGTATAGTTAATTAAACAAAATCAAGAGGTTTGTTTAAGAGATACCTATCCTAAAGTAAAATATTGTGTTCTAATCTCGAATGTTTCGAAGTACAAAAACATTCAGGCAAATTTTGAATACCTCTGTGGCTTCATCTTAATATAAATTCAATAAAAACAAATTTTATTCCTTTTTCCCTAACTTAATATTAATTTTACCTCGCTTGGATTTTTGATTTTCCCTTGTGACCATTAATTTTCCGAGCGTCAAAATCGGCCCACGCTAATTAGGACTGATTTATATCTAAGCGTTAAAGATCAGATAGCGTTAAATTTAAGTTCTTATTACAATTGTTCTAAATATGGAAGAAAAATCCCCTAAATACTTTTTAATATGGTCTTTGGGAATATAGGGTTCTTTTGAGGAATACGATTTTTCTTTTAAGGTAGTACAAAATATGAACACTGTACGGAAGTTGGTACCCGGTGGTTGAATTTCACGAAAAAAAACGAATTTGAGTCCTTAGACTAGCTTTAAAACTCTTAGTTTCATACGTCATCATCATCATCATGTCAGCCGAAAGACGTCCACCGCTGGACATAGGCCTTCTCCAAGGATGTCCACGATGGCCGGTTTTGTGCTACTCCATCAAATCATCCACACAGTTTCATACATTTACACACAAAAATGAACTTACTTATAGTACTATGGGTACGAAACGTATAGAAAACATCCAAGACTAAAAAACAAATTGTCGCGCTCATCATGCATAATTAGCTCACACCGCGAATCAAACCTGGGACCGCTAACTTCGTAGGCAGGGTACCGACTAGGCTAACTGCGTAGTCACATCTCTGTGTGTCTGTTCTAAATACCATAAAAAAAATATCGTCATGGCTTTGAAAAAACTTCGTATCTCTCATTTCGTGACGTAGGATTTTAAACTTAAACGAAAAGAGAATTAAGTTCAAACTCATACATCTCGAAATATCAGATACGAGTTTTCTCCAAAATATTAACGATATCTGAAATAGGTACCTATAAGCGCCATGTAAATTTACGACCACATCATGCGTTCCATTTTAGTTATTTTTTCGCTCTTTTATTGCTGTTCAAATATTACCTGTCTTATTAACTTCACATCATGTGTCCGTCCGTCGTATTCAACTTTGTGGAAAACTTTATACGAAGGTTCTACAAAAGTTACACAGAAGATTCCAACTTTGATAGTTTCCAAGTCAATTGATATATTATTCAAGCACTTTGTTAAACGAAAACACTTTTACGGCCAACGACTGACCTAAATGTTAATAAGTATGAGTTGTTTAAACATTAATTGAGAGGGTCTGTGGGGTTAGACCAGTTGCTTAACGCTAACGTAAACGATTTTCGAAAACTGACAAAACGTATGAAATTGACATATCCAGCAGCTTACGTCAATCGTATACATTTCCGTTTTTTTTAGCGACAAGCTTTTATATATGCTTCTCCATGTTAATTGAAATGAGTTGGTATTTCAAATTCATAATAAAACGAGTTTCATAATAAAATTTACATCAAAGAGTCATCAAAGAGAGAGTGTGTGTGATCATCACATGTCTACAATATATTATTAACACCAGATTAACAAAGGGTACGATTTCATGAGTATTACAAATTGTCGGAAACGAACCATGAATCTCCAGATTTGGCCTATCCACAAAAATGTATAGGTATAAAATACCTATACATTGTGAAATTTAAAGTATGAATAGCCTAGCTGACTGACAGATCAGCTCAGTTTATTGTACGAATTGTTAAAATGATGGCTGGTACGGAGTTTTGTATGAAATATCAAGCCGTGACGTCATGCCGTGCTACTGATGAATTTCTTACTCTTTGTACATAAAATTAGTTTTATTCCGATAAGAATAATATAAGAACGTTATTTTCCACACAATTTTGGCTTATACGAAGTACGAATTAGAAATTCAATTGTATTTTCTATAAGTCATTAATAACAAAAGCGAGAATATTTAGATAAATATTTTGTACATTAAGTATACAGTGAAGTTTCACTGTATACTTACTAGACATTTTATTTTCCTGCAGTGCCTGAAGGTTTATATTAAAGCTACATACTATATTTTCAAGACTTCATGTAGTTAATACATAAAGTGATTAATGAATATGACTATGATTTAATTTGTTATTCTACGAAACTGCAAATTTCACCGTTATTATTTTAATGTGAAAAAACTGAAAACTTTTTGTTAATTTAAAGAACCTAACGATTGTTAAAATGCGCCCAATCTTAGGTTTTTAGTCTATCTGCGAGCGCTTCCTTTCGTGGTTTGTGCGAAATAATGTATCCCTATTCTTCGTTCAGTTTTGTTTAGAAGCATAAGTTACGGTGCCATTGTGTACCTTATTATTGTCTGGGGAAATGTCACTATTGCTGTACAAATAAGATAAAGTTTTTATTACCGAAGTTATTTCTTAAAACAAACGTGTA